>JARYGA010032181.1:0-1248127 GCA_030545235.1 Helianthus tuberosus
ACAAGCACAAATCTAAAAGTGACGAGCTAAACATGTCAAAACATATTTAACGAGGTTTAAAAAACAGGTTTGGTATCAAGACAAAGGGTCTTGATACCCAAAACTAGTTTGGTTACAAAATACGTAAGAATACGCATTTTGGCCGAAACTACGACTCGTCACTGAGCCTAGATAACATGGTAATCAGTAGGTATAGTCACTAGGGACTATAACCATCATGATTACGCTCACGTTATGAAGTTCAAATGAACTTCGTATTGACCATAAACTGGTCAATGCAGAAAGTCAAACAAAGTTTGGCTTTAACGCAAAAAACGAATGAAAAGAACGAAAGAATACTTACAAAAGGTCCCCGCAAGATTTGATCCGATTTTCTCTCAGGTATGAAGCATATACTTCAACTTAGAGAGCAGAAATCAGATTCAAATGTGGGTTTTTTGCACAAACGAATGATGGGTATTTATAGACTTCGCACAACCGTTAGGATCGTTCGTCGGATAACGTGCTTCGATCTAGGCCGTACACATCAAGCCCATAGATTTACAAAACCAGGGGAGCCCCTAGAAATGCTTAAAACCATGTGCAATGGTGGGATCAAGCTGGAAATAGCTGTAACCAACTTTCTGTTGATCTGGGTTTACGGGACCGTATGTGGTCCCTTACGGTCCGTAAGGACCATGCTTGCTGGTAGAAAGTTTGGTAAAATGGCAGAAGAGGCCCTTGTGTCTCCGAACTTGGTTTTTGATGCGTTTTGACACGTTTAAATATGAAGTTAACCTCATTTTAAGGTTCAAATATGAAGTTAAAGTATAGGGAACTTAAAATATGCTCAGAAATATCCCGGATGTCGGTTCGTTTGGCCGTACGATTGCGTTGTTCGGTTAATTACGACGGAAGTCGTAACGGACGCAAAAACGATCCAAATTGCGCGACGAATGGATTTTTATCATGCCAAACACTAAAATAAAATATTTTAATGCTTACAAAAATTTTTGGATGTCCGGATGTATTCGGAACGTAAGTTATGCGCGAAAATGCAAACTTATGCACTTTTGACGCTTTTAGTCCCTGAATGAGCATAAAGTTTATTTTAGCACACCGAACCTCTCAAAGACTATTTATAAGCTATGTAAAGGATATTTAGGGTGTGTTTAACTTATGATCAAGTTCCGGAATGTTCGTTACAGTTCAAATCGGCATACTTTTGCAGTTTGTCGAATTTAGTCCCTGTAAGCGAATAGACTTGATTTTGCCATATCAAAGCCTTCAAAACTTATTTCTAAGTTATGTAAAGGTTATTTAAGGTATGTTAAGCATATGTTGATGTTCCGGAGTATTTGTCGCATTAAACTGATTACGTTTAAGCCCCAGTTTGCGTATAATTCTCCAGAAAGCGATATAGAGTTTGAAATTGAATAAAAATCAAAACATGAAAAATGTCAAACATAAACAAGCAAATATTGGGATCAAATAACTTTATTTCATTGATAGCTGAACTGTTTACATTGATAACAAGCACATATGTCACAGCAAAATTGTAAATTTTTCACATGGGTAAATTCATAATTTTGAACTTGGGGGTAACAGCGTAAAATAAATTTGAACTAAGGGCACAATCGTAATTTTAAGTTGGAGGCAAAACCACAATTTTATTTTGAACCGAGTGCAAAATCGTAATTTTGAGTTGTGGGCAAAAGCATAATTTTATTTTGAACTGGGGAAAAAACGTAATTTTGAAGTTAGTGCGAAATCATAATTTTTTTAAACGGGGAAAATCACATTTTTGAACAGAGGGCAAAATCGTAATTTTTAGCTGAGGGCAAAAACATAATTTTATTTTGAACTGGGGGCGAAAAGGTAATTCAGAGCTGGGGGCAAAACCACAATTTTATTTTGAATCAAGGGAAAAATCGTAATTTTGAGCTAGGGACAAAAGCGTAATTTTATTTTGAGCTGTGGGCAAAAACGTAATTTTAAAATGGATATAAAATAATAAACTGGTTTGTCCAATGGGGGAGGGCCAGGCAAAAGCGTAATTTTGAATTGAGGGCACAATTGTAATTTTGAGATGTGGACAAAAGCGTAATTTTATTTTGAGTTGGGGGCAGAACGGTAATTTTAAACAGGAGCAAAAACGTAATTCTAAAATGAATATAAAATAATAAAATTGTTGGTTCAATTGGGGAGTGCCAGACAGTCTATTCCCCATTTGGTAAAATTTATGTATGGGAAATAATAAGTAATTTAAAAAGGCTCATTCTATACACACCCCCCTCCCTTCCTGATTACACCCCCCCTTGTGAGAGGAAAACTGTCGGTTCCACGCAGGCCCCACCTGTAAGTATGTGAGAGGAGGGGGGTGAAAAAAGTAAATAGGGGGTGTAGAAAGTAGCACCCTTTAAAAAAGAATCATAATAATACACAACTAGAATTGAGTGAAAGACAAGTTATGTGAAACATATGGTAGAAAGGCAACTGGAGCATGTCCCCACCTTGTCTATGTATCAAAACTTACATATGGTATGTTCTTTGCTTCACCACACATGGCTCCCTCAGAACAATGTCTCTAAATGTCTATTATCTTATTTCGGTTTTGTTTCATAATGTTCTTTTTTGTGTTTTTGTTTTCTACAAAATAAAAACTGAATAAAAACAGTAGTTATTACCCTGTATATTAATAATTAGATGGAATGAACAGTATTTTTAAATTATTTAAATAATAAACCATTAGATATAGTTTTTTTATAGTTTTATTATTTTTATGTTATAAAATTGTTATTTTCTTTACTTTTTAAGTTTGATAAGTTTGGTGTCAATCAGTACTCGTATCGAAAATACCGGTTCGTTATCGGTACATGAAGGTAAAAACTAGCACCAGCCTGGTACATAAAACGCCAAAAGTTGGTACCGGATTGAGTTTGATAGTCTTTTAGTTCGAGAAGTTTGGTACTGCTACCCAGTACCATTTGCTCATCCCTGATCACAGGTATCGTACGAACAACAACGGTATCGTACAACTTTTTTTTAGTTTCAGGGGTAGATATGAGCCCGGTGCCAACTGATACCCCGGTTACGGTATCGGTATATGAAGGTAAAAACCGGTAGCGAACCGCTACCAGGAACGCCAAACGTCAGCACCGAACTGGTACTTAGGATCTTTCGGTTCAGGAAATTCGGTACCGGTACCCATTACTATTTGCTCATCTCTGACTACGGGTTTCTACCGAACAACATCATTACCATACAATTTTTTTAGTTGATTTTCTTTCGGTTATTTTTTAGTGTTTTTTTCTACATTTTCTTTTTATTCTTGTCAGCGGTTCCGTGTGCAACGCGCTCGTAGTGATTTCAAACACATATAAACAAAGACTAAATAACAAAAGAAGTTCGCTGTAACGCGGCGACAGTTTTTATAACTAGTTTGGTTGAACAATGAAAACAACAATTATAATATCTTGTTATGTGAAATACTAGCTTCCACTGTATTAGTATTTTTTAACACAAATATTTCAAATATTTAATACAGAGTTTATAACATCAACTAAAAATTTTCACTTTTAATAAAAATACAAAGCGTCTTTATATTACATTTAATAATATGTTTAAACAAAAATATTGCCTACTAAATGTTAACGTGTTAGAGATAGTCGTTAATTTTTTTTTTTCAACCACGGATAACTATTTTTTTTATCATTCTATTTTATTAGAGCTTGTTAAAGAAATGCTTTTAAATGTTCATCAATGAAACAAAAATTCAAACGTCTTATTTATTTTACCTTCTTAATTTTGAAACTTTAGGGTCTGTTTGATATCAGATAATGGAATAGACGAGGTAATAGAATGGACAAGGGAATACAATGAATCATTACCATTCCATGTCTTGTTTAGTTACCATTTGTGAATGAAATGAATTATTATTGTGTATTGTTTGTACAGTTTCCATTAGATTTAGTTTCATTTTTAGTCAGAATGTGCATACTAATGATCCGTTTGTGTTTTACAGGTCTTGGGAGATGAATGTAGCTAGAAAGGGTAGAAAACGAGCCAAAATACCCTAAAACCAAGTACCGGAACGTGATCAAGAGGTTAAGCGGTTGAACAGCACATAAATCGAGAGAAATAGGTTCCTGGCGGGCCGCGAGACATGAAGATGAAGCCTCTCACGGGTGGCGAGAGGCGAATGTTGACCGTTGACTGATGTTATAGTGTCGCGGGGCGCGAAAGGATAACCCATGCCTCTCGCTGGTAGCGAGAGGCCTATGTTAGCAGAAAGTTACGTGAGCTGCAGGGTTTATGCTTTATAGAAAGGTATAAATAGTACATTATCACCACAATTGCAACCCTAGACGGATTGGGACAACTTTGGGGGAATTCTGGAGCAAAATTAGCACGGAACTGTCAAGGAAGCTCGAGAATCATTGGGTAGGAGCTGAAAGTCAAGAGATTGAAGATTTAACGTGCTTTGTCTTCCCGGTTTATCTTTTTTCTTAGGTTTTTTTCTTCTTCTGATGAATTCTCTGTTTAAGACTTGTGTTTTGATGTTTTCAATAATGTTTCTTGGCTAAAAGCCCTAAACTACTTAGGTTGAGATGAACAAATAATTAACGTTTGGATTTTTATTGGATATGAATTGTGTTTATAGATTTTCTTGAAAAGTAAATGACTTTGGTTCATTGATTTGGTGTGTTTGCATATCTCCACTTGTTTATCGAATGCTTATTGTTTCACATGGATCTTGGTGAATATCTTTCACATAATTGGTTTGTGTTGAGTCTCGGGTCCTTGCGGGTTTGGGTAATCTTGTGGTGAATTGGCCAATAAACTATACAAACATATTCACGAGTTAAAGAGATTTAGATGTTCTACTAAATCTGGTCAGTGTGAGGTGCTAGGTTATTGATGGGTCTAGGTTGGTAAATTGCTAGGATTAGGTCTTTGTGAGAAGCCTGTTTTAGCTGCCTTGCTAATTTTTTGTCTATTGAACCAAATCAAGTTCCATAGTTGCCTTAGATTTTCCACTATGAAGTAGTTAATCACTTTAGGGCACTTTTCCTAGATAGTTAGACAACCGTGAGGGAGTCTAGATAACATGTGTTTGTAACAGCCTTTTAGAGTTCCATAGGTGTCTTCCCGAGAAGGGTCGTGGTCCTGTTCGGTTCCTTTTAGGGTTTAACATTTGAAGATCCCAGTTCCTTTGCACATTAGTATCTGATAGAAAGACACACGATAATATTTATGTTTCCAGCCTAGGTAGTTATTTGTCAACACTGAGTTCAACCCTAGTCTAATTCATGTTCAAGTTTATTCTTGTTAGTTAGCTTTAATTAATTGCAATTTTAGGATATTAGAAAACCCCCATCTCAAAAACAGAAAATCAAATTAGTCGTGTCAGTCTGTTAAGTCTATTGAGTCTAGTTTACACAGTCTAAAGAGTCTCGTGGGTTCGATATCCGGACTTACATAGCTTTATTAGAGTCGACCGGTCCACTTGCCGGTTAGTAGTTTAGTCGAGTCTTAGAGAGTCTAGAGTAAAACCTAGGTTAATTTAGTTAATCTTCCTTAAACTACTTTTAGCACATCAAGTTTTTGGCGCCGTTATCAGAGACCCTTGGCGATTGCGTTCATTAGCTTCGTTTAGACTTGCTTGAATTTTACGTGCTAATTGTGTCTTGTTTTTTAGTCGTAGGAGTCTAATTAGTAGTGTCTTTGTTTTCTTGTTTAGAGTAATTGTTTGAGTCTTCTTACTTGTTTGGTGTTGGTTTTGCAGGTTTTTGCCCCATACACGCTTGCAGGGACCGCCTCCGAGACCACCACCTCTTCAAGGGAATCTTAGACAGACAACGTTTACAGCAAAGGTTAGTGCTTCTTCATCTTCTCATCTTACGCCACTTCTGATTATACACTTCCATCTAAAACACTCCTTTTCGATAACACACCTCATAGCTCACCACCACATAGCCTAAAACCCGCTATTAACCTTCAAATCGCAAACCGTAGAATAATCCACCAACAGTCCACCGAGGTCTTCATGGGAGTTAACTCTCCCATCATCGTACCACCCATCCAAAATGAACATTCTTGGAAGATTCCATCCTACATCATGACCGCTATCACCAACTCATGCCAATTCCACGGTCGTGATGATGAAGATGCCACCCCCCCCACATAGCCCGCCTTACCCGTATTTGCGGTACCTTTAAGCTTGAGGGTGCCAATAATGACTCTATTTTCCTTCAACTTTTCCCATTTTCACTCTCGGGACGGGCCGCCGCTTGGCTCGATTCCCAACCACCCGGGACTGTCACAACTTGGGTGGGTTTAAGGGATAGGTTTCTTAATAAGTATTTTCCGCCTACTAAGGCAGCACGTCTTCATGACCAAATTCATTCCTTCCGTATGGAACTCGACGAGCCCTACTACTTTGCATGGGAGCGTTTCCAACACTTGCTCAACAAGTGCTCTTAGCAGGTCTCTCTGATTGGTGCCCTTGTGGAGAAATTCTACAATGAGCCCACTTATGAAACTAGGGCCCGCTTTGATACCCCAGTAAAAGGCCACCTCATGGGTAAGAAAACAGTGGCTGAATGCAATGAAATGTTTGAGAGCTTTGCTCAATCGGAAAACGAGCAACGAACTACCTTGCAAAACGCCATTCCCGCACTGAATGCGCCCGCACGAGGGGTACACCAAATTAACTTGGATACTTCAATGGCCGTTGCTCTAGGAAATTTAACGAGGGAGATGAAAGTAAAAATTGATAAGTGCGAGGTACGTAGAGGAGGTCTGTAACACCCCGACCACTTAATACAACAAACCGTGGCAGAAACATCGGGGAGTCATGTCACAGAATCATTGTTTCACAACACATGAAATTTAAAGAATTGTTTATTAAATAAATAAGTTACATTGTCTTGGAATTTGATCAAACAAACAGTATAATTGCCGTTCATGTTTTATAATTACTAAGGCTCACGTCCATCCTATGTGAATCAAGCAATCAACAGTCGTCACATAATAGAACCTGAAACATATGTGAAAGTAAATACGTCAGCATAAAAATGCCTGTGAGTAACATAGGTTTTGTGAATTAGATTCATGGCTTTGGATCATATAAGAAAAGATTATATGTTTATAAAAGTAGCCATGAATCCTTGATAAAAGTTTGGTTTCTAAAACATTTTGCATTGATATAAAAGTTGTAGTATACATAAAAAAATGTACTTTGGTTTTGAAATAGCATATCAAACTATGCTTTAGTAGTATATCAAACTATACTTTGGTTAAACATGTGTATCAGTAGTATATCAAACTATACTTTGGTAAAACATGTGTATCAGTAGTATATCAAACTATACTTTGGTAAAACATGTGTATCAGTAGTATATCAAACTATACTTTGGTAAAACATGTGTATCAGCAGTATATCAAACTATACATTGGTAAAACAATATCACGTTGGTAGCATATCGAAAGATGTCTTGATAGTATATCGAAATATACCATAAATCGTGATTTGGCAGTATATCAAACTACACTTTAGTAAAAAATATCACGTTGGTAGCATATCGAAATATGACTTGATAGTATATCGAAATATACCATAAATCGTGATTTGGAAGTATATCAAACTATACTTTAGTAAAAACAATATCACGTTGGTAGCATATCGAAATATGCCTTGATAGTATATCGAAATATACCATAAATCGTGATTTGGCGTAATTAATCTAACAAAAGATAAGTTTTTATGGCTTAATTGGAAAACATTTGCATTCTATACATTGGTTAATATAATATCACGCTGGTAGCATATCGAAATATACCATAAATCGTGATTTGGAAATACATTCAAACCTAGTGTATCAAACTACACTTTGGTGAGTATAGAAATACCACAAAGGCAAATCTATTTGGTTTAAACTTTGGTTTCTGACATTCCATACAATAGGAATGGGGTGTCAAGTCCTATAGCGCTATATCATACTACTAATCGGCTTGATCATTGTTAATGAATGTATAAAAATAAATACGAACCAACAATAGTTATACAAACTTTGAAAATCGGTATTTAAGCCATGTATAACAGTTACAACTCGTTATATGATATGTATTACGTATGTAAAACCATATAGCTTGAAATCATGAAATAATGAATAGGCACATATGAATCACCCCAAAACATTTGAAAACGTAAAAGAGGGGAACTATGTTCTCACCTTCGGGTGCGTTTATATGTTATTGAAATCCCTTGGTTTGAATCTACGAATCCTAATTTAAATAGGAACGATTAAAAACTAGTTTTTCGACAAACAACTAAGTTCCTCAAATACTTTGGATTTTTCACATATTTTAGGACTTTCTCGAAAAGTCATTATTTTTTATTAAGTTGGTGAATTTATATATATATATATATATATATATATATATATATATATATATATATATATATATATATATATATATATATATATTTTAAGAACTTTGCGACTTGAACGATTTTGTTGGTGACTTTCATTATGTTATATCCAATAACACACCCGTTTAAGCAATATAACTACGATTTGCGCGTCGTAATATATATATACTCAAACGTGACATATAATTAATATCGTAATACACAGAATCTTGTCAACTCTTAACATGTCATCATACACATATTGTAAATCGCATAACACATTATAATACAAAAGTTTCACCCATGAATAACCCATTTTTGTGTACATTGAAAAACACGTATTTTTGTGATTCGGTAACGTTTTTGGGCGTCGGAAGTCACGTATGACGAACCAAACACCAATGATACTTAATATAAGTTAAAATACTTATTTTTATATCAAAAATATTAGTTTAGTTACTGATCTAAAACAGTTTTATAAAAATCCTCCGAAAAGCCGATTTTTAACCGTTTTACCACATAGTTTTGCATCAAACGTTACCATAACCATCCCAAATCGTAACAATTTGATATTTTAACCTAAGGCATGTTATTTTCTGCATAAAATGATGGTTATAACCATGTTAGTGCAGGTCTCATGAAAACCACATAAATCATGCAAATTTCACATATTTTATGACTTTTGAAGCTACATATACAACATGCAAGCTAGTAAACCTTATGACAAAGTTTCATGCCATTTTATCACACCAAATAACATTATTTTTAATGTTTATAATCTGACTAAAATCATCTTTGTCATAAAAAAACATTTTCATCATTTCTTGAGCATTTAATCAACATGCATGCTTATGTACAAGTATCTAATGCATGACCAACATATTATTATCATCGTCCATGAGTTTAAATGTATTAAAACACACATTTATTTCACCCTCATATAATCTAAAACATCATGTTCATATAATCATTTATATCATCATCACAAGATATATGCATGTATGATTTATGAACTAGTAAACAAAACTTATGTGCATGCATACATATATGCATATACACGACACACATATATATACTTACATACTTTCAAATCCACTTTTCATATATTCATCTTCAATCATATGAACTTTTATAAATACCCTTTTTGATCATGCATGCATTAATCTTCCAATGATCACAACAATCAAGATTTAACAAAAATCAAAACACAACCTCTAACATGTATATATACACTTCCATTTTTATTTTGTTTAAAAACTCATTTATTATTAGTTTCAAGTTTGTGAATAATCCAAGAACCTTGAGAAACTTCTATCATCATCAATATCACCAAAAATCAAGAACAGGGATTTAAGAATAAATTTTATACCTTCAAGATTTTGATGGGTTTTTGACAAAGTATGATGATATGGGGCTTGGTTCTTGCTTGAAACACCTTCAAATCACCTTAGGATCTTCAAAAGTGCTTGGAAACACCTTGAAAGGGACTTGAATCTTCAAGAAATGATTGAATTTCAAAAAATGGAAGCAAGGAAGGGGGTGTTCGGCCGATTGCATGTAGGAGAGAGAGAGGAGTGAGAATGTTGAGATTTGATTTCTTGGAATGGGAGGTTATCTTGGATTTTGTAAGATATGGTGATATCTTCAAGATGCATGCAAAGCAAAGCCTACATGTGTCATGCATGTGTGAGAGGTGGCACTCTCTCACTTAAACACACGACAACTCACACCTATATATGCATATAATACATATATATAATGTGTATAGGTTAAAAATAGGTATTTAACTGGATACCGGGTATTTATCTAGCGTTTTAATCCTGTTTTATGGCGTTTTAAATTATTTTTATTATTCTATAAAAATAAACTCGCCAAATTATTACTGAAATAAATATCAGTTGCCGAGACTGGCTGTGTTGTCCGCATTTTGCAGTACGCACTATGTTACGCAGTAACACGCGGTATGCGCTTAAACTTGAAAAATAACGTTTTTAAGCGTTTTAATTTATTTTTCAACACGAACATAATTAAAATAAAATTTTAATCATAACAGAATATTTTTAGGATTTTAATATTATCCAGGCGGTCACCAACGTTCGTTTCGCAGTTTTGTCGCAAATAATTCTTAAGTTTGAATAGACATGTTTTTGCCATACCGAACCCTTCGGAACTTATTTCTAAGTTATGTAAAGGGGATTTAGAGTAGGTTTAGCGTATGTCATTGTTCCGGAGTGTACATTACGTTAAACTGATTTACGTTCATGAAACATTTTACGTATAACTTTCAGAAAAGCTCTTGAGAGTTCGAAATCGTACAAGGATTGAAATGGGTAATTGTCATATGTAATTATACAAATTCTAGGAATGAATTCAAGATTTCATTGGACTCAAAATTGTTCGGAATTGTATAATGTTTGTAAAGGCACAATTGTTACAAGGTCATGGTACGATATAGAGCCCTATGCTTACGGAGGAACAAGTCCAATACTTCACCGGTCGTGCCCAAATGAACTCATTTAGAAATAACTCTAATTATAATTCGAACTTCTGTAATAATAATACTAATAATTGGTGTTCCACCGGTAATGCCTCCAGTTTCTAATCCAATCAAAATAGGGGCAAGGTCAATATTCTGGTGGGGGTTCAAACTAGGAGGGTCGATTTTCTAGTCGGGGTTCAGGTTACTAGGGTCAGTTCGGTAGTTCAGGTTCAGGGAGTTAGTTTGTCAGCGGGGGTCCAAATCAGAACCAGTTTGCTAGTGGGGGTTCAAATCAGCAGGGTCAGCTTTGGCGTGTGGGTTCAAGTAGTAGTTTGGAGAGGATTGAGGAGCTCCTTTCTCAATTAGTTGTTAAGGACTAGGTCACTTAGAAATGCTAGTAGAACATGGCATTCTTTTAAATAATCAACAATCCGCACTCTTAGATCTTCAGCGGTCCATTGATGGTATCCCGAGGCAGTTGCAAGAACAACCATCGGGTTAGTTCTCGGGTAACACTCAAACCAACCCGACTGCCCAGCAAGCGAAAGTAATCACCACTCGAAGCGGTAGGAGTTTAGGTGAGGTAGTTAGAGAGAGAGTCGAGGTAGAGGAGGAGGAGTTAGTAGATGAGGAGATCGAGATAGAGGCTCCGGGGAAGGTGCAAATTAGACTTGACCCAGAAAGCACCACACCTAATCGTGAGCCCCAAGTTCAGAGGAGTATAGTGAAGAGGCCGAAAGAGGTTAGGCCATCACCATTCATAGATCATTCACGTGTTCCCTACCCCGCCCGCCTTAAGCAACAAAAGTATGCTAAGGAATACGGGAAATTTCTAGACATGTTTAAGCAACTCAAAATAAAGCTTCCATTCATTGAGGCACTCCACCACATGCTATAATACGCCAAGTTTTTTAAAGACCTCCTTAAACGCAAGGACAAGCTGGGGGAGATCTCAAATGTTCCATTGACTGGAGGTTGTTCCACGGTGGTTTTAAACAAACTACTGAGAAACTAACCGACCCGGGCATCTACACCATTCCATGCCTTTTTGGCAGCGCCATCACTCCCACTCATGCATTAGCCGATTTAGGTGCTAGCATCAACTTGATGCAATTCTCTCTCTACGAGAAGCTAGACTTACGAGAGCTTACTCCCACTCAGATGTCATTGTCTTTGGCCAATCACATGGTTAAGTATCCACGTAGGGTCATAGAAAATTCGCTCATTAAGATCGATAGCTTTGTTTTTCCTATTGACTTCGTCATTCTAGATATGGAGGCCGACGAGGGGGTTCCCATCATATTAGGTCGCCCATTCTTACGCATCGCGAAGGGACTCATAGATGTCTCTGACGGTAAAATCAAACTCCGCGTTAGTGATGAGAATGTCACGTTTGAGATTTATAGGTCTATGCAACATCAGAGTGGTAGAGTTGATGATAGTGGTCGATTTCATTCCGTTTATTTCCTAAACTCATTTATCTCGTGCGTGGACCATTGTCTTGAGTACATTAGTGGAGCCGATTTAGTAGGTGAGGGAGTAGTTGACGAAGAGGTTGAGGTGGAAGAAGTAGAGGAGGAAACAACTTGGGTTCCCGAAACAATGGAGCTCATTGAGATTAGTGAGGAGAGTGAGATTCGTCCCATAGAGACTACGGCCTCTTTAGAGCTTAATGTCCTTCCTTCACACCTAGAGTATGCCTTTCTAGGAGAGAGTTCGAATTTGCCAGTCATTATTTCTTCTAAGTTGACAGAAGAGGAGAAGTCGAAACTGCTTGAGGCTTTCAGATATAAAGAGAATAAGCCCCACTTTTTGTACTTATCAGATTCTTATGGAGGATGTATATAAGCCGGTGGTGCAACCTCAAAGGCATCTCAATCCGAACATGCAAGAAGTAGTCAAGAAGGATGTGTTGAAGTTGTTAGAAGCTGGGTTCATAAACCCAATTTTCGATTCTCCTTGGGTGAGTCCGACCCAAGTCGTCCCAAAGAAGGGTGGGAAGACGGTTGTTATGAATGAGAAGAATGAACTCATCCCATCGCGTACGGTCACCGGTTGGCGGGTGTGTATTGATTACCGAAAATTAAATGACGCCACCCAGAAAGACTATTTCCCGCTTCCTTTAATTGATCAAATGCTAGAGCATCTGGTGAGGCAACAATTCTATTGTTTCTTCGACGAGTTTTCAGGTTACTTCCAAATCCCCATCGCACCGGAGGATCAAGAGAAGACAACCTTTACATGTCCCTACGGCACGTACGCGTACCGACGCATGCCGTTTGGATTGAGAATTCCATGGAGGTTTTCATGGATGACTTTTCGGTCTATGGAAACTCATTCGATCAGTGTTTGTGTAATCTTAAGGAGATGTTAAAGAGGTGTGTAGAGATGAAGTTGATGCTTAATTGGGAGAAGTGTCACTTCATGGTGATGGAAGGGATTGTCCTAGGACACAAAATTTCCCGAGCAGACATAGAGGTGGATAGAGCCAAAATAGATACCATTAGTAAGCTTCCCCCACTGACTAGTGTGAAATCGATTTGTAGCTTTCTCGGTTATACGGGCTTCTACCGGTGTTTCATCTAAGACTTCTCTAAAATCACACGCCCCATGACCCGTCTCATACAATGGATTCTCCTAGTTTCCGAGTTTGACATAGAAATTAAGGAAAAGAAAGGAGCAGAGAATGTAGAGGCCGATCATCTTTCACGGTTAGAGGATCCAGGTAGAGAAGAGATTCGTGAGGAGGCGATAGTTGATAGATTCCCTCACAAATCGGTTGAGTTTGTTGAAACGGAAAAGGAAGGTATGCCATGGTTTACCGACTTGGCAAACTACCTTGCGAATGGGGTTGTGTTGAAGGGTATGACTACCGAACAAAAGAAGAATTTCTTTAGAGATGCTAGGAGGTATATCTGGGATGATTTTTTTCTCTTTAGGATAGGGGGAGATAGGATCCTTAGGAGATGTGTGATGAGAGAAGAAGGGTTAGAGATCATTAGGCATGTTCATGAGGGACTAACGGGAGGTCACCACGGTCCACACGTCACTGCCTAAAAGGTGTTTGATTGTGGGTTCTACTGGCCTTCATTAATTAAGGATGCTCTAGAGTTTGTTAGGAGATATGATGCATGCCAACGTACCGACAATATCTCATCCAAGGACGAGATGCCCCAAAATCCAATCCAAATTCTTGAAATCTTTGATGTGTGGGGTATCGACTTCATGGGACCTTTCCCCATCTCTAGTGGGAATAGGTACATCCTCGTGGCAATCGATTATGTTTTAAAGTGGGTTGAGGCTCAAGCTTTACCTATGAATGATGCCCGAGTGGTGGTGAGAATCCTTAAGTTGTTGTTCATATGTTTCGGTACACCGAGAGCTATCATTAGTGACCGTGGCACTCACTTTTGCAACGCCGTGATGGAGAAGGCGTTAGCATGTTACGGGGTCACTCATCGTTTGTCTACCGCGTATCACCCTCAAACTAGCGGTCAAGTCGAAAATGCAAACCGAGAGGTGAAGAGGATCTTGGAGAAGATCATAGGGAAGAGTAGGAAAGATTGGACCGATAAGCTTGACGATGCATTGTGGGCATTCCGAACCGCTTACAAAACACCTTTAGGAACCACTCCTTTCATGATCGTAGATGGCAAAGCTTGTAATCTTCCCATAGAATTAGAACATCGTGCGCTTTGGGCTCTTAAAACTGTAAATCTAGATCTTACCAAAGAGGCTAGGAAACGCTACGTCCAAATTCACGAGTTAGAAGAACTTAAGGATGCGGCGTATGCATGTTCGTGGAGCAATAAAGAAAAAAATGAAGGCGTTGCATGATAGGAAGTTGAAGAGAGTGAAGGATTTTAGGGTAGGAGACAAGGTTCTCCTATATAATTCTAGGTTGAAGTTGTTTGCTGGAAACTTGAGGTCGAAGTGGACGGGTCCGTATTTGATGAAGGAAGTTTTTCCGTATGGTGTAGTGGAGTTACAAAATGAAACCGACGGAAGTACTTGGAAAGTGAATGGCCATCGGTTGAAGCATTATCTAGGAGGGTCGATCGATTACACCGAGAAGGAGGAAAGTCCTCTCGAAGTCCCCTAACACCACCACGTAGAGCCTTGAGTGAAAACTCAAGTGTAAAGTTTGTATATTTAGTTTTGGTCTTTGTTTCGTATTTTTCGGGTCACTAACGGTAATTTGTCATAGTTATTGTTTTGTGTTTTTGTGTTGTTGAGTCTTTTGTAGGAATTCATTACCGTCCTGAAGTAGAGATTTACGAAGAATTCGAGTTTGAGGTAAGTTCCCATGTTCTAAAGTAGTTTGGAAAGCATTTGGGGAGGTTTGGGTAAGTTTCAAATTTTTTCTAAGGCATGAATGCCATAAAAACGAAACTTTTTTGTAAAGGCCTCTCGCCACCTGCGAGAGGCTGAACATAGTGTGTCGCGGCCCGTCAAACTCCTCAAAATATCTGGTTCAAAATCCATAGAGCCGTGGGGCGCAAGGCTCCAAGCTTACCCCTCGCGGGCCGCGAGCGTATGAAAAAAACGGATATCAACTCTTTTTCCCCAAATCACTGCGCATTTTGACCTAATTTTCTCTCTTTCACATATGGCGGCCACCATGAAAACCCATTAAATCCCCAAATCACATCCTACTACCACCCTAAACCTACCATATCATCCCACAACCGAAACCCACCACAAAAATTCTCATCTTTCACTATCTAACACGCATTTTCACAGGGCTTTGGAGCTTCAACCGTAATCATTAGTTCTCTACGGTTTAGCTCGACTCCAAGGTATGTCTCTCTGTAATTTTTGTATAATGAGTCTTGGTAATCTAGTTCGTAGTAGTCAGGTGGCTTGTTTAGGTGTCGGTTCTTGTTTGGGTCTTAGTTTTAGGTTGTTTTTGAGTATGTATTGAGGTTTCGGTTGGGATGGGTTGGTTAGTGATGCTAAATTCATGTTGCGGATGGGTTGGTTTTGGGTTGTAATGGTTATATTTTTCGGATGGCTCGGGTTGGGAGTATTTGAACATTGAGTTTGGGGTTTAGTTTGGTTGTTGATGGTAAAAAAGTGAGTTTTGAACAAAATTTCAACCCGGTTAAAACCTCTTTAATCAAAGGGGGGATTTTTCAACCTGAACTAAAAATGTTGACACATTAAAATTTTGAGCTTTGGTTGGTTTGGGATTCATGTTGGATAGTTTTAGGCACTTGGGTTTAAATGAGGACAATTAAAGTGTTGGAGGAGGTAGTGTACATTGAGTCTAGCATTGTGAGTCGGTCTAGTTCATGTCTAGTTTTTTTGTCGGTCATGTCTTTTGTGTCTTGTTTTGTAAGACCCAAACATGTTTTAACCATAAAGACGCAGCGAAAATACGAGCCTTAAAATTTCTTTCTTTATAAACGTCTTGACATACTTGAAAGTCCATTTTAAAATAACTCTTTTACAATAAATACATTCTTCGTTCTCATTTAGGATATAAAACATAACTTATGTTTACTAAATTACATAATCACACATTCCCGTACAATCTATTTTATGACTCGATCTTTGACCGTTACACCTCGTGATGATGATCCGTGATTCCATACAACCTGCATTCACCACATACATTCACATCATTAGTACTTGGTGACATTGTATATAATCTAAGGTTCATAATTGTAGAATCACATCGCGTTGTATCCTCATATGCATTCCATTCGGTTATCTTTCTGAATTCCAGCATTTCATCTCGGTGTTTAACCTTCAATAAGTCAACAATAATGTACCTGCATTTCATTTCATTCTCAAAGATAACCCAGTTAGCATCGTTAATACTCATGTATATTTACACCATACATACATGCATACATACATCCAAGTCTCACTCATTCGAATACATATGGTTCAATAACACCCGTACATATTATCTAATCCAACTCTTTCGAGTATGATAAATCCTACTTCATACACCTACCCCCTATCCAAACTCTTCCATACAACTTACATTCTCATATATTCATACTAACAATTCTTGGTCACAAACTACTATACATATAAGTCTCATACATACCAACCTACGCGTATACTCATTTCTATTCGTGTTTACTAATGGGTTCCATCTACTAACATACAATTAATCTATTCATACATCCCAACATATTTGTTTTGTTCCCACACATACTTGCATACATGCCTCATTCTTACCCGTACCTCATAAACACCCTTTAATGAGTTTGGGGTACAATTCGGGAGCTTAAAATGAGTTCTATAATCATCCGTACCTTACACAACTATTTGGTAAGGTTGGGGTACATTATGGAAGTTTAACGGGGTTGGGAATGGGTTTACGGGGTCCGGAATCGAATAAAAATGAAGAAATGAGGCTGCTGGCGTCGGCTGATGCGTAGACAGCAAGTTAGGGAGTCGGGCAACTGCTGCCCAGCTTCGGCGACGCTGCTACCAGCGTCGGGGACGCTGCCCCTGCAGCACCGACGCCGGATTTCGTTCTTTTCGATGTTTCGACCCCCGTTCGCGCATCTCGAACTTCCAAAATCGTATAATAACATTATTCCAAGCCCCCAAATCATTCTAACACTTAACC
Organism: Helianthus tuberosus; assembly: GCA_030545235.1. NCBI lineage: Eukaryota > Viridiplantae > Streptophyta > Magnoliopsida > Asterales > Asteraceae > Helianthus > Helianthus tuberosus. The sequence goes on from JARYGA010032181.1 coordinate 17,467, forward strand.
CCATGTCTCCATAATCAAATCTATACTTTTATCATACATTCTTGCTTTTGACCCGTTTGAATTTACCAAGTTATTTCCGACATAGCTAACTACTTAGGCCCTCTACAACAATACTTAATGTAGTACTATGATGACCTAAACATTCTTACATGATTCCTACACCATAACATCCAAATTCCACATCTGACACATACTATCTACATTTTGACCAGTTTGAACTTAACGAGAGTTTTTATTCATAACCAATCTACATATTACCCAATAGGACTTACTTACTTTCATTCTACAATTACTACACATCGTTTCATGATTCCCATCTTTTTTTAGCAATCAGAACTCATTATATGATAATAAATTTAGTTCGGAAATCACTTACGTTATGCGTCTGTATTCGTATTCGCTTCCTTGCCTCCTCTTGACCCGTTAGCTCTCCATGCTTGAGTCTGTGTTAATGTTGTTCATATCCTTTCATGTCACCACATTCATATCAAGGTTAATATATATGCTCATCCATACATACAAACATTCATTTCTTTCCATACATACATTATTTGTCTTGCATTAGTCAACTACCGCATATATATGACATACACCAATGGTCGTCTTGTTTGAAATTCACGTAACTCAATTATCATCATACACGTCCAATAAATCATCTAGTGCATAACATATGACTTCTCTACTCGTAATTGTGCCTGAAAGCCAAACCATGCTTCTCATGCATTGTTGACTTTATGAAAGTCAATTGTCCTACTTTCATACTTTCAACTTATGAACACACAGTCATAATGATATGGCGGACCCTAGTAATAACATCATATGCATTATAACTACATGATCACTTAGTCACATATACACATAATCAATTTTTACACATATTAATGCTTTCATGATTCTACATTTAACAACCACATACAAAGTTAGTCAATTTAACGTAATCATAACATCATTCCTAACCAACAATCAATCAAACACATGGTGAGCATTACACCATTCAAGCACATGGTACAAGCTTCTAATGCATAATCTTTGTCAAATCATGTAACCAACCAAAAATCCTTCATTATTCCATTTGAAATACAATCCTCATGTTTAGTTTATTACCAATTACATCATATACACATCCTATACATTTTCACCCATTACTTGCATCCAGTCTCACCTAGTAACCTCACCAAGACATTTTATCAAACACTTGGTGTACGTACAAATTTCTAAGCCTAATGTACAAGTATTTCATGTTCTTCTTCCTTCTTATCACTTTCATTCATCCAAAACAATTAAATATCAAATAAATTCATGTCATACTCATTTTATCTAATAATAATTCATCACATACAATATCATACACCTAAATTGCACAAGGATTGGTCATGGTGATACACCCATGTCACCATCTTCATCATCACCAAGTGGGTTTTATGTCAAAACATCAAATTACTTGAAATTGTTCATACCTAACGTTTTATTTGGTGATTCTAACACACCTTCATACTTAATTTCATACAAATTCAAGAAATTTATCATAAACCCACTTCATACATTATCACCAAATCAAAACTACAACTTACCACATGTTTGTTAGGCTGAGATGATAAGGAATCCTCATTCATGCAAAGCTTCATCATCTAATTTGATCTTGATTTAGGGGAATTTGTGATGGATTGAATCAAGGGAGTTCTTGTTCTCCCTCTCTCTAAACACAACATACACACACACACACTAACTAGTGTTTTGATTTTCTAAACTTTTAATTCAACTTGCTAGATATGGTCCCTCATGTTTGTCATCTTATTTTTACTTGGTCATAACTTATCTATTTAGTTAACAATAACCCTAACCAAGTTAGCTAGTCTTACTTATTTATTTCATGTCATATCCCAAGAAGCCTCACTAGTTAATTAAGCACTTGGGTTTTTGGGGGGTTACAAGTCTACCCCCCTTAAAGGAGGTTTCGTCCCCGAAACCCTTCTCATTTTTATCAAACTATAACTTCCTTTACTTACTGATTGCTCATTCCTTCATTTCATCTATTATGCATGTATCTATGGTACGAATTCACTCGTATTTTATACAAAGGAGCTTTTTTCATGAACAAACATAATCATATGTTTTGTCTCTACCTCTTGTATTAAGCAAGATGCTTTCATACATTTACTAATCATGATGAACCGATCACTCCTACTTTTACTCATAAACCATTCTTGATATGTTCTCCTTAACATGCCTGCTAATTACTTTCATAATCACATAAAAGTTAGAATATGGTCATGTCTTTATCATAAATATTAAGTTATTGTATCGCTATCGCAACAAGGCTACTATTTCATACTCACTTAATCGTACTTAACTCCAGTGTTGAGCATCATTCTATGTTTGCTACCGTTACTTTTACTGTGCACGCCTTCAGGTTAAACTTCGAATCATTTCATTCATGCTACTTTATTATTTGCTCTCTCTTCATTCACTACTCATACTATTTAAGTATGTCGCAAAAGTTCATCATACGAGTATTCAACCAATACCCCAAAATTTTCACTCAGGGTCCTAATGGCAAAAAAATTAAGATGAAGTTTCTTCTTATATTGACCCGTAAAAGTCAAACATTCCATACTATGTCATACTTATCCTACCATTCGTTAGTTCATAGGTCGTATTCAATCTACCAATTCAGATTTATCAATCTTGATTTAAACATTTTACTAACCTTGATTTCATTGCATAAATCAACGATCCGCGACCTGGATCGACCCGCTCCTTCATTTCTCCATTCCATAATTGGATTGACCTTACCCATCCATGTGATGAGCCTCCGCTCGCGAGCATCCTTTCACCAACTCTACTAGTTTCATCACTTCAAGTATTCTACCATTCTCATTTACAAAATTATCGATTAGCACTTCTTATCCGAATATTCATTTTGATTCGGTGTTTATTCACCTATATTTCTTTCACAAATTTCTCACTTACAAGCTATACTACATTGCACATTTTGTTTCTTGCTTACTATTCTAACAATTCGTTAAATATTGTCAACTTCTGCAGTTTGACTTTTCAAAGTCAACCGCCACTTATTACTTATTGTTTATACATATTGGAGTACGCGTTGTACTTACTTTCAGTTCAAACAAACTTACAAAATGTCATTTCATAATTTTAGCATTTATTGCAAAAACTTTCCTTTCCCATCAATACTTAAGCCATTCGCCCGGGTCTTAGCCCCTCATTCGCCCCAATTCTCATGGGTCAAGTTACAATGTATCTATCACGTAACTTTATTCAATACTTCTTCAACTAATAAACTGAACCTTTCATGTTATTTTACCATTACTTGCTTTCTAGTTAACAACCTCAACTTCGTTTGACTTTTCAGAAAGCCAAACTATTAATGCATTCTTATTTATGTTTTATCAATTAGCTGTAACTTAATCCTCACATGTTCATTCATGCACTTACACATACATATGCATTCTGTTAGTCAAGCGATATGATTAACCCGACAATGCTATTATCACCGTGTCACACCTAAAAAACGTCGCAGCGGAATATAAAATGTAGTGGTGACGGAAGCTGGTGCCCATTTGTATCTTGCTGAACGATGCATCGTAATGTTGGACATTTTAACTTAATTTAAACATAGATTTTAAAACACATAGTCTTAAAGTCCGTCACAATCACACCGTAGTTAAATTGTTTTCATCCTTATGAATCTTATTACATTGGTCCCAAATAGTTTCTAAAAGTTTGTCCAAAACATTATCAAACCAAACATGCATCAACAACCACAAGATATGACATAATTCCCGAAGCCGAACTCAAGTACCTGTAGAACACGTTAAAAATCAAGTGTCAACACAAAGGAAGGCGAGTTCACATATTCGCTTGCAAATAATTTTATTCCAAGGAAAACTTTCTATTTAGGTGTTTATTTGAAAGCATCTATATAATTTTAGAAAGTCCATTTTACTTCCTTGATAAAATCCATGGGCCTTCCGTCGCAGTTTCATGAACCCGACAAAGTTGTTACTACCCATGTATTGTATATTAAATTATTGCGTCAATTTTCGGACTCGTATGTTAGCTAGACGATACGAACTATATATTAACCATGTAGGGATAATCAAAGCTAAACAATAAACATAATTTAAATTCATCGCTTGACTTGACACGGGGCGATCGGTCACGACGGGGTTGTTAACCCGATAGATCTACCAACAATTCCTCGCGTACATTACTTAAATGATTAAACAACATCATGGGTGCAGGGTCCTATCTCAATGAACCATATGATGTCTGCCTCACGTACAATATATATATCCTACTAATATGACAATTTAATACACGACGTTGTACGAATTCCCCTAACACTCCATCATTTGAGACCCAGTCCAGAATTCGTCCCCAAGGAAATACCGTACTTTCAATATTCATTCATCAAAAACATGTTACTTCGAAACGTATGACTTATCAAATTTCATATATTTTCAACGAAAATATATATTTTATATTAAAAGGTATGTTTTATTTCGAAAACATTATTAAACCCTTTTATTGACGTGTTCTACCCCCAAAATATATACAAAGCAGTAAAAAGAGGGGCTTAGTGACACTCACCTTTGGGTGCGTATTTTAAATAGCGCAATCCCAGATATTGATTTCTACACGTCCTATTATATATATAGGAAAGATTTTAAATCAATATTCATAGCACAAAATCCTAAGTTTCTCTGTTTTCTTAGAATTTTCACATAACTTGAGATTTTCTCGAAAAGTTATTATTTTTTATTATGTTGGCACGTTAATATATATATAAGTCCATATATATATTTTTATGATTTTGCGACTTGAACAATTTTATTGGTGACCATTATTGTGTAAATCCGTTAACCTTCCCGTTTATACGCAATATATCTACGATTTGCGCGTCGTAAAATATATACATAAACGTTCACATAAATTATCATCGTAACACATGAAATCTTGTTAACTTATCTATTTTGTCATTTTTAAAGCAAATATACCTAAAATATCTCATATATAACAAATTTCATGCTCGACAAACATGTTACACACTTAACGCGATTATTACCGTTTCTATCGCACAAAACGCACAAATATACATGCATAATCCAAATCCTTAAAATCATGTTAAAACCTAACATATTTTCACATTCTCATGTTTTAAATCACATAACACATTTTAACACAAAATGTTTACCCAAAATTTTACCTATATTAGTGTATATTGAAAAATGCGTATTTTAGCGATTCGGTAACGGTTTCGGGCGTCGGAAGTCACGTATGACTAACCGAACACCAAGTAAACTTAGAATTAGTTAAATTACTTATTTTTAAACTAAAAACATCAGTTTATTTACTGATCTAAATTAGTTTTGTAAAAATCACTTGAAAAGCCGATTTTTGACCGTTTTAACGCATAGTTTTGAGTTAAACGTTACTATAACCATCCCAACTCGAAACGACTTGATATTTTAATACAATACATGTTATTTACTGATTAAAATATTGGTTATAATCAGATTAGTTCAGTTTTTGTGCAAGTCACATAAATCATGCGATTTCACGTATATTACAACTTTTAATGCACCAAGTACAACATGCAAAGCTAGCAAACATTAGGACAAAGTTATATGTCACTAAACACTTTAAAATAACCATATTTTAGTGTTTATAATCTGATCAAAACTTATTTTTACCAAATCATACTTAAATCATCATTTCATGACCATCATTCATAATGCATGTTCAAGTAAATGCATCTAATGCATCCATATAACATCATTATCAACATTTATGTTCTAATCATACTCAAGAACACCTTAATATCATATTTTTACATAACACAACATATATCATCCATCATCACATAATCACTCATACATAAATGCAAGTGTTCTTACATTTATGACTATATAACCAAAAATTACATGCATGCATATATTCTGTCATTCAAGAATCACATTATTCAAGAATCATTCAATCAAATCAAAACTCATCTAAATACACCTACTCATATAAATTTTCGACCATACATACATGTATGTACACACTCATTTTTATTCTCTTTGAAGACCCATTTATTATTACCTTCAAGTTTGTGAAATATTTTAAGATTCAAGAGAAACCTTTCACTATTATTTTCAACACTAAGAATCAAGAACACTTTTAAAAAGAATAGTTTTATACCCTCAAGATTCAAGTGAGTTTTTGATTAAAAAGATGATATGAAGCTTGGTTCTTGCTTGAAACTCCTTGGAATCACCTTCAAACCTTCAAACGGCCTTGAAATCACCTTGGAATGAGCTTGAATATCCATGAACAAGTTAAGAATTTCGAAAATAGATGATAGATGAAGGGTGCTCGGCTGAATTTTTAGAGAGAGAGAGTGTTAATGTGTTTTTGAAATGAATTTCTTGAACTTTGAAGAATATTGATAGATTTAAGGCACGATGTTATGGCACACCTCCCATTTTAGCCAATAGAAACATGAGAGTGGAGATAGAGAAGGTTGCATGGCTGCCAACTCTTCTCCACCTCACACATATATACGAACACACACATACATATACATATATACACAAAAACTAGTATTTTACTGGATACCGGGTATTTTATCTAGCGTTTTAACACGTTTTAAATTATTTTTATCACTCTATAAAAATAATCTCACCAAAATATTACGGAACAATATTTTGTTTGCCTGGACTGACTACGTTGCCGGTATTTGGCAGTATGCGCGCTGTGCTGCGCGGTACGCGCTTAAAATCGCAAAAATAGGGATTTATGCGTTTTTATTTATTTTTATCATTCTAAAGTAATAAAATAATTAAGTTATTACTAAAATGATTATCAGTTGCCTTGACAGGCTGCGTTGACAGTATTTTGTCGGTATACGCGCTGCATTGCGCGGTACGCGCTTAAACTCGAAAAATAGAGTTTCTTAGCGTTTTAATTTATTTTTCCTCACGAATATGATTAAAATATTTATTATAATCATAACATACTATTTTTAGGATTTTAACACTGATCGGGTGGTCACCGACGTTCGTTTCGCATTTTATCCGTTACGCGATAAGCGTTATCTTACCGTTGCAAACACAATTTTTACCAAGGTTTAAATTTACCAACTTATTAAATATCATATATAAACATCATAACCAATCAAATACAGCCCCGTTACCTATTCATAACACGTGTTACAATTGTACGGTACGGCCTGAAAAGCCGAGTGTTACAGTCTCCCCCTGTTTAGGAAATTTCGTCCCCGAAATTTTTACTCTACAGGTTTTACTTTCCCACTAAGCAAGAATAACAAAAACAAATATATGGAATATAGTCTTATAGTTTCTGCGAGAAACTTGGATTCTTACGAAGAATCCTCGTAGAATTATATTACATACATCTTTAATTCCTAATCTCACGTCTCTACGCTCTCCACCCTTTCCAAGGTTCAACATTTACAAGCACTTAATCATGAAGATTAAGTCAAAATTCCACCAATTCGGGTTATAGATACGTATATTTACATATACATTACCCCGTACCTAAGATAGTCTGAGTTTACACTTGATTGATCCAACTCGAGATGGGTCCTCGAAAGAATCAAATCTCATGAACTACTCTTCCTTCCTTCTTGCATTCATTTCAGATATCCATAAATCGCCAAATCAATAAATCGCATACACCACTAGAATGTTGTAATCGCCTGTCCGGTTATTAGCATAACTCTTCTAGCTATACGTACTGCTTCTAAGATGCTTCCATAAACTTTTGTTTATCTTCCAAACAAATCTCTATAAAGAACAAAATTAGTGTATCATCCATTATACACTTTCTCAAACTGGACCAAACAATACTTCATGTATACTACTCCATCCTTATGATAACTTGAGACTATAAGCGACTGATCCAACTCAAGATGGGCTCTTGAAAAGACCAAGTCAATGTGGCTCAGCTTTTCCCTTTCTCTGCTTACTTAATAACATCCTTTAAGTAAATCCTCCAATAAAACCAAATCCTCGATTTGAAATCGCAATAGTCCCCTTCAATTGTCCATGTAATCCTTCTGTTGATCAATTGGCGACTTTTAACCTTCCCTCGATCCAGGCAAATCCTGTCGCTGTTTTCCTAGATAAACTAAGGTCTGGTTAATTGTCCTTTGTCATGTTAGCTCAACAAAGTGGCGATCAACACTTCCATCCATGCAAGACTTCAAACGGAGCAACCTAAATACTAGCGTGTTAATTATTATTGTAAGATAACTCTGCCAAGGGCATGTGAGTATCTTAACTTCCTTCAGAGTCCATCATACATGCTCCCAACTTTTCTATCAAGGGTCCGAAAAGCTTCCTACTATCTTGTTGTCCAATCAATTTCCCTTTTCCTTTTGGGGTTATTAGTGTCGAAGGCTGCACTAATTTAGAGAAATTCTTAATAAATCTCTGGCAGCACCTAGCTAGTCATATGGATCATCATACTCCCGACGGGATCTTTGGCGCACCACATCATTCACCAACTCCATAGTTAACTTCAAACGTTACTCATGATTCTCCTTGGTTCACACATAGGCAAGTATGTCGTCGATGAATATTATCACGAATTCATCCGATTAGGGTTTCCATACCCTGTTCACGAGATTCATAATTATAAATGGCGCATTAATTTAGTCATAAGGCATGACTAATATCTCGTAATGGGCATATCGCGTTTGAAAAGCAGTCCTCGAAATTTCTTTGTAGCAACCTTCAACTGATAATATCCCAGTCGTAGATCGATCTTCGCGTAGCAGCTGAGTCCTTGTAGCTAGATTGAACAAATTGTCAAATCCTCGATAATAAGGTACTGATTCTTGATAGTCAACTTGCTCGGCTTTTGGAAATCATCACATATTATGAAGGATCCATCCTTCTTCCTTACGATAAAATAGATGCACCTCAAAGCGAAAAGCTTGATCGAATGAACCTCTTGTCTAGCAGCTCTTGAAGCTGATTTGAAATTTCTATCATCTCAGACAGTGCTTAATCTATAAGGAGATTGTGCAATTGGGTGCAGCACCAGATACCAGATCAATTTCGGAATTCGATCTGTCTCGCAGGGGGCGATCCAGATAAGTCTTTTTAGGAAAACTTCTGGATAATTGTGAACAATAGGAATCTCTTCGGTATTCCTACATTTGGCCTTCGTGTCCACCACGTTAACAAAGAACGCAGGATAGCCTTTCCGCAACAACTTGAGCATCCTCAAAACACTGACGACTCTCAACCATCAACACTCGACACTCGACTCGGTCGGTCTTCGTGAACAACTACCACCTCTCTACCGTCATTAGGATGAGATATCCTTGCTAGCTTCTTCCAGCGATAGTCTCCACTTCGCTCTTGGAAAATCAATCCATCCTCACATCTTCGTCAAAGATCCCCAGCTCCACTGGAAATAAACCAACACTAGAACTAGGATCACCTAACTAAATACTACAACCGCAAACGACCTTACTAGTTTCTATCAACTTACCAATTGCTAGTTCTATCGGGCACTTTATACCCAGCTTACTTGTTGGTGAACACAAAAATGGTTCAAAGTTTCTTGAACAAAACTCAAGTCAGCTTTGGCATTAAGGGTATGAACATAGATTGGTTTTTGATTAGAAACATACTGGTAACAACAGCAAGATCGTCTCGTGTTTTCCCAGCGTTTTGCTCAAACGCTCTACCTTTTGCATCCTGACCCTTCATTTCCAGACAATCTCTCCTGAATGTCCTTGTTCACCACACTCGTAATCATCCCTCGAGTGTATCTCCCTTCAATGTACTCTTAGCATAACACTCGCGAGTCATATGTCCAGTCCGACCACATCTGGCGCACTTTCTCCGCTCATCCTTGTGAGTCTTCTTCTCAAAACTACTCCTGCCATCCCTGGCATTATCCTTTCTAAAACGGCTAGAACTGGCTACATACTCCTTCCTCGAACTGCGTTTCCTATCATGCTTCTCATCGGTTTCCTTTCTCGAACTCTCAGACTTTCGCTTTCGCGAATCCCCAGACCTAGGCTCAGAATACGGAATTATTTGAATGGTCGATCCGCTGTGACGGCCCGACATCACGCATACCGTTGCCTAGGGATGAGCTCAGTCTGGTTCGGTACCGAAAGAACCGGTACCGAAAATCCTCAAAAGTGGGTACCGGTACCGGTACCGAATATACCCGGTTCGGTACGGTTCGGTACCAGTACCGGTTCGGTACCGGTATTTGAGGGTAAAAACGAGCAAAATACCGGTACCGAACCGGTACTGTACCGGACCGGTACCGAACCGGTACCGAAAATGTCAAAAGTGGGTACCGAATCGGTACCGAAAAGGTACCCGGTTCGGTAAATTCGGTACCGGTACCGGTACCGGTTCGGTACCGGTACCGGGTCCATTTTGCTCATCCCTACCGTTGCCATGTCATTGCATAAGGTACCAATAAATGATCTTGGGTTACAACCCTGGATTGTTTTATGTGTACATCTATGTATTGTTCACATGGTTAATGAAAACCAGGAATACACTCCGATTATATCATAACATATGAACTACTAAAACTTTCCGATCATTATATCACCTGAAGGGTTTCCGATTCTGTGTCCCACCAAAACCATGCCCATGAGCATCACGCCCACGTTCCTGGCCATTATTTTGGTTAGCATCGCACTGTTCCATGGCAGTATTAACGTGTTGGGCTATGAGTTGTGCCAACTCTTCCGAGGTAATAGGTAGTCCAGAACCCTGTCTCTCTTTTGGCGGCATTTCGTCGTTTCTATTATTACAACATAATATCAACATAAGACGATATCCCAAAAATAATTCAATCATTAAATAATAGTGGACCAAACATTGCGCATGTATAATATCCACGTAATAATGAGAACAATTTTTAAACCAAAAGGAACTCATTTGATATTTTTATCGGAAATTTTCAAAGCTTGTTTTTAGTACTAAGACTAATCAAAATTTGGCATGTCTACATCAACACCCTCAACAAGTCTATATGAAATTTCCTTCTAAATATCTGAAAATTTGGCATGGAAGCCATAAATAGGGTTCATCAAATGAGACATACAAAACAAACAACAGAAATAATCAACAACTAACGCTTCAATCCCTGGAAGTCCAACATCTTCCTAACATGCTCTTCTAGCTCATCATAACAGTCCATCTGTCCCTCTGAGTCCTTCATTGTCTCCATGCCTCCGTGTAACATGGCGAACTAACAATCACAGTGAGAGCGATTGACCCAAATCTCCTTCTGCTTCTTCAAAGCGGATGTTGTCTCAGCTTTCGAGGTCGATGCGATCTCTCCAACGAGTCGAGTCCTCTTCCTACGGCGAGTGTAGACTAAAAGAGGTGTAGCAAAACACGTGACTCGAATAGCAGAACAAACGATTCTGTAACGACGGGCGAAAGAATCTAAAGTGTGGGCTTGACGTTATCAGTGAGCAGGACGACTAATGGCTCTATAGACCGAGACGTGACATATCGTAATCGTACAAAGTAAGTGTGTGATCAACGTGAATAGTAACACATAAGGCCTAAATAAACAGAAAATCACTTATGCACATAAACACATAAGGGTTTTCATACATGATAAAATTTTTCTATGTTTATTTAAAATTCTTGGCTTCGAGAATTTTGGACTTTATATTTCGAAATTCTCCGATTGAAGTCTAGTGTTTTCCTCCGAAAACATCTAGTTCGCTAACAACCAATGGCTCTGATACCAACTTCTGTCACACCTCAAAAACATCGCAGCGGAATATAAAATGTAGTGGTGACGGAAGCTGGTGCCCATTTGTATCTTGCTGAACGATGCATCGTAATGTTGGACATTTTAACTTAATTTAAACATAGATTTTAAAACACATAGTCTTAAAGTCCGTCACAATCACACCGTAGTTAAATTGTTTTGATCCTTATGGATCTTATTACATTGGTCCCAAAAAGTTTTTAAAAGTTTGTCCAAAACATTATCAAACCAAACATGCATCAACAACCATAAGATACGCCATAATTCCCGAAGCCAAACTCAAGTACCTGTAGAACACGTTAATAATCAAGTGTCAACAGAAAGGAAGGTGACTTCACATATTCGCTTGCAAATAATTTTATTCCAATGAAAACTTTCTATTTAGGTGTTTATTTGAAAGCATCCATATAATTTTAGAAAGTCCATTTTACTTCCTTAATAAAATCCATGGGCCTTCTGTCGCAGTTTCATGAACCCGACAATATTGTTACTACCCATGTTTTGTATATTAAATTATTGCGTCAATTTTTGGACTCATGTGTTAGCTAGACGATACGAACTATATATTAACCATGTAGGGATAATCAAAGCTAGACAATAAACAGAATTTAAATTCGTCGCTTGACTTGACACGGGGTGACCGGTCATGACGGGGTTGTCAACCCGATAGATCTACCAACAATTCCTCGCGTACATTACTTAAATGATTAAACGACATCATGGGCGCATGGTCCTATCTCAATGAACCATATGTTGTCTGCCTCACGTACAATATATATATATATATATATATATATATATATATATATCCTACTAATATGACAATTTAATACACGACGTTGTACGAATTTCCCTGACACTCCATCATTTGAAACCCAGTCCAGAATTCGTCCCCAACTGTACGGTCTTGTTTCGCTTAGGAAATACCGTACTTTCAATATTCATTCATCAAAAACATTTTACTTCGAAACGTATGACTTATCAAATTTCATATATTTTCAACGAAAATATATATTTTATATTAAAAGGTATGTTTTATTTCAAAAACATTATTAAACCCTTTTTTTGACGTGTTCTACCCCCAAAATATATACAAAGCAGTAAAAAGAGGGGTTTAGTGACACTCAACTTTGGGTGCGTATTTTAAGTAGCGCAATCCCAGATATTGATTTCTACACATCCTATTATATATATAGGAACGATTTTAAATAAATATTCATAGCACAAAATCCTAAGTTTCTCTGTCTTCTTTGAATTTTCACATAACTTGAGATTTTCTCGAAAAGTTATTATTTTTTATTATGTTGGCACGTTAATATATATATAAGTCCATATATATATTTTTATGATTTTGCGACTTGAACAATTTTATTGGTGACCATTATTGTGTAAATCCGTTAACACTCCCGTTTATACGTAATATATCTACGATTTGCGCGTCGTAATATATATACATAAACGTTCACATAAATTATCATCGTAACACATGAAATCTTGTTAACTTATCTATTTTGTCATTTTTAAAGCAAATATACATAAAATATCTCATATATATCAAATTTCATGCTCGACAAACATGTTACACACTTAACGCGATTTTTACCGTTTCTACCGCACAAATATACATGCATAATCCAAATATTTAAAATCATATTAAAACGTAACATATTTTCACATTCTCATGTTTTAAATCACATAACACATTTTAACACATAAGATTTACCCAAAATTTTACCTATATTAGTGTACATTGAAAAATGCGTATTTTAGCGATTCGGTAACGGTTTCGGGCGTCGGAAGTCACGTATAACTAACCGAACACCAAGTAAACTTAAAATTTTTTAAATTACTTATTTTTAAACTAAAAACATCAGTTTATTTACTGATCTAAATTAGTTTTGTAAAAATCACTCAAAAAGCCGATTTTTGACCGTTTTAACGCATAGTTTTGCGTTAAACGTTACTATAACCATCCCAACTCGAAATGACTTGATATTTTAACACAATACATGTTGTTTACTAATTAAAATAGTGGTTATAATCAGATTAGTGCAGTTTTTGTGCAAATCACATAAATCATGCGATTTCATGTATTTTACAACTTTTAATGCACCAAGTACAACATGCAAAGCTAGCAAACATTAGGACAAAGTTATGTGTCACTAAACACTTTAAAATAACCATATTTTAGTGTTTATAATCTGATCAAAACTCATTTTTACCAAATCATACGTAAATCATCATTTCCTGACCATAATTCATCATGCATGTTCAAGTAAATGCATCTAATGCATCCATATAACATCATTATCAACATTTATGTTCTAATCATACTCAAGAACACCTTAATATCATATTTTTACATAACACAACATATATCATCCATCATCACATAATCACTCATACATAAATGCAAGTGTTCTTACATTTATGACAATATAACCAAAAATTACATGCATGCATATATTCTATCATTCAAGAATCACACTATTCAAGAATTATTCAATCAAATCAAAACACAACTAAATACACATACTCATATAAATTTTCGGCCATACATACATGTATATACACGCTCATTTTTATTCTCTTTGAAGACCCATTTATTATTACCTTCAAGTTTGTGAAATATTTTAAGATTAAAGAGAAACCTTTCACTATTATTTTCAAAACTAAGAATCAATAACACTTTTAAAAAGAATAGTTTTATACCCTCAAGATTCAAGCGGGTTTTTGATTAAAAAGATGATATGAAGCTTGGTTCTTGCTTGAAACTCCTTGGAATCACCTTCAAACCTTCAAATGGCCTTGAAATCACCTTGGAATTAGCTTGAATCTCCATGAATAAGTTAAGAATTTCGAAAATAGATGATAGATGAAGGGTGTTCGGCTGAATTTTTAGAGAGAGAGAGAGTGTTAATGTGTTTTTGAAATGAATTTCTTGAACTTTGAAGAATATTGATAGATTTAAGGCAAGATGTTATGGCACACCTCCCATTTTAGCCAATAGAAACGTGAGAGAGGAGAGAGAGAAGGTTGCATGGCTGCCAACTCTTCTCCACCTCACACATATATACTAACACACACATACATATACATATATATACACAAAAACTGGTATTTTACTGGATACCGGGTATTTTATCTGGCGTTTTAATCCCGTTTTAACGCGTTTTAAATTATTTTTATCACTCTATAAAAATAATCTCACCAAAATATTACTGAACAATATTTTTTTTGCCTGGACTGACTACGTTGCCGGTATTTGGCAGTATGCGCGCTGTGCTGAACGGTACGCGCTTAAAATCGGAAAAATAGGGATTTATGCGTTTTTATTTATTTTTATCATTCTAAAGTAATAAAATCATTAAATTATTACTAAAATGGTTATCGATTGCCTTGACAGTATTTTGTCGGTATATACGCTGCATTGCAGGTACGCGCTTAAACTCGAAAAATAGAGTTTCTTAGCGTTTTAATTTATTTTTCCTCACGAATATGATTAAAATATTTATTCTAATCATAACAGACTATTTTTAGGATTTTAACACTGATCGGGTGGTCACCGACGTTCGTTTCGCATTTTATCCGTTACGCGATAAGCGTTTATCTTACTGTTGCCAACACAATTTTTACCAAGGTTTAAATTTACCAACTTATTAAATATCATATATAAACATCATAACCAATCAAATACAGCCCTGTTACCTATTCACAACACGTGTTACAATTGTACGGTACGACCTGAAAAGCCGGGTGTCACACACCGCATACTCACAATGCTTATACTTACCTTAGTTGGGGAGAGAAACACATTCTCTTTTTTTATCTGTACTTACTTACAAATTCCTATTTTTCATTCATGGTTTTCAATCTTACAAATTTGATCCGTACATCCACTACGGACTCAAACTTTTTCATTCTTATAAGTTTGATCGGTATTCACATACGGATTCAAACTGTTCATTCATGCTTTTCATTCTTACAAGTTTGATCCGTACATCAACTACGGATTCAAACTTTTTCATTCTTAAAAGTTTGATCCGTACTCACCTATGGATTCAAACTTTTCATTCATACCTTTCATTCTTATATGTTTGATCTGTACTCACCTATGGATTCAAACCTTTCATTCTTATAGAATACCTTCATTTTCTTAAGAGTCTTCCAACTCCTTTTACCCACACGTCAACCTACTTCCTGATTTTACCGGACATACCTGTGATGATTATCATGGTCTCACGAATGTGATATGCTTCTTGCGTACTGGCCAGGCGCGCAATCCCCATACTAGTTTCGTGCCTTCATGTAATCATCACCTTATGCCCGAAGAAGTAGGTTTCAGTTCGTGAAACATCTTTAAAACCATACCAAGACAATATCATTGTATTTCGTTTAACATTTACCCTCCCTGAGGAGATTTTTCTTATTTTTTTAACACCGGTACCCATATATATTAATATTGTGTACCTGTGGTCCATCTGTCTAATTACATGCTTTGGTATTCATCCTAGACTGCATCCTCGGATCATCCTCCTCGAAAACTTAAGCTTACCTTGCATATATAATACAGTTAGTTTCTTTATTTGAATACATACGTACATGCTTACATTCAATTCTACCTTTGGATCTTGATCGAGTCTTGGATTGTACAGGTTCTTTGTCACAAGAGCTCACGGGTTTGAGTTCAAGTATTACCTTCTTGTACTTGATTTCTCTCAAACCAGGGCTCTGATACCAACTTGTAAAACCCAAACACGTTTTAACCATAAAGACACAGCAAAAATATGAGCCTTAAAATGAGTTCTATAATCATCCGTACCTTACAAAACAATTTGGTAAGGTTGGGGTACATTATGGAAGTTTAACGGGGCTTGGGAATGGGTCTACGGGGTCCGGAATCGAAGAAAAACGAAGAAACGGGGCTGCTGGCGTCGGCTGGCGCATAGACAGCAAGTTAGGGCGTCGACCAACTGCTGCCCAGCGTCGTCGATACTGCTACCAGCGTCGGGGACGCTACCCCTGCAGCACCGACGCTAGATTTAGTTCTTTTCGACGTTTCGACCCCCGTTCTTGCATCCCGAACTTCCCAAATCGCATAATAAGATTATTCCAAGCCCCCAAATCATTCTAACACTTAACCCCATGTCTCCATAATCAAATCTATACTTTTATCATACATTTTTTATTTTAACCCGTTTGAATTTACCAAGTTATTTCCGACATAGTTAACTACTTAGGCCCTCTACAACAATACTTACTTTAGTACTATGGTGACCTAAACATTCTTACATGATTCCTACACCATAACATCCAAATTCCACATCCGACACATACTTTCTACATTTTGACCCGTTTGAACTTAACGAGAGTTTTTATTCATAACCAATCTACATATTACCCAATACGACTTACTTACTTTCGTTCTACCTTTACTACCCATCCTTTCATGATTCCCATCTTTTTTAGCAATCAGAACTCATTATATGATAATAAATTTAGTTTGGAAATCACTTACGTTATTCGTCCGTATTCGTATTCGCTTCCTTGCCTCCTCTTGACCTGTTAGCTCTCCATGCTTGAGTTCGTGCTAATATTGTTCATATCCTTTCATGTCACCACATTCATATAATGGTTAACATATATGCTCATACATACATACAAACATTCATTTCTTTCCATACATACATTATTTGTCTTGCATTAGTCAACTACCGCATATATATGACATACACTAATGGTCGCCTTGTTTCAAATTCATGTAACTCAATTATCATCATACACGTCCAATAAATCATCTAGTGCATAACATATGACTTCTCTACTCGTAATTGTGCCCGAAATCCAAACCATGCTTCTCATGCATTGTTGACTTTATGAAAGTCAATTGTCCTACTTTCATATTTTCAACTTATGAACACACACTCATAATGATATAGCGGACCGTAGTAATAACATCATATGCATTTCATACTCATGTTGTATGGCCCTTATAACTACATGATCACTTTGTCACATATACACATAATTAATTTTTACACATATTAATGCTTTCATGATTCTACATTTAACAACCACATACAAAGTTAGTCAATTTAAGGTAATCATAACATCATTCCTAACCAACAATCAATCAAACACATGGTGAGTATTACACCATTCAAGCACATGGTACAAGCTTCTAATGCATAATCTTGGTCAAATCATGTAACCAACCAAAAATCCTTCATTATTCCATTTGATATCCAATCCTCATGTTTAGTTTATTACCAATTACATCATATACATATCCTATACATTTTCACCCATTACTTGCATCCAATCTCACCTAGACATTTTATCAAACACTTGGTGTGCGTACAAATTTCTAAGCCTAATGTACAAGTATTTCATGTTCTTCTTCCTTCTTATAACTTTCATTCATCCAAAATAACTAAATATCAAATAAATTCATGTCATGCTCAATTTATCTAATAATAATTCATCACATACAATATCATACACCCGAATTGCACAAGGATTGGTCATGGTGATACACCCATGTCACCATCTTTATCATCACCAAGTGGGTTTTATGTCAAAATATCAAATTACTTGAAGTTGTTCATACCTAAAGTTTTATTTGGTGATTCTAACACACCTTCATACTTAATTTCATACAAATTCAAGAAATTTATCATAAACCCACTTCATACATTATCACCAAATCAAAACTAGAACTTACCACATGTTTTTTAGGTTGAGATGATAAGGAATCCTCATTCATGCAAAGCTTCATCATCTAATTTGAACTTAATTTAGGGGAATTTGTGATGGATTGAATCAAGGGAGTTCTTGCTCTCCCTTTCTCTAAACACGACATACATACACAAAAACTAACTAGTGTTTTGATTTTCTAAACTTTTAATTCAACTTGCTAGATTTGGTCCCTCATGTTTGTCATCTTATTTTTACTTGGTCATAACTTATCTATTTAGTTAATAATAACCCTAACCAAGTTTGCTAGTCTTACTTATTTATTTCATTTCATATCCCAAGAAGCCTCACTAGTTAATTAAGCGCTTGGGTTTTTGGGGCGTTACATGTTTGAGTCATGGGTTGTCTTTGAGTAATGTTATGCTTTGATGGGTTAAAGACCACTCACCCATACTCAATCTCCATTCGGGCGAGGTTCGGTTAAAAATTGGTATTTTTGCAAACGGTCACCCAAATTTGTTTTGTAAATTATGTTTTTCGGTAACGACCCCGAATGAAATGTTATACGGTCGTTTCCCTTAAAATAAAAAAATCATAAAAATTCTAAAAAAATTAAAAAAAAATAAAAAACCAAAAATACCAAACATAGCTTGTGATTTCAAATGGTTTGCCTCTTTTTGTTTTGCTTGCTTGATTGTTTTGCAGGTATGTCAGGTGCAGGATTATCAAGCAGAGCCGGAAAAAAGAGACGGGGTCTCACTCCGCATCAGCAAGGGGACCCGTCTGAACAACAGTACGCACCGGACTTTGGTAAAAGGAAAATTCGATACCACACGGGGGAGGTTATCCCTCATGGTAGGAGCACGAGGCTTAGGGATAGTTCACTATTGTAGTTTGAGCTTGATTTAAAGGAGGCGCAGAGATTGAATGATCTGATTCAGGTGGATTTGGTACCGTTCAAAAGATTAAATTGGGATTTGTTGGACCACCTTGGCCAAAGAGACAAGATAGAGTTTTTGTTGGGAGATAAGTTTCGGGCTGCATTGTGCTGCGATGCTCGTTGGTATAAAGAGCTAACTTTGGAATTTCACACCACTTTCTAGTACAATCAGGGTAATTACAGGCAGCATGATGCAGTGTCGTTTTTTTGGGTAGGCAGGTCTTCGAGATGACCATACCTCAGTTCGCAGTTGCTACACAGTTGTATACCCCTGAGGAGGTGCACACACTGGAGTTTTTCACTAGTTTGAGGGTGTTTTGTGAAACAGCATCAACATAGTTTGATGAGCGGGGAGTTAGAAGTTTTAGAGTACTATTTCAACCGCTCCATTCTCGGCTAGTTTAGTAGCCTCAGATATCACTGATCCGGTATACAGGTTTTTGCATAAAATTCTGACGGCTACATTAGTAGTTCGAGGTTCGGGGAGAATTAGGTAAATCAGGTTGAGTTGTTTTGTTTGATGTGTATGATTGAGCAGAGGCCAGCGAAGGTGGCTAGTGTGTTAACATGGTCGATGAAGAGGACTTAGAGAGGTGGTCCAGGGGCAAGTATTTACTGTGGTCCGTTTATGAGGAAGATTGCTGAGAGTTTAGGAGTGTTTGACAGGTATGAGGCGAGATACATGAGAGAGGGGCCAGCCCCGTGTTTTATGGGAATTAAGGAGTTACAGGCTTCGGGCATTCTGACATTGACTGAGTCGATTGGCTGGGAGCCAATCAAGCCTGGTCCACAGGTTCCACCACCACTCGGTGTTGGTGCATATTTTGTATGCCCGCCACTGTGCGAATATTGAATAGAATAATGTGAAAACGGACAAGGTTTTGAAATGTAAATGTCACTTTCATGCAGATGTCCGATTCGCATGAATGGACATCATAATAGTCCAAGTTACATTCGCACGAATGAGTGCATTCGTACGAATGGACCTGATCTGTTATTAAGTTCATTCACACATGTTGGTCCTTGCGAATGGACTATGCCTATAAATAGGGATGAGGTCTCTTCATTTGGATAAGTTTTGGTTCCTAGAGGGGAAACTTTGTCCAATTGGTTTCGCGGTTATGTAACTTCAAATCATTGAATAGAAACCAGTTTAATTAATCTGTTCAGTGTATATTCTCCTTCTACTCCTTTCTTATCAATAATACCCCGCCGAACCGGTTATCTCGGGGCCAAAACTCCATCAACCTGCCGGATCCTGGAATCTCAATTGGTATCAGAGCTACGGTACCGATTCAATTGATCTAATAGTTGATTGAATCACCTACGCTCATAAATTTTGGATTTTTGGGTGGTTTTGACGTTAAATATCGAATGAACATCAAATTGAAGGTCAATTCACGGATGGAATTTGGAATTGAAGACATAATTATCTTCGTGATTGATTTTCACACAATCCTGTGAAGTTTAATCATGAAATTCGTAAAAATAAAGATTTTGGATCGAAAGTTGTGATTAGGAATGTTCTTGAGATGGTCAGACATTTTCGAACGGATGTGCATGTTCGCACGGATGTGTATATGTCAAGTTGTATGGATGTGGATGTGCTCATTTGCACGGATCGACCTCTCGGTTCGCACAAATCGGATTCTTGGTTCGCACGAATCGGACATTTGTTCTTTAATGTCAATTCGCTCCAAAATCAGCTCATTCGCACGGATAGACTTACTCCATTCGCATGAATGAGCAAATTCCTAAAAATAATTTGGTCGCAATGACGAGATGAGTCTACAAAAAAAATTTGGTGATTGAAATTTTTTTCGAGTTTTTAACAACCACGCTGGGTTGTTTAGGGACATCGTCTGGTGCTTCAGAGAACATGTATGATGACGCGATCATAGATTGTGGAAATTAGTGGGGTAGTCATGATATTGGTGAAAAATGTTGATCATATAGGTTATCTGACTATCAATGGGTCGTAAAGTAAAATCCGCAATGATGAAAAACTGACATTTGAGGGCCAAAATGTCATATTTTTAGTATAGTCAAGTTTTTTCGAAAACAGAATGAACTAAATTGCCTAATTTAAGGGGGAATTCAGTGGTAAATAGTCAGAATTTGCAAAAATGAGGGGGAATAAAATTTTATATTGAAATTCCAGCATTTTTGAAATTCGTGACAATGCAACAATATTCGGGTGGTTCTGACTTCAGGATTGTCTGGAGATGCATAGGATCTAGATTTGTGAATTCTTTATCATAGGAATTTCAGACTCTACAGATCAGGGTCAGATTGACGTCTTAGGGTTTGAGTCCCGGGTCTTTGTCAAGCCTGTCAGCAGGATTAGCATCAGGAGATGCATCTGTATTGTGGATACTTATAAGATGTCACAGACGCATGATAGTCTAAAGTGTCAGAATGGTTAATCTTCAAGCAGATGAATTGTTTTTCGGACTAACCGCCGAGGAATGACGATGTTTGTTATTAAGTTGCTGCTGGAACTAGCGGAGAAGACTATACATCTGTTTTCGTGACTGAAGAGGAAGAATGTGAATTTGATCGTGGATGAATGTTTCTTAGATCTGAAGGCATTATCAAATGATTTGTTATCCGATGAAGAGATGCTGATTGTGGAGATTACCGTTTATACTGATCAATCATTCAGAAGTGTACTTAAAGGTGATCATAGAAAATGGGATTTCAGATTTTCGTGGGTATTCATAAACTTGAAGATTATTGGTGTAGTGTTCGAAGTTTCTATCAATTACCAGTTGGGTTTTTGAACACTAAAAGATCAAGCAGGCGGAATGCACGATCGATGGGGCTGAAATGGTAAACCAAAAACCAAACACGGATATGGTTAAAGCCAAAATAGAAAAGTTGTATTGATTAGTTTCAAGTTGGTGATTATTTATGAAGATTGCAGTTGAGCAAATCAGAGGAGGAGTTGTGAACTATGCAAACAAAGACCTGAAAATTCATTTTAGGGGGAATTTGTGCATAAAGAAGATATTGCAAACCTGAATCATCAGTCAAGACGGAATCTATTGAAGATTTCAAGATGCCTGATTGAAGTTCCAGAATATTCAAAACACGACTCTGAGTTTTCAAAGACACGATTCGACAGTGACGGCCAAGGGGAAATCTCCATATTTTGTATGTCCGCCACTATGCGAATAGGCTAGATAGAGCGTGTGTTGAATATTGTATAGAATAGTGTGAAAACGGACAAGGTTTTGTAATGTAAATGTCACATTCGTGCGGATGGCCGATTCGCACGAATGGACATCACAATAGTCCAAGTCACATTCGCACGAATGAGTGCATTCATACGAATGGACCTGATCCGTCCCTAGGTGCATCCATGATTAAGTCCATTCGTACATGTTGGTCCTTGCAAATGGACTATGCCTATAAATAGGGATGAGGTCTCTTCATTTGGATAAGTTTTGGTTCCAAGAGGGGAAACTATGTCCAATTGGTTTCACGGTTATGTAACTTCAAATCATTAAATAGAAACCAGTTTAAATTAATCTGTTCGGTGTATATTCTCCTTCAACTCCTTTCTTATCAATAACACTCCGCCGAACCGGTTATCTAGGGGCCAAAACACCTTCAAACGTGCCGGATCCTGGAATCTCACCCGGCTCTGAACCTGCAGCATGTTAGTACATTTATGTCTATCGCCTCCGTCAATCGAGTTCGTAGAAGAAACTGAAGAAAACAAGGCTTTTATTGTAATATCTAGTTAGTAAAGGCAAGGTGGCATAATTGTAAATAAGGAAACACTCCTTATTGTCTTGGCCAATAGATAGAAGCTTTAGGGCTTTTGTTTAGGACTTTTGCCATTTTGGAGATTGAAGAGCTTAGAGGCTAGAGAGAGAAACTGGCAAGGTGATTCACGGTTCTTGTACGATTTCAGATCTATCAATAGAATCACTGTTTATAGTACGCTCTCGTGTGTTCGGTCACGTTCGTGTACGGATTCCGCACGTTACACGAGTTGGTTCGCAATCGTTTTGGAGTCAAAACCGGTCCTACAATTGGTATCAGATCAGGAGCTCGATTGCACGGATCAAACACACTGAATCGCACAGGATTTCATCAAATTTAGATAAAAAATTGCATCAGATTTGCTCAATTTCTTCATCTTCTTCATGTTTTTATCTGAAAATCGCCAAATTAAACGAGTTTTCACGGTTCAAAATTGCTGATTTTTGGATATGTTGTGCGAAAATACTTGATCTAAAAGCCTATAAATTTTCAGATCTTAATTCTAAGCTGTTTAAGAGAAATTTAAAATTTTGTGATTCGAAAGTATATGAATATGTTAACTGTTGTTGTTCATCTTCAAAGTGATGCTCACCAATCGGATGGCCACCCGATCGGGCGATCATCCGATCCAAAGTCCCACTCGTTCCATTACATTTCATTCAAACAATTTTGAGTTTGTTTGACCAACCCGATCGGGCAGTAATCCGATTCAAAGGTCCTCACCCGATCGAGTCACTTGGTCATCTTTATTAACTTTGTCAGTCAACTTTGTCTGCATTTCATATAAGTCATTAATTGCAATCGATGAGCATGTGATATCCATTTCAGTTGTCAATAAGTATAGCCCACATTAATAACAGTATCACGTGATTCTTTAATTACATTTGTAACAGTTCACTAATTGATTGGGTCCACTAGGATTGAGTTTGAATTTGATATTGTCGACCATTGATAACCTGAATGTGAAGTCATTACTGTTTGCATGATGAATATATTGTCAGTATACATGTGAGGTGTAGTTGTTATATTTTTGTGGTGTCACTCGATCGAGTAGCCACCCTATCCAAATTACAAAGGTTCATTTGTCTCATATATCAATTACTGTCACTCGATCGTGCCGCCACTCGATCGAGTTGCCACTCGATTCAAAACTTCATTTGTTTCAACATCACTTCACTCGATTCATTTTTTTTAAAAGTCAACAGATCAGTCAAGTTTTCAAGTCAAATTAATAGTTCACGTGATTCTTACATCATCGACCCATTGTATTTAAAGATATAAATGTTGTCGGCCACTTATAAGTGAATAAAATTTGCTATTGAAAGTCAAAATTCATTGTTGAAGTCAAATAGTCAAACCGCTCACCCGATCGGATCACCGTCCGATCCATTGAAAATTGATTTGTTTAATTCATAAGTGTCAAATTATGACCCGATCAGATCTCCACCCTATTCATTGCATTTTAATAAAAAGTTTGACTTTTGTTGACCCACCCGACGGATCACAATCCAATTCAAGGAACATTGTTTGTTCAAGAGTTTAAAGTGCAAAGAATCGAGTGGCAATCCGAACAAATTGCCACCCGATCCTAATCATTTCATTTGTTTATGATACAGGTGTTTATCAAAGAATCGGATACTCACCCGATCGGGCAGCATCGTCACCCGATCGAGTAGCCGCCCGATCCAAGGCATATAGTCACCCGATTGAGCAGCGGCCCGATCCAAGGCACATCCCACCCGATCGGACAGCATCCCACCCGATCGGACATCATCTCACCTGATCGGACAGCCTCTCACCTGATCAGACAGCCTCTCACCCGATCGAGTAGCCACTCGATCCAAGACACACGTCACTCGATCGGATCACCACCCGATCCGCTGTCACCTGATCTTTGTTACTGTTGACTTTTTTTGACCCTCACTCGATCGGATACCCGTCCGATCCAGGTGTTTTGATATTGTTTAAACTGATTGAGTTTGTTTGATTGTTTTGCTCGTGATTCAGGTGATTCGAGTTGAAAAACAAGGAGCATCATGGCTGAAGAATTTTATAACACGTTCTACAAGGCGTTTACGTCCGAATCGGCTGAAACATCGACTGTCGCACCAAAAAGCATCTCAAAAGCAATAACAGAAAATATCAATCATGATAATTTTTATGGGACGCACTCAAAACCACCAAAGTTGGATAGTATTGAAGACTATACTTGGTGGAAGGAGCGTTTCATCAACTGGGCAAAAGTATACGCGCACGAGAGCTGGTTTTGTTTAGAGTTTGGATATGATAGACCTGTCGATGAGAAAGGCGAAGAAATCCCACTCAAGAGCCTAACCACTGATGACAAGAAAAACTTCTCATATGAACAGAGAATGATTGCTCTAATCCAATCATCGATTAGAAACGACATTTTTGCATTACTAGAACATGACAGGTCATCAAAATCTGTTTGGGAAGCTTTAAGGATTAAGGCTGAGGGGGGGGGGGGTAAACAAATAAAGAAAAATAAAATTGCTTTGCTAAAGAAAGAGTTTGATTTGTTTGATAGTTTAAAAGGAGAGTCGGTGAGGCAACTGATTGAAAGATTTTGCCATTTAAAAATTGAACTTGATAGGTTTAATATTGTTTAAACACGAGAGGAAATTATTGATAAAATCACAGAAGCGTTACCACGAGCTGATCAGTGGCAAACGTTCGTGTTTATTTTGAAAAACGATGTGTTATATGAAATCATTACTCTTGATGTGCTGATTGAGAAGATTGAAACTCATGAGCTTGAATTGCAGAAACAGAGCAAGATGAACAGTTCTTCACATCAACAGAATGTTGGTCTTTATTACAAATGTAACATACCTTCGGTAACAGTTGGTAAATCACCAAAGACAGCATTTAGTGTTGAAAAGACAAAAGAACCTCAGGAAATTTCATCAAACTATAATCCAGGGTATCATTCGTCTTCGGCAAAAGCAAATCCTGAAGAATCAGAAGAAGTTCTTTGCAACATTGCTCTGAAGTTAAAGAATTCTCCTGCAATGAGCACCAAATCTGCTAAGCAGCAAATGAGTTTTCTTGCTGTTCTGGTATCATACGATGGTCTAGTAGCTGGTAAAATCAGAAATTCTGAATTGACCAAGGAAGACTATGACCAGATCGATCCGGAAGAGATGGAACTTATTGACATACGCTGGTATCTAGCAAGTTGCATCCGCAGAGCTCAAAGGTACATGGAGATTACTGGGAATCAGACAATCGGTGGTCCGTCAACAAAGCTGGGATTTGATAAGTCTAAAGTGACCTACTTTAAATGCAAGCAAAAAGGTCATTTCAAAAGAGAATGCACCAATTCTGCAGTTGATGGAAATGAAAATCCTTTCAAAGAAGATTATTATCAAAAGGCGATTTACCACCGTAGCAAAGAAAAGCCGAAACTGATTGAAAATAAGCCTAAAGAGAAATCAAGAGCATGTGTGGTGATACAAGATGACGAAGGGTTTGACTGGAGCGAATTTCTTCCAGAAGATGATCTTGTTGATGATCAGGTCACAGCACATGGCAGAACTGCATCAAAGAATAAACATCATGCTTTCATTGCTGAGATAAAAGAGAAAACTCGTGAAGAGATTTTGAAAGAAAATACATACAAAGAGAGGTGTATTGTAGGATATAGGATTGAGGAGATGGAAAAAAAGTACGAAGAAGCGAGAAGCAATGGAAGATATGACAAGAAGCAGGAATGCTATGTCAACAGAGATGGTGAACCAGTTGTCCACCGAAAGGAGATAGTTTATGAAGATGTTCTTGCAGTAATCCCTCTGTCTGGCGAGTTCTATTTAAATCTTGCAAAAGATAAGAATTATGAGAAAAAGCTGAAGAAACTAGTCAGAGACGTCATGACTGTGAGTCTTAGAGGAAGAGATGAAGAATGTTGAATGCATGGTGGATGAACTGAAGAAAGTTGTTGAGGAAAAGAAGGTTGATGAAGAAAAGAAGGCAGAAAAAGAGATTGTGAAAGATGAAGATGATCTGAAAAAAGAAGAAGAAGCTGAGAAGAAGTTTGAAAGTACAGTTGAAATGGATGATGGTGTTGATGTTTGTGAGGAACAGAAGAAGAGTGAAACTGGTCAGACACAGACATAAGTGAAAGCCGAAGTGTCAATCACTGAGGTAAAAATCCATACTGAAGTCTTAAATGAAACTGTTGAACAGTGCAAGAAATGCATGGAAACGTGCAGTGCTTGTACTGAAAAAGACAAAAAATTCAGAACAAGAGAATTAGAATTCACTAAAATCGAAGAAGTTTTCAAAAATAAATGCAAAGAAATTTTAGAAAACGAAAAAGTTTTGAAAGAAAATGACGAAAAACTAACACAAAAATGCAAGCTTTTGGAAAAAGAAAATGAAATTTTGAAAGATAAGGTTTCGAAAATGACAGAAGAATGTGTTCAAAAAGAAAATGCATGTCAGGAAATGAAAAAAGGAATACGATTCAATAAAATTGGCCTATCACATTACAAAAGAGTCATATGAAGATGTGAAGAGTCAAATGAAACTTGTTCAATCTAGATTGAGATACTGTTCTGAAACAACTGATACGCTTAAGCAACAGTATTCAATAAAGCAACAAGTTGTAAACTCTTATTGTCACGACCCCCGACCCACCCTGGACGGAATCGGGAGTCGCGAACAGCCCAGTGGTACCGATGATTAATTTGAAAATGTTGCAGCGGAAATTTCATCTGGACCGTGAGTTAGGAAAAATATCAGAGTTTAGAAACACCGGATTTTATTTATTAAATAGATGGAATAAATCCATGTTTTACAAAGGTAGCTTTAATAAAGATAAATTTTATTACGTAAAACAATATTTCTAAATTTTAATTTAATTAATAAAATAAGCCACTTCTTGATGCCTTTCAGTGCCGTATCCAACGCTTACTTCAATCTGCTGTAATTACCTGAAAAGTATTTTAAAAAGGTTTTGTCAGTGGGAAATACTGAGTGAATCATTCTATTTTGCATAATGATGCATAGTTATTAATTACAGCATAAGAGCGATTACAATGGCTTCTATATTATTTTTATCTGGCCATCTGTCACAATGGTGACATGTCACAATGGTGACGATGGTCATACCACTATTAGATCAATGAACCTAAATAGTGATGATTATCCCTGTAGGTCAATGAACCTAACAGTGATTATCCCGAGTAGGTCAATGAACCTTAACTGGGAGAAAATTAGTAATGTGCACAATACCCCACTAACCAGTAATTCAAGATATCCACGACTTAGTCCCTGTAATTATAACCTTGAAAATAATTTGAGGTATTGTAAAATAGTTGATAAAAAGAGAATGACTCACTTTATAATCATGCAGATTCATATAATCAAAGTCTTCAGATAAGCCTTGATAGATTGCAGATTTAATTTGAGCAGAGCTTAGCCTATTTCTTAGCCTGGTAACCTAGTGCATACGAACTAGGTAGTAACTAATACAGCATTTACGATAACTCACGAGATAAAACCCTCACAACGAATGACAAAATGCAATACTTAACAATTCAGCGGATTCACAACGAATGACAGAGCATAGTCCGAGTTCGAGCAGCACTCAAACACTCAAGTCGAAATCACGATGAATAACAAAGTATAACCCAAGTTTGAGCAGCACTTAAACATTCATTGGATAGTTTAATCGATCGAACATTGAATCGTAGCAGCGATTGAGTTAATACCCAGCATCGTAGCAGCACCCCCTCTACTAATTAGTGATTTTGTGACTGTTTCGACTATAACTCGATATACAGATCGAATTTGAACGTCGAATGAACAACAGAATACGATTGCCAATGCCTGCTATTTATACGCGAAAAGTGACATGCTTACGGACCGTAAGCCTCTTTCCTTACGGTCCGTAAGGGACACATTTTATTTATAGGCTTGCCACGCGTGGGACTAGGCCTGCTGAATCGACAGAATTGATAAATTCGATTTATATAATAAGTTATAAGGATAATCGTTGAGTAGGGAATACCCTCCCCTGAGTTTTTAGGGGCCCTGATCCTGATTCTGATAGTTCTGAAATTTGTAGGGTTTGTGCAGAATTACTTGGGTGTCTCAATTAGGGTTTCCTTTTGGTTAAATTAAAATAAGAAATAGTATTTTTAATGAGAGTTGTTATATCAGGGGTCCGGGTTTATACTTACGGAACGTTTTTAGGACGTTTTTGTGTGAGTCGTTACATTCTCCCCTCCTTAATAAAAATCTCGTCCTCGAGATTTACTGGAATACTTTTTCTTTATCTCAGATTCCAGTTCCCAAGTGTATTTGGGTTATGATATTTCTTTTAGACTTATGTCACATTTTAGTTAATAAAAATAATATTAGGGTAGATGACACAATATTAAAATATCAAGTTTTGTGAATACGAGTTGTACAATAGGTAGGATTAAATGGTTCAACTGAATTAGTTCAAGAAATCGATTGTCAAATGAATGAGATGAAATGATATGATTTCCAAAGTGACTAGGTTCAAGCCAAAAGATATATGATCAATAGATATTTAGAATGAATGTAAAGGACTTTTTAGAATTAATAAAAATTCTTTGTGAAAAGAAAGCTTACATTGATTGGCAATGGAGGAAGACTTAGAATTGATAGATTTCAAAGGAAATAAAAGCATGAAAAAATGATTTGTCAAATATTAAATTATGATATGAGAAAATCATTGTGTTGGATGAGTGAATTGCAATGATACACCAAAAGACAATAGAGTTAGTGTATCATTAATTAAAGTTCCAAGTTGTTTTAATTATGAAACAATGTGATAGTATATTTTTAATGACTATATTTTTCATACTATGTCCTAGAGATCGAAATATAATAAAAACAAGTTGTTTTGGCATAATCAATCATTATTATATTTGTAAAGCAAATGTAATATATTATTTGTGTCCATATCTGAATCGTATCTTATATATCAAATATAAATACTATGTAACACATTTTTTTTACTATATGTAAATGGTTACCACTTTTAAATAAATATTATTTTAGTATTTTACTATACTATGTAAAATAACTTATTTTTTTACTATGTAATATATATTTTCCTTTTTATAATAGTATAGATTACAAAACACTGCAATGAAGTTATTATTTTACAAAATATTTTATTATTTTGTAAAAGAATCACTATTATTTATAACGTTAAATGAAAATTTAAAGGTGTATAAATATTTATTGTACAAAAGTACTTGTAAAATATTTTGTAAATATATATTACTTAATGAGTCAATTCTATGTGATTACTTATTTTTCATTTTGAAATCATATAACATTGTGAAGGTATTTACAAATATTGTAAATAAGTGAAAATGAGGACTATTTTTATATAGTATAATGTTCTCCTAACCCAACGTAATTGATGACTACCATATTATTCTTATATGGTCATTTTCTTGCTAGAGTGTTACTATACATAGTTATCACAAAACATGTGATATATAATTTTATTTGTACTTTTAATTCTTGTATTGTTTTATGAAAATATGACTTCTCTTTACAGTATAAAGTATATGTAAAATATTTCTACATATAATTAAAATTTACTAATTAAGTATGATAACTTAATTTATATATATTAACTAGTCATTATCATGGTGGATATTGGTTAGTGCTGCCTTGTTTAAGCATAGGTGGCCAATCCATGCCTAACTAAGGCTAGGCTATCCAATACCTGCCATTGACAATAACCCTAGTACTAAAAAAATAATACTAACACTGCTACTATTAATATATTATTATTAATAATAAAATTATCAATAATAAATAACTAAACAATAACTTTTAAATAAGAGTATACCTCAAACATAGTTATATATATATAATTTCTTCACCGCAATGGTTTAAAATATAGTAATACTATATTTGTAAATTAGGTAATTCCATATATAATCAATTAAATTTATATATAATGTTTTTTTCGATCAACGATGATAGAGCAATAATTAGTACGAAAGGCTCGATTGATATTGTAATAACTTTTTTAGGGATATACCGAAATATGAATTTGGGTAGCATTATCTGAGCACATGATTGTTTTAAGATTCAAAGTGGATTTAATATAAATAATTAAATGATTAAATCCGAGATTAGCGCAATCTTCAGATTTTGTGAAAATGTCACCTCAAAGTGATTGTGATCATAGAAATGTTTTAGTGAAGTCGAGGATCACACCAGCATGTTATAGTTCAAGAGAATTGAAATGCTTGTTAGGATTATTCCGAATATGATGGTTTTAATTCATCATATGGGACCTTGAATTGAATATGTAATACGAGCAAGTTTAAACAATTGAACTCGGTTTAAACGAAATGAGTTTAAATAAGCAAGTTCGGACATGGTCATAACAAAACCATGGATGCCAAAGAAAATTGAGTTTTTCAAAAATTTATTGACTCGATATTAAGAGTCATTGTTTAGCAATAATGCGGTTCACCGTGCCAAAATCAAGTCTAACTAAAGGATATTTGAGTTTGGATAAAACGACAAATTAGAATGAAGCCTTCCAGTGGAATTCAGAAATTAAACGAACCACATGCGCAACAAACGGTGCATGTGTAACATATGGATTTACCAAGAAATGAAATGAATCAATATTCGTTATTATGAAATAAATCCTCCTGGTATGATGACCGTTAGGAAAAGTAAAAATGCGAAAGTCAACTTATTATATGCAGAAGTCAGAATTTTCAACAAAAGAAATATAAGAACTTCTATCTGGAATTTCGAGTGATAATCCGTTATTAAATGACATTACCAGAGAATGTCAAATAAAATGAAATAGGGAATTTGCAAAAGTATATGACTCCTTTTTCAGTGCTAATACTTATGACTCTGATTAGACTGTGCACAGATGTTTTTGTGAAATCTTGTTCTAGCATACCTCAGCGATATTCATGTCGTTTGTAGGATCATTTGGCAAAATGCTGCTTTTTAATTAGTAGTTTTTCTACTGACGGGATTAGCATTGGTGTCGTCGTGCCTAATTATATTTTCCAAAGGTCTTGCCTTGGAAGTCGTGTGTGATATTCTTCAACTTCTGTGGACTTATAATTAAATTTTCATGTGTTTCTTATCTATTATCACAACTTTAC
Source organism: Helianthus tuberosus (assembly GCA_030545235.1). Taxonomy (NCBI): domain Eukaryota; kingdom Viridiplantae; phylum Streptophyta; class Magnoliopsida; order Asterales; family Asteraceae; genus Helianthus; species Helianthus tuberosus. Next base: position 49,837 of record JARYGA010032181.1, read on the forward strand.
ATGTTTCTTACTTGCGTATAGTTTATGGTAATGTGTTAGAAATTCCTTACACTTTTGATGGTATCCCAACTTAATGGGTTTCTATCGTTATTATTATTGCTCAAGTTACTAGGCAGATAATCAAACGAAATAATGTTTGATATCGGAAAATAGATTCCTAATAAAGAAATCTAGACACAGATGCTTGTGCTTTATTCCAAATTGACTTTTGGAATTCCTTATAGATATATATATCTATATAATCATATATTTCGCATGCTGTAATATACATACCCTCTATAAGGTCTATGTATTTAACAGATTCATATTTCCAAATACAAGTCAGATATCAGATCATGATACTATTTAGGGAAATCTTGTCACTTGCTGACATATTATATACCTTCTTACCCGGTTCTCGCCGGAGAGGTATCTTCAGTATATCCGGACAAACTGGAGAGTCTACTACACCATACCCAGTCTTGTCGGAGAAAATTTTCTATTTCCCATAAATAGTATCTTTTCAAAAAGTGCCTATCTTATTAGGGCTTTTATTCAGAATTAAGGAAATTTGTATTTCCATAACATATCTTATTATTATTTTGACCACTGGACGATTCCTGTGACTGTCAATTTACTATTGATCATTCTTTCAACTAGTGTTTCTGGTCATATTACTGTTGATCATTCTTTCAACTAGTAATTGCGGTCATATCACTGTTGATCATTCTTTCAACTAGTGATTCTAATCATAACACTGTTGATCATTCTCTCAACTAGTGCTTTTGGTCATGTCACTGTTGATCATTCTCTCAACTAGTGACTCTGGACTTAGTTGTCCCGTGACATTACTTCATCAATTACTTATGGCACACCAAAAATTTCATCATATTTATTTGCACAAGTACTTAGCTTATCGTGAAGCTAATACTAAGGCATCTTTTCTTAAGTTCAAGTCTAAATGCTACCAGTTAACAGCAATCTCCTAACTCTTTTATATAAATTTAGGTATTATTATTACAACACCTAAAGGCTTAAAGCAATGGCTCTGATACCACCTTCTGTCACGACCCCCGACCCACCCTGGACGGAATCGGGAGTCGCGAACAGCCCAGTGGTACCGGTGATTAATTTGAAAATGTTGCAGCGGAAATTTCATCAGGACCGTGAGTTAGGAAAAATATCAGAGTTTAGAAACACCGGATTTTATTTATTAAATAGATGGAATAAATCCATGTTTTACAAAGGTAGCTTTAATAAAGATAAATTTTATTACATAAAACAATATTTCTAAATTTTAATTTAATTAATAAAATAAGCCACTTCTTGATGCCTTTCAGTGCCGTATCCAACGCTTACTTCAATCTACTTTAATTACCTGAAAAGTATTTTAAAAAGGTTTTGTCAGCGGGAAATACTGAGTGAATCATTCTATTTTGCATAATGATGCATAGTTATTAATTACAGCATAAGAGCGATTACAATGGCTTCTATCTTATTTTTATCTGGCCTTCTGTCACAATGGTGACATGTCACAATGGTGACATGTCACAATGGTGACGATGGTCATACCACTATTAGATCAATGAACCTAAATAGTGATGATTATCCCTGTAGGTCAATGAACCTAACAGTGATTATCCCGAGTAGGTCAATGAACCTTAACTGGGAGAAAATTAGTAATGTGCACAATACCCCACTAACCAGTAATTCAAGATATCCACGACTTAGTCCCTGTAATTATAACCTTGAAAATAATTTGAGGTATTGTAAAATAGTTGATAAAAAGAGAATGACTCACTTTATAATCATACAGATTCATATAATCAAAGTCTTCAGATAAGCCTTGATAGATTGCAGATTTAATTTGAGCAGAGCTTAGCCTATTTCTTAGCCTGGTAACCTAGTGCATACGAACTAGGTAGTAACTAATACGGCATTTACGATAACTCACGAGATAAAACCCTCACAACGAATGACAAAATGCAATACTTAACAATTCAGCGGATTCACAACGAATGACAGAGCATAGTCCGAGTTCGAGCAGCACTCAAACACTCAAGTCGAAATCACGATGAATAACAAAGTATAACCCAAGTTTGAGCAGCACTTAAACATTCATTGGATAGTTTAATCGATCGGACATTGAATCGTAGCAGCGATTGAGTTAATACCCAGCATCGTAGCAGCACCCCCCTCTACTAATTAGTGATTTTGTGACTGTTTCGACTATAACTCGATATACAGATCGAATTTGAACGTCGAATGAACAACAGAATACGATTGCCAATGCCTGCTATTTATACGCGAAAAGTGACATGCTTATGGACCGTAAGCCTCTTTCCTTACGGTCCGTAAGGGACACATTTTATTTATAGGCTTGCCACGCGTGGGACTAGGCCTGCTGAATCGACAGAATTGATAAATTCGATTTATATAATAAGTTATAAGGATAATCGTTGAGTAGGGAATACCCTCCCCTGAGTTTTTAGGGGCCCTGATCCTGATTCTGATATTTCTGAAATTTGTAGGGTTTGTGCAGAATTACTTGGGTGTCTCAATTAGGGTTTCCTTTTGGTTAAATTAAAATAAGAAATAGTATTTTTAATGAGAGTTGTTATATCAGGGGGTCCGGGTTTATACTTACGGAACGTTTTTAGGACGTTTTTGTGTGAGTCGTTACACTTATATTGAGGATGTTGCTAAGCTAAAGCGTCAAATAGCTGATTTAGAACAGGATAACAACAAGTTAAAAAGTTATCATGCGTCATCATATGTGCTTGAAAGAATTTTCAACATAAAATCGGGTGATGATGATTCTGAGAATAACAAGAAAGGTATTGGCTCAGAGTTTCATCAAGTTCCACCACCGGAAAAGTTCGCATTTTATGATGATGAGAAGGTCGAAAAAGCTTTCAACATGGTCGATCAATTGCCAGATAACATTGACGTAACCTATTCCAAATCTGATGATTCTAGTGATTCAGAGGTGGTAGGTAAGGTCGCTGAAAGTGTTTTGAATGAAGAGTCGGTTGGAACAGGTAAATCTGAATCACAAGATGAAAATGAAGGTAGTTTTCATGAAGGTTATCTGAAAAACTCAAAATCTGATAAAAATGCGAATGATGATTCAAAAGGATTGGTGTATACCATGATTGGATCGGACAAATTATTCTCAGATCTTGAAGTCCCGATTCAGAATGCGATTTCAGAAAAGATTGACAAAGTTTTCAAATTGATTGAAATTGAAAAATCTGAAATTCCAAAGTTTGCTGGAAAGAGTCACAAAACTTTTTATAACAAACCTGGTTACAAAAAGAAAAACATGAAGGCTGGGTTGGGTTATAAAAAGAAACAAAATTGGAAAAGAAATGAAACTCCAAATTATCAACAAAAGATGAACTTTGTTCACGGAACAAGTTCAGAAGAAGAGAAAGAACTCCAATTTAAACGACAGTCTAATAAAGAGTTCTATGCTCAGAAAAAGCAACAACAACAGGTCAAAGATGTGTCCAAGAGAACATGTTTCAAATGTGACCAAACAGGACATCTTGCTCGTAAGTGTCCAAATCTAAAACCTGTTGATGTTGAAACAAAAAAGAAGTCTGATGTTGTGAATCAGAAATCAACCAAGTTTGATTCAAAACAAACTTGGAAGCCAAAAATGTCAAAGGCCGACTCACAACAAACATGGAAATTAGAGACACCCAAATTTAGAACAACACAAAGTTGGAAAACAATTGTCGATGCTACGAAACCAAATCATTTTTGGAAAACAAAAGTTGTAGAAAATAAAAATGCTCAAAAATATTCACATTTTTACAAATGAGGTACTCCAAAAGGTCAAACATGGACAGTTAAGAAACAAATGACTTCGGTAAATGATGAAAAAGTTGAAGTCAAAATTGACAAAGTCTTTGTACAAAATGACAAAGATTTTCCGAAGTTGAATGAAGCATATTGTGTTGAAATGCCTAAGGTCAAACAGACCTGGGCTAACTTGTTCAAGTGATTGAATTAGTTGAATGTGCAGGTGCTTCCGAAGAAAACTGAATGTCATCAAGAGGAGTGTCGGAGCAGCCTGGCACGAGAAGAAGAGGCTACTGGTCCATGCGATTGTTAATCAGGGAGTTTGTTTGATTTTTGTACATAAATAAACCATATTTCTAAAACCCTAAAAATTGAAATTTAAAAACCAAAAATATGTTTTTATTTTGTAAAAAATTTGAAAAATAAAAAATATATTTGTTTTTAAATTTGTCAAAAATCAAAATTCAAAAATACGTTGATTGAATATGCCGAAACCCTCACGGCGGAACAAACATGATTAATTTCACAAGATTGAAAAACGGTTTTCAAATTGTCGAAAATCAATGTGTTGTAAATCATGGGGGTACGTTATATTTTCTGCAAAACAGAGCATGAGAAGCAGAAAATGGATGGCGAGACAAAGCTATCTACATCGGGTTATCAAATTTTATTTAAATGGTTTTGAATTTTAGGGGGAGTAAGAAAAATTGTCAGAAAATTCAAAAATATTAGAAAATTTGAAAAAGCAAAAAACATGATAAAATTCAAATTGAGTTTTTGTGTAAAAAGAGGAAATGATAGTACAACAGTAGACAATCACAGTACGCTAAAGAAATGGAAAGTCAAAATGTGATAAACGGTCTCACTGATGATATGCCAGTAGGTTTTTACACGCTTAGTATATTGTTTTCGAGATATAAACCTAAATATCAATACTTACTTATCTCGTGGGGAACATCTCTCGGATATATGGGCAACCCCCGAAATCTTGTTTGAGAGATTGTCGGATTCTGAGATACTAGGTCTTTATACTGTTTGATATCTGGGGTATTATACCCGGTCTTCTGATATTGCGGAAGCAATGGCCTAGACCTCGTATAATACTTTACGCGCTTTAAAAGCTTACCCTCTGCATAGAAATTGAAAAATATCAAAAGTTGTAATTCAAGTGCAGTTGTAAAGAAGATTCCCAAAGGGAACACACTTAAAAGCCGAGCCTTCATATCTTTGACTGAACGGAAGTTCATACCTGAGCTCTCAAGGTCTCGCACTAACCCAGAGAACAGATATCAGATTAGTATATTCACCTGTAAGACTGAATCTAAGGAATTTTGATACGAGAGTATATTCTGAGGTGGGACACACGAATAAGTTAAGTCCTTAAAACACTAATCTCGTATCTCGAAACAGTTGAACTTTGTGTGAAAATTTAAGTGGATCAGTATACTGACAATCTAAGTGAATCGTTTAGAACTGAAAGTGTTTAAAGCTCAACGGTGCTAATGATTTGTCATAAACTGATATGATCCTCTGACACAAACTCAAACAAAAATATTGTCTGTAAATATTTCTTTACTGCTTTCTATTTCAAGAAAAATACAAAAAGATTTTGATTTCTGCTTTATTTTCGACAACCGATGTCTGAGAGCCGAGTTTCAAAATCTAAGTATGCTGATTATGTTTCTGAAAATAAAACAAGTTCATTAATTTTAAACTTGAAGTTTTAAAATCAAATCTCAAAAACAGTTTGTGAAGTCTCCAAGGTCATTAATTTGGACTTGGATGATTAATCGTGGAGGTTTTGGATTCTTAAAATGTTAAAATCAGTTAAAGAGCTAGATTTCGATGTTGGAATCTTAATACTGCCAAATCTTTAAAAGCATTTCGATAGAGGGAGAGTATCAAGTAATCCTGGATATATTCATATTATTATATCTTAGAGCCAGGATCTTTATTAAAAGTTTTTGAGTGCCAGGTCACGATTCCTAGACAATTGTAAATGCTTTCACTGTTGTATATTTTAAATGTTTTAGCTTATGATTGAGAGAGCCAGGTTATCAATCCTGGATAATTCATAACATTTTTACTAATAAATGTTTGAGAAATTGCAGATGTTATTCCAGACTACGATCCCGATAGCCGAGTCTAAGGGGGAGTCTGAAGACGAGCTCAACGCAAGGGGGAGCATGCATTCAAGGAACCAGGTAACTATCCTGGAGGAGATTGTAACTGGAAAGCCAGGTGTCGATCCCAAAAGCACGGAAGCTTGTCGAAAGGGGGAGCCTGAAGAAAGAGTCTACTGAAAGGGGGAGCTGAAGCTGAAGACAGATCCACGAGGATTCTGTTCAAGCAAGAGGGAGTCTGTGTTGCTGAAAACGTGTTAAAGTTTCAAGAAGACTCAGAGAGAGAAAGATAAGACGCTACAAGGTTAACTGCAGCAATATCCAAGGGGGAGTCTGTTAGTACATTTATGTCTATCGCCTCCGTCAATCGAGTTCGTAGCAGAAACTGAAGAAAACAAAGCTTTTATTGTAATATCTAGTTAGTAAAGGCAAGGTGGCATAATTGTAAATAAGGAAACACTCCTTATTGCCTTGGCCTAGAGAGAGAAAGTAGAGAGAGAAGTGGCAAGGTGATTCACGGTTCTTGTACGATTTCAGATCTATCAATAGAATCACTGTTTATAGTACGTTCTCGTGTGTTTGGTTACATTCGTGTACGGATTCCGCACGTTACACGAGTCGGTTCGCAATCGTTGCAGAGTCAAAATCGGTCCTACACACCATCTATGCAGTCTAGCATTCCTACCCACTACCAGAGGCCTCGGCAGACATTATTTGTTGGCACAACCCCGACCAGATCCGATCACGATAGATTCGCTTTATGATAGGATGGAGACTGGATTTGGTCAGTTGCATAGGTACATGACAGAGCAGCATGGTAGTGTGAGACAGATGATGGATGAGAGTCTGACGAGGCATGAGTCTGGTCAGAGACGTTTGGAGGATGGCATGAGGTACACGATGGAGAATTTGAATATGGGTGTCTAGTCATTTTCCAGCAACCGTCTTAGCCGGGACCTAGTGGTATGGAGGATGTCCAGCCGTATCACGTATATGGTGATGACGAGGAAGAAGAATAGTCTGGGGATGAAGCAGCAGCAGTGGGTGTTGTATCTTTTATTTTTCTTTTTATGTTGTTTTTATGTCTCGTGGTTTGTACTAATATTACTTGATGCTGGTTGGTTGGGATGTTTTGGTTTGGTGTTTAAATGGTTGAACTTCATTAGTTATATTATTATCTAGTTTGTTTGTTTTGTTTGTGATGATGAATGCTTAGGTTTGAGTTGAGAGATAGTCGTTTCTGTTCGTGTGTGAGAGTTGAGGTATTGTTTGCTGAGCACGTTCGGTTTGGAGGGCGTTTGTGGAATTAACTGGCACTTTGACAATCTCGCAAAATACCAGCTAAGTCTTTTCCATTGTATTCTTTGTATATTTATTTATTTATTTCTTTTATTTTCTTTTGTTTTTGTTTTTGTTTTTGTTTTTGTTTTTGTTTTTGTTTTTGAGTCGTTACTTCTATTCCTGCATTAGGGACAATGCAAACTTTAAGTGTGGGGATGGGACACTTTAGTCGTAGTGTTAATTTAGTTAGGTTGAGTTAGTTTGAGTCGATTTTTTTTTAAATTGAAAAATCAAAGAATCTAAAAAAATTAGAAAATCAAAAAAATGTCCCTTATTTAGAAGTTTGCAAGTTAAGACGGAAAATGATAGTACCATTGGGCATGTTCAGGTTTCAAATAATAATAATATAAGTTTAAGAAGTTGAACTCGTGTCTAGATTGAGATATGTGAGTAGGCCCGACCCGGTTTCTAGATTCCTTTGATATTAATATACCTTAATTGTTAGTTTACTAGTGGGTTTTCATCTAGAAAAAGTAGGGAAGCCGAAACCGCCAATAATAGTATAAGGAATGTCGTTATAAGCTAAAATTGTTAGAATTTTTTATCAAATAAAATATATATATATATATATAATAATTGAGCTAGAATGAATAAAGACGAGGCCTATGTAATCTTTTTTAGGGATTGTGACTCTGATTTAGATTGCCTCTAGGTTGAGTTAAAAGAAAAATGCAAAATTACCGAAGCTCACGTTGTCGCTCTCGGAGATGGTGACTCTGGTTGAGACAACCTCTAGGTTAGGTATGCAAGGTCTAGTGCTCGGGAAAAAAAAGAAGAGAAAAGCTTTGATGATAAATTCTCTTAATTTTGGTATAAAACGGTTGGGAAAGGGTCAATTGATTCGTTCCTTTTGTTTCATGAGCTTGAGGCGGGATTAGGTGAAACTGCGGCTTTTAGTGTGAGACCTTAGGTAGATTAACCATACATGAACATAAATTTGCATGATAAGGGCTTGGAACCGGTTTTGAGTTTAGGTAGACACATATACTCACAATCGCGATTAACACGAGGTTCGATTTTAATAAGTAATCTAAATTTTGAACTAATACATTTGATCTAATTATGATTCCGTTTGCACAATTCTTTTTCAGGGAAGAAAAATGTTAAGTGTGGGGATATTTGATGTATTGAAAAATACATCTATTTATCTTGTATAGTTTCTACAGTTTCCGGTAGATTTAGTTTCGTTTTTAGTCAGAATATGCATACTATTAATCCATTTGTGTTTTACAGGTCTTGGGAGATGAATGTAGCTAGAAAGGGCAGAAAACGAGCCAAAATACGCTAAAACCAAGTACCGAAACGTGATCGGGAGATCGAGCGGTTGAAACAGCACGTAAATCTAGAGAAATAGGTTTCTGGCGGGCCGCGAGACATGAAGAAGGAGCCTCTCACGGGTGGTGAGAGGCGAATGTTGACCGTTGACTGATGTTATAGCACCGCGGGGTGCTAAAGGATAACCCTTGCCTCTCGCGGGTGGTGAGAGGCTTATGTTAGCAGAAAGTTATGTGAGCTGCAGGGTTTGTGCTTGATAGAAAGGTATAAATAGTACATTATCACCATAATAGCAACCCTATATGAATTGGGACAACTTTGGGCGAATTCAGGAGTAAAATTACCACGAAATTGAAGGCAAGGAAGCTAGGGAATCATTGGGTAGGAGCTGAAAGTCAAGAGATTGAGGATTTAACGGGTTTTGTCTTCCCAGTTTATCTTATTTCTTAGTTTTCTTCTCTTCTATTGATGAATTCTCTGTTTAAGACTTGTGTTTTGATGTTTCCAGTAATGTTTCTTGGCTAAAAGCCCTAAACTACTTAGGTTGAGATGAACAAATAATTAAAGTTCGGATTTTTATTGGATACGAATTGTGTTTATGGATTATCTTGAAAAGTAAATGACTTTGGTTCATTGATTTGGTGTGTTTGCATATCTCTACTTGTTTATAGAATGTTTATTGTTTCACATAGATCTTGGTGAATGTCGTTCACATAATTAGTTGCGGGTTTGGGTAATCTTGTGGTGAATTGGCAAATAAACCATAGAAACAATATTCATGATTTAAATAGGTTTAGATGTTCTACTAACTCTGGTCACTATGAGGTGCAAAGTTATTGATGGGTCTAGGTTGATAAATTGCTAGGATTAGGTCTTTGTGAGAAGCCTGTTTTAGTGGCATTGCCAATTCCTTGTCTATTGAACCAAATCAAGTTCCATAGTTGCCTTAAATTTTCAACTGTGAGGTAGTTAATCACTTTAGGGCACTTTTTTAGATAGTTAGACAACCGTGAGGGAGTCTACATAACCGGTGTTCGTAACAACCTTTTAGAGTTCCATAGATGTCTTCCCAAGAAGGGTCGGGGGTCCTGTTCGGTTCCTTTTAGGGTTTAGCATTTGAAGATCTCGGTTCCATAGCACATTTGTATCTGACAGGAAGACAGACGATAATATTTGGGATTCCAGCCTAGGTAGTTGTTTGTCGTCACTGAGTTCAACCCTAGTCTAATTCGTGTTTGTGTTTATTCTCGTTAGTTAGCTTTAATTAATCGCAATTTTAGGATATTAGAAAACCCCCGTCTCAAAAACATAAAATCATATCAGTCATGTCAGTCTGTTAAGTCTATTGAGTCTAGTTTACACAGTCTAAAGAGTCTCATGCGTAAGATATCCGGACTTACATAGCTTTACTAGAGTCGACCGGTCCACTTGCCGGTTAGTAGTTTAGTCGAGTCTTAGAGAGTCTAGAGTAAAACTTAGGTAAATTTAGTTAATTTTTCTTAAACTACTTTTAGCACATCACTTTCCTTGGGTAGGTTAAAGGATTCTTTAATTCCGCCAAATAAAGGAAGTTGACGGAATTCATTCCATTCCATCGCCTAACCAAACATGATTTTAGACGGAAATAATTCCAATTCTAATTCCTTAGAATTCCACAAACCAAACGGGGCCTTAATGTTAAACAGAATTGGAAACAGATCCAAGTGTTCTTTGCTGCTCATACTAATAACGTTGAGAATTTTGACAGCCCGCTAGCAGAGCATCAATATGTAAGTATTTATTTAAACTATAATTCTCATATATATATATATATGAGAATTATAGTTTAAATAAATACTTACATATTGCTGCTCTGCTAGCGGGCTGTCAAAATTCTCAACGTGTATATATATATATATATAGGGTCAAGATTTTGAGAGAACGGTGAAAAGTGTGAGAACGGAAACGATTTTGGAGTTGACATGTGGCATTGATGCTAAATTACACTAAGGGGGTAATATTGTCAAAAAAAACCCACACACATGAACTGGGTGTTCAAATAAAACGCCATAAAAAACACCAAATTAAGAAAAACGCCATGAAAATACCCAGTTAAAACGCCATAAAACACTCAGTTCAGAAAAGCGCCATGAAAAACTCAGTTTAAAACACCATAAAACACTCAGTTCAGAAAAACGCCATGAAAATACCTAGTTAAAACGCCATAAAAACACATAGTTCAGAAAAACGTCATAAAAATAACTAGTCTAAAACGCCATAAAACACCCAGTTTAGAAAAACGCCATAAAACCCATTTCATTTTTTTTTTCGAAAAGAATATCAATAGTATACTCGTTGGAAAGATAAAAAAACGCTGAGTTTTATGGTGTAATTTTTTTAGAAAAATAATCACGTATAAAAAAGTTATTGGCGTTTAAATATGATGGGGGAAAATGGCATGTGATTAGCATGTGCACCCTTATTTGGATCTTCTAATTTTACCCCTCCTGGTAGTTATAAGGTTCCCATTATTTACAAAAATGTCACCGCATCATCTTAGCCACAAATCACAAAGATCCTATGGCTGAAAATCGTTCTCACTATTCTCACACTTCAAATCGTTCTCTCCTAATCCCGTTCCTATATATATATGATTCGGTTCAAATGAAAACCATCACGAGTTATGAGAACCGTGAGAACTTTTTGATCCCGCGCGAATTGGGCCAAAATATTTTTTTTGCACAAACGTAGATGAAAACATTATAAACACATCTGTAAAAAAAGTAAAAAAAATCGAGTCGTTAGTTTTGACTGATACAAGTTTTTTTACGCGTTGGCGTAAAATTTTATAGTTGATAACTTTCTTTTATCAGGGCGTAAAAAAACTTGCATCAGTCAAAATGAATGACTCGACAATTTTTTTTTTTTTTACTTTTTTTACAGGTGTGTTTATAATGTTTGCATCTACGTTTGTGTAAAAAAAATTTGGCCCAACTCACGCGGGTTCAAAAAGTTCTCATGGTTCTCAAAACTCGTAGTGGTTCTCATTTTAACCCATCCCTATATATATATATATATAGGGGAAGGTTCAAATAAAAACACTAGTTATCGCGAAAACTCGAAAACTGACTAAAAAAGCCTAAAAAACGTACCAAATTTTTTTTTTGGCATACCAATTTTCGCTATTTAAATTATATAAAAAAACTTTTTTTCAATAAAAAAAAATTGTAGTGCGCATGTGTAATAGTACAACACATGTGAATTATTACACATGTGCACTACAATTTTTTTATATATAAAAATTAGCGATTTTTAATAAAAAAAATTGTAAAAAAAATTTGATGTGTTTTTTAGGCTTTTTTAGTTAGTTTTTGAGTTTTCGCAATAAAGGTGGTTTTCATTTGAACCATCCCCTATATATATATATATATATATATATATATATATATATATATATATATATATATATATATATATATATATATATATATATATATATATATATATAGGGAGGGGCTCATGCGAGAACCACCCTTATTGTGAGAACCATGAGAACCAATGTGAACACAACCTAAAATAGCTAAAAAAACCTAAAAAAACCCTAAAAAACCTAACCCCCACCCCCCCCCCCACCCCCAAAAAACCTAAACCCCCCCCCCCACCCAAAAAAAGCCTAAACCCCCCTCCCCCACCCCCCAAAAACCTAAACCCCCCCACCCCCCCCCCCCCCCCCAAGCTAAAATGCTAAAAACTAAACCCCCAAAAAACCTAAAAAAATCTAAAAAAATCAAAAAAAAAATCCAAAATTTTTTTTTTGATTTTTTTAATATTTTTTAGGTTAAAATCGCTACTTTTCGAAGCAAAAAAAAAAAAAATTTTTTTTTAAAAAAAAAAAAAAAATTAAAAAATTTTTTTTTTTTTTTTTTTTTGGTTCGAAAAGTAGCGATTTTAACCTAAAAAATATTAAAAAAATAAAAAAAAAAAATTTTGTGTGATTTTTAGCTATTTTTAGGCATTTTTGGTGTGTTCACATTGGTTCTCGCGGTTCTCGCAATAAGAGGTGGTTCTCGCATGATCTTCTCCCTATATATATATATATATATAATCATCTTTGTAAAACACATCACGATGTAGTGCAAGAGTTTGAGGTCCTAAGTCAACGCTCTAGTGAAGAAGGTAGTTCTTAACATCACATTATTTGAAAAGGTGATGGGTGCGCGAAGTGGACGTATTCGGGGGATGGGGCATAAATCTCCTTCAACTACACTGTTGAATTTCTTTGGTAAGCAGCAAGTTCCACAATATACATAAGTAAACTATCATATTTTATTTTAAAAACTTATATAAGTACAAAAGAATGCATGTTAATTTGGATGATTTGGGTTATGTTCTTAGTTTCTGAATTGGGTTGATGTTGATGCTTTGATAGGTTGATTTGGTTTTTTTTGTTGGTAAATGTTAGTTTAGTAGAATTTTAACTGTTAATAGTTTGGTAAATATGATAAAAATATTGTTAATGTTGATACTTTGGTATTTTGATTATTGTTGGGGTTTTTTTTATTGTTAGTAGTTTGGTAAATCTTAATAGAATTGGTAGTTGTTAGTAGATTAGTAAATTTGGTTCCTGTTGGTATTGTTTGCGAATTGAGTTACTTAGGTATTTTGATTAATATAAGTTTTGGTAAATGTTAGTAGAATTGGTAAATTTTGTATATAGATGTTGGTAGATTGGTAAATTTGGTTTATATATGTTGGCAGTTTTCAAAATTTGGTATATTTATGTTGGTAGTTTTTTAAGAACTAGGTTCACGTTTTATTAAGAATATTAATAAAATAAATAATAAATAATAACGAGACTCTTGTTATTTGTGGGAAATTCGACTAGTACAATACCGTTTACAAAAACTAAATAAACGAATATAAAATACAATATAATTGTACCAATCTTGATTCAAGCAAGCGTCTTTAGGAACTTCAACCGCACCTTCCAGATCGAAACTCCGCTGCAAGACAAGCAAAATTGTTGATGGTTTTGGTTGAGGCACGTGTTCAGCACACTTCCCTTAAAACAGATTCCGCGTCTCCTCTCAGACGGTTCTGTCTCCCAGGGTACAACAACCGGAACAGTATGTGTACTGCCGGAAATGACTCTCACGCCCAAGATTCCACCGGGTATAATGGTGTTCTAATTTAGTAGAAAAATGTGAAGTTGTTTAGTTTGAGATTTCTCCTCTCAATGTGACAGGAAATAGTTTCTAACACTTTTGAGTTATTGAGATTCTCTAGTATCTCTCATACAATATGAACCCAACATTCATATATGTATATACTTACAAAAGATGAAACATATTAACCATTAATATTGTAATTAACAAGATCATCAATCTAGTAATAAACAATATTAATTTGTAATAAAATGTACCATTAATATTGTAATTAACAAGATCATCAATATTGTAATAAACAATATTGATGTGCAATAAAATGGAATTGATGTGGTCAAAAGAAACCGTCATATCAATTCATGACATTCTAGTAACTAGTGAAGACCGAGTTGACTAACTTAACTGAGTCGCTCGCCACACGGATGCCACTACGCATACCAGGACGCCACCCGGTCGTGCGCCATCCAAACTCGTGCACCATTTGCAGTCTTTGCCATAGCCAATGGCGTGCGCCATGCGCCAAAGAAGCTTGTGCCGCATCGTCATGTTCCATGCCATGGCATCCGCCTACGCCACCCAAAGGTGCGCCATACGCGGACCCGCCATGTATCTGACCACGCGCTCATGGGCAAAAATATAAAGGCGGTGTGCGAAGTTCAAAGCGCACCACATTGGGCTTATAGCCCATGTCACGCGCGTATGTGTGCAGATGCGATGCACCCTTTGGGTCCCCACTAGTGTTTGCCTTTCAAGGAGTGCTCCTCCTTATATACCACTTTAAGTTTTGTCATTCCACCTATGTGGGATAATGTGACAAATCTCAATCCATTTTTCTCATCTTTGTTTGTTCCAAACATACAACTTCAAGCTTCGATATCTCATTCATATTAGGTCTATTTGGACATAGTTTGAACACAAACCCATAAATAATTATTTATACAGCACATATATAAATATTATTGATGTCCAAAATAATTAGTGAAAACTTCATTTTCACTAAATTTCCAACAGTTTTTTAGTACATTTGGTATATATATATATATATATATATATATATATAGGGGACCGCTAGAATGATAACCACCTCGAGTTATGAGAACCGCGAGAACCACACCGTACGGGGCGAGGTGGACCAAAATGTTTTTTCAAAAACGTAGATGCATGTATTATAAACACATTCGTAAAAAAAAATAAATAAAAAAGCCGTGTGTGTAGTTTTTTACACCACAAGTTTGTGGTTTACGAGTTCCGTAAATTTACGGAACTCGTAAACCACAAACTTGTGGTGTAAAAAACTACACACACGGCATTTTTAAATTTTTTTTTTTACGAATGTGTTTATAATACATGCATCTACGTTTTTGAAAAAAAAAATTGGTCCACCTCACCCCGGATCAAGTAGTTCTCGCGGTTCTCATAACTCGAGGTGGTTCTCATTCTAGCGGTCCCCTATATATATATGTGTGTGTGTGTGTGTGTATGTTGGTAGTTTCATTAGAAGATTGGTAAATTTAGTATATATATGTTGGTTAAAGTTATCAGTAAATTTGGTATATGTTGATAGTTTGCTACTTTGGTTAATGTTGATATTATTGTAGGAACATATTGCAGATTTGTTCCAAAACCCGGCATTTAGAGATGAACTCTACAAGTTTGTGACTTCAACTTTTAAGGGATCTAATGTAGGAGATGGAGACGATGATAAAGGTGACAGCAATGATGATGGTGATGATGGAATGATGTAGTTTTACGTTTTAAGTAATTTTAGAATGTTTATGGTGTAAATTTGATCAGAACGAATAATTTATCATATTTATGTCATTTATCTGTTTATGTAGTTTTTGTGTGTCCTAAAACCAGAAATGATGGGAATACTAGGTATCTGTTTTTTATTTTATAAAATCCAATTTTATAATTAAACAACAATAATAGTAACACTTTATTATTAATCAGCTGTGGAAGCGTGAATAAAACACTAAACAGATAAAACTATTCACGCCAATGATCCAGTTACAGCCTACTCAGATAATTATATATCAACATAACCATGGCGTGTTTAGGATTGTACCTTGAGAAATACCATAAATCTGCATGATGGATGCATCGAATAGCTCCGCTAGTAAGCCAAATCACAAAATTTTCAAGAACATGAGGCGACGATGTGATGGTGAAGCAGTAGCAAGTGGCGCGGCAACTACTAGCCGATGGTAGGTGGCGGGTAGTGGCGACAATGGCAGCGACTAGGCTAGCCCGCAGAAAAAGGGAGAGAGAGGGGGGGGGGGGAGGAGTGAGAGAAGGTTTAGGTTTCAGGTTTCTTTCCCTATTGCGTGTTTTCTTCAGTTAGGGTTTGAGATTAAGGTTCCTTTTATATAACTGTTATGGGTGAATATTTCTCTTAATATTCTAGACAGAGAATGACCATCCATGATAATTGATAGGTTTGATATACTGACCTATTTTATTTATTTATCTAATCCATTTCTTGTATATGTTTTATAACTTGTGTAGGAATGAATAACCGAGACTAAGCCATGCCCAAAACTCGCTCAATCAGTTGAGGAAGTGATCGTTGGTCCTGTTGAAGGTGTCAGCAATGTTCACAAGAGAATATCCGTAGCATCCCAAGCATATTGGGATATTTAGTTAGGATTTACCCATTATAAATCGAGACAAATTGATCAGTTATTAGATTACACACTGCTCTCGCACACTTATACACTGATTTACTTTCTCTTGTAGCTTACTTACGACCACACCAACACTTACCCCGGAAATCATTGTACAATCGATCAGTCTTGTTCTCAAGTTGTACTTCTTTTGTTTATTTTTTAATATTAACTGCGGTAGACGACTTTTATAACCATCTCCCGATGTTTTGTGAAGACGATCTCAGTTGATCAAGGGCTTTCCTTGTAATTCCTTGTGTTCTTTGCTGTTTAATTGTCCAAGTTCATTCCAATATCCCAAGCTATATTCTGATATTCTGAGTAGTATTTTTAGCATCTTAAACTACCTTTTGGCATTCACACTTAACATTTTTAGCCATCTAATCTACAACGACATTACGACAATTTATTTCAAAATCAAAGACTAGTAAACTAACTCACATAAAAAATTTGATTACTAAATTGCTTAGGTATTTTTTTTACCAAAACAAGAACCATTAATTACACTCTTACACGTTGACTATCATCTTTCCCTCCATGTAATTAATTCTTTATCAATTACTAATTACCGGTCAATCATATGACCTTTGTTTTATTATCTAATAATAAAATAACTTTTCATAATTAGTATCCAATAATAATCAATCCTTGTTTATGTCGAAGAATGATTATTCTTTGCTCGCTAGTCAAAACACTTTGGCTTTATTTTTGTTTTCAATAAAATAATCGTTTAATTTATTATCTAATAATAAATTATTACTCGTTTAACCCTTTAAACAACAACCGTTATTTCCACTAAATTAATTGTTTCATAAATAATTAATATCCCATATATTTCATCAAATATCCGTTCCCACAATTAATATCTTCTTTTGTGATTTATAATATTTCCAAATAAATATTATTCTTTGTTCGTCGTCCAAGCGTAACTTTTTAGATCGTATCTCAATAGCAACGTTAAATAATTGATAACTGAATACCTAAATCTAACAAAAAATTGATGGGTATTGTATTTAAAAAAAAACTAAAAATTACTGAAATAAAAAAACCGTTTATAGTGGCGTTAGTGTTCGACGCTTTTTGACCATCAGCAACCAACTTTCTTTCTTGAGAAGTCTGAAGAGAGAAAAGAGAAGTTTGACGAAGCTGCATGGAGAAGCCATTTTTGTGTGAATGGGTAGAAGAGAGAAAATGGAAGGTCTGTAGAGAAGGTTGAATCCATAAGATTTTTACAAGAGAAGTATGACGAGAGATACTACCGACAATGACCAAGTGCAAATGCTCTTAGAGCACCCACACTAAGGGCATTTTTTGATGTTTTTATATGCCATGTAGGAGTGAAGTGATGAGTTGGAGAAGAGAGAAGACGGTTATGTATTCGGTGAAAAACTAGAAAATGGATGGTGTGAGTGAAGAGGGAGGAGATAGGAGAGAGAGTGTGTAAGTCACTTTTACATATGAGAGAGAAGATTTGAGTGGGACAAACGGGTATTATTTGAGGAAGAGAGTAAAAGTAATGATATGGATGTTTTTCATGTTTTGTTAAGACTATAGGGGTATTGGGCGGGGGTTGGGGCGTGGGTTGGAGAGAAACGCCCAAGTCACCACCCCGGGTGGGCTTGGGTTTGGGCGTGACCCCATTGGCGTGAGATTTAGCCTGGACGTGGGGCGGGACTACCCACATGACATGGTGAAACCTCATTGGCCAAGAGCACTAGCCACGCCACTCCAACCACGTCCCACCATACCCCTTTGAAATTGGCTTTTAGTCTTGGGTGCCCCATACTCCACGTGTCACACCATGCCCCCAACCCACGCCCCACCATACCCCACGGTCTAACGTGGATACTCTTAATAACCAGTAAGATATGCTTGATTTTGCTCAATAGTGTCTTTCGTGGAAACTTCCATTTGATTTCGGTATTTTCTATGAAAAAGCAAGGTTTGAGGAAAAAAACAAATTGCAACGTATTATTGGATATATATTATATAAACTTAATTATTTTTTTTAACGGCCAATAAATCAATCATTTCAAGGTACCTACTGGATAAACGGAGTACTCCGAGAGTAACCCGAGTTGTCCAACACCAATTTCAGGGAAAACCCGGTAAACCACCAACCCATATACACGACGGTAAAATTATCAGTAAAACCCGTTTGGCTTAAGGATTAAACCCAGGTTTTCCTAAGTCTTTTGTCATTGTCAACTAATGCCTCATTCCTTTTTACACTAAATGAGAATCAAACTTGAGTCTTCACAGAAGAATATAAATCCTCTTACCGTTTAAGCTAAAGGTCACTTATAAAAGATACATTCTTAAACGAACATAATAAAAGAAAACTTATCCATAATAATTAATGCCTAAAACGAGCAAAACTTATTTCAACGGAATTTGGCTACGTTTTAATTAACATTTTAAACTGTATAAACTTCATCTCCTCAAAAGTTATAATTTTTTTTCTTATTACATGTTTATCTTAATATCCAAAATCATAATTGGCCTCAACATTTTTAATCTTAATATCCAAAATCATAATTGCCATCATCATTTTTAAATTTCGTTTAAATTCTAATTGAAAGAAAACACAGCTATATTATCACTATAAATTTTTGTTTATTAGTTTAGTCTTATCTTATTTCTCTACTAGTTTCATTCCATTAACTATTTTATTTCTGTAAAATAGTTATAATATAATATATATACACAGACTTCTTTTTAATTATTTCATCTTTAGTTCTATATCCGAGAATGATTTTTATAAATTTTTTCAATACATTTTTATAATAATGGGTGAGCATCAAATAGAAAGCTTAGTTTAGCTAGGAACGATAGAAAACAATAAAATTATGATATGTATCAAAATTTAAAAATAAAGAAAGGATATTTTAGTCAATTTTATCAAATCTTCTCCATTCTCTCCCTGTAACTTCAAAACATACAATCTTCAACATTTTCTTCACTTTCTATCTCAATAATCGCTACATTATAGTGCGATTTCCGTCACCAATCAATGATTCAAACACCCAATCAACATGTTCTTCAACTTTTTTGAAAAAAACTCAGTTTAATTTCATACAATATCTCATTTTTTCCCGTGATTTTGAAGCGAATCACTTGATTCGATCGTTGATAAGTGTTTCTAGCATTCATTTTCGTCAATCATTGAAGAAATCTGAAGAAATCGGCTTCGTTCTGTGTAAGAAAACTTTGAATTACATTTTTACGATCTGGGTTTTTGAATTGAGTCATTGCGTTTTACCAAGAAATGAAAAAAATAACATTTTTTTTCGTATTTTCAGTCCATTGTGTTTCAGAAACAACACATTTTATTGTGTTTTTAGTCCATTGCGTTTTAGGTAAAACACATTTTATGTGTTTTTATTCCATTGCGTTTTAGAAAAAAATATATTTTATTTTGTGTTTTTGTTTATTGCGTTTTAGGAAAAACACATTTTTTTGTGTTTTTTGGTCCAATGCGTTTTAGAAAAACACATTTTAAAGTGTTTTTAGTCCATTGCGTTTTAGGTAGAACACATTTTTATGTGTTTTTAGTCCATTTCGTTTTAGAAAAAAACACTTTCTTTTGTGTTTTTGTTTATTGCGTTTTAGGAAAAACACATTTTTATGTGTTTTTTGGTCAATTGCATTTTAGAAAGACACATTTTGAAGTGTTTTTAGTCCATTACGTTTTAGGTAAAACACATTTTTATGTGTTTTTAGTCCATTGCGTTTTAGAGAAAAAAAAAACACTTTCTTTTGTGTTTTTAGTGCATTGCGTTTTAGAAGGAAAACTTTTTTTGCGTTTTAGAAAGAAAAAAATCATTCTTTTTGTTTTTTGTCCATTGAGTTTTAGAAAGAACACTTTCTTTTGTGTTTTTAGTTCATTCGGTTTTAGAAAGAATACTTTGTTTTGTGTTTTTAGTCCATTCAGTTTTAGAAAGAACACTTTGTTTTGTGTTTTTGATCCATTTCGTTTTAGAAAAAAAAGCATTTTCTTTTGTGTTTTTAGTCTATTGCGTTTTAGAAAAAAAATCATTTTTTGTGTTTTTTTTTCCATTGCGTTTTAGGCATCTGGGTTATCGATTTTTTTTAAATATAGCAATAGTGTGCTCGTTTTAAAGATAAAAACGCTCGTTTTTATGGTGTAGCTTTTTGTAGGATCGTTGTTTGACCCAATTGAGTCGATCAGAAGAGCTTTATGTCCGGTTCAAAGGCGGAATCAGAGAACTGGACGCGAAAACAGCTTGATACTATAATATATGTCACTTATATTGCATTTAACAACGATTACAACCTTGACAGATTTCGGCAGCACTTCGTTACAATTCCGGAAGTCGCGATACCAAATGAATGAACAAGTGCACTATTTATAGGATGATGATTTCGCTTTTATGACCTGCCATATGAGCGAAATCATGAGTTTCTGATTTCGCTTATATGGCATGTACATATGAGCGAAATCCCTCCCTAAAACACTATTTCTAGTTTCTCAAACCTCGTGCACTGGATATCTTAACCTATTGTATTCTATTACATGATACACGACGAAGTCAATAGACGCAATGCACTAACAGACTCCCCCTCGAATATTGACGAAGTCTTCAGTGACTAATCTTCAATATGACATATCTTCAGTCTTGATCATTCTGACTTTTCTTTCAAGTTGTAACAATGTAAGCATCCAACAATCTTTTTCTTCTTCTTATCAGCTTCAGGCTCCCCCTTTCGTCAAGCTTCCGTGCTTTGGGATCGATGCCTAGCTTTCCATCTACAAACTTCTCTTTTCCTCAAGTTTGTCTTCAGACTCCCCCTTAAACTCTGCTCTCGGGATCGTAATCTGGACTATCTGCAACCACTCAAACATTCATAAATACAATGTTTTCGAATTATTAATCAACTTCTCTAATCCACTCCCCCTGTCAACACACTTTACAGATTTGGCAGTGTTAAAGAATCCAACTCCCTCACAGTTAATCATCCAAGTTCAAGTTAATGACCTTGGAGATGTCACAATCTGTTTTTGAAATTTTTGATTTTAATTCAAGTTTCAAATTAATGAACTTGTTTTATTTTCAGAAACACAATCAGCTTACTTAGATTTTGAAACTCAGCATTTCAGATATCGGTTGTCGAAAATAAAGCAGAAATCAAAATCTTTTTGTATTTTCTGAAATGTAAAGCAGTAAAGAAATATGTACAAACATATTTACAGACAATATTTTTGTTTGAGTATGCGTCAGAGGATCATATCAGTTTTTGACAAGTCACAAGTACCGTTGAGCTTAGTTACACAGTAAGTATTAAACAATTCACTTAGATTGTCGATATACTGGTCCACTTTAAAATTCTCACACAATTTTCAATCTGTCCCGGATACGGATTAAGTGTTTTAGAGACTTAAACTTATACGTGTGTCCCACCCCTTGAATATACTCCCGTATCCAGATCCCAATATTCAGTCTTACAGGTAATTATAACACAAATGATATCTGTAAGGGGTTAATAAATTATGAAGAATCATGAGAGCTCAGGTCAGAACCATCGTTCAGCAGAGAGATCATGACTCAACTTGTGGGTGTGTCCCCTTTAGAGGATCTTTTTTACAACAGC
The DNA here is from genome assembly GCA_030545235.1 of Helianthus tuberosus. Classification (NCBI taxonomy): domain Eukaryota; kingdom Viridiplantae; phylum Streptophyta; class Magnoliopsida; order Asterales; family Asteraceae; genus Helianthus; species Helianthus tuberosus. Next base: position 71,788 of record JARYGA010032181.1, read on the forward strand.
ATTGCTAAGCAATTTTATTGTCTTATCAATATATGCTGAGGGTGATGCTGTGTTTCAAGCATTTGCGGAAAGTATTATTCGAGGACTAGGTCAGAACTTCCATTCAGCAGAAGTCCCGGAATAATACCCCAGATATCACTGAGTATAAAGACCTAGTATATCAGAAAAAGGAATCTTTCAAACAAGATTTCAGGGGTTACCTATATATCCAAGTAGTGTTCCCCACGAAATAAGTAAGTAAAGATTTAGGTTTATATCCCGAACAAACCTACTAAATGTGCAAAAACCTATCGGCACATCATCAGTGAGACTGTTTAACACTATTTAATCATTACATTTCTTTAGCATACTGTAACTGTCTACTGATGTACTATCATTTCCTCTTTTTACGCAAAAACTCAATTTTTGAATTTTATCATGTTTTTGACTTTTTCAAAATTTTCAAATGTTTTTGTATTTTTTGTCAACAATATATCTCCCCCTAAAATGCAAAAACATATAAAGAAAATTTGACAACCTATACTGATAGCTTTGTCTTGCCATCCATTTTCTGCTAAAAGTGCTCTGATTTGCAAAAAATCTAATGTACCCCCATGATTTACAACCCATTGATCTTAACAATTTGAAAACCGTTTTTCAATCTGATGAAAGTAATCATGTTTGTTCAGCCGTGAGGGTTTTGGCGTATTCAATCAACACATATTTTTGTAATTTTCTATTTTTGACAAAAATTAAAAACAAACATATTTTTGATTTTTCAAATTTTTCAATTTTTTAGGATTTTTGAAATATTGTTTATTTATGTACAGAAAACAAACAAACTCCCTGTTCAACCAAACCAGGGACCAGCAGCCTCCTCTCCTAGTTGTGCCAGACTGCTCCAACTTCCATTCTCACAATCTTCAGATTTGTTGAGCACCTGCACATTCAGACTACTTGATTACTTGAACAATTTAGCCCAGACCTGTTGAACCTTAGGCATTTCAACACAATAATTTTCATTCAATGCTGGAAACTCTTTGTCATCTTTCACAAAAATCTTTTCAATTTTTACTTCAACTTTTTCATCTTTTTCAAGAATCACCTGTTTCTTTACACTCCATGTTTGACCTTTCGGAGTACCTCTTTTGTAAAAATGTGATTCGTTTTGAACTTTTTGATTTTGAACAACTTTTGGTTTCCAAAACTCTTGGGGTTTTGTTATATCAACTGATTTTTGCCAACTTTGTGTTGTTCTAAATCTGGGTGTGTGAGAATTCCAAGTCTGTCTAGAATCAAACCTATACGGGTTTGACTTCCAATTTTGATTTGAAGCAAACTTGTTTGTGTTGTACCTCCAAGTTTGTTTTAAATCAAATCTGGTTGACCTTTGTCTCACATTCTCAGATTTTTGTTTCTCAGCATCAATCTTCTTTATATCAACATCCACAGGTTTTAGATTAGGACACTTGCGTGCAAGATGTCCTTTTTGATCACATTTGAAACATGTTCTCATGGACACATCTTTGACCTGTGGTTGTTGCTTTCTCTTTTGTGCATCAAACTCAGCATTAAACTGTCGTCCAATTTTAAGTTCTTTCTCTTCAGCTAAACTGTTTCCCTGAACAAAACTCATTTTTGCCTGATAATTTGGCGTCTCATTTTTGTTTCGATTCTGTTTCTTCTTATAACCCAAACCAGCCTTCATGTTCTTCTTTTTGAAACCAGGTTTGTTATACGAACCTTTACGACTCTTACCAACAAACTTTGAAATCTCAGACTTTTCAATCTCAACCATTTTGAAAACTTTGTCAACCTTTTCTGAAATCACATTCTGAATCGGGAATACAACATCTAAGAACAATTTGTCTGATCCAATCATGGTATAAACCAATCCTTTTGAATCATCATTCAAAATTTTCTCGGATTTTATGTTTTTCAGATATCCATCATGAAGATTTCCTTCATCTTCATCATGTGATTCAGATTTACCTGTAACAACTGACTCTTCTTTCAACACACTTTCAACGACTTTACCTACCACCTCTGAATCATGAAAATCATCTGATTTGGAATAGGTTATGTCAATGTTGTCTGGCAATTGGTCTACCATGTTGAAAGCTTTTTCGACCTTTTCCTCATCATAAAATGCAAACTTTTCTGGTGGTGGAACTTGATGAAACTCTGAGCCAATGCCTTTCTTGTTCTGCTCAGATTCACCATCACTCGGTTTTATATTAAAAATTCATTCAAGCACATATGACGACACGTGGTAACTTTTTAACTTGTTGTTATCCTGTTCTAAATCAGCAATCTATCGCTTTAACTTAGCAACATCCTCAATATAGGAATTAACAACATCTTGTTTTATAGAATACATTCGTTTAAGCTCTTTGGTTGTTTCAGACAGATAATTCATTCTTGATTGAGCATATTTCATTTCATCTTTCACTTTTTCATATGACTCTTTTGTAATGTGATATGATAATTTCATAGAGTCATATTCCTTTTTCATTTCTTGACAAGCAATTTCTTTTTGTTCACATTCATTTGTCATTTTCAAAACATTTTCTTTCAAACCTTCATTGTCCTTTTCTAATTTGTTACTTTTTTCTGAAAGTTTTTCATCATTTTCTTTAAAAACTTTTTCTTTTTCTAGCATTTCTTTGCATTTTTCTTTGAAAATGTTTTCAATTTTAGTAAATTCTAGATCTCTTGTTCTGAATTGCTCATCTTTTTCAGTACAAGCTCTGCACGGTTCCATGCATTTCTTGCACTGATTAATCAGTTCCAAATTTTCAGAATCAGAATTTACCTCAGTGATTGGCACTTTGGTGTTTTCAGCAGCTTTTGTCTGCTTCTGATCAGCATCATTCAACTTTTCCTTAACATTGACTTCATCACCAACATCATCAGCTTCTAGCTTCTCATTCTTTTCTTCTTTTTCTTCACCTCTTCTTCAATCTGCTGTTCTTCAGTAACAGCTTTCTTAACCTCTTCATTCACCCCAACTTCTTCGTTTTTGATTTCCTTCACAGCTTCAACTTCAACAACTTCTTCTTTAACCTCTTCAGCAACTTTCTTCAAATTATTCACCATTTCTTCAACATTCTTCTTCATTCTTTCTTCATCTCTTTTTCTCAGACACGATAGCATGGCATATCTGATTTCTTTCTCATGCCTTTTTGCATATCTATAATCTTTCAACACATTCCTATAATATTCAGCTCTCAAAGGAATTATGAGAAGAACATCATCAAAGATTATGTCTTTCTTAGGAACAACCGGTTCTCCTTCTCTGTTGTAGTAACACTCTCTCTTCTTATCCCATCTCTTACTGCTGACATCAATCTCATATTCTTCCTGCATATCATCCATTCTGTTCAGAACAATGTTTCTTTCTCTGTAAGTTTTCTCACTTAAGATTTCTTCTCGAGTTTTCTCTTTGATCTCAACTTTTTCTTCATGAATTTCAGCAATGTCTTTGTCTTTGTTTTCAACTTGAATCTCAGCAACAAAAACAAACTTTCTTTCTTCTGTCATAGCTCTCCCATGAGTTGTTTTACGAACATTCTCTAAACGATCTTCTTCTGGACAAATTTCAGACCAATCATAACCTTCATCTTCGTAAATAACAGCATAAGCTCTTGATTTCTCTTTTGGTTTATCTTCAATCAACTTTGGCTCTTCTCTGCTTCTTTGGTAAATCGCCATTCGATAATAATCATCGTTGATAGGACGTTCATTTCCTTCAGCAACTTCAGAGTTTCTGCATTCTCTTTTGAAATGACCCTTTTGCTTGCATCTGAAGCAGGTCACTTTGGATTAGTCGAATCCAAGCTTTGTTGACGCACCTCCAAGAGATTGTTTCCCGGTAATCTCCATATACCTCTGAGCTCTGCGATTACAACTGGCTAAACACCAACGGATGTCAATGAGCTCCATCTCTTCCGGATCAATCTGGTCGTAGTCTTCTTTGGTCAATTCGGTGTTTCCAATTTTTCCAGCTACTAGATCTTCATATGACTCCAGAATAGATGCAAGAAAACTCATTTGCTGCTTAGCTGCATTGATGCTCATTGCAGGAGAATTCTTCAATTTCCTTGTAGGATCGTTAAACGACCTAACGAGTCGATCAGAAGAGTGCTCAGACCAAATTAGAGGTGGAATTCATTGATTCGGTCTTCGTTTAGCTTGTATTCACTAATAAATGTCTTGTTTATTGATCTTGAACACGTTACAGTACAGAGACACCTCGACAGCACCTCGGCGTCGGAAATCAGAAAGTTACAAATGATGACAGCTTGAAGCCTATTTATAGGGAGAGACCCCTGACCGTTTGAAGGTGACACACCACTCTTCAAACGGTCATGACACTTCAAACGGTCACCACCTTCAAACAAATACATCTTCAAACGGTCACCTAACTCAAACGGTCATGACATTTTGTTTTGACTTTCAACCGTAACAATCTTCTTTGTCTTCATGTGTGCCAAGTTGTGATGTCATCATTGATGTCACATGGTGACACTTTGATGATGTCAAATTTGTTCAACTCTGCAACGAACCTGAGACTCGACATAAGACGAAGATGACAGATGAATGCACCAACAGACTCCCCCTCAGATGTTGATGAGTCTTAAGTGTCGAGTCTTTGCATCTTCAGTCTTTATCAATCTCTTCTCTTTCTTAGCATATACCAGGATCTTCTATTTGGCTCTAACCTCGTCAGACTCCCCCTCTCATCATGATGGGATCGCTGTCCGGAATTAGCTATCACCTTGAGATCAATCCCTGGCTTTATCTCTGATCAGCTCATTTCATGTACAAATTTTCTCACAAACACATAAGTTTTTACTTAAAACAATAAGAAAAACTTACTAGAAATAGTTACACCAAGTTCAAATTAATTACCTTGATTAACTAATCTAACTTTCTTTTTCAAAATAAATTTCACAATTCAGCACACACACTCCCAAACCTGTTCATCATGTTCAGCACTTGAAATTTCAAAAATCAGCTCTTCAACATCAGTTGTCGAAAATCTTTTTGTATTTTCAAAAAGTTATGCTAAAACACACTAAAATCTTTTTGTATTTTTGATTATAACAGAAATGCAATAAAGAAATATTTACAAACAATATTTTTGTGAGCTTGTGTAAGAGGATCATATCAGTTTATGTGACCAATCACTAGCACCGTTAAGCTTTAACATTTTAAGTTCTAAACGATTCACGTTGATTGACGATATTGTTGTCCACTTAAACTCAATCTAAAAACTTTCAAAATGCTTACCGATACATTAAGGTATATTAAGATAGCACTAAAATTCTTATGGACCCCACGATCTCAGCATATCCCCTCATCATGCAATACACTGACTCAAGTAATGCCTTTAAACTTTTATCAACTGTGATTTGTGCGAAAAACAAAGCAGAATGTTTAAACATTAACAATCAGGTCGATCTTTCGATACGCAGAGAAAGTCCAATGTTTAAACAAAATAAGAAAATTAAAACAAGTTAAAGTTGTTTAGGCTTTAACCACCAGGTCGATACTTCCGTATACGCAGAGGAGGTCCAAAGCTTAAACGAAACACCAAAGAAAATAAAGCAGAACGTTTAGGCAACAACATCCAGGTCGATACTCACGTATACGCAGAGGATGTCCGATGCTTAAACAAAATAAAGAAATAAAACAAGTTTAAATCTTTGCAAAATGAAATGCACAATCACAGTGACTTTTTAGCAAAGTTGTGAAAGTTCACAAACTTAACCAGTTTTATGTCTTTCGACAATCAGCGATTACTGAGTAGTCACACAATCAAGAAGGACAAAACTAAGTACTATGCTTTCAATCATGTTTCCCACTAGAACTAGGCTTTTTGCTTTAGGTTTGTATCGTTATCGCAAATCTACTAGTCTAGCTGAGCCTACCGTCACATCTTTAGTGAGATCGTTTATCACATTATATCTTTCCATTTCTTTAGCATGCTGTGACAGTCCAACTGATCTACTATCATTTCCTCTTTTTCACAACAAAACTCATTTTTGCATTTTTTTAATGTTTTTGACATTTTCAAATTTTCAAATTTTTTTAAAATTTTTACTCCCCCTAAAATCAAAATATGTCTCAATTTTGATTTTCTAGGAAAATTTGAAACACAACTGTACAAAATAAACTGACAACATGATGAGAATCACTTCAATTCTCCATTCACTTGGCTTGAACAATCAGAACTCCCCCTGACAACAAAACATTTTCCCATAGTGATTTCAAAACACTTAAGTTTGTTTTAATCAAAATGGTTTTTCTGGAAAATAAGTTTTGTGAGTCAATTCACAAACATGGGGATCATTCATCACCTTGTTTTCTTTAACCACTTGTAAAAACTAACATTTTTAAGATCAATCCACAAACATCACTTGTAGAAAATCAAGTACAACTCAATGTCCCTGATTTACCACTTTTAAGTCGAAATCACTTTCGTGAATTTCTCAAGAAATATGCCGATTCATGCTCCACACTTACCAACCTGGGAACTCCGGCAAGTCAGGTTTTTCATTTAAATAGATTCACCCAAGCCTGACGGTCCTTGGGTGATTTTGAATTCTTGTTCAACAATGGTGGAAAATTTGCATCATCCATTGTTAGACCGAATTCTCAATTTTTACCTCAACAACTGGCTCTTCTGGTTTTACCATACCAGAATCATTGCCTGAATGTGGCTTGTCTGACTTTGATGAGCCAGATTCATCGCCGACATGTGGCTCCATTGTTTCCGAATAAACAGATTCATTGCCAACAACTTTCTTTTTCTTCTTTCCCTCTTTCGTCCTCAGATTTGTATCTGATGAATTCGTTTTGCTTGATTTGTCATTCTTTGGCGAGCAAGACGATTTATCAGAACTTTTATCTGTTTTATCAGGTGTATTCGAGGACAAAATCTTCTCGAGATACTCTCTGGTCTTCTTCCTCTTCTTTCTCAGTCTGTCTTTTTGCCCCGGTGAAAGCTTCTCTTTCTGTTCACGAACTTTCTGTTCTTGAACTTTAGGTTCTTGAACTTTCTGTTCTTGGGGCTTGACATTGACTGGTTTCTTCTTTGCCATTTTCTGAGATTCAGCCCTCGATCTTCCCTTTGATCTCATTGGGCAATCTCTGGCAATATGGCCAATGATGTTGCAGTTAAAGCATCTCCTTGACTCAAACCTCCAACTCTGGCAGTTAACAGCAATGTGTCCTTGATAGCCGCATCTGTAACACACCCTGTTATCATACCAATCACCACCTTCAGCCCAAACATTCAGATCATAGCACTGTTTGGCTTGGTGATATCCATCTCTCCTCTTGTAAGCTGAATTTGGCTTTGAAGCACTGTGGTCAAACCTGCACCACTTATTACCAACAGTTTTTGAGTTTTGATTTTCTAATTTTTGTGGTTTTTTATCACGTTTGGATGATTGAACTGATGAGCTTTTATTTTCTTTTTGAAGATTTTTCGGTTTTTTATCCTTTTGTTTTTGTTCCACATTCTTCTTTACAGGTTTTTGCGTTGAGCATTTACCTTTTTCAGTAGAATGTAGAACAGTTTCCTTAAACATTTCATTTAATTTAAAAAATATTTTTCTTTTTTCAATTTCATCATCAGTTTTCTCATCACAATCTTCAACTTTGACATTGTCAAAGTTTGTGACATTGTCACTTATTGGAACAGAATTGATCGGTTTTGGACATGGATAATCTGGTGTTGATGACGAAGTCTCAAAACCTTTCAATTTCTCTTCAAGCTCTTTGATTTTAATCCGAGCTTTTTCAGCTTCATTTTCAAGTCGAATGATTTTCTGAAGATGAGAGTTTATTTCAATTTGTTTTTAAAGATTATTTTTAAAGATAACAGATTTCTCATCTTCTAAAATCTTCATTTGACTTTGAAAATCTTTTCCAATTTTTAATTTTTCATTTTCAAAATCTTTTTCGTTTTCTGATGTCAAACTATTCAAGTCATTTAACAGTTTAACATTTTCAGATTTTTGCTTCTCACAAATTTCCTGCAAAATAAGAATCTGTTTAACATCAGCTTGCTTCTCATCCTTCAACTTGTTGACTTCCAATGTCAAACTTTCCGCATCTTTCAAGAGTTTGCCATTGTCAGCTTCAAGTTTATCACATTTAGAACACACTGATGCAGAACTTGAAGATTCATTCTTCACAGATTCTTCAGTCTGTTCATCTCCCACTTGGACACCTTTACTCTTGCTTTTCTTTAATATTGATTTTCCACTTTGACTTTTCTTCTTCTCAGAATTTCTCTCCATCTGTTCTTTAAGTTTCTCAATGAATTGACTAATTGTCAATCTAGAGTATTCTCTAGTTCTTTTTAAATCCAAAAGATATGTACCCCACTCTTGTTGAGGTAAGGCATTGGCTAATTGATCAACCCATTCATTTTGATTTTTCTGAATACTCTTCTCAGACATTGAGCGAACAAGATGGATATACCTCTCAATAATAGTCTTTGTATTTTCTCCTGGACAACCTGAAAACGAGTCAAACTCTTTCTTTAATACTTGTATTCTATTAAATGTTTCACTAGTCATATTAAAGACATTTATATCCATGATTCGGAAACACGTTTATCAAGACAGTCCCGTTAAGCAAAATATCAAGTTTAAGCTAGATCACCTTTCAAACAAAATATCTATCTCAAACAAAACTACCAATTCAAGTTGTTGAACAAACCCAAACTTTTTGATCTTAGCCCTAATGATATCTTGTGGCCCAAAACTTTTTAATGTTCAAAACCCTTAGGCCCACACTCAGATCCTCGGAATTCACAGCCCAAACTACACCTTATCTAGACAGTTTAATAAAGTGATTGGGCCGAACACTTTTTGTTCATATGCAAAAACTGACAACAACTTTTTTTAATCACATCAAAATCTAATATATTCGATTAAAACTAGCCGACATGATCACATGATATTTGCATGTAATTGTTTCGATTTTTGAACTTATCCGACAAAATTCAATTCACATGATCATTTAATATATATCACATGCAATCTGACAACATCCTTGATCGAATACTTTGAGCTTATCATCAATCACATGCAACCGATTTTAATTCAAACCCAATGATGACATTTGATCAGATTAAGACACGTATCACATGAAATGCTGAACCATTTTCAAATGAAAGTTATGTTTCAAACGGTCAAGTCAGCTTCAAACAGTTAACCCAAAATTTTCAAACGGTCATGTCACGTTTCAAACGGGAAGGTGCTGATTTCAAACGGCCAGACCAGTCTCAAACGGTCACGATGGCTACTTTCAAACTGTCAGGTTAGTTTTCAAACGGACAGGCAAGCCTCGTTCAAACGGTCACCAATTTTCAGGTCATTTTTACCACTTTTACTTCGAATTTTGAACTGATATTCTCAAGGGTTTGTTAAAATGCACTTACGCACACATTGTGAAAGTTATAGCCGATTTTAACCGTGAAAACTTGTTCAGTTTTGAAAGAAGGTGTAGAAAATCAGAATTTGCTAGCGAAAACGAGCTAAACAGTAAGAACTCTTCCTCCTGAGCTCTGATACCACTTGTAGGATCGTGAAACGACCTAACGAGTCGATCAGAAGAGTGCTCAGACCGAATCAGAGGCGGAATTCATTGATTCGGTCTTCGTTAACTTGTATTCACTAATAAATGTCTTGTTTATTGATCTTGAACACTTTACAGTACAGAGACACCTCGACAGCACCTCGGCGTCGGAAATCAGAAAGTTACAAATGATGACAGCTTGAAGCCTATTTATCGGGAGAGACCCCTGACCGTTTGAAGGTGAGACACCACTCTTCAAACGGTCATGACACTTCAAACGGTCACCACCTTCAAACAAATACATCTTCAAACGGTCACCTAACTCAAACAGTCATGACATTTTGTTTTGACTTTCAACCGTAACAATCTTCTTTGTCTTCATGTGTGCCAAGTTGTGATGTCATCATTGATGTCACATGGTGACACTTTGATGATGTCACATTTGTTCAACTCTGCAACGAACCTGAGACTCGACATAAGACGAAGACGACAGATGAATGCACCAACAGAGAGCAATATTACACAGAATTTCTTCAACTTCATCAGAATATGACTTTGAAGATGAATGATATCCAGAATGATGACTTGTTGAAGTTGTTGGTGGTTCTTTCATCTTTTCACCACTAAATGCTGTTTTTGGTGAACCAATGCCTCTATCAGAAGGTACATTGCCTTTGTAATACAAACCAACATTCTGTTGATGTGAAGAACCCGTCATCTTGTTCTGTTTCTGCAACTCCAAATCATGACTTTCAATCTTTTCAAACAAAGCATCAAGAGCAATATTGTCATATGAAGCATCATTTTTTAGTATAAAAACAAATTATTGCCGCTGATCAGCTCGTGGTAACGCTTCAATGACTTTATCAATAAGTTCCTCTCTTGTTTTATCAATTTTAAAACGTTCAAGTTCGATTTTAAGGTGACAGAATCTCTCTATCATTTGTCTCACTGTCTCTCCTTTTATATTATCAAACAGATCAAATTCTTTTTTAAGTAAGGCAATTTTATTCTTTCTAATCTGTTTTCCCCCTTCAGCTTTAACTCGTAAAGCTTCCCAAACTGATTTTGACGATCCATCATGAGTAAGCAGAGCAAATATATCATTTTTGATTGTTGTCTGGATCAAAGCAATCATTCTCTGTTCAGCTGCGTATTCTGCTTTGTCTTCTCTCTGTAACCTCTTGAATGGAAGTTCTTCGCCTTTATCATCTTTTGGCCTTTCGTATCCAAATTCTAAACAGAACCAACTTTCATGGGCATATGCTTTCGCCCAATTGATGAAACGTTCTTTCCACCAGGTATAATCTTCAATGCTTTCCAGAGTTGGTGGCTTTGAGTGAGTTCCATAAAAGTTATCATGCTTGATGTCCTCATTGATCGCCTTAGTGATGGTTTTTGGTGTAACATTTGCAACCTCAGACGATTCGGATGTGAATGCGTTGAAAAACGTGTTGTAAAATTCCTCAGCCATGATGTAAACCTGAACAGATTATCAAGCAAACACAATTAGTACAATCAAATATCAAATAAACTGAAACTGACTGACACTCGATCGACGCGAAATGATCTCGACACGAAATTTCACTTTTGAGCGAAATATGACACTTGAGCGAAATCAAATTATAACCAAGTATCCCCTTATGAGCGAAATCAAGGAATGCACTATGAGCGAAACCACTTGATCTTAAAAGCGAAATCAGATTGACCGTTTGAGCGAAATCACATGTATCTTGGAGCGAAATCCCAAGAATAATGTTCTCTGGAGCGAAACCTCTAGGTATTGTGCCACAAAAGCGAAATCAGGTTGACATATGAGCGAAACCTCTAGGTATTGTGCCACAAGAGCGAAATCAGGTTGTCATATGAGCGAAATTAGGTGTTCACAAAAGCGAAATTACACATTGTCCGTAAAAGCGAAACCTACTCGAAGTCCAATTTTGGTCATTTTTAGTCCGAATTTGAATGTGAAACTTTCAAGGGTTTATCTATGTCTAATTTTAAACAATCTGTGAAATTTTGATCCGGTTTTGACCAGTAAATCTCTCTGAAATAATGAAAGAAGGTGTAGAAGTCAGAATATGAACGAAATCAAGCTAAACTCTTCTTCCTGAGCTCTGATACCACTTGTAGTATCGTTGTTTGACCCAATTGAGTCGATCAGAAGAGCTTTATGTCCGGTTCAAAGGCGGAATCAGAGAACTGCACGCGAAATCAGCTTGATACTATAATATCTGTCACTTATATTGCATTTAACAACGATTACAACCTTGACAGATTTCGGCAGCACTTCGTTACAATTCTGGAAGTCGCGATACCAAATGAATGAACAAGTGCACTATTTATAGGATGATGATTTCGCTTTTATGACCTGCCATATGAGCGAAATCATGAGTTTCTGATTTCGCTTATATGGCATGTACATATGAGCGAAATCCCTCCCTAAAACACTATTTCTAGTTTCTCAAACCTCGTGCACTGGATATCCTAACCTATTCTATTCTATTACATGATACAAGACGAAGTCAATAGACGCAATGCACTAACACTTTTAAAAAAAAAATAATGTCGTATGAAAAAGTTATTAACGTTTTAAAAATTGACGGAGATTAGAGAAGAGAGAAACTATTGACTTGAATGGACTAGAATACCTTCAAATTAACATACGCGCCCTTTTTTTCAATCTCACTCATTTAATCTTAGCTCTTGATTAGTTAATAGATGGTCAACATTATTTCTTAGCCTTTCTATCCTAATAAACTTTCTAGTACATCTTGACCCACACATTACCTGTATATTAAAATATGAATTGAATGAACAGTAACATCACTAAGTGATGAGCAAATGGTACCGGGTACCGGTACCAGTGCCAGATTTACCAAACCGGGTGTATTTTCGGTACCGATTCGGTACCGGTATTCACCGGTTTTTACCCTCAAATACCAGTTCCATACCAGTACCGACCGGTACCGAACCGTACCGTACCAGGTATATTCGGTATCGATACCCACTTTTGGGGATTTCGGTAACGGTATTTATTTTTATATTACGGGTACGAGTACCGGTGTCAGATTTACCAAACCGGGTGTATTTTCGATACCGGTTCGGCACCGGTATTCACCGATTTTTACCCTCAAATACCGGTTTCATACCAGTACCGACCGGTACCGAACCGTACCGTACCAGATATATTTGGTACCGGTACCCACTTTTGGAGATTTCGGTAATGGTATTTATTTTTATATTAAAATTAGAATTGAATGAATAGTAACATCACTAAGTGATGATCAAATGGTATCGGGTACCGGTACCGGTGCAAGATTTACCAAACCGGGTGTATTTTCGTACCGGTTCGGCACCGGTATTCACCGGTTTTTATCCATAAATACTGGTTCTATACCAGTACCAACCGGTACCGAACCGTACCGTTCCAAGTATATTCGGTACCGGTACCCACTTTTGGGGTTTCGGTAATGGTATTTTCGGTACCGGTTGGTACCGAGCTCATCAAATCATGTGGCAACGTTGCAACGCAAGTAATTGCACCGTTTAGATTACTTTTCATACACACAGTAAGTAAATTGTATTTCGTTTGAATGAGGTTTTATATACACAACAACTTATTTTGCTTTCTTTTTTGTCTTTTTCTGCAATGAATGAATTGTAGCATGTAAAATTAACTTGGATATTTAGATTATTGATGAGCAAATCGTATCAAATCCTGTAATCAAACCGGTATCGTATCAGTACCAAATTTACTTTACCAAATCATTTTCGTTACCAATTTCTTTCCCACCTTTTGGCATTTTCAGAATCGTTACTTTCGGTTCGACACCGGTCTAGCACCATACCTGTGTTTATTGATTTTTACCTTCAAATACCATACCGTATTTGTTTTGGTCAAAAATTACCGAAGCAATTAAGTGATCAAATTAGTTAAGTGAGGTAGTGTGCTAAGAATGTGTGTTAAAAATATGTTAGTTCAGTTGTTTACAAAAAACAGTTTTAAGGATACGGCTCAGGATATTGAGCTGTATCTATGATCAAACAATGAGCAAAAATGAAAAGGGTGACACAGGATATACGAGGAAAGCCCTTGATCAATCTAGATCGCCGGCACAAAACCTCGGGAGCTGACAATCGTAGCTGCCTTGTTCTTCTATTACTTCGAATATCTAGATACAGTGCAGGATGTGATGCGGATCAACTAGGTGATACAATGTAATTCGAGTACAAGTGTTTGTGTGTAGTGATTGCTAGTAGCTAGAGAAAAAGAGTATAAGTGAAATTGGGTGCCTTAATCTGATCCGATCCATCTATTTATAGTAAAAGAAATTTAACAAACTACCCTATTAAACCGGGATTCGGCGGATATTCCCCATACGAACGTTGTAGACCTGGTCTTTCGGGTTCAACGCCTCTCATATAACTTGTTTGCCCGAGTCTTAAGGAGAAGAGGTCCACTTGACCGTTAGTGACCCATAGCTTCTAACCTGCATGTGGTTAATTTAGTTAATACCAGGATATCGCACCAGAATGTTACCAATATCCTGATCCGGTATCCTGATCACAAGTAAACAACCAAAAGCAGAATATTAGTCAGGATATATATGCTCAGAAAATGTCCCATAACAATTGTCCCCAAATATATCTGTTGGTATACCAATCCAACGGATATATTTCAAAAACCCTGTCTCGTGAATCAAGGCAATTAAATCGAAATGACGGTCAAGATTGCACGATACAACTTCCAACGCGCTTTTCACTCGATGGACATCTACAACGCTCCTATATCTTCTCTCTTTTTGTTTGAGAAGCAGATATCATCAACAGAATCTCCAGGTAATCACTTATCCCTTCCACGTTTTCTGTTAACTTTACTCTTCCTCCGATGGCTACTGTAGTCCATTCTCAGACCGGTGAATCTTCGGAATCCTTCGTTCAGCAAAACCTTCTCAAAAATCCCGAGAAGGAGATCTGTGCTGTTGATAACGCAGACACTGCTGCGTTGAGAGCCTCCGGCGCTTTCCCCGACGGCACGATTTTTAGACCATTTGATCGAACAATTCGATTAGATATTTCTTCTACCGATTGGGTCTGTTTTCCGGCATACCCTTTCTCGCTAGGTCTTCGGTATCCATTTCCCGAATTCATGATACAATTCTTCTGGACTACCGGTATTTCCTTTGCCCAAACCATGCCCATGGTCTGGAGAGTATTAATCGTGCTCAACCAAATTAAAAACCTTCACTATCCCGACCTCTGCATCGAAGATATGCCAATCGCTTACCGCCTCTGATCCCACGGTTCCAGTCGGTTCCTGCTCTTTTCAACTTCCAGCAAACCGCTTATTCTTAAAGCCACCAAAAACAAAGATGGATGGCAACGCAAGCTCTTCTTCGTCAAACGATACTCCATTCATGAGGGTGCTAGTCTTCCAGTGGAGTGGTTAACCACCGGTAGGATCATGAATGTCCCCATGTACCTCTAGACTTCTATATTGTGCTAATATCTTCTTATTTGATCTTTTCGCAGTGAATTTTAAGGAAGTAGCTCCCCTACTGCGGAATCAGAAAAAAGAATCAAAGCAGTTTACCAATTGCCTGCAAGTGACAGGAGTTTTACCACACATATCCCGAGTTCCAGCCAATAGTCATCATCCGAAATGTCTGGTAAGAGTTACTTTTGAAATGACTAATTATCGTAATATAATATAATGAAAAGTAATAAGGATGTAGGACTTTTCCCTTTATGCAGCACCAGCCAAGATCCCTAAAGTTTTCGACCTTGATGAGCTGGACAGTTATTCTGATCAGGTCCAGATCAAGAAGGAACCTAGTCCCAAGGCCACGGCCTCATCCAAGCCCAGCAGCTCCAAGGCCATCATCATTCCCAAACCTTCGCCAGCTACTAAGCCCTGGAGTTCAAGTTCTCGTAAAAGGAAAGAGCCTGATTCTCCAGTTATTTTTGATACATTCCCCTATGAGAATCACGGGTTCATCGAGGCAAGCGGATTCATGACTTCTTTTCTCAACCAGGTTAATATCCTTGAGCCATATCCTGCACCTTATTCCACTCATAAGTATTTATTAAAACCAATACCTGTCCTCTTACTTTGCAGGGTCTCGAACGTCTGGTTCATTTATATCAAGAATCCTGTGGGCTCAACAAGAAGCTTGAATCCAAGTTGAAGAAAGCCGAGGTTACCATCTCCGATCAGGGTATGATTGCAGCCGCCAAATCTCGGCATTACGAGGACAAGTCCAAGGCTATGACCCAAGAACACCAGGCCGCCCTCAACAAAGCTGCTCTCCAGGCCCAAGCCGATCTTGATGCTGCCTATGCTCAACACGAACGGGATATGATCAGCTACCGGGAAAGCCTTAAAAGTTCCGTCATCACTTCCCTTCTCCAGGCCAGGCTAAAGATGGCCCACGAAGCCAAAGCAGTGGGCTTCGGATGCCCTTCTTGGGACATCAATGCCTGGGAAACAAAGCTAAGGAGTCTCGGTGGCACTTCTGCTAAACCTGCAGCTGAAGGGTCTTCAAAGGCAACCGAAAAACCAACTGATGCTGAGAGGGATGCTCAGGTTGATCCCGAGACGGATGCTGTTGAAAATGCCACGAACGAAGAAGGCGCCGCCTCCTAAAGCTTATTTCCCTTTGAGAGTTACGCTTATTTGAACAATTTTATTTTTTGTATTAAAACAATTTGATAACCAAGGGTGGATGGGTCCTAGGTTTTAGGACGAAGCCTTTGGTTATCGGCTGGCGTCGTTTATTTTTAAATAATACCACCTTCTGACTTATTTGTTGTTGCCTTCTAATTTCTGTCATGCATTTCTTAGTTTAAATTTTAGCTTTGCAAAATTTGTGTAACTATCTTTTGAAAATATCCTGATCAATATACTCAGTGATATCTTATGAAGACCTTTACCAAATAGAATTTCTCAAAATCCAAACAATTTTAGACAAAATTTCTAAAGAATACAAAATAGTCTATTTTCCAAAACCTGTTTTGACAACACTTGTTTGATCAGAGTATCAATTTTCAATCCAAGTATCATCTCCCAAATATTCCAATCAAATATCACGAAACGTATCCCAAAAACACATTTTAAAGACATATCATAAAGATATATCCTTATCAGGATATTTTGAGCATTAAACAGAGTTAAACAATTCATGTAAGGTTCACAAAGGAAAGATCATACCAGGAATTGAGTGTAACCCCTTTTGCAACTTCTCCCACTAAGATGTCCCCAGTCCGAGACACTTAGCCCAATTTTGATCTTTTGAGCTTCACACAATTGCTTTAGAAGGAATGTCCCCTGTGTATGAAGTCTATAAACACTTAGAAAATTTTTGAATATCAGTTCCAACTGTTTAGACAATTCTTGTGTTACAGGGGTAAAACCCAAAAATATACTGGAGATAAATCCTTAGTATCCTGGGGAAAATCCCAAATTTTCATGCGCTACAGGCGGGAGTGTATAAACTCCAAGACTTAGAAAGGTGATAACCTTTAAACCTTAGAGAGTATGAAAATACCCTTTCGTGAGAGAGGGTGATCAATCCTCATATACCTTTAGGATTAAGGATATAGCCAATAGTAACGAAATTGTCAGCCACTTTTACATGAACTGGTCCCGCCACCTTGAACTATTCCCGAATAACTTGCACCCCAGGCGGGGTGTTTAAACCCAATTCGGAAGAAAGGTGAATACCTTTAAACCTGTGAAGGGATCAGGATCCCTCAGACGTGAGAGAGGGGGCCAATCCTCTAATCTTCTAAAGTATCCTGAATGTATATCCTGGGGCTATATCTCGAAGCATATGCTGCAAAAAAACTGTGAGCTAAGGTGGGTGTTAGCCTGGCTAACACCCCTCCGAAGCTTAAGTCAGTAATGGGTTCAAAACAGTAAATAATATTAAAATTTAATAAAAGAGACAGAATCCATACCATCCTGAGTTATAATTTAAATTCCATACTCACTTGAAATAGAGTTTTAGATGTATAGCATTCCAAGATCTCGGTAGCATATCCCCCTCCATATTCTTGAGTCGGTATGCTCATTTTCCTGATTCTGATTCAACCTCATAGGGTCCTTCCCATTTTGGAGCCAACTTTCCGTCAGCATGATTAGTAGTATTCTGAAAAGCCTTTCTCAATACCCAATCTCCAACTTGAAATCTTCTAGTCCTTATATTCTTGTTATATGCTTTAGATATCCTCTGTTGATATGCTGCCGACCTTAGCCTTGCTGCGTCTCTTGTCTCATCAATAGTATCCAGTTCCTGGCATAGGACTTCAGGATTCTGCTCAGGATCCCGGAGGTTGGATCTCGCTGTAGGTATCACCATTTCTGTCGGGATCACCGCTTCTGCTCCAAACACCAAGGAAAACGGGGTTTGGCCAGTTGCACTTGTCACTGTCGTCCTATCAGCCCACAAAACAAAGGGTAATTCTTCTGCCCATCTTCCTTTCTTAGCCCCTAGTCTCTTTTTCAAGTTGTTGACAATTATCTTGTTTGAGGATTCTGCTTGTCCATTTGCTTGAGGATGCACTGGAGTAGATGTGATCATTTTGATTCCCCAACTCTTGCAAAAATCAGTAGTCCTCTTGCTTATAAACTGAGAGCCGTTGTCATAAATTATTTCAGCTGGTACCCCAAACCTGGTCAGGATATTCCTTTTTATGAAGGACACTACTTCTTGGTCTCTAACTTGGACAAATGCTTCAGCTTCAACCCATTTAGAAAAATAGTCAGTCATTACCAGCATAAAGACTTTTACTCCCGGAGCCTTTGGTAATTTTCCTACTATATCCATTCCCCACTTCATGAATGGCCAAGGAGAAACAATAGGATACAGCGGTTCAGCAGGCTGATGTAATATATTACTGTGCCTTTGACATGCATCACATCTTCGGGCATATTCTGCAACATCTTTTCTCATCGTTGGCCAATAATATCCTGTTCTTAATACCTTTGAGAATAACGACCTGCCCCCAGTATGGTTACCACAATCCCCTTCGTGTATATTGTTATGGGTGAAATTCTGAACCCCTATATCCTGGAAAATATCTTGGTTTATATCTTGGTTATGTAGTATCTGTTTACATCCGGGATGCTGATTCAGGATATTGGTAATATCATGAATGGTATCCTCAGGATTACTAATGGATTATGTGCAGGTACGTGGGTTGGAAGCTGGCAACGTTCATAAGACTCATTCCGCGGAAGACTCGGTCCAAGTCGTTCAAATGAAGACGTTGAAGCCGTATTACTCGGTCAATAACGTTCATAATGGAATATTCGAAGTACCCCATATTTGTAGGGATTATTGTTTGTAATTCATTACTATAAATAGGTGGGTATACCAGATCAAATAGGACATCACAATCACACTCGCTACACTCTAACACTTGCTCTCGAGCAATTCTTACTTTCATACGAAGGCATTGTAACACTTAGCGATCTGGTCTATATCCTGCACTGTATCCTGAAGTTTAAAGCAATAAGAAGAACAAGGCAGCTGCGATTGTCAGCTCCCGAGGTTTTATGCCGACGATCTAGATTGATCAAGGGCTTTCCTCGTACATCTCGTGTCATTTCCTTTACTTTTTGCTCATTGTTCGCTCATTGTTTGATCGCAGATACTGCTCAATATCCTGAGCCGTATCCTGAATACTGATTTTCTAAATAACTCAACAAGCATATTTTCTATACACTTTCTAGCACACTACCTCACATTACTAATTTGATCACTAAATTGCTTCGGTAATTTTTGACCAAAACAATTTGGCGCCCACCGTGGGGCAAGTGGTGCTCTCTTTACTAAAAATTTTTGTTAAATCGCTAATCGGTTTTCTATTTTCAAAACTTTTTGCCACATTGTCCATAATGGCCTCAAGATCAAACATGAGTTCCTCTACTGTGTCTGCTATGACTTCTGCTACTACCGGTCCGGTGCTTCCACCACCTCCTCCAAGGATGCCAGCCTCTACACGACCTCAGGATATTATCCCTACCCGCAGTGTTCAGGAATCTGCTCCTGTTTTAGCTTCTAACGATGAAATTTTAACCTTATTTGGAAGTGTGCAGGAACAAATGAGACAGCAACAGGAAACAAACCAAATGCTTTTAAGGGAAATACAACTCCTGAAGTCCAGCTCGAGCAGATCTGCTGAGGATATTGTCACTCCATTACACCCCAGAACGTTGAACTTCAGTTCAGCTGTGTATACTGAGGATAACAGGGGGAATATTGTGCCCAGCCTTCCTCAGAATCATACTCCTGAAATACCCTCCTCGGTCAGGATGTCGACCATAAGGAGCTCAGGATATGCTTCAGGATATGGGCAAAATCCTCCAACGGGTAACGTGCCAAATAATAATAATACCCATACTACTAACAATAGTGGATCTTTGCAGGATACAGGTGTGACATCAGCACTTACTAGGGAACTTCAGAAGTTGAAGGACATGATATCAAGTGTACCCGGGGTGGTCCAGCCGATCCCGGAAGTGTCTCAAGACAGCCACAAGATATCTCGTTTTGCATATCCTATCTGTGATGCTGAGATCCCAAAGAGGTTCCAAACCCCCAACATAAAGCTTTACGACGGAACAACGGATCCTGAGGAGCATATTGCTCAGTATAGGGAAAGGATGGAGATTAACCCTATCCCTCCGGATCTCAAGGAAGCATGCTTGTGCAAGGGTTTTGGTTCAACCTTGACAGGATCAGCCCTGAAATGGCTCTTGAATGTTCCTCCACATTCGATTACATCTTTTGCTCACTTAGTAAATTTATTTAATAGTCAGTTTTCTTGTAGTAGAAGCTTTGAAAAATTAACAAGTGATCTCTACAGGATAACACAGGGGCCTCAGGAATCCCTTAGGGATTATGTGAACAAGTTCAGCCGGGAATCACTAGACATTCCTCATCTTGATGTTGCAACAGCTGTGCAAGCTTTCAAGATGGGGCTGCAAAAAGATTCTCAATTTTATCAAGACCTTGTAATGAACCCATGCAGGAACTTGGATGAAGCTCGGAACAGGGACCTAAGATATATTCGGTTGGAGGATGACAGAAAGATGCAAGAAAGGATGAACTCATCCAACACTTATGAGTCAACTAACAGGAAGTCAGAATCCTCATTCAAGTCATATCGGCCTAAGCCATATGGTAGAAATGAAAACAAGAGAGTGAATGCTGTCGAAGATGAGGATCCTGAAGAGTATCCTGAATTATCTGAATATTGCTTTTCTGTTAACATTCCTGAATTGATGTATGCCATGCAGGGTCTAGGGGACAAGGCTAGATGGCCTCGAAAGAATCAACAAAAAGCCGATTGGAAAGACAAATCAAAATGGTGTGCTTTCCACGAAGATTTCGGACATATGACTGAGGATTGCATCGCTCTAAGGAAAGAAATAAGCTATCTTCTAAGCAAGGGATATTTGAAAGATCTCTTAGGAAGAAAGACGAATAAGGGTCAGGATACTGAGAAGGATCCTGAGCGAGCAGCATCACCTCCCGCGGATGCTAAGATAATCAACTTCATTTCGGGAGGATCCGACATTTGTGGGACTTCGTATTCGGCAGCAAAGAGGCATGCAAAAGAAGCTAAGGCCGAAAGGGGAGAGAAACCTGTCAGGATGACTACACTCACAACTGACAAAGTGATCACATTTGATGCTGATGACAGGGATACTGTCCAGGATCCTCACCATGATGCTCTGGTAATAACGTTATATGTGGCTAACCATTTTGTACGCAGGATATTGGTTGATAATGGCAGCTCCGTCAACATAATCCAACTAGAGACGCTGAAAAGAATGAATGTATCTCCAATGGATATCACTTCAAAGTCTACCGTGCTTGTTGGGTTCAGTGGAGAGGCTAGAAACACAGTGGGAGAGATAAAGTTGCCAGTGTACGTTGAAGGAGTCAACTCGATACAACGTTTCTGTGTGATGGATTCTCTATCCTGCTATAACATCATACTGGGAAGACCGTGGATTCACGATATGAAGGCTGTGCCATCAACATATCACCAATGCATTAAGATACCTACCCCTTGGGGAGTTGTCAAAGTTGATAGTGATCAGCAGGAGGCGAAAGAATGCTACTCATCCTCGATGAAATCCTCAACCAAACCTAGTGCAGCATAGCAATTAAAGACGCGGGCCCAGGATATCGTGGAAGATTCGGAGCAGGATGTGAAGAAAATTATCCTAGACCAGGATAATCCCGATATTTCGGTGCTCGTGGGAACCAATATCCCTCAGGATATTGAAGAGCAATTAATTAACTTTTTAAAATGCAGGATGTCAACGTTTGCATGGAAGCATGAGGATATGACCGGCATATCCAAAGATATTATCACTCACAAGCTTGGAATTGATAAATCATTCAAGCCTGTGCAACAAAAAAGAAGGAAGTTTGCTCCTGAGCGGAATATGATTATTCAAGAGGAAGTTGAGAGATTATTGAAGTCCAGGATGATCAGAGAGGTGAAGTTCCCAAGGTGGCTAGCAAACGTGGTTGTGGTACAGAAGAAAAACGGGAAATGGAGAGTGTGTGTAGATTACACAGACTTGAACAAAGCTTGTCCTAAAGACCCATTTCCTCTTCCCCACATTGATGCAATGGTAGATGCCACTGCCGGGCATGAAATGCTGACTTTCATGGACGCATCCTCAGGATTTCAACAGATCCAAATGGAGCCTTCTGACCAGGAGGATACTGCCTTCATGACACCAACAGGTATTTATTGTTATACAGCTATGCCTTTTGGTTTGAAAAATGCAGGTGCAACATACCAAAGATTGGTAAACATGATGTTCAAAGACAAACTGGGGGACACCATGGAGGTGTACATCGATGATATGGTGGTAAAGTCAAAGAAAGCTCAAGATCACCTCCAGGATATTAAAGGAGCGTTTGATATCCTGGATCAGTATAACATGAAGCTGAATCCTGCTAAGTGCCATTTTGGAGTAGGAGCAGGAAAATTCCTAGGATATATGGTGACCAAAAGAGGAATAGAAGCAAGCCCGGAGCAGATTAAAGCCATCTTGGATATTAAATCACCCTCAAATATGAAGGATGTTCAACAATTAACAGGGCGAGTGGCAGCATTGAATAGATTTATCTCAAGATCTTAAGAAAAATGCAAAGATTTTTATGATATCCTGAAGAAGAACAAAAAATTCGAGTGGGGTGAGAAGCATGAAGCAGCCCTACAGGATTTGAAACGATATCTCTCAACCGCACCTCTGTTGATGAAACCTGAAAATGGTGAACCACTATCCCTGTACCTTGTTGTATCAGGGAATGCTGTAAGTGTCGTTCTCATAAAAGACCATGAAGGTCAGCAATATCCTGTTTATTATGTTAGTAAAAGTTTGTTAGATGCTGAAACTAGGTACTCTCATTTAGAAAAATTAATACTAGCATTAGTTATGGCATCAACAAAACTTAGACACTACTTTGAGACACATAGGATACACGTTAAAACAAATTATCCTGTCAAAAATGTACTTAGGAAACCGGAAATGTCGGGTAGAATGGCTAAGTGGTCAGTAAAGTTAAATGCCTATGATTTAGTATATGAACCTAGGAATGCCATAAAGTCTCAGGCTTTAGCTGACTTTGTGGCTGATTTTAGTAGTGACATTCAGGATGAGGTAGACCTAGAAGTTCAACAGTTAGGAGAATCCGCAGGATCCTGGACATTATATACTGATGGTGCATCTAATATAAGAGGAGTAGGATTAGGAATACTACTAAAATCGCCACAGGGGGACATATTACCCCAGGCTATTAGGTGTGAATTTCCTGCTACCAATAATGAAGCAGAATATGAGGCTTTAATCGCA
Organism: Helianthus tuberosus; assembly: GCA_030545235.1. Classification (NCBI taxonomy): domain Eukaryota; kingdom Viridiplantae; phylum Streptophyta; class Magnoliopsida; order Asterales; family Asteraceae; genus Helianthus; species Helianthus tuberosus. Next base: position 95,258 of record JARYGA010032181.1, read on the forward strand.
GGATTAAAGTTGGCTAAGAACATGGGTATCAAAAATTTACAAGTATATGTTGATTCTTTGTTAATTACTAACCATTTTAATGGATCCTATGCAGTTAAGGTTGAGAAATCTCAAAAAATTAGCAGGATATTTCGATGTTTTTACACTTGAACAGGTACCCAGAGAGGATAATGCTGAAGCGAATGCCTTAGCAAATCTGGGATCATCAATCAAGATACCGGAAGGGACCCAAATACCAGTATTACATGTCTTATATCCTGCAACTAATCCTCAGGATAAAGAAGTAGCGGGTATTCAGGATCCTGGGGCGGAATATCCTAAAGAGGATCCTAAATCCTGGACGGCTCCAATTGTGAAATATCTCAAAGAAGGACACATCCCCGGAAGTGAAAATCCTAAGGCGTTTAGGATGAAGGTATCACGATTCACTATTATAAATGACGTTTTATACAAGAAATCTCTTGCAGGACCGTATTTAAGATGCTTGGAGGTTCCTGAAGCCAAGGAAGTACTTCAGGATATACATGAAGGGGATTGTGGTAATCATACCGGGGGCAGATCATTGTTCTCGAAAGTATTAAGGACAGGATATTATTGGCCGACGATGAGGAAAGATGCTGCAGAATATGCTCGAAGATGTGATGCATGTCAAAGACATAGTAACATACTACATCAACCAGCTGAACCATTATATCCTGTAGTTTCCCCTTGGCCATTCATGAAGTGGGGGATGGATATAGTAGGGAAGTTACCAAAAGCTGCGGGAGGAAAAGTCTATATGTTAGCTATGACAGATTATTTCTCCAAGTGGGTTGAGGCTGAAGCATTTGTCCAAGTTAGAGACCAAGAAGTAGTATCCTTCATAAAGAGGAATATCCTGACTAGGTTTGGAGTACCAGCTGAGATCATTTGTGATAATGGGTCCCAGTTTATAAGCAAAAGGACTACTGACTTTTGCAAAAGTTGGGGAATTAAAATGATCACATCTACTCCAGTACATCCTCAAGCGAATGGACAGGCTGAATCTTCAAACAAGATAATAGTCAATACCTTAAAGAAGAGACTTGGGGCTAAAAAAGGAAGATGGGCGGAAGAGTTACCCTTTGTTTTGTGGGCTGATAGGACAACGGTAAAGAATGCAACCGGCCAAACCCCGTTTTCCTTGGTATTTGGAGCGGAGGCGATGATTCCAACAGAAATGACGATACCTACTGCAAGATCTATGCTGCAGGATCCTGAACAGAATCCTGAAGTCTTATGTCAGGATTTGGATACTATAGACGAAAAAAGAGATGCAGCAAGGCTAAGGATAGCAGCATATCAGCAAAGAATATCCAGAGCATATAATAAGAACATAACGACTAGAAGATTTCGAGTTGGTGATTGGGTGCTAAGAAAGGCTTTTCAAAATACCACTAATCCTGCCGATGGCAAGCTAGCTCCGTAATGGGAAGGACCTTATGAAGTCGAGTCAGAAGCAGGGAAAGGAGCATATCGACTCAGGAATCTGGAAGGGGATATGCTACCAAGATCCTGGAATGCAATACATTTGAAGCTCTATTTCAAGTAAGAGTAGAATTTATTTTCTATCTCGGAATGGTATGTATTCTGTCTTTAAATATATTTGTTTATTGAACCCAATACTGACTTAAGCATCGGAGGGGTGTTAGCCAAGCAAACACCCACCATAGTTTACAATTGTTTTGCAGGATATGTTTCAGGATATAGCTCCAGGATATATGCTCAGGATAAGTCGAAAGATTAGAGGATTGGACCCCTCTCTCACGTTTAAGGGATCCTGGTCCCTTCAAAGGTTTAAAGGTATTCACCTTTCTTTCGAATTGGGTTTAAACACCTCGCCTGGAGCGCAAGTTATCTAGGTATAGTTCAAGGTAATGGGACCAGTTCATGTAAAAGTGGCTGACAATTTCGTTACTGTTGGCTATATCCTGGATCCTAAAGGTATATGAGGATTGATCACCCTCTCTCACGAAAGAATATTTTCATAGTCTCAAAGGTTTAAAGGTTTTCACCTTTCTAAGAATTGGAGTTTGTACACTCTCGCCTATAGCGCATGAAATTTAGGGTTTATCCCCAGGGTATTAAGGGTCTATCCCAAGTATGCTAAAGATTCATTTCAGGATATCAGGGGTTTTGCCCCAGGGTATGCGGAATTTACTTAAGGCAAGATATAAATGCATTTGCGTTTCTGTGTCAAACACAGGGGACATACATTATACTGTTCAAAGAATGGATCCAAGTTCACAAGTATGCACTGGGGACAAAACTTATAATGGAGGATTAAAATTGGTTCTGTAAGAATCTTTGGTATGATCTCTCCTTTTTATTTGGACAATTTATAGGTGATATTTTAATATCCTTATCAAGATATCTTTCAGGATACCTTTCAGGATACATCTATAATATATATTTCTAAAAGTGTACAAACCAAACAATTTTTACAACTACGATTTTCATAGCAATGACAACAGTAATAAGGTCAAAAGAGAAGTTATATTATTAACATGCCAAAAGATGTGCTCTTAGTTTCACCTCAAAACAAGGCCCATCCACTAAGAGCACTAATAGTTCATTACCATATTTACCCAACAGTTGAAGGCTTCATCTCAAACCGAGACCCATCCACCTTCAACTGTTGTATTGTTCAAAAAGCATGCAGGAAATGTAAATTGTTCAGATGCGGGAAAGTAAAGTGCAGAAAAGTAAATTGTTTATGGGACTACAAACCAACATTCAAATTCAAAAAGGTGGGCTCTGGCCTTGGCACGTATATCCGTCATCGCCCACCTAAATGCCCTCACACAGCGGCATCTCCTCCAACCTTCTCAGACTTCTCCGCACCAGCACCCTGACCAACATCCTGCGCAGCATCCTGACCTATGTCCATCCCAGCATCAGCTCCAGCATCCTTCTTGTCTCCGGCCTGGACCACCACCTCTGCTGACTTAGAAGACTCACCGGCTTCAGCAGGAAAAGGCACAGCTTTGCCTCCGAGCTCCTTTAACTTGGCCACCCAGGATTCAACTGGCCAAGATGGACAAACAAGGCCCGTCTCCTTGGCCTCGTAGGCCATCTTGATGCGTGCTTGTAACAGGGAGACGATAGCAGAAGCCTTGATTCCCTCCCGGAAATTGATCAAGGCCTGATCATGATCCATTTGAACGGTGGCAAGCTTGACCTCAGCGTCTTGGGTGACCTTCTTCAGCAGGCTTTCGTAGTGCCGAGTCTTTGCTTCAGCAATGGCACCTTGGTCAGCAACGGTGCTTTCGAGCTGTTTGATACTGGCTTCATGGAGTGCCACGGTACCGCAAGCGTCGTTGTACAAGTGGAGCAAATGCTGGAGGCCCTGCACGTCAATTACAGGTATAAAATTAGAATATATGTTGACCAAGATATCCTACCAGGATATCCTGTTAGGATATACGTGCAGGATATAGGTGCAGGATATACATGAAGGATATGCGTCAGAATATTACCTTGTTAAGGAAGGATGTCATTGGCTCTAAGGAATCGGAGAAGCTGAGTTCGTCATAGGAGAACCCTTCTGAGCCTGGAGCACTGACTTCAAGACCCTTCCTCTTTTTCGCTGTGGAAGCACGGGTTCTTGGATTGGCCTTGGGAGCCGGGAGTGGTTTGGAGGTAGTAGCAGCAGGAGTCTCCTTCTTGACTGTGGTTGGAGTTGGATAGCTGTCAAGTTCATCAAGGTCTAGATAGACTGGGACTTTGTTGGAATCTGCACACAGGGAGTAAATTTCTAAATCTCTCCTAAGAATAGCAAATAAAAAACATATGTGTGCAGGATATCTTGCAGGGTTCTTACCAGACATGTTTGCGCTTGAAAGAGGGCTTGGAGTTGGTGGAGACGGATTAAAACTTCTCTCTGTTTCTGAAAGCAGTTTGATGGCGTCTATCCTTTTTTGAGAATCAGCAAGGGGAGGTGCGATCTTTCTGAAATCAGCTGCATACAAAAACAGAAGAAATAAAATTCATTAGCTGAAGATATGAGACAGGATAAGAGACAGGATCATTCTTAAACCCTAAGTCCTACCCTTTCTTAACCATCTCATCGGATAATCCGTTCCACCAGGGATTGAATCCCTTTTTACGAAGAAAAACTTGGATTGCCGACCATCCTCGTTCCTGGTGGCACGAAGTATCAATGGATCACCGGAAGTAGAATAAAATAGGAATCTAGATGAGCCATGGCATCTAAGCTTGTAGGCTAAAGGGAGATCATGGACAGAAAGGTCAGGTATGTGGTTTCTCTTGATTTGGTCAAGAACAGACAAAACACGCCAGAGCATTGGCATGGTTTGGCTGAAAGAAATTTTGGTGATATTAAAAAACTCGGTGATGAAGTCCGGAAAGGGGAATCGTAACCCTAAGGTAAAGGGGAAAGCATTGAAACAAATCCACTCGTTGGAAACCATATCTGACCGGATTTCTCTATCAAAGGGTCAGAATATAGTTCCTTCCGGAAAGATACCGGAGGATTTCAAAGCTGATAAATGAGCACTGTCAAAGGTGCATGTTTCGTTCTCCGGTTCTTGGAGAAGATTCAGTTGGATGAATGTGGGAGCCGAGTCGCCTGAACTGGACCTCGTTTGCCTAGGCATTTGGTCGCCTGAATTCTCGCCGGAGAAAGTTAAAAGATGAATATGAAGATGAGGGAGAGAATATTACCTTTTTCTTGTCGATTGTGGTTAAAAAAGAAGATGAGGATGAGAAGATATAGGGCATGATGAGTAAATATAGGCCCGATGGTTGAAAGCTGTCACATCAATGGTCTTATCTCTTAATTACCTCGGCCACCGTGAAAAATGTAACCGTTAGTGCAGGATATCAAACGGTAACATTTTTGGGGACAATTGTTATGGGTGAAATTCTGAACCCCTATATCCTGGAAAATATCTTGGTTTATATCTTGGTTATGTAGTATCTGTTCACATCCGGGATGCTGATTCAGGATATTGGTAATATCCTGAATGGTATCCTCAGGATTACTAATGGATTATGTGCAGGTACGTGGGTTGGAAGCTGGCAACGTTCATAAGACTCATTCCGCGGAAGACTCGGTCCAAGTCGTTCAAATGAAGACGTTGAAGCCGTATTACTCGGTCAATAACGTTCATAATGGAATATTCGAAGTACCCCATATTTGTAGGGATTATTGTTTGTAATTCATTACTATAAATAGGTGGGTATACCAGATCAAATAGGACATCACAATCACACTCGCTACACTCTAACACTTGCTCTCGAGCAATTCTTACTTTCATACGAAGGCATTGTAACACTTAGCGATCTGGTCTATATCCTGCACTGTATCCTGAAGTTTAAAGCAATAAGAAGAACAAGGCAGCTGCGATTGTCAGCTCCCGAGGTTTTATGCCGGCGATCTAGATTGATCAAGGGCTTTCCTTGTACATCTCGTGTCATTTCCTTTACTTTTTGCTCATTGTTCGCTCATTGTTTGATCGCAGATACAGTTCAATATCCTGAGCCGTATCCTGAATACTGATTTTCTAAATAACTCAACAAGCATATTTTCTATACACTTTCTAGCACACTACCTCACATTACTAATTTGATCACTAAATTGCTTCGGTAATTTTTGACCAAAACATATATCCTGAAGCACTTCCTTAGTTTCGGGATCCTCTAAGCACCTCAGATATGGTCCTGCAAGAGATTTCTTATACAAGACATTATTTATAATAGTGAATCGTGATACCTTCATTCTAAAGGCCTTAGGATTCTCATCCTTTGGGATGTGTCCTTCCTTGAGATATCTTATAATTGGAACCATCAAGGACTTGGGATCCTTCTCAGGATACTCATCAGGATCCTGAATACTTAGTACTTCCTTATCCTGAGGATTCGTCGCAGGATATAAGATATGTAACATTGGTATTCGGGTTCCTTCCGGTATCCTGACTGATGATCCTAGATTCGCCAAGGCATCAGCTTCAGCATTATCCTCTCTTGGTACCTGTTCAAGTGTGAAAATATCGAAATATCCTGCTAATTTTTTGAGAATTTCGAGATACTCGATTAACTTCTCACCTTTAACTACATAGGATCCATTAAAGTGATTAGTGATTAACAAGGAGTCAACATATACTTGCAAATTCTTGATACTCATATTTTTAGCCAACTCTAATCCTGCAATTAAAGCCTCATATTCTGCTTCATTATTAGTAGTAGGAAATTCACACCTAACAGCCTGGGGTAATATGTCCCCCTGTGGCGATTTTAGTAGTATACCTAAACCTACACCTCTTACATTAGATGCACCATTAATATATAATGTCCAGGATTCTAAGTTTTCTCCTAGTTGCTGCACTTCTAAGGGGTTGTTTGGCTAAGCTTATTTTAGTGACTTATTTACTTATTGACTTTTTGAAAAGTTAAAAGGTGTTTGGGTTAGCTTATTATGTGAGAGGAATAAGTAAATAAGTCACTCCATTCTGACTTATTTACTTTTCCAAAAAGTCAATAAGTCATAAGTCACTCCAAAATAAGCTTAGCCAAACAGCCCCTAAGTCTACTTCATTTTGAATGTCACTACTGAAATCAGCCACAAAGTCAGCTAAAGCCTGAGACTTTATGGCATTTATAGGCTCATAAACTAAATCATAGGCACTTAATTTTATTAACCACTTAGCCATCCTACCCGACATCTCGGTTTCCTAATCACGTTCTTAACAGGATAATTAGTTTTAACATGAATCCTATGTGTTTCAAAGTAATGTCTAAGTTTAGTCGATTCCATAACTAAAGCTAATATCAATTTTTCTAGATGAGAATATCTAGTTTCAGCATCTAATAAACTTTTACTAACATAATAGACAGGATATTGCTGACCTTCATGGTCCTTTATAAGAGCGGAACTTACAACATTCCCTGATACTGCGAGGTATAGGGACAGTGGTTCACCATTTTCAGGCTTCATTAATAGAGGTGCAGTTGAGAGATACTGCTTCAAATCCTGCAGGGCTGCTTCATGCTTCTCTTTCCATTCGAACTTCTTGTTTTTCTTCAGGATATCATAAAATTCCTTGCATTTCTCGGAGGATCTTGAGATAAATCTGTTCAATGCTGCTACTCGCCCTGTTAACCGTTGAACATCCTTCATATTTGAAGGTGATTTGATATCCAAGATAGCTTTAATCTGCTCCGGGCTTGCCTCTATTCCTCTTTTAGTCACCATATATCCTAGAAACTTTCCTGCCCCCACTCCAAAATGGCACTTAGCAGGATTCAATTTCATGTTATACTGATCCAGGATATCGAAAGCTCCCTTAATATCCTGGAGGTAATCTTCAGCCTTTTTAGATTTTACTACCATGTCATCGATGTACACCTCCATAGTGTCCCCCAGCTTGTCTTTGAACATCATGTTTACCAATCTTTGGTATGTTGCACCTGCGTTTTTCAAACCAAAGGGCATAGCAGTGTAACAATAAATACATGTCGATGTCATGAAGGCAGTATCCTCCTGGTCTGAAGGTTCCATTTGGATCTGCTGAAATCCTGAGGATGCATCCATGAAGGTTAACATTTCGTGGCCGGCAGTAGCATCCACCATTGAATCAATATGAGGAAGAGGAAATGGGTCTTTGGGACAAGATTTATTCAGGTCCGTGTAATCTACACAAACTCTCCATTTCCCATTTTTCTTCTGTACCACGACTACATTTGCTAGCCACTTGGGAAATTTGACTTCCCTGATCATCTTGGACTTCAGTAGTCTTTCAACCTCTTCTTGAATAATTATGTTTCGCTCTGGAGCAAACTTCCTTCTCTTTTGCTGGATAGGCTTGAAAGACCTGTCAATTCCAAGCTTGTGAGTTATAATATCCTTAGAAATACCTGTCATATCCTCGTGTTTCCACGCGAACGTCGACATCCTGCATTTTAGAAAATTAGTCAATTGATTTTCAATATCCTGAGGGATATTGGTTCCTACGAGCACCGAGATATCCGGATTATCCTGATCCAGGATATTTTTCTTTACATCCTGCTCCGAAGCCTCCATGATATCCTGGGCCCGCATTTATAATTGCTATGCTGCATTAGGCTTGGTTGAAGATTTCATTGAGGAAGAGTAACATTCCTTCGCCTCCTGCTGATCACTATCAACCTTCACAACCTCCCAAGGGGTAGGGATCTTGATGCACTGATGGTAAGTCGATGGCACAGCCTTCATATCATGGATCCATGGCCTGCCTAGTATGATGTTATAGCCGGATAGGGAGTCCATCACACAGAAACGTTGTATTGAGTTGACCCCTTCAACATATACTGGTAACTTTATCTCTCCCACTGTGTTCCTGGCCTCTCCACTGAACCCAACAAGCACAGTGGATTTTGAAGTAATATCCATTGGGGATACATTCATTCTTTTCAAAGTTTCTAGTTGGATTATGTTGACGGAGCTACCAATATCCACCAATATCCTGCGTAATGGTTAGCCACGTATAATGTTATTACGAGAGCATCATGGTGAGGATCCTGGACTGTATCCCTGTCATCACTGTCGAAAGTGATCACTTTATCAGTTGTGAGGGTAGTCATCCTGGCTGGTTTATCTCCCCTCTCGGCCTTAGCTTCCTTTGCATGTCTCTTGGCCGCAGAATACGAAGTCCCACAAATGTCGGATCCTCCTGAAATAAAGTTGATTATCTTGGCATCCGCAGGAGGTGATGCTGCTCGTTTAGGATCCTTCTCAGTATCCTGACCCTTATTCTTCTTTCTTCCTAGGAGATCCTTCAGATATTCCTTGCTTAGAAGATAACTTATTTCCTTCCTTAGAGTAATGCAATCCTCAGTTACATGTCCGAAATCTTCATGGAAGGCACACCATTTGGATTTATCCTTCCAATAAGCTTTTTGTTGATTCTTTCGAGGCCACCTAGCTTTGTCTCCTAAACCCTGCATAGCATACATTAACTCAGGTATGTTAACAGAAAAGCAATATTCAGATAATTCATGATTTTCTTCAGGATCCTCGTCTTCAACAGCATTCACTTTCTTGTTGTTAATTCTGCCATACGGCTTAGAGCGATATGGTTTATACGAGGATTCTGATTTCCTATTGGTTGATTAGTAGGTTGAGGTGGAATTTATCATCTCTTGCATCTTTTTATCATCCTCCAGGCGAATGTATCTCAAAGCCTTGTTACGAGCTTCGTCCAGATTCCAGCAGGGATTCATTACAAGATCCTGGTAAAATTGAGAATCTTTCTGCAACCCCATCTTGAACGCTTGCACGGCCGTTGCAACATCAAGATGTGGGATATCCAAGGATTCCCGACTAAACTTGCTCACATAATCCCTCAAGGATTCCTGGGGTCCTTGAGTTATCCTATAAAGGTCACTGGTTAATTTCTCAAAACTCCGGCTGCAAGAAAATTGACTATTAAATAAATTAACTAAATGAGCAAAAGAAGTAATCGAGTGAGGAGGAACGTTTAACAGCCATTTTAAGGCTGATCCTGTTAAGGTAGAACCGAAACCCTTGCACAAGCATGCTTCTTTGAGGTCTGGAGGGATAGGGTTGATTTTCATCCTTTCCTTATACTGGGCAATATGCGTCCTCAGGATCCGTAGTTCCGTCATAGAGCTTCATGTTGGTGGTTTGAAATCATTTTGGGATTTCAGCGTTACAAATAGGATAGGCAAACCGGGATATCCTGTGGCTGTCCTGGGATACTTCAGGAATTGGCTAAACCACCCCAGGTACACTGGATATCATGTCCTTCAGTTTTTGAAGCTCCCAGCTTGGGGGTTCTGGCCATATCCTGAAGCATATCCTGAGCTCCTCACAGTTGATACTCTTACTGAAGAAGGTATCTCAGGAGTATGATTCTGGGAATGGTTTGGCATGATATTCCCCCGGTTATCCTCAGTGTAAACTGCAGAACTGAAGTTCAAAGCCCTGGGTTGCAAAGGAGTGACAGTTTCTTCAGCAGGCCTACTTGGACCGGATTTCAAGAGTTGTATCTCTCTCATTAGCATCCGATTAGTTTCCTGCTGCTGCCTTATCTGTTCCTGTACACTACCAAACAAATTCAGAATTTCATCATTAGAAGCCAAAACAGGACCAGATCCCTGGGAGCGGGGATAACATCACGAGCTGCATGACTCTCAGTCCCCTGTGAAGAGGCTTGCATTCTTGGAGGAGGAGGTGGAAGCACCGAACCAATTGTTGCAGAGGTTGTAGCAGACATGGTGGAAGAGCTCATGTTTGATCTCGAGGCCATTGAAAACAATGTAGCAAAAAGTTTTGACAATAGAAAACCGAGTAACGATTTTACTAAAGTTTTTAGTAAAAATAACACCACTTGCCCCACGGTGGGCGCCAAATTGTTTTGGTAAAAATTTACCGAAGCAATTAAGTGATCAAATTAGTTAAGTGAGGTAGTGTGCTAAGAATGTGTGTTAAAAATATGTTAGTTCAGTTGTTTACAAAAAACAGTTTTAAGGATACGGCTCAGGATATTGAGCTGTATCTATGATAAAACAATGAGCAAAAATGAAAAGAGTGACACAGGATATACGAGGAAAGCCCTTGATCAATCTAGATCGCCGGCACAAAACGTCGGGAGCTGACAATCGCAGCTGCCTTGTTCTTCTATTACTTCGAATATCAGGATACAGTGCAGGATGTGATGCGGATCAACTAGGTGATACAATGTAATTCGAGTACAAGTGTTTGTGTGTAGTGATTGCTAGTAGCTAGAGAAAAAGAGTATAAGTGAAATTGCGTGCCTTAATCTGATCCGATCCATCTATTTATAGTAAAATAAATTTAACAAACTACCCTATTAAACCGGGATTCGGCGGATATTCCCCATACGAACGTTGTAGACCTGGTCTTTTGGGTTCAACTTCTCTCATATAACTAGTTTGCCCGAGTCTTAAGGAGAAGAGGTCCACTTGACCGTTAGTGACCCACAACTTCTAATATGCACGTGGTTAATTTAGTTAATACCAGGATATCGCACCAGGATGTTACCAATATCCTGATTCGGTATCCTGATCACAAGTAAACAATCAAAAGCAGAATATTAGTCAGGATATATATGCTCATAAAATGACCCATAACAATATTGTACCGAGTATTTTCGGTGCCGGTACCTAATTTCGATTATTTTCCTGATCGGTACTTACGGTGCCGTTACCGGTACCGAGCTCATCCATACTTTAACGTGTTAGCACCTTAATAACTGAACTGAAAACAACCGAATTTCCAACGTGTAGGACGTGTGGGTCGTATTATTATATATTAGGTAATTTAAAATCGGTTTTTTTAGGACGGAGTGACTATCCTTACCACGTCATTTTTATTTATGTTTTGATATTCGGTATTTGTTTGCCGTTGCTGACACACGTTTTGAAGTCATTGGGTCCCCGCCGTAACGCGGGGCGAAAAATCAACTAGTAATAGTAATTTTCAAAGATTGTTTATATATCTTGTAAGTTAAAGATTTAAATGATTTTAATAATTCAAATGTAGTTTGAAAAATATTTTTAAAATAATGTGAAATCATATTCTTATGAATTAATACATATAAGGAATTGAGTTTCCATTTTAGAGTATAATAATAATTTTTAAAAATTGTTTATATATCTTGTAATTTAAAGATTTAAATGATTTTAATAATAGTTTCAAATTTAATTTTAATTCTAGTAATTACCACAAAAAATGAAACCTTTTTGTATTTAACTCCATGAGGTTTCATTTTATTTTTTATGGCATTTATATCTAAATGGCAAACTCGGTTGAAATGAATCATTAACTCCCATTGACGATTTTGGCAATTCTCAAACCTTAGGGACATTTTTGGCACTTTCTAATTTATTATTTTAATTTTTTAATTTTATAATTTTTTTTTCTTTAAATAAAAAGTTGATAAAATTATAAATAATATATATATACACACACACATTTATATGTTTACACACTTATTTTTTTTTAATTTTCCTTTTTACCTTTAAATAAAAGTAATAATAAATTAATAATGTTTGCTACGACAGGAGTAACAAGTGGTACTTTGTTTGGTAGATGTATTGACGAGGGGACATGAGGTACGAGTGTCGAATTTTTTTTCGAAAATTTGCTCGTACTGATAATTTTACTGAAATTTTTAATTTTTTTAGTGTGAAATATTGGATTTTTAAGAGTACGACCCCCACTGATTTGGATTTTGAGAGTCTAACCTCTACGGAGTTTTCGTTCAAACTCTGCTACTATATATATATATATATATATATAGGATTAGGTTCAAATGTGAACAACTTCTCCAAAGTAAACTGTGTGAACTGATCTGGGCCCTTGATTTTTATGATCTTGAGATTTAAATGAGTGGCATGATGGTAATTATTTAGTTATTTTTTTCCATTTAATTAAATAAAAAAATGTATATGTGTAATTACACAATCAAAAAGAATTAAAACATGAAACCTAAATTGTTTCCATTATATTAAAATCTAATTACACAAATCACCACATTCATCTCTCTTTGTGAAATCAGGGACGACGATTTATGGGGGGGGGGGGGGTGACCGGCTTCGATGGTGGTCCGATGGGGTTTGTCGGTTTTCTATATCTTCTGTCGTGTTCTCATTGAAGGCCAAATATTCGGCAAACAAAATATCTAAATATATTAGGGTTTCAGATGAGCATATCCGCCGCTCAATTTATATCTCTTGGTGCTCACAAAAGCTAAACCACTGAGAGCTCTTCACAGCCGTTTTCTCTCGTTTTTATAGGTAAACTCTTCTAATCGCCTCTTATTATTATCAATTTCATTCAATATATGTTAGATCTTGATTGTAATCGTTGATTTCTGTTGTTTAATTTGTGTATTTTGATGCTCTGTAGCGAATTTAATCGTTATTATGTTACTATTATGTGTTTTATTAGTTGTTATTCGATCGGTATCAGATCGAATGCTTGTTTGATTGAATCGTTGGCTATATGATGTTTTGTTTGAGCAAATAAGTGATTGTGTTTAGATTTGTAGGTTATGAATTAGTTTACTATGAGTTTTGGTTGTTGATTTGATAGATGTTTAGCCTGCTTACCGGTTAGTATATGTTTTGTTTGAGAGTGTAAGTAATTGTGTTTAAATTTATACGTTATGAATTAGTTTGTTACGAGTTTTGGTTGCTGATTTGATAGATGTGCAGTTTGCTTGCTGGTTACTATGTGTTGATTGTGTTCTTTAGTTTTTTGTTCAAATCTTGTGGTGTGACTCTATTATATGTTATTTTGCAGTAATCAGGATACTGAAGTCTATTTCTGTTATGTACCATAAGAGTTGACTTTGACATATAATCTATTTTAGATCTTTACATATCAACAATATATTTGAAGCTTGTGAATCTATTAATGTTTTACAGTTGCTGACAGAGTTTGTTACATGAAAATCTTGTGTTCTTTGGTTTTCTGTTATGTAATGTATGATGGGGTTTGACCAGTGTCTGATCGCCGTCGTTATCAATAGTGGGTTAGGGTTTAGTTTCTTTTTATACCATTGTACACATGTGTATTCCGATTATTGGTATTGGTTTTTTTGGGGGAAATGTGATGAAGATTGTACACTGGGTTGTACACATATGTACATGGGTGTTTTATGTTTATTATGCTCTGTCTGAGCCAGGTGTACACATGTGTATTCTGATTATTGGTATTGTTTTTTTGGGGAAAATGTGATGAACATTGTACACTGGGTTGTACACATATGTACAGTGTGTTTTTTGTTTATTATGCTCTGTTTTTAGGCGGGTGTACACATGTATATTCCGATTTTGCTCTGTTTTTAATGCGATATACACATGTGTATCGTATGTTTTTGTGATATCTCAGAATTTTTTGTGTATTGAATGTGTAAAGTTGTTGATGTACACTTATGAATTATGCAAAGTATTAGTTGCTGAGTTTTTTATACTATTATAGGAGATGTCGTTAACGTGAAAAGTGGAAATGGAAGGTCGATAAGGATGATTCACGTATGAGCTTAGCTGATGTGACCCAGTTAATTTATACTGTGACCCGGTTAAGGAAGAAATATGTTGGAACTTGTAATTGTATGTTTGTTTGCTTGGCCGATTAGGATGATTCAACATACAACGTGGCGAATAGTTGTAAAAGACTATGTTTTTTGTTTTTCCGATTATGTTGGGTTTATTGTTTTTACGAAACCGAAACTTGTAATTGTATGTTTTTTTTGCTTGGTTTGGAAAACATTATGGAACTTGTAATTTGTTAAATGTAAAATAGTTTTACACGTATTTGTTTCTATGTATGTATTATGTAGCTAATTACACATATGTATGATGCTGAGTACACATGCGTACTGTTCTATTCATATCCAAGTACACATGTGTATACCGTTGAAATATGAAGGTTACGTGGATCTTAAAAATCAAAATTTGAATTCTGGTGATGAAATCTGAAAGATACTGTTGATCTTAAAAATTGAAATTGAAATCTGGTGATTTGTTGTTTGTTTTGATAATTATCTTCTTAAAAAATAAAAGATATTGTGGATAATGAATTTAAAATAAGAAAGATGTAACTTAAATTAATTATTAAAATAATGATTTAAATCTAATTTTTTATATAATTACAATCCTACCCTTAACAACTAAAAAGGAAATCAAGAGTCCGGATTAGTTCACACAATTCACTCTTGTGAGGTTGTTCACTCTAGAACCCTACCCTATATATATATATATAGAGAGAGAGAGAGAGGGAGTAAGATTAACGTACATTACGGCTTAACATACATCACGTACGACAGGTAATTATGCACGTTCATTTTAAAATCACGCACGTTATAACTCAAAAATCTAAAATCACGTATGTTGAAACACAATAATCACACATATTGAAAACATTAATCACGCATGTTATAGAAAATATCACGCACGTTGTTGTACGTGAAGTACGTTAAGTCGTAATGTACGATATATGTTTTCTGTATATATATATATATATATATATATATATATATATATATGGTCAGGATTTAGAGAAAACGGTGAAAAGTGTGAGAACAGTGAGAACGGTTATGGATCGTCCGATCAAAACAATCTATGGACTCGATTGGTGCGGTGGCGTTTTCATAAATAACATAAATTTTATTACGTGGACGCGCTTCATTAAGGGTAAAAAAGGTAAAACATCCTTTCTTACATAAAACGCCATTGAAATATAAAATGCCAAGTAAATACAAAACGCCAATTTATCACTGCGTAGTTTTTTTCTGTGTTTTTATTTAAGATCTTAGGCTTGAAGAATGCCATAAATCGTAAAACGCCATAATATATAAGCGACAAACCTTACATCCAGATAATTGTTAATTGCATTTATTGTTATAAAATAATATCCCTCCTAAACTACGCGCAAAAAAATCCTATAAATAGAAACGTCTTACCACCTTCCGTTTATCACACCAAAAAAAACAAACAAAAACAAAATGGTTCCTAGATACTACTCACTGTAAAACGCCAAAAGTGGAGAGAAATCAACGATGGCAAACATCTTTTCTTTGATACTCAGTAATGTTCTGCATGATGTTTCGCTGAATGGTTTGTTAGGTGAGAGGAGTAAGATTTTGCAACATGAGATGGACAAATTTCAAGAAAAAGGGACTTATGACACCCATATTTCATTTTGTCTTCTTTTTTCTTGAAGAATGTTTGGATGAGGAGAAGAGGCCCATCCCAGTGTAAATCCTACTTTGGCCTCGATGATGATAATGAAGACGACGGGCAAATAGCATCCACCCCCACGAAGTCGATCTATGTCTCAAACATCCACAAACCCACTTCAACACACGAACAAGAAAAAAAACCACGCCAAACCCAAAACGCCATTTATTTGTGACAATTCTTGTAGTTTCAAAAAAAAAAAAAAAGAGAGAGAGACTGATGACACTGAAGATTTAGATCATAAATTGCTTCTATTTGTTTTTTTTTAATTTTCTTTTTCTGTTGTTTGTTATGTAATTTTCAGCTAAGAACAACAATACATTAATTTTGTAATGAAAAATATAATAAAACGCCAAACGGGCAAATGCTTGTGAAACGCCATCATGCCATAAAAACGCCCCCAAAACTACCAAACTATAATAAAATTACTTTGGACAAGTACTATTCAAAACTAAAAAAAGGTTAAAACAATGTGCAAAGAGAATAAAACAAAAAAGTGCCAACTTTATCTAAACGCCATTGGAAAACAAACGCCATAATTACAGCCATAAAGATGGGACGTGTTACAGCCCTAAACAGATGAATCTGAAACAAAACACAATAACTGCAAACAGTAAAATGAAACGACGGAAACATAATTAATAACATTTATTATATTGAAAGCCAAATACTTGGGGAATTAAATTTATTTATCTTTTTCAAAACACCATAATTACCTTTCACTGCGCGGGAAAAATGTCACACCCCAACCGATGGCGGAATCATCGGCGCGCGGCACTGAGCGAAACAGATTGTCAAGGAGAATCCATAACAACTATTAGTTATAATATATTAAAGGTTCATGTCCCATACCATAAACATATAAAATAAAAACAGTTATTACAGACATTGTTCTCAAAGACAAATTATCCATTCCGACAACTCAGATTTCATTTAATTGTTTGTTTCTAAGACTCCATCCTAACTTTATTCCCACATAGAATCAAAATATCCTAAGCACCCGTCACATACGTTAAAATAGAGGTCGATACACATAGTGTAAATGTGAGCATACAAGTTTGATATAGCATAATAGAGTTCGAAATAGTTTACCCATAACCAGAATGTAACATGTAAAATGCGAAGCTAGTAGGTTATCGACAACGAAATAAGCACAGACTAGACTGCGAGTTGTAGAATGCGCAACACATATCACCACTGCGACATGTGAGAGGTAACCTTAAGAACCCCTGTCCATGACAGGTGCTGAGTCCAAACAAATAGTACTATCGTTGCTAAGGCGTCAGGTAACAATCACTGTGTTAACATAACATACAAGTATTCATCGAGTAACACGTATCATGCAGTAACGATCAGCGTATAAATAGTGTTTGCGTTGTGTGATAGATGTGATTTAGAATAAGTAACGTATGCAACACCCAAAAGTGCATAAAGAAAAAAGGGATCGAGTATAGTCACAGATAGCGTTTAACTTAATAAACACTGCCTTGGATTGAAGGGAGCGCTTGAGAGATTAGACTGAACCTTTAACGATAGCATAAACGATGAGCGGCGAGTAAAACAGTGCAAAAGTACCAAGTGTCGGATGGTAATCCGATCGGATGGCAATCCGATCGGATGGCCAGTTGATCGGATGTCAATCCATTCGGATGGTCATCCGATCGGATGGCCATTCGATTGGATTGACTTTCGTTTGGTAAGGATGTGTTTGTGTATGATGGCTTTGAAGTTTTCGTTGTAGCATTTTGAAAATAGAGAAGTATCTCTACTCTTCAGGTCAATCGATCGAACGGCCGTTCGATCGGATAGCGATCCGATAGGCAGGACACTTAGTGAGAACAAGTTCCAAACGTCACATGGTCGAATGGTCGTTCGATCAGATGGCTATCCGATCAGACGGTAATCCGTTCGACGTTCAAAACCTTGAAAGTTTGAATGAAAAGTTTAGGTGTGAAACCAAGTGCAAGCCGATCGGATGGCAATCCGATCGGACGGTAATCCGTCCCAACGACCTGATCGTCTTGGTACTTGATTAATTTGAAAGGTTTTGCAGTTTTGATCGAGACGGTGTGATAACATGCTAAACAACAGAAACCCCATCATGAACCAAGTGACCCGATCGAACAGGAACCACCCTAGTCCGATCAGTTCACTATTCAAGACGGTCGTTCATGTTTGACCCGAAATCAGTTGTCTCTTGGATAGAATTCAGATCTTGAACTGACGCATCACTAAGAAAGAGTAGAAGATCAGAACGAGCTCCGATTCTATCGGTTTTGAGCGCATTGAGTATAAAAGAGTTGAAAGAAGGTTAGAAAACCATCTTTCAATCCTTTTAACCATGAATATGTGTAGATCTATGCGAAAACATTGTTTAATCTTGGGGAAATCCTTTAGATCTAAGTTGTTCTTGGTGGAATGAAGCCAAACCTTGAAGTTCATAAGAACTCCATGATGACATCACCCTAGAACACTTCAAATCCGGTGGTTTCACGGTTAAAAGTTAAGATTCAAAGGTAAAAAAGATGATGGAGTGCGTGTAGATCATAGAAGCACAAGATTTGAGTTGGAAACTTACAAGAATCGTGAGAAATCGAGAGAAATGAGTGCTTGATGGAGCTGGTCGAGTGGAGGAGCTTTCACATCACAAATTATGTGACAGGAGGGTATTTATAGGGTTTCCAAAAGAGGAAAGTGCTGAAGTGTCGGATTGGTCACCGATCGGATGGCAGTCCGATCGGATGGCAGTCCGATCGGATGGCAGTCCGATCGGATGGCAGTCCGATCGGATGGCAGTCCGATCGGATGGCAACCCGATCGGGATCGGATGGCAACCCGATCGGATGGCAATCCGACCAGATGGCCACTCGATCGGTTGGCCACTCGATCTTGGTGTCCGGCGTGTTGAGTTTTGTCGTTTCGATTCGCGTGTTGAGTTTTGCGATGCGATTCGAGTGAGCGATGCGATAGTATTACCCATTAGTTACACAAATAACCTAACTACTATATCTAACATACAATCACTATAAATAACTTGCGTTTAGCGTTTGCGATTTAGATTGCGTTGCGATAGAATTGCGATTGCGATTGAGATTGAACACCTCAACATAAACATAACATGCATAAGTAACACATAATAGCCTACACACATAAAACAATATCCAGAACACATAATTCGAGTTGCGAATGAGATAGCGATAAGTCGATTAGCGATTAAACATGCGATTAAATAATGATTAAACCTCAATTATTAATAGATACTCCACATAATACAACAAAAACAAACAAATAATAGAATCGATTACAAGTCAAAGAAGTCAAAACAGTAGTTGGGCAAGGAGTGACAGATCGCAATTAGCAATCTTTTCTTCCTTTGACTTCAATCTTGACTTTGACTTTGACTTTCGAAACACGGGGTGTTACAGCCTCCCCTACATAAGGGAATTTCGTCCCGAAATTAGGCTTAAGTCGTAACAAACAACTGCGGGTACTTCGCCTTCTTGTCACTTTGGAGTTCCCAGGTAAACTCGGCACCGCGTTTGCTTTCCCAGCGAACCTTCACAATGGGAATGCGTGAGCGTCTGAGCACCTTGGTTTCTCGTCCCATGATCTCGACAGGCTTTTCCAAGAAGTTTAATGTTTCGTCCACTTGTAAATCTTCGAGAGGGGCATGTAATTCCTGGTCGGCCAAGCACTTTCTGAGGTTCGAAACGTGGAAAGTCGGGTGGACATTACTAAGTTCCTTCGGTAGTTCGAGTCTGTAGGCCACTTTCCCAATCCTTTCCAGAATCTTAAAGGGTGCAACATATCGAGGCGCGAGCTTTCCTTTCTTGCCGAATCTGACCACCCCCTTCCAAGGTGCAACCTTTAGGAGTACGTGATCGCCAACATCAAATTCAAGGGGCTTGCGGCGTCTATCGACGTAACTTTTCTGTCGGCGTAACTTTTCTGTCGGCTCCGAGCTTTCAATAGATTGTCTCAAATTTGAAGGATTTTGTCTGTTGTTTCTTGTAACAGCTCAGGACCGGTAATTTGCGCGTCTCCGATCTCGTGCCATACAATAGGCGATCGACATTTCCTTCCGTATAATGCCTCAAACGGTGCCATTTGGATGCTAGAATGATAACTGTTATTGTACGAGAATTCGACCAAAGGTAAGTGCGCGTCCCAATTACCACCAAAATCTATGACACACGATCGGAGCATGTCTTCAAGGGTGCGAATCATTCTTTCAGTCTGACCGTCGGTTTGGGGATGGAAAGCGGTACTAAGGTTAAGCATAGTACCGAGAGCAGATTGAAACATTTCCCCAAGACGCGAGGTAAACCGACCATCAT
Organism: Helianthus tuberosus; assembly: GCA_030545235.1. NCBI lineage: Eukaryota > Viridiplantae > Streptophyta > Magnoliopsida > Asterales > Asteraceae > Helianthus > Helianthus tuberosus. The sequence goes on from JARYGA010032181.1 coordinate 115,345, forward strand.
GGTCAGAGATGATTTCGCGAGGCGTCCCATGTCGACAAATGATCTCATCGGTGTAGATTCGGGCTAATTTTTCCACCTTAAAGTCTTCTCGTATTGGCAAGAAATGAGCTAATTTAGTCAAACAGTCGACTACAACCCAGATGATGTCATGACCTGATGTCGTGCACAGAAGTTTAGTTATAAAGTCCATAGCTATACTCTCCCATTTCCACATCGGGATCTCGGGTTGTACGAGTAAGCCAGAGGGTCTTTGTTGTTCCGCCTTGACCTTTGAACAAGTCAGGCACTTCGAAACATAGTTATCGATATCCTTCTTCATGCCCGGCCACCAGTACTTGTAGCGCATGTCCTGGTACATCTTGTCAGCACCGGGATGAATATAATATCGAGATTTGTGGGCTTCATCCATCAGAAGTTGTCGCAAATTCGTACGCTTGGGAATCCAAATTCGGTCCAAATAATGAAAGATGCCATTCGATTTATTCTAGAGTTGGGCGCCATCGTTTAGAATCCTTTCCTTCTTCAAAGTACGTTCGGTAAAACAAGCATGCTGAGCGTCACGTATAAGGGCTTCGAGATTATGCTGGGCTTGGGAATTACGAACGCTATGCAAATAGCTTCGTTGACTGAGAGCATCAGCAACGACATTTGCTTTGCCTGGGTGGTAACGAATCTCACAGCCGTAATCGTTGAGGAGTTCTACCCACCAGCGTTGACGCATATTCAGTTCCTTCTGTTCAAATATATGTTGTAGGCTCGTATGATCGGTGAAGATCGTACACTTGGTACCATAAAGGTAGTGTCGCCAAATCTTTAACGCAAAAACAACTGCGCCAAGCTCGAGGTCGTGTGTGGTGTAGTTCTTCTCGTGGATCTTGAGCTGTCGTGACGCGTACATGATAACCTTATCTCGTTGCATGAGAACACAACCAAGACCAAGCTTTGAGGCATCGCAGTAAACTACGAAATCGTCATTTTCGTCGGGCAGTGAGAGCACGGGAGCATTGCAAAGCATAGCCTTGAGAGTTTGAAAGGCTTCCTCCTGGTTTAGTTCCCCAAACAAAAGGTTTGTCCTTATGCGTAAGAGAGGTAAGCGGCACAGCGATCTTAGAGACCCCTTCGATAAATCGGCGATAATAGCCTGCCAGTCCGAGGAAAGAACGGACTTCAGATGGATTTTTGGGTGTAACCCAACTCTTAATAGCTTCGATCTTCGCGGGATCGACGTGGATACCTTGACTATTGACAATATGACCCAAGAATTGGACCTCCTCCAGCCAAAATTCACACTTAGAGAACTTGGCATAGAGACGGTTTCCCTGGAGTAACTCAAGAACCAAACGTAGATGCTGCGAGTGTTCGACTTTTGACTTGGAATAGATCAGGATATCATCGATGAACACGATTATGAAGCGATCAAGAAAGGGTTTGCACACTCGATTCATTAAGTCCATGAAGACTGCGGGGGCGTTAGTCAAACCAAAAGGCATAACAACAAACTTGTAGTGACCATAGCCTCGAAAAGCAGTTTTGGGTATATCATCCTCTTGAATGCGTAACTGGTGATAGCCTGAGCATAGGTCGATCTTGGAGAAACACGTAGCACCTTGTAATTGGTCAAACAGATCATCGATTCTGGGCAAGGGATAGCGATTCTTGATTGTCAGCTTATTCAACTCCCTATAGTCGATGCACATCCAGAACGAACCATCTTTCTTTTTGACGAAAAGGACAGGCGCGCCCCAAGGAGAGGTGCTAGGGCGAATAAAGCCTTTATCAAGTAGTTCCTGGAGCTGACTCAAGAGTTTATGCATTTCAGAAGGGGCGAGACGATAAGGCACTTTAGCAACAGGGTTTGCTCCAGGAATGAGGTCAATTCGGAAATCGATATCACGAGTGGGAGGCAATCCGGGGAGATCTTCAGGGAATACGTTGGGAAATTTACGAACTACAGGCACCTGGTCTACCTCCTTAACTTCCTTTTTCTCCACTACTACAATGTGTGCCAAGAAAGCTTGGTATTCCTTGCGGAGATACTTGCTAGCTTGGACACATGACATGAATTTAAGACCCTTCGAAGGCGTTTCGCCATACATACAAAGTTGATCACCATTAGCGAGCGAGAAACGAATCATCTTATCGAAACAAATAACTTCAGCACGATTTTCGCGAAGAAAATCCATGCCTACTATGATGTCAAAACTACCGAGCTGCATCGGAATAAGGTCGATAGGGAAGACGTGATTGTTGAGTTCAAGCGTACAATCAAGTAGTACAGAATTGACGGCGACGGTTCTTCCGGTGGCAACTTCAACATCGAACGTCGAGGGTAGATGGGCGCGCTTACGATTAAGGAGCTTTTCAAATTCAAACGATACAAAACAGTTATCGGCACCAATATGAAATAAATACGAAGCATATATACCATTCACAAGGAATGTACCATTGACTACGTTGTTATCGACTTGAGCCTGGCGAGCGTTAATGTTGAAGGTACGTCCGCGGGCTGCTGGTTGTTGCTGCTGTTGCTGAGGCTGCTGCTGTTGTGGCTCTTGCTTAACCACTCGATTGGGGCACATGTTTGCGAATTGGTTGGGATCACCACACGCAAAGCAAGCTCTAGCATGAGCCGCGGGTGCAGGAGCTGCTTGATGGCCTTGAGGAGTAGTAAGTAGAGCTTGTTGAGCAGGAGCTGCTTGATGGCCTTGAGGAGCAGTAAGCAGAGCTTGTTGAGCAGGGGCTTGACCTTGAACTAGAGCTGGGGTTTGACATGGACCTGTACGACAGTTGGCGGAGAAGTGGCCGTACATGTTTCAATGCACATAGTATCTGCAAGCGATTCCCACGGGGTGGTGATAGGTACAAGTAGGGCAAGCCGGGTGAGGACCAGTATACGCACGCTTTGCCGGTGGTGTGTTGGTGACCGGTGCCGCTACTTGGCGGTGTTGAGGCTGCGGTTGAGCAGGAACTGTTTGGAGCGGGGCAGCAGTAATTGCACATTTCTTGTTACTGGAACTGTTGTTGTTCTTCCTCTTTCGGTGTGAGAGCTTCGAAGATTGCGGTGCGGCGGCAGTTTCAGCGGTTGAAGCAGTGGTAGCTTGATGCAGATTCTTGGGAGCTTTATCCCAGTAACCAGACTTGACTCGCTTGTCGTTGATCTCAACAGCGAGTAAAAAAGTTTCCTCAATTGTTGTTGTCTTTGCAGCTTGAACGGAATCAGCCACGCAATCTGGAAGAGCACGGATATACTTATTGATGGTGATTTCAGGCGTGGTAACTTGGCTAGGACAGATTATGCTTAGCTTCTTGAAGCGAGCAGTCAAACCAGCGTTGTCTCCATCTTTCTGCTTGATATGCTAGAACTCGTCCTCCTGCTTTTGGCGCTCGTGGGGAGGGCAGAACTCTTGTATCATGACGTCCTTCAACTCATCCCACGTCAGCCCGTAAGCTGCATCATTTCCGGGTTTGTTTCTCTCGGCCGTCCACCAATTCAAAGCTCGGGATTGGAAGACGCAAGTGGCGTTAAGAGTACGGACACTATCAGGACAGCCACTCTGGCGCAGGGTGACTTCGATAGAATCAAACCATTGGAACATGGCAGTAGGCCCATCTTCGCCGGTAAACTCTTTCGGGCCGCAGGCTTTGAACTGCTTGAGGCTGAAAGCAACTTTAGGAGCATCAGTCCTGGACTCTTCAGAAGACTTGCTAGCATTTTCATTCAACTCACTAACAATCTGGGGGATAACCTTCGCCATTTGCTTAGCGACGAGGGCGGCGATGCGTTTGTCATTATGATTGCGGCAAGCTGAACGGGAATGGAATGATCCGAATGACGACATTGTCTGCAGCAGACAGCGCCATAGGATTCAAAACGCTATACGATTTTAATTAACCCTTGTATAGACTCTCGATCCACTCTATACTACTACTCATAAAGCTCAGGATCACATCAATCATACAAACACATAAGCACATAAACACAGAAGCACATAAGCACGTAAGGCACAGAAGCACATAAGGCAGTCAGAACACAGAAACCATTCTATATTTTGCACGTATTCACCTATCATTCAAAGTTCGCGCGTTCAAGAATAGCGATAGCGATTAGCGAGTACGCCGCGAGGGCGTAGCATAAGCGAGTATCATAGCATGCGATTGTCCACAGACAGTAACGATTTGTTAACGTTTTGAGATAGTTATGTAGTGCGGGTCGTGTGTGTCGATCAAAGCGAGAAGCGAAAAGCGTATAAACCACCAAAATCGAAACACATAAACAGGTAAAACCACATAAAACACATAAAATCCACATAAAAGGGACAAATATCAGAGTCAGCAGTTGCGGGATCAAAATCGAAACACGTAAAAGTCGAGAATAGATTGTCTGCGGCTGACAGACGTCAACTAACCAAAGTGATTCGACTATTCACAAGGACATTTGGTGCACACTTTTGGCCTTCGGGACTATGCTCTCGCCTTGATTTGGGTGAACGGCACGCATCCTTCCAGTTACAGTGTAACTTCAAGTCATTGGAGTCCGTCGAGACTTTGGTGAGAGTTTTGTAAAACCAAAATAGAGCACGGAACAAGTTGTCAAGGTTCGGGTTTCACCCCAGACTTAACAGTTCCGTCAACATTTTGATAAAATAGAGAAGAAAATCTGCGTTAAAGTATGGATTTCATTCCTGATTCAACGCAAATTCTCCTGTTTATTGATGAAATACGGGTCGAACAAGCGATTTGGTCGAGAGTTTGCGGTTTTCACACCTAATCTCGACCTAATCACTCGTTCATTTTTTTAAAAAAGTGCAGTGCTAGCGAAGTGTAAGCGAGGATATTGAGTAAGCTCGTACAAAACCCTTAAAGGGCATGCACACGTCGGTCTGTTGGTATTTAAACTATAGACTAGGTCGTTTCTAAGACATCGACCCGGACTAGGTCGAGTCTTGCCTAATTCCCTATAGTTATGGCTCTAATACCAATCTGTCACACCCCAACCGATGGCGGAATCATCGGGGCGCGGCCCTGAGCGAATCAGATTGTCCAGGAGAATCCATAACAACTATTAGTTATAATATATTAAATGTTCATGTCCCATACCATAAACATATACAATATATCACGCACATTATAACTCAAAAATCCAAAATCAATCATGTTGAAACCCAATAATCACGCATATTGAAAACATTAATCACGCATGTTATAGAACAAATCACGCATGTTGTTGTACGTGAAGTACGTTAAGCCGTAATGTACGATATACTTTTTCTGTATACATATATACATATATATATATATATATAGGGTCAGGATTTAGAGAAAACTGTGAAAAGTGTGAGAACAGTGAGAACGGTTATGGATCGTCCCGTCAAAACAATCTATGGACTAGATTGGCGCGGTGGCGTTTTCATAAATAACATAAATTTTATTACGTGGATGCGCTTCATTAAGGATAAAAAAAGGTAAAATATCCTTTCTTACAAAACGCCATTGAAATATAAAACGCCAAGTAAATACAAAACGCCAATTTATCATTGCGTAGTTTTTTTTGTGTTTTTATTTAAGGTCTTAGGCTAGAAGAACGCCATAAAACGTAAAACGCCATAACATATAAACGCCAAACCTTACATCCAGATAATTGTTAATTGCATTTATTGTTACAAAATAATATCCCGCCTAAACTACGCGAAAAAAAAATCCTATAAATAGAAACGTCTCACCACCTTCCGTTTATCACACCAAAAAACAAACAAAAACAAAATGGTTCCTAAATACCACTCACTGTAAAACGCCAAAAGTTGAGAGAAATCAATAATGGCAAACATCTTTTCTTTGATACTCAGTAATGTTCTGCATGAAGTTTCGCTGAATGGTTTGTTAGGTGAGAGGAGTAAGATTTTGCTGCATGAGATGGACAAATTTCAAGAAAAAGGGACTTATGACACCCATATTTCATTTTGTCTTCTTTATTCTTGAAGAAGGTTTGGATGAGGAGAAGAGACCCATCCCAGTGTAAATGCTACTTTGGCCTCGATGACGATAATGAAGACGACGGGCAAATAGCATCCACCCCCACGAAGTCGATCTATGTCTCCAACATCCACAAACCCACTACAACACACGAACAAGAAAAAAAACCATGCCAAACCCAATACGCCAAACCCAATACGCCATTTATTTGTGACAATTCTTGTAGTTTCAAAAAAAGAAAGAGACTGATGACACTAAAGATTTAGATCATAAATTGCTTCTATTTGTTTTTTTTTTTTAATTTTCTTTTTCTGTTGTTTTTATGTAATTTTCAGCTAAGAATAACAATACATTAATTTTGTAATGAAAAATATAATAAAACTCCAAACGGGCAAATGCTTGTGAAACGCCATCATGCCATAAAAACACCCCCAAAACTACCAAACTATAATAAAATTACTTTGGACAAGTACTATTCAAATCTAAAAAAAGGTTAAAACAATGTGCAAAGAGAATAAAACAAAAAAGTGCCATCTTTATCTAAACGCCATTGGAAAACAAAACGCCGTAATTACAGCCGTAAAGATGGGACGTGTTACAGCCCTAAACAGATGAATCTGAAACAAAACACAATAACTGCAAACAGTAAAATGAAATGACGGAAACATAATTACTAACATTTATTATATCGAAAGCCAAATACTTGGGGAATTGAATTTATTTATCTTTTTCAAAACACCATAATTACCTGTCACTACGCGGGAAAAATGTCACACCCCAACCGATGGCGGAATCATCGGCGCACGGCACTGAGCGAAACAAATTGTCCAGGAGAATTCATAACAACTATTAGTTATAATATATTAAAGGTTCATGTCCCATACCATAAACATATAAAATAAAAACAGTTATTACAGACATTATTCTCAAAGACAAATTATCCATTCCGACAACTTAGATTTCATTTAATTGTTTGTTTCTAAGACTCCATCCTAACTTGATTCCCACATTATAACAACTCTGAACCGACACTCTCCCGAATATTTTCCGACACCCTGATATATTTTAAAATACCCCTATATGTCCAAAAATACACCCCATACTCGAAAACGGACCCCGAATACCCTAAATACTATTAAAAATAATTAAAATTCTGATTTTTTGGTTTGTCGCGGGCCGTGTAGACCTCTTAAGGGTCTTACGCGGGCCACTAGAGATCGTAAAGGTGTCGCAGCCCGGTGATGACACGTGTCATCATCGTAGCGGGTCTAGGCGATGATCCGGACAAGCTACAGCATTGACCAAGGTTGACGCGGGCCACGTAGTCCCTTGTCTTCTCTTACGCTGGCTGCGTAGAACCCGAAGTGAAGCACTATATATAGAAGCCATCGGATCTTCAGTCGAATTCGTTCAAAAACTTTTTCTTTCTCTCAAATCTGAAGTGTAGGCATAATATACGGGTATTATACCCCCTAAATAGCGAAGTTCTGCTCCGTTGTAAGTATTATAACCCTTGGATATGAATTAGATACGCTGCCCGATTGATCTAGGATTCCGTAACGGCTGTCGTGGTTCTGCCCGACGTAGTCGTTGGAATGCCGTCTCGGGGAGGGTATTACTAATGTTAAAATGGGTTATTATACTAACGCGTGTGCGTTTGTGTAAATTATAGATTGTCACCAGGAAACCCTAAAGGATAATCTAAGACAATATTGTGAGTTGATCCATTTTTTGTAAACTTTTTATTAACTGTTTTTACAAAACCTCATACGATTAAATGTATATTAAGCAGTTATTAAGTATTTTTAAGAATACAATTATCATGAGTATGTTGTGGTTTTGTATAGAAAATTTGTTACCACCTGGTCAAGGAGTAACATTTCCACATGTCGGGTCTGACAGTACCATGGATGTTAATTGTTATAACTTGGAAACAAATATAATTACGAGGTCGCCCTCAATACTGTACAATGGTTTTTATTTAAACTTGATTAAACTGAGATTCACTCACCAGTATTTCCCACTGACAAATGTTTTTAAAACGCGTTTCAGGTAACAAACTGTGAAAGCCAAATTGAAGCCAGCTGGACAGCACTGAAGGCTTGGAAAAGTGGCAATAAAGTTACCTAAATTAAAATAGATGTTTTTATTAAATAAAATAGGATTTATTCCTATGAAAACGTGTGTACTGCGAACTTGGGTTTTATCCCATGTGTTTAATATTATAAAAATGTGGTATTTTACTCTGATCAAATATTTCCTAACTACGGTCCTGATGAAAATTTCCGCTGCCAAATTAGACAATACACGATACCACCAAAACTGGCTCGCGGCCGCCCGTTCCTGGGGATTAGGGATCGGGGGTTGCGACAGAAGGTGGTATCAGAGCTAAGCCACTGATTCAGCCACAGAAGTGTTCTGCTGACATCAAAATTCAATCTGTTAGGAAATAAATTATGGAAATACGTGCATAATTGTATTATATTGTTATGTGTTATTTGACTATTTGTTAGTTTACAGTATGAGCGACCAAGGACCATCTGACGCGTACCGTCAATTGTCTGGTTCGCCTAGAAGCGAAGGCACTTCCTCTTCTTAGCCTGCCCTCTCAGGGTACTCTGCTGATACGGAAGAAGGAATATTCGTGTTTAAGGCCAAATCCGAGGAACCATTCCCTCAGAAAAAGAGAGGATGGTTCAGTCGAGGGGCAGTCGAGCGTAGGAAGCGTATGAAAAAGTTACAAGACCAGAGAGCGCTAGCAGCAGTTAAAAGGGAAACTGATGCCTATGCCCAGGAAATGATTAATAAGGGTATAGCCTACATCCACATCTTAGCAACCACTACAGCTGACCCTAATCTGGAACAAATGATAGCACCCCAACCACAACTACCAATCCCTGACCAACCCATGGAGATAGAAAACCCTGAAAATCAAGTAGAAATGCATGACTTCAATCCGGAAGAAATACCTAGGGTACCTGCACCAAACCCCTTAGACCCAAATTACGACCCCTGGTGGGAAGACAATAAGGACTATGTGCAACGTTACCCGATACATGAAGACATGCCCATGCCAAACATAGGAGCCTACCCAGGTTTGGATCCTTTAGATCCCTATTACCATGATGAATACATTAGGGAGATTTTAGAAGATCCTTACCAATTCCAGGCACCTACACCCCCATATCAAGAACCCGCACCCCAGATTCCGAACCCAGTCCTAGAACCTGCACCCCCAATGAGTGCAGAAAACGTACAAGAACTTAGGACATTTGGTGAGGAAATTTTAGAGAGTAGTGAACGAATGAGACAGGTGGGAGAGCGACTCGTCCGGAAGTATGACGAGCGCAATATGGATTTTTGGATGAATCCATATCCGTGAATGTGATGGTGGAGACGGTAGTAGTAATAATAATAATATAATATATCTGTATCTGTATGAAAAAAAAAAAACTACGGATGCCTATTACTTGTAGTGTAACTTTAAATTTCAGTTGGTATTGTAATTTTGATTTCAGTACTAGTGTGTAATAGATGCATAGTATATGAATAGAGTAAGTCGCAATGATTGACGCTTTTGACCAAAATGCGTGTCATGTGATTGACTATATTAAATATTATTTTGTGATATTAATACGGGATAATTGTTTAAAATTCAGATGGCCGACGAAGGAAATCAAGAAAATCTAAATAACGATAACCAGAGTAACATTAACGTGGTTAATGAGAATCCGAGCATCAATAACAATGGAAACCAAATGGATAATAGTGTTATCCAACACATAGTAGCACGAGGAATTATAGATGCAATGCCATTTATTCTTCAAACTGTTAAGGATGCTGATAATAAAAGTAAACATAGCAGTAAGCGACCAATTGAACCAGAACACAGCGTGAACAATGGACCCGTACTTCAAGTGCCCATTCCCAAAAGAAGAAGAACCATGCTTTATGGTTGTTCTTATAAAGAATTCTGGTCCTGCAAACCAATAGAATTCTCGGGCAATGAAGGACCCATTACAGCTCTACGCTGGATAGAAAAGACTGAAGCTGTTTTAAAAATAAGCAAGTGTGCTGAAGAAGATAAGATAATGTTTGCTTCTAATTTATTTAAGAACTCAGCCTTAGAATGGTGGAACACTATCCTCCAGTCCAGAGGAAGTGATAGGATATACAATATGAAATGGGAAGAATTTAAAAATATGGTAGAAAGGAAATTCTGCTCTCCAAATGAAAAGGAACAGATAGCTAATAAGTTTCTGAACCTTAGAATGACCGGGGTAGATAGTAAGGGTTATACTACCACATTCTTTGAATATGCTAGAATAGTACCAACCCTTGCATCACCTGAACCAGTGTTAATCTCCCGTTACATATGGGGATTAATTGGAGAAATTAGGCATGTAGTCAAGGCAGCTAGACCTCAAACTATAGAAGAAGCTGTAGAACTAGCAAATACCTTGACAGATGAGTTAATCCGTACTAGAGAAGAAGACCAGAGGAGAAACCTAACTCAAAAACTTACCCAGGAATTCCGTTCTTCAACCGTAGGAATATGGGTTCTACCTCTGCACCATACTGCAAGGTCTGCAAGAAGAAGCATTCGGGAAAATGCTCCACTCACTGCAATTTCTGCAAGGCACCAGGACACAAAAGAAGATTGCAGGAGAAAATCCAGTAATGGACTATGCTTCAACTGTGGAGAAAAAGGTCATATCAAGCCGAATTGTCTGAAATTGGCTCCAGCTGCGAACCACAAGAACGTTAAAAATGCTAGAGCATTTGTTCTGACTGCAGATGAAGCCAAAATGATTCCGGATGTCATAGTCGGTACGTTTTTAGTTAATGATGTTTTTTGCCAAAGTATTATTTGACTTTGGTGCAAACCAAAATTTTATTAATACTTCATTTTGCAAACTTCTTAATCAACCATTAACTAAAATATCACAAGAATGTCTGGTAGAGACAGCTAATGGAGAAACTGTTAGGATTTCCAAAATCTTGCAAGGAGCAAGAATAGAATTTTTAAACCAAAAGTATATTGCAAACCTTTACCCAATGGATCTGGCAGGATTTGATATCGTTTTAGGAATGGATTGGTTAATAGCCAATAAAGCCAGTATTTTATGTGATCAAAAGTTAATCCAAATAAATTCATCAAAGGGTGAAAAGATCACAATTAAAGGAGATAAACCTTGTAGATCCACGAAATTTATCTCTGTGATGAAAACTGCAAGCTATATAAGAAAAGGGTCTATAGTGTATTTGATTTCTATAATCACTAACACTAAAGGAAAAAAACTAAAAGACATTCCAGTAGTGTCTCAGTTTTCAGATGTATTTCCAGAAGAATTACCAGGACTACCACCAGACAGAGAAGTCGAATTCAGAATTCACCTGTTACCAGGAACAGCACCGATTGCCAAAGCACCTTACCATTTGGCACCCGCCGAAATGTAAGAATTAAAGAAATAATTAGACGAATTATTGGAAAAATGATTTATACAGCCAACTTCATCGCTGTGGGGAGCACCGATTTTATTCGTTAAAAAGAAGGACGGATCGATGCGTATGTGCATTGATTATTGTGAATTAAACAAGGACACGATTAAGAAGCGGTACCCATTACCAAGAATCGATGATATGTTCGACCAATTGCAAGGAGCTCGATTTTTCTCTAAAATCGATTTAAGGTCAGGATATCATCAATTAAAGGTACAGGAAGAGGGCATTCCTAAAACCGCATTTAGAAAAAGGTATGGTCATTATGAATTTACTGTCATGCCATTTGGTTTAACCAATGCCCCAGCCGCATTTATGGACATGATGAACCGAATATGTAAGCCATATTTGGATAAATTCATAATTGTTTTTATAGATGATATTCTTATTTACTCTAAAAGTAAAGAGGAACATGCAAAGCATTTGCACGCACTTTTAAGTTTATTAAGAAAGGAAAAGCTTTACGCTAAATTTTCAAAGTGCGAGTTTTGGTTAGAGCAAGTACAGTTTCTTGGACACTTAGTTAATCATGAAGGAATTCATGTGGATCCAACTAAGATCGAGGCGGTTACCAAATGGAAAACCCCTGAATCACCAACTGAGGTTAGTAGTTTCTTAGGATTGGCCAGTTATTATAGAAGATTTATTCAAGATTTCTCTAGAATAGCCATTCCTTTAACTAAGTTAACCTGTAAATCCATTAAGTTTGAATAGGGACCAAAACAAGAAGAAGCATTTAGAATTCTTAAGCAAACATTAACTCATGCACCCATACTAGCGTTACCAAAAGGAACTGAAGACTTCGTAGTCTATTGTGATGCTTCTAAATTAGGTTATGGATGTGTGTTGATGCAACGCCAAAAGGTTACAGCATATGCGTCTAGACAACTTAAAAATCATGAAGAGAATTATTTAACCCATGATCTAGAATTAGGAGCTATAATTTTTGCCCTTAAAATTTGGAGACATTATCTTTATGGTAGTAAGTTTACCATATTTACCGATCATAAAAGTTTAAGGTATGTTTTCGGGCAAAAGGAGTTGAATATGAGACAAAGACGCTGGATGGAGATGCTTAGCGATTATGATTGTGATATCCAGTATCATGAAGGAAAAGCAAATGTAGTTGCTGATGCTTTAAGCCAAAAATATCACGAAAAGCCAAAAAGGGTACGTTCTCTTAAATTAAATCTAAAAGTAGATTTAAATGATCAAATTAGAAAAGCACAAGAATCAGTAATCAAGGATGATACTGAAAAACTAAAAGGTATGATTAAAGAATTAGGACAAAGAACAGATGGAATTTGGAGATTCCATAAGAAGCGAACGTGGATACCTAAATTAGGAAATCTGCGTCATCATATATTAGAAGAAGCCCATAAGTCTAAATACACAATGCATCCAGGAAGTGATAAAATGTACCAGGATTTAAGAAAGAATTTTTGGTGGATAGGAATGAAAAAGGACATAGCAACCAATGTTTCTAAATGTTTAACTTGTTCACGAGTTAAAGCTGAACACCAGAAACCCTCAGGTTTGTTACAGCAATTAGAAATGCCAGTATGGAAATGGGAATTGATAACAATGGATTTTGTTACTAAATTACCCAAAACAAGAAAAGGTAATGATACAATCTGGGTGATTGTAGATAGGCTAACCAAGTCAGCTCATTTCCTACCAATGAAAGAAACTTTCAGTATGGAACAGTTAGCTAAATTGTATGTAAATGAAATCGTTTCTTTACATGGAATACCTTTATCAATTGTTTCTGATAGAGATAGCCATTTTACCTCTCATTTTTGGTCAAGTTTCCAAAACGCAATGGGAACCAAGTTAAATCTAGGCACAGCTTATCATCCTCAAACGGACGGACAAAGCGAAAGGACAATTCAGACAATGGAAGACATGCTTAGAGCTTGTGTAATTAATTTCGGGGGTAATTGGGACGATCACTTACCTTTAATAGAATTTTCTTATAATAATAGTTATCACACAAGTATCAATGTTGCACCATTCGAAGCACTTTATGGACGAAAGTGCCGACAGAAGAGCTCTGTTGGGCAGAAATTGGGGAAAAGCAACTATCTGGACCTGAGATAGTACAAGAAACAACCGATAAGATTATTCAAGTCAAGGAACGACTAAAAGCAACACGTGATCGACAGAAGAGCTATGCTGATAACCGACGTAAACCCTTGGAATTTCAAGTAGGAGATAGAGTATTGTTGAAGGTTTCTCCTTGGAAAGGAGTGGTAAGATTCATCAAAAGAGGAAAGTTAAGTCCCAGGTATATTGGACCTTTTGAGATTATTAGAAGAATAGGACTTGTAGCCTATCAGCTACAACTGCCAGAGGAAATGGCAGGAATACATGATGTATTTCATGTATCAAATCTCAAGAAATGCTTAGCCGATGAATCACTGATAGTGCCTCTTAAGGATATAGAGGTAAATGAACAACTCAAGTTTGTAGAAAGGCCTCTACAGATCAAAGACAAGAAAGTCAAGAACCTCAAGCATAAGAGATTAGTTCTGGTCAAAGTAAAGTGGGACTCCAAAAGAGGACCTGAGTACACATGGGAGCTTGAATCAGAAATGCAAAGGAAATATCCACACTTGTTCCAGTAGATCTCAAGGACGAGCTCTAAAACAAGGTGGGGAGGATATAACAACTCTGAACCGACACTCTCCCGAATATTTTCCGACACCCTGATATATTTTAAAATACCCCTATATGTCCAAAAATACACCCCATACTCGAAAACGGACCCCGAATACCCTAAATACTATTAAAAATAATTAAAATTCTGATTTTTAGGTTTGTCGCGGGCCGCGTAGACATCTTAAGGGTCTTACGCGGGCCGCTAGAGATCGTAAAGGTGGCGCAGCCCGGTGATGACACGTGTCATCATCGTGGTGGGTCTAGGCGATGATCCGGACAAGCTACAGCGTTGACCAAGGTTGACGCGGGCTGCGTAGGCCCTTGTCTTCTCTTACGCGGGCCGCGTAGAACCCGAAGTGAAGCACTATATATAGAAGCCATCGGATCTTCAGTCGAATTCGTTCAAAAACGTTTTCTTTCTCTCAAATCTGAAGTGTAGGCATAATAAACGGGTACTATACCCCCCTAAATAGCGAAGTTCTGCTCCGTTGTAAGTATTATAACCCCTGGATACGTATTAGATACGCTGCCCGATTGATCTAGGGTTCCGTAACGGCTGTCGTGGTTCTGCCCGACGTAGTCATTGGAATGCCGTCTCGGGGAGGGTATTACTAATGTTAAAATGGGTTATTATACTAATGCGTGTGCATTTGTGTAAATTATAGATTGTCACCAGGAAACCCTAAAGGATAATCTAAGACAGCAATGTAAGTTGTTCCATTTTTTGTAAACTTTTAATTAACTGTTTTTACAAAACCTCATACAATTAAATGTATATTAAGCAGTTATTGAGTATTTGTAAGAATACAATTATCATGAGTATGTTGGGGTTTTGTATACAAAATTTGTTACCACATGGTCAAGGAGTAACATTTCCACAAGTCGGGTCTGACAGTACCATGGATATTAATTGTTATAACTTGGAAACAAATATAATTGCGAGATCGCCCTCAATACTGTTGATGTGCACAAAATGCAACATATAAATTACATCAATCGTGGCATAAAACTAACTCTTTTTTAGTACTAATGTTGGAAAAAGTGTGCTTTTGTCTTCCTTTTGTATTTTTAGGATTAAATGAGCTCAAATTAACAAAAGAAGCAAAAAAGGCAGCTAAATCTAACATAAATACAAGAAAAGGAAAAAACGTGGCATGCCCGACCTCCCCGAAAGCATCTTCCCAAGCAAAACAAGAGAACTGAAGGCTGAACACGCCCCGTGCTCAGTGAACACGGGGGCGTGCCCAAGTGTCAGCATAAAAGACAAAGCTGTAGAAGCTTCTATTGCCCACCACGGGGCCGTGCTCAGTGGACACGGCGCCGTGGTGAACTATAAGATTCGCAGAATTCCGGCAAATCTTGATAGTACAGATATGCTTCTGCACACGGGGTCGTGCCCAGCGGACACGGGGCCGTGGTCAACTAATGCAGACAAGAGCAATTAATGAAGACAGAGAAGGAGGATGGACACGGGGCCGTGCCCGAGCTACTGTTCAGGCTATAAATAGGGGTGCTTGGCTCATTTGTAAACCATCCCTTGGCACACCACCTCTCTCACACTTCACCCACCACCCACCACCATCACAACACCATCATCCACCACCATCATCCATTGTCCATCATAGAGTGTGTGAGTCATCTCGGGATCCAAGAATGATCGTAAGAGTTCTTGACAATCAAAGGCCATGTTTGCCTAAGTCTCTTACATCACTTGGTGAAGACAAGTGTCTAGTGTAATACTTTTTATTTTTAATCTTTTCGCACTTTTTACTTGGTTATGTATTAATGACTTTAATAACTAGTTTCTTATGTTGAAGGTGATTCTTCCTGATCGTTTGTCCGTGGTGTCTTGGCATTATTTTACTGTCTATATAAAATAAAAGATTTTCACCATTCATATCTCCACGGTCTATATGGAGGTATGTTGGCTACCTGGTCAGGGGTTAAGGGAACGGTTTGGTAAGAGTCTTGCCTTGTTCAGTGTATAGATCCTGCAAGGACCTGGGTCAAATTTAGTAGGACCTCCTTCAATACCCACAGGTATTGGATGGCGGGGGTCCAAACTCTTTGATCCCCTCATATGTAAGCTACTATTAATACTTTAACCCAGCTACTTAGGACTGTATCCCTGCTGACTCAGACTACTTAGCCGAGGGTAACGTCACCTTCAAAAGAGGGGCCTACCACAATATGCATTAATAACTTAATTAATTATCTTTCAATAATCCGACCCTTTAGGATTGTATCCTTGCTGACTCAAACTACTGGGTTGAGGGTAACGTCACCTTCAAAAGAGGGGCCTACTACAATAACTAAGATAATCTCTTAAATAGTGCAAAAGTGCGGAAATAATCAAAGGTTACACTAAACACGAGTCGGAACCAAGTGATTCATCTTGTCTATCTGTTTTTACTTTTATTTTATTTTTTTTTCAGCATTTTAGTTAGTTTTTATTTTCCTAGTTTAGAAACATTTTTCTAACTTTTGATTTGATTAGACGTTGAGGATAAACCGGTACTAAAAGCTCTTGTGTCCTTGGACGACCTCGGTATCTTACCAACACTATACTACGCTCACGATGGGTGCACTTGCCCATATGTGTGTTTAGTGTTAGTAAATATCGTGTTTTATAAATTTAAAACTTGACTAAAGTGTAAAAGGGCTTAAAATATACATTAAAAACCATACACACTACACACGCATCAACTGTACAATGGTTTTTATTTAAACTTGATTAAACTGGGATTCACTCACCAGTATTTCCCACTGACAAATGTTTTTAAAACGCGTTTCAGGTAATAAACTGTGAAAGCCAAATAGAAGCCAGCTGGACAACACTGAAGGCTTGGAAAAGTGGCAATAAAGTTACCTAAATTAAAATAGATGTTTTTATTAAATAAAATATGATTTATTCCTATGAAAACGTGTGTACTGCAAACTTGGGTTTTATCCCATGTGTTTCATATTATAAAAATGTGGTATTTTACTCTGATCAAATATTTCCTAACTACGGTCCTGATGAAAATTTCCGCTGCCAAATTAGACAATACAAGATACCACCAAAACTGGCTCGCGGCCGCCCGTTCTCGGGGATTAGGGATCGGGGGTTGCGACACACATAGCAGCAAAACATCCTAAGCACCTGTCACATACGTTAAAATAGAGGTCAATACACATAGTGTAAAGGTGTGCATACAAGTTTGATATAGCATAATAGAGTTCGAAATAGTTTACGCATAACCAGCATTTAACATGTAAAATGCGAAGCTAGTAGGTTATCGACAATGAAATATGCACAGACTAGATTGCGAGTTGTAGAATGTGCAACACATATCACCACTGCGACATGTGAGAGGTAACCTTAACAACCCCTGTCCACGACATGTGCTAAGTCCAAACAAATAGTACTATCGTTGCTAAGGCGTCAGGAAACAATCACTGTATTAACATAACATACAAGCATTCATCGAGTAACATGTATCAGGCAGTAACGGTCAGCGTATAAATTGTGTTTGCATTGTGTGATAGATGTGTTTTAGAATAAGTAACGTATGCAACAACCAAAAGTGTATAAAGCAAAAAGGGATCGAGTATACTCACAGATAACGTTTAACTTAATAAACACTGCCTTGGATTGAAGGGAGCGCTTGAGAGATTAGCCTGAACAGTTAACGATAGCATAAACGATTAGCGGCGCGTAAAACGGTGCAAAAGTACCAATTGTCAGATGGTAATCCGATCGGATGGCAATCCGATCGGATGGCCAGTCGATCGGATGTCAATCTGTTCGGATGGTCATCCGATCGGATGTCCATTCGATTGGATTGACATTCGTTTGGTAAGGATGTGCTTGTGTATGATGGCTTTGAAGTTTTCGTTGTAGCATTTTGAAAATAGAGAAGTATCTCTACCCTTCAGGTCAATCGATCGAACGGCCGTTCGATCGGATAGCGATCCGATAGGCAGGACACTTAGTGAGAACAAGTTCACAAGAAGATTGTCACTCGATCGGATTGCAATCCGATCGGTTGGAAATCCGTTAGTTACTGATGATCGTTGAAAATTGTAAAAATGATTAAGTGTCGAAGTTCCAAACGTCACATGGTCGGATGGTCGTTCGATCGGATAGCTATCCGATCGGACGGTAATCCGTTCGACGTTCAAAACCTTGAAAGTTTGAATGAAAAGTTTAGGTGTGAAACCAAGTGCAAGCCGATCGGATGGCTGTTCGATCGGATGGCAATCCGATCGGACGGTCATCCGTCCCAACGACCTGATCATCTTGGTACTTGATTATTTTGAAAGGTTTTGCAGTTTTGATCGAGACGGTGTGATAACGTGCTAAACAACGGAAACCCCATCATGAACCAAGTGACCCGATCGAACAGGAACCACCCTAGTCCGATCAGTTCACTGTTCGAGACGGTCATTCATGTTTGACCCGAAATCAGTTGTCTCTTGGATAGAATTCAGATCTTGAACTGACGCATCACTAAGAAAGAGTAGAAGATCAGAACGAGCTCTGATTCTATCGGTTTTGAGCGCATTGAGTGTAAAAGAGTTGAAAGAAGGTTAGAAAACCATCTTTCAATCCTTTTAACCATGAATATGTATAGATCTATGCGAAAACATTGTTTAATCTTGTGGAAATCCTTCAGATCTAAGTTGTTCTTGGTGGAATGAAGCCAAACCTTGAAGTTCATAAGAACTCCATGAAGACATCACCCTAGAACACTTCAAATCCGGTGGTTTCACGGTTAAAAGTTAAGATTCAAAGGTGAAAAAGCTGAAGGAGTGCGTGTAGATCATAGAAGTACAAGATTTGAGTTGGAAACTTACAAGAATCGTGAGAAATCGAGAGAAATGAGTGCTTGAGCGAGCTAGTCGAGTGGAGGAGCTGTCACATCACAAATGATGTGACAGGAGGGTATTTAAAGGGTTTCCAAAAGAGGAAAGTGCTGCAGTGTCGAATTGGTCACCGATCGGATGGCAGTCCGATCGGATGGCAACCCGATCGGATGGCAATCCGACCAGATGGCCACTCGATCGGTTGGCCACTCGATCCTGGTGTCCGGCGTGTTGAGTTTTGTCGTTTCGATTCGCGTGTTGAGTGTTGCGATGCGATTCGAGTGAGCGATGCGATAGTATTACCCATTAGTTAGACAAACAACCTAACTACTATATCTAACATACAATCACTATAAATAACTTGCGTTTAGCGTTTGCGATTTAGATTGCGTTGCGATAGAATTGCGATTGCGATTGCGATTGAACACCTCAACATAAACATAACATGCACAAGTAACACATAATAGCCCACACACGTAAAACAATATCCAGAACAGATAATTCGAGTTATGAATGCGATAGCGATAAGTCGATTAGCGATTAAATAGCGATTAAACCTCGATTATTAATAGATACTCCACATAATACAACTAAAACAAATAAATAATAGAATCGATTACAAGTCAAAGAAGTCAAAACAATAGTTGGGCAAGGAGTGACAGATTGCAATTAGCAATCTTTTCTTCCTTTGACTTCAACCTTGACTTTGACTTTGACTTTCGAAACACGGGGTGTTACAAAAAAAGTCATTATAAAAGTAGACCATGAGAACACGACTCAACACGCCAAACATTGTCTAAAACGCCACATATTGTCCAGAATGCCAAAACTTAAAGAAAATGACTAAGGTTATTGCATGGAGGTTTGAAAGGTCGGAGAGACGATTCATCCTAAAGTTCTCTGATAGGAAAAGGGTGAAGGTAAGGACAATCAAAGCCATACTTGGTATGTCTGAAGGGGTTCAGAGGGATATTCTGGCCCTTGGGGTTCCAAGGTCCAACGATTGTGAAAGAACTCGAACAGTAATAAGAAGATTGGAGAGAAAATTTCAGGCAGAAGATGATGATGATGATGATGATGATATTGACGATACTCCTCTACCAACAGTTAGCAGTTGGGTGGTGCATGAACAAGCAGGAACGGTTGAAGTGACTTATCAACACGGGGTGAAATATTCATTGCCGATGGAGGAGATGTTGAAGACAGAGAGGCTACATATGCTTGAACAACTCTGTGATTTAGCACCTTCGAACGGCGCAAAGTCCAGGGTTGCAATGATATTCAAGTATAGGTTGCGGCAAAGAAGAGACGAAATGATGGCGTTATACGCCAATCTAAAACTTGATGATGATGAATCTGAAAAAAGTGAGGAACAAATCGATGGGTACAACTCTAATATAATCCCATCCACAGAAGACTATTAGTTTATTTTAATTTCGTATTATTGTAATCTTATAAATATTAATCAATGGTAATCAATTATTAACAAACGCCACGAACGCCAAAAAAGTAATCTGGAAAACGCCATAACGCCAAAAAATTAACTATGTGATACAAAAAGAATTAATTCAACGAGACAGATCAAAAAACAGTAAAACGCCAAGTAATTAATGAATCTAGAAATAATAAACAATTAAACTTCCAATAAAGAAATTAAATCACTTGTTGATAACCAACAAAGTTAAAAACTTCGTACACCCCATCCAGTTACATTTAGTGAAAGACAATAACTCTTTATATAATATATATCTGTATATTTATTTTTTGAGTTAAATATCATTTTAGTCCTTATGGTTTAGTTCATTTTGTCAGTTTAGTCTAAAGGTTTCAGGTTTCACATTTGCTGTTTTAATCCACTAGGTTAAGTTCATCCATTTTGTCTGTTAACGAGAAGGGCAATTCAGTCATTGTATATGGTCGAATTGCCATTCTGGTTAAAAGAATTACATATAAAATGACCGAATTGCCCTCCCCGTTAACAGAAAAATGGATGAATTTAACCCAATGTACTAAAATAGCAACGATGAAACCTTTTTCGACCAACATGCGAAAAATGAAACATTTGGACTAAACTGGCCAAATGACCCAAACCACAGAGACTAAAATGGCATTTAACTCTTATTTTTATTTATTCAATCTCTAATTAAACAAACACACTATATATAGGGAGGTTTAAATGAGAACGTTAAATATTGTGAGAATCGTTAGAACGAACAAAAAAATCGCAAAAAAATAGTAAAAAACAAATCAAATTAAAAAAAAAAGTTTACACTTATCATTATTATTCGAGTACAATGTTATAAATTTTAATTTACACGTTTAAATTTACGTTAATTCGTAAATAAAATTACACATGTGTAAATTTGCCCTTTACACATATGTAAAAAAATCTAATAAGAGTGATTCTGGAAGGAGAAATGAATTATTTAATGTTTTAAATTCTTTTTTTTGATGTTGTATCTTAATTACATTAAAATTTGTATTAAAAAATTGTTTTGCTTGGTTTGTTCATTCATTATCACGGATATATATATGAGAAAACTAGAAAAGTAACTAAAAAAAGCCTAAAAACATACCAATTTTTTATAAAAAAATCGCTACTTTTTATATATAAAATTTTTTAAAAAAACTTGTACTGCACATGTGCATTATAGGTTTTTTGGTGTTAGGTTTTTGGGGGTGGGGGTGGGGGGTGTTTAGGTTTTTTTTTTGTTTATGTTTAGGGTTTAGTTTTAGCTTTTCGGGTGGGAGGGGGGGGGGGGGGTAGGTTTTTTGCGGGTGGGGGGGGGGGGGGGTTAGGCTTTTGGTGGGAGGGTGAATTTTGTTTTTTTTTTTTTTGGGGGGGGGGGGGGGTGGGGGTTTAGGTTTTTCGTATTAGTGCACATGTGCAGTACAATTTTTTTATATATAAAATCCTGCGATTTTTTATAAAAAAAGAATTTGTATGTGTTTTAGGCTTTTTAGTTAGTTTTTTTGGTTTTCTCTTTTAAACTAATTTTCTCATAATCCATCCCCTATATACATATAATATTATTACATTTATCATTATTATTTGAAAAACATTATCTTTGTTCCGGATTTTTATTACATTTTTTTGCTAAACTTTTTTGTCTTAATCTTTTGTGCTAGATTTTTTGTACTGTATTTTTTGCGGATGGATTTATTTATGCTATATATTTTACAAGATTTTTTATGCTATATAATTTTGTACTGATTTTTTTTTATGAAAACAAAAGATGAGTTGCATGTCATCTTCACACTCGTAATTATAAAGATCAAAATGTATTAGTACCAAAATATTCTTCCTTTCTTATAAAAAGTGTCACATGTTATTATCACATTTCTTTTTAGAGTATATATATAACACACTTTTTAAAGTATCTTTCTCCCTAATATACCACAATGCAATGAAGAAACAGACATATAATAATTTAAATCAATTTGTAATAAAATATCATAGATCTTACTACCTATTTATCAAAACTTTAATCAACCTGTATTTTTTCAAACAAAAAACCGTACACCATTCATTTAATAAATTCAAATATAAAATAATTTAAATTATTTACAAAAGAAAAAAAAAAACATAATATCACAAAATAATATATTACAATATTTTCGGAGATAGTTGAATTTGAATATGACCTGACAGAATATAGAGCTTGTGTTCAACATTTCCTCTATAAATACCCCTTAACCGCTCCTCATCTCCACCACCAAAACCACCGTTAAACACTCACCGGAACCCTACTTTTTTCACCGGAAATGGCGATTAAAAAATCAAACAAACTCCCACAAGCAGCACTATTGAAGCAAATCCTCAAAAGATGTTCAAGCTTAGGCAAGAAACATGGATATGATGACGATGGCCTCCCGCTCGACGTCCCAAAAGGCCATTTTCCGGTGTACGTTGGCGTTAACCGAACCCGATACATCGTTCCGATTTCGTTCTTAACTCACCCGGAATTCCAACAACTCCTCCGCCATGCGGAGGAGGAGTTTGGGTTCCATCATGAAATGGGCCTCACTATCCCATGCGAAGAGGTGGTTTTCCGATCTCTTACATCCATGATCCGATGAATTATACTAGGGTTTCGCCACTAGGGCGCAACCGTAATTACGTTGAGAACTGCTTGAACCGCATAAAGCACATAAGTTTTGCATTTAAGGGGTGCTACTAAATACACTCCCTTAATTACTTAACACACCCCCTCCTCTTACGTACTTCCGAGTGGGCCCCGTGTGGGACTGGTACGTTTCTCCCACAAGGGGGTATAGTTAGTAACTACGGTGATGCATTTAGATCAAGCCTTAAGATATTGTGTAAGCAGTTATGTAACTGCTTTCTGTATCATACTTAATGCAAAGGTACAATGCATTATGTGATTTTCGAAGTTTTCAACGTATTCTTGGTTCTGAAATTGCAATGGTTTTCACATCACTCATCATGCCCCCATGAACATTTTTAGCCGTATGGCTTCTGATCCGTGGTTATTCTCCGATCGCTCACCTCCGTTCTCCGATGAAGGCTTTTAGGGTTACTCCACAGTTGTTTCCGGTCACCAACCGCCGTGCTCCGGCGAGACTTAAGAGAAATAGGATTTTGAAGATGAAATTGCATATTGCAATGGTGTCTTTTTTAAGGCTGGTTTCTTTTTCCAGAGCTATAGTTTCCAAATCCAGAGAAACGTATAACTCTTTACGAGTGATGTACAACTCGTTAATAGTTTTCGGCTCTTGGATATGGATTTTTAGCTCTGAGAAAATGGATTTGCTTTTTTTTTAACCATTTTTCTTTTTTTGACTCTAACCCAAGATGCCAAAATATTCCAATTTAAATTTCAATTTTTTTTTGGGTTAGACTGATGTGTAGAAAGGAAGTCTTGTAATTTTTCTCATTTGAGGTGTAAGAATTACCCTTTTGAGAGTGGTTAAATGTTTCTCCAGTATTATGTAATATTTGGAAGAGAGGTTTGTTTATTTTATGCAAGTTTTAAGTGATTTGTATCAAACATTATGATGAAGCTTGGTATTTTATAATTTTTTTTGGTGATGCTGATGGATTTCTTGAATTTTTGTACTGTGTTGTCCCATGAAAGTCACATGTCATAGTGCAAGTTACATTTTACATGATCCAGGATTTCAGTTAGTAGCATAATTAAATATTTTTACAACGATTTCCGTGATTCGTTTAAAAAAATTACTTATGAATACAAGAAAAATAAACTTAACAAAAATAAAAACAAATATAGGATTTTAAAAGCAAACTAGATTTGTTGACGCCACGCGTTTCGGCGAAACAGAGTAATGATAATATAAAACAAACGTTATTTGAAAATGAGCCATGTGGTTTAGAAAGTAAATCCGTTATAATCGATTTAATCTATTATCATGCCGTTTTGAGACACCAAATAAATAGTCTATTTTGAATACAACTTCATTTTAACAAAACTTGGAATGTTGAGAGCAAAAAAATTAATCACAACCAAGTACTTAAGTTTTTAGAAAAAGAATTAACGAACTTAAGTGATTAGAGAAATTTTAAATTATGTAATAAAGGAAATATGATTTAAAAAAATAAAAAAGAGTTATTAAAAACAAAAAATAATGGATAAAAAATATGGTTTTAAAACAATAAAAAATAATTAAAATATGTTAAAACTTAAAAGTAAATATAATAATAAATTATTATAATAATAAATAATAAAAATATTAAAAAGTTATATATTATTATAAAAATAAAATTATATATTATTATGAAAATAATTTATTATAAAAATAATAAACTATTATAAAAAATAATAAAATATTAAAAAACTATAAGACAATGCGTAGTGTTAAGGGTGAATAATGCCCCCACCCTTGGGCGTTTTCCGCCATGTGGCAGTCCAGTCATCAAGGGGCATTATTGGGCGTTTTTCTAAAATGGGTGTAGCGGTGATGTGTGTATTACGTTAAAAAGGGGTTTAAAGAATTAAATAAAACAAAAAACTAACAAAAAAGGGGATATGTCAAGAAATAGTGGGATACATCTGATTGGCAACCCCAAACCCATTTAAGCGTGTTTTAAACAACGCTGGAAGGGGATTTCCGCAACAAAATGCCGAATCACGCGGGGCTGTGGTGGGGCGGCGGCATTATCGGACGTGTTTGAGGGAGATCACGCCAGAATGTTTCATGTCTAAAAACAAAGTTACTATTTATGATGATACGATAACAATATATATAATAATATATATAATGTGTTGTCACATGCTAGGTATTGAAGCTAATATCGAGGTTCGTTGTGATTTAGTACATTCAAATATTTACAAAATTTGGAAAAAAGAATTATTCAGCATTTTGTAATTATGTTCGTTTTTTGAAAACTTTATTAACAGAATATATGAGTTGAAATAATTAATACTATAAAAGTTGGTTTTCTATTTTTGCAAGGTATGTTGGAATAAGATGCATGTGGAATAAAGTTGTGCTGTTTTTTTTAAATATTTTTGTACACTTTTACGTATCAGAAGTTCATAAAGGTGATATTATATATAGGGTCCTAATATTAATACATGGCAAAAACTTATTTACACATAGTGTATAAGGGCCGTATAATGTTATACGGCTCGTATAGAATTTAAAAAACTAACAAAGTATGTGCCCACAGACTTTGTTAGTTTTTTAAATTCTATACGGGCCGTAACTATGTGTAAATAAGTTTCCTGGTCGTATATAATGTATACGAACGATGTATACGGGCCGTATACTGTTATACGACCCGTATTCTTCAAAAATTAGATTTTTCTCAAAGTATTTAAGGGATTTAAGGTGTCAATCACACGAGACATTTTACAGTCGTGAGGTGTTCAAACCTTTCTAAAAGTAGAAAAAATAAAACATTAACAAGTAACAAAGATTGAAGAACAAAAAAACGTGTCGTATGACTGTAATAAAACGGAAGCTATCAACGCGGGATTACGGGCATGGTATTCTTTATTTAATATTTACAGAATAAAAGGAAAGGTGAGGCATTTGATGAGAGTTGTAAGGAGAAGCGTTGAAATCAAGGGTCCCGTCATTACAACCACTTGCTTCATAGGACTCACTTGAATCGTCTCGAAAGTACTGAACAACCGAAATAACAACTTCGGTTTAATCAGCCTGTACCGAAGAAACCAAATTCGCAACAATGAGTCTGAGTCCATTGTTGTTCGTGAATGTTTCGAATCATCATAGAAGACGTGTCGGGTTCTTCTGCTAGTGGTTGGGCTTCCAATGCTCACACAGGGTGATAAACAACGCTGATATGAACACAAACCAACTGCTTTGTCTTGAGTTGTCGAGAAAACTTTTCCTCAGGGGAGGGTGAGTAGTATGAGTCTGAGTCCATTGGGGTTCGTGAATGTTTCGAATCATCATAGAAGACGTGTCGGGTTCTTTTGCTAGTTATTCGAAATGTTTCGAATCATCATTAAAATTAACAATGCGGTCTTGATTGAAAAGACGTAATTGCATGACTGTTTGTTGGGCTTCCAATGCTCACACATGGTGAAAAACAACCCTTGATGTTGAAACCGGTTTTACCTCATGAAAAGGAAAGAAACAAATTTTTTTAGAGAAGCATTGGGATTCAAGGGTTTATGAGTCAACGTTAACATTCAGATTCAGATTCAGATTTAGAAAGCAGATGATTTTGTACTTGGTTTATTCTCTTTAATCTATTAGAACGATCCTTGTTTTGTCACGTACATGCGTTTAATTCCCAACATCCTTGTTTTGTCACGTACATTTCGTAAGAAACTTTTCGTGCACTGAACCTTCAGTTGTGTAAAAAAATTCACCACCGGTTTCTACAGCACAAGCACATACACCGGTTTCCAAGTAGGGTTTAGAATGTTTGAAGGAAATGTTGGTTCAATACCAACTCATCTTTAGTAGTGTTTGTTTGAGAACCTGATTCAGATAAACAACGGTTCTCCAATTCCAGAGTAAGCAAATACACAACGATTCTCCAATTCCAAATCAGTAATGAACGTTCAGTTGTGTATACAAATTCATCACCGGTTTCTACAACACAAGCACATACACAGGGAGAATGTTCTCGAAATTAAAGGAAAAGAAAAAATGGTTGCTGATGTTTTTCACTATCAGGATTTTGTTGGTTTGTTTCCAGGTAGGGTTTAGAATGTTTGAAGTATTCTTGGTTCAATACCAACTCTTCTTTAGTAGTGTTTGTTTGAGAACCTGATTCAGATACACAACGGTTCTCCAATTCCAGATCAGTAATGTTTGTGGATCAACAAATGATTGGTTTAATACCAACTGCTCGAAATCCCTTTCGTTTTTTGGATCGTTCTAATAGATTAAAGAGAATAAACCAATTTTTACCATATGAATCTGGGCCGTATACAATTATACGGGCCGTATACTATTATACGGATCGTATACTATGGGTAAAAAATGATTGTATCAGACTCTCTCCCCTTCCTTTTCTCTCTCTGACAACCCTAGACCCAAACCACCGCAATCTATTAGATGTTCATCATTGTTCATGAAGATGAAGAAACGAGGGTTTATTCTCTTTAATCTATTAGAACGATCCTTGTCTTGAGAACCTAATTCTGATTTAAACAATGCATGAAGATCCTTGCATTAGACACAATTTGATGGAATTTTTGGACCAAAAGAAATAACTGAAATAACTCGCCATCCCAAATGCACCTGTATACGTTGATTGTGGATTTAACTTGCAAGATACATGGATGGTTTTTTTACGTTCAATAAGATTATGTAATTATATTTAATATTGAATGAAACTAACATGGTGAACCTGAATTTTCAGATTTTTAGACACTTACTTGAACCGTTAGTAATGCTAGATGTCATTTTGGCTGAACCACAACCTATTACAGCACTGTATGATACGAGCCCACAAGAGTTGAGCAAGAATTGGGTCCATCGCATGATAGAAGATACATATCGTCCGTTCAAGTTGAGCTTCCTGATGCAAATTTTTTTGCGAAAGGAAATGAGAGGTCGAAGGTTAAGGATGCTGAGAATTCTGCAGCTTCGGTGATGTTATAATTTCATTTGAATTAACTTCACTAGTCAGACAACAATTGTTGAGAACCTGATTCTGATTTAAACAATGCACGACATGTCAGTTAGTGGTTTCTGTAACCAATTGGGAACCACATATTTGCTTCAAGATTTACGTCTGATGTCTAAGTTTGATCACATTTGACTTCATCTACCTGTGTTTTGAAAATAGGCTTTGTTCTTCGTTTTTTGGATCATTCTAATAGATTAAAGAGATCTTTAATATTTTTTACCCTATGAATACGGGCCGTATACTGTTATACGGCCGTATACACCAAGTGAAAAAAAAATTACCCGATCGTGTACAATGTATACGATGCTTGTATACGGGTCGTATAATATTATACGGCTCTTATACTATGGGTAAAAATGGTAAAAAATGGTTTATTCTCTTTAATCTATTAGAACGATCCTTGTTTTCATAGGACTCACTTGAATCGTCTCGGAAGTACTGAACAACAGAAATAACAACTTCGGTCTCATTAAACGGCTTTGAACGAGTCTATAACACTCGTAATCCTCAACCGGCTTTGAAACCAGACGGAATATATGAAGAAACTATTGGAATTTGTGGATTTCGGTTGGTTCAGAAACTTAACAAGAGAATCATTGCAAGTGTCCATATGGATGGTACATTTGTGGATTTCGGTTGGTTCAAAATGCAACTTTTATCGCATCCCGCTCTTCCGATACCAAAGAGAATGCAAAGCTTCATGCAGCCGAGGCCGCTTTGTTAAAAATAACAAAACCTAAAACTAGTGATACGGGCCCACAAGAGTTGAGCAAGAATTGGGTCCGTCGTATGATAGAAGATACATATCATCATTGTTCTTGAAGATGAAGATGAAAAAACGAGGGTTTATTCTCTTTAATCTATTAGAGCGATCCTTGTTTTGAGAACCTGATCCTGATTTAAACAATGCACGATATGTCTGTTAGTGGTTTCTGTAACCAATTGGGAACCACATATTTGCTTCAAGATTTACGTCTGAAAAATTGTTTATTCTCTTTAATCTATTAGAACGATCCTTGTTTTTAGAACCCTGATTCTGATTTAAACAATGCAATTATTCCTCTCAATTTAATAGACATACACTTGCTTCATAGGACTCACTTGAATCGTCTCGGAAGTACTGAACAAAAGAAATAACAGCTTTGGTTTCATCAACCGGCTTTGAACGAGTCTATAACACTCGTAATCCTCAACCGGCTTAGAAACCGGACGGAATCTATGAAGAAACTGTTGGAATTTGTGGATTTCGGTTGGTTCAGAAACTTAACAAGAGAAGCAACTAAAAAAGCGTTGAACGGTATTTAACGTACACAATTTGTTGGAATTTGTGGATTTCGATTGGTTCATGCGTTGAAGTACTGAATCAACAGAAATAACTGAAATAACAGCTTCAGATTCTATTAATACAACTGATTACTCGGTCGAATAATGGCCAATAAGAAACAAATCATTAAAGCTCACATTTTACTACGTTGACCATGTTTTTTGACAAACCATCTGCTTCCTGAATCTGAATCTGAAAGTTAACTAGACCCCTCAAGTTGTCATTCATAACAACTAAGCGTCTGGATAAGAGTATGTTGATATAGGAGAGTTGATGCAATTTTCCAAGCATTTTATTGTGTGTTGTAATTTTAATGAAGCAATGAAGATTGAATATGCAAACCGCATCCGTTTTGTATACAAAAACAGTGGCTATGGGAAATACAAACCCGACATGTCTTCTGTGATGATTCGAAACATTCCGACTAACTAGCAGAAGAACCCGACACGTCTTCTGCTAGTGACTATTTTCTTCGATTTCAACAAATCTTTCAAGACCATTCACCTCTTTCAACCTACCAAAACACCCTAAACCCCTTCGTTTAGTCTATTAGAACGATCCTTCTTTTAATCTATTAGAACGAGGCAACTTTCCTTATCACCCGAACCGGTGATTTCTTATCCATACTTTTCTTCATAGCCATATTTCCACTCACAAGTTGTTGATCTTTGGGTGGTGATTTACTCCCAAACAAACCATGCCCACCTTGACCATAATAGATAAGCGTATCACTCGATCCACTTACATTCGAATGACGCTGAGAATCCACAACGCTTATGGCCAGATTCTTTCCTTCAATCTTGGCAAAATCAATGCCTGTTTGTTTTATTATTTTCGTCTACATGTGTTTTGAAATAGGCTTTGTTCTTGGTTTAATGAAGTTACACGTAACATCTAGTTATATTCAGATTTAAACAATGCACGCCTCAATTGAGATAACGGACATCACAAAAGATTGCGGTTTGTATTTCGCATAGCCACCGTTTCTGTAGTAAAAAACGGTTGCGGTTTGCACATTCATTCTTCAATACTTCATTAAAATACCACTAGTAGAAGAACCCGACACGTCTTTATGTTACGGAGAATGTTCTAGAAATTGAAGGAAAATGAAAAGATTTGTTGAAATCGAATTTGACAACTATGACAACTTATTAAAAGT
The DNA here is from genome assembly GCA_030545235.1 of Helianthus tuberosus. Classification (NCBI taxonomy): domain Eukaryota; kingdom Viridiplantae; phylum Streptophyta; class Magnoliopsida; order Asterales; family Asteraceae; genus Helianthus; species Helianthus tuberosus. The sequence continues at coordinate 145,906 of JARYGA010032181.1, forward strand.
AGCAATCACCTCCAATAATTTCCTGGTCAAATCACACAATATAAAGTTTAAAGTTATCGTGTGTTGTAGTTTTGGAAAGATGACCGAATAGAGATCTGAATAACAAACTGTGGAGAACTTGTTTGTGTCGGGTTCTTCTGCTAGTTACTCGATCAACGGACTGATCGGTAACGTTACTCTACTTGTGCTCCGATTTAAGCGGCGTGTTCCGATCAACGTTGTTAAAGGTGATGAAGAGTTTAGAAACCCTAGAATGATGGTGTTTTTACTGGAAAAAACGTGATACTTGAAAAAACATCCTTATATACGGCCCCGTATACAGTTATACGGCCCGTATACATTTGGTAACATCAAAAACCTCACAAAATAAATCCATTGAGCCGTATACGTTTTACAAATCGTATAAACATGTATACGGCTCGTATAACTATATACGGGCCGTATATAGTAAAATCAAAAAACATTCTCTGCGTATTTTCCTATTCAAAAACATTCTATACGTCGTATACTTGTATATGGCCCGTATACACTAGGGGGTGTGAAAATAAGATATAGGGGGTGTGGGAACAAGGGGAGCCTATATATATATAATGAGGACGTGCCTCCTGATTAGTGTAGAGAAAGCCCATTCATACGGATAAACCCATTTTACAGTTTAAAAATAGTTGGTCCAGCCAACTACCTATGTTGCCATTGATAAAAGTTTATCAGAAACAGAGACGATAGTTAACAATAGTGTATACTTGTATGTGTTACAATATTTCCCTTTGACTACTATGGTTAAATCAAATCTTACTCGTACTTGAAACGTACTTGTAAAAATTGCTTTTAAGCAAAATATAAGGCTATGCGATATGAGGCGTCACCTCCACAACCACCTCAGCTTTTTTTATACAATAGTCCCCCCTTTCCATACTCTAGGTGCCATTCAGGTGGCGCTATTGTTTAAAATGTGATTATAATGGCGAGCGTTGGCAAGTTTTTTTGTTGTGGGCCATGGCAACTAGCCGTTCCTGAACGGCTATAAAGTAAAAAAAAAACTCCAATATCTTTTTATAAAACTTATAATAAACACATACAACTCGATCTCACACTTCAACACAACTCTCTCAAAACTTATATTAAAACACATGTAACTCTCTCACTTCAACACAACTCTCTCAAATTTTATAAAATGTCTACAAGTTCCGAGACGTCAAATGATTCTCCCATATACCGAGCATGGTTGACGATTTGCTCATAGCGGTGGCGCAAGAGACGGTTCAAGTTTTTAAAGAGGAGGAAGTAGAAGCATCACAACCAACACGTTCTAGACAACCGCATCTTGAACGAGACCGGATTGGTGCTCACAACCGTTTGTTTAGTGATTATTTCGAGGAAAATGAAGAACAAATTCGACGCCGCTTTCGTATCAGCCGTCGTCTTTTTTTGCGGATTAGTGGCGATTTAAAGCACAAATATACTTTTTTTCAAGGCTCAAACTATCTACACACTAGCCACCCAAAAAATGCTTTTTTTCCTATATGCACACCCTACAGTATCGAGTTGTGGCCAAAAGCGCGGCGTTTTGGTCCGGTCAACCAGACATAGACTGACGGGTGGTCTGACGGGTCTATTGACTGGACCAAATGCACAGGGTAAAGTTGGATTCTCTTCGTTGCAAAAATGTACGGCCGTCATTCGATAACTAGCATTCGGAATGACGAGCGAAGCTTGAGCCAAGTATCTATGGATGTCGGCACGAACGTGTAGAGAAAGTATTCACAATTATTGTGAAGCTATATTTGTTTTTTTATAATTCTTTTACGTATATTATAATTAATATTGTTTAACATTTCTAAGAAATAATATTGTCATTATTACTATTTTTATTATTAGCATTGTGGTAAATTACAGTTTTCATCCTTTATGTTTGTACCAGATTGCAATGAATGACCTTTAACTTCAATAATTACAGCCACAATCCTTTATGTGAAAACTTCATTACACCCTAGGTCCTTTATCACTAACTAGGTTAAAATTTTGAGTTAAGTCTGATCACTCAAGGGTAGTTTGTCCATTTTACGAACTAAATTATAGAAAAGATTATAACCCACTTATCTCTTACTTTTTACATTATTTTCTTTCCCCTTTCTTCTTTCACCACCACCACCACCACCACCACCAAATCTACCACCACCACAACCACCACCAAATCTGCCGCCACCAACACCAGATCCATCACACCACAGTCTCCATCTAGTTCGTGACTTAACCACCACACTCCATCTAGCTCGTACTCAAATATTCAACCAAATCCCCAAATTAAAACCCCACCATCAACCATCTCTTTGATTCTTGAACAGCCATCATTCTGGCTTCATTTATTCAACAAAAACAAGTTCAATTTCAACACAAAATTTAGGGTTCGAATACGTTACCGAGGAGTGCTGGAGGTGATGTTGAGAGTGGTTTGGTTGATCGGTAACAATGAGGTGGTGGGAGTGTTGGAGAGGTTGTTGAGAGTGGTTCGGTTGATAACGGTGTTACTTCCCAGTGACAAAAAGTTGGGGGTTTCTTAATGAAGTAGAGTTGCACAGATCTCAGATCTATGGGTTAGGGTGGTGGTGCTCATGGTTGTTGAAGGGTTGGGGCGGTGGTGGTAGTGGAAATAGGAGATGGTTGTGGCTTGAATGTGTAGGTTATGTTGAAACGTTCAATGCATATATATATATATATATATATATATTATATTTTATATATTTTAAATAATTAATTAGTTATGTTAAAGTATTTCTATTTTATTTATTGTAATATATATATATATATATATATATAGGGAGAAGATCATGCGAGAACCACCTCTTATTGCGAGAACCGCGAGAACTAATGTGAACACACCAAAAATGCCTAAAAATAGCTAAAAATCACACAAATTTTTTTTTTTGATTTTTTTAATATTTTTTAGGTCAAAATCGCTACTTTTCGAACAAAAAAAAAAAAAAAAATTTAAATTTTTTTTTTTGCTTCGAAAAGTAGTGATTTTAACCTAAAAAATATTAAAAAAATCAAAAAAAAAATTTTGGATTTTTTTAGATTTTTTTTAGGTTTTTTGGGAGGTTTAGTTTTTAGCATTTTAGCTTGGGGGGGGGGGGGGTGGGGGGGGGTTTAGGTTTTTGAGGGGTGGGGGAGGGGGGTTTAGGTTTTTTTTTTTGGGGGGGGGGGGGGGTTAGGTTTTTGTGGGGGGGGGGGGGAGGGTTTAGGTTTTTTTTTTTTTGGGGGGGGGGGGTGGGGGTTAGGTTTTTTTAGGTTTTTTTAGCTATTTTAGGTTGTGTTCACATTGGTTCTCAAGGTTCTCACAATAAGGGTGGTTCTCGCATGAGCCCCCTCCCTATATATATATATATATATTTAATATGTAAAATGACCAAATTGCCTTCATGTGTAATGCACGTGACATACTTAACTCAAAATTTTAACCTAGTTAGTGGTAAAAGGACCTATGGTGTAATGAGTTTTCCAAATAAAGGATTGTGGCTGTAATTAATGAAGTTAAAGGTCATCCATTGCAATCTGGTACAAACATAAAGGACGAAAAGTGTAAGTTAGCCTTAGCATTGTAACTATAATTTTTTAGGTCTTATTGATCTATATAGACAACGATATAGGAGGCGTCTGACCTCCAGCGACATCGCGCTTTAATAGATAAAGAGGTCATCTTGACATAACCACATCCATTATCATTAAATACTAGCATTAACTCACATTCTTTAACTATGCTTTACTCAGTTAAAATGATATACATCCTCGTGTATTGATGTCGACAAACGAGAAACATATTTTTTGAAAGACAATTATATTAAAAAAATATAATATTTTAGGTTTTTGGGGGGTGGGGGAGGGGGGTTTAGGTTTTTTTTTTTTGGGGGGGGGGGGGGGGGTGGGTTAGGTTTTTTTTAGCTTGGGGGGGGGGGGGGGTTAGGTTTTTTTTTTGGGGGGGGGGGGGGGGGTTTAGGTTTTTTTTTTTTTTGGGGGGGGGGGGGGTGGGGGTTAGGTTTTTTTTAGCTATTTTAGGTTGTGTTCACATTGGTTCTCAAGGTTCTCACAATAAGGGTGGTTCTCGCATGAGCCCCTCCCTATATATATATATATATATATATATATATATATATATATTTAATATGTAAAATGACCAAATTGCCTTCATGTGTAATGCACGTGACATACTTAACTCAAAATTTTAACCTAGTTAGTGGTAAAGGACCTATGGTGTAATGAGTTTTCCAAATAAAGGATTGTGGCTGTAATTAATGAAGTTAAAGGTCATCCATTGCAATCTGGTACAAACATAAAGGACGAAAAGTGTAAGTTAGCCTTAGCATTGTAACTATAATTTTTTAGGTCTTATTGATCTATATAGACAACGATATAGGAGGCGTCTGACCTCCAGCGACATCGCGCTTTAATAGATAAAGAGGTCATCTTGACATAACCACATCCATTATCATTAAATACTAGCATTAACTCACATTCTTTAACTATGCTTTACTCAGTTAAAATGATATACATCCTCGTGTATTGATGTCGACAAACGAGAAACATATTTTTTTGAAAGACAATTATATTAAAAAAATATAATATTTTAGGTTTTTGGGGGGTGGGGGAGGGGGGTTTAGGTTTTTTTTTTTTGGGGGGGGGGGGGGGGGGGGGTGGGTTAGGTTTTTTTTAGCTTGGGGGGGGGGGGGGGGTTAGGTTTTTGTGGGGGGGGGGGGGGGGGGTGGGGGTTAGGTTTTTTTTAGGTTTTTTTAGCTATTTTAGGTTGTGTTCACATTGGTTCTCAAGGTTCTCACAATAAGGGTGGTTCTCGCATGAGCCCCCTCCCTTATATATATATATATATATATATATATATATTTAATATGTAAAATGACCAAATTGCCTTCATGTGTAATGCACGTGACATACTTAACTCAAAATTTTAACCTAGTTAGTGGTAAAGGACCTATGGTGTAATGAGTTTTCCAAATAAAGGATTGTGGCTGTAATTAATGAAGTTAAAGGTCATCCATTGCAATCTGGTTACAAACATAAAGGACGAAAAGTGTAAGTTAGCCTTAGCATTGTAACTATAATTTTTTAGGTCTTATTGATCTATATAGACAACGATATAGGAGGCGTCTGACCTCCAGCGACATCGCGCTTTAATAGATAAAGAGGTCATCTTGACATAACCACATCCATTATCATTAAATACTAGCATTAACTCACATTCTTTAACTATGGCTTTACTCAGTTAAAATGATATACATCCTCGTGTATTGATGTCGACAAACGAGAAACATATTTTTTTGAAAGACAATTATATTAAAAAAAATATAATATTTTAGGTTTTTGGGGGGTGGGGGGAGGGGGGTTTAGGTTTTTTTTTTTTTTTGGGGGGGGGGGGGGGGGGGTGGGTTAGGTTTTTTTAGCTTGGGGGGGGGGGGGGGTTAGGTTTTTTTTTTGGGGGGGGGGGGGGGTTTAGGTTTTTTTTTTTTTTGGGGGGGGGGGGGGGGTGGGGGTTAGGTTTTTTTAGCTATTTTAGGTTGTGTTCACATTGGTTCTCAAGGTTCTCACAATAAGGGTGGTTCTCGCATGAGCCCCTCCCTATATATATATATATATATATATATATATATATATATATATATATTTAATATGTAAAATGACCAAATTGCCTTCATGTGTAATGCACGTGACATACTTAACTCAAAATTTTAACCTAGTTAGTGGTAAAGGACCTATGGTGTAATGAGTTTTCCAAATAAAGGATTGTGGCTGTAATTAATGAAGTTAAAGGTCATCCATTGCAATCTGGTACAAACATAAAGGACGAAAAGTGTAAGTTAGCCTTAGCATTGTAACTATAATTTTTTAGGTCTTATTGATCTATATAGACAACGATATAGGAGGCGTCTGACCTCCAGCGACATCGCGCTTTAATAGATAAAGAGGTCATCTTGACATAACCACATCCATTATCATTAAATACTAGCATTAACTCACATTCTTTAACTATGCTTTACTCAGTTAAAATGATATACATCCTCGTGTATTGATGTCGACAAACGAGAAACATATTTTTTTGAAAGACAATTATATTAAAAAAAGTCTTAAGCAAGATGCTCAAGCATGGGAAACAAGTACAGGAGAAAATAAAGACATTACAATCCTCATGGGTATATAGCATGAGGAGTTACAGACAGGTATAGGAGAAAAAACGAGACACATATATACCCGTCCAAGCTATCTGTATTTTGTTTTGCATTAGTTATACTAAAATGTTCGCAATACAAACCATTAGCACCTTTAACACTGCAGGATCCTTTTTGTTGTTTCAATATTACGTGTTATTTACAGGTCCATGTCTTAAAACCCACATAGAACCACTAAATTAAATTTTTCCCTGTGGAGAATACTCCTACATCGTATCCTCTAGGCTCATGTGAGTGATCGCAGAAACAAAGGGGTTGTTTCCACCAACTCAACATCATATCAATAGAACTTGATATGTATGGAATGGATCCAGGAAATTGTTAGACTTGTATTGGAGATACCAGATACACGCAATCAAGTTAGAAAATTACCGAACTTAAAACAAACATAACTTTTAATTCTTATAAGATTATGACGCTCACAAATTAAGAATGGAAATGAGAGAGAAAAGGAGTGGGAGTTCCCTCACCGCCAACAAAATACCCAATGGAAAAACCAGCCTTTTGATCTAAAATTCTGAAAAACTCAAAGACGTTCTATGTTTCTAATTTACCAAGCAATTGCATTTTGGGTGTTATGGAAGGTGTTCCGATTATGCGAAAAGACAAATCCGGTAAGTATTTCGCATTTTTAAGATATGAGGATGTTAAAAATGTGGAAGGGATGGCAAAGGTGATAAGTCAGGTGCAAATCGGAGAACATAGGATGCATGTGAATGCTGCAAAGTTTTTGAAAGAAGGAGAGGAGAAAAAAGTGATGCAAGAAGGAAAGAAAGACGATGACGGGGAGGCCTCAACCAGACTTTAGGAGAACATATTAGTGAACTGGGTGAATGCAAGTACATTTCATCAGTCTAAAAAACAATATTGTTTGGGTTCCTAAGGTAAACCAACAACCAGAATCTTCCTCGAAGGAGAAGCAGGTGCATGCTAGGAGATCTAGAACGATTCACCTTCCGAACAAAGATTATCTGGCGAGGGATTATATACTTTAATCAGGTCGGTGAAGGACGCGACAAGATTATGTAGAATAGAAGGCCTTTTCTAAAATAGGGAATGACTGGTTTTCATGTTTTGAAGTATAGGAAGGACAGAAGGTGGATTTCGAGCACGTAGCATGGCTAAAAATATCTGGGATTTCCATTCAATTATAGGATAAAGAGGTGTTTGATCATACTGTTGTGTCTTTCGGTATGGTTGTTAGGTCTTCGTCATTAAATTGCTAGGTTAGGGTCTTTGTGAGGAGTCTGAACTAGTTTCCTTAGTGATTGTTGTCTAACAAGTTAAACTGAAATTCCAAATCTTTCTTAGTTTATAACCCGTGAGGGAGTGAATCGTATTAGGGTACTTTTGTAAACCTAGATAACCCGTGAGGGAGTCTAGTTAATCGGTAATCATAACAGCCTATTGAGTTCCATAAGTGTCTCCTTGAGAAGGATCGAGGGTCTTGTTCGGTGTCTCGATAGGTTTAGAATATAAAGATACTGGTTCCATAATAATTAATAGACATAATAAGTTATTACTATAATAATCAAGGAATCTAGTCTAGGAAGTCGTTTCCACCAATTGATTAACTCCAAATTAATTCGTGCTTCATTAATTTTAGTTAATTAATTTAACTTAATTTGCAATTTTAGGATAGTAAACCCAACCCTCCCCCCCCCCCCCCCCCTCAACAAATATAATAATGGTTAGTGTCATGTTCGTGTCAGTCTAGGTCTAGATAGAGTCCTAGTTAACGTAATTAGAGAGTCTCGTGGGTTCGATACTCGGACTTACTTTAGCTATATTGCATTGATCAATACACTTGTTGGTTGTGTGGTTTAGGTTTTGATCTAGTCTAAGTTTTTAAATTTAAAGCTTAGTGTCTAGATTAGGTTAATATTAGTTTGTTTTTATTTGACCACCAAAAGCACATCAAGTTTTTGGCGCCGTTGTCGGGGGACTCTTTGGCAATTGCGTTAATTACTTGTTTGGACTTAACTGACATCATACGTGCTAGTTGTTTTTGTTTGAGTCGTAGGAGTCTAAGTATTATTAGTGTCTTTCATGTTTTGTTGAGTCATTCGTTAGAGTTGTTTACTTGTTTCTTTGTCGGTTTTGCAGTGGATGCCCTATATACGTTCGCAAGGACCACCGTCGAAGTTGCCAACGGACAAGTCTTCCTTCTCTTCTTCAACCCCTAAGGTAAGTACTTCTTTTCCCTCATCTTCCGCCCATTCTGACTCTACCCTTCCATCTAAACCACCTAGCTTTGACTTCACACCGAAGTCACCACCACATAATTCCCCACCACCCTCTCATCCCACTAGTCCACAATCCTTTGCACAAAACATGGACTGTCATACCATCCACCAACAATCCACCACCAGTTTTACCGGTGCAAACACACCCATCACCCTACCCGTAATAAATAATGATATTTTTGGCAAATCCCGTCTTATATCATGACCGCCATCACAAATTCATGCCAATTTCACGGTCGTTATGACGAGGATGTCCCCTCCTACATAAACCATTTGACCCGCATTTGAAGCACTTTCTCGTTAGAAGGTGCTGGAAGTGATTCTCGTTTCCTGTAGCTTTTCCCATTCTCACTTGCTGGCCGCGTAGCCATATGGCTTGATTCACAACCGGCAAGTACCTTCACCACTTGGGCTGCTCTTCGAGATGCTTTTCTAGCCAAATACCTTCCACCCACCAAAGCATCTCTGTTGGAACCTGAAGTTTTATTCATAGAGGGTTACAGTAGTTCAGGGCTTGAGTATGTAATGTTTTGTTTAATGTATGTTTTGGGTCGAATTAGTGTTAAGTGGGTCTATTAGTGTTTGGTTTGTGCCTAGAGGGCTTCGACCCAATTTGGTGTAGTATATAATCAAACCTCAAACTCATGTTTGAGTTTGATCAGTTATTCGAGAGCAAGGGGCCAGCCGAACCTATTTTGGGGAGTCTAGTATCAGTCACCTTTAATCAGTGAATGCAAGTTTCTGGTTTGTCTTTGATTTATATTGTTTCGGTTTAAATTATATGTTCTTGAATCAACTTGTGATTGGTTTCCCCACTCTCACAAGTCTTGTTTGATATCATTGAAAGATCCTATCAAACCTTACAATTGGTATCAGAGCCAAGAAACCAATTCTTGGTTTGGTTCAATATCATTCAGATTCAAGAAGGCCTTATTTATTACTGATCTTATTTGCTAGTGTCTGTTTTACAACGAGTTTTGGTTTGATTGTGTTTTCTGATTACGGAACATTCAAACTGTTTTTCTCAATATTACATCAAAAGTGCTAAATTTTGGTTCGTTTGATTCCAGAAAGTTGTTTGCTGATTTTTCGGAAGTTGTTGGGGATAAAAATTCAAAGATTTCAAAATCTTTGAATTTTGGAAGGTGCCGGAAATCAGGGATTACGAATCTTTTTATCTCACAATCTGTTTTGAAGGATCTCGACTCGTAATCAGCCAGTCTCAAGTTGTCCATTTTTCGGTCTCGACTCGCAATCAACGTGGTCTCGACTCGCAGTCACACTCCTGTCTCGACTCAACAGTGATTCTGTGGCTACCAGACTTCTAGGTCTCGACTCGCAACAACGTGGTCTCGAGTTGTAACGTTTTGACTTGAAACCATCTGTCTCGACTGGCAATAGTGGTTTCGACTTAGGATTTTGCTTTTGAACTTCTTGGTCTCGACTCGAAACGTCTGTCTCGAATCCAGTCTCGACTCAAAGATACACTACTCGAAACAATCGTCTCGTCACAATCTCGACTCACAGTCTTGACTCGAAACAACAAAGTGCAACGTGAATTTGACTTTGAACCTTGGACTTTGAATCTTGGACTTTGGACCTTTGAACTTGACAAATTAATTGATCAATTAATAAATTCATCTAATAATTGAAAAATATGACTTCAAATAACCAAAGTGTTGACCTGGCAGCCATGAACAAACATCAAGAGTTGGACTCTATCATTGGGACCACCACTCGTGTTCCCATATTGTTAGATGGAAATGACTTCCCTGAATGGAAGTGACGTTTTGAACAACACGTGAAGGTCTAGGATGCCAAGATTTGGTGAAGCATTTTAAGAGGTCCTAGGGAAATCACAATGGAATGAGAAGGTGAACTGGGTGTGAAAGTGAAGAAACCTCTTAATCTGTACACTGAAGATGACTTCACTATTGTTGAAGAAAATGACAGGGCACTTTCCTACCTGACCATGGCTCTGGGTCCAGACATTGCTATCGGATTTTGTTCTTGCAAATCAGCTAAAGAAATGTGGGAAGCTTTGATAGATGTCAATGAAGGTAATGAAGACATGAAAGAGAGTCGAAGAAATTTGTTGAGTCAGAACTTCAAGAATTTCAACCATATATATGGAGAGACTGTTGATAATCAAATTCAGAGGTTTGTCAAGCTGGTTACTCAAATGAAGATGGAAGAGCTGCATACAACAAATGCTTCGACTAATAGACAACAATGATGCACTCATATCTCAAGGTGGTTTTCAAATGTCTAGCGGCTCAACGTCTTCTAAGGCAGCACCTACTTCTGCAAATGCTTATTACTTTGGCCTGCCTGCCGCTCCTGCTGCCCCATCCACTGCTGCCTCTACTGCTGCTAATCCTTCTGTGAAGAACGAGATGATTGCTTTCTTTACACAACCGTCTAAAGAAAATTTAGATATTGCTGCATATGTTATAAACTGCTTGAATGCCTTTGTTGCAGCTAAACTGGATCCTCCTAGATGGTCTATAGATAATCTAGATCAAATCCATACCGAGGATGTAGAAGAGATGGACATTACATGGTAGATGGCTATGGCTGCTTTCAGAGCAAAGAACTTCGTAAGAAAAACTGGAAGAAACAAGTTGCAAGGTCTCACCTTTACAGGACCCACCAAGATGCCGTTTGAGTTACGTTGTTACAACTGCCATGAACCAGGACATTTAGCTTGAAACTGCACCAAGCCAAAAGTCTACAGAGAATAGACTCCAGCCTAACCTGCTCCACCTAACCCAGAAAGAGCTCTTGTTACTACTTCTGACACGTCAACAACTGCGGGTGGAAGCACTCAAAGTTTAGCTCTGGTGGTTCAGCCTAATGCTACTTTTGATTGGAATACATAAATTCAATGTTTGAACATATCCGCTCCAGAAAATCAGACCGCCTCAGATAACATTGCTCTCATGACTTCAGCTCCTGAAGACCAGAATTCTGCACCTGAGGATGAGGTTTCAACTGAAAACCTGGCATTGATGACTCAGATCTTTTCAGCTCCAGTTCATGGCTTCACTAAAGAAGAGGTACTTTCTTTCTTTTGCACTCCTGAATGTAGGGAAAGGGTAGAGGCTTATCAAATACACAACGCTGAGCTAATTCAAGATTATCAAGATATAAAAAATAAAAATTTTACTTTAGCTAAAAATGAAAAACTTTTTAAAGAGAAAATCGAAGCTCAGCGTAAAGACATCAGTAAACTCAAAGATGATCTAAGTGTAAAAACAAGCCACTACTTGGAGGTAAAAGAAAAGGTTTGCATCCTGACCAAAGAACTGGAAGACATTAAAGAAAAATATCACGTTAACGAAATCAACATTAAAAAATATGAGTCTTCCAATAAGTTGGTCAAAGATCTCTGTGATCTGCAACTTGCGTTACAAAAGAAACAAGGGGTGTGGGTTGGGATTCAATCAAGTTCCTCCTCCTTATAATGACAATTACACATATTTACCCATTACTGAGGAGGAACTGATAAATGAAGACAAGATGACTTATGGTCCTAAAATCGACAAGTCATCAATCAACAGCAAATCTGTTGATAATAAACGACCAACTCCTTCAATGAACTTTGTTTCTAAAGGCACTTTTGATCCTAATAGTTCATTTGCATGTGCAGATAAAGTAGTAGATTTAAAGTGTGGAGATATTCTTGGGGGAGAACAGGTTTTTAATTCTGATTTTTCTGAAACTTCTTTTGATAAAACTGAGTCTGGTAGTGTGTTTGGACAAGTTTTTCTTGATTCGTTTCATACTTATGTGTCTTCTAGTGGGCCTGATGTTTTGGGCAAGACTGTTGATGCTTGTGTTGAATCTTTAAACAATGAGTCTGATGATGGATGTTTTACAGTTAATGATTGTGATTGTGATATTTCTAACTCTACAGCTGATGTTAGTGTGACAGGTGAGGTCCCTCAGGATACATTCAGTGAAACCACTGAAACTTCTTCTCAAGAAAATCAAGAATGTCCTGATTCTTCTTCTGAATCGGTCTCAGTGGACGTCCCTAATGTTGAATCTAGTGGGATCCCATTGGAAACCGTAGCTGAAAGCAAACCACAAGTGGATTCACATGATACGTGTGTTGATGAAACACGTGTTGATGAATCTAAAATTGAAACAAAACCAGTTTTTCAAACTGAAATTAAAACTAAAGCAGAGTTTGTTAAAGAAGAAAAAGTGGTTAAAATAAATGAACAGTCACTGCAAAATGTTTCTGAAAAGAAAGATAAAACTGAAACAAAACTGGTTTTTCAAAATGATCATGATAAAAGTAAGAAGGATGAAACACATCATCCGTCTACATCTCATGCTTATGCCAGTTCTGATCAGCAGGGACCAAAATGCTCAGAAAAGGCACAAGCTAAACAAGCAAGAAAAACCAAACAGGCTCATCCTTCAAAACCCAATAGATCCGCATCTGCTATGAAGCACCAAAATTTCAACACATTGAAATGACAAACATGTTTCAATTGTGGTATTGCTGGACACATCGCCAGAAACTATGTTCAACTCCCAAGCGTGCAATCTAAGAATAAGAATGCACAAAATCAGAAGGTCAAGCAAAACCGTTCACGTTGTTCAGAGTCAGTGACGACTGCAAAGTGTGAGACAATGAAGAACAACTATCGTAATGCTAAACCTTCTGATCAAGATTGGAATGCAGCTAAACGAAGAAATCAAAATCGTCAAAATGATTTTCAAAAAAATCAACCTAAAGCTTCTGGTAACTACAATTATAAATGGTCACATAAATATTGGAAACCCAAAGCTAAGGCTTCTCAATCGAATATATCTCAACAGAAAACTGCCAGTAAAAATCCTTCAAAGTTTTTAAACAAAGACAATTTAGTTTGGCAGAAAGTGACATACATTGACGCTCAAAGAAAACCCAGATCCACTATGGGCTGGGTTCCTAAAGCTAACTGATCCCGCTAATCGTGCAGGATTAGCTGTGGAGGACTACTGATGTGTGAAAAATGCAACATATAAATTACATCAATTGTGGCATAAAACTAACCATTTTTTGAGTACTAATGTTGGAAAAAGTGTGCTTTTGTCTTCCTTTTGTATTTTCAGGATTAAATGAGCTTAAATTAACAAAAGAAGCAAAAAGACAGCTAAATCTATCGTAAATACAAGAAAAGGAACAAACGTGACATGCCCGACCCCACGACAACATCTTCCAAAGCAAAACAAGAAAACCGAAGGCTAAACACGCCCCGTGCTCAGTGAACACGGGGGCGTGCCCAAGTTCCAGCAGAAAAGACAAACCTGTAGAAGCTTCTATCGCCCACCACGGGGTCGTGCTCAGCGGACACGGGGCCGTGGTCAACTCTAAGATTCGCAGAATCTGGGAAATCTCGATAGTACAGATTTGCTTCTCCACACGGGGGCATGCCTAGTAAACACAGGGGCGTGGCCAACTAATGCAGACAAACTGCAATTAATGAAGAAAGAGATGAAGGATGGACACGGGGACGTGCCCAATGGACACGGGGCCGTGCCCAAGCTTCTGTTCAGCCTATAAATAGGAGTGCTTGGCTCAAGTGCAAACCATCCCTTGGCACACCACCTCTCTCACACTTCACCCACCACCACCATAACACCATCATCCACCACCATCATCCATTGTCCATCATAGAGTGTGTGAGTCGTCTCGGGATCCAAGATTGATCGTAAGAGTTCTTGACAATCAAGGCCATGTTTGCCTAAGTCTCTTACATCACTTGGTGAAGACAAAGTATCTAGTGTAATAATTTTTATTTTTAATCTTTTCACACTTTTTACTTGGTTATGTATTAATGACTTTAATAACTAGTTTCTTATGTTGAAGGTGATTTTTCCTTATCGTTTGTCCGTGGTGTCGTGGCATTATTTTACTGTCTATATAAAATAAAAGATTTTCACCATTCATATCTCCACGGTCTATATGGAGGTATGTCGGCTACATGGTCGGGGGTTAAGGGAATAGTTTGGTAAGAGTCTTGCCTTGTTCAGTGTATAGATCCTGCAAGGACCTAGGTTAAATTTAGTAGGACCTCCTGCAATACTTAACGGTATTGGATGGCGGGGGTCCAAACTCTTTGACCCCCTCATATGTAAGCTACTATTAATACTTTAACCCGGCTACTTAGGACTGTATTCCCGCTGACACAGACTACTTAGCCGAGGGTAACGTCACCTTCAAAAGAGGGGCCTACCATAATATGCATTAATAACTTAATTAATTATCTTTCAATAATCCGACCCTTTAGGATTGTATCCTTGCTGACTCAAACTACTGGGTTGAGGGTAACGTCACCTTTAAAAGAGGGGCCTACTACAATAACTAAGATAATCTCTTAAAAAGTGCAAAAGTGCGGAAATAATCAAAGGTTACACTATACACGAGTCGGAGCCAAGTGATTCATCTTGTCTATCTGTTTTTATTTTTATTTTCAGCATTCTAGTTAGTTTTTATTTTTCTAGTTTAAAACCTTTTTCTAACTTTTTGATTTGATTAGACGTTGAGGATAAACTGGTACTAAAAGCTCTTGTGTCCTTGGACGACCTCGGTATCTTACCAACACTATACTACGCTCACGATGGGTGCACTTGCCCATATGTGTGTTTAGTGTTAGTAAATATCGTGTTTTATAAATTTAAAACTTGGCTAAAAAAGTGTAAAAGGGATTAAAATAAACATTAAAACCATAACACACTCCACGCACATCAAGTTTTTGGCGCCGTTGCCGGGGACACAAGGATTTTAAGAAAGTTAGGAATCAACGGCCTAATCGTTTTTTCTTATTTTTCTATTTTTTTTAGGATTTTTCTTAATTTTTCAGTTTCTGCAGAGCTCAGCACGGGCCGTGCCTGGTCGGACACGGGCCGTGTCCAGCATTATCACTGGTAGTTTTTATTTTCCGAGTTACAGAGAGCTGAGCACGGGGCCGTGTCCAACTCCCCAGAAACAGGGATCCGGAAAACAAACGCTGTACTTCCGACCGCGGGCCGTATTCACTGAGCACGGGGCCGTGGTGAACCTTCTGACCAACATTCTTTTCTGTTTTTATTGCAGGACTTGGAACCCAGGCGCCATATTTGAACTTCCTACGAAGTGCATGAGCTCCAGTTCTAGTAGAGACATAAAAGAACCTCTAGAAGAACCCGAACGCTTTCTCAGAAAAAGACTTAAAGCTAAAAACCAAGAGAAAGTTTCGGGGGACCCACTTCCAATGGCGGACCCACGTACCCTCATGGATTACCTACGACCCACTGTAGGCAATCTCGGCGTCGCTATCAATGTACCGAATGTCGAAGCCAATAACTTCGAACTTCGACCGCATTTGATACAAATGCTTCAAAACTCCGCAACCTTTCATGGGCTTGAGGACGAGGATCCCCATCTACATATCACTAATTTCTTAGAAATATGTGATACATTTCGGATCAATGGAGCATCAAATGACGCCATCCGCCTTCGAATGTTTCCATTTTCACTAAAAGACCGAGCTAAGGCTTGGCTTAACACCCTCCCAGTTGGCTCGGTAAACACCTGGGATGAACTAGCCCAAAAGTTTCTATATAAGTATTTCCCTCCCGCTAAAACGGCTAAATTAATGACTGAAATTAATACATATTCACAAGAGGATGGGGAATCCTTATATGAAACTTGGGAAAGGTTCAAGGTGCTACTAAGAAAGTGTCCTCATCACGGTCTTGCGGTATGGCAACAAGTATTCACTTTCTACAATGGGTTGTTGCCACACACGAGACAAACACTTGATTCTAGCTCCGAGGGACTTCTAGGTAATCGTCGCCCAAATGAAATATATTATCAAATTGAGGAAATTGCTCAAACCAATTTTCAGCGCCACACTCCCCGAGGAAATAAATCTATTACCCCGGGCACCCATAAGGTTGATGAAAGCACTTCTTTACAAGCCCAAATCGAGACCGTTTCTTCAAAAAATCAAAAAATTAGAAATGACAAAAACGGCCTCGGTTATGGCTTGTGAGGGGTGTGGTGGACCACATGAAAATTGGAGTTGTATGAAAGAAGTAGATGATCAAACAGAAACGGTGAACTACATTGATAATAGACATAGGCCGTCGGGTCCCCCAACGGGTACCTACAACCAAGGATGGCGTAACCACCGTAACCTTGGTTGGAGAGATCCCGACAATAGTAGTAGCCAACAAAACCAATGAACTAACTTTCAACAACCACAAAAATTTTCTCAACAACATGGTGGATGAGAAAGGCTTGAAGATACTGTATCTCGCCTTATCTCCGAAACCGAAAAGAAAAACTCGGATTGATTTCAGCAATTGGAATCGAATTTTAGAAATCAACAAGCTAGCATTCAAAACATTGAAAAACAATTAAATCAAGTAGCTCAAAATTTCTCCGAGAGACCACAAGGCGCGTTACCGAGCAATACCGAAACCAACCCAAAAGCGCAAGTACATCTCATCACATTAAGAAACCGAACCGTGGGTCCCGAGGAGGCTCCATTACCGCCAGCTGAAAGAAGCCAATCCAGCCAAACCATGACTCCACCCGCGCCACAACCAGAAAAGGCTTCTCCACTAACTCAAGAGCCCACTAAGACTCCTCCGGTCCCATACCCCGGTCGGTTAATTCCTCAAGAGACCGATGAGCAATTCGCAAAGTTCGAAAATTTACTAAAACAATTGCATGTTAAT
Organism: Helianthus tuberosus; assembly: GCA_030545235.1. NCBI lineage: Eukaryota > Viridiplantae > Streptophyta > Magnoliopsida > Asterales > Asteraceae > Helianthus > Helianthus tuberosus. The sequence continues at coordinate 163,112 of JARYGA010032181.1, forward strand.
ATTCCTTTTATCGAAGTCCTAACCAAATGCCTAAGTATTCAAAATTTATGAGGGACTTCCTCACTCACAAAAGGAAAATTGAATCATTGCAATTAGTTAACTTAGGCGAAGAATGCTCCGCTTTAGTACTCAACAAACTCCCACAAAAGAAGATTGATCCTGGAAGCTTCACGATTCCTTGCTCGATTGGGGAATCCCCCATTCGCAATGCACTAGCTGATCTTGGGGCTAGCATCAACCTCATGCTCGCATCATTGTTCAAACGACTCGGCCTAGGAAAAACAAGCCCTACAAAGATGAGCATACAACTTGCCGATAGATCCGTCAAATTTCCACAAGGTGTCGCTGAAAACCTATTGGTCAAAGTCGACAATTTTGTCTTCCCGGCCGACTTTGTCATACTAGACATGGAAGAAGACTCCGATGTCCCTCTCATCCTCGGGAGACCATTTCTAGCCACCGCCCAAGCAGTGGTAGATATGAATGACGGAACACTAACATTGAAGTTTGGTGACGAGGAAGTGAAGTTTGGAGTTGGAAAGAGAGAAGAAGACGAAGACCCGGTCAACTACATGAAAGTCATAGACTCAAGCTTGGATGACGCTCTCCGACGGTGTAGCTTGGGATGCAAAACATCCCACTTGGGTGGCATATGACCAGGCTTTGGGTCTAGCCAAGGACCCTTATAAACGTGGCGCACCACGGAGGCATTCCGTGGAACTATCCTTAGTTTAGTTTAGATTAATTCTTATGTTTTCTATTTAGTTTTAATTTTCAGGAATAAAACACACTCGGGATGGCAAAGGAAACAGGGGAAACTTGAACCAGCACCCCATGCAGGAAAACCGGGCCATCCGACAAAATTTTCTTCGTTACAGCAAGTTCAGCACGTGCCATGTCCGCCCAACACGGCCCCGTGCTGCACAGTTTGCAAAAAATGCCCAGTTCAGGTAAACTGGACACGGGCCGTGTTCACCCAACACGCCCCCGTATCCAGGCTTCTGTTTCTCTTTTTCAATTTTGTTACTGGCGACTGAACACGGGGCCGTGCCCGGACACCACGAGGTCGTGTCCAGACGCCCAGTAACACAAATTTTTGCTTTTTCACACCCTTTTACACATTCAATCAACCTAAAATCTTATTTTTGGGACACATCGAGGACAATGTGTAATTTAAGTGTGGGGGGATGCTAAAACCTTGAATCTTGCAAGTCCTAACTACAAGCCTTACACAAAACTCTATTGGAACCGCTAATCACGCCAAATTTCAATTTTTTTTTACTTGTCTAGGTTTAACTTGGGAATTTCAAAGTCTAAAAAGGTTGTATTTTTATAAATTTACAACCAATAGCGTCGTGATAAAAAGAACCAACATAAAAAAATTATGAAACGGCATGACAAGCTTAGTTAAAATTTGATTATATATACTTGATCACAAAAAAACCCATTCCCACAAAAGTGAGTTTTGAGCCTTTATTGAGCATACAAATATATATCTTTAAACTAAATGCTCATTTTTCGTTTCTTGTGTGAATAACCGCTTGGTTCTTACGACTCTAGAACTTGCCACGACGATACATTCCCGGTCCTTACCAACTTAAACCCGAGTAAGTAAATGATGGAGGCATTAGGACAAACCCCTTTTTATTTCTACACCATTATTTTTCTTTTTTTTTACCACCTATCCAAAATCCCCCTAGTTAGCCCCTTTGAGCCTAAACCTTTTCATTTCATAACCCAAACCAAACACCCTTTTCACCCACCAAAACCCTTTTTATTTTTAACCTTTTGTTTTAGTAACAAGCTCGGTTTTTCGTATGATTTTTCAAATATATATATATATATATATATACATATAGTGATGAAGCAAAAGAGAAATAAACAAACAAGTTTATCAAAAATAACTTTGTTTGAATAAAAGCTTCATCAAAATAAAAGTTGCAAAAATAAAAAGTCTTACGAAAACCGACGCTTGTTACGCTTTTCGCCCTTTCACTAACCACAAACCCAACCACCTACCTTTAACCCAAGCCTAACCCTTCACCCCAAAAGTCCTCTTGATATTTACAAAGGTATATAGTTAAAAAGGAGGAGGATTGATTGCTTAGCAAGCCTATGGTAGGAGTAAGAACCATGCCGCTCTCGAGTGATTCACTAAAATACATTTTCGGCCGAGTGTTGAGTGATCTCCGTGAGGTATGTGAACTTGTATATAAATGGAATTTTAAAGAGGCATGTTATGCCCTAATAAGTAATTTATCTTATGAAAAGTTTTAAATAAATCATGACGAATAGGATTGTAAATAAATAAAAAATAAAACTTAATAAAGATTCTTGGAAATCCCGACACTCTATGACAAGCCCAAAAACCTACTCTTCTACCCATTCCATTTGGGAGTGTAAAACCATATTATAAAGAGTTTTGCTTGAGGACAAGCAAAGATTCAAGTGTGGGGGTATTTGATGTGTGCAAAATGCAACATATAAATTACATCAATTATGGCATAAAACTAACCCTTTTTAGTACTAATGTTGGAAAAAGTGTGCTTTTGTCTTCCTTTTGTATTTTCAGGATTAAATGAGCTCAAATTAACAAAAGAAGCAAAAAGACAGCTAAATCTAACATAAATACAAGAAAAGGAACAAACGTGACATGCCCGACCCCACGATAGCATCTTCCAAAGCAAAACAAGAAAACAGAAGGCTGAACACGCCCCGTGCTCAGTGAACACGGGGGCGTGCCCAAGTGCCAGCAGAAAAGACAAACCTGTAGAAGCTTCTATCGCCCACCACGGGGTTGTGCTCAGCGGACATGGGGCCGTGGTCAACTCTAAGATTCGCAGAATCTGGGAAATCTCGATAGTACAGATTTGCTTCTGCACATGGGGGCGTGCCCAATAGACATGAGGGCGTGGTCAACTAATGCAGACAAACTGCAATTAATGAAGAAATAGATGAAGGAAGGACACGGGGCCGTGCCCGAGCTTCTGTTCAACCTATAAATAGGAGTGCTTGGCTCAAGTGCAAACCATCCCTTGGCACACCACCTCTCTCACACTTCACCCACCACCCACCACCACCATAACACCGTCATCCACCACCATCATCCATTGTCCATCATAGAGTGTGTGAGTCGTCTCGGGATCCAAGATTGATCGTAAGAGTTCTTGACAATCAAGGCCATGTTTGCCTAACTCTCTTACATCACTTGGTGAAGACAAAGTGTCTAGTGTAATACTTTTTATTTTTAATCTTTTCGCACTTTTTACTTGGTTATGTATTAATGACTTTAATAACTAGTTTCTTATGTTGAAGGTGATTTTTCCTTATCGTTTGTCCGTGGTGTCTTAGCATTATTTTACTGTCTATATAAAATAAAAGATTTTCACCATTCATATCTCCACAGTCTATATGGAGGTATGTTGGCTACCTGGTCGGGGGTTAAGGGAACGGTTTGATAAGAGTCTTGCCTTGTTCAGTGTATAGATCCTGCAAGGAACTGGGTCAAATTTAGTAGGACCTCCTTCAATACTTAACGGTATTGGATGGCGGGGGTCCAAACTCTTTGACCCCCTCATATGTAAGCTACTATTAATACTTTAACCCGGCTACTTAGGACTGCATCCCTACTGACTCAGACTACTTAGCCGAGGGTAACGTCACCTTCAAAAGAGGGGCCTACCATAATATGCATTAATAACTTAATTAATTATATTTCAATAATCCGACCCTTTAGGATTGTATCCTTGTTGACTCAAACTACTGGGTTGAGGGTAACGTCACCTTCAAAAGAGGGGCCTAACACAATAACTAAGATAATCTCTTAAAAAGTGCAAAAGTGTGGAAATAATCAAAGATTACACTATACACGAGTCGGAGCCAAGTGATTCATCTTGTCTATCTGTTTTTATTTTTATTTTATTTTCAGCATTCTAGTTAGCTTTTTATTTTTCTAGTTTAAAACCTTTTTCTAACTTTTTGATTTGATTAGACGTTGAGGATAAACCGGTACTAAAAGCTCTTGTGTCCTTGGACGACCTCGGTATCTTACCAACACTATACTACGCTCACGATGGGTGCACTTGCCCATATGTGTGTTTAGTGTTAGTAAATATCACGTTTTATAAATTTAAAACCTGGCTAAAAAAGTGTAAAAGGGCTTAAAATAAACATTAAAACCATAACGCACTTCACGCACATCAACTACCGTGCGACTTTGGTACATGGATAGTGGCTGTTCTAGGCACATGACAGGAGACTTGTCCCAACTTATCAATGTAAAAGAATTTGATGGTGGATATGTCTCTTTTACGGGAGGAGAGTCAGGCAGAATCACGTTGAAAGGAACAATGAGAAACGACGTATTAAGCTTCGAGAATGTGAACTACGTCCCAGAACTAAAACACAATTTGCTAAGTATCTCACAAATCTGTGATAGAGGAAATTCAGTTCATTTCACAAAGAAGGGATGTTATGTGCTTAAACCAGGAATTGTGATACCTGAGGATTGGTTTTTAATGACTGTCGAGAGAAGAGGAAATGCGTATGTTATCGACAAGAACAAGAAACCGTGTGAGGAAATCACTTGTCTTTTCTCAAAGATTTCAGAACATGATGGTCTGTTGTGGTATCGTCGCCTTGGGCATGTGAATATGAAGAATCTGAATCGTCTTGCTAAAGGTCAAATGGTCTGTGATCTACCAATCAAAGACTTCATGCTGGTAGAAAAGTGTGTTGCTTGCGCAAAAGGAAAAGCTCATCGAAAGCCTCATAAGTCCAAGTCTACACCTTCGACAAAAGTCGTTCTTGAGTTACTACACATGGATCTTTTCAGTCCTGTAAATGTGATGAGCATTGGCAAGAAGGCGTATTGTCTTATGATCGTAGATGACTACTCTCGCTACACTTGGGTTTACTTCCTTAGTCAAAAGAATGAGGTTGCGGGTTTAATCAAACAGTTCATCACTCTAGTTGAAAATCAAGCTAGTACAAGGGTGAAAGCAATTCGATCAGGCAATGGGACGAAATTCAAGAATATCACCTTAGATACATTCTGCGCAGAAAAGGGAATCGAACGACAGTACAGTACACCACGAACTCCACAACAAAATGGAGTGGCTGAGAGACGAAATCGTACTCTTATAGAGGCGGCACGAACCATGTTGGCCGACTCGAAGCTTCCTAGTTTCTTCTGAGCCGAAGCAGTTAGCACGACTTGTTACATCCAGCATCATGCTTTAGTAAAAACGTCACATGAAAACTCCTTACGAGATTCTGGAAGGACGTAAACCCTCGGTCTCACACTTCCGTATCTTTGGTTGTCCGTGTGTCTTGTTACTCATGGACACTAATGGGAAGTTTGAGGTCAAAGGGGATGAATGTTTCTTTATTGGATACGCTAAAGGATCTTCCTATAGAGTGTACAATAAAGTAACCAAGAAGGTCGTCGAGTCGTGCAACATTGAATGGCTCGAATAAAATTCTACGGACGCTAGAGTTGGTCCAGATTAGTTATATGATTATGCTGATTTATTCAAATCCTTTAACATTTTGTCTGGTGTTTCTCCTGATGCAGGTGTGTCGACTCCGATACAACAGTTTCGTTTGGTGATATAGAAGAAGAGGAACATGATGAAGGGAGCTCGCAAAATCAAATTATCAATCCACCAGGAATGAGATTTATAGAGCATCCAACGTCCCATCAATCCCCTAAAGGTGCATCATCAGGAGGTGTTCACTCGAATGCATCTGGATCTGATTTGTTTCCTGACCCCATCCCTGAAGATTGTACTGTTACTACTCATGTTGTTCACTGCGTTGTAGTACCTAATGAGGGGGAGTCGAGCAACATAAACACAATTCAAGGCGAGACCATACCTAAATTTGCCATTCCAACAAGCGTTTAAAGAAATCATCCCATTGAGAACGTGATTGGTCCTGTAAATGCAGGAGTTCAAACCAGGAGTCAATCAGGAACCATTAATCTTTGCTTATACTCATGCTACATTTCTTAAATTGAACCTAAAACCATTGATGTAGCTTTGCAGGAACCTGGCTGGGTCGATGCTATGCATGAAGAGTTGAACCAGTTCGAGAAGCTGGGAGTATGGAAGCTTATGGAGTTGCCGAAAGGGAAATGCAAACTTGGAGCTCGATGGGTTTTTAGAAACAAGCAAGATTCTACAGGAGTTACTGTTTGAAACAAAGAAAGATTGGTGGTCCAGGGATTCAGAAAGATATAGTGACTGGATTGTGATGAAGTTTACGCCCCGTTTGCACGACTTGAGTCCATCCGGATTTTCTTAGCATACGCGTCCTACATGGGGTTCACTGTTTATCAGATGGACGTCAAGACTGCGTTTTTGTATGGAGACGTGAAGGAGGAAATCTTTGTTGAGCAACCAACGGGTTTTGTCCATCCAGATCATCCAGAATATGCCTATAAGCTTGACAAGGCATTTTAAGGATTGCACCAAGCTCCAAGATCTTGGTATACAACTCTAACTGAACATCTTCTGGCTCATGGGTACACACGTGGCACGATAGACTAGACTCTGTTTATCAAGAGAGTGGGCAAGGATCTGATCTTGGTTCAAATCTATGTTGATGATATTATCTTCGGATCAACAAATGAAGAGCTTTGCAAGGAATTTGAGAGAGTTATGAAAAAGAAGTTCGAGATGAGTGCGTTCGGAGAAATGACATTATTCTTGTGTTTACAAGTCAAACATGATTCTCGAGGCATTCTTATTCATCAAAGGAAGTATGTGGCCGATGTGCTGGCAAAATTTAAGTTCACAGACGCAAAACCGGCTGAAACTCTAATGGCAAAAAGACCTTTACTGACTGAAGATGCAGAAGGATCCCCTGTTGATCAACGCCTTTATAGGTCTATGATCGGGTCGTTGATGTATCTGAGAGTGAGCCATCCAGACATCATGTTTGTTGTCTACAACTGCGCACGATATCAGGTTAACCCTATAAACTCTCATCTTACTGCTGTTAAACGAATCTTTCGGTACCTTAAAGGCCGACCTCGGTTTGGTCTATGGTATCCGAGAGATTCCAATTTTGACCTGTTTGCGTTTTCTGATAGTAATTTTGGAGGCACTGACAAGGATAGGAAATCCACATCAGCTGGATGTCAATATTTGGGTGACAGGCTCATTTCTTGGCAATGCAAGAAGCAGCAAATGGTGGCGATTTCCACAGCTGAAGCAGAGTATGTTGCGGCTTCTGCGTCTTGTTTCCAAGTGGTGTGGATGCAACATCAATTGCAGGACTACGGTTTGACTTATCTTAACACTACCATTTACTGCGATAATGATGCTGCTATACAAATTGTGAAAAATCCTGTCTTCCACTCAAAAACCAAGCACATTGATATTAAAGTTCATTTTATACGAGACTGTTTTGACAAAGGTCTTATCAAACTGGAACAAATCGACACAAATGCAAATGTTGCCGATTTATTCATAAAACATGTCAGCAGCTGTTGGTGCACACATCTGTCGTCTTCGTCTTATATCGAGTCTCGGGTTCGTTGCAGATCTGAACAAGTGACATCATAGAGATGACATCACAAGTGACATCATAGAGATGACATCATAAGTGACATCATCATTACTACATGCTCACATGAAGACAAAAGTTTGAACAATCTGTTTGAAGCTTGACCGTTTGAAGAAGTCACTTTTGAAGCATGACCGTTTGAGAGTGTTAGTTTGAAGAATGTCATGACCGTTTGAACATGCATGACCGTTTGAAGGGTGGCATGTCACCTTCAAACGGTCAGGGTCTTGTCCTATAAATACCCTTCAAACTTTCATCATTTGTAACTTTCCGGCCAGAGCAACGAAGTGCTGCCGAAGTGTTGTCAGGTTGTAAAACGTTATAGAATCAATATTACAACAGTTTTAAGCGTGAATCTTGCTGAATTGAACTCTACACGTCTGTTTCCGCCTTTCGTGTCGAGATAAACTCTTCTGAACGACTCATTTGGGTCTGAAAACGATCCTACAAGTGGTATCAGAGCTCAGGAGGAAGAGTTCATACCAATTCAGCCACAAATTCTGATTTTCTACACCTTCTTTCAAAATTTAACAATTTTTCACGGTTAAAATCGGCTAAAACTTTCACAATGTGTGCGTAATTGTGTTTTAACAAACCCTTGAGAATATTAGTTCAAAATTCGAAGTAAAAGTGGTAAAAATGGCTTGAAAACTGGTGTCCGTTTGAACGAGCCCAGCGCCTGACCGTTTGAAAACTGCCTGACCGTTTGAAATCTGCGCCTGACCGTTTGAAAATGCACCTTACAGTTTGAAAATGCACATGACCGTTTGAAAATACATGGTTGCCCGTTTGAAATTGACCATGTCCGTTTGAAGGTGACTGACCGTTTGAAAATAATGAGTTAACCGTTTGAAAGTGGTTTGGTAATTCACATGTTTGTGCATTGAATTGTGTGAAACTTTAAAAGAATGATGTCGGTTTGCATGTGTTGTTGCCAGCTTTAGTGAATCATTAACCGAGGATGTCAGTCGGTCACATGTTGTTTTTGTTCAAGGTTGCATGTGATTATTATAAAGGAGTGTCGGCCACTTTCATAGTGATGTATTAAAGGTTGTCGGCATTTATAAGTTCAAACAATTGCGTGTGATCAGACATACATTGAGGTCCAATCAAACTATGTTTTCGGTTTAGTGGGTTTATCAGTCCAAGATTTAAACAATTTAGTAATATTGGTTGTTGATTGGGTGAAGTTTGCGGCTCAATCTGATTAGTGGTTAGGTTGGTCCAATAGTTTTTCCTTGAGAAATATAAGTGTTCATGTGATATGTATTTTGATCTGATCATAGGTGTCCAGCCCATGTGATTGATTCATATCATCGGCCAAATTGTTTGATTCCATAGTGACAGCTCTTATCAAAGTGAAAGAGGTCAAATTAAAGTGTTGATTGTCCATTGAATCACAGCCAAATCAGATTGATTTGTATATCAGCCCAATCATTTCGGATTGCTTGTTCGGCCCTATCACAGTTTGAATTTGATCCGGGTCAAAGCTGTCCGCACAGAATATTCACCAGTTCGAGTACCAGTCTTATCCTGTTAATTGATAAATCTTTAAACTGATTATTTTTTTTTGTCTGGTTGTTGTCAGGTATTTTTAACAAGGTGATACAACTCATTTGAAAATATCTAACATGGACGAAGATTTCTACAACGCATTCGCTACCCCAGTAACCCCGATTACTCTTGCACAGAACACGATGTTGGAAAATGAAACGGGTACGATGCAAAAACCTTCGAAACTCATGAACATCGAGGAGTACAAGAGTTGGGAAGAAAAGTTTGAAAATTGGGTGCAAGCCAATTATCTAGATACATGGGAGAATGTCGAAACAAAATACGTTAGACCGATGAATGACGATGAAGAGAAAATTCCAATTAAAGATCTGAGTGCTGAAAACCGGAAGAAATACAAAGATGAGAAGATGATGTTAAGTATTATTCAACAAGCAGTTAAAGAAGACATCCTGGTTTTATTACAACATAGTGGAACATCTTATTCAATATGGAAAACATTAAAGTCAAAATTTCAAGGTAGTGAGGAAATGGTCAAGAATAAGAAGTCATTACTAAAGAAAGAGTTTGATTTGTTCCGAGGGTTGAAGAATGAGAGCACTAAGTAAATCATTGAAAGATATTGCAATCTGCTTGCTAACATGAAGAGGTTGAAGATCAATAAAGACAATGAGGAATTGATTGAAAAATTATCAGATGCGTTACCGTATGAAACGTGGGGTACTTATCTCATGATTCTCAGAAACAAGAAAGGTTTTAAAGATTTGACACTGAGCAAGTTTATCGAAAAGATTGAAGCTCAGGAGATGGAGCAGAGAAAGGCTATAAGAATGAAAGATTTCGACGGTGAACAAGACATCGGTCTTTACTACAAAGGTGGTGTTAGTGATAAATCCACCAACTTGTCACCGAAAGTTCAAGCAACATTCAATGCAAAGAGTCCATCTGAAAGTTCATCCAAAGGATCAAGTAGCAACACAAGTTTTTCATCATATCCATCCTTTGATCCGAACATTTCAACAACAAAGAATGGCAAGAAGCTTTAGTGCAACATTGTACTGAATTTGGAGAATGATGAAGACTATTCAGCAGAAATTGCTAAGAGTCACATGTCTTTGTTGGGAACTGTATTGGAATCTTATGGTAGTTTTGTTGCAGGTCGGATCGGGAATCCAATGCTGACAAAGGAAGATTATGAACATATCGATGCTGAAGAGATGGAGCTGATGGACATAAAATGGTGCTTGGCCAGCGTGTTGAGGAGAGCTGAGAAATTCAAGCAAATCACTGGAAGAGATGATCTTCGTGAGGCTGGTGTTTCTACTTTAGGTTTTGACAAATCTAAAGTCACTTGTTTTCGTTGCAGGGAGAAGGGTCACTTCAAGAGGGAGTGCACCAATCGCGAAGCAAGTGGAGCTCAGAATCCTTTTAACAACAATAATGATTACTACCGAAAAGCCATTTACCATCAAATTGCCCAGCAACCATCTCAACAACATCAACATCAAGCACAAACTGCACATGGAAGGAATGTGATTGAAGACTCTAGAAAGAGAGCTTGTGTGGTTAATCAAGATTCTTCAAAGAGAGCTGATGGTAGTGCCTTGGTAATAGATCAAGATGACGAAAAGTTACCTGAAGGGTTTAGCTGGGAAAATTTCACTTGGGATAATTATGTTCCTGATCAAGCTATAGCTCACACAGCTTTTGTAGCTCGAGTTGAAGAGGAAAGTGATGATGATACTGAGTATTGGGCGAGAAAATTCGATGCTGATATGAAACTGATTGCAGAAAGTGACAGTGAAGATGAAAAGGTTAAAAAGAAAAAGAAAAAGGTCAAGACTCCAGTCAGTAGTGATGATGAAGTTGTTCCAGTGATGTGACAAAAGAAAAAAGAAGTACCAAAGTTCAAGGTTGATGAGGAAGTTGATACTAAAAAGATTCCGGTGAAGTGTGAGAACTGTGAAGCTGTGAAGAAACAGAACAACACACTGATCTATAACTTGAACAGTTTGAAGGAATCTTATGATGTGTTGAACAAAGCTATGAACCAGTATAATCAAACAAGTGAAGAACAAGCTACAGCAATGAAGACACTTCAGGGTGCTTTTATGACGAAGCAAAAAGTAGTGAACAACTACATTGAGAAGTGTGCTATGCTAGAACAAAAGCTGGAGTTGCAAAGAATTGAGACTGAAAGAGTAAATCGTTTGTTGAAAAGTTACTCATGTACTTCTTATGTCATTGACAGGATTTATCCAACTGTTGAAGGCATGAAGGCATTTGAAGAGGATGAAGTAACTGAAGAAAAGAATGTTGAAAAAGTCTCTGAACAAAGGACTCCAGAAGAGAAGATTGACAAGAAGAGTGACACAAAGAAAAAGACTGACAAGAAAAATTCTGGTAAGAAACAAGGTGTCAGTTACAACAAGTGTCCAACCCCACTGGAAAATGGATATTTGCCGAGAAATCCAAATTCTGAAAGAGTCCAAAAGGCTACAAACTTACAATGGGAGTCGGAGTCGTCAGTCAATTTGCCAGAAAATATTGATGTGATGTTTACATCGTCTGACACTGATCAAGAGTCCGAATTAATAAAGAAAGTGGTCGATCAAGTGTTGGATAAAGATGAAATTGAGGAGTCAAAGTTGGAGTCAAACTCAGAGTCAAAGTCGGAGTCAGAGTCAAAGTCTGGGTCTGAAAGTTCGAGTTTGATAGTCAACAGTTCAAAAACTTCGGTTAAAAGGGTTTACAACAAAGAATTTCTTCTATCAAAATCTAATTTGAATGACGAAACATTCAAAGTTGCATATACATTGAATGATTCCGACAAATTATATTCTGATGAGGAATTTCCAATAAGAGGTGTTAAACTTGACATGATTAAAAAGGTTTTCAAACTAACATAAATTAATATTTCTGAAATAAAAGATGGAAATCTTAATGATAAACCTAAAAAATACACCTCAAGAGTACAACAAAGATTAAACAAGAAAAAAGGTTACAGTTCTGGTTCTGGTTTTCACAAGAAACCAAACCCTAATCGTAATTTCAAAAAGAAAGGTCTTGGTTTTACTCCAACAGAAAAAAAGAAAAATGAAAAATATGTTCGTGATTTTAAAGCAAAAATGACATTTGTTTCAGGCTCTAGCTCTGAAGAGGAAGAAAAGAAAGAATTCTGGAGGCAGTCAAACAGTGAGTTCCTTGCAAAGAAGCAAGATGACATGAAGAAGAGGGCTGAGCAGAAGAAAGATACGAGAACCTGTTTCCAATGCAACAAAGTTGGACATATTGCCAGGGAGTGTTCAAAGGCAATACAATCAAAACAGGAAGTATCACGTAAACTAGAAGAAAAAGTGGTTGAGTTTGAACCACCAATTGACAGAACTAAATTGTTTAAAAATTCTACTTTTGAGATTGGTGAATGTTCAAATAGATTTTACAAGAAAAGGGCAAAATCTGACAACCAGAAATGGGTTGTTAAAAGATCTGGTGGTAGCTCTAGTGATGATTCTGATAAGTCTAAATCAGAGGAGCTATCTTCTGGCAATGAATCTGATTCCACAAAATCAGATGAGCCACAGGTTGTTTCAAAAGGAGAAAAATCAGTTCTGACTGTGGATGAGGAAAATTTTCCATCACATCGGACTGAAAATTATAAAAAGAAAATTGGTAAAGTTGAGATTTCAAACCAATTTTATGATGACAAAAAGGTTTTCGATGTTGAAAAAGCTTTTAACTCCAAAGTTCACTACATTTTTGGTAAAATGATTGACAGAAAGGTCAAAGGAGTGAAGGAGTTTTACGAGAAGAAGACGAAGAAAGATAAGGTTGAACCATCCCTGGTTTATGACTGGGTTGGTACATATTACGAACAGTAAGTCTCTGGACTTGCCAGAGCTCCCAGGTTGGTAAGAGTGGAGCAGGAATCGGCATCTATCTTTCTTGGTTGATAATCTTACAAGTGGAAAAGATGGTAAAGTACAGGTGATATCATTTAAATTGTTAGTTTTCTACAACTGGTATGATTGGTAGGAAAACCTACAAGTGGTTGAAAAAGAGGTTTACACTTACAAGTAGTAAAATCAAGGACATTAAGTTGTACTTGCATTTTCCTACAAGTGGTTAATCAAGGTCATTAGTTTGAACTTGATTCGGCCATACATTCATGTGATATTTGAAGACAATGTGATGAACCAAACCCCTAACTTTACAAGTGGTAAAATCAATCAAACTTATTTTCCGGAAAAACCATTTGATTAAAACAAACTTAAGTGTTTTGAAATCAATGGGAAAATAGTTTGTTGTGAGGGGGAGTTCTGATTGTTTATGCCAAGTGGATGGCGAATTGAAGTGATTCGATATCAGTTGTCATTTTATTGCACAGTTTATTTTCAAATTTCCTAAAATGTGTTTGCATTTTAAGGGGAGTAAGAAAATTTCAGAAAATCCAAAAACATTTGAAAATTTGAAAAAGACAAAAACATGATAAAATGAAAAATGAGTTTTTGTGTCAAAGAAGAGGAAATGATAGTACATCAGTGGAGTATCACAGCATGCTAAAGAATTGGAAAGTTAAAAATGTGATAAACGGTCTCACTGATGATGTGCCAGTAGATTTTTGCACATTTAGTAGATTGTGACGAGATATAAACCTAAATTTCAAACTTGCTTATACCGTGGGGGAAACATCTCTCGGATATATGGGTAACCCCCGAAATCTTGTTTGAAAGGTCCCTCTTTCTGAGATACTAGGTATTTATGCTCAGTGATATCCGGGGTATTATTCCGGGACTTCTGCTGAATGGAAGTTCTGACCTAGTCCTTGAATAATACTTTCTGCTTGCTTGAAATATAGTGTCGCCCTCAGCAAATTGATGAAACAATAAAATTGATAGTCATTGCTGTTGAAACAAAAGATCCTCTAAAGGGGACACACCCAAAAGTTGAGTCATGATCTCTCTGCTGAACGGTAGTTCTGACCTGAGCTCTCATGATTCTTTATAATTTATAACCCCTTACAGATATCATCTATGGTATACTCACCTGTAAGACTGAATATTGGGATCTGGATACGGGAGTATATTCTGAGGTGGGACACGCGATTGAGTTTAAGTGTCTAAGACATTAATCTCGTATCTCGAAGCAATTGAATTTTGTGTGAGAATTTAAGTGGATCAGTATACTGACAATCTAAGTGAATCGTTTAGAACTTAAAATGAAATCAAGCTTAACGGTGTTAGTGATTTGTCTCAGAAACTGATATGATCCTCTTTCACAAACTCACAAAAATATTGTTTGTAAATATTTCTTCTCTATATTTCATTACATTCCAAAATCCAAAAATATTTTAGTGTGTTTTAGCATAAATTTTGAAAAATTCAAAAAGATTTTCGACAACTGGTGTTGGAGAGCTAATTTTCAAAATTCTGAGTGCTAAACATGATGAACAGATGGTTTGGGAGAGTGTGTTGATTTGATAAGAAAAACGATATTTCTTCAAGTGGTTCATCAATGATAAACATTGTAAAATCATTTTTTGATTGGATAATTCCTGCAAGTGATTCAGTGGATGGTGAGCTTGTTTTTACAAGTTATCTTTAGAAAATTTACTTTTGGGTAGAGAATGTGCAGGTTATTTGAATGATAGAGAGCCAGGTTCCGATAACTGAAGACTCTGTGATTTCAACATGCCAGACTGCGATCCCTGCATATCGAAAGGGGGAGTCTGAAGACATCCGAGTAGAGATTGTTCGTGGGGAGTCTGCTGATGATGAAAAGAGAAGAGAGAAGGTTTGAGGATTCTTACAACGTCAAATACTTCAAAGAGTTCAAGAGGACTGATAAAGACTGAAGATGCGAAGACTGGACACTTAAGACTCGTCAACATCTGAGGGGGAGTCTGTTGGTGCACACATCTGTCGTCTTCGTCTTATATCGAGTCTCGGGTTCGTTGCAGATCTGAACAAGTGACATCATCATTACTACATGCTCACATGAAGACAAAAGTTTGAACAATCTGTTTGAAGCTTGATCGTTTGAAGAAGTCACTTTTGAAGCATGACCGTTTGAGAGTGTTAGTTTGAAGAATGTCATGACCGTTTGAACATGCATGACCGTTTGAAGGGTGGCATGTCACCTTCAAACGGTCAGGGTCTTGTCCTATAAATACCCTTCAAACTTTCATCATTTATAACTTTCCGGCCAGAGCAACGAAGTGCTGCCAAAGTGTTGTCAGGTTGTAAAACGTTATAGAATCAATATTACAATAGTTTTAAGCGTGAATCTTGCTGAATTGAACTCTACACGTCTGTTTCCGCCTTTCGTGTCGAGATAAACTCTTCTGAACGACTCATTTGGGTCTGAAAACGATCCTACAGGAGCTTGAAGTTTCAAGTGCTTGTAGATTTTCTGAAAATGATCCGCTATACCGACTGAGCATGTTTTTGTTTTTCGTAGGTAAATTTGTTCATACAGTTTTCTATTCTTAGATAGTTTTTATTTATGCACAAATTTAGGGGTAGAAATTTTGAAAAATACAAAAACATTGAAAATTTTTGAAAAATACAAAAACATTGAAAAATTTAGAAAAATACAAAAAGAAGCATTGCATGACATGGGAAATGAAATGAATTTTCACATTGTGGTAAAGGGCTAACTCATGTAAAACCAGTATCAAAATAGTTGGACTCTCGAATGATGTGTTGGTAGGCTCTATCCTTAAGGCTGGAAACATTGGTTGTTTCTGTTCAAGAACCTAAATTAGTTAATGACCCCAGGAAAGAAAGTCACTTGGAATTAGCTCATTTCTATTTGAATGCTCGTGTGATGTCCCGATACACACAATTCTGGCCTGGTTCTGAAATCTTCTCTGAAATAGTCGTGTATCTCCTTTGTTTTGCGTGAGCAAAGACCTAGAGGTGCTAGGTAGAGTTTAGCTTCTGTTTTGCGTAAGCAAAGACCTAGCCGAGCGTCTGTCGTCTTATAGATTAATTTACACCCGAAAGAGGCCCTCAAGTGCCCAATAGAAACCCTAGACACCTATATCAAAATGAGAAAAACTCATTTGATCTGTACATTATATCATCTCTGCTTATGATCTATTCTGTTCTTTTCTTAATCTAGTCCCAGTTAAGGTTTCAAAAGTCTGGAACGGACTTGTGGAAATATGTGGTAGGGAAACTGCTTGCATGATAGAGTGTGCGAACTAAAATTACAGGATTTTATTAGTATTTGTTTGGGTGCTCATTGTTAAGAAATCAAAACATGATAAAATCAGTTACAGGCAGTTACATGGAAAAGGTCTTGGGAGATGAGTTTAGGTGGACAAATATACTGGCAATTGTCTAGATCATTCAGTAGTAGATCAGTGTTGATAAGTGAAGTCAAGCCCGAAACCTCGTGATTTGATCCCTGAGCAATTACGAGATTTCCTATTTTATTTTTGTAAATAATGTTCATATTATTTATTTTTGTGTTTTTAGGTTTTTGCTTCGTAAAACATGCTCGGAAAGTTAAATGGATTATTAAAATTATTATTGGTTAAAAGGATTTTTGAAATAAATTGAAAATGTTAAATAAATCCTTAAACTAATTGTGAAATGGTCTCTGCCCAATTTTTGGCTCGGCCCAATTCAAAGGCCCGGCCCATAAATGTGTGTTGAGGTACAAATGGCAGGTCTCGAGTCGAGACCTCATTTCTCACTTGAGACCAATCACTGTTGCTCTCAACTCTCTCTCTCACTGTTTCGGCGATCTTCTTATTTTCGACGTGTTTTCCGGTCTCGACTCATCAGATTTGAAGGTATTATGATGGTTTGTTTGAAGATTTGCAGGTTGTTTGAATATTAGATGAAGATCTTTTGAAGATTTAAAGATGAACAAGAACCCTAATTTGACCTCATTTTGGTCTTCAAAGGAATTTAAAGATGTTTTTGGATTTTGATCCAAATTAAGATAGGTCAAAGCTTGTTTGTGTGGTCTCGACTCAGATTGCAGAAATTGACATGAGGACTCGAGACCTCTGGTTGCGAGTCGCAACCTCATTGGTCTCGACTGAGGTCTCAACTCAGAACCTCATTGGTCTCGACTCAAAACCACTTGGTCTCGAATGAGGTCTCGATTCGAAACCTCATGGTCTCGACTCGAAATCTCATTGTCTCGACTCAAAGTTTGACTTTGACTTTACCATTTTATCAGTTTGACCTGCAATCTGAGTTGTTGACTGGTTGACTTGTATAATTTTACATTTTTGTGAAAT
Organism: Helianthus tuberosus; assembly: GCA_030545235.1. Taxonomy (NCBI): domain Eukaryota; kingdom Viridiplantae; phylum Streptophyta; class Magnoliopsida; order Asterales; family Asteraceae; genus Helianthus; species Helianthus tuberosus. The sequence goes on from JARYGA010032181.1 coordinate 180,456, forward strand.
TTAGCTAAGTTAACAAGGAACTTTTCAAATACATTCCTATACTTAATTTTTGTGTTTTGTGAAGGTCATGGATTTGAAGTTCATCTCGACACACAATTAGGCGGGGTACTTAGCACCACCTCCGGAGAAGCACAAGAAGTTGTATACTTCGTTAATCAAGGGATTGAATAGTTGCATAATCATTCACGCTTTACGAGAGAATCCTGTCGTCTATGAAAACCTAGTTCAAGAATTCTGGAAGACTGCAAGATTTGATGCACTAGGAGCAGGAGGTAAAGGAGCGATTGTTGCTGAAATTCAAAAGAAGAGCGTTACTCTAACCGAACAAATGATAAGGGAGGTCTTATAGTTTAACGATCAAGTGACATATCCCATTGATATTCTGGCTGAAACCGTGGAAGCTATTTTGCTTCATCTAAGCTATGAAAGAACTTATCCTTCGCTAATGAAGAAGTTTGTGCATCCATGTTGACCCTTGTTGGTGCACATGTTCATCTTATGTATGACGGAAAACATAGGGGGAACGGATCAGCTGAGTATCACACAATCTGCTGCGTTTGTTTGTCTGATAACAAATCAGCCATTCAACTACTCAAAATACATTTTTGAAGGCATGAAGAGAAACGTGATTGGCATTTAAAAGGATAAGTTTATCATGTATCCGAGGTTCGTACAAATGATGTTTAATGCACATTATCCAGAGTTGGAGAGATCTGGAAATACCTTGGATTTAAAGCCAATGGGTCATGCATGTTTTGGTGCTCTCACGTCTAAGAGGGGTAATGAAAAGAAGTTTGAAGGACTGATTCTGTTGGAGAAGTTTGGTCAGTTTGCTGAGATAGAAGATGTAGCAGCTGAACCAGTGTTAGTACAACCTGCACCTATGAATGCTGCACCAGTTAATGGTCTAGTGAATGCCTTGATTGCAGAAGAGCACGTTGTTCAAGGTGCTACTTAAGAAGAGCCTAAGACAGAGATTCTAACAATAAACTCTTATGATGAAGGCATTGAAATTAGCTGTGATGATGATGATGAAGTTGAGCATCTTCCTGAAGCTGAAGCTAGTTCTGTTGTTTCTGTTATTCAACCAGTGATTACGTTTGAGAGTTTGGCTCAGCTGTTAAAAACCATAACTAAAAAGATGGGAAATCGTCCTTCCGATCCTTCAGTTCAAAATAAAGAGCAAAAGACTAATGACCCAAAGGATCCTGAAACTGAACCATTGAAGCAAAAAAGAAGGGATCCTCGACCTGGTGTGTATGTTGAGCAAAACAAAGATCAACTCTTGACTGATGCTGATGATGAAGATGGTTTGTATAATTTTGAGTTTGATAAAGATGCATCTGCTACTGCTACTGAGACAGTGTTTGATTTTGATGTTGATACACCAAGAATGGATGTGGATGTTACGTCTATAGAGATTCCAGTTACCACTACTGTTTCTACTCCAATCATCGAGTCAACACCACCTGTTACTACTGCTATTGCAAGTTCGTTAGGGACAGTTCATGAGGAACCTTGTAGTTCAAGTGGAAAACGGCCTGAAGAACCACTAAGAATGTCGTTTGATGATGATTCAAGTGATGATGATGAGTTTATAAGTATGAGAGAGATGAAGAAAAGAATAGTTGTGCTTGAGCAAGACTCGATCCATAAAGATGCTAAGATCATTCAGCTTGAAGATACTATTGTGCAAAAGAATCAACATATTGATCAGCTTCAAGGTGATGTCAGTTTGTCGTTCAACATGGTATATGATCTACGTGGTAATTCGGAGAAGAAGTTTGGCAACGAATTTTCAGATCCGACTGACATAGAAAGTAGAAGAAAAGCTGAAGAAGATCGAGCAAGGGCTTTTTCTAAGGATGATGCTGAAAGAACTACTACAATGGATCAGTATTTCAAAAAAATTACTGACAAAGATGCTGACAAAGCAAAAGCTGAGAGGTTGAAGAAGAAAAGAGAGTTTGTGGTTTTGAAGAACAAGAATCTCAATCCTGATGATGATGATTCTCAAGCCACTCATCATTTGATGGATGTTGGTGAAAATTACTATGACAAAGTTGGAAACCGCTCAGGTATAATAAGCTGGGGTTTTGATCATGATCGTCACAGGTGGTGGATCAAGAAAAAGGTTGGACCGGTTGAATGGTACAAAAATCCTGCTCAGGTTCAGACGTTCACTAAGGTGGACTTGATTACTCTGTCAAGGTCACCTTATGTGGATGATCAGCCTGGAGGGCGTGGATATTTATTCTTTGAAAGATTGCATAGAGAAGTTGCATGTGGATTTCCTTCTATGCACACTGTTGAATCCATTGTCACTCCTGCTAAAGGTGTTAGAGATCCACGTACCAACAAAAGGATGAAGATTGTGTCATGGCCACCAACTGACAAGGAGAAGACGATCCCTTTGCTCAAGAAAATTCCTAAAGGTGCTCTGAAGACCATGAATTTTTGGGCATATGATGAACGATTAGGGCAAGTTGTTATTGTCTGCGATGATGATGTGAGTTTTCGATTGGTTGATCAAGTGGATTTACTGAACTTGAATCAAGAAGATCTAGAATTGCTTGCTCGAAATCAGATCAGAGTTACAGAAAAGTATGAAGAAGTGACTAAAGGTTGGACTGCTGCTGTTGCTTCAGTCTTACGCATTCGTACAAAAGGATTTGGTGGATTCAAAGACAGGTTGGGAGGTAGTGGAGGCAATTAAAGTCAGAAGAACCTCTATGCATAAACCTAGGGGGAGATTGTTTGAACCTGAAGGTTTATTCATAGAGGGTTACAGTAGTTCAGGGGTTGAGTATGTAATGTTTTGGGTCGAATTAGTGTTAAGTGGGTCTATTAGTGTTCGGTTTGAGACTAGAGGGTTTCGACCCAATTTGGTGTAGTATATAATCAAACCTCAAACTCATGTTTGAGTTTGATCAGTTATTCGAGAGCAAGGGGCTAGCCGAATCTGTTTTGGGGAGTCTTGTATCAGTCACCTTCAATCAGTGAATGCATGTTTCCGGTTTATTTTTTATTTATATTGTTTCGGTTTCAATTATATGTTCTTGAATCAACTTGTGATTGGTTTCCGCACTCTCACACGTCTTTCTTGATATCATTGAAAGATCCTGTCGGAACTTATAATCTCACCTTCACGATCAGATCCATTCGTTCCGGATGGAGCCTGACGAGCCCTACTACCTAGCCTGGGAAATATTTCTTATCTTACTTTCTCGCAGCTCTCAGCATGGACTGTCAAATTGGGCACTTGTAGAGAAATTTTACAATGATCTCACTCCCGAGACCCGAGCTCGGTTTGATACATCAGCAGGAGGACACTTAACGGGTAAGAAAACAGTTGCCGAATGCAACGACCTATTTGAGAGTTTCGTGCAATCTGACCATGAACAGCGATCTACCACCAGGAATTCCACTCCGGTGTCTAGTATTTCCTTAGCCGTCCGAGGAGTACACCAAGTTAGCTTGGAAACAAGATTAGTCGCTGCTTTAGAATCTTGTAAGATAGAGGTTAGTAAAAAGATTCAATAGATTAAGAATAAGGTAGATAGATGTGAGGTTAGTAGAGGAGGTCATAGTACAATCGAGTGCCCGATGCTTACTAAAAAACAAGTAGAGTATATCACCGGTCAAAACCTTGGTTCTACTAATACATATAATAATAACTCCAATTATAATTCAAACTGGCGTAATTATAATAGTAATTGGTGTTCCTCTGGTAATCCCCCCGGTTTCCAATCGATTCAAAATCAATACCTAGGGCATTGTCAGTTTGTTAGTAGTGGTTCAAATAGTCAGGGTTCAAATAGCCAGGATTTGGGTAGTGGGTTAGAGGAGATTAAGGCCATGTTGGCTCAATTAATTGCTAGAGACCAAACCACCCAGAAAACCTTAGAGGAGCATGCTACCATATTAAGGAACAATCATTCCAACTTTCTAGATCTCCAAAGGCAAGTAGGGGAAATCTCTCGTCAGTTGCAAGAACGACCACCGGGTCAGTTCTCAGGCAACACTCAAATCAACCCAGCCAACCATCACGTTAAAGCTATATCCACTAGGTCAGGTCGAGAGTTAGGGGCGGTTGAGAGGCCACCGGTTCAAGTAGATGAAGAGGAATCGGTGGATGAAGAGTTAGAGTCCTCTCCATTAGAGAAGGTTGTTAGGAAACCGGTTGAGTTAGTTAGACTGAATCCTGAGATTGGTCACGCTTGTATTCCTTATCCTGAACGTGTAAAGAATAAAAAATACACTAAGGAATACAGGTATTTCCTAGACATGTTCAAACAACTTAAGATCAATCTATCGTAATCGAATCCCTCAAGCATATGCCGAAATATACTAAATTCTTGAAGGATCTCCTGAAAGGGAAAGATAAACTAGAGGAGCTTTCGAATGTCTCTTTAATGTTGAATGCTCTACTGTGGTGACAAACAAGCTACCAGAAAAACTCACAGATCCGGGTATCTTTACGATCTCGTGTTTGTTTGGTGGTGTAGTTCAGAATCACGCGTTAGCCGACTTTGGTGCTAGTATTATTATGATGCCCTATTCATTTTATGAAAAACAAGGCCTCGGTGATCTCAAACCAACTCGCATGACCTTAGGCTTAGTTGACAAAACCGTTAAGTATCCCCGAGGAACAGTTGAAAATATTCATAAAAGTTGATAAATTTGTTTTCCCGGTGGATTTTGTAATGCTAAATATGGAAGCGGACGAGAATGTGCCTCTAATTTTAGGACGTCCATTTATGTGCAATGCTAAAGCCCTCATAGATGTTTTCTTAGGCATTATTACACTTAGAGTGGGTGAGGAAATGGTGGTCTTTGAGGTAAATAAGACAAGAGGTTCGAATGATCGAGTAGAGGTAGTAGCATCTATAAGGGAAAGTGAAACGGGGGTGAGAGATGAAAAGGGGTGGACAAGTGATCCTGGTTTAGAAAGGATGATCAAAACCAAGTGTGCAGATGAATCAAGTAGAAAAGTAGAGGATTTAGAGAAGAGAATAGAATGGTTAGAATGTAAGATTGAAACACTGAGCAAAGCTCAGTGTGGGGATGGATTTATAAATCAAACATTTAGGTTCAAACCGCCCGATGATGAGTTGGAATCTTGTGAGAGGTTTGGGGGAATATGGAAAGATTCGGGTAATGATAGGTATGACAGTGCTACATCCTGAGAGTTAGGGTACGGAGGTGACCTAGGTCTACATGATCCTCCGTGAGTGTAAGAGAAGTTGAGGAATTAGGTGAAATTCTGTTGTGGAGTTTGAGTCATTATCGTAGTTTAGGTATATTTGTGTTTTTGTGTTTTCGTGTTTCGAGTTGTTTTGCATGTTATCATGTTCGTATGGGAGTTCAGAATGCGAAGAAACGGAGTTCCAAAGTGTTTTATAGTAAAAAAATTGGGTTAGAGAGTTGTTTGGACGAGTTGGGAATATTTTGGAAAAAAAATTTATAAGGTATGAAGGCAATAAAACTAAGAAACCTTATATGAAAAAGGGCCCTTCGCGTCACGTGAAGGGCATATGGTGATTTGGTCACGTAGCGCGAGGAAAAACAAATAAAAATTGATTATGTTAGCGCCGCGCCACACGGAGGCGGGAGAAAAACCCAGTGCGTAGCACGACGGGGGTGATTTCTTGGTCGAATTGTTTCCTTGTCTGGTGATTAGTTTTTAGCGCCTGGTTCATTTACGGTACATGTTTACTTGTATTTAGAGTCGTTTAATTTGTACTATGAGTCTAATTTAGTGGTTTTGAGTCGGTACTGCTTTGGTTTTTGCTTGTTTTTGTTTATGTAGGTTTGAATCGTACCACCCATACGCAATCTCCATTTGAGTGATTTTGGAGCTGTTTTTCAAGTTCCAAGGCATTTATTGAATGTACCAGTCAGAATTGTAACCGATCGTGAATGAGATGCTATGCGATCGGAGCTGGATTGGACGAGAGTTCTGGAGCTTACACGTTATATAACCAGCTAAGTCCTTTCCAATTTGCCGGTGTCTTTTATTTCTTTTTTATTTTATTCTTTTGAGTCGGTTTCCATCCTACATTGAGGGCAATGTAGAGTTTACGCATGGGGATGGGAAACTATCGTTTAGGTTTTCGTGTTTGAGTTATAAATTTTTGAAAAATACAAAAAAAAAAAAATAGAAAAATGTTCTCGTCTAAGAAGTTTTGCAAATCAAAATGGAAAATGATAGTAGAGTCGTGCATATTTAGGTTTCAAATAATAATAATAATAATAATAATAATAATAATAATAATAATAATAATAATAATATAAGAATAAAGTTAAACTCGTGTCTAGCTTGGGATATGTGAGTAGGCTCGACACGGTTTCTAGGTTCCTTTGATATTAAAAATACTTAATTGTTAGTCTGCTAGTGGGTTTTTATCTAGGAAAAGTAGAAAGTCGAAACCGCCAATAGTAGTGTAAGAAATGCCCTTATAAGCTACATTTGTTAGAATTTTTATCAAAAGAAAAAAATAGAATAAATGAGCTTAGATTGAAAAAACGAGGCCTATGTAATCTTCGTTGGGTATGATGACTCTGACTTAGATTGCTTCTAGGTTAAGTTGGAAAAAAATGCAAAAATCACCGACGCTTACGTTGTCTTTCTCGGGGATGGTGACTCTGGTTGAGACAGTCTCTGGGTTAGGTATGCAAAATCTAGTGCTCAGAAGAAAAGAGAAAAAAAAAAGAAGAGAGAAAATTTGATGTTAAATTCTTTTGATTTTGGTATAAAACGGTTAGGAAAGGGTCAAGTGATCCGTTCATTTTATTTCATAAGCTTGAGGTAGGATTAGGTAAAACTGCGGCTTTTAGTGTGAGACCCTAGGTAGATTGACCAAAATTAAATATAAATTGCATGATAAGAGCTTGGAACCGGGTTTGAGTTTAAGTGGATAAGTATATTCACAATCGCGGTTAATACGAGTTTTAGTTTTTATAAAGTAATCTAAATTTTGAACCCGGATTTTTTGCTTTAACTATGATTCTGTTTGCATGGATCTTTTTCTAGGACGAAAAAAGGATAAGTGTGGGGATATTTGATGTGTGGTAAAATACACATATTTGTTCCATGTAAAGTGTATAATTTTTGTGTAGTTTTTATTTGTTTTTTTTTTTTTTTAGTTTTTTAGTGTTGTATTATTTTATTTTGTGTTGCCATGTCCTAGTGCTAATGGAGCGAAAACAAGTAATAAGAAAATAACCAGCCAATTGAGCAGAGTATGACGCCAGTGACCGAATTAAAATTGCCGCTATTTTCTTTGAGTGGGCCGAGTTCACTATCTCTGTTTTATAAGCTCGAGGGACTATTTTGGCAATATGCCAAAAGTTGGAATTAATTCCATCTCACAAAAAGCATCATGTTAACCAAGCCTAATTAGTGTGGACCAAATATTATTAATTTGTTCTTGGGCCCTTTGTTGGTGCATATATTGTATGTTCGCCACTGTGCGAATAGGCTACATAGAGCATGTGTTGAATATTGTATAGAATAGTGTGAAATCCAGTACAAACCGAAGGTTTTGTGATGTAACAGTTCCTTTGTACGAACAGATACATTAGCTAGTTCGTACAGAGCCATAAGACCACACCCGGTTCGTACGAAGGGACCATAAGTGGGTTCGTACGAAGGCATGATGCCTATATATATGGGTGTTGAGGTCTTGTTTTGGATAAGCTTTGGCTCCCAGAGGGGAGATGTTGTCTAACTGGTTTCACGGGTATGTAACTTCAAATCATTGAATAGAAACCAGATTAAATTGACTTGTTTAGTGTCGATTCTACTTCTTCTCATTTCTTATCAATAATACTTCACCGAGTTGGTTATCTTGGGACCAAAACTCCGTCAAACCTGCCGGATTCTGGAATCTCAATTGCTATGAAAGCTACGGTACCGATTCAATTGGTCTAAGAGTTGATTGAATCACCTACGCTCATAAATTTTGGAGTATTTGGAGGTTTTGACGTTAAACATCGAATAAACATCAAATTGAAGGTCAATTCACCGATGGAATTGAAATTGAAGACATCATCGTGTTCGTGATTGATTTTCACACAATCTTGTTAAGTTTTATCATGAAATTCGCAGAAATAAAGATTCTGGATCGAAAAATGTGTTTGGGAGTGTTCTTGAGGAATCAATCTCTCTGCTATGAATGCATAGCTTCGTACGAAGGGACCAGCTTCTTACGAAGGGACCAGGTTCGTACGAATCCACTCATGTCCAGCTTCGTATGAAAGGACCAGCTTCGTACGAAGGGACCTCTCATTTGTTCAAAATGTCAAATTGATCCAGAACAAATGCCTAAAAAAGGCATTTTTTGATCATAATGACGAGGTGAGTCTCCAGAAAAAATTTGGTGCTTGAAAAAATTTTCAAGTTTTTAACGACCAAGCTGGGTTGTTCGGGGACACCATCTGGGGCTTCAGCGAACAGATTTGATGATGTGATCACAGATTGTGGAAATTAGTGGGGTAGTCATGATACTGGTGCAGAATATTTATTATCTGGGGTATCTGACTATTTATGATGAAAACTGACGTTTTGGGGCAAAATTGGACGGAGCCACATGACCACACCATACGAACTGAAGGTTTTGTGATGTAACGGTTCCTTCGTACGAACGGACACATTAGCCAGTTCCTACGGAGCCCTAAGACCACACCCGGTTCGTACGAAGGGACCATAGGTGGGTTCGTACGAAGGCATGATGCCTATATATATGGGTGTTGGGGTCATGTGTTGGATAAGCTTTGGTTCCCTGAGGGGAGATGCTATCCAACTGGTTTCACGGGTATGTAACTCAAATCATTGAATAGAAACCAGATTAAATTGACTTGTTCGTTGTTGATTCTACTTCTACTCCTTTCTTATCAATAATACTTCACCAAACTGGTTATCTCGGGACCAAAACTCCGTCAAACCTGCCGGATCCTGAAATCTTCACCAAACTGGTTATCTTTACCGTCATGATAAAAAATCCAAAACGTGAAGTCATATTCGAATCCAATTCAGATTGGTGTGGCAGGGGAATTCTCATATTTATATTAGAAAAAGAAAAGGCCGTTAATATACACATTTACGAAAAGAAGGCAACTATATAGAAACAATTGTCAAATGGAACAAGCCCATTCAAAAAGAAAGAGACGAATAGAATAAGGCGGCTAATATATTTTGGAGGTGGACAAATGAGAAAATAAAAAAAGCATAATATATTATTTTCTTTATATACGGAGAAAGAAACCCTACAGGAAAGAAAAGAATTATTATTCTTTGAGAGACATACATCATCGGCTGAACAAGAAGGCTGCTAGATCTTTATTATTATTGTGGAGGAGGCTACGACTGCATTATTAATTTTTGAAGAGGGACGCATAAAGAGGCAACCAAGTTTCAAGTTCGAGATCATTAACCGGGTCGGTTCGCAAACGAGTTTGGTTTTATATATTTAGTTTAGTCGAACACATGAACATGATTTGTTATTTATTTGAGACCTGTTTGTTTTTCTTGATGTTGATTCTTGGCTAAAAACATTTTTTCTGCCTAGACTTGGATGACGGGATTATAAAGTTTTGATTTTTATTATGTTTATTTAACTTATTATGGATTGTTTATAAAAGTAGTCGATTTTGGTATATTGTTTAAGGGTCAAATTATTCTACAAAGACTTCTAATTGTAAGATGTGTAAGAAGAATTTATATAGTGACAAGTGTTCAATAACCTAAAATTAAACCCACTACATCACCACCCAAAACCTAAGCACCCACCCCCACCCCACCCCCAAAAAACCTAAAAAAAAACTAAACACCCACCCCCACTCCACCACCACCCAAAAACCTGACCCCCACCCCCTCGACAAACAAAAAAATGGTGTGGGGGGGGGGGGGGGTGGGTGATTGGGGAGGAGGTGGGGGTTTAAGTTTTTGGGTGGTGGTGGATGTTTAAGGTTTTTTTTTTTTTTTTTTTGTATAGTGGGTTTTTTTAGGAACCTTTGTACCCTTTTTACAATTAGGAGCCTTTGTATTTGATCCTAATCGTTGGTTTAATGTGTTTGCATGCTTTAAGTTGTTTTTTTTTGTCTTTTTTTGCTTCGTATGAATTTTGGTGAATGGCTTTCACAGAATAGATTCATGCTAGGTTATAAATTAATTTTATAATCTTTAGGGTTAATTGCGCAATACACCTTAGAAGTAATATTTGGTAATTTAATAATTTTTGGTGTTCTACTAATTTCAATAGTTGTGAGGTGCGAAATTATTATTAGGTCTTCGTCATTAAATTGCTAGGTAGGGTCTTCGTGAGGAGTCTGAACTAGTTTCCTTAGTGATTGTTGTCTAACAAGTTAAACTGAAATTCCAAATCTATCCAAGGTTTATAACACGTGAGGAAGTGAATCGTATTAGGGTACTTTTGTAAACCTAGATAACATGTGAGGGAGTCTACTTAACCGGTAATCATAACAGCCTATTAGAGTTCCATAAGTGTCTCCTTGAGAAGGGTCGATGGTCTTGTTCAGTGTCTCGATAGGTTTAGAATATAAAGATCCTAGTTCCATAATAATTATTAAACACAATAAGTCATTACTAAAATAATCCAGTAATCCAATCTAGGCAGTCGTTTCCACCAATTGATTAAACTCCAAATTAATTCATGCTTCATTAATTTTAGTTAATTAATTTAATTTAATTTGCAATTTTAGGATATTTAGAAAACCCCACCCCAACAAATATAAAAATGGTTAGTGTCGTGTCCGTGGCAGTCTAGGTCTAGATAGAGTCTATTTAACGTAATTAGAGAGTCTTGTGGGTTCGATACTCGGACTTACTTTAGCTATATTGCACTGACCGGTACACTTTCCGGTTGTGTGGTTTAGGTTTAGATCGAGTCTAAGTTTATAAATTTAAAGCTTAGAGTGTCTAGATTAGGTTAATATTAGTTTGTTTTTATTTGACCACTTTTAGCACATCACCTATGAAGATCTGGTTGTTGGTTGCATTGGTAATTACAATATGACTACAGAAGATTATGATCAGATAGACCCCGAGGAACTGGAATTGATCGACGTTAGATGGTGCATCGTTAGTGTCATTAGAATAGCACAAAGGTATATGGAGATTATAGGTAAAAACTGTTTGGGAGGACCAGAGACGAAACTTGGATTCGACAAATCAAAAAGTGACGTGTTTTAAGTGTAAAGTGAAGGGTTATTTTAAAAGAGAATACACAAACAGAGAGGTAGCAGATAATAAAATCAATCCATTTGGGAGAGATTATTATCTAAGAGCTATTCAACACAGAAATTCATTTAACAGTCCTGTTCCATCAAATTCCAAAAACATACAGATTGAAGATGGTTCGTCATCAAGATCAAAAGATAAAGCTTGGTTGTCATTCACGATGATGAAGGATTCAATTGGAATGGAATGTTTTTAAAGACAGAGGGTCTAGCTCTAATAGCATAGATTCAGGATATAGATGATACTGTGAAAGTTGTTGTCAAAGTTGAACAAAGTGAAAAGATGAATATTGATGAGTCAAAGATCAAAGATGAATCTAATGATACTGTTGAAGCTAAATCAACCCAATCTACCAATAAACAAGAGAATGTTTCAACTGAAAATGTCAAAGAGGATAAGATTTATCCGTTCCCAATTGATTTCTTTAAACTTATTTTTCCTTCAGATATTATTGAAAATTTTTCTGGTTTCTTATCTAGTGACGAAGTTTCGTTCGGGAAAATCAATTTTAACGAGGAAGAGAATGTATTCGTTGAGATGATGAACGTGAATGAATAAATAACTGCTGAAACTCTCAAAGAAATTGCATAAAAAGCTATGATGGCACAGCTGAACGAGGCAACCATTAATGTGGAAATAAAAACTCCATTTGTGGCTGATCCAAAAAATCTATTACCTGAAACTTTTGATGTGATGTATGAACAGTCTGAAGGGAATTCTGATTGTCATTCGGAGGTTTGTAAAAATGTCACGGAAAAGGTTTGGGAAAATGAGTTTGAAAATGAATCTATGAAAAGTAAATCAGTCAAAAGTGAATTTGATAGGAATTCAGATAACTATAAAAAATTTGAAAGAAAAGAGAAGAAAACGCACATTCCAAAGAGAGGAAATATTTTGAGTAACCCTGATGATATGATTACTGTGTATCAAATGGTCGGGTCAAACGACATATATTCTGATCTTGATTTTCCAATAAAGAATGCCAATGTTGCGTTAATTGCAAGAAAATTTAAACTTGTTGAAGAGGTTGTTTTGCAAGTTAAAATCGGTAAAAAGAATGTTTCAAAAGATAATAAGAGCTTTCCGAAACATAATAATTCGAAAAAGTTTGCTGAAACCAGTTATTACCAGTCTGAGGTATGTTATAATAACAAAATAGATATAATCAGAATGTTAGAAATCAGTAGAAATACCGAAACAATGGACATCACGGTAAAGATAATTGGGGTTTTGGTAATAATCGTGGTGTGAAAAAATTCAGAAATGACAATTTTCATGGAAAGTCAAGATTTTGGAAAAATGCCAAGTTTGTTTCTAAAACAAATTCCGAAAGTAAAAAAGAGGTTCAGTTCAGAAATTAATCAAATAAAGAGTTTCTTGAACAGAAAGCAAAACGAGAACGACCTAAAGGACTATCTTCTTATGTGAGAAATCATAAAGAGAAGAAATGTTATAATTGTCAAGAAATTAGACACATTTCTTATAATTGTCCAAACAAAGGTCCTAAGCATGTTCATACTAAGAAACCCGAAATGGTCAAACCAATTGCTACAGAAAATTTGTTCCAACAAATGTTCTAAAACTGATTTTGAAAAGGAAAGTTGAATTTGATAACAATGAATTTAAATCGGTAAACTCAAAAGATTTAGAAACTGAAGAAAGTTCAAGAGTTAAATCAATAATTGCTAACTCAAAATATTATGTTAGACAAACACGAACGATTGAAAAAAAAATTTGGATTGTTAAAAAGGTTGACACTTCTAGGTTAGTTGATAGAAATGAAGACTTAAAAGAAAAATCAGTTAAAAGTGAGTTAGAAAATGATGTCACAAAAGAAATTAAAAGTGAGATTATAAATGAGGTTATCAATGTTGTTAAGAATGATGAACCCAAGACCAAGAAGGCTTGGGTTTCTCTCTTTAAATAATTCGCTTTGTGTTTGTAGGGGATCCCAAGATCTGCAATTTCGAAGTAGATGATAGGTAGTGGAGCATCCAGCACATAACAAGAATACTTGCCCTATTATACGATGTCAGACCAATAGAGGGTGTATATGTCGGATTTGCGGGTATTCAAGGAGGTCGAATTGTTGGAGAAGGAATTTTGAGCAATAATGATTTTTTTGATAAAGTAAACTACATTGCAGAATTGGAGAATATATGTTGAGTGTTTCATAAATTTGTGATAAAATGTTTACTATTCACTTCACCAATAAAGAGTGCATGATTTTGAAGCCAGGATTTATTATACCAGAAGCGTGGATTCTGATGCTGGCTCCGAGAGAATGATTTGTATGTTTTTTATATAAGTATCGCGACCCTTACTTCAAAGACTGCCCAATGTTTTGTCACCAAAGCTACAGAGAGAGTCGATCCTTTGGTTCAAAAAGATGGGTCACGTCCATTTATAAAAATGAATTATTTGGTTCAAAACAACCTAGTGGAAGGTGATGTGTGCAAAATGCAACATATAAATTACATCAATTGTGGAATAAAACTAACCTTTTTTAGTACTAATGTTGGAAAAGTGTGTTTTTGTCTTCCTTTTGTATTTTCAGGATTAAATGAGCTCAAATTAACAAAAGAAGCAAAAAGACAACTAAATCTAACATAAATACAAGAAAAGGAACAAACGTGGCATGCCCGACCTCCCCGAAAGCATCTTCCCAAGCAAAACAAGAGAACAGAAGGCTGAACACGCCCCGTGCTCAATGAGCACGGGGGCGTGTCCAAGTGTCAGCATAAAAGACAAAGTTGTAGAAGCTTCCATCGCCCACCACGGGGCCGTGCTCAGCGGAGACGGGGCCGTGGTCAACTATAAGATTTGCAGAATCCAGGCAAATCTTGATAGTACAGATATGCTTCTGCACACGGGGTCGTGCCCAGCGGACACGGGGCCGTGGTCAACTAATGTAGACAAAAGCAATTAATGAAGACAGAGAAGAGGATGGACACGGGGACATGCCCACTGGACACGGGGCCGTGCCCGAGCTTCTGTTCAGCCTATAAATAGGAGTGCTTGGCTCAAGCTCAAACCATCCCTTGGTACACCACCTCTCTCACACTTCACCCACCACCCACCACCAACATAACACCATCATCCATTGTCCATCATAGAGTGTGTGAGTCGTCTCGGGATCCAAGATTGATCGTAAGAGTTCTTGACAATCAAGGCCATGTTTGCCTAAGTCTCTTACATCACTTGGTGAAGACAAAGTGTCTAGCGTAATACTTTTTATTTTTAATCTTTTCGCACTTTTTAATTGGTTATGTATTAATGACTTTAATTACTAGTTTCTTATGTTGAAGGTGATTCTTCCTTATCGTTTGTCCGTGGTGTCTTGGCATTATTTTACTGTCTATATAAAATAAAAGATTTTCACCATTCATATCTCCACGGTCTATATGGATGTATGTTGGCTATTGGTCGGGGGTTAAGGGAACGGTTTGGTAAGAGTCTTGCCATTGTTCAGTGTATAGATCCTGCAAAGGACCTGGGTCAAATTTAGTAGGACCTCCTTCAATACTTAACGGTATTGGATGGCGGTGGTCCGAACTCTTTGATCCCCTTATAAGTTAAACTACTATTAAAACTTTAACCCGTCTACTTAGGACTGTATCCCTGCTGACTCAGACTACTTAGCCGAGGGTAACGTCGCCATTAAAAGAGGGGCCTACCACATTATGCATTAATAACTTAATTAATTATCTTTCAATAATCCGACCCTTTAGGATTGTATCCTTGCTGACTCAAACTACTGGGTTGAGGGTAACGTCACCTCCAAAAGAGGGGCCTACTACAATAATTAAGATAATCTCTTAAATAGTGCAAAAGTGTGGAAATAATCAAAGGTTACACTAAACACGAGTCGGAGCCAAATGATTCATCTTGTCTATCTGTTTTTCTTTTATTTTTATTTTTCATCATTTTAGTTAGTTTTTATTTTCTTAGTTTAAAACATTTTTCTAAACTTTTGATTTGATTAGACGTTGAGGATAAACCGGTACTAAAAGCTCTTGTGTCCTTGGACGACATCGGTATCTTACCAACACTATACTACGCTCACGATGGGTGCACTTGCCCATATGTGTGTTTAGTGTTAGTAAATATCGTGTTTTATAAATTTAAAACTTGGCTAAAGAAAGTGTAAAAGGGCTTAAAATATACTTAAACTTATATAAACACTTCACACGCATCAAGTTTTTGGCGCCGTTGCCGGGGACACAAGGATTTTAAGAAACTTAGGAATCAGCGGCCTAATCGTTTGTCTTATTTTTCTATTTTTTAGGATTTTTCTTAGTTTTTCAGCTTCTGCAGAACTCAGCACGGGCCGTGCCCGCTGAACACGCCCCGTGCCCAATCATTGGAACTGACAATCCTGTTTTAAGTCAGACAGTAAGCTGAACACGGGGCCGTGCCCATTCAACACGCCCCCGTGCCCAAGATTCAGTTACTGAAAACAGAACCGTAAGATCCCGACGGTTGGTAATTTCTGACACAAACATGAGTGATACTGATATTTTTTACTTTCGGCACTCTTATGGTACGTGGTGTCAAATATGTGGTGGTTCCCATAAGGAATTAGAATGTTATTTTCTAAATTATAAGCCCCACTATATAGACCCATCGTTTTCTTGTATCCTTAAGAGGGGCGAAAGTAAAAATAATCCCTATCTCTCCCTCGAATGCTCCCAACCAGATTTTCTAGGAGAAATTCTTCTTGATGAACTATTTCAATTAGAAGATCTAATTCTTAATTGGTTAAGAGAACTTAGGATAGATTTCAATAATTTATCTCAAGATGATAACCAAGAAGAAGTGTTGGAATCGCATTCAAACAACTTCGTTGTTCCCAACGATACTTCTAACTCTAGCGAGGACTTGAGCGATAGTCGTCCCTGTGCCGATTGTGCCGTGAAGGACTCCCCATCAACTTCGTTTGATGCATACATAGACCTGAGCGATTCGGCATACACCTTCTTTAACGAGAGCCCGGGAAAGGGTTGGACTTGTCCACCTACATATAGCATAGGAATCACCCTCACCGACAACCTCTTGCGTTCTTGTCTCAATCTAGACCAATTAAGGTATCTTAGGCACTTTGGGGTTGTTCCATCCAGTAAGGAACCGCCCGATCCGGAAAAAGTTCCTTGAAAATAGACAAAACTTCATAAACAGCCTTTCGACATGGGGCCGTGCCCAGGTCAACACGCCCCCGTGTCCACCAAAAGATTCCCTTCTGACTTTTTGTCAGAATACGGACAAAACGTGTCAGGATCTTGCCTGCACACGGGGCCGTGTCCAGCCTGCTGTCGTTTTCTATAAATGCAGCCAAGAATCCTGCACATTTGGACCATCCAGGGACAGAGATTTGAAAGGATTTTCTAACATACCATCCTAGGTATGTTCTAAAAGAAGGTTCTAACAAACATCTTGTCCTTACCTCTTTTATCCATTGCCTTCTTCTTCATCTTTCTTGCAACAACACCTCCATTGAAGCTTGATTCCAAGCTTTATTGTGATGCTTGTTCAACTTTTGTTCAAGGAATCTTGTTAAAAATAAGTTACACAACATTGTTTTAAGTTATTTCTGTTCAAAAATGCTTCATAAGTTGAGAAAATAATTTGAAACTCCAAGATTCCTTGTTCTAAAAAAACTGCAGAAAGGTGAACACGAGGCCGTGTTCATTGAGCACGGGGTCGTGTCCGTGATACTGTTTCATTAAAATGAACTATATTTGGTTTGTTTTCGTAGAATGTCTAGTCAAAACAGTGGAACCTCTTCTGCGCACTCCAGAAACAGTCGAAGGGAGAGAAGGTCATCAATCGAAGCGACTCTCGTACGTTACGTGATGGCATTACGTGAAGCTCTTGACGAGATGACTTCAGTAGAGGAGGTCCTAATAGACCGTATAAATTATCTTACGGTGGGGTTGGAAAACAATTTTCAAGAAATAAACCTCTTGCACCAGAGGTTAAACACTCTTGTGACACCTCCCATGGAACCAATCCTCCCTCAAGAGGATTGGAACCTAGCACTTGGAATCAACAATCATACCGGTTGGGACGACATTCCAGCGGAACCTCCTCTTGAAGATCTACAAGAAGTCCCGGTGGAGGTTCCACCTCCTCAAACCAATGCCAATGAACCCGCTTTTCTTCTCCCTAGGGAGATAGAAGAATGGCTCACCGACGTGTGAGGAACCCATGCCCGGAGAAAGAAGTTTTTCAAGCCACATCTAACCGAGGGATTTACCTTTTCGGAAATTTTGCTAATAGAATAAGTAGTAGGCTAGAACTTCTTGGTTTAGATTTCTTGTGTTTCTTTGACCTAACTATCTAGTATTTTAATTTTTAGGACTACTATGTAATTCTCTCTATGACTTAATGAATGATGGTTTTAGTTAACTTGGTGTTTGGATGGTGTTAAAATAAAACACGCTCTGGATGGCAAAGGATACAAGGGAAAACTTGAACCAGCACCCCATGTAGGAAGACAGGGCCATCCGACAAACTTTCTTCATTACAGGAAGTTCAGCACGGGCCGTGTCCGCCCAACACGGCCCCGTGCTGCACAGTCTGCAGAAATGACCCAGTTCAGGTAAACTGGACACGGGCCGTGTTCACCCAACACGCCCCCAGCACGCCCCCGTGTCCAGGCTTTTGTTTCTTTTGCTTAACTTTTGTTACTGGCACCTGAACACGGGGCCGTGTCCAGGCGCCCAGTAACACAAATTTTTGCTTTTTCACACCTTTTACATATTCAATCAACCTAAAAACTTATTTTTGGGACACATTGAGGACAATGTGTAATTTAAGTGTGGGGGGGGGGGGGGATGCTAAAACCTTGAATCTTGCAAGTCCTAATAACAAGCCTTACACAAAACTCTATTGGAACCGCTAATCACCCCAAATTTTTTTCAAAAATTTTAATTTTTTTACTTGTCTAGGTTTAACTTGGGAATTTCAAAATTCTAAAAAGGTTATATTTTTACAAATTTACAACCGATAGCGTCGTGATAAAAAGAACCAACATAAGAAAATTATGAAAAGGCATGACAAGCTTAGTTAAAATTTAATTATATATACTTGATCACATAAAAACTCATTCCCACAAAAGTGAGTTTTGAGCCTTTATTGAGCATACAAATATATATCTTTAAATTAAATGCTCATTTTTCATTTCTTGTGTGAATAGCCGCTTGGTTCTTACAACTCTAGAACTTGCCACGACGATACATTCCCGGTCCTTACCAACTTAAACCCGAGTAAGTAAATGATGGAGGCATTAGGACTAACCCTTTTTATTTCTACACCCTTATTATTTTTTTTTACCACCTACCCAAAATCCCCATAGTTAACTCCTTTGAGCCTAAACCTTTTCATTTCTTAACCCAAACCAAACACCATTTCACCCACCAAAACCTTTTTATTTTTAACCCTTTGTTTTAGTAACAAGCTCGTTTTTTTCGTATGACTTTGAATATATATATATATATATTGATGATGAAGCAAAAGAAATAAAAACAAGCAAGTTCATCAAAAATAACTTTGTTTGAATTATGGCTTCATCAAAATAAAAAAATTGCAAAAATAAAAAGTCTTACGAAAAAAACCGATGCTTTTTACGCTTTTCGCCCTTTTCTACTAACCACTAACCCAACCACCTACCTTTAACCCAAGCCTAACCCTTTACCCAAAAGTCCTCTTGATATTTACAAAGGTATATAGTTAAAAAGGAGGAGGATTGATTGCGTGGCAAGCCTATGGTAGGAGTAAGTTCCATGCCGCTCTCGAGTGATTCACTAAAATACATCTTCGGCCGAGTGTTGAGTGATCCCCCGTGAGGTATGTGAACTTGTATATAAATAGAATTTTAAGGGAGCATGTTATGCCCTACTAAGTAATTTATCTTATGAAAAGTTTCAAATAAATCATGACGAATAGGATTGTAAATAAATAAAAATAAAACTTAATAAAGAATCTTGGAAATCCCGACACTCTATGACAAGCCCAAAAACCTTCTCTTCTACCCATTCCATTTCGGAGTGTGAAGCCACATTATAAAGAGTTTTGCTTGAGGACAAGCAAAGATTCAAGTGTGGTGGTATTTGATGTGTACAAAATGTAACATATAAATTACATCAATTGTGGCATAAAACTAACCCTTTTTTAGTACTAATGTTGGAAAAAGTGTGTTTTTGTCTTCCTTTCGTATTTTCAGGATTAAATGAGCTCAAATTAACAAAAGAAGCAAAAAGGCAACTAAATCTAACATAAATACAAGAAAAGGAACAAACATGGCATGCCCGACCTCCCCGAAAGCATCTTCCCAAGCAAAACAAGAGAACAGAAGGCTGAACACGCCCCGTGCTCAATGAGCACGGGGGCGTGCCCAAGTGTCAGCATAAAAGACAAAGTTGTAGAAGCTTCCATCGCCCACCACGGGGCCGTGCTCAGCGGACACGGGGCCGTGGTCAACTATAAGATTCACAGAATCCAGGCAAATCTTGATAGTACAGACATGCTTCTGCACACGGGGTCGGGCCCAGCGGACACGTGGCCGTGGTCAACTAATGCTGACAAAAGCAATTAATGAAGACAGAGAAGAGGATGGACACGGGGCCGTGCCCACTGGACACGGGGCCGTGTCCGAGCTTCTGTTCAGCCTATAAATAGGAGTGCTTGGCTCAAGCTCAAACCATCCCTTGGCACACCACCTCTCTCACACTTCACCCACCACCCACCACCTCCATAACACCATCATCCACCACCATCATCCATTGTCCATCATAGAGTGTGTGAGTCGTCTCGGGATCCAAGATTGATCGTAAGATTTCTTGACAATCAAGGCCACGTTTGCCTAAGTCTCTAACATCACTTGGTGAAGACAAAGTGTCTAGCGTAATACTTTTTATTTTTAATCTTTTCTCACTTTTTAATTGGTTATGTACTAATGACTTTAATTACTAGTTTCTTATGTTGAAGGTGATTCTTCCTTATCGTTTGTCCGTGGTGTCTTGGCATTATTTTACTGTCTATATAAAATAAAAGATTTTCACCATTCATATCTCCACGGTCTATATGGAGGTATGTTGGCTACCTGGTCAGGGGTTAAGGTAACGGTTTGGTAAGAGTCTTGCCATTGTTCAGTTTATAGATCCTGCAAAGGACCTGGGTCAAATTTAGTAGGACCTCCTTCAATACTTAACGGTATTGGATGGCTGGGGTCCGAACTCTTTGATCCCCTCATAAGTTAAACTACTATTAAAACTTTAACCCGGCTACTTAGGACTGTATCCCTGCTGACTCAGACTACTTAGCCGAGGGTAACGTCGCCTTCAAAAGAGGGGCCTACCACATTATGTATTAATAACTTAATTAATTATCTTTCAATAATCCGACCCTTTAGGATTGTATCCTTGCTGACTCAAACTACTGGGTTGAGGGTAACGTCACCTCCAAAAGAGGGGCCTACTACAATAACTAAGATAATCTCTTAAATAGTGCAAAAGTGCGGAAATAATCAAAGGTAACACTAAACACGAGTCGGAGCCAAGTGATTCATCTTGTCTATCTGTTTTTCTTTTATTTTTATTTTTCATCATTTTAGTTAGTTTTTATTTTCTTAGTTTAAAACATTTTTCTAAACTTTTGATTTGATTAGACGTTGAGGATAAACCGGTACTAAAAACTCTTGTGTCCTTGGACGACCTCGGTATCTTACCAACACTATACTACGCTCACGATGGGTGCACTTTCCCATATGTGTGTTTAGTGTTAGTAAATATCGTGTTTTATAAATTTAAAACTTGGCTAAAGAAAGTGTAAAAGGGCTTAAAATATACTTAAACTTATTTACACACTTAACACGCATCAGGTTTTTGGCGCCGTTGCCGGGGACACAAGGATTTTAAGAAAGTTAGGAATCAGCGGCCTAATCGTTTTTCTTATTTTTCTATTTTTTTAGGATTTTTCTTAGTTTTTCAGCTTCGGCAGAACTCAGCACGGGTCGTGCCCGCTGGACACGCCTCGTGGCAATCCTGTTTTAAGTCAGACAGTAAGCTGAACACGGGGCCGTGCCCACTCAACACGCCCCCGTGCCCAAGATTCAGTTACTGAAAACAGAACCGTAAGATCCGGACGGTTGGTAATTTCTGACACAAACATGAGTGATACTGATATTTTTTACTTTCGGCACTCTTATGGTACGTGGTGTCAAATATGTGGTGGTTCCCATAAGGAATTAGAATGTTATTTTCTAAATTATAAGACCCGCTATATAGACCCATCGTTTTCTTGTATCCTTAAGAGGGGCGAAAGTAAAAATAATCCCTATCTCTCCCTCGAATGCTCCCAACCAGATTTTCTAGGAGAAATGCTTTTCGATGAACTATTTCAATTAGAAGATCTAATTCTTAATTGGTTAAGAGAACTTAGGATAGATTTCAATAATTTATCTCAAGATGATAACCAAGAAGAAGTGTTGGAATCGCATTCAAACAACTTCGTTGTTCCCAACGATACTTCTAACTCTAGCGAGGACTTGAGCGATAGTCGTCCCTGTGCCGATTCTAACTCTAGCGAGGACTCCCCATCAACTTCGTTTGATGCATACATAGACCTGAGCGATTCGGCATACACCTTCTTTAACGAGAGCCCGGGAAAAGGTTGGACTTGTCCACCTACATATAGCATAGGAATCACCCTCACTGACAACCTCTTGCGTTCTCGTCTCAATCTAGAACAATTAAGGTATCTTAGGCACTTTGGGGTTGTTCCATCCAGTAAGGAACCGCCCGATCCGGCAAAAGTTCCTTGAAAATAGGCAAAACTTCATAAAGAGCCTTTCGACACGGGGCCGGGCCCATGTCAACACGCCCCCGTGTCCACCAAAAGATTCCCTTCTGACTTTTTGTCAGAATACGGACAAAACGTGTCAGGATCTTGCCTGCATACGGGTATCCATTTGGCGGTGTTAGTTTGATTTACAGATTTGGCGGTGATAGTGGTGGTGGTATCCATTTGCTTCACTAAGAACTGTTGCTTCGCTAAGAATTGTGGTGGCGTTCGGCGACAGGTGGTGGTAGTTGTGGAAGTGGCGATGGCAAGTGGTGATGGCAGCCATAGATGGTGGACTATGTGACTAGTTTTGAGAGGGAGAATGAATGTGTGTACTCTGCATCTATATGTGTATATAACCAAAATAACGAAAAGGATAAAAAGAATTGGATTGGAAAATACTAAAATGCCCCTAATGTGAGGGGCACATGATTAAGTTTTAACAGTGGAAATAGATGTCATTTGAGACGGGGAGCGAAATGGTGATAAGTTAGAAAGTTCAGGGAGAACAAGGCTATTTTCAAAAGATTGATGCAAAACCGTTAAAACGACGAAATCATAGAAAGCAAAATGAAAGTTTATTCTAAAAATATATAAGACACTAATAAATATATAAAGGGGAATTATATTCCCACACCTCATTATCCATCCGCACACCCTGGATTTTCAATACGCATCGTATAGGTCTATACGATGCGTATTGAAAAAGTAAAAAAACATTGCAGACTGACAAGTGCAGGTATTATCTGACGGTTGGCATCATCCGCATCGTATAGGCCTATACAATGCGTATTAAGGCCCTGGATTTTTGAAGTTTATTTTTTGTGTGATGTGTTGGGATTTTGGTGTTTTGGGTTTGTTATTGGTGTTTATTATTGGTTATTTTTGTTTTAATAAGTTTTAAAATCTTTATTATTTTTATATCGTTAAGTATCGTATTATAGCGTATCATGTCGTATCGTATCACATCTTTATTATTTTTATATCGTTAACTATAGTATTATAGCGTATCGTGTCTTATCGGATCAGATCGCATCGTAACACATCTTTATTATTTTTATATCTTTATTTATCGTATTATAGCGTACCGTTTCGTGTCGTATCGTATCACATTTTAAACTTAATATCGTATTATAGATTGTATGTAACCAAGCATACCAATCTAAACAGTTAAAATAAGCAATCACAAATACAAATAAACTGAAACTGCAAATTTAATTACATAATAAGTTTGTAGATACAGAGGACATTGTTCAAAATACATAAACCGTCAAAATACAAGAAAAGTACAACAATCCTAAACCTATGGATCCTGAGTGGTGCCTGAGGGCCACTCCCCCGCAGTGCCTGAGGTCCCCGCCCCCTGATCCGGACTGCACTGCTCACCACGCCGGAATGCCTGGATCGCCTCCATGAGAAGACGCTCCATACGGTAGTGAGCGGCGTCCATCCGCTCCTGCATCCGTGCCTCCAACTCATGTAACGCACGTGCTACAGCTGGATCGAGCTCGTCGTCGAATACGTGCTGGGGGTACTGAGGCACCCCATGTGGCTACGGATGCTGTGGCGGAGCACCTAACGGAAATGGAGGAGGCGGCGGAGGTGGTGGTGGCTCAGCGTGGTCACCATCGTCGTCATCAGAGTCGTCATCGTCGCCCTCTGCAGCATCATCATCTGCCGGCTGACCCTTACCCTGTGCCGGTTGCTGAAACAACTCTGGTAGCTCATCTGGGAGAGCGGCGGGGATGAACACCTGCCCGTCCTCCCCTATAAGTCGCAGCCCCAGCCCATGGAAGTCACGCGTCACGTGCATGCCGATCAGGGTAGCACGGGTCAAAAAGCCTGGCTCCACCACACCCCCATGCGAGAATAATGGGTCCTGCTGGGGAACAAGGCCCAAGGAGACGGCGATACGTGTGATGTACGCCCCCCGGTACAGTACAGACCTGTCCTGCCTGTGGTACGTCGCTGCGACCCACTAGGCTAGGCAGCGATGGAGGGCACACCTCTCCCCCCATATAAGGCAGTACAGGTAAAAGTATCCCCTTATTGCACCACTCGCGACTCTTCTCGTGTGGTGCTATAGATGTGGCAATAAGCTTGTGCAAGTAGCGGTAGAGGGGATCAGTGATATAGGAAGACCTCTGCTTCGATGTCGTACCGAAGGGATGCTGGCTGATCACCTGCCAGAACCTCATCAGAGTCGTACGGGGGGCCATCCATATGCCGTCGGTGTAGATGGGGGTGTCTAATGTCACACCCCGACCACGTAAAACAACAAGACGTGGTGGAAACATCGGGGAGTGTTGTAACAGAATCATTGTTTCACAGCTATGGATTAAACAGTTTCGTTTTATTGAATTATATGTACTACATTACATTGGAATTAGAAACAAAACATGAACAAATAGACTTTCATTATTATTAAGTCACCAAGGCCTTGTCCATTCCTATGTGAGCATACACCAATATCATCATCAAACATCATCAACTATGGTACCTGAAACACATGTGAAAATACGTCAGCATAAAAATGCCGGCGAGTACATAGGTTTTATATGAGTGTCAAATTCATGGCTCGTTTTACATGTTGCAATACTTATTTAAAAACCTTGTTTTGAAAAGTATAATATTGCGACATAATTAACCAACTCAAATCAAGTTGGTTATAATTTGCAAAATCTCGTAGCCATGATTCTTAACTCCAAAACATTTATTTTATTAAATCAAATTGTAAAATATCTCATAAAAACTCGTTAATAAAACTCGTATGGTTTATATTATTCAGAAAACATCCTTGTGTAACATTGTTTCGAAATCGTTTACCCAAGTGATCTAGATAACGCAACGATATATAATGTGTTAAAAGCACTTATATATAGGATGTACCAGCGGCGTATCCACCATGCTTTTAACACATTACACCCGCCCCGTTACCTAATCACTTCCCTAACCCAATGGCTCAAACAGTTACAAATGGTTCACGTAAATCAAATGGTTACAAACGGTTCACATACATCCAATGATTACAAATGGTTCACATACATCCAACGATTACAAATTGTTCACATACATCCAATGATTTCAAATGGTTCACATACATCCAACGATTACAAATGGTTCAAAACGTAAAACAATTGTGCTAGCATGTTAAGTGAACATACATAGCAAAACATAATGAAATCATGTACTAATACTGTACTAATGAACTTAGCAAGTATATGATATGAAAACATGGAAAGCACGAAAATAACAAGTAGGCACATGTGTTTCACCCCAAAACGTTTGGAAAACAGTAAAAGAGGGGTCTATGTACTCACTTGAGGGTGCTTAAAAGTCTTGAATAACAACCAAGCAAAGCTAGAGGGATCACGGAAATCAAACGACACCTTAATATAGATAACTACATAAATAACCGGACCTAAATCGGAAGATCAGATAGAATGAGGTTTCGTAAACCAAATGAGTATAGGAACTCATGCAAATGGTTTAACAAAGCCTACATTCTAAAATAAAACCTAACCTCAGTGCTTATGACCCATTACGACCCGTTTAGGTAGCTTACGCTACTTTAACGCGTCGTTTGCGTAAAACGCGTTCGGACCGCCTAACTAGTCCTATGATAAGTATTATATGCCTTAACACATCTAATAATGTTTCCTAATCAGTTTAGATGTCAAAATTTAGGTTACATATGCTTAAAATGAATTTATGCATGAAAATGGTATTTTGGTCATTTACCTAAGGCATATAAACTACCTATCATACAACTAACTAAACGAAGTGACCATAAGGTATAACATTAGAAGGTTATTCCCTATACAAATATGGTCACCTAATGTGTTTGGTCGGATCCTAATGATCAACCAAATGGGCCGGGTTCGAAAGTCTAAGGGGTTGTTTAGACCGCTTACCTTACGACCCTACATAAGCACTAAACCTAAAGTGACGATCTAAACATGTTAAAACATGCTTAACGAGGTTTGAAAACAGGTTTGGTATCAAAACAAACGGTTTTGATACCTTAAAGTAGTTTGGTTACAAAATACGCAAGAATACGCATTTTGGCCGAAACTACGACTCGCCACTATGCCTAGATAACGTGGTAATCAGTAGGTATAGTCACAAGAGGCTAAAACCATCGTGATTACGCTCACGTTATGAAGTTCAAACGAACTTCATGTTGACCATAAACTGGTCAAAGCAGAAAGTTAAACACAGTTTGACTTTCATGCGAAAAAGAACGAAAGAGGACTTACAACGGGTCCAAGAATGGAAATCTAGATCCAACTTGCTCAGGTATGAGGTGCTAAGCCCCAACTTAGAGCAAATAGATCAGATTGTGTAAGTTGCAACAATGAGGAGCATGGGTATTTATAGGATTTCTAGGACCGTTAGGATCGTTCCTCGAAAACCGAGCTTAAATCTGGACCGTACACATGCACCCATGGTTTTGCAAAACCATGGGCACCTTAAAAATAGCACATAGTAAGTTATAAACCATTTGAAAATGAGGGAAACAGCTGGAACAAGCTGAAAATCATATTTTCCATTTTGGTCCCTTCCTAAGATAACTATGGCAGATTGTCAATTTTGGGCCCTGAATGTGCAAAACATGGTTTTGGATGCATTTTTGACACGTTTAAGCCCCGTTAATCCCATTTCAAGGCTCTAAAATGAAGTTAAAGTATAGGGAACATGAAACATGCTCAAAAATATCTCAGATGTCACTTCGTTTGGTCGTATGGTTGCGTTGTTCGGTTAATTACGACGAAACACGAACGGACGCGAAAAACAATCCAAATTACACGACGAATGGATTTTTATCAAGCCAATCAATAAAATAAAATATTTTAATGCAAACTTATGCACTTTTTGACGCTTTTAGTCCCTATTGATAAAGAAAGTTTATTTTTGCGCACCAAACACCTCAAAGCATATTTCTAAGCTATGTAAAGGATATTTAGGGCATATTTAACTTATGATCAAGTTCTGGAATGTTCGTTACAGTACAAATCGGCATACTTTCGTAGTTTGTCGAAATTAGTCCCTGTAAGCGAATAAACTTGATTTCGCAACACCAAACCCTCAAAAAATTATTTCTAAGCTATGTAAAGGTTATTTAAGGTATTTTAAGCCTATTTCACTATTCTGGAGTGTTCGTTGCATTAAACTGGTTATATTTATGCATCAGTGCGCGTATAACCTTCCAGAAAGCGATTTAAAGCTTGAAATCGAACATGAATTGATATGTGCAAACAATACACGTATTTTTACAAATCCCAAGTACGAAACACAATATTTCATAAATTTGGTATTTGTTTGATGGTCGCAGAGGCACAGGTGTCACATCTAACCCCTCCACCCTATAATGGTTGTAGTGCTGGGCAAACTGTTTCAGTGACATCAAATACCACTAGTTTGCTAGACGAAAGTTGACCTCTATCCACGGGTCGTCCATGTCATCATCCTCCTCCAGACGGTCTGCAGGCCTGGGAACGAAGTCGAAACTCGACAAAAACTCGCACGCCATGACCCTGCCTGTAAGACAGCGTGTATGCAATATCGAACAACCTGTCACACAGTGTGGTTAGTATGCATGTCGTATACAAAGCAAAGAAAAAACAGTAACAAATAGTATAACTCGACCATGGAGTATCGTGTCCGATGAACTGTCGGGCTCTCGCCGACTCCTCGACCTCATCTAGAGCTCCCCAATCGAGGGCGGCGTGGCCGCCGATCTCAATACGACGAAACTTTTCACATCTGTGATAAGCCTCGCTCCCCTCCTCGAACATCAGATAAGGATTCTAAAATAGGGGATCCTCTCCAGGGTCAGCGACACGCCTGCGCCCACGTCACGCCCACCAGGCACCTCCACCGCGATCAACGCCCCCGCCGCTCCGTCTGCGCGGCCACGTCCACGCCCACCGCCACCGCCACCTCCACCGCCACCTCCCCGGCCAACACCCCAGCCTCTCACTCTACCAATAGCGACTTCCATACCTGCATGATTACACAATTTTAATCAATTTTTTTTTTCAAAATATAACAATTTTTAACTAATTTTAAAAAAATATAACACTGCCACCTCCCCAGACCACCCTGACTATATATTATAATTATTATCTATCTACGACGTATTAGGTTTCGAGGCTCGGTACGGACCTACGCGCGATACGGACGTTTCGACTAAAAAAATAAAAAAAACTATATATATACGACGTCTTAGATTTCGACGCTCGAAATGGACCTAATTGTGTTACGGACGACCCCGACTATATATTATAATTATTATCTATCTACGACGTATTAGGTTTCGAGGCTCGTTACGGACCTACGCGCGATACGGACGTTTCGACTAAAAAAACAAAAAAAACTATATATTTACAACGTCTTAGGTTTCGACGCTCGAAATGTACCTAATCGCGTTACGGACGACCCCGACTATATATTATAATTATTATCTATCTACGACGTATTAGGTTTCGAGGCTCGTTACGGATCTACGCGCGATACGGACGTTTCGACTAAAAAAACAAAAAAAAACTATATATTTACGACGTCTTAGGTTTCGACGCTCGAAATGGACCTAATCGCGTTACAGACGACCCTGACTATATATTATAATTATTATCTATCTACGACGTATTAGGTTTCGAGTCTCCTTACGGACCTACGCGCGATACGGACGTTTCGACTAAAAAATAAAAACTATATATTTACGACGTCTTAGGTTTCGACGCTCGAAATGGACCTAATCGTGTTACGGACGATCCCGACTATATATTATAATTATTATCTATCTACGACGTATTAGGTTTCGAGGCTCGTTAGAGACCTACGCGCGATACGGACGTTTCGAGGCTCGTTACGGACGTACGCGCAACACGGACGAACGCGCAACACGGACGACTTCGATTAAAAATAAAAACATTCTACTTGCTAGTAAAACATTAAAAAAAACTAAGATATAAAACATTTGTATATAATTTATAAAACAGAAAAGAAAAAAAAACCAAGAATTTTGAATCAATACGATGCGTATAGGCCAATACGCATCGTTTCAGTTCATGTGTTCTTGAAAAAACTCTGAGTTTATGAATCGATAAGATGCGTATAGGTCCATACGCATCGTATCAGCTCATTTGTTCTTGAAAAAAAAATTGAACTTTTGAAACAATAGGACGCGTATAGCCCATACGCATCGTATCGCTTCATAAATTCTTGAACCCCCCCCCCCCCCCCCCAAAAAAAAAAACCCAGGTTTTCAACCCCAAAATCACAAAAAATTGACGGCTAAAATGCAAAATTGAAAATGTTTAAATGATGAGGGTTCGGAGATGAATATCGTACTAGTCTTTGATCTTGAAATCTCGACCATATCTTCACCGTATGTATAAGCATCGTATGTTCGTGTATTTGGGTGTATTTTGATTTTTTTTTTGGATCGTATCAACCCCCTGTGTTTTAGGGGGTTATATCGTTTACTCACTAAATATGAATCGTATAAATCTATACGATGGGTATGAAATTACCATTATACCCCTGTTTTTTAATAAATTCAGGGAATAATACGCATCGTATAGATCATTACGATGCGTATTTATGGTGTAATACGATACAATATTGGCCTATACAATCGTATATGCCATAATTTGAAAATCTGTTTTTTCGTGTTCTCCTCGGTTTGACGCGTATGCGAGTCGTTTTTTGACGAAGTTTCTCATATTTTGTCATTTTATGACGTATGACTTCAACATACGTCGTTTAGGTGACGTTCGGTTGCATGCGAATATCGTATTTTATGGTTACGTAAAGTTTTGTTTGAAATCCACTTGTACTCTATAGTGCCGTGTTATATTTAAACGCTCGTGGAAATATCATTAGTCGCGTATTTTTGCGTATTTTGAGGTATTTTATCGTATTGTTGCGTATTTTATAGTCTTTTGACATATTTTGGTGTATTCTGACGTATTTTAGCTTATTTTAACCTGTTTGTTAGGTTATTTTAACGTATTTCGGCGTATTTTAGCGTATTTTCGAATATTTTAGAGCATTATAGCGTATTTTAAGTTATTTTAACATATTTTCATGTATCTTAGGGTATTTTAAGGTATTGTAGCGTATTTTAGCGTATCTAGACGTATTTTGGCGTATTTTCGAATATTTGAGCGTACTTTAGAGCATTATAGCGTATTTTAAGGTATTTTAACATATTTTAATGTATCTTAGGGTATTTTAAGGTATATTAGCGTATTTTAGCGTATTTGACATATTTTAGCGTATTTTCAAATATTTTAGCATACTTTAGAGCATTATAGCGAATTTTAAGGTATTTTAACATATTTTCATGTATCTTACGGTATTTTAGCATATTTTATCGTATTTTAGCGTATTTAAACGTATTTCGGCGTATTTTGGCGTATACGAATATTTTAGCGTGCTTTAGAGCAGTATAGCGTATTTTTAAGGTATTTTAACATATTTTCATGTATCTTAGGGTATTTAAGGTATTTTTGCGTATTTTGACGTATTTTAGCGTATTTTCGAATATTTTAGCGTACTTTGAAGCATTGTAGCGTATTTTAAGGTATTTTAACATATTTTCATGTATCTTAGGGTATTTTAAGGTAATTTAGCGTATTTTAGTGTATTTAAACGTATTTTGACGTATTTTAACGTCTTTTCGAATATTTTAGCGTATTTTTGTATTACAAATTAATCAATATAATGGATTGTTTTGGCAATAAACAAATGGAATACATTATACAAATAAATTATTCTTTAAAATTACAAATTAATCAATAACAAACAATGTAGGGTCAATGTTAGGCTTCGTTAGCATATCATACCACGCTATCTATTCCGTGTAGTTTTTCGTCCAAAGTAAAGCTTTTGAGCACGCGCGTGTACTCCACATAAGGTTCGGTGGCGGCATTGGATAGTCCCCTTCAAGTCTGACGTGGAGGAAATGACTACAATTAACAAATAACAGTGAAACGAACTAATGGGGGGCACGTGCTTGCTCTGGATCATATAAGGGTTATACAGTAGAACAACCTTGGATGTCTAATATGTGAACAATCACACCAAACCTATTGGCAAGAAGGAGTGCTGCTTGAGGCATCTCCATCCAATGTTCCCTGGGTGCCATTCCAACCCCGGTAAAATTTATTCTCTGTACTTGGTCGTAGTCCCCTGGTAATTCACTATCGAAGACGTACTTCCACATTTCTTTGTTCGGACCCGTCAGCTCATCACGTACTTGGTTTCGAATATACCCAAAGTAGTCTTGTTCAAACCCTAAACCCACAGCCGCTCCCGAAACCCACAATGTCCATCTGGCCTGACATCTTTTATTCTTGAAATGTAAGGGTGGAACACTTTTGGAATTTGTTTTTTGTATCTGTGCACATATTCAAGCATTCCCTCATCAGTGTTTAACGGAAAGCCATTGTCCTTGCCAGGCTTTTCTTCATGTGAAGATGTTGAATGACCGCGTCGATTTAACGAGCTTTGAGACTTTAGAGACATTACAGACGTAGACGGTATTAGGGAATCTTGCGACGGTACATAAGAGCTATGTCGAGGAGGGTCACACCTACTTTGTTGTCTGGGAGGCCCGACTGAGCTATTTCTAGCAGGTTGTTCTTTTCTTTGTTGTTGGACCTTGGACGTTGGCCGCCCGCGAGTGTTTTCTTGTACGACAGACGGTTTTTGTCGCTTATATATGGGTTTACCACCGCCATGATCTTCGATAAGACGCTTTTCCTCACTTGCGGGGGTTGGGTAGACAATTTTGTTTCACATATTCTAATTGTTTGTCTACATCAACATCTTCCTCATCAAAATTTGATTGGTTCAGGTAAAGTTTTCTCCAGAAAATGTCTATATCTTCGAGTTGAATGACGCAGTCTGCAAAACAAAAAAAAGAGCATTCGACAATCATATTAAATTAAGACAACAAAACATTTTTTATAAGTCTATAAGTACGTGTATTCTGCAATCTCTCCAGGCGACAGGCACATAACGACACGCAACCCGAGTACAGCTGGCAGCCATATGTTGATCCGAATGACCGCAACGTGGTTATTCTCCGTGTTAGCTCGTTTTCTAATAGGTTAAGAGCATGGATGGAAACATTATGAAGTAGGTTGCAAAACAAAGAAATCTCAAGGTGGCTGTTCATTCGCTTGGTGCGGCTGTCTTCCAAGCATTTATTTATTTGCGCATATTGCTTTAGTACCAAGGTGTCCACCTTTTTCACCAGTGTTTCCAGACTGCATTTCAGTGTAGTCAGCTGCTTCTTTAATGCAGCATATGCGCCTTCAGCTCTATTTGTTGTAGTTTGGAATAATGTCACGGTTTGATTGGTCCATGCAGATACGAACAAATGGCGGGAGGTGCTTAACCAGTTATTCCATAGGTAATAAAAAACGTCTGAAAAAATAAACATATTCAAATTATATATCTATTTAAATGAATGTTTTTACTTAGAGAGAACATACGTTTACGTTGTTGATTGATAAGGCGTCTCTGAAGATTGAGGAGTTTATATTTGAATAACTCTTCGGTAGCGGAATTACACACTGTTTTCCACTGAGAAACAAAGCTATCCCAATCTTGCTGAGTAAACGAATTCTTGCAGTGCTTCACAATATTTTGTAAGATGTGGAACCTGCAGAGATATCTGTGTGCGCCAGGGAATATTTTTCTACACGAGTTTATCAATTCCTGGTCCCTGTCCGTTAGAATTACACGCGGCTCCATGCACTCGTGCAGCATAGACTTGACCCTCTCCATGACCCAGACGTACATTGCCTCCTGCTCGTTTGAAAGAAATGCATGCGCAACACAGAAGGTTTGGTTTGTCGACGTCATACCTACAACTTGCAAAAATGGAAGATTGTACATGTTAGTCTTGTAGGTAGCGTCGACCATAAGCACATGCGGGAATGCCCTCCACATTTCAAAGGACTTCTCGTGACAGAAAAATACATGCTGAACGACGTTGGTGGAATGTTCCGTCTGTATGTAATAGGTCATCTTTTTTTCCTGGAGGATTTGTTCCAGCCGCTGCATGGGCGACGGTTTTTTCTCGAACTTTGTTGCCCTAATCTTTTTGCGAGCATTGTGTATGTCTTTCTGAACACATTTGTTCTCAGGGTTCTGTTCGGTTACGGCCTTCCAGATTGTATGGGGTTGTATGTCTTGATCTGTCAGCTCTTGCACCAGCCTAAACTCATTAGGAGTAAGCCTCCTGGCATACGCATAACCCTCCAGATGTTCAGCAGGGTCGTGGTTGTGCGTCTCGTTAAAATTTTGTTCAGATAATCTATCCGCCAAGCCCGACGACTTTGGTCGAGACGACCTATCACCATAAAAGGGCACACGCATTTTTTGCTGCCGGTTTTCCTAACCGTGGCTTTACTCTCATACTCGCCGCTACGACAACATTGGAGCCACACCTGGTGATCCTTGGACCGTCTGGTAATAATAATGTATGCGTTGGCTAAACCCCTTCGTTTTATCCAACCTTCCAAATCATCGCGGGATAAAAAATCCTAAAAATATAACAAGTAATTTAAAAAAATATAACAATTTTGAATGTACTTTTATAAAACTTCTTAAAAAAATATAACATTTTTTAATTAGTTTTTATCCTATTTACAAAACATAACAATTTTGAATGTATTTTTTCTTTACAATTTTTTATTATTGTGCAAATTATTATTGTTTTTTATTGCGAGGAACGTGCGAATTGTGCATCGGTTTTGAAATGAACGAGGTAACAAGTATTAAAACACATAGAAATTGAGATAACGTAAAAGAGAGGCTTGATAAAATATCGAATTGTTTCGGGTTTAGAAACTTCGACTATTCTAAAGTGAATCAAAAGTCCTTTCAAATTAGGGAAATGACGGGTGGTCCATAGGACAACCCTTAAGTGTGTTAAAAGACAAATTAATCCCTCATTTAATCATGTAATTGTCTTGAATTAGATAACTACAGTTACTCGTGTTTCAGGTGCGTTTGGAGCTTAAAACGAAGGAAAACGCTGCGTTGGATGGAATGGAATGGAGTGGGTTATACAAGGATTGGAAAGAAGAAAAAGGGGAAGTTTCAGGGGTCCACCGTAAATTACGGTGGCTACCGTAATTTTCGGTAACCCCTGAACTTCCAAAAATCCACCGTAATCCAGTAGTGTTCCAGCGTGACAACTTGTAGGCCACCGTAAATTACGGTACCTACCGTAATTTACGGTAGGCTCTGACGCAAAATGTGTAACTGCCCCTTTTAATACCGTTTTCAAGTGTCTTTTCACATATCTCATCATTGGGGACGTTTCTCTGGAGTTCTAGGGTGAATTTTAGCGTGTGTAAGTGATTGGGAACATTTCTAAACATTTCGGTTTGTATTTTGATTCGTATGAACTTTGATTTTGTTGGAATGATGATTTACCAAACTATGTCCGGCTAAACTTTCGGTGATCATCTTAGGTGTAGGTTTCTTATGACTATCGTGTGTTCATCTTTATTTCTAGAATAAAAAACTTGGTTTGTTTTGCTATGTTTATTATGGTGCATGAATGTTTGATTGTAATTTGTTAATTGATGTTTTGATCTTACTCTAAATCGTACGTTCTTGGTGTCGTTGACAATCGAGATATCACGGGAAGGGTTAGGGTTGGATATTGGTTAAATGGTCATCGGGTAACTATGTGGCACCTGCGGAAAATCCACAATCATCCTGATCCAACACCTTGCTGTTTTGGATTACTTATCAAATTTCGGGATGAAATTTCTTTCAAGTTGGGGATGAGGTGACAACCCGAGATTTCAAGGTCTTGCCCTTACGCAATTACTTGTTTCAGAACTTTGTTTTGATAACTGATTAATGGGGCATGTTTGATAAATGATTATTGTGTTGTTATTGTGTATTGTGTATGATTACTGTGTTTATTTTGATAACTGATTAAGGTTGCGTGTTTGGTAAATGATTTCAAGGTTGTATTGTGTATGTCTCATGACTAAGATTCCTTGTCATAAACCCTCGACGAAGATAGTTCTTCGTCGATATCAAACCCGACTAAGTATACGTCCTTCGTCATGGCTATACTCGATGAAACTTAGGACCTTCGTCATCACCCTACACGACGAAGGTGGTCCTTCGTCAAGACTCTCGGCCCACAACCCAGTAAAGGCCCAACGATTAGTAAGCTTGTTTAGGTTGTATGTTAATCACAATCAAACCTTTTTCTGCATACGTGACGGCAAACCCTAGCACCTCTCTCTTTCTGTGCGGCGACTACCTTGGGTTCTCAAGGCTCTCCTTCTCGATCAGACTCATCATTCCGATATCATCGGTTAGTATTCATCGTTGTTAATGATTAGAATAAATGTGTGATAACTTTATGTGAAACTAGGGTTTCGTCTATGACATCGTACAGTTTGATGAATGAATGATTAGGTGTCGATCTAATTGATGAATTGATAGGGTTATAATGATGATTTCATGCTAACTGTAATGCTTCGTAAGAGTGATGAACGTTAATGTTATGATGTTACTATCCATGATGTTTAATGATGTTATTGGTAAACTGTTGATAATAATAACGATGGTGTGCTTGCATAATGAACTTAGAAACTAATTGGATTGTGATCGGCGATAGGGTAACTGCAAACATTAGGGTTTAGGGAAATGTTGAAACTGCTTGGGTTGGACGACGAACAACCCCCGACGAACAACACTAGTCGACGAAGAATGTCAATCTTTCGTCGACATGTCTCTGACGAACAATAGGGACTTTCGTCGACATGCCTTCGACGAAGAATGGGGACCTTCGTTAAGGGGATCTTCGTCGATGTGAAGGTCCTTCGTCGGCACTTCACTGTGATGGTTATGATAATGAATGTTGATGTTTATGCACATTATTTGAGTACATGATAATGCTGTTTAAGAATAAGGATCCTGTTTTGACTGGCATAACATTCACATGGATATGTTGACCTATATGGAAACTAAATACCTACTACATGCAATGCTGTTTTGTGTGAATCATTATGATGCACATGTTGATAGATGTCAACGTACATTAGAAATGATTGTTACTTGTGATGAGAAACCTGGTTTCACTCATGGTAGTAGTAGACCCAACTGTTATGTGTTGCTGTGTATACAAACAGTGTACTTGATTCATGCTATATGGTAAACTTGGTGATGAATACAGTTTGCGCGAAATACGTGATTTAGTCTGTTACGAAACTGATAATATTGTTAACCACGGTAGGGTTGGTTGATTAACTGGAATGGGTAATTTGATAAATACCGAGCAAATCCAAGGTGAGTTCACTGCTCTTTTTCCAAGCATGCGTCCCGGGGAGTGATATCTGGTAAACGTTACGGGGAGGAATGTCGGGTAATTGGGTTTAACTGGAATATTAAACCTGGGATGTTGGTTAATACACTCATATCTATCATTTAAGTCCCTTCTACCGATTTGTTGTCGGGGAGGCAACGGGGTATTAGTTAATAGCGCTATTTAGGTTTGGCACCCTCACACCGTACCGGGGAGGACGAGCGTGAACTAAGGACCCCAGTCTTGACCATTGCTTTGATAGAGGCATTGGGGAATAGGGCAAATAATCTGGAGCCATCGGCCGTAATCGAGTTATTAACGACATCAAATCTCTGAAATGTTTTATACTTATATCTGGTAACTAAAACGTGTTAACAAACTTTGAACTCACCAGCGTCGTCTGACACACTTGTCTGCAAGCTTGCAGGTCGTTAGATTCACGGATGGAACTTGCTATCTGGGAGTGCTGGAGTGGTCATGGGTCATAGCTCTTGGATAATTGTTTATTGATCTTGCACATTTGTTTTGAATTACTTGAATAACTATTTATATTATGCTTCCGCTGGACGTACTTGTTTTAAGTTGTGATTTGAAATTGTTTATGAAATAAATGAGAACTTTTATTTATATCGGTGTTTTCGCATGTGGTATTTTGGGGGTGTGACAGTTTAGTATCAGAGCCACTGGTTATAGTTAACTAGGATTTAAAACGTTTTTATAAAACCAGACTATAACCGAACAGCTTCGAAAATCGACCATGACACTCAGCTCCAGATTGCAAGGTTCATCTTTTTCTCCTGTTGCATACATTACATGGCTAGTACACATTTGTTTATGATGTAGCGTACGAACACATACTCGTCAATATAGCATGATTACATGAATTGCTTGCTTACATTATGATGCGTTTATAGTTTGTCATAATCCTTGGATTTCTATGATCTTATCGTTTTGATAACCTCCATTTGACATTTGAGTTTAAGGAACCATTTGACATGAGTTAGGAGGAACTGAGATGAGCATGCAAATCACAATATTATTGTGGGTACACACATAATAATAATGTGGGGTGCATGCGAGTCCCAGTGAGGCCTAACAAGTGAAGAAGGGGTTGTGTTCCGTATTTCGAACAATGATAAACATAACAAACCTATAGGGGTCATAGCAGTGATTGTCCCCTACTCGAACGTGATCTTTTCACTCCTCACTTAAATCCTTACGAATCTCGAAGCTATCGAGTGTTACCTGAACACATCTGGACGTCTAGCGAATTGTGTAGAAAGTTAGGTGCTAGAACGAACGTCTCTGAAATGAATATCGCAACATGATTGGTCTATACCTTTCTCACTCCTCTTCGTTTGCTGGAACTCAATGTATTGACGTCTTAGATCACGAAGTGCGATCACTTCTGCAGCACTCTCGCAATATACTGTGTATTACTCAATCAACTAGCAAGATCGATGGAAAGAGGATGAGCGTAGTACTTTACCGACCTTAGTATTAGGACGACCCTGACTAATGGCAACAAACACCAGCAAATTGACTTCGATCGAATCTTCAACCATAGTCAACGACTTATGGGAGTCAACTCTTATGAATCAATCAGGGCATAAGTGATGACAATTGATTATAGTGTGGAATGGGTAACTGCCAGCACAATGAGTAGTGCTTTAGGACGTGACACAGAATGTGAAAAGGTGGACCCGGTTGGTGAAAGATCGTAGAGCTCCGTATCAAGCAACGACATTGGAGGCAACAGTCACGGCAACATCAAAATACTCGTAAAGGTAGCCAACAGTATGGAAATAAAGGTACCTACGACTTGGATTGGCCGTTGTTAAGTCAAGACGACAACAACCAAGGGAACGGCAACAATACTGGAAATTCTTGTAACAAAAACAACACCACCGGAAATGATGCTCATAGAAGGGCATTTAGGATTGGTGTAGGTGACGCCAGGCATAATAGCAATATGGTGGCCTGCACGTTCTTGGTAACTAATCGTCTCGTCCACGTTCTGTATAACCCTGATGCTTCTCGAAACCGAACCTGTGTGGAATCGGCTGATGACAAGTCAATTGAAGCCTCGTATGTTCGTTGGAGTGCAAACCCGGCCTTGTGGGACAAGTGTTCGACCTACCTTCTGCTACCCTTGATAGTTTTGATGCAGTAGTTAGTGTGGATTGGTTATCCAGACATCGCGCAAATATACCCTGTGGGGGAAAATTTTGCGTATCCCTCTCCCTGGTGGAGAACGTTATCTGTTCTAAAGCGTCAGCGTGGTGTAAAGGTTAGCATCATACCAGCAATGAAGGTCCAGAAGTGTCTACGGAGGGATTACCCCGCTATGTTAGCAACCGTTACTGATGTTATGGCTAAGGAAAAGAGGATAACGGGTCCACCAATTGTCCGTAATTCCTCTCGGTGTGCTACCCGAGGAACTTTCAGGTTTACTTCTACAACCGTTAGGTAGAATCTCAGCTTGATTTCACGCCAGAGGCAGCCCTGATTACTCGTACGCCTTACCGTTTTGCACCAGGAAGGGTGCAAGAATTGTGCAATCAACTTCAGGAACTAACGGGTGGAAGTTCTAATGATCTAGCTCCTTGTCCTGGGGAGCCCGAGCTCTATTGTGGATATGAAGGATGAGTCCATTCATACGTGTACAGACTACCATGAAGTGGCAATCATAGACCGACACCCTCTATCTCGCATCGATGACCTGCATGACCCGCCGCAATGATCAAGCTCCTGTTCGGAAACCGACTTAAGATCGGACTGTCAATTGATGGAAGACTCAGGGGAGGATGATTCCTAACACGGAGTTACAGACATTGTACGGCTATTACGACTTTCTGTTTATGTTGTTTAAGTTATCCAACACACCAGCAATCTTAGGGGTCACATGTATGGTATGTGTCAATCTCATCTCGCCAAAATTCGTCGACCGTGGTTAGCTATGATGTTTTGAATCACTTATGGGAGAAAGGAACACCATGAACGGCACTTGAATTTCATCTTAGAGCTCCTAGGAGAGGAGCAACTCCATGCGAAGTCTACCTAAGTGTTACCTCAGGATTCAAGAAGTACACTTTCTTGGTCACGTAGTCAACAAAGTGGGGATACACGTGGTTTTTGCTAAGGTACATTTTATTAGAACTTGATCGGCACCAGAGAGTCCATCGAGGATATAGTAATTTCTTAGTCACGCTAGATACTATAACATATTCATCAAGGGATTTTCGAAGATCGCACAACTTTACTCTCTTTAGCACAACAAGGTGTTGTGCATTCGTGGGAGACAAAACATGAGAACGTCTTTTCAGATTTTGAGACCTAACACTACAATGCACTGAGCATCGTCTTTACCCAAGGGTACGGGCGATTTAGAGGTATACCATGATGGTTTGGGTCAGAGTCCCAGTTACACGCCGATGCAACGCGAGAAGGTGATGGCTTATGTGGTGGATTAACAAGAGGAATTGCACGACTCGCAACCTGGGGATGGAAACCATGGCCTTGGATTTAAGTTGGAGGCATTTCTTGGACGGTACCAAATGCACTACTTAGATCAATCGCAAGGGCCTCCCGTGTACCCTTGTTTCGAAAGAGCTGACCGTGTGATGGCGTCACTGGATGGAACTCTCGAGCGATTACGACTATGGAACCTAAACACGTACAAGCATGCAACTCACCATCGACTCTAGCCTACCCGATCAGATTCACCCTGTTCAAACCGAAGCACTGAAGGGAGAGAATTTTCAAGTTGGGTCTATGCAGGGCATGGAGGAGCAACATCTGGTAAACGTTCCAGGGAGGAATATCGTGTTAACAAACTTTGAACTCACCAGCGTCGTCTGACACACTTGTCTGCATGCTTGCAGGTCGTTAGATTCACGGATGGAACTTGCTATCTGGGAGTGCTGGAGTGGTATTGGGTCGTAGCTCTTGGATACTTGTTTATTGATCTTGCACATTTGTTTTGAATTACTTGAATAACTATTTATATTATGCTTCCGCTGGACGTACTTGTTTTAAGTTGTGATTTGAAATTGTTTATGAAATAAATGAGAACTTTTATTTATATAGTGTATAGTTCAATGTGATTGGTGGCATGGATCCTGGTACGTCACACGCCCCGCGGTGTTTTCGCATGTGGTATTTTGGGGGTGTGACAGTTTAGTATCAGAGCCACTGGTTATAGTGAACTAGGTTTTAAAACATTTTTATAAAACCAGAGTATAACCTAACAACTTCGAAAATCAACCATGACATTCAGCTCCAGATTGCAAGGTTCGTCTTTTTCGCCTGTTGCATACATTACATGGCTAGTACACATTTGTTTATGATGTAGAGTATGAATACACACTCGTCACTATAGCATGATTACATGAATTGCTTGCTTACATTATGATGCGTTAATAGTTTGTCATAATCCTTGGATTTCTATGATCTTATCGTTTTGATAACCTCCATTTGACATTTGAGTTTGAGGAACCATTTGACATGAGTTAGGAGGAACTGAGATGAGCATGCAAATCACAATATTATTGTGGGTGCACACATAATAATAATGTGGGGTGCATGCGAGTCCCAGTGAGGCCTAACAAGTGAAGAAGGGGTTCTGTTCCATATTTCGAACAATGAGAAACATAACAAACCTATAGGGGTCATAGCAGTGATTGTCCCCTACTCGAACGTGATCTTTTCACTCCTCACTGAATCCTTTCGAATCTCGAAGCTATCGGGTGTTACCTGAACACATCTGGACGTCTATCGAATTGTGTAGAAAGTTAGGTGCTAGTACGAACGTCTCTGAAATGAATGTCGCAGCATGATTGGTCTATACCTTTCTCACTCCTCTTCGTTTGTTGGAACTCAATGTATTGACGTCTTAGATCCCGAAGTGCGATCACTTCTGCAGCAATCTCGCAATATACCGTGTATTACTCAATCAACTAGCAAGATCGATGGAGAGAGAATGAGCGTAGTACTTTACCGACCTCAGTATTAGGACGACCCTGACTACTGGCAACAAACACCAGTAAATTGACTTCGATCGAATCTTCAACCGTAGTCAGCGACTTATGGGAGTCAACTCTTATGAATCAATCAGGGCATAAGTGATGACAATTGACTATAGTGTGGAATGGGTAACTGCCAGCACAATGAGTAGCGCTTTAGGACGTGACACATAATGTGAAAAGGTGGACCAGGTTGGTGAAAGTTCGTAGAGCTCCGTCTCAAGCAACGACATTGGAGGCAACTGTCACGACAACATCAAAATACTCGTAAAGGTAGCCAAAAGTATGGAAATAAAGGTACCTACGACATGGATTGGCCATTGTTAAGTCAAGACGACAACAACCAAGGGAACAATGACAGTACTGGAAATTCTTGTAACAAAAATAACAACACCGGAAATGATGCTCATGGAAGGTTATTTAGGATTTTTGTAGGTGACGCCAGGCATAATAGCAATATGGTGGCCTGCACGTTCTTGGTAACTAATCATCACGTCCCTGTTCTGTTTAACCCGGATGCTTCTCGAAACCGAACCTGTGTGGAATCGGCTGATGACAAGTGTCACACCCCCAAAATCCACCTGCGGAGTACTACCGCT
This sequence comes from Helianthus tuberosus, assembly GCA_030545235.1. Taxonomy (NCBI): domain Eukaryota; kingdom Viridiplantae; phylum Streptophyta; class Magnoliopsida; order Asterales; family Asteraceae; genus Helianthus; species Helianthus tuberosus. The sequence goes on from JARYGA010032181.1 coordinate 222,546, forward strand.
TGGAGGCGTGACTGACCAGGATCCAGCCACCAATCATATTGAACAAGCATAAGTAGTTATAAAGTCCAACCAATACAATTGGTGTTTAAACAAAACATAGTTAAGTTGCAAGCGGAAGCATAAGTCTTAAATCAAAACATAAGTTTAATTGTTTCAAAGTTTAACATGGCACACAGCCGTCCATGTCCCACAACGACTCTCTTCCATGCAAGCTCCAGCTGAGTACCTATTGTCCTACAAAGCATGTAGTAACGAGTCAACAACAAGTTGAGTGAGTTCACGGTTGGGTGTTCGTTTTAAGTTGTTTCGAAAACAGTTTCCTATATCTGGCATCCTGCCATGGGGGTTACCCCATAGTTAAAAAAACGTGACTTGTTTATTCCCGGTTCTTCTGGCAATCCAGCCGTGGGGGCTACCCCGTGTTAGTTATCTGGCATTTCGGCCGTGGGGGCTACCCCATGTTAGTTATCTGGCATTTCGGCCGTGGGGGCTACCCCATGTATACACTAGACTCGTTACCATATCGACTGCTGACTGTAGTCATGTTTAAGTGCCCTGAAACTGTCAATGTCTATCATCATTGACGTGCCCCGGATCCATTAGTTCACGCCCGTCCTCTGCGGCACGGTGTGAGGTTTGTCAGACCTAAATAGCGCTATCTAACTAATGACCCGCTCGCCATTGGCCCGGCGATTAAGTCAATATAAAAAGGAGGGACTTCGTGATAGAGTTTTGGTCTAGTACGAGTTATCTGTCCGTGAGGACGAGGAATTACATTCCTGAACCATTGTTGTCCTACCCAAGGAGGACGAGGAACCCATGTTCCTTAACCCCAATTCCTGACCCCTGGGAATCCCATGCTTTGTAGAGGGTGTGAACTCACCTTGGTTTGCTCGGCAGATACACAGAAAGGTCAATCAAGCAATATTGTGGTCACTCACGTCCTATCATAGTTGTATCATACAAATCAGATTCGTATTCAAGCAGTACACGTATGTTTCTAGCACATTGCATTCAAGTATCATTTATGGCAGTCCATCAACATTCACGTTAAATCAGTAACGTATAAGATCTATGCATTAGGCCCAAAAGTCCGGCCCAATCACCTAAGCCCGTAATCATGCAAGTCCAATTCAGCGTGCATATGAAGATGGTCTTGAGTCGAGACTGTGCGGTCTCTAGTCGAGACTGTGCGGTCTCGAGTTGTAGCTTACAAGTTTCGAGTCGCAACTGATGAGGTCTCGGGTTATGCATGTGTTGGTCTCGAGTCGCAACCGGACTCACAAGTAGGGTCTCGAGTCACGATGTTTGGGTGTTGATCAAGTGGGGTCTCGAGTCGAGACTATAGGTTCTCGACTCGCAACTTGTGTCGAAACCAGGGATCTCGGGTTGACATTTGGTGGCCTCGAGTCGAGATAGAAGGTCTCGGCTGGGGACATTTGCTGAATTCGACATTGTACTTGGCCAATGAGATTTCATGGTCATGATATTATGTACTACCCAGTAATATTGCACTAACATGTTCCCTTGTCTATTACTTACCAAAAATGGATCAAACATGGCAATTTCAAATGTTCATAACATATTCATATCATCTTCAAGTTGTTCTTCATATATTCAAGTCATGTTCATGTTGATTATTCAAACTTGTTCATCATATTTCCGGGTTTTTAGCATTAATCCAAACATAATCATGAACAACAAATCAACACACTTGAACATACTCATCTAAAGGTTTCAAATCATCACATAACATCTCAAAATCAACTCTACACTAATCCGATTAACATGGTACTACACATATGCAAGCCGGTTTTCATGTACATCAATAATCAATGGTTTGAATCATATTTAGACACAAGATATCATGAGCTCATTATGTAACATATCCGAATTCAAAACATGTTATCCGATTATCAACATCATACAACTCCGATTCACAAAACATCATCAAGCATACAACTATATTAGTTCAATCATGTCATTCATACTATCATTTAACAACAAACATCATAAAGACACTAACCGGTTGATGGGTTTCAAGGGTGAGTATGAAGCTTTCAAACGGGTGTGTGTGTGAGTCGATCCGAGAGCTCCTAGTGTCACCGGTTTGATCCGAGAAGAAGGAGGAGAGGTGATGTTGAGACTTAGGGTTTAATGGTTTCTAGAGAGAGTAGGGGAGTATGTGTGTTGTCCAAAGATGATAGTGTTGGTTAGCAACAAGGATATATACTAGCTTCAAGTGGTGCACCCTAATGGGTTTTCGAATAGGCTAAGGGGTGTGTGGCCCAATCCGGCCCAACTGTTATTGTTCACTCGAGACCGCATGGTCTCGAGTCGGGTCCTTGTTGTCTCGGTTCATATACATACACGCATACATACAATTACAACACATAAACGTAACACGTAATCACATAGGATGTTCACATGTATCATTACACCAATACGTCAACTAGTCACATAATGTTTCAAGTAGGTTACACTAAGATACACGAAAGGTTCTAAATTTCGAGTTGTCACATCATCCCCAAGTTGAAAGAAATTTCATCCCGAAATTTGGTAGGCACTCACTGAGGAAGCTAGTTAAGTTGTATGGTGTTCCCGGTTTTCCTGGGGTGTCACATCCACCCCCCGTTGATCTGGAATTTCGTCCTGAAATTCCGTAGCTTCGGCCTCAGTAGTGGGTGTACTGTTTGCGAACAGTTGGGGATACTTTTGTTTCATCTGATCTTCGCGCTCCCAGGTGAACTCTGGGCCGCGACGTGAGTTCCAACGAACTCGAACGAGAGGTATTCTAGTGCTCTTGAGGACCTTAACGTCCCGGTCCATGATTTCGACTGGTTCCTTGACGAATTGTAACTGTTCGTCGATAGTGAGTTCCTTCAGGGGAACTATGTGGGTCTCATCTGACAGACACTTCTTCAGATTCGACACGTGAAAAACGTTGTGAACCGCACCGAGTTCTGCTGGTAAGTTCAGTCTGTAGGCCACCCTGCCTATTTTCTCAATCATTTCGAAAGGTCCAACGTATCGTGGGTTAAGTTTGCCGCGTTTACCAAAACGAACCACACCCTTACAGGGTGAAACTTTGAGTAGTACTCGCTCCCCAACCTGGAGCTCTAGTGGTTTCCTGCCCTTATCGGCGTAAACTTTCTGTCGGTCACGAGCTGCCGCCATGCGTTTTCGTATTTGAGCGATTTGTTCGGTTGTGTCTACCACATGTTCTGGACCAGTGATCTGACTATCTCCCACCTCTGCCCAACAAAGAGGTGACCGGCATTTACGTCCGTACAATGCCTCAAACGGAGCAGCTTTAATGCTGGTGTGGTAGCTGTTATTGTACGAGAATTCCACAAGTGGCAGATGCTTCTCCCAGCGGTTGCCAAAATCGATTACACATGCACGAAGCATGTCTTCTAAGGTTTGAATAGTGCGCTCGGACTGCCCGTCCGTCTGAGGGTGATACGCTGTGCTCATGTCTAATCGTGAGCCGAAGGATTTGTGCATTGCTTGCCACAGTTCTGAAGTAAAACGTGCATCTCGATCTGAGATAATAGAGGTGGGCACCCCGTGCCTCGAAACAACTTCCTTGAGGTATATTTATGCAAGAGTGGAGAATTTATCCGTCTCCTTAATAGCCAAGAAGTGTGCAGATTTTGTAAGTCGATCCACGATCACCCAAATAGTATCGTTCCCGCGCTGGGATCTAGGTAGGCCAGTAACAAAATCCATGGAAATTTGCTCCCATTTCCATTGTGGTATCTCTGGCTGTTGGAGTAGGCCTGAGGGTTTCTGGTATTCAGACTTGACTCTCGCACAAGTCAGACACTTGCTGACATAGGTTGCTATGTGGGCCTTCATGCTAGGCCACCAGTACGTAGTTTTGATATCGTGGTACATCTTATCTGAACCAGGGTGTACCGAGTAGCGAGACTTGTGTGCTTCGTCCATCACAAGCTCTCGTAGGTTGCCATAGAATGGGACCCAAACACATCCCGTCACGTAGTAAGCACCGTCTTCCTTCTGTTCTAAGCGCTGCCTTGATCCGCGTAGGGCTTCAGCCCTGACGTTTTCTGGTTTCAGTGCTTCTATCTGAGCAGCTCGTATTTGGGAAGGAAGGCTAGAATGGATCGTGAGTTGTAAAGCTCGCACGCGCTTAGGCGCAGTGTCCTTTCGACTGAGGGCGTCAGCCACAACGTTGGCCTTGCCCGGGTGATACCTGATCGAGCACTCGTAGTCATTCAGTAGTTCGACCCATCGTCGTTGTCGCATGTTCAGTTCCTTCTGCTTGAAGATATGTTCGAGGCTCCTGTGGTCGGTGTAGATGGCGCACTTGGTACCGTACAGGTAATGCCGCCATAACTTAAGTGCAAAAACAACAGCTCCCAGCTCCAAATCGTGTGTAGTGTAGTTCTTCTCGTGAACTTTGAGTTGGCATGAGGCGTAGGCTATAACTTTATCTCGTTGCATTAATACACAACCGAGACCCTGAATTGATGCGTCGCAGTAAACCACAAAGTCGTCTGTGCCCTCTGGCAATGAAAGGATAGGGGCGCTGCAAAGTCTATCCTTTAAGTGTTGAAATGCTGATTCATGTGCATTTCCCCATCGATAAACAACGCCTTTCTGCGTTAGTGAGGTGAGGGGCTGTGCAATCTTGGAAAAATCCTTAATGAATCTCCTGTAGTAACCCGCCAATCCCAAGAATTGGCGAATTTCCTTTGGTGTACGAGGTGCAGGCCAGTTCTTAATCGAGTCGATCTTGGATGGATCAATGTGAATCCCATCCTTGTTTACTACGTGGCCTAGGAAATTGACTTCTCGAAGCCAAAAGTCGCATTTCGAGAACTTTGCGTAAAGCTGTTCTGTTCGAAGGAGTTCCAGGATAAGCCTTAGATGTTGCTCGTGTTCCTCCTGACTCTTAGAATAGATCAGGATGTCGTCGATGAAGACTATAACGAACTTGTCCAGGTAAGGCTTGCACACTCGGTTCATTAAGTCCATGAAAACCGCAGGTGCGTTTGTCAGCCCAAAAGGCATGACCAAAAACTCATAGTGTCCGTAACGTGTTCTAAAAGCTGTTTTGGAGACGTCCTCTTCTCGGACTCTCAGCTGGTGATATCCCGATCTCAAATCAATCTTTGAATAGTAGCTCGACCCTTGCAGCTGGTCGAACAAGTCGTCAATACGCGGTAGAGGGTAGCGGTTCTTCACTGTCACCTTGTTGAGTTCCCGGTAGTCGATGCACATTCTGAAGGTACCGTCCTTCTTCTTCACAAATAATACTGGAGCTCCCCAAGGCGATCAGCTAGGATGAATAAAACCCTTATCTAAGAGTTCTTGTAGTTGCGTAGAGAGTTCTTCCAACTCTGATGGAGCTAAACGATAAGGTGCACGAGCTATAGGCGCAGCTCCAGGAGCTAGTTCGATCTGAAACTCGACTTGGCGATGAGGCGGAAGACCAGGTAATTCCTCAGGAAATACCTCTGGATAATCGCGTACAACTGGAAAATCTTCTATCTTCTTCTCTTTTTCTGAGGTGTCAGTAACGAGAGCCAAAATGGCAGTGTGGCCCTTTCGCAAGCACTTTTGGGCCTTAAGGAGAGAAATGACGTTCTCAACAGCACTCCTCTTGTCGCCACGAATCATGAGAGGTTCACCACCGGAACCTGGAATACGGACAACCTTCTCGTTGCAAAGAATCTCTGCTCGGTGTTGGGATAACCAATCCATCCCAATGACAACGTCGAAACTACCCAAGGCGATAGGAATAAGGTCGATAGAGAAGGTCTGGTCAGCGAGAATAAATTTACAACCCTTGACTACGTGTGTGGCTTCTAAACTCTTACCATTCGCTAGCTCTACAGTGTGCTTGTTGTTCAAAGGTGTTGGAATACGCTTAAGCATTCGACTAACTTCTAGTGACACGTAGCTAGTATCGGCACCCGAATCAAATAATATGGAAACATAAAAGTCGTCGAGAAGGAACTTACCCGCCACGACATTGGGGTCATTCCTTGCTTCACCTTGGCCAATCACGAACGCCCGCCCCCTGGCTCCGTTGTTGTTGTTGTTCCCATTGTTACCATTTCCCTGATTGTTGTTATTGTTGTTGTTGTTCTGGTTCCTGTTCAGTTGGGGACAATCTCTCTTGAAGTGGCCTTCAGCTCCACACTGAAAGCACCCTTTGTTATCACCCTGTTGCTGCTGCTGGCGCTAGTTCTGTTGAGCTTGCTGACGATTCTGATTGGCGGGATATAAGCTCCTGCAATCCTTTGCAGCGTGACCGGGCTTGTTGCACCGATGACAGTTGCCCCTGGTGCATGGCCCGCTGTGGTGCAGGCTGCAGCGATTGCATTTGGGGTGATTCCCTTTGTACCCACCGTGACTTTGACCACCAGATGATTGCTGACTAGGGCTCTTGTAGTCATCAGTCTTTCTCTGCTGAGACTGGGACTGAACAGAAGTCGACCCCTTACTTGAAGTTCCATCCCATTTCCGTTTGTTGTCACTAGAGGTACCAGAAGTAGTTGCAGCACCTATGCGCTTTGGTAACTTGTTCTGCTCCACCGCCTGATCAGTGAGACGGTGAGCCAACTGGACAACTTGCTGGATGGTGGCGAGGTTCGCTGAAGTCACATGGCTTTGGATCTCTGGCACCAAGCCCTTGAGAAAGAGTTCAATTCGCTTAAATGGATGGTCCACCAGAGTAGGACACAGTAAGGCAAGTTCATTTGACCTCTTAGTGTACGCCTCAATTTCTGACCCCGTCATCTTGAGGTTGAAGAACTCGACTTCCAGCTTATGAATGTCATCCCGACTGCAGTATTCTTCTTTGATCATCTCCTTAAAAGTTTCCCATGGGGTGGCGTTGGCAGCAACCAACCCCAGCATCTGGACCTGAGCGTTCCACCATGTGAGGGCTAAACCCTCGAGAGTACCGGTAGCATACTTCACCCTGCGCGCCTCAGGGCATTCACACATTTCGAACACAGATTCTAGTTTCTCAAACCAGTGTAGGAGACCTACTGCTCCTTCAGTGCCACTAAAAGTAGTTGGTCGGCAGTCCATGAAAGTCTTAAAAGTACACACGGGTGGCTGAGCATGCTGACCTATCGTGGGTGAAAGAAAAGACAGAGTTTAACACAAAGGTTGGTTCACGAGAGTAGGATCCTAAAGATCCTAGAATGAGTTCGGACTGCAGGATATACCTCCTGCGTGTGCAGCTGCAAGTGCTGCGGCAACTCGTTCGTTAATCAGAGCCGTCAACTGGGCTTGTGTCAGGTTAACGCGTCCAGACATGATCTTCATATCAAGAAGAACGTGAGTGAGAGGGGTTCGCGAAAGTGCGATGACAGAAGTGAGCAAATACACACGTGTTCAAGCAACAGTAGTTATACTAATCAAGCATACCATGAGCAATGTACTATGTAACTAACAAGTAGGCAATATATACATAGATCATATCACCTAGAATGTCGAGCCTTGCATGTGGAGTGAAGCGTCGTTGTGGACCGTAGAGCACTGTACAGGTTATAGTCTGGTTTAAACAAAACGTTTTCCCTTTTATTAAAACCAAGTTCTCTATAACCAATGGCTCTGATACCAATCTGTCACACCCCCAAAATCCACCTGCGGAGTACTACCGCTTGGAGGCGTGACTGACCAGGATCCAGCCACCAATCATATTGAACAAGCATAAGTAGTTATAAAGTCCAACCAATACAATTGGTGTTCAAACAAAACATAGTTAAGTTGCAAGCGGAAGCATAAGTCTTAAATCAAAACATAAGTTTAATTGTTTCAAAGTTTAACATGGCACACAGCCGTCCATGTCCCACAACGACTCTCTTCCATGCAAGCTCCAGCTGAGTACCTATTGTCCTGCAAAGCATGTAGTAACGAGTCAACAACAAGTTGAGTGAGTTCACGGTTGGGTGTTCGTTTTAAGTTGTTTCGAAAACAGTTTCCTTTATCTGGCATCCTGCCGTGGGGGTTACCCCATAGTTAAAAAAACGTGACTTTTTTATTCCCGGTTCTTCTGGCAATCCAGCCGTGGGGGCTACCCCGTGTTAGTTATCTGGCATTTCGGCCGTGGGGGCTACCCCATGTTAGTTATCTGGCATTTCGGTCGTGGGGGCTACCCCATGTATACACTAGACTCGTTACCATATCGACTGCTGACTGTAGTCATGTTTAAGTGCCCTGAAACTGTCAATGTCTATCATCATTGACGTGCCCCAGATCCATTAGTTCACACCCGTCCTCTGCGGCACGGTGTGAGGTTTGTCAGACCTAAATAGCGCTATCTAACTAATGACCCGCTCGCCATTGGCCCGACGATTAAGTCGATATAAAAAGGAGGGACTTCGTGATAGAGTTTTGGTCTAGTACGAGTTATCTGTCCGTGAGGACGAGGAATTACATTCCTGAACCATTGTTGTCCTACCCAAGGAGGACGAGGAACCCATGTTCCTTAACCCCAATTCCCGACCCCTGGGAATCCCATGCTTTGTAGAGGGTGTGAACTCACCTTGGTTTGCTCGGCAGATACACAGAAAGGTCAATCAAGCAATATTGTGGTCACTCACGTCCTATCATAGTTGTATCATACAAATCAGATTCGTATTCAAGCACTACACGTATGTTTCTAGCACATTGCATTCAAGTATCATTTATGGCAGTCCATCAACATTCACGTTAAATCAGTAACGTATAAGATCTATGCATTAGGCCCAAAAGTCTGGCCCAATCACCTAAGCCCGTAATCATGCAAGTCCAATTCAGCGTGCATATGAAGATGGTCTTGAGTCGAGACTGTGCGGTCTCGAGTTGTAGCTCACAAGTTTCGAGTCGCAACTGATGAGGTCTCGGGTTATGCATGTGTTGGTCTCGAGTCGTAACCGGACTCGCAAGTAGGGCCTCGAGTCACGATGTTTGGGTGTTGATCAAGTGTGGTCTCGAGTCGAGACTATAGGTTCTCGACTCGCAACTTGTGTCGAAACCAGGGATCTCGGGTTGACATTTGGTGGCCTCGAGTCGAGACAGAAGGTCTCGGCTGGGGACATTTGCTGAATTCGACATTGTACTTGGCCAATGAGATTTCATGGTCATGATATTATGTACTACCCAGTAATATTGCACTAACATGTTCCCTTGTCTATTACTTACCAAAAATGGATCAAACATGGCAATTTCAAATGTTCATAACATATTCATATCATCTTCAAGTTGTTCTTCATATATTCAAGTCATGTTCATGTTGATTATTCAAACTTGTTCATCATATTTCCGGGTTTTTAGCATTAATCCAAACATAATCATGAACAACAAATCAACACACTTGAACATACTCATCTAAAGGTTTCAAATCATCACATAACATCTCAAAATCAACTCTACACTAATCCGATTAACATGGTACTACACATATGCAAGCCGGTTTTCATGTACATCAATAATCAATGGTTTGAATCATATTTAGACACAAGATATCATGAGCTCATTATGTAACATATCCGAATTCAAAACATGTTATCCGATTATCAACATCATACAACTCCGATTCACAAAACATCATCAAGCATACAACTATATTAGTTCAATCATGTCATTCATACTATCATTTAACAACAAACATCATAAAGACACTAACCGGTTGATGGGTTTCAAGGGTGAGTATGAAGCTTTCAAACGGGTGTGTGTGTGAGTCGATCCGAGAGCTCCTAGTGTCACCGGTTTGATCCGAGAAGAAGGAGGAGAGGTGATGTTGAGACTTAGGGTTTAATGGTTTCTAGAGAGAGTAGGGGAGTATGTGTGTTGTCCAAAGATGATAGTGTTGGTTAGCAACAAGGATATATACTAGCTTCAAGTGGTGCACCCTAATGGGTTTTCGAATAGGCTAAGGGGTGTGTGGCCCAATCCGGCCCAACTGTTATTGTTCACTCGAGACCGCATGGTCTCGAGTCGGGTCCTTGTTGTCTCGGTTCATATACATACACGCATACATACAATTACAACACATAAACGTAACACGTAATCACATAGGATGTTCACATGTATCATTACACCAATACGTCAACTAGTCACATAATGTTTCAAGTAGGTTACACTAAGATACACGAAAGGTTCTAAATTTCGAGTTGTCACATCATCCCCAAGTTGAAAGAAATTTCGTCCCGAAATTTGGTAGGCACTCACTGAGGAAGCTAGTTAAGTTGTATGGTGTTCCCGGTTTTCCTGGGGTGTCACAACAAGTCAAGTGAAGGCTCGTATGTTCGTTGGGGTGTAAACTAGGCCTTGTGGGACAAGTGTTCGACCTACCTTCTGCTACCCTTGATAGTTTTGATGCAGTGGTTAGTGTGGATTGGTTATCCAGAGATCGCGCAGATATACCCTGTGGGGGAAAATTTTGCGTATCCCTCTCCCTGGTGGAGAACCGTTATCTGTTCTAAAGCATCAGCGTGGTGTAAAGGTTAGAATCATTCCAGCAATGAAGGTCCAGAAGTGTCTACGGAGGGATTACCCTGCTATGTTAGCAGCCGTTACTAATGTTAAGGCTAAGGAAAAGAGGATATAGGGTCCACCAATTGTGTGTAATTCCTCTTAGTGTGCTACCCGAGGAAGTTTCAGGTTTACTTCTACAACCGTTAGGCAGAATCTCAACTTGATTTCATGCCAGAGGCAGCCCTGATTACTCGTACTCCTTACTGGTTTGCACCAGGAAGGGTGCAAGAACTGTCCAATCAACTTCAGGAACTAACGGGTGGAAGTTCTAACGATCTAGCTCCTCGTCCTGGGGAGCCCGAGAGTCCATCGGGGATACAGTAATTTCTTAGTCACGCTAGATACTATCACAGATTCATCAAGGGATTTTCGAAGATCGCATAACTTTACTTTCTTTAGCACAGCAAGGTGCTGTGCATTCGTGGGAGACAAAACAGGAGAACGTCTTTTCAGCTTTTGAGACCAAACACTACAATGCACTGAGCATCGTCTTTACCCGAGGGTACGGGAGATTTAGAGGTATACCATGATGGTTTGGGTCAGAGTCCCAGTTACACGCCGATGCAACGCGAGAAAGTGATGGCTTATGTGGTGGATTAACAAGAGGAATACACGACTCACAACCTGGGGATGGAAACCATGGCCTTGGATTTAAGTTGGAGCCATTTCTTGGACGGTACCAAATGCACTACTTAGACCGATCGCAAGGGATTCCCGTGTACCCTTGTTTTGAAAGAGCTCAACGTGTGATAGCGTCACTGGATGGAACTCTCGAGCGATTACGACTATGGAACCTAAACACGTACGAGCATGCAACTCACCATCGACTCTAGCCTACCCGATCAGATTCACCATGTTCAAACCGAAGCACTGAAGGGAGAGAATTTTCAAGTTGGGTCCATGCGGGGCATGGAGGAGCAACCTTTGGCAAGTTGGTAAATGATTTCATGGTTGTATTGTGTATGTCTCATGACTAAGATTCCTTGTCATAAACCCTCGACGAAGATAGTTCTTCGTCGACATCAAACCCGACGAAGTATACGTCCTTCGTCATGGCTATACTCGACGAAACTTAGGACCTTCGTCATCACCCTATATGACGAAGGAGGTCCTTTGTCAAGACTCTCGGCCCACAGCTCAGTAAAGGCCCAACGATTAGTAAGCTTGTTTAGGTTGTATGTTAATCACAATCAAACCTTTTTCTACATACGTTACGGCAAACCCTAGCACCTCTCTCTTTCTGTGCGGTGACCACCTTGGGTTCTCGAGGCTCTCATTCTTGATCAGACTCATCATTCTGATATCATCGGTTAGTATTCATCGTTGTTAATGATTAGAATAATTGTGTGATAACTTTATGTGAAACTAGGGTTTCGTCTATGACATCGTACAGTTAGATGAATGAATGATTAGGTGTGGATCTAATTGATGAATTAATAGGGTTAAAATGATGATTTCATGCTAACTATAATGCTTCGTAAGAGTGATGAACGTTAATGTTATGATGTTACTCTCCATGATGTTTAATGATGTTATTGGTAAACTGTTGATAATAATAACGATGATGTGCTTGCATAATGAACCTAGAAACTGATTGGATTGTGATCGGCTATAGGGTAACTGTAAACATTAGGGTTTCGGGAAATGTTGAAACTGCTTGGGTTGGATGACGAACAACCCCCGACGAACAAGACTAGTCGACAAAGAATGTCAATCTTTCATCGACACACCGGTTGACGAACAACAGAGTACTTCGTCGACATGTCTCTGACGAACAATAGGGACTTTCGTTGACATGCCTTCGACGAAGAATGGGGACCTTGGTCAAGGGGATCTTCATCGATGTGAAGGTCCTTCGTCGGCACTTCACTGTGATGGTTATGATAATGAATGTTGATGTTGATGTTTATGCATATTATTTGACTACATGATAATGCTGGTTAAGAATAAGGAGCATATTTTGATTGGCATAACATTCACATGGATATGTTGACTTGTATGGAAACTAAATACCTGCTACATGCAATGCTGTTTTGTGTGAATCATTAGAAATGACTGTTACTTGTGATGAGAAGCCTGGTTTCACTCATGGTAGTAGTAGATCCAACTGTTATGTGTTGCTGTGTATACAAACAGTGTACTTGATTCATGCAATATGGTAAACTTGGTGATGAATACAGTTTGCGTGAAATACGTAATTTAGTCTGTTACGAAACTGATAATATTGTTAACCACGGTAGGGTTCTTTGATTAACTGGAATGGGTAATTTGATAAATACCAAGCAAATCCAAGGTGAGTTCACTGCTCTTTTTCCAAGCATGCGTCCCGGGGAGGGACATCTGGTAAACGTTCCAGGGAGGAATGTCGGGTAATTGGGTTTATGTTAAACCTGGGATGTTGGTTAATACACTCATATCTATCATTTAAGTCCCTTCTACCGATTTCTTGCTGGGGAGGCAACGGGGTATTAGTTAATAGCGCTATTTAGGTTTGGCACCCTCACACCGTACCGGGGAGGACGGTCGTGAACTAATGACCCCAGTCTTGACCATTGCTTTGATAGAGGCATTGGGGAATATGGCAAATAATCTGGAGCGATCGGCGGTAATTGATTTATTAACAACATCAAATCTCTGAAATGTTTTATACTTATATCTGGTAACTAAAACGTGTTAACAAACTTTGAACTCACCAGCGTCGTCTGACACACTTGTCTGCATGCTTGCAGGTCGTTAGATTCATGGATGGAACTTGCTATCTGGAAGTGCTGGAGTGGTCATGGGTCGTAGCTCTTGGATACTTGTTTATTGATCTTGCACATTTGTTTTGAATTACTTGAATAACTATTTATATTATGCTTCAGCTGGACGTACTTGTTTTAAGTTGTGATTTGAAATTGTTTATGAAATAAATGAGAACTTTTATTTATATCATGTATAGTTCAATGTGATTGGTGGCTTGGATCCTGGTATGTCACACGCCCCATGGTGTTTCCGCATGTGTTATTTTGGGGGTGTGACAAACAACCTCGCGTTTATCTAATCCGAGTACTTAGTCCCCTTTTATCACAACAAATGTTTATGCATGAGTTATGTCTATGTAACTCTTTCTAGTTGGATTTATACACAATTGTTAATGGAAACCGGATCCTAAGATGGTAATTCTCTCGTAATCTGATTAACAACCAATTTTTATTTGCAGCTAGTTAATAATTTAGTTCTTAAAACCAAACAATCCAAACTCTTGAATTTTAATTTCTGCAAATTAGTTTACTTGTAATTAATTCACAAAGCTATATAATTAACACACTTTCCACAAACTCCCTGTGTTCGATTCCTATTTGCTACTATCTATTAGTTGTAATTTGGATTAAATTTGCGTGTGACTACGACAACACGTCAAATTTTGGCGCCGTTGCCGGGGAGTAGTGTGCAACGGGTGTTAATTTAGTAGTTTTGTTTGTTATTTTCGGGTTTACGCTGCTTTTGTTTAGTGTGCAGGTACTTTAGGTGTATGCATACTAGTGGCTCTCACAAGTCATTACCACTATCGTTTGATCCGGAAATTGAAAGAACTTTGAGGCAAAACAGAGTTTTGTTATGAGAAAACAAGATCATTGGTTCACCCACTTCACCCATTACACCTAGAAACATTATGGCTGACTCACAAATACCACCCACTACGGGTCAAACAACATCAACTTTCATTCCTACATCAACACAACTTTCACCAAATACCACCATGCCCAATTCCACTACCGATCTCACTCCACCACATGATGCTACACCAACCAACACTACACCACCTATTACTACCCAAGTTGAACCTACCCTTACCTTTAGCCCTGCTTCAACAATTCCACCACTCTCACATTTTTCCCAACCATAGGTCAATCATCTTCTACCTATCCAATACCACCAAGTTCAACTGTTATTCATACTACATCTGCATACCAACCACCGAACCAATTGGGTTTCCACTATTCATCTTTTCCTTTTGTGCAATCTTCGGGTATAGGAGGAGATGGTTATGATGATGGGTATGAAGAAGACTTTAGAGGATACGATGAAGAAGGATTCTACTATGGGGGTGATGGAGGTAATTTGGGACCTCAAGGAAGAGCGGATCAACAAAATCAACCAGTGCAACAAATTCAAGACATGGGTAGATTACCGGTTGGGGTACAACATATTTGGCCACAAGGGCCACAATTGCAACGTCCTACGCCTTTACATCAAGTTTGCCCACAAAATACACAACCTCAATTTCAAAGGCCGATTCAATAATACCAATGCAACAATATCAATTTCAGCCACCATTTGCACCTCAAGGGCCGATGCACTGGCAAATGGGTCAACCAAGAGCACCATTGGGTGCTCCACGAAGACATCACCGGGAGGAAGTACGGGGAATCGAAGCTTATTTTTGACCCGTTATCACCAACAATCCTTCACCGGTAGTGATTCCTCATCACCCGGATGGAAGGACTTTTGAAGTTAGAACAACCGCACTCCAAAGTTTGCCAAAGTTTAAGGGGTTAGCAACAGAAGAACCGTACTTTCATTTGGAGACATATGACTCCATTTGCAACACTATTGGAGGTCAAGGGTTTTCGTCAGACGATGTCAAGTTGGTTCTCTTCCAATTCTCGTTGGAAGATAAAGCAAAAAGATGGTTCCATACTTTGCCCTCCGCGTCGATTTATACATGGGCCGACATGCAAAAAATTTTCTTGGAAGAGTTCTACACTTCTCAAAAGATAAATGATGCAAGGAGAAGTTTGAGAAGCTTTCAACAACAAAAACCGGGGGAGATGTTTCATGAAGCTTTCGAAAGGTTCAACATGATGTTGAAAAATTTCCCTCATCACGGTATACAACTTTGGGAGTTATTGAATGCGTTTCACGAGGGGTTGAGTTTGGAGGATGCTCGTGATTTAATGTCAATCACTAACGGTACTTTTGGTACCAACTTTGAACATGATGATTGGGCATTTTTAGAGAAAATGGCGGTTACTTCAAAAAGGAAGGCTCAATCTTCGAGACGGGCAAGGCATGTGATAGCAAGGCCACTAGTTCATGGGGTAGAGAATGTAGGTGTGCAATCCACGAATCAAGTGTACAACGTGTGCACTAATTGCAATGAGATAGGCCACACGGCGGAAGTATGTTTAGTAGGAGTGGTTGAGGAGCAAGTGGAAGAGGTGAATGCTATTCAAGGGGGTGGTCGAAACTTTAACATGAATTCGAACACGTACCACCCCGGGTTAAGAAATCATCCTAAGTTCCGTTACGGGAACCCGGCAAACCAAGCTAACCCAAATTTCCAAGGAGCTCAAGGTAATTTTGCACCTCGCCAACAATACAATCAAGGTAACTATCGGGGTGGAAATAATTATGGCTACCAAGGGCAATTTCAACAATCGGGTCAAGGTGGTTCTTCGGGTCAAACTTCATCAAGTGGGAATGAGGTTATGGATATGCTTCGGGCAATGCAACAAGACATGCAAAAAAGGAATCAACTTGATGAAGTTCGGATGCAAAAGGATGAGGTTCGTGACAAGAGCATTCAAATACTAACAACTCAAATGGGTCAATTAGCAACCGACGTGGCGGAGTTGAAGAAAAGCAAAGGTCAACTTCCTAGGGACACTAAGGTAAATCCTTCCCATAGCTCGCCACGTGGTAATAATGTTAATATTAATCATGTTAGTGTGTTAAGAAGTGGCAAAGAATTTAAAGCAAATTTGTCACCGGGTTTGGTTGATGGGGTGGTTGAAGATATAACGGGTAATGAAAGTGAAGAAGATGAAGTTTCACGTATTGTGTCTAAAGAGTCAAATGTTAAAAACCGAGGTTGGGTGAAATTCTAAAAGATAAAAACGATGAAGGGGAGCCGAGTCAAGTCCCCTTTCTATCGGCTCTACTTGACCCGGGTAAGAAAATTTTTATTTCAACAAGGGGTCCCCAAAAAGAGGAGTTGTGGGACATTTTTAAACAAGTAAAAGTCAATCTCCCGTTACTTGATGCAATAAAGCAAGTTCCCGCTTACGCTAAATTTTTAAAAGAATTGAGCACACAAAAAATGCAACAAAAGAAAAAGATGCCTACGCGTTTAGACTTAACCTGGCAAGTGAGTGCGGTGTTGAATGGGGAGCTTCCTCCTAAGCTCCAAGATCCGGGCACGCCATTAATAAATATTCAAGTTGGTAGTTTTCAAATGTCAAAGGCGTTGCTAGATCTTGGAGCCAGAGTGAGCATTTTACCAGGGGGCTTATACGACCAATATGATTTTGGTCCATTAGCAAGGGTAGAGACAATGGTTGTGTTAGCCGATATGTCTCATAAGCTACCTCGGGGGATGGTTCAAGATGTTTTAGTGAAAATCGATGAGTTTTATTACCCGGTTGACTTTTTAGTCTTAGACTGTAGGATCGTTGTCGGACCCGAAATGAGTTGTTCAGAGGCATTCTACTCAAAATGAAAGGCAAAAACAGACATAATGAGTTGAATTCAGCTAGATCTTCACTTAAACTGTCTTGTATATTAATTCTGAAATGATTACAATCATGAAGACACTTCGACAGAGCTTCGCTGTCGGAAACAAGAAGATTACAAATGATTTCGCTCAAGTACTATTTATAGAGTTTAGATTTCGCTTGAACATGCTTCAAGTGAAACCTCATACAAGAGAAATCACAACAAATATCCTCAAGCGAAATAACATGATTAATTTCAAGCGAAATCTCATGTTGTCATCTTCAAGCGAAATCACCTATTTGACTTGATTTCTCGATCTTCGTGCCATGTAAAATGCAAGACTCGATACAAGACGAAGTCAGCAGACGTATACACTAACAGACTCCCCCTCGGATGTTGACGAGTCTTAAGTGTCGAGTCTTCAACGTCTTCAGTCTTTATCAGTCTGATCATTCTCTTTGACGTGTAAGCATCCTCAAACTGTATCTCTTTCTCCTCTTCAGCATCAACAGATTTCTATCGAACAAACTTATCTACTTGGATGTCTTCAGACTCCCGTTTTCGATTTGCTGGGATCGCAGTCTGGCATGTTGAAATCACATAGACCTCAGGTATCAGAACCTGGCTTTCTATCACAATCTTCTGGTTCAGAATCGAAACCTGTCTAAACCTGCACATTCATAACCCAGAAATAAATTTCAAAAATTTAACAATTAACAACTATATCTAACTAGACTCCCCCTCAAGAATTTATCCAGAATGATTTATCAATGATAATTTCTGATGAATCACATGTAAG
The DNA here is from genome assembly GCA_030545235.1 of Helianthus tuberosus. Lineage (NCBI taxonomy): Eukaryota > Viridiplantae > Streptophyta > Magnoliopsida > Asterales > Asteraceae > Helianthus > Helianthus tuberosus. The sequence goes on from JARYGA010032181.1 coordinate 240,331, forward strand.
TAATTATTCAAAATATTTTCTTATCTAAACACACACTCCCCCTCATCACATGCTCATCATGTTTAGCACTTGGAATTTTGAAAATCAGCTCTCCAACACCAGTTGTCGAAAATCTTTTTGTATTTTTCAAAATTTATGCTAAAACACACTAAAATCTTTTTGGATTTTTTAATGAAATGAAATGCACTAAAGAAATATATACAGACACTATTTTTGTGAGTTTGTGTAAGAGGATCATATCAGTTTCTGAGACAAATCACCAACACCGTTAAGCTTTAAACATTTTAAGTTCTAAACGATTCACTTAGATTGTCAGTATACTGATCCACTTAAATTCTCACACAAAGTTCAACTGTTTCGAGATACGAGATTAATGTTTTAGATCCTTAAACTTAATCGCATATCCCACCTCAGAATATACTCCCGTATCCAGATCCCAATATTCAATCTTACAGGTGAGTATACCACAGATGATATCCGTAAGGGGTTAATTGCGAAACCGTGAGAGCTCAGGTCAGAACTTCCGTTCAGCAGAGAGATGACGGCTTCGACTTTTGGTGTATCCCCTTTAGAAGATCTTTTTTACAACAGCATTGATTAGCAATTTTATTGTCTCATCATTTTATGCTGAGGGAGGCGCTATATTTCAAGCAAGCATTAAAGTATTCTCCGGGGACTAGGCCATTGCTTCCACAAAATCAGAAGTCCCGGGATAATACCCCAGATATCACTGAGCATAAAGACCTAATATCTCAGAAAGATGGACCTTTCAAACAAGATTTCGGGGGTTACCCATATATCCGAGAGATGTTACCCACGATATAAGCAAGTTTGAATTTAGGTTTATATCTCATCACAATCTACTAAATGTGCAAAAACCTACTGGCACATCATCAGTGAGACCGTTTATCACATTTTACTTTCCAGTTCTTTAGCATGCTGTGATCGTCCACTGATGTACTATCATTTCCTCTTCTTTGACACAAAACTCATTTTTCATTTTATCATGTTTTTTACTTTTTCAAATTTTCAAATGTTTTTCGATTTTCTGAAATTCTTACTCCCCGTAAAATGCAAACACATTTCAGAAAATTTGAAAACAAACTATACAAGTAAATTGACAACTGATATCGAATCACTTCAATTCGGCATCCACTTGGCATAAACAATCAGAACTCCCCCTTTCAACAAACTATTTTCTCATTATGATTTCAAAACACTTAAGTTTGTTTTAACCAAAATGATTTTTCCGGAAAATAAGTTGTGTTGATTGATTTCACCATTTTTAGTATAGGGGTTTGATTCATCACATTGTTTTTCAACCACTTGTAGGAAAATGCAAGTATAACTTAATGTCCTTGATTTACCACTTGTCAGTGAAAACCTTCTTAATCACTAGCAGGTTTACTCACCAACCAAAACCACTTTTTAATCAACATATAACAATATAAAGATATCACCTGCAAATTTGCCAACCAAACCTTTCAAGAATTATGCCGATTCCTGCTCCACTCTTACCAACCTGGGAGCTCCGGCAAGTCATACTTATCACTTATGAAAAACAGACATCCAAGCTTCACCAAACTTGGATGTTTCTTCCTCACCTGCACTTGGGTAGTAAGTTGCCTTTTTTTCATAAAATTCTTTTACCCCTTGCACTTTACCATCCACCATTTTCCCAAAAATCTTTTTAACGTTTCCATTAAAAGCTTTCTCAACATCAAATTCTTTCTTCTCAGAATATAACTGATTCGAGATCTCAACTTTCCCAACCTTTGATTTAAAATTTTCAGCCCTCAATGGTGGAAAATGAACATCATCCATTGGAGGTACTGATGTTTCCAGTTTTATCTCAATTTGTGGCTCCTCTGATTTTGTGGAATCAAATTCATCGCCAGATTTTACCTTAGAGTTCTTAACAACCCACATTTGGTTGTCTTTGGCTCTCTTTTTGTAAAAATGTGTCTTTGAACATTCACCAACTTCGTATGTTGAATTTTTAAAAATTTTAAATTTTTCCGTTGGTGGCTCATTTTTCTCAACAACTTTTCCTTTGAGTTTCTTAGAGACTTCCTGTTTTGTCTTTGATATTTGAGAACAGTTCCATGCAATGTGACCAGCTTCATTGCATTTGTAACAGGTTCTTGTCTCCTTTCTTTGATTAGTTCCATTCTTCACATTCTCTTGCTTCTTGGCAAGCTTGTCCCTGAAACAAATGTCATTTTTGATTTAAAATCTCGGACATATTTTTCATTTTTATAATTTTCTGGTGCAATAAATCCTAAACCTTTCTTTTTGAAATTACCGTTATGATTAGGTTTCTTTTGAAAACCAGAACCAGAACCATAACCCTTTTTCTTGTTTAAACGTTGTTGAACTCTTGAAGTGTATTTTTTAGGTTTTTTAGTAAGATTTAAATCTTTTATTTCAGAAATATTAATTTCTGTCATTTTGAAAACCTTTTTGATTTTTTCAATTTTAACACTTCTTATTGGAAATTCCTCATCAGAATATAAATTGTCTGAATCAATCAATGTATATGCCACTTTGATTGCTTCGTCATTCAAATTAGATTTTGATAAAAGGAATTCTTTATTGTACACCTGTTTAACCGACGACTTTAAACTGTTGACCGACGAACTCGGACTTTTGACGGACGAACTTGTACACCCAGACTCGGACTTTGACTTAGACTTTAACTCCGACTCTTCATCTGTATCCAACACCTGATCGACCACCTTTTTTATTAACTCAGACTCATGATCAGTGTCAGACGATGTAAAAACAACGTCAATGTTTTCTGGTAATTCATCGGTTATATCGGACTTTAACTTTATATTGACTGCTTTTTTTACTTGCTCCTCATTCGGTTTTCTAGGCAAATACCCTTCCCAAATTGGAGGTGGACACTTGTTATAACTAGCACTCTGTTTCTTACCAGTATCCTTCTTCTTTGGCTTCTCATCATCTTTAAATGCTTCAAAACCTGCAACAGTTGGATAAATTCGGTCAATGAGATAATCAGAACTAGAATAACTTTGTAATAACCGTCTGATTCTTTCATTTTCTATCTTTTCATTTTCCAACTCCCGCTGCAACTTTGCACATTCTTCAATGTAATGATTTATCGCCTTCAACTTTGTCATCATCACATCATTCATCATGGTCAATGCATCTTCTCTTTCTGAATTAGTCTGTTTAGCACATCATACGACTCTTTCACGTAGTTGAGATTGAACAATAATTGTTCTTTCATTTTATCTTGCTCGCTCAGTTTCTCATCTTTTTCTGCACATTGCATGCAATATTCTAAACACTTTGAACAAGGCTTGATGACTTCCACAATCTTTTCAACTTCGATGACTTTTTCATCTTCAATCACTGTTTCAGATTCAGTCACCTTCTCAGCTTCAACTTCTTCATTTTGAATAGTCTCTTCTTTTTTATCAACACTTTCACTCTTCATTTTCTTTTGTTCTTTTGCAGCATGTCTCTCCTTCAGTTTCTCAAGCGTTCTGCAAAATAAAATTGAAAACTTTCAGGAGATAGATGAGTTTTTGCAACATTAACATGTCTTTCTTCCTCATCATCACCACTGTCATCAGTTAGTGATTGATCAAAATCTATTTCCTTCTCAGAACTCTCATCTAAAGAACTAGAATCATATTGTGTTTGATCAAAATTTAATGTCTTTTCAGAGCTGTCATCTGAAAAACCAGAATCAGATGATGTTTGATCAACAACAGTTGCTTCTTCTGAGCTTTCATCTGATGAAACAGATTTTTCTTCTTGATTCTTCTCATGAACACCAATCGCTTTCATCCATTTTGTAAACAAATCAGGTTCTTGAACTATTTTTGCAATGAAAGCTTTAAAATTCCCATTCTCATCTGCAAACTGATCCCAGCTAAACCCTTCAGGTAACTTTTCATCATCTTGGTTTGTTAAACATGCTTTACTATCAGCTGAAATATATTTGTTCCAGTTGAAATTTGACGCCATTTTCTCATCATCTAGATCAATGATACCAGAATAAGCTTTTTTATTTACATCTTCGAACATTTTTCCATGCGCCGTTTGTGTTTCTTTTTGTGGATATGGTTGATGAGCAACTTGTTGATATATAGCTTTCCGATAGTAATCATCTTTTCCAAAAGGATTCTTTGCTCCACTAGTCTCTTGATTTTTGCATTCTCTTTTGAAATGACCTTTCTCCCTGCATCGAAAACAAGTAACTTTAGATTTATCAAAACCCAAAGTAGACACATGTGCATCCAGAAAATCATTTCTCCCTGTTATCATTTTGAACTTTTCGGCTCTCCTCAAGACACTAGCTAGACACCATTTGATGTCCATGAGCTCCATCTCTTCAGCGTCTATCTGATCATAATCCTCTTTTGTCAGCATAGGATTTCCGATCCTTCCTGCAACCAAACCTTCATAGGATTGTAGCACAGTTGCAAGTAACGCCATGTGATCTTTTGCAATTTCTTCAGAAAAACTCTGACCATCTGGAAGATTCAATGCAATGTTGCACTGTATCACACAACCATTTCCACTTTTTGAGCTTTGAGAATGAAAACTTGCAGTTGAACTCTTTGGATTAACACTTGGATATGAAGAAAATCCACTACTGCTATTTGGACTTTGTTCAACATTTTTTGATGAGTTTCCAGCACTAAAAGCAGTTTGAATTTTCGGACTCCTTTCAATTTCTTGAACACTGCCTTTGTAATACATTTTCACATCTTGTTGATTACTTGGATTATTCATCCTTGCAATCTTTTGCTGTTCAAGATCTTGACCCTCAATCTTCTAGATGAACTGAGAAATTGTCAAGTTGTCATATTCTCCAGTGTTCTTTAAGATCATCAAAAATGTACCCCACTCTTTCTGAGGTAAAGCATCAGCTAATTTGTCGACCCATTCATCTTGAGTTTTGGTTATGCTTAACAACGACATAGAACGCACTAAGTGGCAATATCTTTCGATCAGTTTCTTTGTATCTTCCCCTGGCAAACTTGTGAATAAATCAAATTCTTTCTTAAGCAGTGCCTTTTTACTCTTAATCATCTTTTCACTTCCCTCAAACTTGATTTTAAGAGCATCCCAAATTGATTTTGAAGTTTTGTCATGTTGAAGCAATACAAAGATGTCTTCTTTAATAGCTTGCTGAAGCAGACTAATCATCATTTTTCAGCCCTGTACATGTCTCGTTCTTTGTCATTGAATTCAGATATTTCTTTCTCAACTCGCAGTTCAGTACGTGGTAGTACATACTTTTTCAAAATACACTCCCAAGATCTCAAATGGTTTGCTTGTACCCAGTTTTCAAACCGATCTTTCCAACCATAATATTCCTCAATACTCATTAGCTTCGGGGGTTTTTGTAAAGTTCCGGTCTCATTCTCCATGTTCATGTTTTGAGTAATGGCAGCTGGACTAGTCGGGGATGTTGCAAATGCGTTGTAAAATTCTTCACTCATGATTCGGTAACCTTTTTCACAAAACAGGTACTTTCAAGCGAAATAAGATCTCAAGCGAAAGCACTCTTCAAGCGGAATAACCTGCACAATAACTTTTCAAGCGAAATCTAGACTTTCAAGCGAAATAAAGATAATTTTCAAGCGAAATCTCTTTATCAAGCGAAATCAGTAGCAATTCAAGCGAAATGACTTATTTCGCTTGAGATTATCACAAATTTTCAAGCGAAATTAGATTGTACGTTCAAGCGAAATAAGGTTTATAGTCCATTTTTATCTGATTTAGTCCGAATTTTGATCTGATTCTCTCAAGGGTTTGTTAAAACAGTATTTCGCTTATGCTGTGAAAAATTCAGGCCATTTTAACCGTGAAAAGTTGTTCAATTGAGAAAAGGTGTAGAAGAAAGAAAATGAGATGTAATCAAGCTGAAAACTGTAGAACTCCTCCTCCTGAGCTCTGATACCACTTGTAGGATCGTTGTCGGACCCGAAATGAGTCGTTCAGAGGCGTTCTACTCAAAATGAAAGGCGAAAACAGACATAATGAGTTGAATTCAGCTAGATCTTCACTTAAACTGTCTTGTATATTAATTCTGAAATGATTACAATCCTGAAGACACTTCGACAGAGCTTCGCTGTCGGAAACAAGAAGATTACAAATGATTTCGCTCAAGTGCTATTTATAGAGTTTAGATTTCGCTTGAACATGCTTCAAGCGAAACCTTATTCCAAGTTCAATTCAAGCGAAATCACAACAAATAAACTCAAGCGAAATCACAAACAATACATTCAAGCGAAATCACATCAATTCTTCAAGCGAAATAAGCTTTATGACTTGATTTCTCGATCTCCGTGCCCTGAAAATGCAAGACTCGATACAAGACGAAGTCAGCAGACGTTTGCACTAACATAGACTACTCATCCGCAGACCCAAACCAACAACAAAATGTTATTTTGGGTCGGCCATTTTTGAGCACTACGCATGCTGTGATTGATTGTCGATTTTGTACGGTCGACATGACTTTCGGAAATCTAAAAGTGAGATTGAATGTTTTTACTAACAATTCTAACTCTATTGGTGTTAATGAGTGTTTTATGGCAGATTTAGTCGACGGATGCAACCCGCATGAGTATGAGGAGGATAGTATGCAAATGTGTGTTTGTGATTTTTCTGAATAGGTACATGCTTGTGCACCAAGGGTTGAAGAGGAGAAGCAAGATGCTATGTCATTGAAGGAGGTTCGACAGCCATGGACCCATCAATTTGAAAGCTTGCCGGTGGAAATCAATTCGGGTACTAAACCATCATCGGAAGAACCACCGAAATTGGAGCTAAAAGACTTGCCAAGCCATTTGAAGTACGCATTTTTAGGGGATAATGACACTCTACCGGTCATTATTGCCTCAAATTTAGAGATGGCACAAGAACAAGCTTTATTGGAAGTCTTGAAGGCGAACAAAGGAGCTATAGGATGGACGATTGCCGATTTGAAAGGATTTAGTCCATCAATCGTCATGCACAAAATCATCACCACCGAAGATGCAAAACCAACAACGGAGGCACAACGAAGATTGAATCCGAATCTAAGGGAAGTGGTAAAAAAAGGAGGTAATTGACGTGCTGTCGCAGTACACGCAAATTTAATCCAAATTACAACTAGTAGAAAGCAGTAAATGGGTATCGAACATAGGGAGTTTGTGGAAAATGTGTCACTTCTATAGTCTTGCTAATTAACTACAATTAACCTAATGTGCGGAAATTAAAGATCAAGAGTTTGGATTGTTTGATTTAAAACTAAGTTATAAACTAATTGCTAATCAAGATTGGATTTTTAATTCAGATTATGAGAACAATGATCATCTTAGGGTTCAGTTTCTTTTAACACTTGTGCAAAATTCCAACTAGAAAGAGTTACATAGACATAACTCATGCATAAATAATTGTTGTGATAAAAGGGAACAAAGTACTTGGATTATATCAACGCGAGGTCATTTCCCGATGATCAATCAATCAATATCCAACCCTAACCCTTCCCGTGATATCTCGATTGTCAATGACACCAAGAACGTACGATTTAGACTAGAATTGCAATACCAATTAACAAGCTAGAATCAAGTATTCATACACCATGATAATCAAAGCAAACACACAAAATTATCATTCTAGAAATTAAGGAAAATCACACAAGAGTTGTAAAGAAACATTCACCTAAGATGATCACCACAAATTTAGCTGGACATTGTTCGGTTGATCATCATAACATCGAAGTCCAAGTTCATACGAATCAAAAACCAAAACCAAATGTTTAGAATTGTTCCCCAAATGATATCCCAACTAAAATTCGCCCACACAATGCAGAGAAACGTTCCCAGACATTAATAATGTGAAAAGGCACATGAAAACGGTTTTAAATGAGGCAGTTACACTTTTGCTCATCACCTCTACCGTAACTGCTACCGTAAGTTACGGTAGACTTCAAACAGCTACGGTGGATCTTTACTGAGTTACGGTGGAAAAATGTGGGTTTCAGGGCTACCGTAACTTACGGTAGCCACGGTAAGTTACGGTGGACCCCTGAATCTTCGGTTTTGTTTCTTCTTTCCTTCCATGCTTGACCCGTTCCACTCCAGTCCATCCAAAGCAGCGTTTTCTCCATTTTAAGCTCCAAAGTGTACCTGAAACATAAGCAATTGTAGTCATCTAATTCAAGATAATTACGCGATCAAGTGAGGGATAAACTCGTCTTTTAACATCATTAAGGGTTGTCCTATGGACCACCCGTCACATCCCCACACTTAAACGTTGCTTGTCCCAAGCAACCCATCAAAACCATTTTCAAAACAAGCGATCAACATAAACCAAGCATAAACATGTAGTCCTTTTTACTAACCCTTTCTTAACACCCAACTAACACTCCCCTCGCTATATCTCTCCTCTCGGCAACAAGTAAGCACTAGCATTTGTAAGCTAGACACACAAAAGGCAAACGGGTGGTTGCACAACTATAGGCTTGTACCTAAATCAGTCCTTCTCCTCACAAGTGCCAAACATGAATGAAAATCAAAGGGGCTTTAAGGTTGTAATGTGGCTAGGTGTACGGGTAGGAAATGGAATATATATGTAGTAGCGAAAAACTTAACCCGGTCTTTTATTACACAATAAAATAAACAACAACTACCAAACTTAACTTCTATATACAAGATAACTCACATCAATTTTTTTTTCTTTTTCATTGCTTTTTCCATTTTTTTTCTTTTCTTTTTTTTTCTCTTTTTTTTTCAAAGCAAACAAAGCTATCAAAGCAAACCTTCAACATATCATCAAACATATATACACACTACAAAAACTACTACTAACACTATAAGACCGGGTCAAGTCGGGTAAATTTTTGGGTAACTAGCTAAGGGGTAAAAAATGATCGGCTTTAGGCACAAAAATGGGCAACTAAATGTCCAAACTCCCGCCCCTCTCGCAACCATGCTCATATAATAATTAATGAGGTCCAACCCCCCAAAACCCACACTCGCACACACTTATGACGAGGCTACCTAAATGCCCTTATCCTTTCTACATTCATGTCCAACTAAGGCTTCAAACCGTATTCAAGCACAAGTTCTAATGCACCCCCACCCGTTGCCACTCTCATCAAAGACAAGTATTATTTATTTACAAGTGTGGCTTCAAATCTCACCAAGAATAAAGGGTATTAAGGGTTGCCGGTGCATCATTTGGGATTAGTCCAAGGTGTTCAAATTCTCACAATATTTTGCTTGATTTAAAATTTTTCAAAAACCTCAAAAATTTCTCCCCATCCCCACACTTGAGATACATTGACCCCAATGTATGGTTTTGGGAAGATTTGATCGCTAAACTCTTTAACATCAACCAAAAGCTCATAATCTCAACCCACAAATTTCTTTTTCGTATTTTTCATTTTATATTTTGTTTTTTTATTTTATTTTTCTTCTTTAAAACATCACACCACCAACTCTCACAACCCAAAACATAACATACTACACACCACCCATCCACCCGACCATAAACATAACAAACCAACAAATATTCACAAAATATACAAGAAGGAGCACGACCTGACTAATAGTAGCGCGGCTGAGGAGGCCCGAAAATGGAAGACATCATCTCATTCCATTCTCCGAAAGCAAATGCGTCGCTACCACTTCCACTTTGTTGCGAAGCTCCTTGTTGTTGTTGGCGCGGGTCCAGCCACTGTGAATGATGGAGCGGCGGGGTCGGATACGATACACTACCATCGTAAGGTGGTAAGGACGCATAATCCACCGGAGGTGGATCCACAACCACGGGCCGCCCCGTATGCCAATCCGCATGCATCCTTCGGGCTTAATCATCTTCATATCGGTTATTCATCTCTAACTCACGGGAATAAGCATGTGCACAATTCCATGATTCTTGACGATCGAAGTTATACTTTAAGGCCGTAATAATTCGGCAATCCGGGATGATGCTCCTCCCCACTTTGTTACGGCATATCCAAAGATGGTTCATGATCAAATTCCGTATCGGAAAGCGAGGAGACCTATGGAGCAACGAATAAAGGACTGGTACTTCCGGAAACCTTACCTCTTTCTTATCTCCACTTCGTGGAATGACATTCAAAATGCAAAAAGTTAGCAGCAATTTTGCTTCAATCTTCAGGTTTCTTCTGTACAATATGCCACTATAAGTACCAGGCAAAAACAAAGCCGCTAGCATGTCATTCCACCTCGGATGTTTCTCCGGTTTAATCAACAGATCATCAAGACTAGGGAATGTGTAATCACGAGCAGGCAAACTGTCATATCTCGCTAACTTCCACAACGAATCAAGTGACATTTCTACCTTTATCCCATTAACCTCGCCCGTCAACTTCATCTGCGATGGCCTATCATACTGATTGCATGTCAACGTAGCCATCCACTCTTGAATCTCGTCCATGAACAGATTCTTGTTGTCCTTATCGTAACAATTGAGCGCTGCCTCCCATCCTAAGGCGCGAAACTGGGCAAACACATTAAACGGCCCAAACTCAACCTCTCTAACTTCCCTCTCACAGATAAACACAACAGCCTTGTTTTTTAACAGGTTCATTCGGTCATGAAATAGTGTCGGTTTCCACTCATCCGTCTGATCATCTAAAGGACCCGATTCCCACCTTGGCTTGTCAGCCGGGTCCAACTCCACCATCTCTACATCATCACTCTCACTATTATCAACCCTACCCAAATACCTCCTCTTCTTTGGTTGTTGTTCCGGCTGTTTGTCATTGCCTTTAGACGAAGAACTAGCTCCGGCTTGTTCCTTAGTTCTCACCATTTTCCTACACACATTGCAAAACAAACAACACAACCAAACACAAAAATTCAGCCCCTTTTCATCAACAATCCCCACACTTGCTTGTTACTATGGTTGTAGATGTTAGTGAACAAAAATTTTATAAATTATTTTCTCAAAAATTGGACATGGTGCCTCTACAATGTAGAGGTTCCCAAAAGTTCACAATTTTATCATCAATCCTACATCTACAACCATAACAATGTTCAAGTAACAACTCTTCATGATGAAAATATGAACAAGCAAGTGGGTATGACAAGGCATCAAAAATAACCTTAAACTTCACAATGCATCATCAAAAATAACAAATAAACTTCACATACCTTAGTTTGAAGATGCTAGAACACAAGTAAAACAAGAACTTCAAAAACCCCCAAAACTTTCGATTCTAGGGTTTGAAAATCATACCAGAAAACGATGTTTTCTCACAAATCTCTTCTCAAAATCGGCAAGTACGTGAAATTCCAGTCAAGATAGACCCAAATTTCATGAGATTTGACCAAGAATTGAAGAAGATATGAAGATTTGAAGGTTGGAGAGTTATGGAGGTTGCTTAGATCTTGTGGGGCTTTGTGATAGTGAAAGAAGGTGTTTGTGGTTAGGGAAAGAAGAAGAAAACGAGTGGTCAGGGGTTAAGTCACGTGATTCATTTATTTATTTATTTTTATGTAACTGCTGCACGCGAACCGACCCATCATTCCGCCAGACCTACCGTAAATTACGGCAGGCACCGTAATTTACGGTGGCTCCTGGCAACAAAAACCTACCGTAACACAGTAGCATTCTACCGTAATGCCCACACAATGTTAGAACTATTCGTAACCCGAATGTCCCCACACTTGTTTCAAACACGAGCTTCAAGCGAATACGGTAAATGTGCAAACTAAACAAAACAAACAAAATAAAATGCTAACTATGTACACTACCAAACCTTGGCCTCTCATGGTTGTTCATCATCTACCGGGCGTAGGATGTAGCCTGCTTTGTCTAGCTCCAAGTTCTTGATGTCGTTCCCCTCCAAGTATGGCTTTAACCGATGACCATTCACCGTTTGTTGTTTGTTGGTTTGCTCATCTTGGATATCCACATCACCAAATCTCCCGACTCGCCGAAAGACATATGGGCCCATCCATTTGCTTTTGAGTTTGCCCGCGAACATCTTTAGTCTTGAGTTGTACAACCATACCTTTTGACCCACTTCAAAGGTCTTCTTTCTCAACTTTGCATCATGGACCTTTTTGAGTTTGTCTTTGTAAGCCGATGCACACTCGTACGCCTCGTCTCTAATTTCTTCTATTTCACTCAATTGCAACTTCTTCATCTTTCCCGCTTCATCATAGTCTGCATTCACCGTCTTGATTGCCCAATGCGCCCGATGAGCTAACTCCATTGGCAAGTGACAACCCTTTCCATACACCATCCGATAAGGTGTTGTGCCAATTGGAGTCTTGTAGGCCGTCCGGTATGCCCACAACGCATCATCCAACTTGCTCGACCAATCCTTCCTATCCGTTCTAACCGTCTTCATGAGGATTTCTTTAATTTGACGATTGGACACTTCGACTTGTCCACTAGTTTGCGGATGGTAAGGTGTGGCAATCCGGTGATTCACGCTATACCGCTTCAACAATTTCCCAAAATTAAAGTTCTTGAAATGTGATCCGCCATCGCTAATAATAACTCTCGAAATACCAAAACGGGAGAAGATGTTGGATTGAACAAATTTACAAACGACCGCATGATCATTTGTTCTTGTTGCAATAGCTTCAATCCACTTAGAGACGTAGTCCACCGCCACCAAAATGTATAAAAACCCATTGGAATTCGGAAAGGGACCCATAAAGTCAATGCCCCATACATCAAATATTTCCACAACCAAAATTGGTTGCAATGGCATCTCGTCCCTCTTTGAAATGCTTCCCATCCTTTGACAATTTACACAATTTCTTGCAAACTCACACGCATCCTTGAAGATTGTGGGCCAATAAAACCCACACGATAAAACCCGATAACCCGTTTTATGCCCGCTAAAGTGACCTCCACATGCGGATGAGTGGGCATGAGTCAAGATTTCCAACACCTCCGTTTCGGGCACACACCTCCGAATGATTTGATCGGGCCCGATCTTGAAAAGATTCAGTTCATCCCAAATGTATTGCTTCACTTGGACCATAAATTGTTGTATTCGTTTCTTGGTCCAATGATTTGGGATGGCACCCGTGGCTAAATAGTTTACGTAGTGGGCGTACCACGGTGCAACAAAGGTGGATACGGCTAGTAGTTGCTCATCGGGAAACCTTTCATTTATCTCGCTCAAATCGTCAACCTCTTCCACCGGGATCCGAGACAAGTGATCCGCCACTACGTTCTCACTTCCCTTTTTGTCTCGGATCTCTAAATCAAACTCTTGTAACAACAACACCCACCGGACTAAACGGGGCTTCGCATCTTTTTTCTCCATCAAATACCGGACCACGCTATGATCCGAATATACCACCACTTTGCTCCCCCAAATATACGGACGAAACTTATCCAAAGCATACACCACTGCTAATAAATCCTTTTCGGTTGTGGTGTAATTCAGTTGCGCTTCGGATAAAGTCTTACTTGCATAGTAAATCACCACGGCTTTTTATCAACTCGTTGACCCAAAACTGCACCAATTGTAGTATCGTTGGCGTCACACATGATTTCGAATGGCTTGGACCAATCCGGCGGTTGCAAGATGGGAGCTTTCACCAAATGTTCCTTCAAAACATTAAAGGCTTGCAAACATTCATTAGTAAAATCAATGGAACATCCTTTAACAACAAGTTACATAAAGGTTTGGTGATAACACTAAAACCTTTTATGAAACGTCTATAAAATCCCGCGTGTCCCAAAAATGACCTTACACCCTTAACATTTTTCGGTGGTGGCAAATATGATATTACCCGTATTTTTGCCTTATCTACCTCCATACCCCGTTCCGATATTACATGGCCCAACACAATGCCCTCTTGCACCATGAAATGACTTTTCTCCCAACTAAGCACTAATTTTTTCTCAACACATCTTTTTAAAACTTTTTGTAATTCGTTGAGACACGATTCAAAACTAGTGCCGAAAATCGAAAAGTCACCCATAAACACTTCAAGCGACTCTCCAACCATGTCCGAGAAAATACTCATCATACATCGTTGGAAAGTTGTCGGTGCATTGCACAAGCCAAATGGCATTTTCCGAAAGGCAAAGGTACCATATGGACAAGTGAAGGTGGTCTTGTCTTGGTCATCCAGGTGTATTGCTATTTGATTGTAACCCGAGTACCCGTCCAAAAAGCAATAATATTTTTGACCCGACAATTTTTCAATAATTTGGTCAATAAAAGGTAGCGGGAAATGGTCCTTAAAAGTGGCGGCATTCAATTTACGGTAGTCAATACATACACGCCACCCGGTGACCGGTCGGGTGGCAATTTGTTCACCATTTTCATCCTTGACTACTTGAATACCGGCCTTCTTAGGCACAACTTGGGCAGGACTTACCCAAGCACTATCCGAAATCGGATAGATAATTCCCGCATCCAACCATTTAATTACCTCATTCTTTACTACCTCCCTTAGGTTCGGATTCAATCGCCGTTGAGCTTCTCTTATTGGTTTTGCATCTTCGGTGGTGATTATCTTGTGCATGACGATTGATGGACTAATTCCTTTAAGATCGGAAATCGTCCATCCGATAGCTCCTTTGTTCTCTTTCAAAACTTCCAATAAAGCTTGCTCTTGCACCATCTCTAAATTAGAGGCAATAATGACCGGTAAAGTGTCATTATCCCCTAGAAATGCATACTTCAAATGGCTTGGCAAGTCTTTGAGTTCCAACTTTGGTGGTTCTTCTAGTGATGGTTTAGTACCCGAACATATCTCCACCGGTAAGCTTTGAAATTGGTGGGTCCATGGCGGTCGACCTTCCTTCAAAGCCATAGCATCCTGTTTTTCCTCTTCAACCCTTAGCGCACAAGCATGTACCTGTTCAGAAAAATCACAAAGACAAACATCCATACCATCCTCCTCGTACTCGTGCAGGTTGCATCCGTCGACTAAATCTGCCATGAAACACTCATCAACACCAACAGCATTAGAATTGTTAGTAAAAACATTCAAGCGCATTTTTCGATTCCCAAAAGTCATATCGACTGTACCAAATCTACAATCGATCACAGCATGCGCGGTGCTCAAAAATGGCCGACCCAAAATAACATTTTTTTGTTGTTTTGGGTCCGCGGATGAGTAGTCCAAGACTAAAAAGTCAACCGGGTAATAGAACTCTTCAATTTTCACAATCACATTTTGAACCATTCCTCGAGGTAGCTTATGAGACAAATCGGCTCAAACAACTGTTGTCTCTACCCTTGCTAATGGACCAAAGTCATATTGGTCGTATAAGCCCCCCGGTAAAATGCTCACCCCGGCTCCAAGATCTAGTAACGCCTTTGCCATTTGAAAGTTACCAACTTGTATGTTAACTAATGGCGTGCCCGGATCTTGGAGCTTAGGAGGAAGCTCCCCATTCAAAACCGCACTTACTTTCCCGGTTAAATCTACCCGCTTAGGCATTTTCTTCTTTTGTTGCCTTTTTTATGTGCATAACTCTTTTAAAATTTTTGCATATGCAGGTACTTGTTTTATCGCATCAAGTAATGGAAGGTTAATTTTTACTTGTTTGAACATGTCCCATAATTCTTCTTTTTGGGGACCTCTTGATGCAATAAAATTTTTCCTACCCAGGTCAAGTAAGGCCGATGGAAACGGGACTTGACTCGGTCCACCTTCATCTTTTTCATTCTTTTCATTTTCACCCAACCCTGGTTTTTTAACATTTGATTCTTTAGACACAACCGGTGAAACTTCATCATCACTTTCATTACTCGTGATATCCTCAACTACCCCCTCAACCAAACCCGGTGACAAATTGGCTTTAAATTCTTTGCCACTTCTCAACACACTAACATGACTAATATTAACATTGTTACCTCGTGACGAACCATGGGAAGGATTTACCTTGGTGTCGCTAGGAAGTTGACCTTTGCTTTTCTTCAACTCCGCCACGTCGGTTGCCAATTGACCCATTTGTGTTGTTAGTGTTTGAATGTTTTTGTCACGAACCTCATCCTTTTGCATCCGGACTTCATCAAGTTGATTCTGGTTTTGCATGTCTTGTTGCATAGCCCGAAGCATATCCATGACTTCATTCCCGCTTGACGAATTTTGACCCGAACCACTTTGACCCGTTTGTTGAAATTGCCCTTGGTAACCATAATTGTTTCCACCTCTATAGTTGCCTTGATTGTATTGTTGGCGAGGTGCAAAGTTACCTTGAGCTCCTTGAAAGTTTGGGTTAGCTTGGTTCGCCGCGTTCCCATAAAGGAAATTAGGATGGTTTCGTAATCCGGGGTGGTCTGTGTTGGAGTTCATATTGAAATTTCGATCACCCCCTTGAATTGCATTCACTTCTTCTACTTGCTCATCAACCACTCCCACTACACAAACTTCCACCGTGTGGCCTATTTCGTTGCAATTAGTGCACACGTTGTACACTTGATTCGTGGTTTGAACATTGCCACTCTCTACTCCATGCACTTGTGGCCTTTGTATCACATGCCTTGCCCGTCTTGAGGATTGAGCCTTCCTTTTGGAAGTCACCGCCATTTGTTCTAAAAATGCCCAATCAACATGTTCAAAGTTTGTACCGAATGTACCGTTAGTAATTGACATCAAGTCACGTGCATCCTCCGAACTCAACCCTTCGTGAAACGCGTTCAACAACTCCCAAAGTTGGATACCGTAATGAGGGCAATTTCGTAGCATCATATTGAACCTTTCAAACGCTTCGTGAAACATCTCCCCCGATTGTTGTTGGAAGCTTCTCAAACCTCTCCGTGCATCATTAGTCTTTTAGGAAGTGTAAAACTCATCCAAGAAAATCTGTTGCATATCGGCCCATGTAAAAATTGATGCGGAGGGTAAAGTGTGAAACCATCTCTTTGCTTTGTCTTCCAAAGAAAATTGAAAGAGAACCAACTTGACATCATCCGAAGAGAACCCTTGGCCTCCAATCGTGTTGCAAATAGAATCGTATGTCTCTAAATGGAAATAAGGTTCTTCCGTTGCTAACCCCTTAAATTTTAGTAGACTTTGGAGGGCGGTTGTTCTAACTTCAAACGTTCTTCCGTCCGCATGATGAGGAATCACTACCGGCGAAGGGTTGTTAGTGATAATAGGTTAGAAGTGAGCTTCGATTCCCCGTACTACTTCACGATGATGTCTTCGAGGGGCACCTAATGGTGCTCTTGGTTGACCCATTTGCCCTTGCATAGGTCCTTGAGGAGCAAATGGTGGTTGATATTGATGCATTGGTGGTTGTTGTTGAATCGGCCCCTAAAATTGAGGTTGTGTATTTTGAGGCCGCACTTGATGTAGCGGTGTAGGGCGTTGCAATTGTGGCCCTTGTGGTCTAATATGTTGCACCCTGACCGGTAATCTACTCGTGTCTTGAAATTGTTGTAGCAGTTGACTTTGTTCACCCGCTCCTCCTTGAGGTCCCAAGTATCCTCCATCACCCCCATAGTAAAAACCTTCTTCTTCGTATCCCCTAAAATCCTCTTCATAACCATCATCATATCCATCTCCTTGAATAGCCGAGGATTGCCCAAATAGAAGGGATGAATATTGGAAGCCCAATTGGTTCGATGGTCTAAATGTAGAAGTAGCATGGACAATAGTTGAATTTGGTGGTATTGGATAATTAGAGGATGATTGACCCGTAGTTGGGGGAAAGAAGTGTGACAATGGTGGAATTGTGGTAGAAGGGCTAAAGGTAAGATTGGGTTCAACTTGAGTAGTGATCGGTTGTGTGGTGTTGGTTGGTGTAGAGTCATGAGTTGGAGTAGGATTTGTAGTGGTATTAGGCATGGTGGTGTTTGGTGATGGTTGTGTGGAAGTAGGTATGAATGATGAGGTTGTTTGACCCGTTGTGGGTGGTATTTGAGATTCTTGCATGATGTTTCGTGGTGTGATGGGTGAGGTAGGTGAACCAATAATTCTGTTTTCTCGTACCAAAACTCGGTTTTGCCTTAGCGTTCTTTCAATTTCCGGATCAAACGATAGTGGTGACGACTTGTAAGAGCCTCTAGTATGCATACACCTATAGTACCTGCACACTAAACACAACCAGCGTAAACCCGAAAATAACAAAACTACTAACTTAACATACGTTGCACACTACTCCTCGGGAACGGCGCCAAAATTTGACTTGATATCATAGTACACGCAAATTTAATCCAAATTACAACTAGTAGATAGCAGTAAATGGGTATCGAACACATGGAGTTTGTGGAAAATGTGTCACTTCTATAGTCTTGCTAATTAACTACAATTAACCTAATGTGCGGAAATTAAAGATCAAGAGTTTGGATTGTTTGATTTAAAACTAAGTTATCAACTAATTGCTAATCAAGATTGGATTTTTAATTCAGATTATGAGAACAATGATCATCTTAGGGTTCAGTTTCTTTTAACACTTCTGCAAAAATTCCAACTAGAAAGAGTTACATAGACATAACTCGTGCATAACTAATTGTTGTGATAAAAGGGAACAAAGTACTCAGATTATATCAATGCGAGGTCGTTTCCCGATGATCAATCAATCAATATCCAACCCTAACCCTTCCCGTGATATGTCAATTGTCAACGACACCAAGAACGTACGATTTAGACTAGAATTGCAATACCAATTAACAAGCTACAATCAAGTATTCATACACCATGATAATCAAAGCAAACACACAAAATTATCATTCTAGAAATTAAGGAAAATCACACAAGAGTTGTAAAGAAACATTCACCTAAGATGATCACCACAAATTTAGCCGGACATTGTTCGGTTGATCATCATAACATCGAAGTTCAAGTTCATACGAATCGAAAACCAAAACCAAATGTTTAGAATTGTTCCCCAAATGATATCCCAGCTAAAATTCGCCCACACAATGCAGAGAAACGTTCCCAATCATGAATAATGTGAAAAGGCATATGAAAACGGTTTTAAATGAGGCAGTTACACTTTTGCTCGTCACCTCTACCGTAACATACGGTAGCTACCGTAAGTTACGGTAGACTTCAAACAGCTACAGTGGATCTTTACTGAGTTACAGTGGAAAAATGTGGGTTTCAAGGCTACCGTAACTTACGGTAGCCACCGTAAGTTACGGTGAACCCCTGAATCTTCTGTTTTGTTTCTTCTTTCCTTCCATGCTTAACCCGTTCCACTCCAGTCAATCCAAATCAGCGTTTTCTCCATTTTAAGCTCCAAAGTGTACCTGAAACATAAGCAACTGTAGTCATCTAATTCAAGATAATTACGCGATCAAGTGAGGGATAAACTCGTCTTTTAACATCATTAAGGTTGTCCTATGGACCACCCATCAGTAATTAAGTGGTTAGATGCGGGAATTATCTATCCTATTTTGGATAGTGCTTGGGTAAGTCCTACCCAAGTTGTGCCTAAGAAGGCCGGCATTCAAGTAATCAAAGACGAAAATGGTGAACAAATCGCCACCCGACCGGTCACCAGGTGGCGTGTTTGTATTGATTACCGCAAATTGAATCTCGCCACTTCTAAGGACCATTTCCCACTACCTTTCATTGACCAAATAATTGAGAAATTATCGGGTAAAAAATATTACTGCTTTTTGGACGGGTATTCGGGTTAAAATCAAATT
Organism: Helianthus tuberosus; assembly: GCA_030545235.1. Lineage (NCBI taxonomy): Eukaryota > Viridiplantae > Streptophyta > Magnoliopsida > Asterales > Asteraceae > Helianthus > Helianthus tuberosus. The sequence continues at coordinate 259,925 of JARYGA010032181.1, forward strand.
GCAATTCACCCGGATGACCAACACAAGACCACCTTCACTTGTCCATATGGCACTTTTGCCTTTAGGTGGATGCCATTTGGCTTGTGTAATGCACCGACAACTTTCGAACGATGTATGATGAGTATTTTCTCAGACATGGTTGGAGAGTCGCTTGAAGTTTTTATGTATGACTTTTCAATCTTTGGCACTAGTTTTGAATCTTGTCTCAACGAGTTACAAAAAGTTTTAAAAAGATGTGTTGAGAAAACTTTGGTGCTTAGTTGGGAGAAAAGTCATTTTATGGTGCAAGAGGGTATTGTGTTAGGCCACGTGATTTCGGAGAGGGGTATGGAGGTGGATAAGGCAAAAATACGGGTAATATCATCTTTGCCTCCACCGAAAAATGTGAAAGGGGTAAGGTCATTTTTGAGGCACGCAGGTTTTTATAGACGTTTCGTTAAAGGCTTTAGTGTCATTACTAAACCTTTGTGCAATTTGTTATTAAAAGATGTTCCCTTTGACTTTACTAATGAGTGTTTGCAAGCTTTTAATATTTTGAAGGAACACTTGGTAAAAGCTCCCATCTTGCAACCACCGGATTGGTCAATGCCATTTGAAATCATGTGTGACGCAAGCAACACTACAATTGGTGCAGTTTTGGGTCAAAGAATTGATAAAAAAATTGGTGGTGATTTACTATGCAAGCAAGACATTATCCCAGGCGCAACTGAATTACACCACAACCGAAAAGGAGTTATTAGCGGTGGTGTATGCCTTGGACAAATTCCGGTCTTACATATGGGGAAGCAAGGTGGTTGTGTACTCGGATCATAGTACGGTTCGGTATTTGATGGAGAAAAAAGATGCGAAGCACCGTTTGATCCGTTGGGTGTTATTGTTACAAGAATTCGATTTAGAAATTCGGGATAAAAAAGGAAGTGAAAACGTAGTGGCGAATCACTTGTCTCGAATTCCGGTGGAAGGGGTTGATGATTTGAGCGAGATAAACGAACGGTTTCCCGATGAGCAAATGCTAGCCGTGTCTACTTTCGTTGCACCGTGGTATGCCCACTACGTTAATTACCTAGCAACGGGTGCAATCCCAAGTCATTGGACCAAGAAAAGAAGGCAACAATTCATGGTTCAAGTGAAGGAATATATTTGGGATGAGCCGGACCTTTTCAAGACTGGGCCCGATCAAGTCATTAGGAGGTGTGTGCCCGAAACGAAGGTGTTAGAGATTTTGATGCATGCCCATCCATCCGCTTGTGGAGGTCATTTTAGTGGCTATAAAACGGGCTACCGGGTACTTTCATGTGGGTTTTATTGGCCCACAATTTTTAAGGATGCATGCGAGTTTGCAAGGAATTGTCTTAATTGTCAAAGAATGGGGAGTATTTCAAAGAGGGACGAGATGCCTTTGCAACCGATTTTGCATGTTGAAATATTCGATGTGTGGGGCATTAACTTTATGGGTCCCTTCCCGAGTTCAAATGGGTTCTTGTACATTCTAGTGGCGGTGGATTATGTTTCGAAGTGGATTGAAGCCATTCCTACAAGAACAAATGATCATTCGGTCGTTTACAAATTCGTTCAATCCAACATCTTTGCTCGTTTTGGTATTCCGAGGGTGATTATTAGTGACCGTGGGTCACATTTTAAGAACTTTAATTTCGGAAAATTGTTGAAGCGTTATAATGTGAATCACCGGATTGCTACACCGTACCATCCGCAGACTAGTGGACAAGTCGAAGTGTCCAACCGTCAAATTAAAGAAATTCTAATGGAGACGGTTCGAACAGATAGAAAGGATTGGTCAAGCAAACTAGACGACGCATTGTGGGCATATCGGACGGCTTACATAACTCCAATTGGTACAACTCCTTACCGAATGGTGTATGGGAAGGGGTGTCATTTACCAATGGAGTTAGCTCATCGGGCGCATTGGGCAATCAAAACGGTGAATGCAGATTACGATGAAGCGGGAAAGATGCGGAAGTTGCAAATAAGTGAGATAGAAGAAATTCGAGACGAAGCTTATGAGTGTGCATCGGCATACAAGGATAAGCTTAAAAAGGTTCATGACGCGAAAATCAAAAAGCGAACCTTTGAAGTGGGTCATCAAGTTTGGTTGTATAATTCGAGATTGAAATTATTTGCGGGTAAATTGAAAAGCAAATGGATGGGCCCATATGTCATTCGGCGAGTCGGTAGATTTGGTGACGTTGATATTCAAGACGTTCACACCAACAAGCAACAAACGGTGAACAGACATCGGTTAAAGCCATACTTGGAAGGAAACAACATCAATAATTTGGAGCTTGACAAAGTGGGCTACATCCTACGCCCGGTAGATGAAGAACAACCATGAGAGGCCCAGGTTTGGTAGTGTACATAGTTAGTTTATTTTGTTTGTTTTGTTTTTGTTTAGTTTGCACAATTACCGTATCCGCTTGAAGCTCGTGTTTGAAACAAGTGTGGGGACGTTGGTATGAATAGTTCTAGCATAGTGTTGAGGACAACACAGGATTTTCGAGGGGGTAGGTTAATTTCCATGTTTTTGAAAAATATAAAAAACATAAAAATTTGAAAACTGAGAAAAAAAAAAAGAAAAACAGCATCTTAAAACTGACTTTTTGGGCGAACCAAAAATCCCCAAGTGCCACCGTAAATTACGGTGGCTACCGTAAATTACGGTAGCCTGGGGATGTTTGGTCACTTACGCTGGAAGTCTACTGTCTTACGGTAGAGTTTTTGTGCCAGGTGCCACCGTAATTTACGGTGGCTACCGTAATTTACGGTAGCCCCTGGCACTTGAAGGATCGCAGCAGTCGCAGTTTTTATAAAAAAAATTAATAATAAGTCACGTGAGTTACACCCCAACCACACGATTTCTGCCTATATTCTCTTCCACACAACCTCATCTTTCATTATCATTAACCCCACAAGATCCCCAAGAACCCCACAACATTCAAACCTTCAAGCTTCCATAATTTTATCAATTCTTGGCCAAATCGAGTGAATATTAGGTCTATCTTGGCTAAAATTTCACGAACTTTCTGATTTTGGGGAGAGATTTGGAAGAAAACCTTGTTTTCTTGGCCGGATTAGAAACCCTAAGTGCCGAATTTTTTGGGGTTTTTGAAGCTTTTGTTTTTCTTCGTGTTCTTGCATCTTCAACTCAAGGTATGTGATGTTTTTATTTTCTTTTTGATGATGCATTGTGAAGTTGAAGGTTAATGTTGTTCTTTGTTGCATATACACTTGCTTGTTCTTAGTTTATGTCATAAAATAGTTAGTTTGAAAGATTGAATATGTTTGTAGATGTAGGTTGATGCTGAATTTTTGAACTTTTGGGAACCTTTACATTATAGAGGCACCATGCCCAAATTTTGAGAAAATACCATATGAAATTTTGTGTTTACTAGCATCTACAACCATAATAACAAGCAAGTGTGGGGATATTTGGAAAAAGTGGACTGATTTTTGTGTGTTTGGCTTGTGATGTGTGTAGGATATGGTGAGAACTAAAGACAAAGCCGCAGCCAGTTCTTTAAAAGGCAAACAAGTTGAAAAACAACCGAAGAAGCGGAGATATTTAGGAAGAGATGATGATAGCGAGGAAGAGGAAGAGATAGAGTTGGATCCGGCTGACAAGCCGAAGTGGGAAACGGGTCCACTAGATGACCAACCGGAAGAATGGCAGCCTACATTGTTCAATGAATGTATGAATCGCTTAAAAGACAAAGCGGCTGCATTCATTTGTGAAAGAGAGGTTAGAGAGGTGGAGTTTGGTCCGTTCAACGTATTTGCTAGGTTCCATGCCTTGGGTTGGGAGGCGGCGTTAAATTGCTATGATAAAGATAACAAGAATTTGTTCATGAATGAAATTCAGGAGTGGATGGCCACTCTAACGTGCAACAAGTATGACAAGCCGTCTCAAATGAACTAAACTGGCACTGTGAATGGGATAGATGTGGAGATATTATTTGATACGTTGAGGAAGTTGGCAAGGTATGATAGTTTGCCCGCACGTGATTATACGATTCCGAGTCTTGGTGACTTGCTTCTCAAACCGGAGGCCCACCCAAGGTGGAACGACATGTTGGAAGCATTGTTCCTATCGAGTACCTTTAGTGGAACGCTATATAGAAGGAACCTGAAAATTGAGGCAAAATTGTTGCGTACGATTTGCATCTTAAATGTGATTCCAAGGAGAGGTGATAAGCAAGAAGTGAGGTTTCAAGAGGTGCCCATTCTTTACTCGTTGCTTCATGGGTCACCCCATTTCCCGTTTCGGTATTTGGTGATGAACAACGTGTGGATATGCCGGAATAAGGTGGGAAGAAATATCATTCCGTATTGTCTGATGATCACGGGGTTGCTTAAATTGTTCAAGGCTCTTACACCGGAAGACAAGGGGGCACCAAAGAGGCACAAGTCGTCTGACATTCGGAGAATGGGAGTTAGGTGGACTTATGATGAGTCGGAGCGACGTCATAAGTTAAAGTCGGAAGGTCAAAGGTGGCGTGCTTTAAAGGTTGATGCGAGGGCGTTATTACCGGGCGAGGAGGACGAGCCCGAAAGTGAGGATGAGCCCCCGAGTGGGGATGAAGACTACGCCGATGAACCGCATGGTGAGCACATGAATGTGGACCAAGGGGGTCCAAGTCGGGGTCATGCACATGGTGGAGGTTTCTTTGATTACATGGAGTGCTCTTATGAGCCAAATTGGGCATATGAAGGAACAATGCAAGAAATCATTGAAAATTAACGTCCACCAGCATCAGTATTTGATACATGGTCGGGGTCCGAGCGCACGTTTTTTTATCATCAAATATGGATGGGGGCGAGTATGGAGCGGGCAATGAAGCATAGCTTCGATCGATAGGAGTGATGGAACCGCACACATGCTTATGCCTTTGAGCAAGAGATGAACAATAGGCTTGGTCTGGAGTGGTCATGGGTCGAGTTGCATGGAAACATGAGACGCGTCTATGGGTTTTTATACACTTGGGTTATGAAACTCTAATTAATGTAGTATGCTTCCGCTAAAATGTAAACAATGTTGTTATGAGTTCAATGTGATTGGTGGCTAGATCCTGGTACATCACATGCCTCGTGGGGGTTCTCGCGTGTGATATTTTGGGGGTGTGACAGTTTTTTATCAGAGCCACTGGTTATAGTGAACTTGGTTTTAAAACGTTTTTGTAAAACCAGACTATAACCGAACAGTACTGAATACGTGTATACGACCATGACACTCAGCTCCAGATTACAAGGTTCGTCTTTCTCACTTGTTGCATACACTACATGACTAGTATACATTTGTTTATGACGTAATATATGAACACACACTCGTCACTATAGCATGATGGCATGGATTGCTTATTTACTTTATGGTGCGCTGATAGTGTGCCATAGTCCTTGGGTTTTTGTGATTTTATTACTTTGACAACCTCCATTGATACCTGGGTTTGAAGAACCATTTGACACGAGTTAGGAGGAACTAAGATGAGCATGCAAATCACAATATTATTGTGGGTGAACACATAATAATAATGTGGGGTGCATGTGAGTCCCAGGGAGGCTTAACAAATGAAAAAAGGGGTTCTGTTCTGTTATTTAACCAGTGAGAAACGTAACAAATCTATAGGAGTCCTAGCAATGATTGCCTCCTACTCGAACATGATCTTTTCACTCCTCTCTAAATTCTTACGAATCTCGATGCTATCGAGTATCGCCTGAACATTCATCTGAACGTCTAGCGAACTGTGTAGAATGATAGGTGCTAGTACGAACATCTCGGAGTCGGTTGTCGCCTTAGATCCTGAAGTGCGATCACTTCTGCAACACTCTCGCAACATACCGTGTAGTACTCAAACAACTTGCAAGATCGATGGGCAAGAGGATGACCGTAGTACTTTGCCGACTTCAGTATTTGGACGACCCTGATTACCGGCAACAAACACCAGCAAATTGGCTTCAATCGAATCCTTAACACTAGTCAGCGACTTATGGGAGTCAACTCTTACGAATCAATCGGGACATACGCGATGACAAATGACTATAATGTGGAATGTGTGACTGCCAGCACAATGGGTAGTGACTTAGGACGTGACATAGAATGTGAAAGGATGGACCCTGTTGGTGAAAGATCGTAGGGCTCCGTTACAAGCAACGACATTAGAGGCAACAGTCACGGCGACATGAAGGTACTCGTAATCGTAGCCTATAGTATGGAAACGAAGGTGACTTCGACAAGGGTTGACTGTGTTAAGTCAAGATGTCAACAACCAAGGGAACAATGATAGTATTGGGGATCCACGTGACCGTAACAACAACACTGGAAGTGGTACTCGAGGTAGGGCATTTAGGATTGGCGTAAGCGACGCCAGGCGTTATAGCAACATGGTAAGTTGCATGGGTAGCTAATCGCTTCGTCTCTATTCTGTATAACCCTGATGTTTCTTGAAACCGAACCTGTTGTGGAACTGGCTGATGGCAAGTCAATTGAAACTTCATATGCTCGTTGGGATGCGAATTCGACCTTGAGGGACAAGTGTTCGACATCGACCTTCTTTCTACTACCCATGATGATTTCGATGCAGTAGTTAGTGAGGATTGGTTATCCAGATATCGCGCCGATATACCCTGTGAGGAGAAAATTTTGCGTACCCCTCTCCTTAGAGGAGGATCGTTATCTGTTCTAATGCGTCAGAGTGATGCAAAGGTTAGCGTCATTTCAGCTATTAAAGCACAGAAGTGTCTACGGAGGAATTACCCTGCTATGTTAGCACTCGCCACTGATAATAAGGCTAAGGAAAAGAGGATCGAGGATTCATCAATTGTTTGTGATTTCTTCTGATGAGCCACTCGAAGAACTTTCAGGATTAATTCCACAACTGTTAGACAGGATCTCAGATTGATCTCGCGCCAGAGGCAGCCCTGATTAGTTGTACTCCTTACCGTCTTGCACCAGGAGGGTTGCAAGAACTGTCTAATCAACTACAGGGATTGCTGGATAGGAGTTTTTCCGGACCCTGTTTCTTCCCTTTGGGGAGCCCCAGTTATATTCGTGAAGATAAGCCTCTTCGTATGTGTAATGATTAACGAGGACTCAGCAAGGTGACAGTCAAGAACCGTATGCCTCGACCATGTATTGCCAGTTTGTCAACCAGTAGCGAGGGTCAAGCTCCCATTCGAGGATTGACTAACAAACGAACTTCCATCAGATGGAAGTCCAAGAGGAGCATGTTCCTAAAACGGCGTATTGAGCGCAGTGTGGCCATTACGACGTTGTATTCCATGACCTTTGGGCTAATCATCACACCAGCAGCTTTATGGATCACATGAATCGACTATACTTATTGATGACGTGTTGAACCATTTCCAGGGGAAAGGAACATCATGGACGGCATTTGTATCTTATTTTATAGCTCCTGAGGGAGGAGCCACTACGCGTGAAGTCTTGTTAAATGTAACATCTGGATTCGATAGGTGCATTTTGATTATATAATCAACGAAGTGGGAATACACGTGGATCTTGCTAAGATCCATTTCGTTAGAAACTGATCGATACCAAAGATTCCTTCGAGGATACAGCAATTCCTTGGTTTCGCCAGACATTACCGCAGATTCATTGTGGGATTTTTTAGGATTGCGCAGCCTTAACTTCTTTAGCACAGCGGGGTGCTGTGAATTCATGGGAGATAAAGTGGGAGAGCGTCCTTTCAGCTTTTGGAACCCAACACTACAATGCACTGAGCATCGTCTTTACCTAAGTGTACGGGTGATTTAGTGGTATACCATGATCGTTTGAATCAGAGTCCCAGTTACACGCTGATGCAACACAAGAAGGTGATGGCTTATGTGGTGGAATAACAAGAAGAATTGCATGACTCACAACCTGGGGGTGGAAACCATGGTCTTGGAATTAAGTTGGAGGCATTACTTGGACGGTACCAAATGCACTACTTAGACCGATCACAAGGGCCTCCCGTGTACCCTTGTTTCGAAAAAACTAAACATGTGATGGCATCGCTGGATGGAACTTCTGAATGATTTCGACTGTGAAACCTAGACGCGTATAAACCTCGCAGCACACCAGCGACTCTAACCTACCAGATCAGGTTCGCCCTGTTCAAACCGAAGCGCTGAAGGAAGAGAATTTTCAAGTTAGGTTTATGCGGGGCATGGAGGAACAATTTTTGGCAAGTTGGATGATATTCGCTACTTCATGGAACGAATATGGATCCCACTATACAGAAATCCAAGGGAACTTGTGTTGAGCGAAGCACACCAACCTTAATATTTTAGTCATTTGGATTTTGATGGAATATATTAGGACCTAAGGATCTTGTACTGGCGACTGGGCTTGAAGGCCCACACAGCGAAGCATGTGAACGACGTTTGATTGTACGAAAGTCAAGGTGGAACATCAAAAACCTTCTGGTTTGGGTCAGCAACCAGAAACACCCTTATGGAAATGAGAACACACCTCCATGGATTTGTCACTGGTCTACCTAAAACTCGAAACGGACTTTGTCACCTGAGTAATCGTCGATTGTCTCACGTAACCCGCACACTTCCTTGCAAACTAAAAACTGACAAGCCTTCAAAGCTTGTGAATATTCCTCTAAGAGGGGCGGCTTCTAGGAACGAGGTGCCAACTCCTATTACCTCTGATTGAGATCTGCGTTCATACTCGATTCTTGGCAGGCAACACACAAATCATGTGGCTCACATCTAGGCATGAGCATTGCTTATCACCGTAGGACAAACGGTCAGAGTAAGCGAACCATCTTGACACTCGAAGACATGCTGCGAGCATGTGTGTGACTGACCCTAGTAAAATTTGGAAAGACACTTACTTCTGGTTGAGTTCTACTCCAGCAGTTACCATTTTAGTATTCAGACAGCTCTATCTAAGGCATTGCATGGACGATAATGCCAATATCCTTGTTGGATTAAGGTGTGTGGCAACCTAATCACACGACCAGGACTTGTACTCGAAAAACTTGGGAAGATTACATGGATCAGAAATCGTTGGCGACAACGCGTGGCCGTCAGAAAAGCTGATAAGCTTAAGGAAACTAGGAAACACTGGGAGTTCGCTGTAAGGGATCGTATCATGTTGAAAGTCTCACCCTGGGAGGGTGCGGTATGCCTTGGGAAGCGTGGTAAGCTTACTTTACATTACGTTGGGCCATTCAAAACCCTAGAAAGAGTCGATAACATAGCCTACAAACTCGAGTTACCCGACGAATGGGGTAACGAGCATGATGTCATTCACGTCTCGAACCTAAAGAAGTGTTGGTCCGATGGAGCGCTTGTGATACCCTTGCTAGAGCCTAAGGTCCGTAAGCACGGTCGAATTCTAATGGCAAAAGTTGTTGGAACTCAAGATGTGGACTAGAGTTCATGTGGGAACACAAAGATCAGACAAAGTTCTAGAGTCCTCGATTGTTCAACGGTTGAAACAACTCCTGATGTCACTAGCGAATTTTGGGATGAAATTCCCTTTCAAGTTGGGGATGATGTGGTATCCGCAGAAAATCCACAATCATCCTAATCAAACACCTCGCCACTTTTGGATTGCTTATCAAATTTCGGGACGAAATTTCTTTCAAGTTGGGGATGATGTGACAATCCGAGATTTCAAGACCTTTCCTTTTCGCGTCACTTGTTTTATATTTCGTTGTACGTTGTATCACGTATATCATTTTAGAATTTTTTAATATAAGTTATTTGGTGGTTAAATGTTGGAACGTTTAATGAAAACCTTTAATGACAAAACCTCTTTTCGTCACAAGACTGCTCGACGAAAGACTGCTCGACGAAGAATGAATTTCGTCATCAGTGGGTTTTTTGTCGGCCCAGTTGTCATCGAAGCCCAGGAGAGGCCCAACCCACTCACTTTAGAATGTGCGCGTATATATGAAGCATAACCGATCAATTGCAAACCCTAGGTTCCCTCTAAACCTAACGACGGCAGCAAACTCTCTCGAAGCATCATCTTCTTGGTCTAATTACCCTAAGCACCATTGTTTTATCTTGTGTCAAGGTTAGTGTTTTGTTTTGTTCATTGGATTTATGTTCGATACGTGGCCAGGTGTAGCGATAAGTTGTATGAGTAATTAGGAATGCATGCTAGTAGAAAACTTGATGAACTATATCATGTGATTTGTAGTATGTTCGATGTTTTGTGATGATCTGGAATTGTTGAATGTAAACCGATGATGATCAGCGAGTTAAACAGAATGTTATTGTGATTTGGTAGCGACACAACGGATTAGGGTTTGCAAGGTCGTAACTGTTAATTGGTGAATAGAATTAATGGGAATCATAGAACTTAGCCGATGATTCGTGTTGATGAACGACTGTAACTATGGATTGTTTATAAGTGTTTAAGAAGGTAATGAATTGTGGCCTGTAATCTGTAACTGTTGATGCAAGAGGAAACCGGTAACCACTGAAGAAACCCTGAATGCTGTGAAGGCTGTGATGAAGAATCACCCAAGCCGACGAAGAATGTTTTTAGTAGGGGATGTTTCGTCATATGTATCCCGACGAAAAATGGGGATGTTTCGTCATGCATGGTCTCGACGAAGTATGTCCTTCGTCGTCTATGAAATTTCATCGTAAGGGTCATAGATGGAATAGTAGAAGTATACGGTGTGTGTGCAATGTTGGATGTTTGTGTTTACGAATGTTAACTGTTACGTGTCTTGTGAAACATGAACTTGTGATATGAGCTTGTAAATGAAACAACTACCTACTATGAGATTTCATGATGATAACCGGCTGTTAAGTGTTAATTGGGACTTGGACTTGTGAAGTAAACTTGTATGTGGCACAATAATCTGTTGTGTGGATAAACTTTGTTAACATGATTGATGTGTGACATGGCTAACAGCTATAACATGCATATTATGTGTGTATATATATATATATCATGAACGTTACTTGTGAAATATGTGACAAAATACGTGGTTCAATGTGAATACAGAACTGATTGTTATTGATAAACCTTGATAGGACGTGTTTGATCAATTAATAAACAAAGTAAATAATCTTACCGAGCAAACCAAAGGTGAGTTCACTGCTCTTTTTCCAAGCATGCGTCCCGGGGAGGGACATCTGGTAAACGTTCCGGGGAGGAATGTCGGGTAATTGGGTTTAACTGGAATGTTAAACCTGGGATATTGGTTAATACACTCATATCTATCATTTAAGTCCCTTCTACCGATTTGTTGCCGGGGAGGCAATGGGGTATTAGTTAATAGCGTTATTTAGGTTTGGCACCCTCACACCATACCGGGGAGGACGGGCGTGAACTAATGACCCCAGTCTTGACCATTGCTTTGATAGAGGCATTGGGGAATACAAAAAATAATCTGGAGCCATCGACGGTAATCGAGTTATTGACATTATCAAATCTCTGAAATGTTTTAAACTGATATCTGGTAACTAAACATGTTAAGAAAACTTTGAACTCACCAGCGTTGTCTGATACACTTTTCTGCATGCTTGCAGGCCTTTAGATACATGTCATTGGAACTTGATGTCTGGGATGTTGGAGTGGTCATGGGTCGAGTTGCATGGAAACATGAGACGTGTCTATGGGCTTTTATACACTTGGGTTATGAAACTCTAATTAATGTAGTATGCTTTCGCTGAAATGTAAACAATGTTTTGTAACAATGATTTTTAATAAATGGAAGTTTTATATGAAATGATGTTATTAGTTCAATGTGATTGGTGGCTAGATCCTGGTACGTCACATGCCTCGCGGGGGTTCTCGCGTGTGGTATTTTGGGGGTGTGACAGAATCTCTTTGTCAGATTTTCCCTCTGTATTTCTTTTAGAGATATCCTCTGCTTGTTGAGCCTTTAACTTCAAATATTCTTCTATGTTATTAGGCCTAGGATAACCTTGAAGAGATGGCGGATTCCTTTTTGCAGGGTCATCTTCAGAGTGGAAGGATTTTATCTCCTCTCTAACTGCTGGAAGATCTAATGGATACTAGACTCCTGCAGGAACAATGGCAGTATTTGGATTAAGGGCTTGTACTGAAGAGAGTGGAACAGGGTTTGGAATGGTAGCAAGGGTCAGTGGTTGTGAAGATCTTGGAGGTAGTGAAGAGTCATCATCCAGTATTATCCTTCTCCTTTTGGGTTTTGGAGAGGTTGGTGGTGGATTTGTGGATTGAGTGGTAGTGATTGAAGTGGTAGGTGGCTGACTAACAGCTGTTGAAACAACTGGTGTTTCAACCACTGTTGTCATTACAACAGATGATGTGTCATCTGATGTCTTCTACTTTTTGGCAGGTGGTTTTTGTGGTGGTGATGTGATTTTTGGTAAGGCAGTGGATTGAGTGTGTGTTGAAGTGGTAGTAATGGCAGTTGTTGGGGTAACATCTGTTGAAACCACTGAAGTACCAACAACTGTTGGTTTGGAGGTTTGATGAGATGAGCTTTTGGGAGGTAGAGGAGTGTGTTTTGTGGATTTGGGAGGTGTGATTTTGGGTTGCCTTACTTTTCTAGTAGGTTGTCTTCTTTGGGCTCAGAAGTACCCTGTTCTCCATCTCCATTAAAACTTTCTTCTCCTGCTCAAACCTTTTAGCCCCTTTTATCTCCATAGTCTCTTTTATGCCTGCTTTTGCTGCATCTAGGGCATTTTGAGACTCATCAACCTTTTTAGAACCATCTGGCTTAGGGATTTCCACAACCAGTTTAGATTTTGCATCTGGTTCAATGTATAGACCATCTTCATATCCCTTTTTCTTTTTCTCCCCCTTTTTAGCATCATCAGGTGGCTTGTCAACAAAAATGATTGAAGGAGGAGCAGTGCCAGTGGTTTTCAGCAAATGGACCTTAATTGCCTTGATGTCTGCTTGTGTATCCTTGAACCTAGCTTCCATCAAATTTATGATCTTTTGAATTTAAACCTCATGTTGTTGATCAACATATTCTCTTTGTTTGTGAAGCAGGGGTTGAAATAGATTCCAAAGCTCAGTGGGAGTAGGAGCAGATGATGAAGCAGATGTTGCTGGTGTTGCAGCTGTGGGTGTTGCCTTTTGTGCTTGTAACAACTTTTGCAGCATGGTTTTGATTTCTGCAACAGATGTGTCAATTTTGTCAATTCTCTATATTTTAAACCATCACCCAACTTAATGGGATCATTTGATTTCCCACTTGCAGTGGTTGTATCAGCAGTTGACTAAGGGAAAGTTTCCCAAAAGTCATCTACTGATACCCCTTGTTCTTGGTACTGGGGTCTCCTTTCTTCAAAAGAGGTTACCATTCTAAGCGCACCAGTGAATATTGGATACTCACCAGTGGGCATTATGGTTCCCAAAGAAGAAATTGCCTTCAAGGAAGTCTTATTGATGAAACTACTGTCCAAGTGTAAACCAGTGGGTTCAACACTTGTAGTAGCTGCTTCACTTGAACTACTGACAGGGAGTACTTGTACTTCCTGCAGTGTAACCTCCTCAGTTGTTGGTGGGTTAGCAATGATAGAGACACTAGACTCAGTCACTTGTTGTGGCATATTCTCATTGACAGATGATTGAGAAGAACTGATTTGTGTCTGGGCTATATCAAGTGCATCCAATTTGTGGTGGAATTTGGGCAGTGAGTATGGGTGTAGAAAGAGAATTTGCCCCGGGAGCTGGGCTGTAGATGATGGAATCAAGTGATTCTAGAGCATCATAATGTGGTGTTCCTGTTGATACAACCTGATCTTTTTGAGAAGAAGCAGGAGGAGTTTGAGGCTCAGGTTGAGATCTTTCATCCAACTACTGTGAGGAAGTAGCAGCAGTGGTTATTGGTGACTTTTGTGTTGTCACAGGTATAATCTCTGGGATCTCATCTTCCAAAGTTACCTTTTTTGTGGGTTTGGGGGGCTTTTGGATAATTTTATTTTTGGGTCTTTGTGACACCTGTGTCACTCCAACCATCAAACAAATTCCAAACCAATGAAATATTGTATTTCATACTTGGGATTTGTAAAAATATGTGTATCGTTTACACATATCAACTCTTGTTCGATTTCAAGCTCTAAATCGCTTTCTGGAAGGTTATATGCGCACTGATGCGTAAATATAACCAGTTTAATGCAACGAACACTCGGGAATAGTGAAATAGGCTTAACATACCTTAAATAACCTTTACATAACTTAGAAATAAGTTTTGAAGGCTTTGGTATGGCAAAATCAAGTTAAATCGCTTACAGGGACTAAAGTTGACAAACTACGAAAGTATGCCAATTTGAACTGTAACAGACATTCCGGAACATGACCATAAGTTAAACACACCATAAATATCCTTTAAATAGCTTAGAAATAGGCTTTTAGGGGTTCGGTGTGCTAAAATAAACTTTTGGGTCATTCAGGGACTAAAAGCGTCAAAAAGTGCACAAGTTTGCATTTTCGCGCATAACTTACGTTCTGAATACATCCGGACATCCAAAAATTTATGTAAGCACTAAAATATATTATTTTAGTGTTCGGCATAAGAAAAATCCATTCGTCGCGTCATTTGGACCGTTTTTCGCGCTTATGCGCATTCCGTCGTAATTAACCGAACATCGCAACCGTACGGCTAAACGAACCGACATCCGAGATATTTTTGAGCATGTTTTAAGTTCCCAATACTTTAACTTCATTTTAGAGCTTTGAAATGGGGTTAACGGGCCTTAAACGTGTCGAAAATGGGCTGAATGCATGACAGGGACTAAATCTGTAATTCTGCCAAACTTGTATGCTTACGATGCGCAACCATTTTTCCCCTACGATGCGTAAGGGTTCTGCAGACCAGATGCAGTGTATTAAACAGCCTGTTATCAGCTGTTTAATCCACAACCACATGTTCTCACTTGCCTAGTCAGCTGATAAGAACTCATTTTTAGACACCATAAGTTTCCAACAAGTGTACGCACAAGATTCGAGCACGGTTTCCATGAAACGATCTTAACGGTTACCCGAAAACTATAAATACCCATCCACCCCCATTGCTAAACCCACAAGAATCTGATTAAAAAGACTCTAAGTTGGAACCATTGTTTCATACCTGAGTTATTTTGATCACGATTAGCATTCGGGGACCCTTCGTAAGTATTCTTTCGTTCTTTTATTGCTTTTCGAGTCCGAAAGTCAAACTTTGTTTGACTTTCAGTGTTGACCAGCTTATGGTCAATGCGAAGTTCGTTTGAACTTCGCAACGTGATTGTAATCACGATGGTTATAGTCCCTTGTGACTATGCCTACTGATTACCACGTTGTCTAGGGTCGTAAGGGTAAGCGATCTGATAAATCGCTTATACCTTCGAACCCGACCCAGTTTAGTCGATCATTAGGATCCGACCAAATACATTAGGTGACCATAGTATATAGGGAATAACCTTCCGAGGTTATACCTTATGGTCGCTTCGTTAAGTAGTTGTATGATAGGTAGTATATATGCCTTAGGTAAATTACCAAAATACCCTTTTCATGTATAATTGGTAATTAAGCATATGTAACCTAAGCTTTTGTCACATAACTGATAATGTAACATGTTTAGGCATATAACACTTGTCATAGGACTAGTTATGCGGTCCGAACGCGTTTTACGCGAACGACGCGTTAAAGTAGCATAAGCTACCCAAACGGGTCGTAATGGGTCGTAAGCTATTAGGTTAGGTTTCATTTAGTATGTAGGCATTGTTAAACCATATGACACGAGTCTCTATACTCGTTTGGTTTACAAACCCTCATTCTATCTAAATCCTCCGATTTAGGTCCGGTTTATTAACATAGTTACCTATATTAGGTGTCGTTTGATATCCGCGATCTCTAGCATTGTTTGGTTGTTACTCAAGGACTTCTGAGCAATCTAAAGTGAGTACATAGACCCCTCTTATACTATTTTCCAAACGTTTCGGGGTGGAACACATGTGCCTACTTGTTACTTTCATGCTTTCCATGTTTTCACATCATATACTTGCTATGTTCATTAGTACATTTATAGTACATGTTTTACATTAAATTTCATGCTACATATGTCTATTGTTGCATACTTAGTACAGGTCACATGCTATGTATGTCTATTGTTGCATACTTAGTACATTTGTTATTCATCACATGCTTACATTTTGGATACATATTACATGATTTACATTAGACATGAACATTTTACTTTGGTAGTTTGGTTTGAGTAAGTGATTAAGTAACGAGGTGTGTGTAATATGATACAAGCATGGCGGATACGCCGCTGGTACTTCCTATATATAAGTGTTTGTATGGTATTACATATCGTAGCGTTATTTGAATCATTTCAGTTTGAGACATAGAACATTTTATACAAATAACATACTTTTCACAAGACATTGATTTACAAACAACTTATCTTATACAAACTCATCTTATATGGTTATTCATTTAACCATACATTATTCTCTTATTTATACATATCATCTGATCTTATCGTTTTTCAAATGATTTACAAGACAAAGAAAATTACAAGGTTCATGACTAAACATTTTCTCAAACATAAGTCATGAATCCTATTTTCACAAAACCTATGTATCTCACAGGCATTTTTATGCTGACGTACCTATTTTCACATGTGTTTTCAGGTGATGATGTATAGGACTTATCAAGACATACTTAGGCGGACCTGTGCCTTAGTGACTTAAAACGAGACAAGAACTAGTTAATTTATGTTATATACTCTTTGTTTCTTGTTTAAACAATGTAAACTCTCATGTTTGATTAATAAAACGAAACTTTAATTGCCATGGATTTGAAACGATTAATTCTGTTACAACACTCCCCAGCGTTTCCGCCGCGATTTGTTGTTTTACGCGGTCGGGGTGTGATAGAAAAGATGGTATCAGAGCCAATGGTTATAGGGAATTAGGTTATTAGTAATGCTTTGACCTAGTCTATAACCTTTCTAGGACCCTAACGCGAGTTTACTTGCGTTTAGTCATAAAACAATACCGTCACCTATCCTTAGGTGACGACCACAACAAGAACATAAATTTCAAAACCGCTTTGAAAACTAATCATCTGTTCTAGGATGATTGATTACTAGGTTTTGAACCCTCTGTTATATGGTTTTGAACCCCTTTGAGTTTTCAAAATCTCGTCAAGGTTTTGGGTTTTAAATAATGTGAACACGTGCAAACTGGAAGGGTGAATGCCTGTATTCTGGGTTTTCTGTCTAGGCAAGCACTTCGTATACATCTCATCAGACGCGAGACCAGTTGTGCTTACCTAGGAATTCTTGGGATGAGTGTTCACTTATAGGCGAGCATGTCTTCACGATACATTATTTTTGACCTATTTACTTTGATTAATCACCAGGTTCGTTTGTTGCTTTGTGGTAACAAACAAATGACCATTATCCTTGCTTTCATCAGATTTGTTTCATCTCATTCTTTTCGTCTAATTCTCTCACTCGTTTCCTTTCATGTTCTCCTCTTTTAGAATGCCTCCACGACGCGAAAATCCGGTATCTATTGACGATCTGGCAGCTGTCATTACACAGCAAATAACTGCTGCAATCCCGATCATCGTTGCCCAATGTCACCAAGCTATCAACAACAATAATGCTCCCTGCAACTTCAAGACGTTCAACTCGGCTAAGCCATCAAAGTTTTCTGGGTCTCAAGGAGCGACTGCACTTCTGCAATGGTTCGAGAGTCTAGAGAGCACCTTCAGGCATGTTCAATGTCCAAACGAGCGAAAGGTAGATTTTGCATCTAGTGTCTTTGAGAAACGAGCTTTGACGTGGTGGAACGATGTGGTGAGAGATAGGGGTGCTGAAGTGGCACTGGCTCAAACGTGGGAAGAACTTAGAGCACTGATGATGAAGGAATTCTGTCCTCGTCACGAGATCAGGGCCTTGGAAAGGGAATTCGACGATCTTAAGCAAGACAGCGGTGAACATCGAGCATACACTGATCGATATGAGGAGCTGAGCCTGTTGTGTCCTACCATGGTTACGCCTTTGGATAAGGCGATCGAAAAATACATTGATGGTCTCCCTGACTCAGTTCAAGACATTGTTACTGGTAGTAACCCCACTACGGTTAGGCAGGCCATTGAGCTATCTGCAACCTTAACTGAATCTCAGATCAGGAAACGAAAGCTTTTCCGAAAGGGTGACAAGAAACCGGTCGAGGAATCGAAACCAATAGAGGAATCAAAGACCATGGATGAGCAGACTGGATCCCCTAAGAGGTCAAAGAAGCGAAAGGCTTCTCAGAACTTCACCATGGTCGCTCACAATGGTCAAGCCGTCCCCAAACAGCCAGCTCAACCCCGTGCTAGGAAGCCATACAATGGAACTTCACCTTTGTGCAACCAATGTAACCTTTATCATCATGTTAATGTGAAGTGCCGCGAATGCCAAATTTGTGGACGTAAAGTTCATACAGCAAAAGTTTGCGTAGCAGCAGTTGCACCAAATCAAGCTGACAACAAACCTGCTCGAGCTCGCTTTCCACCAGGTTCTTGCTACGAGTGTGGCGAGATGGGAAATTTCCGAAGAAATTGCCCAAAGCTTGCTAATGCTAATCCAGCACAGAGATGAGTATCTGACCGACTAGAAGACAACACTCTTTAGAAATAATCATGTCTTATGTATTATTTTATTTTGTTGTCAAGGTCCATGAAACAGTTGTTATCATTGTTTATAAATAAATCTTTTATTTACATTGCAATGTATTTATGTGATTGTATGTATAAACAACATATCCCCTACAATACCGACAATCAAGGAATCGTATTCCTTGAAAAGCAAACTACCCCCAAAATTCTTCCATTTTACAATCTCTTGCGTTTTCCACAAAGATCCTAAGTACCCGTCTCTTGCAAAGAAATGAAGTACAAGGTGCAAGTTATAATTCTGTACGAATACCCCAAGTACCACTATAAATTCTTAATAGGGTACCCAAGGGTATTTCCGTATGTCCTAAATTATTGTGTACCTTAATTCGAATATTGTGTTTTCCTGAAAACGAAAATCGAATTTTTGGTAGATCATCCTATCTTCATGGATGGATTCTTGAAATGATTAAAGTGCCAAATGAAATCCACGAATTGGATTCCTGGTGTGCTTTAAGTATCCGCGTCCAAAGATAACAAACTAATAACCAAGTTAAACAACTATGTGATTATGTGCTTATGTGTTTCCTTTTATGTTTTTGTGTAATCCAAATTTTTGTTATCCAAATCCTCGTAGAATCTTCCATATCTTCGTATAAGGGATTCATAGTAGGATATCCAAAGGTACTATATTAAATCCTTAATGGGCTTTTACGTAATAGTAAAGACCCTTGGATTATATTGTACTATTCCATAATTAAGACCCCTGAGTGGTCTAGTTAAACAGATTGATCCAAAAATCTGGTTAGGAATATCATGTGATGAGATAGCTGAAAGGACTCCTTGGTGGACTAATTAAAAGGATCATTTGTCGATCTAATTAAAAGGACCCTATGGTAGTCTAGTCACACTCATCACATGTTTGATTTTCCTCCCCTAAAACATTTCAAGACAAACTGTGCGGACTATGCAAGGAATTACGTAATTATGGATGCATACATAATTATGGAATTCAGTGCACGGAAACCACAGCTAGTTTGGTCGTGTGTCTAGAAAATGACACATTTCGTTCATTTTCGGTTCTGAAGAAGCTGTGGAAAATGACTCATTTCATTCATTTTCGGTTCTGAAGAAGTTGTGGAAAATGACTCATTTCGTTCATTTTCGGTTCTGAAGAAGTTGTGGAAAATGACTCATTTCGTTCATTTTCATTTCTGAAGAAGTGGAAAATGACTCATTTCGTTCATTTTCGGTTCTGAAGAAGTTGTGGAAAATGACTCATTTCGTTCATTTTCGGTTCTGAAGAAGTTGTGGAAAATGACTCATTTCGTTCATTTTCGGTTCTGAAGAAGTTGTGGAAAATGACTCATTTCGTTCATTTTCGGTTCTGAAGAAGTTGTGGAAAATGACTCATTTCGTTCATTTTCATTTCTGAAGAAGTTGTGGAAAATGACTCATTTCGTTCATTTTCGTTTCCGGAGAAGTTGTGGAAAATGACTCATTTCGTTCATTTTCGTTTCTGAAGAAGTTGTGGAAAATGACTCATTTCGTTCATTTTCATTTCTGAAGAATGTCCGTTAAGGAAATGTCAGGATTATGCCTTACATATCTCTGGTGGTTATTTGACACAAAGTCACAAATAGACTCCTACAAATAAATTTCGGGACGAAATTTCCTAAAGTAGGGGAGACTGTGACACCTGTGTCACTCCAACCATCAAACAAATGCCAAACCAATGAAATATTCTATTTCATACTTGCGATTTGTAAAAATATGTGTATCGTTTACACATATCAACTCTTGTTCGATTTCAAGCTCTAAATCGCTTTCTGGAAGGTTATATGCGCACTGATGCGTAAATATAACCAGTTTAATGCAACGAACACTCCGGAATAGTGAAATAGGCTTAACATACCTTAAATAACCTTTACATAACTTAGAAATAAGTTTTGAAGGCTTTGGTATGGCAAAATCAAGTTAAATCGCTTACAGGGACTAAAGTTGACAAACTGCGAAAGTATGCCAATTTGAACTGTAACAGACATTCCGGAACATGACCATAAGTTAAACACACCATAAATATCCTTTACATAGCTTAGAAATAGGCTTTGAGGGGTTCGGTGTGCTAAAATAAACTTTTGGGTCATTCAGGGACTAAAAGCGTCAAAAAGTGCACAAGTTTGCATTTTCGCGCATAACTTACGTTCTGAATACATCCGGACATCCAAAAATTTATGTAAGCACTAAAATATATTATTTTAGTGTTCGGCATAAGAAAAATCCATTCGTCGCGTCATTTGGACCGTTTTTCGCGCTTATGCGCATTCCGTCGTAATTAACCGAACATCGCAACCGTACGGCTAAACGAACCGACATCCGAGATATTTTTGAGCATGTTTTAAGTTCCCAATACTTTAACTTCATTTTAGAGCTTTGAAATGGGGTTAACGGGCCTTAAACGTGTCGAAAATGGGCTGAATGCATGACAGGGACTAAATCTGTAATTCTGCCAAACTTGTATGCTTACGATGCGCAACCATTTTTCCCCTACGATGCGTAAGGGTTCTGTAGACCAGATGCAGTGTATTAAACAGCCTGTTATCAGCTGTTTAATCCACAACCACATGTTCTCACTTGCCTAGTCAGCTGATAAGAACTCATTTTTAGACACCATAAGTTTCCAACAAGTGTACGCACAAGATTCGAGCACGGTTTCCATGAAACAATCTTAACGGTTACCCGAAAACTATAAATACCCATCCACCCCCATTGCTAAACCCACAAGAATCTGATTTAAAAGACTCTAAGTTGGAACCATTGTTTCATACCTGGGTTATTTTGATCACGATTAGCATTCGGGGACCCTTCGTAAGTATTCTTTCGTTCTTTTATTGATTTTCGAGTCCGAAAGTCAAACTTTGTTTGACTTTCGGCGTTGACCAGATTATGGTCAATGCAAAGTTCGTTTGAACTTCGCAACGTGATTGTAATCACGATGGTTATAGTCCCTTGTGACTATGCCTACTGATTACCACGTTGTCTAGGGTCGTAAGGGTAAGCGATCTGATAAATCGCTTATACCTTCGAACCCGACCCAGTTTGGTCGATCATTAGGATCCGACCAAATACATTAGGTGACCATAGTATATAGGGAATAACCTTCCGAGGTTATACCTTATGGTCGCTTCGTTAAGTAGTTGTATGATAGGTAGTATATATGCCTTAGGTAAATTACCAAAATACCCTTTTCATGTATAATTGGTAATTAAGCATATGTAACCTAAGCTTTTGTCACATAACTGATAATGTAACATGTTTAGGCATATAACACTTGTCATAGGACTAGTTAGGCGGTCCGAACGCGTTTTACGCGAACGACGCGTTAAAGTAGCATAAGCTACCCAAACGGGTCGTAATGGGTCGTAAGCTATTAGGTTAGGTTTCATTTAGTATGTAGGCTTTGTTAAACCATATGACACGAGTCTCTATACTCGTTTGGTTTACAAACCCTCATTCTATCTAAATCCTCCGATTTAGGTCCGGTTTATTAACATAGTTACCTATATTAGGTGCCGTTTGATATTCGCGATCTCTAGCATTGTTTGGTTGTTACTCAAGGACTTCTGAGCAATCTCAAGTGAGTACATAGACCCCTCTTTTACTGTTTTCCAAACGTTTCGGGGTGGAACACATGTGCCTACTTGTTATTTCATGCTTTCCATGTTTTCACATCATATACTTGCTATGTGCATTAGTACGTTTATAGTACATGTTTTACATTACATTTCATGCTACGTATGTCTATTGTTGCATACTTAGTACAGGTCACATGCTACGTATGTCTATTGTTGCATACTTAGTACAGGTCACATGCTACGTATGTCTATTGTTGCATACTTAGTACAGGTCACATGCTACGTATGTCTATTGTTGCATACTTAGTACAGGTTACATGCTACGTATGTCTATTGTTGCATACTTAGTACAGGTCACATGCTACGTATGTCTATTGTTGCATACTTAGTACATTTGTTATTCATCACATGCTTACATTTTGGATACATATTACATGATTTACATTAGACATGAACATTTTACTTTGGTAGTTTGGTTTGAATAAGTGATTAAGTAACGAGGTGTGTGTAATATGATACAAGCATGGTGGATACGCCGTTGGTACTTCCTATATATAAGTGTTTGTATGGTATTACATATCGTAGCGTTATTTGAATCATTTCAGTTTGAGACATAGAACATTTTATACAAATAACATATTTTTCACAAGACATTGATTTACAAACAACTTATCTTATACAAACTCATCTTATATGGTTATTCATTTAACCATACATTATTCTCTTATTTATATATATCATCTGATCTTATCGTTTTTCAAATGATTTACAAGACAAGACAAAGCAAATTACAAGGTTCATGACTAAACATTTTCTCAAACATAAGTCATGAATCCTATTTTCACAAAACCTATGTATCTCACAGGCATTTTTATGCTGACGTACCTATTTTCACATGTGTTTTCAGGTGATGATGTATAGGACTTATCAAGACATACTTAGGCGGACCTGTGCCTTAGTGACTTAAAACGAGACAAGAACTAGTTAATTTATGTTATGTACTCTTTGTTTCTTGTTTAAACAATGTAAACTCTCATGTTTGATTAATAAAACGAAACTTTAATTGCCATGGATTTGAAACGATTAATTCTGTTACAACACTCCCCGGCGTTTCCGCCGCGATTTGTTGTTTTACGCGGTCAGGGTGTGACAGTCTTTTGGTGGTTTTAGGTGTGGGTTTCACAGCAGAGCAGTTGTTGCTACTAAATTCTGCTCAGGCTCGTCTGTTTGTGTTTTGGAAGGTTTTGACAGCCTAGTAAAAGTTTCAGAAGAAAAGGTTGTTTATTTGACAAGGATTTCCTTGGATTAGCACATGTGCATTATCCTTGGAAAATTTCTTTTGTAAATAAAAACTTAGAAACCTTGGAAACAAGAGAAATGGTTTCTTATTATCTTTAACGAGTTAACGTCAAGCCGCGCGTTGCGGCGGGATTATATAAGATGCTCAATTACGACCATGTTATTTACATATTTTAATAAACTCAATGGGCCCATTATGAGTTATTTTTGTAGATTATGGTCATTGCTTGTGTTCAAATTGAACAAATCAGATAATGATTTGTTCCAATAAAATTCTTATATACTTCGACATTAGGCTCAACTTTTTTTTTCTTCTGCAGACGTAATTGAGAATTGGTTATAGTGATTCTTATTTGGAAGATTTTTTCCATCATTAGCAAACCAAATCTGAATGATAAGCAACATAAATTCAAAATAAAAAAACGAACAAATAAAACTTGAATAAATCGAGGTGCCGAACGTCTTTTACCCTGAAAGAACCAAATCGAAAATGTTGTCTCCATCCAAATCATTTAATCATCAACTGCAGCCAAAGCAAATGAAGAAAAATTGAATGACTCAAAGTCTAAATTCATCGTCTTAAAGTGGATTTCTACAATAGTAGAACCAACGAAGAACATAATAAATAAGATCTAATAGGAAAAAAAATCGTATAGAAACACATTATCATGAACATAAAATGTAAATGTTACACTAAATATAATTTTGCAATAGAACCCACCATCTACCAGTTTCTTGATGCGATAGTATTTGTTGTACTGGCCACACCGATTTTGCTATTTCAGTATTTACCTGTACCGCATCTTCATGTTCGAGTCATTGTATCGACATCAATGGACTAATGTGTTGGTGACACTTCTTGCGGGTCAAAAATTTGTGTCGTATATAATTATCTTTAAAATATAAGTATCAAAGATCACATATACACACCACCATACGTAAACGAAAGAAACATGTACCCACTTTAGACCAGAAAAAAAATTGAACATCACAGATCATACATGATAACTTTTTCGAATCAACCGAGGGCTTTTGATAAATGCAAAACCACTGAAGCGTTAAATGGTTTTTAGACATTGGCATTCAAAAAATTGGATCAAAAACAAAGATTGTAGGCACATATACATATTGATTGGTTATAATAATATAAATAATAATAATAACAATAATCAAGCCCAACATGCAAGCATAATATTCATAATATCATGTACGAATAAGAACAGAAACTATAAAATCACTTGCGGAATTGCACAAACCATACAAACACTAACGGAAACGAAGATTAAATCAATTTCCACCCAATAAATAGTGATCACCATAAAGAATTAGAAACCAATTCGGTATGGCCCGTAAACGACATCGATATGAAATTAAATAGTGACGTGAGAAACTAACAGACACTTGCAGAAATGACATTGATATGGAACGCATCAATTTACCCTTGCTGTCAATCGAAACTGGGGAAAGGTTTTGACTTTATTTAGGAAGGAATTTTGGGATATTAAAGATGATGGCGATTCGTTTCGGTGGAAGCGGTTGCAGTTTTAGAAAAGTAGCCCTCTTTTGATTTGAATTTAGTAAATGATGATTAGTAAATGGTTAGTCAAGTTGATTCGAAACCAAGAGCCCAATGAAACACGAATGCTACAGAGTTGCAAAAGTAAAGTAAAAACTTACGTATGTCAAAATGGAGATTTCCGATTTTGTCGGGGTTGGTAATAATTCATCTTCACCGATTGTGCGGTGTTAAATGTGTTAAGTGAACAGAGATAATGCGAGCATTAGCACCGGTGCAATTGAGACTTCATGCGATCTGGTAACGACTCCGGTCTGGAAATATCGTAATTTGATTCACATGTGTCAGATTTGAAGGTATGCAAATGAAATTGAAACGAAAAGTCGGGGATTATATCTTTTTTGAAATGGTGTGTCGTATTATTAAACGGTGAAACCGAAAAGGTATGCCTTTTCAAACCCCTGTTTTTCACTCAAGAAATTTGTTCAAACCAGAAAAAGGTGAAATCATTAAAGCATATTATTGGTCATCAAAGAATAATTTGGACAACCGAACGATTTAATTTGATCACAATTTATTACAACAATCCAAAGGAATCTTCTCTCATTTTCTTATCTGTTCTTATTTTGCTTCATATCTTTCATGGTATCTATGAATTAATTGGTGCCTATCAAGGTGTGCCATATCATATAAAAGGGTGTGTCGTATAAGATGAATTAGGTTAGTATTTTGAACGGTTATTAACACAAACGGTTACCATTATATCATTAGGTTTAGGGGCAAGGGGCAAATGGTAAATAGTTAACACCGTTAAAGTGTTTTTTGCAAAGTTAAGTTGGTTTTTGTATAAGGATATAATATTATTAATATTCTTAACCATGTCATTGAAAATTTCCTGGGAGTAGTTAAAATTTTCTTCATTCAAAATTGCATAACCCAGATATTGAATTTTCAATGGTATCTCATTGAAAGCAGTTGTTTTATTTGACACACACATGAGGAGGGTATGGAACAAAAACCTTATGGCAGGAGGAAAACTGCCTTTTTGTAAAGTGTCCTTTTTCATTTCCTCTCCATACCCTCTCTCAAGAAAATCAGTTTGATACTCTGCTTTTGGAAAAGAATTTTTACCTTGATGATCATTGAGTTCAAAGACCTCTGATAGAGTTTGAGGTGTGATGGTAACTGGAATTCCCCGGATTGATGAATTTATTGCTAAGGGCTTTTTGTCCTTAACATCAAGTTTATCATTTTTCCAGAATTCTCTTAGGGTATCCAGGAAGATAGGAGCATTACAAGTCAACAAAGTTTTGTACTTTGTGGTCGAAAGAATATCAATGACGGAGTTGAAGGTTGTGTTGTCACTTGGTTTTTCAAGTATGCACAGGTAGTTATGAGGAGTTTTGTATGGAAGAGCCATGGTTTGTTGAGTGTGATTGCGAAAGGAAGAAGACGATGAAGGATTTGACAGAATGGATGGTAACTGTTTTGAGAAAGGAATTTTGAATTCGATTCGACAGTGAAAACCATGTTTGGGGTTTTGATCAAGGTTTTATAAAGTGGAAAAGTGAATGCTGACATGGCAGTGGTTACAAATGATCTGATGGATATGTATTGTCCACGTGCCAACCTTTGTTTAATAATGGAAGACAGTTGTTTAGGAAACCACTGATGGATCAATTATCAGTGGTTTACAGTGGTAAAATGAAAACAGTGGCTGACTTTAGCTATCAGTGGATAGCCATCAGTGGGTTAAAACACTGATTTTGAACAACAGTGATTAACAAGGAAATGAGGAAACAGTGGTTGACTTTCGGCAGTGGACAATAATCATCGGAACAGATGTTTGAACCAAAACAGTGGTTTTGGCAGACTTTTAAGGATTAATGAAAATTTTCATTTTTAGCTATTTTTAAGGATGGAATTTTGATTTTCTGAAAACATTTTAATGCTTTTATTCATAGAAAAACAGGATTTTGCCTGTTATTCCATGTTCAGCATGCCAATCCTAGAGATCAAGCTTTCAAATGTGGATGTGTCTAACGCTTTTGTTAGCACATCTGCCAGCTGATCTTTAGTTGGAACATGATACAGAGAAATCAAACCTTTTTCATAGCAATCCCTCACAAAGTGATGTCTGATATCAATGTGCTTGGTGGTTGAATGGGAAACTGGATTTTTGATGATATTTCCTGCTGCCTGACTTTCCAGCATAAAAGAAGTCTTTTAAGCAATTATACCAAAATCCAATAACATATTTGGGGTAACAAACAGTTGGACTTTTCAGCTTGCAGCAGCATCATAATGATCTTCAATCAGTAGTTGTAAAAACATCTGCTGCTTGTGCTTCATCAAAAACACTAGACCTTTTGTCTAGAAATTAACATCCTCCTGTGGTAAGTTTCCACACTCTTGGAGTTGTAATTTTCTGAATAATGTGAATCTTGACAATCATGCTCCCAACATATGCTATGTTCTTTGAAGACCCATTTTTTTGCCAGTTGGATTCTTGTCCTTTAGCTGTGGTACAAGTTGAAGCTCCTCTTACATGACATCTACCCAACTTTCTGTCTTTTTAGTACCCCAAGGTGCATGACTTGTTGATGGGATGGTAGAAGGCCAGCAAGAAAATAAATGTTTTAGGATTGACCTTTTGAAAGAATCCCTTTTCATTGATGTTGTCAAGTGTTTGGTGAAATGGATGAGTTATAAAAGGATTGATATTTTAAAGGGTGAGGCTGCAGATGTGATTCATCTAAGCTAACAACTGTTGGTGACTTTAAATGATCCAACATCTGTTTTGAAATGAAGACAGTGGACTTTGAGGATAGGTATGGCATACTGATGATTTTTATCCATTTTAATGGATTTTTATCAGCAGTGGCTAGGGGTGTGGTAGTGGTAGAGGTTTAGAAAGCAACTTTGATCAAACACTGTTTATTCATCAGTGGATGAGCTTTCACAGTTGTTTTTGAACAACTGCTGCTCTGATGAAAGACATGATTTTGACTTGTGATATCACAACATCATATCCAGCATCTGTTAATGGTGATTGTGAGTTACCTGCAGAAACAAATTCTTGTAAAAAGCATTTTAGATGCAAATTTATCAAAATTAACATAGCAACAGGGTTTACTGGTATTTTAAATCAGAAAATTTATAGGTTTTGTATTCAGGGTTTTACCACATGTCAATTTCATGTTTTAAGCATTCTATAGATTTTGACAGTGGTTGAGTATCTCAGATGATTACCACATCTTACTTTGATCACACATTTTATGTTTTAATCTTTTGAGAATTTAGAGTAAAACATGTGCAGCCAAATATTTGAAGCTTGTTAACAATCATCCTTTATTACTGATTTAGACTTAAGTTTATGAATGAAATGATCCAGACTCTAACACCATCTCCTTTTGATCCATTATCAAGGAATATATTACCCAAGGCAAAAATAAAAGGGTTTTACATCCTGACAGGTGTTTGAACTTTCACTATCTAAAACAAGTAAAAGTGCAAAATATCATTCTAAAAAAAATGAAGAATAATATATCCTGTTTTATTTAATTAAACCTTTACAAAAAATAAGTAAAGATTTTCTGACAACAATATCAATTAGATCTGGTGTTTTTCAAAGTTAATGTACCTTTTAATCAGATCAGAATCACTTCATTCTCAAGTTAAGGAAAATGGTCAGTGGTTTGAATCAAAGTTTCATAACCACTGTTTGATACCATTACCTTGTCAGATGATTGTAGTTGTGAGGTTGCCTGTTCACAAAAAAGTTCTTTGTAAACCTTATTTCCTTGTGAAGAATTTCTGAAACTCTGACCTAATCCTCTTT
Source organism: Helianthus tuberosus (assembly GCA_030545235.1). Lineage (NCBI taxonomy): Eukaryota > Viridiplantae > Streptophyta > Magnoliopsida > Asterales > Asteraceae > Helianthus > Helianthus tuberosus. The sequence goes on from JARYGA010032181.1 coordinate 288,796, forward strand.
ATTAATAATCAAACTGGTGATACCTTTGTTACCTGAACTTCCCTGATACAGAGATTGTGCACGGTTGCTTGATGACATATGTTGGATCAAAAATGTTTGTTAATCTTGGTTTTCCTTTTGTAGGACTAACCTGTGGACTCTTAAGTGTTTTAGATTTATACTCTTTTCTTTCTTTTTTTTTATTTCAAAAAGTTTTGAGATAAACACACTTATGAGTTTTTGTATTTTTTTTTCTTCTTTCCCTTTTTGCCCTTTCCATAAAGAAGTGTTGAAACTTTCACTGGAAGGTTTTCAAAGAAAGAATACTCAATCCAAAACCATTTTCAGCAATGTTTGAGAGATTTGGACATTTTGCACATGCTTATGTGAAATTTCACATTACTCATGATCTGGTTTTCCAAACACCAAGCATATAACCTTTGTAGGATTTCACCCCTTTTCTCACAACAGATTTGGGTTAATTTCAAACTCTTTACAACACTGATATTTCACTATCAGAGTTTTGAGTTGATCGATGGTTATATCTTATGCAAATTTTTGAGACTACTGATTTTTCATCTTAATTTTAAACAATTTTGTTTTTAACTTTTGAAGGTTTTCAAAATTGTTGTTCACATATAGGATTTTGTTCCTAAGGTTTTGTTCATCTCCCATATGTTACCAAGGACATAAATGCCATTTTTCTGAACATAAGTCTTTAATGACATGAGATAAACCCTTAGCAGCAATCAATCATGGAACCAATCATAGTTTTCATCACAAACACTCATAAATCTATGAAAGACTATATCCAATCCAAGATTATTAAATTTTACCAACTTTAACAATCATCGGTAGTTTATTTCAGATTATCAGTGTTACGTGAATCCAATGCAATAGATGACATCTTGGTTTTTTTACAAAAGTTTTCCGTATAACCAACTTTAAACCTGATTATCCTTTACTTTTGTTTTTCAACAAATACGACCAACCTTAGTATCAATAAATTTTGAGCTGAACTATTATGTCAAATTGATTGTTAGATCGAATTTGACTGTCCTTGCTCTGATACCAATTGTTAGGATCTGAGTTTCTTATGATTGTGTTTGTTTGAGATTAATGAAGAAATGGATGAAAATAAGAAAGATCAAATGCAGCGGAAATGGGAACAAACTTTACAACATAATCAGAGAGAAATAGTTTTCAGTAAACATATGCTTTTCATTGAGTCGAATGATTGCAAAACATAATGATTACAATACATGCTTACATACTAAAACTCCCCCTCAGCATGAGCTCAATGGTTGATTGTACAAGATGACTGGATTGAAGGAGAAAACTCCTTGAATAGAACAGTACAAACTATTCTATTTCTAGTACAGACCAAACCACTGAGAATCAAAGCTGACGTCACCATAAAAGTGACATCTAACAACCTAACAAACTCTAAAGACTGTTACATACAACCACTGATAACAGAACTGCTGATTACATTAACACTGCTTCTATAAACTACTGTTTCACTTTCCACTGATGTAGTCTAAGCACTGATGTTGAGCATCAGATCTTTCTTCAAAGTTGATCAGTCCTTGAATGGGCAGTGCTTTAATCTTCAACAGTACTTAGGAGACATCAGTAGATAGAGCTTCAATTCTTTAATCTTCATCAGTGCTTGGCCTATCAGCGGTTGAGATGATTAGTGTTTGGAGACTATCAGTTGTTAGAGCCACTGTCAAGGGGAAAGTCTTTGCATAAGCACTACTTATTGTGAATCCACTGATTTGATCCAGTTTTCGCTTTTATCATCTGTTCCTTTGGTAGGGTTCAATCCCAACACATTTGTTAACCCATACCTAGTTCCCCAAAAATTTACCCGATTTGACCCAGTCTTATAGCGTTAGTAGTTGTTCTAGTTGTGTTTATTTATGTTACGTTTGGATGTGTTCTTGTGTTTGATTGTAAAAAAAGAAGAAGAAGAAAGGAAAGAAAAGAAAAGAAAAGAAAAAAAAGAGAAAAAGCAATGAAAAAAAATAAGATGCATGAGTTGTCTTGTATAAAGAAGTTTATGTTTTGTTTTGTTAGTTTAATGTGTAATAAAAAGACCGGGTTAAGTCATTCACTACTATACATATATATTTCCATTTCCTACCCGTATGCCTAGCCACGTTACAACCTTTAAGTCCCTTTGATTTGCATTCATGCTTTGGCACTTGTTAGGCGGAGGACCGATTTAGGTACAAGCATATAGTTCTGCAATCACCTGTTTGCCTTTTGTGTCTCTAGCTTATCTTGGCTAGTGCTTACTTGTAGCCGAGATGAGAGATTTAGTGAGGGGTGTGTTACTTGGGTGTTAGGAAAGGGTTAGTAGAAGGATGACATGTTTATGCTTGATTTATGTTGATCGCTTGTGCACTTGAAAATGGTTTTTGATTGGTTGCCTGGGGGAAGCAACGGTTAAGTGTGGGGATGTGACGGGTGGTCCACAGGACAACCCTTAAGTGTGTTAAAAGACGAATTAATCCCTCATTTAATCATGTAATTGTCTTGAATTAGATAACTACAGTTACTTGTGTTTCAGGTGCGTTTGGAGCTTAAAACGAAGGAAAACGCTGCGTTGGACGGAATGGAATGGAGTGGGTTATACAAGGATTGGAAAGAGGAACAAAGGGGAAGTTTCAGGGGTCCACCGTAAATTACGGTGGCTACCGTAATTTACGGTAGCCCCTGAACTTCCAAAAATCCACCGTAATCCAGTAGTGTTCCAGCGTAACAGCTTGTAGGCCACCGTAAATTACGGTACCTACCGTAATTTACGATAGGCTCTGACGCAAAATGTGTAACTGCCCCTTTTAATACCGTTTTCAAGTGTCTTTTCACATATCTCATCATTGGGGACGTTTCTCTGGAGTTCTAGGGCGAATTTTAGCTTGTGCAAGTGATTGGGAACATTTCTAAACATTTCGGTTTGTATTTTGATTCGTATGAACTTTGATTTTGTTGGAATGATGATTTACCAAACTATGTCCGGCTAAACTTTCGGTGATCATCTTAGGTGAAGGTTTCTTATGACTATCGTGTGTTCATCTTTATTTCTAGAATAATAAACTTGGTGTGTTTTGCTATGTTTATTATGGTGCATGAATGTTTGATTGTAATTTGTTAATTGATGTTTTGATCTTAGTCTAAACCGTACATTCTTGGTGTCGTTGACAATCGAGATATCACGGGAAGGGTTAGGGTTGGATATTGGTTAATTGGTCATCGGGTAACAACCTCGCGTTTATCTAATCCGAGTACTTAGTCCCCTTTTATCACAACAAACGTTTATGCATGAGTTATGTCTATGTAACTCTTTCTAGTTGGATTTATACACAATTGTTAATGGAAACCGGATTCTAAGATGGTCATTCTCTTGTAATCTGATTAACAACCAATTTTGATTTGCAATTAGTTAATAATTTAGTTCTTAAAACCAAACAATCCAAACTCTTGAATTTTAATTTCTGCAAATTAGTTTACTTGTAGTTAATTCACAAAGCTATATAATCAACACACTTTCCACAAACTCCCTGTGTTCGATACCCATTTGCTGCTATCTATTAGTTGTAATTTGGATTAAATTTGTGTGTGACTACGACAACACGTCAGGAAACATGCTTTGGCCTATAGGTAAAATACTCTCGTCGAGAAGCGATTAACGGTACTTTACCCTTCCAGTTACTACACGTCCCTGATCGATTGAAAAATCGAAACTTTGGTGGGATTGAAAATCGAGGAACAGGACTAGTCGACAAGATGCGGGTTTCACCCCTAACTTGACGATTTCGTACCATAAGTGTGGTTGGTATTCGTCGGGTCAAGAAAGTTAATTCCGACACTTTGACGAGGGTCCACTAGAGTTTGAATTGGAAACTTACCGTCAAGATGGGGATCTCACTCCTAACTTAAAGGCGTAATTTCGTGCAAAATTGAATAAGCGGATTGAGAGTCATTCACCAAATTATGGGTTTCACGCCTATTTTGGTGAAATCATCTCGTTTGTATAATATGAGTGTCTTCAACTCTTCAACAAATATTTTTAAAAAATATAACAATTTTTAATATATTTTTTTATAATATTTAAAAAATATATAATAGGTTTAATAATTTTATAAAAATATTTCATATAACATTTATTAATTAATTTTATCCTATTTGAAAAATATAACAATTTTAATGTATTTTGTATTAACAATGTTATAATAATTTTTATCAGAAAAAAATATAACATTTAACAAAAATATATATCGTTCGTACCTGATCAGTTTTATACAAAACTTCCGGGTAAGCGGGTGGCTCGTCACCCAATGATTCTTGCACGAGTGGCTCGTCACCCAATGACTCTTGCACGCAAGAAGGCTGACCAACGTCTTCTTGTACTCCCGAGGCACCACTAACGAAAACTTTATTGCCATATTCTTCCTGTCCGTACGAGGGAACGTAACCGGGTTCATAATACGGAGACCCATAACCTTGATCATGGCTACACGCGTTCAAATCTGGTAAAAACGGTTGGCGGAGCATAGCAGACTAAAAAAACCAACGGGTAAAAGGTAATGGTAAGTTTAACGTCGAATAGAAAAAAGTAAATATATATACTTACCTCGTTGAGGTCTGGCAACAACGATTCATTATGATGGGGACGATAGCCAGACACGACCTCGTGCGCGTGAACATCATTTCCACTCCAATCGTAAGAATCAGGGACATTAAACCCCGCCTAATACAAACGGTGTGCTGAGTATTTCATAAAAAAACATAATAAGTTAAAAAAATGATATATCACACTGCTATCCGAAATAAACGTGCTTGTGTTTGCCTCAGACGGCTCACCGAAAACATAGTTGTACCAAGACATGTTTGTTAGTGAATGTGAATATATAACGAAGACGATATATATATCGTCTTCTTCGTCGTTTAAATATGGGAGGAAGATTTCAAATTCAGAATCCAATACGAGTCGTATAGCCCTATATGATGCGTATAAAGCTTACGTCAATCACTTTGTACTTTCTTAAAAAAGTAATATGCATCGTATAGGCCTATACGATGCGTATTACTTTTACCCCGGGAGACAGTGTCAGCCTTTGACTGACATATAATTTATGAACCAACTCAATACGCATCGTATAGGCATATACAATGCGTATTGAGAGTGTCGATTTAATAAGCCCGGGTGTGCCAATAATACGACCCTATATAAATACCGTACACTATTTCCTTGGCCCAATGGTCCTCCTCCCGTAGGCCCCTATAGTTATTACTCTACTGTAATATCTTTATGTTGTTTTATAAAATTGTAATATATTACTAGGTTAGAAATCATATATTAAATAAGTTGAATAAAAATTAAATAGTTATATATAAAATAAAAATTTTTAAATAATATTTTGATATAAAAAATAACTAAAATTATATATAAAAATTATTATATAATGAAGATTTTAAAAATGTTATGTTTTATTACTATTAATTTTTTTAGGTTACAAAGTAGAATACGAAAGTGTGAAACAAATGAAGCGGGATTATTTAATAATAATAATTATCCATTGGTCCAGCCAAATTAGTAACTATTTAATAATTAGTAACTACTTAAGAGTTATAAACTATTTTTTATAATTAGATTTATAAACACTACAAACTACATGGAGAGGATAGTGCGAGCTGTCTGTCACCTATCTATTGGTTCAGCCAAAGTACGATTTTTCTCCGTTTAAATTTACACTTTTTTTGTTGGTTTTGTTTTTTTCCTCTCTCAGTCAAATTACAATTTTGCCTTAAGTTCAAATTTACATTTTTGTCATCATTTTTTTTTTCTTGTCAAATTATGATTTTGCCCCAAATGTAAAATTGCATTTGTGCCATCGTTTTAGTTTTTTTTTTTGACAAAACAATGGTAGTGTTTTGTTTAATTGGCTGACTTGATGTAATTTTTATTCGTGTCAGGCGTTTGTCTGGCCCACGCTCATTTGTCCTGAAAAACTACAATTTTACCCCGAATTTAAAATTATTGTCTTTGTATCGTTTTAGTTTTTTTAAGCAAAAGTATGATAGTGTTTGTTTTTATTGGTTGACTAAATGTAATCTTAGATCGTGTTATTAGTAATATATACAGGTAACCAAAACAAAGACGTACATAAATATTCAGCTTAGTGCCATGCAACGCTGGCAGGGTAAAAACTAGTATATTACAAAGTACATAGAGGGGAATAGTGCTAGGCAGCTGCCCGACACTTTAGCATTAGTCCAGTCAAATTACGAATTTACCTTTAAATTTACAGTTTTGTCATTGGTTTTTTTTTTCTCCTAGCCAAATTACGATTTTGCACTCAGTTCAAATTTGGAGTTTTGCAATCATTTTTGTTTTTTTTTCTTGTGAAATTACGATTTTGCCCCCAGTGTAAAATTACAGTCATGCCATCGTTTTAGTTTTTTTTATAAAACTATGGTAGTGTTTTATTTTAATAGGTTGACTCGGTGTAATTTTTAATCGTGTCAGGCGGCTGCCTAGCACACGCTTATTTTATCCTAAAAATTACATTTTTGCCCTCAATTTAAAATTATACTCTTTCCATCATTTTAGGGGCTGTTTGTTTACATTTTAATGAGGTTTTTAATGGTCCAAACCTGTTACTGGTTAAGCACTTAATGGTTCAGACTGTTTGTTTCACGAGCAGATGTCTGAATGGTTCAGACATTTGTCTCTGAATGATTAAGCATTATACAGAGTCTAAATAGTTAAGACCACTAATCTAAATTGATCAGACATTTGCCTCTGAACGGTTAAACATGACACAGACTCTTAGTTTTTTAAGCAAAAATATGATAGTGTTTTATTTTAATTGGTTGACTCGATGTAATTTTTTTTTTTTTTTTTTTGAGATCGTATTATGAGTAGTATGTAAAATTAACCAAAACACGGACGTACATATTATGAGAGAGAAGTATTCGACTTAATACTCCGCAACGCGGGCGGGGAAAAACTAGTTCGAATACAAACCACAAGATTTCTTCTCAAACATCTCCATCATTAAAAACATTAAAAAGGAAATAAATGTGAAACGAAAACATCATACCAGAAACCGCATCTCACATGTTATACAACATTTGTCGATGTCTAGCCTTTAAAATATATTACAATAATTTATGAAACTATCAATAATTTATGAAACTATTAATAAAATTTTATCTCTAATATTGAAATCTATTTTTGATGATGGTTTAATGGGGATGTGACCAAATATGATTATGATCATTTGACACAAGCTTGAACACGTAGCAAACCCAAAGATTCTATCAGACACATCAACCCTAACATGATATGCGTATATTTTTATAGATCAACACGAAGATGGCTCGTTTAACTATATTTTTATATTTTAAATTAAAACTCTAGTATTACAAATTGTGATAAAATATGAAAATCTAAGTAAAATATGAAAATCTAAATAAAATAATTAAGTTTAAGCGTGTTTGCAACTGTGATCTAAAAGTGAACTCTACTCATTTAGACTTGAAGCAAATCTGTGAATTTTGTGTTGTTGACCCTTGATTTAAAGTAATAATTTATTTATGAAAAACACGGAATGACAAAATAATATGGAAAATCTATTATTGGGTACTTATGATAATTTGAATTAATTTAAAGCCATATTAAATTATCTTAATTATCTTTTTAATTACCCTACTAATTGACATTGTGTGATGGGTTGATTTTTGAAAACTTATGATTAATAGGACGATTAAGAATATAATCAGTGTAATTTAGAACTTCTCAATTATTTTTTTTCAATATTAAAATTTATTCATTTTTGTATTTTATATTAGAAAAAAATATATAAAATTCTATATAATGGATCAACATAGCCCATATTATTTCCACATAAATGTCGGTTTAAGTTTGAATATATTAAACATTAAACAATAAAAAACAAATACTATGTTCTTTCATATTTATACAAGACAGTTAGCATTTGTCAATTATGTTTATAAATATGTATTACAATAAATACTATATAGAATAGATCACCGATGAAGGCATGAGCCATGTTGAAGAAGCAAGGACAGCCACCTGCTTGATCGGTGGGCTGCACCTTGGCCCAGACATGTTGGGCCTCAATTGCATTAAAGTGACCCTGTGCCAACTGTTCAGTGCCCAATTTGTCTCCCTCATCTACCCTACATTCTACAACACCATATACCCTACACTATCCCTTTCAACAAGCTATAAATCATACTAACTAAGAGTTAAATGTCATTTTAGTGCATGTGATTTGGGTCATTTTGTCAGTTTAGTCTAAAAGTTTTATTTGTCCTTATGGGTCCAAAAAGGTTTCACCGTTGCCATTTTAGTCCACTGGGTTAACTTCATCAATTTTTTCTGTTAACGAGAAAGGCAATTCGATCATTTTATACGGCCGAATTGCCCTTCTAGTTCAAAGAATTACATATATAATGACCGAATTGCCCTTCTCGTTAACAGAAAAAATGGATGAAGTTAACCCAGTGGATTAAAATGGTAACGGTGAAACCTTTTTGGACCCATAGGGGAAAAATGAAACATTTGGACTAAATTGGCAAAATGGCTCAAACCACAGGGACTAAAATGACATTTAACTCTTAAAATTAAAATATAAACATATTTCAGTATCAAGTTTATTGATAATATGATTTATTTCATAATAATCTTTTTTTTTTAAGAGTGTATTTCATAATAATCTATGTGTATAAACTATTAAGGTTGGATATTGTTAATTAGCTATCGCGGAAGAAGAAATTTATTGATTATAGTGATAAATCTATGTTCATTAATATTGACTAATCACATTTTGATTGTAAATCATTAGATTAAATTTTATAATTTTTTATTTATTTATGTCATATATAATTCTAGCAATTCTAGCTCATAATTAACTAAAATTAGATGGCCTTGTCTATACAAATTAGCGAAAAACAAAAAGTGCAAGGTGAGGGATAGAGTCGCCCAAGGTAGGGATGGGTTGGTTTTTAATGGGAATTGGTATAGACTTCCACGATCAGTTGAGGAGTTGTCCGAGTTCCAGAACTTGGAAAGAATGTTATTGGACTGTAAGATTGGTGGTTCTAGAGATACATGGGCTTGGGGCGATGGGTCAAATGGCTCTTTTACAGTTGCAAAATATAAAGAGATGCTAACAGATGGTAGGAATGGGCAGATTGATACACACATGAAATGGGAAGGTTGGGTTCCATTAAAAGTCAATTTGATTGCTTGGCGGGCTGATCTCGACAGATTACCCACCAGGGTCGCCTTGGTTAGAAGATGTATTAATATTCCAGATGTGTCTTGCCCGCTTTGAAGCACTGCGGATGAGGATTTAAAGCACTTGTTGGTGGGCTGCGGCTTTGCTTATGGGGTGTGGAGTGGCATTTGTAAGTGGTGTAAGTTGGATCCATTCTTTGCTTACGATTATGATGATTTATTAATGTTGTACAAGAATGTCCATGGTGGTAAGTGGAGGAAAAAGATAATTAAAGGAATTGTGATGGTCACAACTTGGGCTTTATGGAACACTCGGAATGTAAAGATCTTCCAAGATAAAGATACCAAGATAATGGAGGTGGTGGCTGAAGTGAAATCAAGGTCTTTTTTATGGTTAAAAAATAGGTCGAAGTTTAAATGTATAGATTGGAAGGATTGGGCCATTTATCCATTGTACATGTGTATTTAGTTTTTGGTGGTTCTCGCGTTTGAGGGCTAGCCGTGTTTAATGATAGTCAATGTTCAAAAAAAAAAAAACTAAAACCCTATATTTTTATTAATTTATTTTTAATCATACAAAAAATAATGAAACCGCGTTAAGGATAATTATTATAACATTAATATCATCATGATAGAAGTATAAACCTCTCTTTTCTTAATAAAATAGTTTTAATCAATTCTAATCTGTCAAATTTTGCCAATTGTAACGACGTCTTAACTACCCCATGATTTGTTGCTGTTCCGTATCATTTATTATTTCAGTCAAAGGGCATTATTATTTCAGTCAAAGGGCACGTCCTGTCATTTACAAAGTTATCCCTTGTTTTCACAAACCAATTGCTACTATTGTATATGTCCAATTGTGTATGTTTTATTAGTATACGCGGTATGGTGATGGTTCATCCTTGGAGGATGATCCGTCACGTAGGTGTCAGTAGGATGGGTGTGAGGATATGGCAAAGAGGATGAGATTACTAAGGAATTGAGGGGACGAGCCTAATATATATGTATATAGGGAGAAGATCATGCGAGAACCACCTCTTATTGCGAGAACCGCGAGAACCAATGTGAACACAACCAAAAATGCCTAAAAATAGCTAAAAATAACACAATTTTTTTTTTATATTTTTTATATAAAAATCGCTACTTTTCGAAACAAAAAAAAAAAAAAAAAATTTAAAAATTTTTGCCACTAAAAGTAGCGATTTGAGCATAAAAAATATTAAAAAAAAAATTTAGATTTTTTTAGGTTTTTTGGGGGTTTAGTTTTTAGCATTTTAGTTTGGGGGGGTTAGGTTTTTTTTAGGTTTTTTGAATTTTTTTTTTTTTTTTTTTTTTTGCCACTAAAAGTAGCGATTTTAGCATAAAAAATATTAAAAAAAAAGTTAGATTTTTTTTTATTTTTTTAGGTTTTTTGGGGGCTTTAGTTTTTTGCATTTTAGCTTTGGGGGGGGGGTTAGGTTTTTTTATGTTTTTTTTAGGTTTTTTTAGCTATTTTAGGTTGTGTTCACATTGGTTCTCGCGGTTCTCGCAATAAGGGTGGTTCTCGAATGAGCTCCTCCCTATATTACTGATTTAGACTTAAGTTTATGAATGAAATGATCCAGACTCTAACACCATCTCCTTTTGATCCATTATCAAGGAATATATTACCCAAGGCAAAAATAAAAGGGTTTTACATCCTGACAGGTGTTTGAACTTTCACTATCTAAAACAAGTAAAAGTGCAAAATATCATTTTAAAAAAAATGAAGAATAATATATCCTGTTTTATTTAATTAAACCTTTACAAAAAATAAGTAAAGATTTTCTGACAACAATATCAATTAGATCTGGTGTTTTTCAAAGTTAATGTACCTTTTAATCAGATCAGAATCACTTCATTCTCAAGTTAAGGAAAATGGTCAGTGGTTTGAATCAAAGTTTCATAACCACTGTTTGATACCATTACCTTGTCAGATGATTGTAGTTGTGAGGTTGCCTGTTCACAAAAAAGTTCTTTGTAAACCTTATTTCCTTGTGAAGAATTTCTGAAACTCTGACCTAATCCTCTTTATTAATAATCAAACTGGTGATACCTTTGTTACCTGAACTTCCCTGATACAGAGATTGTGCACGGTTGCTTGATGACATATGTTGGATCAAAAATGTTTGTTAATCTTGGTTTTCCTTTTGTAGGACTAACCTGTGGACTCTTAAGTGTTTTAGATTTATACTCTTTTCTTTCTTTTTTTTTATTTCAAAAAGTTTTGAGATAAACACACTTATGAGTTTTTGTATTTTTTTTTTTCTTCTTTCCCTTTTTGCCCTTTCCATAAAGAAGTGTTGAAACTTTCACTGGAAGGTTTTCAAAGAAAGAATACTCAATCCAAAACCATTTTCAGCAATGTTTGAGAGATTTGGACATTTTGCACATGCTTATGTGAAATTTCACATTACTCATGATCTGGTTTTCCAAACACCAAGCATATAACCTTTGTAGGATTTCACCCCTTTTCTCACAACAGATTTGGGTTAATTTCAAACTCTTTACAACACTGATATTTCACTATCAGAGTTTTGAGTTGATCGATGGTTATATCTTATGCAAATTTTTGAGACTACTGATTTTTCATCTTAATTTTAAACAATTTTGTTTTTAACTTTTGAAGGTTTTCAAAATTGTTGTTCACATATAGGATTTTGTTCCTAAGGTTTTGTTCATCTCCCATATGTTACCAAGGACATAAATGCCATTTTTCTGAACATAAGTCTTTAATGACATGAGATAAACCCTTAGCAGCAATCAATCATGGAACCAATCATAGTTTTCATCACAAACACTCATAAATCTATGAAAGACTATATCCAATCCAAGATTATTAAATTTTACCAACTTTAACAATCATCGGTAGTTTATTTCAGATTATCAGTGTTACGTGAATCCAATGCAATAGATGACATCTTGGTTTTTTTACAAAAGTTTTCCGTATAACCAACTTTAAACCTGATTATCCTTTACTTTTGTTTTTCAACAAATACGACCAACCTTAGTATCAATAAATTTTGAGCTGAACTATTATGTCAAATTGATTGTTAGATCGAATTTGACTGTCCTTGCTCTGATACCAATTGTTAGGATCTGAGTTTCTTATGATTGTGTTTGTTTGAGATTAATGAAGAAATGGATGAAAATAAGAAAGATCAAATGCAGCGGAAATGGGAACAAACTTTACAACATAATCAGAGAGAAATAGTTTTCAGTAAACATATGCTTTTCATTGAGTCGAATGATTGCAAAACATAATGATTACAATACATGCTTACATACTAAAACTCCCCCTCAGCATGAGCTCAATGGTTGATTGTACAAGATGACTGGATTGAAGGAGAAAACTCCTTGAATAGAACAGTACAAACTATTCTATTTCTAGTACAGACCAAACCACTGAGAATCAAAGCTGACGTCACCATAAAAGTGACATCTAACAACCTAACAAACTCTAAAGACTGTTACATACAACCACTGATAACAGAACTGCTGATTACATTAACACTGCTTCTATAAACTACTGTTTCACTTTCCACTGATGTAGTCTAAGCACTGATGTTGAGCATCAGATCTTTCTTCAAAGTTGATCAGTCCTTGAATGGGCAGTGCTTTAATCTTCAACAGTACTTAGGAGACATCAGTAGATAGAGCTTCAATTCTTTAATCTTCATCAGTGCTTGGCCTATCAGCGGTTGAGATGATTAGTGTTTGGAGACTATCAGTTGTTAGAGCCACTGTCAAGGGGAAAGTCTTTGCATAAGCACTACTTATTGTGAATCCACTGATTTGATCCAGTTTTCGCTTTTATCATCTGTTCCTTTGGTAGGGTTCAATCCCAACACATTTGTTAACCCATACCTAGTTCCCCAAAAATTTACCCGATTTGACCCGGTCTTATAGCGTTAGTAGTTGTTCTAGTTGTGTTTATTTATGTTACGTTTGGATGTGTTCTTGTGTTTGATTGTAAAAAAAGAAGAAGAAGAAAGGAAAGAAAAGAAAAGAAAAGAAAAAAAAGAGAAAAAGCAATGAAAAAAAATAAGATGCATGAGTTGTCTTGTATAAAGAAGTTTATGTTTTGTTTTGTTAGTTTAATGTGTAATAAAAAGACCGGGTTAAGTCATTCACTACTATACATATATATTTCCATTTCCTACCCGTATGCCTAGCCACGTTACAACCTTTAAGTCCCTTTGATTTGCATTCATGCTTTGGCACTTGTTAGGCGGAGGACCGATTTAGGTACAAGCATATAGTTCTGCAATCACCTGTTTGCCTTTTGTGTCTCTAGCTTATCTTTGCTAGTGCTTACTTGTAGCCGAGATGAGAGATTTAGTGAGGGGTGTGTTACTTGGGTGTTAGGAAAGGGTTAGTAGAAGGATGACATGTTTATGCTTGATTTATGTTGATCGCTTGTGCACTTGAAAATGGTTTTTGATTGGTTGCCTGGGGGAAGCAACGGTTAAGTGTGGGGATGTGACGGGTGGTCCACAGGACAACCCTTAAGTGTGTTAAAAGACGAATTAATCCCTCATTTAATCATGTAATTGTCTTGAATTAGATAACTACAGTTACTTGTGTTTCAGGTGCGTTTGGAGCTTAAAACGAAGGAAAACGCTGCGTTGGACGGAATGGAATGGAGTGGGTTATACAAGGATTGGAAAGAGGAACAAAGGGGAAGTTTCAGGGGTCCACCGTAAATTACGGTGGCTACCGTAATTTACGGTAGCCCCTGAACTTCCAAAAATCCACCGTAATCCAGTAGTGTTCCAGCGTAACAGCTTGTAGGCCACCGTAAATTACGGTACCTACCGTAATTTACGATAGGCTCTGACGCAAAATGTGTAACTGCCCCTTTTAATACCGTTTTCAAGTGTCTTTTCACATATCTCATCATTGGGGACGTTTCTCTGGAGTTCTAGGGCGAATTTTAGCTTGTGCAAGTGATTGGGAACATTTCTAAACATTTCGGTTTGTATTTTGATTCGTATGAACTTTGATTTTGTTGGAATGATGATTTACCAAACTATGTCCGGCTAAACTTTCGGTGATCATCTTAGGTGAAGGTTTCTTATGACTATCGTGTGTTCATCTTTATTTCTAGAATAATAAACTTGGTGTGTTTTGCTATGTTTATTATGGTGCATGAATGTTTGATTGTAATTTGTTAATTGATGTTTTGATCTTAGTCTAAACCGTACATTCTTGGTGTCGTTGACAATCGAGATATCACGGGAAGGGTTAGGGTTGGATATTGGTTAATTGGTCATCGGGTAACAACCTCGCGTTTATCTAATCCGAGTACTTAGTCCCCTTTTATCACAACAAACGTTTATGCATGAGTTATGTCTATGTAACTCTTTCTAGTTGGATTTATACACAATTGTTAATGGAAACCGGATTCTAAGATGGTCATTCTCTTGTAATCTGATTAACAACCAATTTTGATTTGCAATTAGTTAATAATTTAGTTCTTAAAACCAAACAATCCAAACTCTTGAATTTTAATTTCTGCAAATTAGTTTACTTGTAGTTAATTCACAAAGCTATATAATCAACACACTTTCCACAAACTCCCTGTGTTCGATACCCATTTGCTGCTATCTATTAGTTGTAATTTGGATTAAATTTGTGTGTGACTACGACAACACGTCAGGAAACATGCTTTGGCCTATAGGTAAAATACTCTCGTCGAGAAGCGATTAACGGTACTTTACCCTTCCAGTTACTACACGTCCCTGATCGATTGAAAAATCGAAACTTTGGTGGGATTGAAAATCGAGGAACAGGACTAGTCGACAAGATGCGGGTTTCACCCCTAACTTGACGATTTCGTACCATAAGTGTGGTTGGTATTCGTCGGGTCAAGAAAGTTAATTCCGACACTTTGACGAGGGTCCACTAGAGTTTGAATTGGAAACTTACCGTCAAGATGGGGATCTCACTCCTAACTTAAAGGCGTAATTTCGTGCAAAATTGAATAAGCGGATTGAGAGTCATTCACCAAATTATGGGTTTCACGCCTATTTTGGTGAAATCATCTCGTTTGTATAATATGAGTGTCTTCAACTCTTCAACAAATATTTTTAAAAAATATAACAATTTTTAATATATTTTTTTATAATATTTAAAAAATATATAATAGGTTTAATAATTTTATAAAAATATTTCATATAACATTTATTAATTAATTTTATCCTATTTGAAAAATATAACAATTTTAATGTATTTTGTATTAACAATGTTATAATAATTTTTATCAGAAAAAAATATAACATTTAACAAAAATATATATCGTTCGTACCTGATCAGTTTTATACAAAACTTCCGGGTAAGCGGGTGGCTCGTCACCCAATGATTCTTGCACGAGTGGCTCGTCACCCAATGACTCTTGCACGCAAGAAGGCTGACCAACGTCTTCTTGTACTCCCGAGGCACCACTAACGAAAACTTTATTGCCATATTCTTCCTGTCCGTACGAGGGAACGTAACCGGGTTCATAATACGGAGACCCATAACCTTGATCATGGCTACACGCGTTCAAATCTGGTAAAAACGGTTGGCGGAGCATAGCAGACTAAAAAAACCAACGGGTAAAAGGTAATGGTAAGTTTAACGTCGAATAGAAAAAAGTAAATATATATACTTACCTCGTTGAGGTCTGGCAACAACGATTCATTATGATGGGAACGATAGCCAGACACGACCTCGTGCGCGTGAACATCATTTCCACTCCAATCGTAAGAATCAGGGACATTAAACCCCGCCTAATACAAACGGTGTGCTGAGTATTTCATAAAAAAACATAATAAGTTAAAAAAATGATATATCACACTGCTATCCGAAATAAACGTGCTTGTGTTTGCCTCAGACGGCTCACCGAAAACATAGTTGTACCAAGACATGTTTGTTAGTGAATGTGAATATATAACGAAGACGATATATATATCGTCTTCTTCGTCGTTTAAATATGGGAGGAAGATTTCAAATTCAGAATCCAATACGAGTCGTATAGCCCTATATGATGCGTATAAAGCTTACGTCAATCACTTTGTACTTTCTTAAAAAAGTAATATGCATCGTATAGGCCTATACGATGCGTATTACTTTTACCCCGGGAGACAGTGTCAGCCTTTGACTGACATATAATTTATGAACCAACTCAATACGCATCGTATAGGCATATACAATGCGTATTGAGAGTGTCGATTTAATAAGCCCGGGTGTGCCAATAATACGACCCTATATAAATACCGTACACTATTTCCTTGGCCCAATGGTCCTCCTCCCGTAGGCCCCTATAGTTATTACTCTACTGTAATATCTTTATGTTGTTTTATAAAATTGTAATATATTACTAGGTTAGAAATCATATATTAAATAAGTTGAATAAAAATTAAATAGTTATATATAAAATAAAAATTTTTAAATAATATTTTGATATAAAAAATAACTAAAATTATATATAAAAATTATTATATAATGAAGATTTTAAAAATGTTATGTTTTATTACTATTAATTTTTTTAGGTTACAAAGTAGAATACGAAAGTGTGAAACAAATGAAGCGGGATTATTTAATAATAATAATTATCCATTGGTCCAGCCAAATTAGTAACTATTTAATAATTAGTAACTACTTAAGAGTTATAAACTATTTTTTATAATTAGATTTATAAACACTACAAACTACATGGAGAGGATAGTGCGAGCTGTCTGTCACCTATCTATTGGTTCAGCCAAAGTACGATTTTTCTCCGTTTAAATTTACACTTTTTTTGTTGGTTTTGTTTTTTTCCTCTCTCAGTCAAATTACAATTTTGCCTTAAGTTCAAATTTACATTTTTGTCATCATTTTTTTTTTCTTGTCAAATTATGATTTTGCCCCAAATGTAAAATTGCATTTGTGCCATCGTTTTAGTTTTTTTTTTGGACAAAACAATGGTAGTGTTTTGTTTAATTGGCTGACTTGATGTAATTTTTATTCGTGTCAGGCGTTTGTCTGGCTCACGCTCATTTGTCCTGAAAAACTACAATTTTACCCCGAATTTAAAATTATTGTCTTTGTATCGTTTTAGTTTTTTTAAGCAAAAGTATGATAGTGTTTGTTTTTATTGGTTGACTAAATGTAATCTTAGATCGTGTTATTAGTAATATATACAGGTAACCAAAACAAAGACGTACATAAATATTCAGCTTAGTGCCATGCAACGCTGGCAGGGTAAAAACTAGTATATTACAAAGTACATAGAGGGGAATAGTGCTAGGCAGCTGCCCGACACTTTAGCATTAGTCCAGTCAAATTACGAATTTACCTTTAAATTTACAGTTTTGTCATTGGTTTTTTTTTTCTCCTAGCCAAATTACGATTTTGCACTCAGTTCAAATTTGGAGTTTTGCAATCATTTTTGTTTTTTTTTCTTGTGAAATTACGATTTTGCCCCCAGTGTAAAATTACAGTCATGCCATCGTTTTAGTTTTTTTTATAAAACTATGGTAGTGTTTTATTTTAATAGGTTGACTCGGTGTAATTTTTAATCGTGTCAGGCGGCTGCCTAGCACACGCTTATTTTATCCTAAAAATTACATTTTTGCCCTCAATTTAAAATTATACTCTTTCCATCATTTTAGGGGCTGTTTGTTTACATTTTAATGAGGTTTTTAATGGTCCAAACCTGTTACTGGTTAAGCACTTAATGGTTCAGACTGTTTGTTTCACGAGCAGATGTCTGAATGGTTCAGACATTTGTCTCTGAATGATTAAGCATTATACAGAGTCTAAATAGTTAAGACCACTAATCTAAATTGATCAGACATTTGCCTCTGAACGGTTAAACATGACACAGACTCTTAGTTTTTTAAGCAAAAATATGATAGTGTTTTATTTTAATTGGTTGACTCGATGTAATTTTTTTTTTTTTTTTTTTGAGATCGTATTATGAGTAGTATGTAAAATTAACCAAAACACGGACGTACATATTATGAGAGAGAAGTATTCGACTTAATACTCCGCAACGCGGGCGGGGAAAAACTAGTTCGAATACAAACCACAAGATTTCTTCTCAAACATCTCCATCATTAAAAACATTAAAAAGGAAATAAATGTGAAACGAAAACATCATACCAGAAACCGCATCTCACATGTTATACAACATTTGTCGATGTCTAGCCTTTAAAATATATTACAATAATTTATGAAACTATCAATAATTTATGAAACTATTAATAAAATTTTATCTCTAATATTGAAATCTATTTTTGATGATGGTTTAATGGGGATGTGACCAAATATGATTATGATCATTTGACACAAGCTTGAACACGTAGCAAACCCAAAGATTCTATCAGACACATCAACCCTAACATGATATGCGTATATTTTTATAGATCAACACGAAGATGGCTCGTTTAACTATATTTTTATATTTTAAATTAAAACTCTAGTATTACAAATTGTGATAAAATATGAAAATCTAAGTAAAATATGAAAATCTAAATAAAATAATTAAGTTTAAGCGTGTTTGCAACTGTGATCTAAAAGTGAACTCTACTCATTTAGACTTGAAGCAAATCTGTGAATTTTGTGTTGTTGACCCTTGATTTAAAGTAATAATTTATTTATGAAAAACACGGAATGACAAAATAATATGGAAAATCTATTATTGGGTACTTATGATAATTTGAATTAATTTAAAGCCATATTAAATTATCTTAATTATCTTTTTAATTACCCTACTAATTGACATTGTGTGATGGGTTGATTTTTGAAAACTTATGATTAATAGGACGATTAAGAATATAATCAGTGTAATTTAGAACTTCTCAATTATTTTTTTTCAATATTAAAATTTATTCATTTTTGTATTTTATATTAGAAAAAAATATATAAAATTCTATATAATGGATCAACATAGCCCATATTATTTCCACATAAATGTCGGTTTAAGTTTGAATATATTAAACATTAAACAATAAAAAACAAATACTATGTTCTTTCATATTTATACAAGACAGTTAGCATTTGTCAATTATGTTTATAAATATGTATTACAATAAATACTATATAGAATAGATCACCGATGAAGGCATGAGCCATGTTGAAGAAGCAAGGACAGCCACCTGCTTGATCGGTGGGCTGCACCTTGGCCCAGACATGTTGGGCCTCAATTGCATTAAAGTGACCCTGTGCCAACTGTTCAGTGCCCAATTTGTCTCCCTCATCTACCCTACATTCTACAACACCATATACCCTACACTATCCCTTTCAACAAGCTATAAATCATACTAACTAAGAGTTAAATGTCATTTTAGTGCATGTGATTTGGGTCATTTTGTCAGTTTAGTCTAAAAGTTTTATTTGTCCTTATGGGTCCAAAAAGGTTTCACCGTTGCCATTTTAGTCCACTGGGTTAACTTCATCAATTTTTTCTGTTAACGAGAAAGGCAATTCGATCATTTTATACGGCCGAATTGCCCTTCTAGTTCAAAGAATTACATATATAATGACCGAATTGCCCTTCTCGTTAACAGAAAAAATGGATGAAGTTAACCCAGTGGATTAAAATGGTAACGGTGAAACCTTTTTGGACCCATAGGGGAAAAATGAAACATTTGGACTAAATTGGCAAAATGGCTCAAACCACAGGGACTAAAATGACATTTAACTCTTAAAATTAAAATATAAACATATTTCAGTATCAAGTTTATTGATAATATGATTTATTTCATAATAATCTTTTTTTTTTAAGAGTGTATTTCATAATAATCTATGTGTATAAACTATTAAGGTTGGATATTGTTAATTAGCTATCGCGGAAGAAGAAATTTATTGATTATAGTGATAAATCTATGTTCATTAATATTGACTAATCACATTTTGATTGTAAATCATTAGATTAAATTTTATAATTTTTTATTTATTTATGTCATATATAATTCTAGCAATTCTAGCTCATAATTAACTAAAATTAGATGGCCTTGTCTATACAAATTAGCGAAAAACAAAAAGTGC
Source organism: Helianthus tuberosus (assembly GCA_030545235.1). Lineage (NCBI taxonomy): Eukaryota > Viridiplantae > Streptophyta > Magnoliopsida > Asterales > Asteraceae > Helianthus > Helianthus tuberosus. The sequence goes on from JARYGA010032181.1 coordinate 309,092, forward strand.
AAGGTGAGGGATAGAGTCGCCCAAGGTAGGGATGGGTTGGTTTTTAATGGGAATTGGTATAGACTTCCACGATCAGTTGAGGAGTTGTCCGAGTTCCAGAACTTGGAAAGAATGTTATTGGACTGTAAGATTGGTGGTTCTAGAGATACATGGGCTTGGGGCGATGGGTCAAATGGCTCTTTTACAGTTGCAAAATATAAAGAGATGCTAACAGATGGTAGGAATGGGCAGATTGATACACACATGAAATGGGAAGGTTGGGTTCCATTAAAAGTCAATTTGATTGCTTGGCGGGCTGATCTCGACAGATTACCCACCAGGGTCGCCTTGGTTAGAAGATGTATTAATATTCCAGATGTGTCTTGCCCGCTTTGAAGCACTGCGGATGAGGATTTAAAGCACTTGTTGGTGGGCTGCGGCTTTGCTTATGGGGTGTGGAGTGGCATTTGTAAGTGGTGTAAGTTGGATCCATTCTTTGCTTACGATTATGATGATTTATTAATGTTGTACAAGAATGTCCATGGTGGTAAGTGGAGGAAAAAGATAATTAAAGGAATTGTGATGGTCACAACTTGGGCTTTATGGAACACTCGGAATGTAAAGATCTTCCAAGATAAAGATACCAAGATAATGGAGGTGGTGGCTGAAGTGAAATCAAGGTCTTTTTTATGGTTAAAAAATAGGTCGAAGTTTAAATGTATAGATTGGAAGGATTGGGCCATTTATCCATTGTACATGTGTATTTAGTTTTTGGCGGTTCTCGCGTTTGAGGGCTAGCCGTGTTTAATGATAGTCAATGTTCAAAAAAAAAAAAACTAAAACCCTATATTTTTATTAATTTATTTTTAATCATACAAAAAATAATGAAACCGCGTTAAGGATAATTATTATAACATTAATATCATCATGATAGAAGTATAAACCTCTCTTTTCTTAATAAAATAGTTTTAATCAATTCTAATCTGTCAAATTTTGCCAATTGTAACGACGTCTTAACTACCCCATGATTTGTTGCTGTTCCGTATCATTTATTATTTCAGTCAAAGGGCATTATTATTTCAGTCAAAGGGCACGTCCTGTCATTTACAAAGTTATCCCTTGTTTTCACAAACCAATTGCTACTATTGTATATGTCCAATTGTGTATGTTTTATTAGTATACGCGGTATGGTGATGGTTCATCCTTGGAGGATGATCCGTCACGTAGGTGTCAGTAGGATGGGTGTGAGGATATGGCAAAGGGGATGAGATTACTAAGGAAATGAGGGGACGAGCCTAATATATATGTATATAGGGAGAAGATCATGCGAGAACCACCTCTTATTGCGAGAACCGCGAGAACCAATGTGAACACAACCAAAAATGCCTAAAAATAGCTAAAAATAACACAATTTTTTTTTTATATTTTTTATATAAAAATCGCTACTTTTCGAAACAAAAAAAAAAAAAAAAAATTTAAAAATTTTTGCCACTAAAAGTAGCGATTTGAGCATAAAAAATATTAAAAAAAAAATTTAGATTTTTTTAGGTTTTTTGGGGGTTTAGTTTTTAGCATTTTAGTTTGGGGGGGTTAGGTTTTTTTTAGGTTTTTTGAATTTTTTTTTTTTTGCCACTAAAAGTAGCGATTTTAGCATAAAAAATATTAAAAAAAAAGTTAGATTTTTTTTTATTTTTTTAGGTTTTTTGGGGGCTTTAGTTTTTTGCATTTTAGCTTTGGGGGGGGGGGGGGTTAGGTTTTTTTATGTTTTTTTTAGGTTTTTTTAGCTATTTTAGGTTGTGTTCACATTGGTTCTCGCGGTTCTCGCAATAAGGGTGGTTCTCGAATGAGCTCCTCCCTATATATATATATATATAGGGGAGGGTTATCTTGAGAACGCTAAATATTGCGAGAACCGTGAGAACGAATGAAAAAACCAATCAAAACCATTTTTTTTTAATACAAACCTCATTGTAATTAAGATACAACAACAAAAAAAGAATTTACAACATCAAATAATTCATTTTTCCTTTCAAAATCACTCTTTTTAGATTTTTTTACACATGTGTAAATATAACAGATTTACACATGTGTAAATAGCAAATTTACACATGTGTAAATTTTCTTTATTTATGAATTAGCGTAAATTTAAACGTGTAAATTAAATTTCTAACATTGTATTCGAATAATAATGATAAGTGTAGAAAAAAATTTGAATTTGAATTGTTTTTGATCAAGTTCTCGCGGTTTTTTCATTTGTTCTCACGGTTCTCACAATATTTAGCGTTCTCATTTAAACCTTCCCCTATATATATATATATATACTAGCCGTTTACCCGCGCGATGCGGCGGGAAACATATCACTTAGGTTGGTGAGTTTAGGGCTATGTAAGGGGCGGTTCGGTTTTGAACCATAACCAAAACCAAATTCGCGATGCAACGGCGGTGATGTGGAGGCTTCTCATTGGGTGGTGGGTGATGTGGAGGCTTCTTATTGGGTGGTGAGGTTTTTATTTTAAGGTGTGATTTTAAACTTTAAAGAATTAATCAAATAAGCACATGGTAATGGTAACATACATGGCTGATAATATCAACCCGTGCCATAACTGAGGGACCATTTGTAGAAAGGGTTGGGTCGGGATCGGTTGGGGTTGAACGGGTGGTGTTGGGTTCGGTGGGAAATTATAAGCACCCCGCATCATCATTTGTTGAAGGGCTTGATTTTGAGAATTGAGCGAATTGGTTTGGCGAGTGTTGGAATGATGCAAACGCATTTGATGAATATTGCGAGAATTGGTTCGGTTCTAGCGTCGGATAATATCCCGGAACCGAGAAAACATTCGGTTGGGTCGGGTTGTTGGGATTGTTCGGATTGTTTGGGGTGTTGAAGGGATCCGTGATAGAGTATAAGGTTTATAAAAGTGGAAAAAGATTTATAAAAATTAAGTGAGAGAGATGAAATTTTGGGGTTAAATTTGTGAATGGAGGTGAAAATGGAATGGAAATATATATATTTAAATTTTTTGACCATTCGTTTGTTTTTGGAAAATGAAAATTTAATTTTTTTTTATAACGGTAACTTTTTGGAAAAAGGGGGCCCACATTTGGTTCGCCGCCAACGTCCAGGAAGGGACGCTGAGGACGGGGACGCGGGGGGTGGGGAGGGGGGTTGGTGTAGCTGGCGTCGCCGGACCAGGACGGGTGGGGGGACGGACCCATACCGTGTATCCTAACTACCACACGTTTATGAGGATATAATAAGTATCTTGAAACAGCATCAAACATTTATTTGGCCTGTTCAATATAATATCAGCATATGACCATTTCTAAAAGTTAAAAATTACCTTTGTAACCGTTTAAGTTTATAAAAATATATAAAGATGTATGTAGAATACATGTTCAGGATCTATATCTTTCAAACCGTCATACATATGGAGAAGCAATGATTTTCCAGCTTCTTACTAAATCTACAATGAGTAAGGAAACTCTGAATTTTGAAAAACCCCAAAACTAATACAAAAAAAAAATATGTACACAACAAGAAAAATCATCCCAAAAACTTGAAACATAAATTACATACAAAATTTGTCACATTACATGACGCTTGAACATTTGAACATAATAAGAAATACATATACATCAAAAGAACAATGATGGAAACAATGGCAACTATTGGCCAAACATGAGACGAAAAGTCTAGTATTCATAGAAGAAGCCAACCTCCCACTCTTCCATGGATGATGATGAAACAGTCATCAAAGCAGCCACAACATATCTCATGCTTGGTATTAGTCGAGGATACCCATGTGTGCAAGCTTTTGCTAGATGAGCCATCGGCAAAAGTACGAACCATAAGAGTAATTTCTGAAAGTTAAAGACATGAAGTGAAAACTTGTGAGGGTCAACTAAAAAAAATCATCTGAATTATTTGTTCATGAAAAAAATTTACCCTATATGCTGAATCCAGAGGGTACTTATTCCCCAGCCTAGAGCCAATCAACTGGACCAGGTCGTCTTTGGGATCTGCCTGACTAAGAACTTCATCAAACTGTACATTATCAAGAATGAACTCATGATTAGTTGCTATCTTGTAAACTAATAATCATCTATATAAAAAACCATAATGAGCAAAAAAGTCACCAACGCGAGGCCCTTTTGTTTAGCATTAGAGTCATTTTGCTTAGATTATGGCTTTCTTAGCTGAAATAAGTTGTATACAATTAAACCCTATGTTCGATTAAAGGACATAAGTTGATTACCTTGTTATGACCCATTGCAGACGCTACACCATAAATCACTTTTGCTGCACTCTCATTTAACGAACACGATATAGATACTTTGGAATGTTTCTTCAGTGAAATCGAATGTTTCTGGAAGAATCGACTTCTCATTAATGAAACTACACGACTTCAAAAGCTCCTCCGCCGAAACCATTAAGCAGCCCAACCGCCACACATAATGCCTCTGTTTCACCAAAACGCACATCCAAACACCCCGTTAGTTCTATCTTGATCATATAAATGGGACCCACAACTTTAAACTTCATAAAAAGATAAAAAAAAAAAAGTTTAGAGTGTAATGCTTACATGATTGAGCAACCGGAGCTTTTACGCCTTGTATGTCTCATAACTTCCTTCCGCCTTGGAGGTTGAAGAACAACCTTAACAGCCGTATCAAAAACCGCTTTCACATTCTAATAATCAGTGATCGAAACAAAACAAAATCGCGTTCAATTCAAAAGTTAGTTTTATAATAGTAAAAAACATTATGATAAAGATAAAAAAAATTATTTGATTTATTTACCTGTTGAGTTTTTGAGCTGCATTCAATATAAGCAGCTGCACCAATTTGTTTCCTCAGTTCCTCACCCTATAAACATTAAAAAAATAATAACAAATAAACGTCGTATTTTAATCAAATTACAACTATGAGGCTGGATGATTTAATACCTGGGCGGATGTGATAACATTAGAACCCATATGATCGGCTAAATATCCCTTGTCATCACGAAGATCTAAAAGCAAAAAGCCAAAAAAATAAGACAGTGTTTGACACTTATTTTCAAGAAAATTTTATTTAATGAAGATGAATTAAATGAAATATAACATGATCATATAAACTGTAATGTGTACCTAGGCTTGACTAAGAACATATAAACTGTAATTTTGCTCTTTGACTAATAACTGAGCCACCGCAGCCACCACCGCTAGCGGGGTTACACATCAAAGTTACCAACAACATAAATCTTGAACTCACAAAAAACCCATCCCATTTAACTTTGAACAAGAGAGACCACTTGGCAAAATCTTTGGTCAACAATGATGGTCAGTTGTGGCGGCAGGTGACGCTCAGGCCCGCAATACACCACCATCGGAAACATACATTCATAAACAACTCAAACCAACCAGCCACAGCAAAAACACCAAATCATCAAACTATTATCAACTTCAGCTAACAACATTCACACACAAATCCTTGAAAATAAAACTGGCAACCAGAAAATTGACAAACCAACTTCAAAAGCTCCTCCGCCGAAACCATTAAGCAGCCCAACCGCCACACATAATGCCTCTGTTTCACCAAAACGCGCATCCAAACACCCCGTTAGTTCTATCTTGATCATATAAATGGGACCCACAACTTTAAACTTCATAAAAAGATTAAAAAAAAAAGTTTAGAGTGTAATGCTTACATGATTGAGCAACCGGAGCTTTTACGCCTTGTCTGTCTCATAACTTCCTTCCGCCTTGGAGGTTGAAGAACAACCTTAACAGCCGTATCAAAAACCGCTTTCACATTCTAATAATCAGTGATCGAAACAAAACAAAATGGCGTTCAATTCAAAAGTTAGTTTTATAATAGTAAAAAACATTATGATAAAGATAAAAAAAATATTTGATTTATTTACCTGTTGAGTTTTTGAGCTGCATTCAATATAAGCAGCTGCATCAATTTGTTTCCTCAGTTCCTCACCCTATAAACATTTAAAAAAAATAATAACAAATAAACGTCGTATCCATCCAATGAAAATACGTAGCTCTTAGACATGAGGTTACAAATAGCAAGACGAACAGTAAGATAAGCAATCCAAACACCCTCAAAAACTGCTTACTGGATATCGAAACGCGATAAGCTGATAAAAATGGTTTAATAAACAATCCTAAACCCCCTTACAATCGCGATAAGCAGCCCAGAGTCACAAACTAAACCATAAGTACCAAACACGAAAACCCTAACTACTAAACAGTAAAATCGATTACCAATCTGTAAGGAATCATCTTCAAAATTGCTAATCCTGGTCGAGATTTAATCATCATACCATCTACAAATCTAGCATAACATCAATAATCTGGCAATTTTCTATAACCAGTTAATAACAACCACCTCAAACAACGTTAGTATCAAAGCAAAAAAACAGAATTTAAGATGGTCACAGAAACCCTAATCGCGATGGTTGTAACTGTCAATAATCAAAACAACAAACAAAAATGCCCATATGGTTAAAACCAACACAAATCTGAAATGTCAAATAACAAACAAAAATGCCCATATGGTTAAAACCAACATACCGAGAAGTTGAACCCAGTAGATCTGATGTCGGAATCGCTGGAGAAAGAAACCCTAAAATTTCAAAGATCCAAGTCAAATAACAAACAAAAATTGCTGATAAGGTTAAAAAGACGGTACCAAGAAGTCGAATCGATCTTGTGTCACTATGCTGGAAAACACATCGCCGTCTACTGAATCTCCTTTGATCTGAATCGCTTGGATCGCGAGAGAGAGAGCAGAGAAACCCTAGATCCAGATCCGGATCTGGAATCGCCAGAGAGAGAGAGAGATAGAGAGGAGGAGCAGGGAAGCGGGTTTTCTGAGAGAAAGAGAGAGAAAGTGAGGAGAAAGTCTGATCGGTGATCCGTGTGAAATGAATATAAACCGTCAGATCATGATCCGTGTGAAGAATTGAAAGAAAATGGACGGCTGATGATGAATCCGGGTGAAGGGTAAAAGTTTTGTGTTTCTTGGTGCTTTAAGACTTGTACATTGTGCATTGAGGGTGTTTTAAGTACATATTTTTTTTCCAATCTTGCCCTTCCTATATGTATTATAAAGTAGTATAGATAGGGGCTCATGCGAGAACCACCCTTATTGTGAGAACCGCGAGAACCAATGCGAACACAACCTAAAATAGCTAAAAAAAACCTAACCCCCCCCCCCCAAGCTAAAAAACACCTAAAAAAACCTAACCCCACCCCCCCCCCCCCCAAAAAAAAACCCCCACCCCCCCCCCCCCCAAAGCTAAAATGCTAAAAACTAAACCCCCAAAAAACCTAAAAAAATCTAAAAAAATAAAAAAAAAATCCAAAATTTTTTTTTGATTTTTTTAATATTTTTTAGGTTAAAATCGCTACTTTTCGAAGCAAAAAAAATTTTTTTTTTTTTAAAAAAAAAAATTTAAAAATTGGTTCGAAAAGTAGCGATTTTAACCTAAAAAATATTTAAAAAATAAAAAAAAAAAATTTGTGTGATTTTTAGATATTTTTAGACATTTTTGGTGTGTTCACATTGGTTCTCGCGGTTCTCACAATAAGAGGTGGTTCTCGCTTGATCTTCTCCCTATATATATATATAGGGAGAAGATCATACGTGAACCACCTCTTATTGCGAGAACCGCGAGAACCAATGTGAAACAACCAAAAATGCCAAAAAATAGCTAAAAAGCCCACAAATTTTTTTTTTAATATTTTTTTATATAAAAATCGCTACTTTTCGAAGCAAAAAAAAATTTAAAAAAAATTTAAAAAAAAAAAAAAAAAAAAATTGCCACTAAAAGTAGCGATTTGAGCATAAAAAATATTAAAAAAAAATTTAGATTTTTTTTTATTTTTTTAGATTTTTTTAGATTTTTTGGGGGTTTAGTTTTTAGCATTTTAGCTTGGCGCGCGGGGGGGGGGGGGGGGTAGGTTTTTGGGGGGTGGGGGAGGGGTTTTAGGTTTGGGGGGGGGGGGGGTTAGGTTTTTTGGGGGTTTTAGTTTTTAGCATCTAGCTTGGGGGGGTTAGGTTTTTTAGGTTTTTTAAAGGTTTTTTTAGCTATTTTAGGTTGTGTTTACATTGGTTATCGCGGTTCTAGCAATAAGGGTGGTTCTCGCATGAGCTCCTCCCTATATATATATATATATATACACACACTAGGTTTTTACCCGGGATTGCTTCCCGGGCTCGGAAAACTTAGTTATATTAATTACTATTTGTTATTAATACGACCACATTACATCAACCATCTCATTCGATCTAACAACAATTTCTTCAAATCACCGAATTAGATCATGAACCCATATTAGAGGTCAAACAAAAGCACAACAGGACCACATGAATAATATCATTTCCACTTTTACTTCAATGCACTTACATGATAGAGTGAGTTGGCATTTTGTAAAAATATTTGTTTTTGTACTTCTTTACAAAAAAAAGATGTTGACCAAAATTCAAACAGATGTTGACCAAAAGTCAATCAAATGTTGACCAATAGTCAAACAGATGTTGACCTTAAATTGATGTTTGGTTTAAGGCCAAACATCTGTTTATAGCCAAACATCTGTTTAAGGTCAAACATCTGTTTAAGTCCAAATATCTGATATAGAAGGCGAAACATCTATTTAAGGCAAAACATTTGTTTAAGGTCAAACATCTGTTTATGGCCAAACATCTGTTTAAAGTCTAACAACTGTTTAAGTCCAAACCTTTGATATAAAAGGCCAAACATCAGTTAAAGGCTAAACATCTGTTTAAGCCTGAACAGATGTTTAACTTAATAAGATCTACTGTCTTCTCACACTGTTTACCTCTTCTAAACACTGTTCAACCTAACATCGGTTTCCATTAACTATTGACTAAAATGAAAACAGATGTTCAAACCACTGTTTGTTATTGTACTTCTTTACAAAATTACATAGAATTCAAGAAAATGAAACAAATGAACCATCGGTTTCCATTAACTATTTCCGTGGAATAGAGTAGATGTCGACTCCTGCACATTTATCATTTGTACACACCAAAGATTTTGCATTATCAACATCAAATGAACCATCCACATTTTATTTGGTTACAAATCTTTCGTCCACACTCGACTTACAGTAGTTACAACCATTGTAATACCAAAGTTTATCAGTGCATATAGCTGTGATTGTGCTAAGAACCAAAACCTTCTTTGTCTATCAATATCAAAGAAAAATAATAATACTTAGAAAAGACTATAAATAAACTCAGCAAGTAAAGTACTTATAAGAAATTACACACCATTGATATGGTTCCAAGGAAACCAATAAGCATGAAATTAGGGTTATTAAGAAACTCATCTTCAACACTTGAGATAACATTTGAACCAACATGCTCATTTGATGAAGATGAAGCAGAAATTTTCTCTACATACCTAAACAGATTCATGTGATCAAATTAAAACATAAAAAGTAAATGTAGGTACAAAATAATACTATTTAATGTTTATATGCATATTACTAACTATACCTCTTCCTAAAAGATGATATCTCTTCAATGTCAGTGTCAATAAAAAGTCTGCTAAGATCAAACCCGTTTGCAACTCCACGCTTGCCTGAATATATTTATAAAACCAAATGTAGATCAATATAAACAGTGTCAAATTTATAACATATAATAAATAAATATAAATATAAATATAAATATAAATTACTAAATAAAAAAAATTAAACTAATTAAGTTTAAAATGTACCTTTGTAAATGTTGACCATACCAAAATGACAAAGGATAACAACATATTTCTCTCGTTTCTTATCATTCATATAAGCAAACATGTCAATAGCAAAAGCATCCCACAAAGTAACCGTACACTTTTGCCCTCTAAAATATTAACATAAAACATAATAACATCAAGAAACCTTGTAATGCTTTAAACGTCAAAATGCAACAACTTAATAAAAAGAACTCACTCAAGGTCTTCAACTCTAAGATTAAGTCTCTTGCCCTTACTCCCATCATTCTTTGATGTATCCTCTAGATTGAAACAAACTTCCACATAACCAATCCAATCTATAAACAAAAATATATTGTTAAAAAAAACAGCATTAAGAAGCGATAACATGAAGAAAAAAAAAACAATAAGACAAAACAGTAGATATATATTATATAGTGATTTACATACCAATAACTATATTAACTTCATTTTATTTTGAAAAACATCTTTGGATATGTAACGAATTACTTTAAAATGGTAATTTCATTGTAATTCTAGTATTCTTTTGATAATTTCATTCTATCACTAATTAACCACATCAATAATAAAAATGTGAGCAGTGGCTGTTCTTTAGGGAAACCACTGATGGTCAATATCAATGGATGTCAACAACAAAAATGTGAGCAGAGGTTGAAACACTGATGTTCAGTCAGTAAATGGTCAACATGAAGAATGAAGAAACAGAGGTTGTCTTTCAGCAGTGGATAACTTTTAACAATCAGATGTTTGAACCAACACAGTGGTTGTAACATACTTTTAAGGATTAATTAAAACTATCATTTTTAAGTATTTTGAAGAGTGTTAAAAGATGAGAAGACAGTGGATCTGGTCAAAGATCTGTTTAGACTTAAACAGATGTTGGGGCATAAAAATAGGTTTGGCCTTATATATCAGTTGTCTGGACTCAAACAGAAGTTGGACCTTAAACAGATGTTTGGCCATAAACATCAGTTTGCAAAAAAAGACCAATTTGAAGAATACTATACTAAAGAATACATCAGTTTCCAAGTGTATATCATTTTTATTTATTAGTATAAATATCAAACAACTGTTCAATCTATAAACAAAAATATATTGTTAACACAAAACAGCATTAAGAAGCGATAACATGAAAAAAAAACAATAAGACAAAACAGTACATATATATTATATAGTGATTTACATACCAATAACTATATTAACTTCAATTTTAATTTGAACAACATCCCTGAGGTTAACGAAATTAAAACGGTATTTTGGTCCAGACCAGTCAAGGCATTTCTCAACAGAAATATAAAAATACAGTGATATTTTGTCATTTCTCTTGGTATACTTAGCAGAGGACTTATTAGCAGCAAGAGACGGTTTGGTGATAAGAAGACATTCATCCAACTGAAGGAAGTCTTTGAATTTTCCTAACATCTTATGCAGACAGCTGGCTTGTATCATAGTTCCCTAAGAATATGAAACATCCGATTAAATAAAAAACGTGTTATATAACATTTGGGTATTCATATGTCCAAAATAATTATAAGATAAATATATACGGTACCATCTCATCCATGAAGATCATATCAAGACGATATATTTCATTTTTGTTTTCATTCATCATCTTCTTGGACATGCTAACAATCTTCACTCTAATCGAATAGTTGTTTGAGAATGTATTAAGATCATTAAGCATGCTAACCTTTGCAACCTCCATTTGAAGACTGTAGATAAAAAAAAGAATAAGCAAAATATATCTATTGCTAAACGTAATATGAAAATACAATAAGCATGGATGTTCTTAAAAAAACACTCAAGGTTGGAATTCAAGGTTACCGATTCTCCATTCAAAATTTTAATTGAATGCAGTGGCAAATGTAATTTGAAAGGTAAGTAGTGTATATCCTTATATCCTGTTTATTAAAGTAATTAAATATTAGAAATGATATGCAAATTAGGAAAAAAAAAGAGAGAGAACGTCAATTTTAAATTAGCATTTTGCATATTTTGAATTTCAAAATTACTAATATTATCAGTAATTACTGATTTGATTTGAAAGCAATTTTCATGATTACTTTTCTAATTTTTATTTTAACTTTAATTAAGAGATAATAACCGTCAATTTGAAATTCAAATTTTGAAAGTTTTCAATGTCCAAAGCTCAAGAAATTAGCATTAATTACCGATTTGATTTGCAACTGATGCGTGCGAAGTGTTACTATTATTAGGTGTATATTTTAAGCCCTTTTTAACACTTATTTTAGCCAAGTTTTAAATTTATAAAACACGATATTTCACTAACACTAAACACACATATGGGCAAGTGCACCCATCGTTGAGTGTAGTATAGCGTTGGTAAGATACCGAGGTCGTCCAAGGACACAAGAGCTTTTAGTACCGGTTTATCCTCAACGTCTAACCAAAATAAAAGTTTAGAAAAAATGTTTTAAACTAAGAAAAATAAAATTAATTAAAATACTGAAAATAAAAATAAAATAAAAACAGATAGACAAGATGAATCACTTGGTTCCGACTCGTATCTAGTATAACCTTTGATTATTTCCGCACTTTTGCACATAATTAAGAGATTATCTTAGTTATTGTAGTAGGCCCCTCTTTTGAAGGTGGCGTTACCCTCACCCCAGTAGTTTGAGTCAGCAGGGATACAATCCTAAAGGGGTGGATTATTGGAAGATAATGAATTAAGTTATTAATGCAGTATTGTGGTAGGCCCCGCTTTTGGCGGTGACGTTACCCTCGGCTAAGTAGTCTGAGTCAGCAGGGATACAGTCCTAAATAGCCGGGTTATAGTATTAATAGTAGTTAACTTATGAGGGGATCAAAGAGTTGGGACCCCCGCCATCCAATACCGTGAAGTATTGAAGGAGGTCCTACTAAATTTGACCCAGGTCCATTGCAGGACCTCTAAACGCTGAACAATGGCAAGACCTTTACCAAACCGTTCCCTTAACCCCCTACCAGGTAGCCAACATACCTCCATATAGACCGTGGAGATATGAATGGTGAAAATCCTTTATTTTATATAGACAGTAAAATAATGCCAAGACACCACGGACAAACGATAAGGAAAGATCACCTTCAACATAAGTAACTAGTTATTAAAGTCATTAATACAAAACCAAATAAAAAGTGCAAAAGATTAGAAATAAAAAGTATTATACTAGACACTTTGTCTTCACCAAGTGATGTAAGAGACTTAGGCAAACATGGCCTTGATTGTCAAGAACTCTTACGATCAATCTTGGATCCCGAGACGACTCACACACTCTATGATGGACAATGGATGATGGTGGTGGATGATGGTGTTGTGATGGTGGTGGGTGGTGGATGAAGTGTGAGAGAGGTGGTGTGCCAAGGGATGAGAAGAAATGAATCCAAGCACTCCTATTTATAGGCTGAACAGAGAGCTGGACACGGCCCCGTGTCCGCTGGGCACGGCCCCGTGTCCGTCTGACACTCTCTCTCCTCATTAATTGTAATTCGCAATTACAATAAATGCGCCTGCTGTACTTTCGACACGCCCCCATGTCCGCTGAGCACGGCCCCGTGATGGGCAATAGAAGCTTCTATAGGTTTGTCTTTTCTGCTGCTTCTTGGGCACGGCCCCGTGCTGGCTGAGCACGGGGCGTGTTCAGCCTTCTGTTTTCTCTATTTTGCTTTGGAAGGTGCCGTTGAGGGTTCGGGCAGTCCACTAATGTCCCTTTTCTTGTATTTATGTTGGATTTAGCTGTCTTTTTGCTTCTTTTGCGTTTTTAAGCTCATTTAATCCTGAAAATACAAAAGGAAGACAAAAACACTCTTTTTCCAATATTAGTACTAAAAAAGGGTTAGTTTTATGCCTCATTTGATGTAATTTATATGTTGCATTTTACACACATCACAACAGATTGCCATCAACAGTATTTTATTTATTTTTTATTTTAACTTTAATTTTTATCATGAAAACAATGTTGGAGGAACTCTTATCTCATTGGAATGTAACGATTTGGTAAAATGGTAATTTCATTGTAATTCTAATATTCTTTTGATAATTTCCTTCTATCACTAATTAACCACATCAATAATAAAAATGTGAGCAGTGGCTGTTCTTTAGGGAAACCACTGATGGTCAATATCAGTGGATGTCAACAACAAAGATGTGAGCAGTGGCTGTTTTTTTACTATCAGTGGATATCCAACAGTGATTGAAACACTGATGTTTAGTCAGTAAATGGTCAACATGAAGAATGAAGAAACAGAGGTTGTGTTTCAGCAATGGATAACTTTTAACAATCAGATGTTTGAACCAACACAGTGGTTGTAACATAATTTTAAGGATAAATTAAAAATATCATTTTTAAGTATTTTGAAGAGTGTTAAAAGATGAGAAGATAGTGAATCTGGTTAAACATCTGTTTAGACTTAAACATATGTTGGGGCTTAAAAATAGGTTTGGTCTTATATATCAGTTGTCTGGACTCAAAAATAAGTTTGACCTTAAACAGATGTTTGCCCATAAACATCAGTTTGCAAAAAGAGACCAATTTCAAGAATACTATAATAAAGAATACATAAGTTTCCAAGTGTACATCATTTTTATTTATTAGTATAATAAAGATCAAACAACTGTTCAATTTATAGTACAAATCAAACCATTGAGGTAATGTGATAAATACTGTTACATATAAACATTGCTGTGATAAACACTGTTACATATAAACACTGATGTCATATATACTGTTACATATAAACACTGAGGTGATGACATCTAACAACCTAACAGATTATAAAACACTGATGTGATAAATACTGTTACATATAAACACTGTTAAAATAAACAAAGGTAGAATAACTGATGTTGATGATGAACCACTGTTGTTGTTGGGCAGTAGTTCACCTTTGGTTGATCAGAACTTTGGTTCATCAGTGCTCGTCTTCAACAGAGCTTTGGTCTTCATCAGTGCTTTGGTATTCAACAGTGGATAATCCTCGTCAGTATTTGTGTACAACAGTCTTTATATCCAACAGTTGTTAGGCAGATCAATGTTTTGCCTTATTAACTTGTTATAACTACTGTCATTGGAGGAAACTTAGATGGGCAGTGCTTATTGTGGATCAACATGCAGCTTCAACAGCCAGATCAACATCATCTTAATCTCATTGAGCAATATCCGATATCTTTTCTTCGGCCCTTGGACCAAATGGCTCGAACATTTTCCCTTTTCATCAAAACAAAACCAATATATATATAGCAACAATTAATCTGAAATAAACACATGGAACTAACCACAAAAAGTGTACCTGAAACAGAATCAATGATTAAGAATCAAAAAAACATAAGGAATTAACAAATGCATGGATTAATGAACGAAACTTATCATGCTTTTTTTTTAAAAAACCCGGTTTAATTGCTCAAATTAAGATGACGGGTGATCTGCAAGTGATTAGAAATGAATCAATGCATCAATAAACAGTAAATCAAAATGTTACAAATACCAAAAAATAAATCAGAGCAATTGAGGTTACCATTTATATAGCAACAATCATTAAAGTAAACACAAATTAAGTAACAACCAACCTTAATTCACAAGCCTGAAAATATAAAGTTGCCACATGAATAATCAAGTAGAACATGCTACAAAAATAATAAAGTGTGAAAACAATCTCAAAAACTTCTCTGTAATTGAGTAGTAAATCGACTCAATTTAGTTAACTACATAAACAATCCAACAAAGAATTTACCGTCCTTCTCCTTGTCTTTCACATTTCCAACTCCTCAACAACCATCCGGCAGAGGTTACCTCTAATCAACAAATAGATTGTGAAAAATAGAGGATCAACAAACATAGGTGCATCTAACATTACTAACATGGGTAAACAAATCAACAAAACATATTGTGAAAAACAAAAACTACAAACATATCAAAATCAATCTACTCGCAAGCATCTGAATAAACAATAAAAAATAAAACACAAAAATCAAAACCTACAAAAAGTTATTCATATAAACAATAATAAAAACATTATTACAACATACCATGGTCACCGATTAACAGGAGCTTGTACAAAAGGGTTCATTGTGCAAGATAAGAAACCCTAGGAGAGCTTCTTCTTCTTCTGAAGGTACAAAAGGGTTCATCGTGTTCAGTATAAGAAAATAGATAAAACCAAATAAAATTTATGAATGAGAAAATAGATCTTACATGATTATTCTGTTCTTCAACTACTCAACGGTACAACAAAGCAAGCATCTGAATCTGAATAAACAATAAAAAATAAAAGACAAAAATCAAAAGCTACAAAAACTTATTCATATAAACAATAATAAAAACATTATTATAACATACCAGGGTCACCGATTAACAGGAGCTTGTACAAAAGGGTTCATTATGTACGATAAGAAACCATATGAGAGCTTCTTCTACTTCTGAAGGTACAAAAGGGTTCATCGTGTTCAGTATAAGAAAATAGATAAAACCAAATAAAATTTCTGAATGAGAAAATAGATCTTACATGATTATTCTGTTCTTCAACTACTCGACGGTACATGATTTAGGGTTTCAAACACAGATGTATCAAATAGATGTAACCTCTGCCGGACGTTGTTGATGAGATGAAAATGTCAAGAAGGAGAAGGATGAACAACAGAGAGAAAAGGGATCTTGTATGGAAAGGTGAAGGAAAAAGAGAAGAATTAAACAGGGTTTGTGAAAATGTGAGAATAAAGGGCAGTGGATACTGTTGGGCGGGAAAAAGGGGAAAAACGATGCCCTCATCTAGTGACACGTGGCCCAAATCACTTTCATTTATTATATATAATAGACAGTTACAGTACGCTAAAGAATTGGAAAGTCAAAATATGAAACAAAGGTCAACCAGATTTGATTCAAAACAAACTTGGAGGTATAACGCAAACAAGTTTGCTTCGAATCAAAATTGGAAATCAGACTCGAGTAAGTTTGGTTCAAGACAGACCTGGAATTCTCACGCATCCAGAGTTAGAACAACACAAAGTTGGAAAACATCTGTTGATATGACAAAACCCCAAGAATTTTGGAAACCAAAAGTTGTTGTTCAAAAACAAAATGTTCAAAAAGAATCACATTTTTACAAAAGAGATACCCCGAAAGGTCAAACATGGAGTGTTAAGAAACAAGTGACTTCGGTAAAAGATGAGAAAGTTGAAGTTAAAGTTAAAGTTGAAAAACTTTTTGATGATAAAGATTTTCCGAAACTGCATGATATATATTGTGTTGAATTGCCTAAGGTTCAACAGACCTGAGCTAAATTGTTCAAGTAATCAAGTAGTTTGAATGTGCAGGTGCTCAACAAAACTGAAGATTGTGAGAGAGGAAGTTGGGGCAGCCTGGCACAGGAAGAGAAGGTTGCTGAATCCTAGTTTGGTTGAACAGAGAGTTTAAAATTTTCTGTAAAAAAAATTGTGTTGCTTGAATATGCCGAAACCCTCACGGCGGAACAAACATGATTAATTTCACAAGATTGAAAAACGGTTTTCAAACTGTAAATATCAATGTGTTGTAAATCATAGGGGTATATTAGATTTTCTGCAAAACAGAGCACTTTTAGCAGAAAATGGATGGCGAGACAAAGCTATCAGTATTGGTTGTCAAATTTTCGTTAAATGATTTTGCATTTTAGGGGGAGATATATTGTTTTCAGAAAATACAAAAACATTTGAAAATTTGAAAATGACAAAAACTTGATAAAAACCTATTGGCAAAAAGTCAAAAACATTAAAAATGAAAAATTGAGTTTTTGCATAAAAAGAGGAAATGATAGTACATCAGTAGACAGTTACAGTACGCTAAAGAATTGGAAAGTCAAAATGCATTAAACGATCTCACCGTGGATGTGTCGGTAGATTTTTATACATTTAGTAACCTTGTTCGGGATATAAACTTAAATTCAAACTTGCTTATTTCGTGGGGAACACTACTTGGATATATAGGTAACCCCTGAAATTTCGTTTGAAAGGTCCTTCTTTCTGAGATACTATGTCACACCCCGAAATTTTCAGAGCTTGGCGTGACTGGACTGGTATCGTCATTGCACAGCGGAAGCAAATAAGCTAAGTCTTTTAGAAAATGAACGCCCACTAAGTACTCGACTCCACATGGTTCTCCTATTCCGACCGTGCCATGTCTTAGAAATGCAACCTGAGAAAGAACATGCGAGAAAAATCAACATAAAGTTGAGCGAGTTCATAGTTTGTTTGTAAAAGATTTGAAATAAATCTTTTGAGTTGTGAAAGGTTTGAGATAAATCCTTTGAGTTGTGAAAGATTTGAAATAAATCTTTGGAATAACCGGTTTTTGAAGTAGTATTGAGAAAATGAATTTAAAAAAAACCATTTTCTTGCAAAGTTATATGGAAACGTTGTGTTTGTAACACGTTATGTTCATAAAACCATGTTTTTGTAATGTTCGTATAATCATCAATGCCCACCCTGACTTTGACCCGCATAATCCTATGCCTTAAATTTTGTATAAAACATGGTATTTAATTTGTATGAACAAGTATGTTTCGTAAGTATAAAGTTCCTGGTATGTAGCAAATAAGGGGACTTGTGATCACCAATGGTTTGCAAGGCCACTGATATATGTGAAGTGCAAATATGGAGACTCAAACCTAGCAGATTTCGCCATGGCATTAGTATGTGGACAAAGTCACCCCAAGGTCCGTTTCTAGTTTGGCCTGGGGCTGGGCTCGCTACACCCAGATAGATCTACCGCTCCTGTCCCTCGGTCCCGACATGAGGACTAATGGCCTCATATTGCTCCTACCCACTCACATGATCGGAATAATAAACCTCCTTACGCTAACCATACCGTGTATAAAAATGTCTGTAATCATTGTACATGTACTTTACCCCAGTCTCTAAGACTGATCCTCCCCAGCCACTAAGGCTGATCCTCCCCAGCCACAAAGGCTGGCTCCTCATTCTATATATATTATCACCAATTGATCCGTCCTTAGTCATGAAAATCATTCACATTTTGATAATACTCATTTGTTTTGTAAAAACCGGTATGTTTAGTATAAACCTTTCGTAAATCATTTGAGTTCCTCGAAATCCCTTCGTAATATGATTTAGAAATACGAGTTTTGCATTTGTTCTAAACTTTGTTTGCTTTTGCAAAACGTGCATGTCTTTCCACCCCGAAAACATTTATAAAAATGTAAAGCCGTACAAAGTGGGGTTATGAACTCACCTGAACATTCTTGTGCAAAGCGAGCTAATTACGACTTCGTGATGTCGTTTCCAAGATGAGACTCGCTAGCGTGCATTCTACAATATTCCTAACACGGAATATCTAATAAGTTTCTAAACAAAAGTGGTAACTAGTCTACGTGTCACCGAGCTCTACCGAATCGTTAATCGAAAGATTCGAGTAAGTTATTAACTTAATGAAAATAATTAAGTTATACTTGTTAAGTCTCGTTTAATGTCAGTAGCAGTTTAATAAGTCTTGAAAAAGACTTAGTTTCCGAGAGACTTAAAATGAATAAATATTTATATAAAAATATATAAATATATCGTTGTAGGTGTGTTAGCCGTCTCGAGTAGTCATACGTGTATAAAAGAATATTTCTATGAAAATATCATATAACAAACTCGTATCGTATATTGCGTTTCGTATGAAAATAATATATAATAACTTGTATTATATATATCACGTCTTGTGTATATTTGCCGAAAATACACGTATATGCCGTCTAGGCGTATAAAATAAATATGAAGAGTTATATTTATTTTATAAAGAAATCGTCGAGTTGTTATGTTTGAAAATAAATATAAACCATATTTATTTTTGTAAAAGACTTCGCGTTGTACGACATCTAGAATAAATATATAACTATATTTATTTTGTAAAAGTATACGAGTTGACGACGTTCGAAATAAATATAACATTATATTTATTTGTAAAAGCGTTTGGGATTATCATGGTTTGAAATATTATGGACTCGAATTCCATTAAGCGTTGTTATTGAAAAATAATACGTGTCGTGTTTAAGGGTGTTTCTCGAAAAACGGGCAGAGTTTCCTCTATTTTTGGACGCCCCGACAACACAAGTTGTCGCTTTTATTCTAAAAAATTCAACACAATTTAATCAAGATTCAACTATGTGCAAACTTGTCTAATATATAACGAATGTAATTTATAATTAGTCGGTTTCGAGAGCTCGTTATCACGTGATATGTTAAAACACGAAATAGTAACGCCGTTAAAATCTTTACCACTTCTTCGAGTCGAAAGTCGAGCTGACCGAGTCAACTCGCTGAGTTGACTGAGTTTGACTGAGTTGACTCGGTTTGACCGAGTCAACTGAAACCGAAACTGAGCCGTCTGAACGAACCGCTTGACCCGAACCGAACCATCTGAGCTGACTCGCTGCTGTTGACCGAGTTGACTCGGTTGAGTTGACCGAGTCAACTTGCTGAGTTAACCGAGTCAACTGAGTTGACTCGCTGAGTTGACTGAATCGTATACAAAACTGACCCGAACCTTCCTGTTGACTGAGCCGGATGAGCTGAACCAAAACTCGAACCCGCTGACCCGGAACCCGAACCGAAACCCGAACAGAACTGGACCGAGACCTGCCTGAACCGAGCACCCGAACATGAATGGAATTGAATCGTGTCATATAACCACCTTCACCCGGGATACACGTCGGGCCGAGACAAGGACCGCTGGGTAAAGGTACCGACCACCGGAAAAAGTGGACCGACCGGCGGTCCGAGACACCTACCGCCGTTCACCACCACCATCGGTCCTTTCTCCCTCCTCGCCGCCTCTCTCTCTCTTCCCGATCTCTCGGTCTCTCTCTCTCTTCCGCCTCTTATGTTAGTCGCCAGACGCCACCACCATCTGGTGGTGGCAGCCGCTGAACCGGAGAACAGGGGGGCTGTCGCCGGGAATCGGGACGCCGGAGGAGCTCGCCGGCCGCCGTTGCTTGTCGACTCTTGTGTTTGCTGAACTTGAAATAGAGGGAGTGGAGGTGTCTGCTTGTTGCCTGAATGTGTATTAGAGAGAGAGTGATGAAGGCTGCCTTTACTTCTTGTATGTGTGATGTTTTGTATATGGGTGAGAAAGAAGACTTCAAGTCTGTGTTTGTTTGAGTTGTATCGAGAGAGAGTGAGGGTATGGGGAGGTGTTTGGCTGATGGCTTTGAAAGAAGATGTGGAGTGTTGGTTGAACTAAGGGGGGGTAGGATTTTATAGACAATCATGTGGTTATTGACCAATGTGATTCCCTCTTGTTCTATGTATAAAGATCCACAAAGATCCCATGAAGATTCTATAAATATTTTGTAGAGATTTTCTATAGATTGCGTAAATCTTGTAGATATTGCCAGGATTCTATTGAGATTTTATAGGATTCTCTAAATCTAGAAGAGATCTTGTATATTATCTGTAGGTTTAGGCTTGGGCCCAGGGCCCACAAGCTCAATCCCCGTGTTTAAGTGGCCCGTAATTCCTACGAGACCTGTTGTCAAATCCTGAATTCCGTTTAACGTCAAAAATTAAAATACACAAAAACACGGTCGGTAGTCGTTGTTTGCACGCCCGTTCGTCGATTACGGTAATAATCACGAAAAATTGTATCGTTGCCGTCTTTAATCCGTTTTTCGATCCGGTTCCGACTGTAGTCACAAAAAATTTATTACGAAGCTAATATATATCGTAAAAATTTAATATTTGTCGGCGTTTGTTAGTATTCTATTTGGTTTCGATCCGTTGCCGTTTAACGTTTGACCGGTTTCTCTGTAAACCATCATTCGCGCGCTGTAAAGACGGATAGACGTTCCCAGGCGCTCCAAAGGCCTAATTAAGTTAATCCGTGCTGTAAACACTATTTATTGTCGCGTTAATCGTCTGTTAATTACGTAATTAAGAGCTGTAAATCACGGGTTGTCACATTCTCCCCCTGTTACAGAAATTTCATCCTCGAAATTTAGACTATGTTATCCCCTCAGAATTGTGTTATTCGCAGGTAAGTCCGAATAATAACCAAGTGAATGACCGCGTAATCGAAAAAGACTTATTCGAATCATGTGAATTCAAGGGCATTCCTTCACAATAGGAATCCCAACAGTTTAAAAGAAATGTGTCTCAGTAATTGATGTCAAAGGAAACGAGACGTATAGGTACAGTCACTAATGTGACTAAGTTAACAGGGATCCAACAGGAACTTCGACCAATCGAATTCCATATGAACGTATAAATGAGTTCTAGAAGCAATAACATCCACTGGATGAACTTAGAATCAACAATCTCAAACGTAATAGTTTGCATGAAACGTTCGATCGTGATCAGCGCAAGCTGCAAGTCATACCGACGCCACAAGGTGTCGCAATGAATGAAACCATTTAATAATAGAGGTGATCGAACAAGTATCACCTGTGTTTTGCATAAAACGCTCAATCATAATTAGCACAAGCTACAAGTTTGTACTGACACCACAAGGTGTCGTAATGATTCAATAATAGCGGTGATCAAACAAATTCACCGTGTTTGAAGTCAAATGAAAGCGCAATAAAGTGAATCTTGAAAGTTTGTTTTAAATGATATCACAGTATTTTCAATTGAAAATGGAACATCAATGAAACAATGTTTTCGATCGAAGGTGAAGAAACAATGGATGTCGCAAAGCATTCGATCGATGTTGAAAGAACCGTTATGAGGTACACCGGAATATGAAATGAATTTGTGTACCATTGTCTTAACACACAATTGTGTTAAGACTGTTGTAATGTGATAATTCAAAGCGGATTTAATCTGAATCAATAAATGAATAATTAAATCCGTGCATAAGGTACGTAAACGAGTTTAGCGCAAGGTTCAAATAAGTGAAAACACCACCACAAGGTGTCAAAATCAACAATTTAATGGAGTCGAATACCAAACAAGTTTACCACGACTCGGAACAAATGAAGTGTTCGTTAAAAATTGATTTGAATATGATGCTCCCAATACATCATATGGTGTCTCGAATCGAATAAGTGTAATGAGCAAGTTCAAACAATTGAACTTGGTTTTAGCGTAATCCGACAATAAGTATATGTATCGACAAGAAAACTTTCGGCATGGTTATAACGAAAAACCATGTATGTAACTTGTAAAGAAATGATCGTAATACAATGACCATTAAGAGGAGTAGAGATACGAAAACCTACTCAGTAAGTGTGAAATTCGAAATTTCAAATAAAGAAATTTGAGGACTTTACCTGGGGTTTCGTGTGACGACCAATTGTTTGGTGACATTACCATGGAATGTCGAACATAGCGTGTTCGTCGTTAGTTAGGTAGGGGGGATTGCGGAGACAATAGTCTTCTCCCTGGCGTGATTCGTGTCGTTGCAGGATCGCGTGACAAGTTGTCGTTTCCTGATTGTTAGTTCTCCTGCTGACAGGAATCTAGCGTCGTCGTTAGATTGCGTCATCGTTTCTTCTCAAATGCCTCGCCTTGACAGTCGTATGTGTCGTACCTCCGTTGATGTATAGCTTAAGTTTCACGTATACCTGCGCACTAGCGTTGTGTGCCGCGTAGGAGGTGATGTATCCCGACATCCGTTGACGTAGAAATTGAGTTCCATGTATTCTCGTGCACTAGTGTTTCGTTATGCGTAGGCTGCCTGCTCGGGAAGTTAAAATATCATAGACAATATGAAATATAGCGTGTGCCCGAGTTAATATTCGCGGTTCCTACGTGATGACCTTTAATAAACACATGCACAAATAATCAATCATATAACCGAATGCGCATGTTAGTCACCAATCAGCAATCAAGTAATTCTCCTAGTTTCACTAGCCAATTTCTCCCAGTCTTTAAGACTGCTCTATCCTCCACCTCGACCTCTTAGATCGAGCCTCGGTCCCCTTGACCGAGCCTCAGCCTTCATGACTGAGCCTACTCTTCCTAGCCTCACTAGCCAACTACCTCGGTCACCTAGACCGAGCCTCGATCCTCCAGACCGAGCCTCAGCCCTCCAGGCTGAGCCTATAAATAATCAACGTGCTCAACTACCTCGGTCACCTAGACCGAGCCTCGATCCTCCAGACCGAGCCTCAGCCCTCCAGGCTGAGCCTATAAATAGTAAAATGTGCTCAACATTTGTTTGGAAACAAAATTTTGACTGTTTGCTTGTCGGAAACGGTTGGAGACCATATTTGAGTACTGGGCGTTCTGTATGTATTCAACATCTTAATAGCCTAAGTTCCCAGAGGAAAGTGAGGTTAGAGCCTAGGTATCACAACAGGAACCTAATTCGCTGTAACCTATAGCTCTGATACCAATCTGTCACACCCCGAAATTTTCAGAGCTTGGCGTGACTGGACTGGTATCGTCATTGCACAGCGGAAGCAAATAAGCTAAGTCTTTTAGAAAATGAACGCCCACTAAGTACTCGACTCCACATGGTTCTCCTATTCCGACCGTGCCATGTCTTAGAAATGCAACCTAAGAAAGAACATGCGAGAAAAATCAACATAAAGTTGAGCGAGTTCATAGTTTGTTTGTAAAAGATTTGAAATAAATCTTTTGAGTTGTGAAAGGTTTGAGATAAATCCTTTGAGTTGTGAAAGATTTGAAATAAATCTTTGGAATAACCGGTTTTTGAAGTAGTATTGAGAAAATGAATTTAAAAAAAAACCATTTTCTTGCAAAGTTATATGGAAACATTGTGTTTGTAACACGTTATGTTCATAAAACCATGTTTTTGTAATGTTCGTATAATCATCAATGCCCACCCTGACTTTGACCCGCATAATCCTATGCCTTAAATTTTGTATAAAACATGGTATTTAATTTGTATGAACAAGTATGTTTCGTAAGTATAAAGTTCCTGGTATGTAGCAAATAAGGGGACTTGTGATCACCAATGGTTTGCAAGGCCACTGATATATGTGAAGTGCAAATAGGGAGACTCAAACCTAGCAGATTTCGCCATGGCATTAGTATGTGGACAAAGTCACCCCAAGGTCCGTTTCTAGTTTGGCCTGGGGCTGGGCTCGCTACACCCAGATAGATCTACCGCTCCTGTCCCTCGGTCCCGACATGAGGACTAATGGCCTCATATTGCTCCTACCCACTCACATGATCGGAATAATAAACCTCCTTACGCTAACCATACCGTGTATAAAAATGTCTGTAATCATTGTACATGTACTTTACCCCAGTCTCTAAGACTGATCCTCCCCAGCCACTAAGGCTGATCCTCCCCAGCCACAAAGGCTGGCTCCTCATTCTATATATATTATCACCAATTGATCCGTCCTTAGTCATGAAAATCATTCACATTTTGATAATACTCATTTGTTTTGTAAAAACCGGTATGTTTAGTATAAACCTTTCGTAAATCATTTGAGTTCCTCGAAATCCCTTCGTAATATGATTTAGAAATACGAGTTTTGCATTTGTTCTAAACTTTGTTTGCTTTTGCAAAACGTGCATGTCTTTCCACCCCGAAAACATTTATAAAAATGTAAAGCCGTACAAAGTGGGGTTATGAACTCACCTGAACATTCTTGTGCAAAGCGAGCTAATTACGACTTCGTGATGTCGTTTCCAAGATGAGACTCGCTAGCGTGCATTCTACAATATTCCTAACACGGAATATCTAATAAGTTTCTAAACAAAAGTGGTAACTAGTCTACGTGTCACCGAGCTCTACCGAATCGTTAATCGAACGATTCGAGTAAGTTATTAACTTAATGAAAATAATTAAGTTATACTTGTTAAGTCTCGTTTAATGTCAGTAGCAGTTTAATAAGTCTTGAAAAAGACTTAGTTTCCGAGAGACTTAAAATGAATAAATATTTATATAAAAATATATAAATATATCGTTGTAGGTGTGTTAGCCGTCTCGAGTAGTCATAAATGTATAAAAGAATATTTCTATGAAAATATCATATAACAAACTCGTATCGTATATTGCGTTTCGTATGAAAATAATATATAATAACTTGTATTATATATATCACGTCTTGTGTATATTTGCCGAAAATACACGTATATGCCGTCTAGGCGTATAAAATAAATATGAAGAGTTATATTTATTTTATAAAGAAATCGTCGAGTTGTTATGTTTGAAAATAAATATAAACCATATTTATTTTTGTAAAAGACTTCGCGTTGTACGACATCTAGAATAAATATATAACTATATTTATTTTGTAAAAGTATACGAGTTGACGACGTTCGAAATAAATATAACATTATATTTATTTGTAAAAGCGTTTGGGATTATCATGGTTTGAAATATTATGGACTCGAATTCCATTAAGCGTTGTTATTGAAAAATAATACGTGTCGTGTTTAAGGGTGTTTCTCGAAAAACGGGCAGAGTTTCCTCTATTTTTGGACGCCCCGACAACACAAGTTGTCGCTTTTATTCTTAAAAATTCAACACAATTTAATCAAGATTCAACTATGTGCAAACTTGTCTAATATATAACGAATGTAATTTATAATTAGTCGGTTT
Source organism: Helianthus tuberosus (assembly GCA_030545235.1). Taxonomy (NCBI): domain Eukaryota; kingdom Viridiplantae; phylum Streptophyta; class Magnoliopsida; order Asterales; family Asteraceae; genus Helianthus; species Helianthus tuberosus. The sequence continues at coordinate 335,306 of JARYGA010032181.1, forward strand.
CGAGAGCTCGTTATCACGTGATATGTTAAAACACGAAATAGTAACGCCGTTAAAATCTTTACCACTTCTTCGAGTCGAAAGTCGAGCCGAGACAAGGACCGCTGGGTAACCACCTTCACCCGGGATACACGTCGGGCCGAGACAAGGACCGCTGGGTAAAGGTACCGACCACCGGAAAAAGTGGACCGACCGGCGGTCCGAGACACCTACCGCCGTTCACCACCACCATCGGTCCTTTCTCCCTCCTCGCCGCCTCTCTCTCTCTCTTCCCGATCTCTCGGTCTCTCTCTCTCTTCCGCCTCTTATGTTAGTCGCCAGACGCCACCACCATCTGGTGGTGGCAGCCGCTGAACCGGAGAACAGGGGGGCTGTCGCCGGGAATCGGGACGCCGGAGGAGCTCGCCGGCTGCCGTTGCTTGTCGACTCTTGTGTTTGCTGAACTTGAAATAGAGGGAGTGGAGGTGTCTGCTTGTTGCCTGAATGTGTATTAGAGAGAGAGTGATGAAGGCTGCCTTTACTTCTTGTATGTGTGATGTTTTGTATATGGGTGAGAAAGAAGACTTCAAGTCTGTGTTTGTTTGAGTTGTATCGAGAGAGAGTGAGGGTATGGGGAGGTGTTTGGCTGATGGCTTTGAAAGAAGATGTGGAGTGTTGGTTGAACTAAGGGGGGGTAGGATTTTAAAGACAATCATGTGGTTATTGACCAATGTGATTCCCTCTTGTTCTATGTATAAAGATCCACAAAGATCCCATGAAGATTCTATAAATATTTTGTAGAGATTTTCTATAGATTGCGTAAATCTTGTAGATATTGCCAGGATTCTATTGAGATTTTATAGGATTCTCTAAATCTAGAAGAGATCTTGTATATTATCTATAGGTTTAGGCTTGGGCCCAGGGCCCACAAGCTCAATCCCCGTGTTTAAGTGGCCCGTAATTCCTACGAGACATGTTGTCAAATCCTGAATTCCGTTTAACGTCAAAAATTAAAATACACAAAAACACGGTCGGTAGTCGTTGTTTGCACGCCCGTTCGTCGATTACGGTAATAATCGCGAAAAATTGTATCGTTGCCGTCTTTAATCCGTTTTTCGATCCGGTTCCGACTGTAGTCACAAAAATTTTATTACGAAGCTAATATATATCGTAAAAATTTAATATTTGTCGGCGTTTGTTAGTATTCTGTTTGGTTTCGATCCGTTGCCGTTTAACGTTTGACCGGTTTCTCTGTAAACCATCATTCGCGCGCTGTAAAGACGGATAGACGTTCCCAGGCGCTCCAAAGGCCTAATTAAGTTAATCCGTGCTGTAAACACTATTTATTGTCGCGTTAATCGTCTGTTAATTACGTAATTAAGAGCCGTAAATCACGGGTTGTCACATACTAGGTCTTTATACTCAGTGATATCTGGGGTATTATTCCGGGACTTCTGATTTTGCGGAAGCAATGGCCTAGTCCCCGTATAATACTTTCTGCTTGCTTGAAATATAGCGCCGCCCTCAGCAAAAATGATGAAACAATAAAATTGATAATCATTGCTGTTGAAGAAAAGATCCTCTAAAGGGGACACACCAAAAGTCAAACCGTCATCTCTCTACTGAACGGAAGTTCTGGCCTGAGCTCTCACGGTTTCGCATACTAACCCCTTACAGATATCATCTAGGTATACTCACCTGTAAGACTGAATATTGGGATCTGGATTCGGGAGTATATTCAAGAGGTGGGACACATGAATGAGTTTAAGTTCTTAATACATCTAATTCGTATCCTGAATTAGTTGAAGTTTGTATGAAAATTTAAGTGGATCAGTATATCGACAATCTAAGTGAATTGTTTAATTCTTAATGTGTAACTTAGCTCAACGGTACTTGTGACTTGTCAAAAACTGATATGATCCTCTAACGCAAACTCAAACAAAAATATTGCTTGTAAATATGTTTGTACATATTTCTTTACTGCTTTATATTTTCAGAAAATACAAAAAGATTTTTTATTCTCCTTTATTTTCGACAACTGATGTCTGAGATGCTGAGTGTCAAAATCTTAGTAAGCTGATTGTGTTTCTGAAAATAAAACAAGTTCATTAATTTGAAACTTGAATTTTATAAAAAATCAAAAACAGTTTGTGATATCTCCAAGGTTATTAGTTTGGACTTGGAAGATGAACTGTGAGGGATTTTGGATACTTGATATTGCCAAATCTGTAAAGATTGTTGATAGGGGGAGTGATTTAGAGAAGATTGAATTGCCAGATTATGATTTCTGGAAGTTTAAAATGTTGTTACTTATAAATGTATGAGTGTTACAGATAGTGTACCAGACTATGATCCCGGAAGCTGAGTCTAAGGGGGAGTCTGAAGACGAGCTCAAAGCAAAGGAAAGCTTGTAACCGGAAAACAAGGTGTCGATCCCTAAAGCATGGAAGCTTGACGAAAGGGGGAGCCTGAAGATGTAAAGAAAGATTGATAGGATACTTACAGTGTTAGAGCCGGAGATAGAGGTTGAAGACTGATCAAGACTGAAGATGTGTCATGATAGAGATTAGACACTGAAGACTTCGTCAATATCCAAGGGGGAGTCTGTTAGTGCACTATGTCTATTGACTTCGTCTTGTATTAAGCCATGTAATAGGATTGGATAGGATAACCAGTGTTCGGGGTGCGAGAAACAGATTTTGAGGAAATAGGTGGTGATTCCGCTTGAAAGTGTCAAGTGACAGGTTCAAGCGAAATCAACTTAACTGATTTCGCTTGAAGCATCCATGTCCATTTCAAGCGAAATCTGCATTAGTATATATAGGTGCACTTGGTTATTCATTTGTAAGATTCGGATCTGAGTAGCGAAGCTCTGCCGAATTTTCTCTAGGTTGTAAATCAGTATCATATCAATATAAGAGACATTTAAATTGAATCGAGTGTCCGTTTCACTGATTCCGCCTTTTATTCGGATATAAAGCTTTTCTGATTGACTCAGTCAGGTCGTACAGCGATCCTACAAGTGGTATCAGAGCACAGGAAGAAGAGTTTAGCTCGATTGCATCAGTTTTCTGACTTCTACACCTTCTTTTTCAAATTGGACAAGATTTTACGGTCAAAATGGATTGATTTTTTCACAATACATGCGAAACAGTGTTTTAACAAAGCCTTGAAAGAATCAGTTCAAAATTCAGCTTAAAAATGACAAAAACAGGCCGAAGATTTGATTCCGCTTGAACGAACACATTGATTTCGCTTGAATCTGCTATCCGGCTTGAAAAGATTCATCAGATTTCGCTTCAAATCGATATTCCGCTTGAAATTAGACCTGATCTCGCTTGAATTTAGTATTCCGCTTGAAATTAGTTCTGATTTCGCTTGAAGGTGTTAATCAAGTGATTTCGCTTGAAAGTGTTATCTCGGGATTCAGATTGAAACTTGCTATTTCTCTTGAACAATTGATTTCGCTTGAAGTTGTTAGTCAAGTGGTTTCGCTTGAAGTCTTATTTCGCTTGAAAGTGGACTTTTTCACGTCAAGATCATTTCACGTCAACCGAGAGTTAGTTTATTTCAAGTTGATTGATATTGTTTAAACTGATTGTGTTTGTTTGTTTATCTCCAGGTGATTGAAGATATATACATTGTGAATTTCAAGAAACTGTTTGAAGATGTCAAGCAGCGGTGAAGAATTTTACAACACGTTTTACAATGCCTTTACTTCAGAATCATCCGAAAGAAGATCTGAAACAAGAGAATATTCGAAAGAGATTTCAGAGAATTTGAAGTATGAGAATATGTATGGAAGCCAACAGAAACCACCGAAATTAATGAAGATTGAAGATTATAACTGGTGGAAAAATCGGTTTGAGGGTTGGGTAAAAGCTTTTTCTCCTGAAAGTTGGTTAAACTTGAAATATGGATATACAGAACCAGTAAAAGAAGGAGGAAAGTTAGTAAACGAAAAAGAGTTCACAGAAATAGATGTAAAAAATGTTGTAGCTGAATACAAAATGATTACATTGATAAAACAGTCAGTGAGAGAAGATATTATTTCGTTACTTGAATAAGAGAAAACATCAAAGAGTTTATGGGAAGCTTTAGAGAGAAAATATGTAGGAAGTAATGAGATTGTGAAAAACAAAAAGAAATTGTTACGTAAAGAGTTTGATTTATTTGGTTGTATGAAAAATGAATCTGTTTGTAAAATGATTGAGAGATTTGGGCATCTGAAGATGGAGTTGGCCAAACACAAAATCACATACACTCAAGAGGAGCTGGTTGATAAATTGTTTGATTCGTTGCCGAATGATCAAGATTGGCAATACTTTGCTTTAATGTTGAAAAACACAATCAAGTCTGAAGATTTAACAGTGGATTTGCTGATCGAAATACTAGAAAGCCACGAGTTGGAGATAAAGAAATCTAAAGTCAACAACCCAGCTCATCAGCAGAATGTGGAGCTGTACTACAGAGGAAATGTACCACAGGCTGGGTCTCCAAGAACAGCTTTTTCTGCAAAAAGCTCAAATTCTATGAACAATGAAAGTCCTTACAGTGGTTTTCATAGTGGATCTTTTTCAACAACATCGAGCCAATCTGCATCAAAGAATGTATTCCAATGCAACATTGCAGTAGATCTGAAGAATACTCAAAGTTTCAATGAGGAGTCTGCAAAGCAGCAGATGGTTTTCTTAGCATCTGTGCTTGAGTCATACGAAAGCCTCGTAGCTGGAAAGATAGGCAACACCAACCTAACAAAGGAAGACTACGATCAAATAGATCCTGAGGAGATGGAATTGATCGATATACGGTGGTGTATGGCTAGTGCAGTGAGGAGGGCACAACGTTTTATAGAGATCACTGGAAGAAAGTCTATTGGTGGACCATCTACCAAGTTAGGCTTTGACAAATCGAAAGTCACATGCTTCAAGTGTAAACAGAAAGGTCATTTTAAAAGAGAGTGCCGAAATGCTTATGCTGATGATTCTGAAAATCCATTCAAAGAAGATTATTACAAGAAAGCGATTTATCATCAGAACAAACCTGAACCTCCTAGAATGAAGCAGCTTGAAGAAAAATCAAGAGCTCTTGCAGTTATTCATGACGATGAAGGTTATGACTGGAGTCAAGTTCTTCCTGAAGAAGATTGTGTTGGATATGCATTTGTAGCTAATTTTGATCATGAAAAATGGTGGAGAAGAGATTACACGAGATGGGAAATTGAAAAATTCAGAGAACCATTCAAAGAAGCCCGGAGAGCCAAAAGATGGAATGACGAATTGGAATGTTACATGGATCCACAGGGTAATCCAGTTGTTGACCCATCAAAGGTGGATTTTGATGCAGTAACAAATTTGTTTACAAATCAGAGTACTTTTAACACAAGAAGGCTATCTAATAAAGGATATTTGCCGGATTTGTTGAACAAAATAAAAGAAATTTGTGAAGCAAGTCTACCAAAGGTGGTAGAAATGAAGAAGAGAAAAGAAGAAGAGTTGAAAAAGATGGTAGAAGAAGTGAAGATTACTGCAAAGCTTGCTGCTGAAGAAGAACAGAAAGCAGAAGAAGAAGAGGAGAAGAAAGAGGAAGATTAGATAGGTGAAACAGAAGAACCGGTGCTGAAAGAGACTGAGATAAATGAATCTTCTGATCTATCGAATGTTGAAACTGTTGATACCAATGAAAACAAGTGCAAGAATTGCATAGAAATGTGCAAAGCTTGTACTGAAAAAGATGATATAATCAAAACAAAAGATATTGAAACAAATAAAATTGAAAATGTTTTCAAAATAAAATGTAAAGAAATTATTAAAAAAGAAGAAATTTTGAAAGTAAAGGTTGAAAAGCTAACACAGAAAAGTCATGGTCTTGAAGAAGAAAATAAGATTTTGAAAGAAATGTGTACAGCTAAATGTGTTGGTTGTATGGAGAAAGATAATAAGTTTCAAGATTTTCAAAAGGAGTATGATAATTTGAAGTTGTCAAGTCAGAGAGTACAAGAAGCTTATGATACTTTGAAGAGCCACGTCAAATGTTTTGACCAAAGTTTGTCTGAAACTTTAACAACCAAAGAACTGTATGAGAGAAAGTTTAAAGAAAAGCAACTTGAATTAAACAAGTGTGTTGATGAAGTTGCAAATCTCAAACAAATTCTGGCTGAAAAAGAAAAGGTTGTTACCAAACTTCAAAGTTATCATAACTCTTCGTACATTCTTGAACACATTTTCAACATCACACCAGATGACAAAGATACTGACAAGAATAAAAAAGGTATTGGTTCAGAATTTCATCAGGTACCACCACCATTGAGAAACAATTATACTTTTTATGATGAGGAAAAGGTGGCAAAAGGTCTGAACATAGTTGACCAATTACCTGAAAGTATTGATGTGACTTACTCCAAATCTGATGAAGCTAATGATTCAGAGGTGGTAAGTAAGGTTGTTGAAAGCGTTCTGAAAGATGAGTCAAACAAAGGTAAGTCTGAATCACATGATGAAAATGAGGGAAATTTTCATGATGGCTATCTTAAACAGACAAAATCCGAGAAAAATTTGAATGATGATTCAAAAGGATTGGTTTATACCATGATTGGATCGGACACATTATTCTTAGATGTTGTATTCCCGATTCAGAATGTGATTTCAGAAAACGGTTGATAAAGTTTTCAAAATGGTTGAGATTGAAAAATCTGAAATTTCAAAATTTGCTGGAAAAGGTCACAAACCTTTTTATAACAAACCTGGTTTTAAAAAGAAAAACATGAAGGCTGGGTTGGGTTATAAGAAGAAACAAAGTTGGAAAAGAAATGAAATGCAAAATTTTCAGAAAAAAATGAGTTTTGTTCAAGGAAAAAGTTTTGAAGAAGAGGAAAAACTCAAATTTAGACAACAGTCTAATGAAGAATTTTGTGCTCAAAAGAAAAGGCAACAACCACAGGTTAAAGATGTTTCAAAAAGAACATGTTTTAAGTGTAATCAATTAGGACATCTTGCACGAAAGTGTCCAAATCTGAAACCTGTGGATGTTGACAAAAAGAAGCCTGAAAATGTTGACAAAAAGAAATATGAGAATATGAAACAAAGGTCAACCAGATTTGATTCAAAACAAACTTGGAGGTATAACGCAAACAAGTTTGCTTCGAATCAAAATTGGAAATCAGACTCGAGCAAGTTTGGTTCAAGACAGACCTGGAATTCTCACGCATCCAGAGTTAGAACAACACAAAGTTGGAAAACATCTGTTAATATGACAAAACCCCAAGAATTTTGGAAACCAAAAGTTGTTGTTCAAAAACAAAATGTTCAAAAAGAATCACATTTTTACAAAAGAGGTGCTCCGAAAGTTCAAACATGGAGTGTTAAGAAACAAGTGACTTCGGTAAAAAATGAGAAAGTTGAAGTTAAAGTTGAAAAAGTTTTTGATGATAAAGATTTTCCGAAACGGCATGATACATATTGTGTTGAATTGCCTAAGGTTCAACAAACCTGAGCTAAATTGTTCAAGTAATCAAGTAGTTTGAATGTGCAGGTGCTCAACAAAACTGAAGATTGTGAGAGAGGAAGTTGGGGCAGCCTGGCACAGGAAGAGAAGGTTGCTGAATCCTGGTTTGGTTGAACAGAGAGTTTAACATTTTCTGTAAAAAAAAAATTGTGTTGCTTGAATATGCCGAAACCCTCACGGCGGAACAAACATGATTAATTTCACAAGATTGAAAAACGGTTTTCAAACTGTAAATATCAATGTGTCGTAAATCATGGGGGTATATTAGATTTTCTGCAAAACAGAGCCCTTTTAGCAGAAAATGGATGGCGAGACAAAGCTATTAGTATTGGTTGTCAAATTTTCTTTAAATGATTTTGCATTTTAGGGGGAGATATATTGTTGTCAGAAAATACAAAAACATTTGAAAATTTGAAAATGACAAAAACATGATAAAAACCTATTGGCAAAAAGTCAAAAACATTAAAAATGAAAAATTGAGTTTTTGCATAAAAAGAGGAAATGATAGTACATCAGTAGACAGTTACAGTACGCTAAAGAATTGGAAAGTCAAAATGCATTAAACAATCTCACCGTGGATGTGTCGGTAGATTTTTATACATTTAGTAAACTTGTTCTGGATATAAACTTAAATTCAAACTTGCTTATTTCGTGGGGAACACTACTTGGATATATAGGTAACCCCTGAAATTTCGTTTGAAAGGTCCCTCTTTCTGAGATACTAGGTCTTTATACTCAGTGATATCTGGGGTATTATTCCGGGACTTCTGATTTTGCGGAAGCAATGGCCTAGTCCCCGTATAATACTTTCTGCTTGCTGGAAATATAGCGCCGCCCTCAGCAAAAATGATGAAACAATAAAATTGATAATCATTGTTGTTGAAGAAAAGATCCTCTAAAGGGAACACACCAAAAGTTAAACCGTCATCTCTCTACTGAACGGAAGTTCTGACCTGAGCTCTCACGGTGTCGCATACTAACCCCTTACAGATATCATCTAGGTATACTCACCTGTAAGACTGAATATTGGGATCTGGATTCGGGAGTATATTCAAGAGGTGGGACACATGAATGAGTTTAAGTTCTTAATACATCTAATTCGTATCCTGAATTAGTTGAAGTTTGTATGAAAATTTAAGTGGATCAGTATATCGACAATCTAAGTGAATTGTTTAATTCTTAATGTGTAAGTTAGCTCAACGGTACTTGTGACTTGTCAAAAACTGATATGATCCTCTAACGCAAACTCAAACAAAAATATTGCTTGTAAATATGTTTGTACATATTTCTTTACTGCTTTATATTTTCAGAAAATACAAAAAGATTTTTGATTCTGCTTTATTTTCGACAACTGATGTCTAAGATGCTGAGTGTCAAAATCTTAGTAAGCTGATTGTGTTTCTGAAAATAAAACAAGTTCATTAATTTGAAACTTGAATTTTATAAAAAATCAAAAACAGTTTGTGATATCTCCAAGGTCATTAGTTTGGACTTGGAAGATGAACTGTGAGGGATTTTGGATACTTGATATTGCCAAATCTGTAAAGATTGTTGATATGGGGAGTGATTTAGAAAAGATTGAATTGCCAGATTACGATTTCTGGAAGTTTAAAATGTTGTTACTTATAAATGTATGAGTGTTGCAGATAGTGTACCAGACTATGATCCCGGAAGCTGAGTCTAAGGGGGAGTCTGAAGACGAGCTCAAAGCAAAGGAAAGCTTGTAACCGGAAAACAAGGTGTCGATCCCTAAAGCATGGAAGCTTGACGAAAGGGGGAGCCTGAAGATGTGAAGAAAGATTGATAGGATACTTACAGTGTTAGAGCCAGAGATAGAGGATGAAGACTGATCAAGACTGAAGATGTGTCATGATAGAGATTAGACACTGAAGACTTCATCAATATCCAAGGGGGGGGGGGTCTGTTAGTGCACTATGTCTATTGACTTCGTCTTGTATTAAGTCATGTAATAGGATTGGATAGGATAACCAGTGTTCGGGGTGCGAGAAACAGATTTTGAGGAAATAGGTGGTGATTCCGCTTGAAAGTGTCAAGTGACAGGTTCAAGCGAAATCAACTTAACTGATTTCGCTTGAAGCATCCATGTCCATTTCAAGCGAAATCTGCATTAGTATATATAGGTGCACTTGGTTATTCATTTGTAAGATTCGGATATGAGTAGCGAAGCTCTGCCGAATTGTCTCCAGGTTGTAAATCAGTATCATATCAATATAAGAGACATTTAAATTGAATCGAGTGTCCGTTTCACTGATTCCGCCTTTGATTCAGATATAAAGCTCTTCTGATTGACTCAGTCAGGTCGTACAGCGATCCTACAATATATATATATATATATATATATAGGGTCAGGATTTAGAGAGAACGGTGAAAAGTATGAGAACGGTGAGAACGATTTTGGTGGTGACATGTGGCATTGATGCTAAATTACACTAAGGGGTAATATTTTCAAAAAAACCACTCACATGAACTGGGTGTTCAAATAAAACGCCATAAAAACACCCAATTCAGAAAAACGCCATGAAAAATACCCAGTTAAAAACGCCATAAAACTCTCATTTCAGAAAACGCCATGTAAAAACTCAGTTGAAAACGCCATAAAACACTCAGTTCAGAAAAACGCCATGAAAATACCTAGTTAAAACGCCATAAAAACATCTAGTTCAGAAAAACATTGTTAGAAATGTAGGCTTAGAAAACAAATGCAGTATGCAAGCAATGCAGAATAGAGCAGCAGCAGTTGCTCTATTGTTTGATGCGCTAATCAGATAATAGATGCTCTAGTACTAGATGCTCTAATCAGATGCTCTAGTACTAGATGCTCTAACAGATGCTCTAATATGTGGCATGCGTTATTATGTGGGATGCGCTATTATGGAGCAAGTTCAGAAAAACGCCATGAAAATATCTTGTCTATAAAATGCCATAAAATACTCAGTTCGGAAAAACGTCATAAAACCTAGTTAATTTTTTTTCAAAAAGTATATCAATAGTATACTCGTTGGAAAGATAAAAAAACGCTGAGTTTTATGGTGTATTTTTTTTCGAAAAATAATCATGTATAAAAAAGTTATTGCCGTTTAAATATGATGGGGGATAATGACATGTGATTAGCATGTGCACATTTGCTTGGATCTTCCTATTTTACCCCTCCTGGTAGTTCCAAGGCCCCTATTATTTACAAAAATGTCACCGCATCAATCTAAGTCACAAACCACTAAGATCTTGTGGCTGAGAATCATTCTCACCGTTCTCACACTTTGAGGCGTTCTCTCCTGATCCTGTTCCTATATATATATATATATATATATATATATATGTGTGTGTGTGTGTGTGTGCGGTGACGGAACTAGAACATTAACTCAGGGGTATCCTAAAAAAAATGCACCGCGCAATCGTACAATATTAAAAAAACGACAATAAATAAATAAAGTAAAACAAATATCTAATAGATTTGTCCTCTTCTTTTTTTCATAGCTTGAAATCGTTCCATCACATCGTCGTCTTTTACTTCACGTAAAAAATCATTTTCGACTGCACAAACCATAGCATTGTTTAAAAATTCTGGGCCCGTTCGATTGCGTAAATCCGTCTTGACAAGCTTCAATTTCGAAAAACATCTTTCACGGTTGTGGCTGCAACCGGTAAAAGCAAAGCTAGCTTCACTACCCGATAAACTGAAGGAAAAGAACTATGTGTTCTCGTTTCAACCATAACACGCACAAGATCACTTATTCTATTCAAGTTTGCAAATTTATCACCATCACTTATAGTGTGATGAAATGGGCAATTGGGATTTGGGCTTATTATTTTCAATTGATTGGTATCCTCGTAGTTGTGCCATGCCGTGCATTAAAACATCAAGGCAATTGGGCAATTATTTACAATCTTTTATTATTTTGGGCTAACATATTGGGCAATTGGGCTTATTATTTACAATCTTCAATTAATTGATTTGGGCTAACATATTGAGCAATTGGGATTTGGGCTTATTATTTTCAATTGATTTGGGCTTACAGACTCTTTTTAGTGGTGTCCTCATAGTTGTTCAGGGGTATCCTTGGTATTAAAACCGAAAAAAAATTACACTACCGATAAAAAGTTGAGCCGTAGCCCGTGCGACGGCTCGGACAACATAAGGTCCGCCCCATATATGTGTGAGGGGAGAATGCATCAATTTTTGTCTTTTATGGAGCGTCTCAAACATCCGGAGGGAGACGAGGAGGACGCCGCATGGGGGGGGGGATGGTGTTGGGTTTGGCGCCGGTGGGGGACGATCCAAGGCTGATCCCCAGACCGTTGTATGTATCAAACTATCGAACTTATCTTTTAATGTGAAAAACTTCTCAAAGTTACATTTTGATTACCTGTTTTCCATGTTATAATAGGTTACCATTTAATTTAACTTCTGATACTTCTTTTAGGTTTACAATTAGGGTTTCTTTAGTGTTCTTCTTTGATGGTGGTTGGAGGCTGTACTTTGCTATGGAAGGTGATTGACAGAGGCAGATGTGTTCAAGTGTTCCTCGCTCAAGAACATCTAACTAGGATTCTTGAGACCTTTACATCCACATGGTATCATTCCAAACATGGAAAGTTAACTAATTTAGAGTTATCTTTGAGAGTATCTTGTGAAATTACAAATACTATTATGAGTAAATAGGTAAATCATGGTTTGTCTATAACATCTAGTAATATAGGAACAAAAAAAAGCCATATGTCTCATAAATAGTATATGCATAGGGCATTTATCATGTTGGTTAGCAGGTTGATAGGTTCAAGGCAGATTTCAGATTGAAGAGATCAAAAAATTCAGGTTGCCAGGTTAAATATAGGCAAAACCTAACCTAACCAAACCAACACTACCACACACATCTATACTTTATTTTAACACATATAAGGGGGACCAAAAGATAATTTTACATAATTTTTTGACAATGTGTAGTGGTAAAGGAAAACCTTTAGGTATTATTCGTCTTGTGACGGTCCAGTCAGCAATGGACATTATGGGGCGTTTTTTTCTAAAACGAGCGTAGTAGGGATGTGAGCATTGTGGGACATTATGTTAAAAGGGGTGTAAAAGAATTAAATAAATAAAAAAACCATCAAAAAAAGTGATTGGCCAAAGAAAAAGAAGGTTACCTATGTGATTGACCAACAATATCTTCATCAGGCGTTCAATTTTGCACGTCCCAACCAAATTTTTGAAGAAAATCGCCCCCGGGGATGGTGTGCGGGCGTTTTGGGGCGTTTTTGAGGCAATTCACGCCCAAATACTGCCCCACTACGGGTAGTCTTAGACTCTAAGTAAATAAAACTTTAAAAATATATCGTATAATCTTTTAAAACATATTATTGATTTTTAATTCGACTTCCTCCCACAATTTTTAAACGAACAACAACTTTTTTGTATATTAATTTTTTTAAATAAAAATTACACGATAAATACAGCCATTTTATCCTCGTTAATTTGAGTATATGATATTGATATAGTTTTTTATTTAAAAACAATTAACATTAATAGGTGTCATGAATAAAATTGTTTAAATTTTAAAATTGCTAGACTTTGTATTTTTTGTAGCTAACTTAGTTTGGAATAGGCGATATTCTCTCCCAAATTTATAGGATTACTTTTGTATATATCCTATACGATGTAAATGCTAGTATTCAACTTTTGACCATATTATCTCTTCATATAGTATCAAGTCAGGCCCTGGGTTGAACCCTAATTCCCGTCGGCAGCCACCATCGCCCATTTCTTCTACCAACTTGTTTCTTCAATCTTCTTCCATGGCTTCACCATCTTCTTCTTCTCCCACGGATTTCAACAACACCTCTCTTCAAACCATTCTTCATCTCATCACCATCTAGCTCTCATCCACAAACTACCTACCCTGGAAAAACCCAATCCATCCGGTTCTTGCTTTCCTCAATCTGCTCAAGCACGTTGATGGTACCCCACCACCTACCGATTCCGTCACCACCGACGGAAAATCAATCCCGAATCCTGAATTTCTTGCTTGGAAAGCAAATGATCAGAAATTAGTCGTTCTTATTCAGTCCACCCTCACCGAAGAAGCCATGCCCGAGCTCATCGGACTCACCTCGGCTCGCCAAGTTTGGCATGCTCTCAACCATGCCTACGGTCACTGCTAGGTTGAACGGATACACACCCTTCGTGATTCCCTTCGACAACTAAAAAAGGGAACCACCTCCGAGTCCGATTTTGGCAAAAAATTCAAAGCCTTTTGTGACCAAATTGTTGTTATTGGGCATCCCGTCTCTAACGAGGATAAGCGCCATTGGTTCCTATGTGGTCTCGGTTCCACATTTGAAAACTTCTCCACTTCTCCCCGAATGGTTCGACCCGCCCCATCATTTCGTCAGGTTCTTGCCCAAGCCAAAAATCATGAGATTTTTATTGCAACCATAAATACTCAATCCCCACCGCAAGTCGCTTTCTCAGCTCACGCTGACAGAAACTCGCACCACTCCAAACCCACCCGTGGCACCTCCTCCGGTCGCTACCGTGCCTCTTCCTCCGGCCGTACCTGATACTACAATCCCAAAAGTGTCACAACCCTAAATTCCACGTGTCACCGGTGGGCCCGGTGGGGGAGTATCGTGACGTGGTTGGCAACATAATAGTCAAACAACACAATAATCAATATGCACAGCGGAAGCAAATTTAAAAATATGATACAACCGAATTTAATATTGTAATATCAAATGTCACAATTATTCGGAAGTTTATCCACAGATGGATCGAAAATAAAATAGTATTAATAGTTCAACAGACTTCAGGCATCTTAAGCTTGCGAGACTTCTAGTGATGCTAAGGAGAAATCCCAGCCAATTACGCTTAGTACCTGCATTTAATCTTTTTGGGAAAATACGTCAGTTTACACTGGTAAATACATTCAACTGACTCATTTTGGAAAATGATTAAAAATTGGTTTGGATGCACGTGGCATAAACATTTTATTTAACTTGGGAGAATTATTTAATATGATAATCTTGTGAACGAATTACATGTTCCTTGTGCGTTCAGTAGCCCGGATCTTGTCCGGGTTAAAGATCAATAGACACACCACAATATTCTTTTGTGCACTGACGGGTGTACGCCTACACCCCGCGCTTAAGTCGTGGCCATTTCGTAAAATGATGCCAAGGATATCCGGGACATGGTCATTAACCCCCCAAAGGCTTTAAGTAACAAAATTGTTTAAACAAGCCGATCAAATTAATCAATTACCCACTCAACGGTGGAGGATTTAATGCCCGATCAAGCGGTATACTATATACCGTAACCCAAGCCCGTATAGGGGAAATAAGTTAAAAGTATTTACCTGAGCAAAGTATAAATCACAATAAGCAAAATGTAGGTAGCTTTTACTGGTCTCCTATTCTGGAACAAAGGTTTATAATAACCTATTAGAATACTAACGGGTCTTTAATTAAGCTTAAGCTTAGACCGGTTAGTTTTAACGATACGGTTCGTACGCACGATTAAGCGAAGACCGGATAGAATGTGATTTAGACCCGACAAGTTCAGAGACTTGTTTAATATGGGTCCTTCATGCACATTCTGGATTTTGAGATAAAACCGATAAGGTTTGACCCGTTTCGGCTAATTTATGTAAACTTGTTACATAAACCGAACGCGTAATAAGCGTAACGGGAAATAATGAGAGCCATTTACAGGTTTCCTAAGTTAATATGCTCCAAATATGTTGTGACATCAGTAAGGTGTCTTTTATTATGCCCGAAACGAATTTAAACACAAACTATGCCCCGTAGGGGTAGTTTGGTCATTTTAAAGGTTGTAAAGAGTTTAAGTAGTATCCTGAGTTACAGGTCTGATGTAATCATCAAAAATACTTAGTTTACTGATTTATAATAGTAAGGTATTGTAGGTATGTGAAATTTATCAATTATAACCAAACTATGCCCCGTAGGGGTATTTTGGTAATTTCACATAAGCCGAAAAACTCAAAACTAAAGTCTGAGTTTAACAACCTTTGCTTACTGTTAGAATATTATAATTTGCCTCAAATATATGTAGGTATCAACCCTTGTATGTTTAAAATAGTTTTAGTACATACTATGCGTTAAAAACGCTTAAAAAGGCGATTAAAGGCCATTTCCGGGTTCAATACTTAAATCTGATATTTTTATATTGCTAGAAGGCTTAAAATAATTTATTTATCATATGTGATCAGTAGCAAAAGGTTTTAAGTCGTTTAGATATGTAAAACTCATTTTATGGCCCGTTAGGGCAAAACAGACAATTACCGGATTAAGCCTACGACTACTAGTTATGCTCAGCCAAAAATTTATTAAAAATCTTTAAAAATCGCAAAATAATATATTACATCAGTGGGTAAAAGATTTGATATCAAAAAGTAGGCTTAACTAGGCTATACGCTAATTACGCCGTTTTATTAACAGAAAGCTTAAATTTTACGCTAACGAGCATAACTCTTAACCTACACCTCAAACTGATGTCAAATTTTGTATGCAAGTTTAAATATCAGTAATTAAAGTTTCTACTCTTTTACATTTCCAAAAATCACGTTTTAAGGTAATAAGGGCATAATGGTCAACATATGAGCAATTAACGGAATCATGCGAATTAATTGGATAACTAATGATCCGAGGTGTATATTCACAGTGGGTTATACTCGCATGTAACCTGGTCCAAATAAAGCTCTAAGGAATTTCTAAATCATGCCTAAACGGGTCAGAACTGAAAGTCAAAGTATAAGTCAAACTATGCGACTTTCGGTTCCGAACAGGAAATTTGTCGGGTTGAACATGTTTAGACATGTTCTTACACTTATTACTAAGTTATAACAATGATCAAATAGGTTGTATATGATCTACATTGCTAATTATGCATAAATTGTAATTTAAGTATCCTGTTGACTTTTTCTTAGCAAGTTTGACTCGACTTTTGACCTGGTTAGAGTGGTAACCAGGGGGAACCCTTTTAAGGGTTTATTACCCACATAATTACCAACTTATATCTACTTTTGATTCGACTAATCACTGGACCATTAGTGATTAATCTTAAAGTCAACCGTTAATTACGACGGTTTGACTTTTAAGCTAAAACTAAGCTAAAACTCAATTAAGAAAGGATTAGTAGACTTACTGAAGTCCTATGCACGAAATGTGATCAGTTGAGAGAAGGCTTGAGCTCCAGAATTGATCAGAAGTGAAAGAATGAAGGTGTGATCAAAGTGGTAAAGCATGAGGCCTTTTATAGTAAAATTTTCACCACAAATTGTTGACACCAAGGTCTACAACCCACCCCAACTGATCAACACATGTTCCTAGTGCTTAGGGGGTGTCTATGGGTCGCCCTTAATGCAAAATATCTGATAAAGGGTCGGTTAAACGCGAATGTAGGAGGTTGTCCAAGGTTTCTGTTACTGTAAGTCTGACGCGGCCCGCATGAGTTTTAACCAAACCTTACGCGGGCCGCATGGCCTTTCTGATCAGATTTTACATTTTCAAGTTTCCACATCTTTGTCCCTTGGCTCTTCGAAAGGGCAACGGAGCTTATTTCTTGCAATTTGACCTCTTCTTATTTACCTACAAGGGCTTTAGGACTTATACCCACTTTGCCAAGTCCCTGGACACTTCCGGTTAACCCGAAAAGTCATAACTTTCAATATTAACGCTTTAACCCCTCGCACACGAATTTGATCATAACTTTCTCATACGATAACGAAACTTTATGAAATTTATATCGCGCATTCTAGTGAGCATAATTAACAGTTACAAAGCTTCGGGGTTGTCAAAAGGTCACTCAGAGGTATATCTTAAACATGTTGACACATTTAGCCCCTGTAGTTTGTAATCTCTCACTTTTAGCTCCGTATGATCCATGATTTATTCGTTTGAAGGTATGAGCATCTTGTAGGGTTAATATACAATATATTTATTCACTGTTGACATTTAGAATACGTATATCCACATACTTTCCATGATTGTCAACTTTAGTCCTTCTATAATATTTCTTTCACACGTTTAAACATTTGACACGTGTCTACACATTATAGGACGTGAATTTTCGAGGTGTTACATCCTCACCCCCTTAAAATAAATCTCGACCTGAGATTTACTGAAATAAATAAAGGTACTTTTCTTTCATCGTGGATTCAACCTCCCACGTGTATTCGGGACCTCTACGGGCGTCCCATTTGACCTTAACAATAGGTACATGCTTCCTTCGAAGCTTCTTTACCTGTCGATCTTCAATCGACAAAGGTTTTTTCACAAATTTTAAGCTCTCATCTATATGCACATCTGAATGCGGTATTACCAGTGATTCATCAGCGAAGCACTTCTTCAGATTGCAGATGTGGAACACATTGTGAATTCCATTGAGCTCTTCCGGTAAGTTTAACTTATAGGCAACTGACCCGACACGTTCGATAACCTCGAAAGGTCCTATGTATCTCGGGCTTAGCTTGTCTTTCTTACCAAATCGCATCACTCCCTTCCAGGGTGATACTTTAAGTAGGACTTTGTCACCTACTTCGAAGTTAAAAGCTTTACGCTTTGGATCAGCGTAGCTCTTCTGCCTATCTCGGGCAGCTTTGAGACGGTCACGAATCTGGACAATCTTGTCCGTCGTTTCAAAGACTATCTCTGGTCCTGATAATTGGACATCTCCAACTTCCGCCCAACAAACGGGCGATCTACACTTTCTACCGTATAATGCCTCGAAGGGCGCAGCCTTAATGCTGGTATGGTAGCTATTGTTGTAGGAGAATTCAATTAATGGTAGGTTCTTATCCCAACTACCACCCAAATCGATCGCACATGCACGTAGCATGTCTTCCAACGTTTGAATAGTACGCTCACTTTGACCGTCTGTCTGAGGATGGTAAGCCGTACTAAAATTTAATCGTGTGCCCAAGGATTGTTGGAAACTCTTCCAAAAATGTGACGTGTATCTAGTATCTCGGTCAGAGATAATAGACACAGGTATGCCATGTAAAGCTACAATCTTATCAACGTATAACTGGGCTAACATATCGGAGCTATAAGTCTCCTTGATGGGTAAGAAATGTGCTGACTTAGTCAGTCTGTCAACTATAACCCATATCATATCATTTCCTTTCCTTGTCTTGGGTAACTTGGTAATAAAATCCATAGTTACCATTTCCCACTTCCAAGTAGGAAGTTCTGGCTGTTGTAGCAAACCTGACGGTTTCTGATGCTCGGCTTTGACTTGCGCACATGTCAAGCATTTAGCTACATGAGTGGCTACAGACTTCTTCAAGCCTATCCACCAATAATTTTCCTTTAGATCCTGGTACATCTTATCAGCTCCAGGATGAACGGAGTATTTGGAACTATGGGCTTCCTGGAGGATGACATCTCGAAGTCCTCCAAAAATTGGAACCCATATTCGCCCATTTAATCTTAGAATTCTGTCCTTGCTAAGAGTTAACTGCTCCTAAGTTACTCCTAACTTTTCATTAGGGTAGTTAGCTTCCAACACAGCTTCCTTCTGTGCAGCTAACAACCTTTCAATCAAATTATTCTTTATCTCCATGCGCTTGGCGTTGATTCGGATGGGTTTCACCCTCTCCTTTCGACTCAAGGCATCGGCGACTACATTCGCCTTGCCGGGATGGTACTTGATTTCACAATCATAATCATTCAGAGTTTCCATCCAACGGCGTTGCCTCATGTTTAATTCTTTCTGATTAAACAGATGCTGGAGGCTCTTGTGATCAGAATAGATCACACACTTGATTCCATAAAGATAATGCCTCCACAGTTTTAGTGCGAACACAACGGCACCCAACTCCAAGTCGTGGGTGGTGTAATTCTTTTCGTGCACCTTTAACTGTCGCGATGCATAGGCAATAACCTTGCCTTTCTGCATAAGCACGCACCCCATGCCAGTGTGCGATGCATCGCAGTAAACCACAAAATCTTCTATTCCATCTGGCAATGTCAGTACTGGGGTGTTGCTCAATTTCTACTTTAGGATATCAAAGGACTCTTTCTGCTTAGGGCCCCAAATGAACTTTACTTTCTTCTTAGTCAAGGAAGTTAGGGGTGCAGCAATCCTTGAAAAATTTTCAATGAAACGCCGGTAATATCCTGCCAATCCCAGGAAGCTACGAATCTCTGTATGCGTCTTTGGTTCTTGCCAGTTCATAACTTCTTCAACCTTAGCGGGATCCACTTGGATACCACGCTCACTAACCACGTGTCCAAGGAATTGGACCTCTCGAAGCCAAAATTCACACTTGGAGAATTTGGCATAGAGCTTCTCTTGATGCAGGAGTTTGAGAATACATCGAAGGTGTTTCTCATGGTCAGCTTGATTCTTCGAATAGATAAGAATGTCATCGATGAAAACGATGACGAATTTATCTAAGTACGGCTTGCAAACGCGATTCATGAGATCCATGAACGCGGCCGGTGCATTAGTGAGCCCAAAAGGCATCACTAGGAACTCGTAATGATCATAACGAGTCCTAAATGTTGTTTTGTGTACGTCTTCATCTCTAACCTTCAGTTGATGGTAGCCTTACCTTAAATCAATCTTTGAGAAATAACTTGCTCCTTGCAATTGATCGAACAAATCGTCAATCCTGGGCAGAGGATACCTATTCTTTATCGTGACTTTATTAAGCTCACGATAATCGATGCACAGACGCATCGATCCATCCTTCTTCTTCACAAATAGGACTGGCGCTCCCCATGGAGACGAACTAGGTTTAATGAAACCCTTGGCTAGCAATTCGTCTAACTGTGTCCTCAATTCCTTCATTTCTGTGGGCGCCAACCTATAAGGTGCTCTAGCAACTGGTGCTGCTCCGGGGATGATATCAATCCTGAATTCCACTTGCCTATCTGGTGGCAAGCCAGGTAGTTCTTCCGGAAAAACTTCTGGGAATTCAGAGATGACAGGGATGTCTTCTATCTTCGGTTTGGGTTCATCAATAATCACTTGTGCCATGTAGATGACACAACCCTTCTTTAAACATTTTGAAGCCTTGAGCATAGTCACTTGCTCAGGCAGCCCATACTGGGTATCTCCCCGAATGGTAAGTGATTCACCAGACGGAGTCTTTATCACCACTTGTTTCTTGTTACAAACAATTTGGGCCTGGTTATGAGATAACCAGTCCATACCCAAGACTATGTCAAAACCGGCTAATTTAAATGGAAGCAGAGACAGAGGAAAAGAATGGTTCTTAATGGATAAAACACATCCATCTAACACAGTTGAGACGGTTTCTAGGGTGCCATCTGCTAACTCCACCTCATAATTCACATTTAAGGTTTTGACAGGTAATTTCAGCAATTTGCAAAATTTATGATCTACAAACGACTTATCAGCGCCTGAATCAAATAGTACTCTTGCAAAGACATCATTTACAAGGAAAGTACCTGTAATAACGTTGTCGTCTAGAATCGCTTCCTTTGCGTCCATTCTGAAGACTCTAGCATTAGTCTTCTTGGCCTCTTCAGACTTCTTGGTGTACATAGGGCAGTTGGTTTTAATGTGGCCCTTTTCATTGCAACGGTAGCACGTTGCGTCTTTCATCTTCTTGCAATCCAAGGTTTTGTGATCCGTGGACTTGCATATACCACAAGCATAGGTTTTTGACTGAGTCTGCGAGTTCGACTCGAGTCTGCATTTTCCAAAGTGCTGCTTCTTGCAAATTTTGCATTTGGGCTTCTCACCAGAATTATGCCCATCTTTCCTTGACTCCGATCCTTTCTTGTTGTCACCATTCCCACGGTGCTTCTTATTCGATCTACGTGAACTATCATCCTCACGTTTCCTCTTCTCAGCCTCCTTATTCCTCAGCGATCTCTGCCTGACCGCATCCAAGGTGAGGGATAAGGATATGTCAGCTACAGATCTAAAAGTAGCTGGCCGAGAAGCTTTCACGCTTGCCTTGATTTCCAGGGCTAAACCACCGATAAATCGAGCTATCCTTTTTGGTTCCAGGGTTACCAGATAAGGAACCAACCGGGACATCGTGTTGAAGCTCGTTAGGTAAGCTTGACTGTCAAGGTTTGTCATCACCAATGATAGAAAATCAGACTCTATCTTCTCCACCTCATGCTGAGGGCAGTAATTTTCTCTGATAAGGGCAACAAATTATTCCCACGACATGTTGTACAATGGGATTTTCCGGTGGCTTGAATCAGAGATCTCCACCATGCTAACGCTTCACCCTTAAAAGACTGCGACATAAACTTGACCACGTCTCTCTCAGCGCATCCGCTGATATCCACAACCGTGTCCATCTCATCCAGCCACGTCATACAATCAATGGCTCCTTTCTCCCCAGTGAAATCCCGGGGTTTGCAGGAAACGAAATATTTATATGAGCAACCCTTCTCACGGGGCCCTTGGTTTAGTATAACCTGCTGAGATGGAGCACTGTGGTTCGAGGAGCGTCGATCATCATCTTTCTTCGGGTCTTCCTTCTTGGACGGTGGCTTTGAAGGCTGTGTAGATAGGGTCCTACTACGAGTCCCACTATACTCTTCGTACTGCCTTTCCAATGCCTGTGTAACTGCGCCGTCTATTATTGCTTTCAATTCAGCACCCGTTAAATTAATTCGGGCATTCTCGTTATTCTCCACTGGATGACTATTACCCTCGTCCGAGTTAGCCATTTTAATTGGACTGTTGCAGAAAATAAGGACAATAATTTATTTGGGAGTTTATTATGGAATTGTCTTTTATGGCAATTCATTAACCATGGTAACAAAGACCATATTTGGTTAATTTATAAATCATATTTATTTAGGATTTCTATAATAATTTATCCTAATTATAAAACAATAATAGTTTTATTTGTGGCACAAAAGGCCTAGTCACATGGACACTTTTAATTTAATCTATGATTTCAGAGAATCAAAACATTAAGGTATACTGGCACAATAGGCCTAGTCACAAGGACGTTTATAAATTATAAGCTATGATTTCAGAGAATCAACGCATGAAGGTTTGAACCTAGTTCATTACCTTTATTTGACAGGGAGTCATTGCTACCACTGTCTTTTGGCTCATATGGAAATGAGCAGGGCCCGTAGGCGTTGTATTACCAACGTATGGTAAAAATATGATAACCTTAATTGATGATCTTAACCCATGATTCAGAGATCATTAAATTGGGTTAGGAATCTTCTAAAGAATCCTTATACATATAAAATGACGTGTGATTTTAACGAATCACGTCTGCCAGGAGTGTTAACATGTTTTCAGATGTTAACTTAGATTTGAATCTTTTGAACAGGTCTTACCATCTTGGCCTGGTCTTATGATGACCCGAAGGCTAGGTTTCACACTTTAAGATTCTTAATTAATAATTACATAGACAGATTATTTCAAAAATGAATGATTTTAATTTATTTATTTCATTTATAATTTATATATGCACATAATGGCAAACATGAAATTTATAAAACAAAAATTCCATTAATTTATTATAATATTACATGCTGCCCTAAACGGGTCTTTTTCAACAAACAAGTACCCACGCAGGGGTCAATCAACATGCTCGTCCACGCAGGGACTTTAAACAAACATAATAGTCCACGCAGGGACCTTAAACAAACAAACTAGTCCACGCAGGGACTTTAAGCAAACATCATACCCTCGCAGGGGTTAACGGAAGATAGACCCACGCAGGGGTCAAAACAAACACACATACATACCCACGCAGGGGCTTAAACAAATACAGGAAATACAGGCCCACGCAGGGGCTCGACTGATATAAGGAAAAACAACAGTGGAAGGATTCAATGATCTTTCTTGCTTTTCCCTTTGATCAAGCTCGTTAATCCTTGGAAGAAAGTCTGTCTCTCCCTGCGGTCTCTGTGAACTTCCCGTTCAACTTGATTCAACCTCTGAAGGAGTTCTTCATGCTCGGGTGGGGAGAACCTAGGCGGCTGCGATTGAGTCTGAATAATAGGCCTAGGAGGTATCTGGTACCCATGTGTTGGGTACCCTACTCCCCATGGATCCCCATAGGGTCCTTGGGTGTTGTAGTTCGCCGCTACCATGTAGGGGTCGGCCTCCACGTAACCATAGTTGTGGTGAGTCGGCGGTTCAAACGGGTTATACGCCATGGAACCCGTATATGCCGGAATTGGGTTGTCAAAACCCATTGGCGGTGGCCGTGGTACAGCTGGGTTGGAGGGTCCACCCATTTGTGGGTCCTCCTGATGTGGCGGATAGTGGCTGCCACTGGATTGACGTGGGGAACTGAAATGGAAATCCCCTGCTCGTGACAACATGCGCGCACCGGTTCTCCTTCGCCTCGGTGGTTGCGGAGGTGCCGGCTGCACTGGCGGCGGTGGAGGCAGTGGCGTGACTGCCACGAATCTGGAATCCACAGAGGGATCCTGTTGTTGCTGCGGCTGCTGCTGCTCAGGAGACGAATGGTGAGGAGGTGTATAGTACCACTCGTGCCTGGTGAACATAGCTTGAAAGCTATCTGGACCAACATAGGGTGATCCATGGAAAGAAGATCCGTCAGAGATCTCTATCGGATGGTTTGGAGTACCACTTGCAGGTTCGACGGGGTCCGTATCCTCGTCCATGTCGTCCGCGTGATCGCCAGAGAAATGATCCTCTGGCCCCAGTGGGTTGAAACCCACGGGTTCTTGGATGTAATTCGCCGGGTTAAACCGGCCCCTAAAAACTGATGTAGGGTCACCGAAAGAATGATGCGATAAAGATCGCTGCAACGGTACATATGAGGGTTGAGGGTTGTTGGGCTCGTAATCCGGTTGTGGCCCATAAGGGTTTTGGACCGGAGGTGTGGAGCTGTGTGACACCGATCTTCTGGCTGGTTCAAACAAGTTCCTTCTGTTCTGCCGAGGGTCGTCACTCTCGGTAGTGGACGGAGCTCGCGCATGTGATGGTCCAGCTTCATTATCATTGGGGGCGGTGACTGGCCCCTTGCCTCTTCCTCTTCTCCTGAAGAATCTTGGCGGCATTTTGTAAATCCTGTCAAAATAGCATGAGATAACAAAACAAAAATATATACAAAATAAAGGACAACACAAACAAAGTGGAATTGGTCCTATGTTATATGTCTAGACTCGAAAGTTAGAATTGTGCAATTGTGTAATGAAATTAAACACAAAAGGCTAGTGTTTAATTCACTCAGTGTTGGCTCTGATACCAACCTGTCACACCCATAAATTCCACGTGTCACCGGTGGGCCCGGTGGGGGAGTATCGTGACGTGGTTGGCAACATAATAGTCAAACAACACAATAATCAATATGCACAGCGGAAGCAAATTTAAAAATATGATACAACCGAATTTAATATTGTAATATCAAATGTCACAATTATTCGGAAGTTTATCCACAGATGGATCGAAAATAAAATAGTATTAATAGTTCAACAAACTTCAGGCATCTTAAGCTTG
Source organism: Helianthus tuberosus (assembly GCA_030545235.1). NCBI lineage: Eukaryota > Viridiplantae > Streptophyta > Magnoliopsida > Asterales > Asteraceae > Helianthus > Helianthus tuberosus. The sequence continues at coordinate 360,249 of JARYGA010032181.1, forward strand.
CGAGACTTCTAGTGATGCTAAGGAGAAATCCCAGCCAATTACGCTTAGTACCTGCATTTAATCTTTTTGGGAAAATACGTCAGTTTACACTGGTAAATACATTCAACTGACTCATTTTGGAAAATGATTAAAAATTGGTTTGGATGCACGTGGCATAAACATTTTATTTAACTTGGGAGAATTATTTAATATGATAATCTTGTGAACGAATTACATGTTCCTTGTGCGTTCAGTAGCCCGGATCTTGTCCGGGTTAAAGATCAATAGACACACCACAATATTCTTTTGTGCACTGACGGGTGTACGCCTACACCCCGCGCTTAAGTCGTGGCCATTTCGTAAAATGATGCCAAGGATATCCGGGACATGGTCATTAACCCCCCAAAGGCTTTAAGTAACAAGACTGTTTAAACGAGCCGATCAAATTATTCAATTACCCACTCAACGGTGGAGGATTTGATGCCCGATCAAGCGGTATACTATATACCGTAACCCAAGCCCGTATAGGGAAAATAAGTTAAAAGTATTTACCTGAGCAAAGTATAAATCACAATAAGCAAAATGTAGGTAGCTTTTACTGGTCTCCTATTCTGGAACAAAGGTTTATAATAACCTATTAGAATTCTAACGGGTCTTTAATTAAGCTTAAGCTTAGACCGGTTAGTTTTAAAGATACGGTTCGTACGCACGATTAAGCGAAGACCGGATAGAATGTGATTTAGACCTGACAAGTTCAGAGACTTGTTTAATATGGGTCCTTCATGCACATTCTGGATTTTGAGATAAAACCGATAAGGTTTGACCCGTTTCGGCTAATTTATGTAAACTTGTTACATAAACCGAACCGAACGCGTAATAAGCGTAACGGGAAATAATGAGAGCCATTTACATGTTTCCTAAGTTCATATGCTCCAAATATGTTGTGACATCAGTAAGGTGTCTTTTATTATGCCCGAAACGAATTTAAACACAAACTATGCCCGTAGGGATAGTTTGGTCATTTTAAAGGTTGTAAAGAGTTTAAGTAGTATCCCGAGTTACAGGTCTGATGTAATCATCAAAAATACTTAGTTTACTGATTTATAACAGTAAGGTATTGTAGGTATGTGAAATTTATCAATTATAACCAAACTATGCCCCGTAGGGGTATTTTGGTAATTTCACATAAGCCGAAAAGCTCAAAACTAAAGTCTGAGTTTAACAACCTTTGCTTACTGTTAGAATATTATAATTTGCCTCAAATATATGTAGGTATCAACCCTTGTATGTTTAAAATAGTTTAGTACATACTATGCGTTAAAAACGCTTAAAAAGGCGATTAAAGGCCATTTCCGGGTTCGATACTTAAATTTGATATTTTTATATTTCCAGAAGGCTTAAAATAATTTATTTATCATATGTGATCAGTAGCAAAAGGTTTTAATTCGTTTAGATATGTAAAACTCATTTTATGGCCCGTAAGGGCAAAACCGACAATTACCGGATTAAGCCTACGACTACTAGTTATGCTCAGCCAAAAATTTATTAAAAATCTTTAAAAATCCCAAAATAATATATTACATCAGTGGGTAAAAGATTTGATATCAAAAAGTAGGCTTAACTAGGCTATACGCTAATTACGCCGTTTTATTAACATAAAGCTTAAATTTTACGCTAACGAGCATAACTCTTAACCTACACCTCAAACTGATGTCAAATTTTGTATGCAAGTTTAAATATTAGTAATTAAAGTTTCTACTCTTTTACATTTCCAAAAATCACGTTTTAAGGTAATAAGGGCATAATGGTCAACATATGAGCAATTAACGGAATCATGCGAATTAATTGGATAACTAATGATCCGAGGTGTATAATCACAGAGGGTTATACTAGCATGTAACCTGGTCCAAATAAAGCTCTAAGGAATTTGTAAATCATGCCTAAACGGGTCAGAACTGAAAGTCAAAGTATAAGTCAAACTATGCGACTTTCGGTTCCGAACCGGGTCTAAACAGGAAATTTGTCGGGTTGAACATGTTTAGACATGTTCTTACACTTATTACTAAGTTATAACAATGATCAAACAGGTTGTATATGATCTACATTGCTAATTATGCATAAATTGTAATTTAAGTATCCTGTTGACTTTTTCTTAGCAAGTTTGACTCGACTTTTGACCTGGTTAGAGTGGTAATCAGGGGGAACCCTTTTAAGGGTTTATTACCCACATAATTACCAACTTATATCTACTTTTGATTCGACTAATCACTGGACCATTAGTGATTAATCTTAATGTCAACCGTTAATTACGACGGTTTGACTTTTAAGCTAAAACTAAGCTAAAACTCAATTAAGAAAGGATTAGTAGACTTACTGAAGTCCTATGCACGAAATGTGATCAGTTGAGAGAAGTCTTGAGCTCCAGAATTGATCAGAAGTGCAGGAATGAAGGTGTGATCAAAGTGGTAAAGCATGAGGCCTTTTATAGTAAAATTTTCACCACAAATTGTTGACACCAAGGTCTACAACCCACCACAACTGATCAACACATGTTCCTAGTGCTTAGGGGGTGTGTAGGGGTCGCCCTTAATGCAAAATATCTGATAAAGGGTCGGTTAAACGCGAATGTAGGAGGCTGTCCAAGGTTTCTGTTACTGTAAGTCTGACGCGGCCCGCATGAGTTTTAAGAAAACGTTACGCGGGCCGCATAGCCCTTCTGATCAGATTTTACATTTTCAAGTTTCCACATCTTTGTCCCTTGGCTCTTCGAAAGGGCAACGGAGCTTATTTCTTGCAATTTGACCCCTTCTTATTTACCTACAAGGGCTTTAGGACTTATACCCACTTTGCCAAGTCCCTGGGCACTTCCGGTTAACCCGAAAAGTCATAACTTTCAATGTTAACGCTTTAACCCCTCGCAAACGAATTTGATCATAACTTTCTCATACGATAACGAAACTTTATGAAATTTATATCGCGCATTCTAGTGAGCATAATTAACAGTTACAAAGCTTCGGGGTTGTCAAAAGGTCACTCAGAGGTATATCTTAAACATGTTGACACATTTAGCCCCTGTAGTTTGTAATCTCTCACTTTTAGCTCCGTATGATCCATGATTTATTCGTTTGAAGGTATGAGCATCTTGTAGGGTTAATATACAATATATTTATTCACTGTTGACATTTAGAATATGTATATCCACATACTTTCCATGATTGTCAACTTTAGTCCTTCTATAATATTTCTTTCACACGTTTAAACATTTGACACGTGTCTACACATTATAGGACGTGAATTTTTGAGGTGTTACAAAAAGACCACCCCACTGTCAGTTATATAGGAAGGAATATCATTTTGCATCCTCATATCCTAGCCTTGCGAGCTATGCTCAACGTACTACTCCTTTAGATGCTAATCTTGCTCAAGCTTTCCAAGCTCAATGTGGTATCACCCCGGATTGGATAGCCGACTCTGGTGCCACCGCTCACATGCTTCGCTCTACCGATAGTCTTGATGAGTCTCACACCGACACAGGTAATATTCACGTTACTTTTGGTAACGGCCAATCCTTACCGGTTTCAAATATTGGTCAATAGATTTGTAAACGAACCGAACGTTCAGCGAACAGGTGAACCGTTCTGCGGGAAGTTCGTTTATGTTCGTTCGTTTAATAAACGAACGAACATGAACAAGAAATTTCGTTCGATTAGTTAAATGAACGAACATGAACAGAGGTCTCGTTCGTTCGATTGTGTTCGTGAACGTTCAGTAAGGTGTTCATGAACATTCGTTGATTTGCGTTCGTTTATGTTCGTATATTTGTGTTTTAATTGAAGATCTTTGTACTTTCTTATATTTTATTTGTATTTTTTTATTATTAAAGTTTTAGTTATTTTATTACCCAAACAATGAAAATAGGAAACTCACTTTCATCTTGTTTATGCATCATATCCCTTTCATTTCTCATTATTTACATCGGCGAATACGATCGACCTCCGTTCCACAATAAGGGATTCAAGTTCGAGTGCTACTCTCTAGGCCATCTATCTTTATCATTCGCCGCGTTCGCCAAATTTATTTGTGTTCGTTTGTGTTCGTGAACCGTTCGCGAACACGCTCATTTCCTTAATGAACGAACACGAACATAAAACCCCGTTCGGTAAGTGTTCATGAACCGTTCGTGAACACATTTATTTCCTTAACGAACGAACACGAAAAAGGCCTTGTTAGTGTTCGTTCGGTTCATTTACAGCCCTATTGGTCAAACCACGTTTAATAATATTCCTTTACACAATGTCCTTGTGGTTCCTAATATTACCCGAAATCTATTATCCATAAGTAGACTTACTAATGATGCTCCTATTGATGTCCTTTTTTCTAATCATTTTTTTTTCATACTCAGGACCGAAAAACAGCGGTGATTCTCGCTAGAGGAACTTGTGAAAATGGATATTATGTCCTCTCCCAAGGTCACAAGTCTCTCATTGCTGCTCTTGCAGCCCCTCATCTTCGTGCATCTTTTGATAAATGGCATAACCGTTTAGGTCATGTCTCTTTTGATGTTATTTCTAGTTTGAATAAATGTGGACATGTTTTTGTTACTTATTTGTTGCCCAAACCGGGTTTATGTTCGTCTTGTGAACTTTCAAAAGCACATCATTTACCTTTTGTTGAGAATAATAAACATTCCACTCGTGTGTTAGATTTAATTCATTGTGATCTATGGGGTCCCGCACCCGTTCCATCCACGGATGGGTACTTATATTATGTCATATTTGTTGATGACTACTCTCGGTTTACTTGCTTATATCCATTGAAACTAAAGTCCGACTTTTACAACATCTTAATAAATTTCTTAAACTAGGTTCAAAACCAATTTAGATGCAATCAAAAAGTCTTTCAAAGTGACGGAGGCACTAAATTCACAAACAACCATGTTCAAACTTTGTTTCATCAACACGGCATTAGTCATCGTCTATTATGCCCACACACACCTCAATAAAAAGGTCGAGCCGAACGAAAACACCGTCACATAATCGAAACGGGTTTAGCCATGTTATTCAACGCACATGCTCTGGTTCAACTTTGGTTGGAAGCATTCACTTCGGCTACATTCATCATAAACCGCTTACCTACACCTCTCCTAAATAACAAATATCCATTTGAATTATTGTTCCATCATCCTCCTTCCTACTCACCCTTTCGTGTGTTTGGTTGTCATGTTTTTCCTTACTTAAGAGATTACAACAAACACAAACTTCTTCCTCGAAGTGCTCCGTGTATTTTCATCAGAGATAGTCCCAAATACAAGGGTTATAGATGCTTCAATCCATCTACCTCGGGTGTCTATATCACTCGACATGCAAAATTCGATAAGGATAATTTTCCCTTCTCGGGCATCGTTTCCACGGTTGATGAAGCATCATTATTATTCTCAAACTTTGACACATCCATACCACCTCCTGCCCCATCTTCCGAATCCTACTCTTCTCCATCAACCAAAATTCCATCCAACATTCCTTCCCCATGTACGCTTTGTCTAGGTCACACACAAAATTCTTCCCGTCACTCTCCATCTACAACCAATCCAAGCCCAATTAATACTAACAACCCACTTCCCCCTCAACCTATCTCCACAACCGAACCTATAAACCCACTTTCACAATCGAACCCATCTCCACTCCACTCCACAACCGGTCCCACAAACCCATCAACTCAATGTCAAATTACTCCACCACTGTCACGAGCTCCCTCAATATTCCCACCAACCATACACCCAATTCAAATACCAATACTACTTCACCACCTTCAACCTCTACCCACCCCATGCATACCCGATCCAAGTCTAGAATTTACAAAACTAAACACTTTGCCAACCTTGCAGATATCTCAACAACCCAACTTCATAATAACCTCTTCACCACATCAATACCCAAGGGAATCAAAACAGCTCTTAAAAATTCCAATTGGGTTTTAGCCATGAAGGATGAATTAAAGGCACTCCATAAAAACAACACATGCGATCTTGTTCAACGTCCTACTCACTCAAATGTTGTTGGTTCAAAATGGATTTACCATATAAAATACAAAACCGATGGTTCCCTTGACCGCTACAAAGCTCGGTTGGTTGCTCAAGGCTTTACACAAGTTCCCGGCCTCGATTTCTCTCACACTTTCAGTTTGGTTGTTAAGGCCTCTACTATTCGAGTAGTCCTTAGCCTTGCCACAATTTACAACTGGCCACTTTGTCAACTAGATGTCAACAATGCCTTCTTAAACGGACATCTTTCCGAGACCGTGTACATGGAACAACCAGCCGGCTTCGTGGACTCAAAGTTCCTGAGTCATGTTTGTCGGTTATAACGAGCGTTATACGGTCTAAAGCAAGCGCCGAGAGCTTGGTTCCAAAGGCTAAGTGCTTTCCTTCTTACCCTCGGTTTTCAATGTAGTCGAGCCGACCCGTCTCTTTTTGTTTACAAAAGGGAAAATGAGTTAATCTACCTACTAGTTTATGTCGATAACATAATACTCACGGGCAACAACCAAAAGGTCATCTCCAACTTCATGGCCAGGCTTCATAACGAGTTCAAAATTAAGGACTTAGGTGCCTTAAACTACTTCCTAGGCCTTGAAGTCATCTCCAACCCTACTGGCCTCTTCCTTAGTCAGGCCAAGTATGCACATGATGTTCTGTCTCGTGCAGGGCTACTCGATGCAAAACCGGTTGCCACACCACTTACCACCACCGATTACTTCACCTCCTAGGGTAAACCGTTCCATGATCCTACCCTATATCGCTCTCTAGTAGGCGCTCTTCAATACATCACCATTACCCGACTTGATCTCTCATATGCCGTAAACCAAGCAAGTCAAATTCTTCAAAATCCCACCATCACTTATTTTCAGCTCGTCAAGCGTATTTTACATTATCTTAAAGGCACCATCTCTTATGGTTTGATGTTTCAACGGCCGTTAAAAACATCACTAATTGGTTACTCGGATGCGGATTGGGCTCATTGTATAGAAACACAATGATCCACCTATGGTTACTCAATTTACTTGGGTGGAAACTTAGTCTCGTTGAATGCAAAGGAACAACCAACCGTTGCTCGTTTAAGTTGTGAATCAGAATATCGAGCCATGGCAAACACCGCTTCGGAAATTATTTGGTTAACACACATATTAAGAGAGTTGCATGCGCTACCGCCCGATCGACCTACTCTCTTGTGTGACAACAAAAGTGCATTATTTCTAAGCCAAAACCCGGTGTCTCATAAACGAGCAAAACGTATAGACATCAATTACCACTTCATTCGAGAGTTGGTCTCCTCCGGTCGATTACACACCAAGTTTGTTCCTACCACGCTCCAGGTAGCCGACATATTTACCAAGAGTTTACCACGGCCTCTCTTTGAACTTTTTCGCACCATGCTACAAGTCGGATCACTACCTGCTAGCTTGAGGGGGGGGGGGGGGGGTAATAGGCGCCATGAATATAACTGTTTAAATTTTAAAATTGTTAACTTTGTATTTTTGGTAGCTAACATAGTTTGGAATAGGAGATATTCTCTCCCAAATTTATGGGATTACTTTTGTATATATCCTGTACGGTGTAAATGCCAGTATTCAACTTTTGACCATATTATCTCTTCACAAACATGTTACGTGATTACTAGTGTATGCCTTCGCCACCATATTGTATGTGGAAGATGTCAGCTTTAGCTAACTCATACCCACTAAAAATAGGATCATATTCATGTGGTGTTTTGGATCGATTCTGTTCCTTTTCGAATATGAGTAATACATGTTTACTTACCAGCAACTTAAACAACCAATAAATTTAGGGGAATTAGCCTGTAATAATCCCACATAGACCTTACTGGCCATTAATAATCCCACCTCAGAATATTCCCCCTACCAGTCCCACCTTTCACCTATTTTTCCTACAATGGTCCCCCATTAAAAACCGATAGAATTCTCAGGCAATGAAGGAGCCATTTCAGCCTTGCGCTGGATAGAAAAGACAAAAGAAGTCTTAAAAATAAGTAAATGTGCAGATGAGGCTAAGATCATGTTTGCTTCTAATCTTTTTAAGAATGCAGCTTTAGAGTGGTGGAATACCATTCTCCAGTCCAGAGGAAGCAACAGGGTTTATAACATGGAATGGAATAACATTAAGGAGATAGTTGAAAGGAAATTTTGTCCTCTTCATGAGAAGGAGCAGATTGCTAATAAATTCCTAAATCATAGAATGATTGGGATAGATTGCAGGGAATACACTACCATATTCTTTGAATATGCTAGGATAGTACCAATCTTAGCCTCACCAGAACCAATATTAATCTCCCGTTACATCTGGGGATTAATCAGTTAAATCAAACATGTAGTCAAGGCAGCCAGACCACAAACCATAGAAGAGGTAGCAAAACTTGCCAACACTCTGAGCGATGAATTGGTACGTACACAAGAGGAAAACCAGAAAAAGAACCTAGCTCAAAATATTACCAAAGAATTACGTTATGGTAATTCCTACCATGGAAAAGGACTAGGTTCTTCCTCTTCACCCAACTGCAAGTATTGCAAAAGCAAGCACTTAGGGAAATGCACGATATACTTCAACTTTTGCAAAATATCTAGACATAAGAAAGAAGACTGTAGGAAGAAAGCTAGCAATAGAATATGCTACAATTGTGGAAAATCTGGTCATATTAAACCGAATTGTCCAAAACTAGCTCTAGCGACAAATAACAAAGCTAAGACAAACGAAGGACCCAAGAAGAATGCCAGAGCATTCGTTCTGACAGCAGAAGAAGCCAAAATGCCAGAGCATTCGTTCTGACAGCAGAAGAAGCCAAGATGATTCCGGATGTGATTGCCGGTACGTTTTTAGTTAATGATGTTTATGCTAAAGTATTATTTGACCCTGGTGCAAACCAAAGTTTTATCAATACTTCTTTCAGCAAACTTCTCAATCAACCATTAACTAAACTTCAACAAGACTGTCTGGTGGAGACGACAAATGGAGATTCCATCAAGATAAGCGAAATCCTGCAGGGAGCGAGGACATAAATGTTAAACCATAACTTTACGGCTAACCTTTTTCCAATGAATCTAGCTGGATTTGATGTCGTATTAGGAATGGATTGGTTGGTAGCCAATCGTGTAAGTATTTTATGTGATCAAAAGTCTGTACAAATAAGATCGCCAACTGGTGTAAAGATCATAATTAAAGGAGACAAGCCAACGAAAACCTTGAAGTTCATCTCAGTGATGAAAGCTGCAAGTTATGCAAGGAAAGGAGGAATGGTGTATATGATTTCAGTAATCATTAACACTAAAGGAAAAGAATTAAAAGATATTTCCGTGGTATCTAAATTCACAGACGTTTTTCCAGAAGAATTACCTGGATTACCGCCAGATCGAGAGGTTGAATTTAGAATTCACCTAATACCAGGAACGACACCGATTGCCAAAACACCCTATCGATTAGCACCGACGGAGATGCAGGAACTGAAGAAACAATTAGACGAACTACTTGAAAAAGGTTTTATACAGCCTAGTTCATCGCCATGGGTCGCACCTGTGTTATTTATCAAGAAGAAAGACGGATCGGTGCGTATGTGCATTGATTACCGAGAATTGAATAAGGTTATGATTAAAAATCGGTACCCACTACCGAGAATTGATGATCTATTCGATCAACTTCAAGGAGCTCGATTCTTTTCTAAGATCGATTTACGCTCAGGATATCATCAATTAAAAGTACAGGAAGAGGACATTCCTAAAACTCCCTTCAGAACAAGGTACGGTCATTATGAATTTACAGTCATGCCATTTAGTTTAACCAATGCCCTAGCCGCATTTATGGACATGATGAACACGATATGTAAACCATACCTAGATAAATTCACAATTATCTTTATAGACGATATTATAATTTAATCTAAGAATAAAGAGGATCATGTAGAGCATTTGCATATACTTCTGACATTGTTGAAAAAAGAAAAGTTTTATGCTAAATTCTCAAAATGCGAATTCTGGTTGCAAGAAGTGCAACTCCTTGGACATCTGGTTAATCATAAAGGAATTCATGTGGACCCCACAAAGATCGAGGAGATTACCAAATGGAAAGTCCCTGAGTCACCTACGGAAGTAAGAAGTTTTCTTGGACTGACAGGATATTATAGACGTTTTATTCAAGATTTCTCTAGAATAGCCATTCCATTAACCAATCTGACTAGAAAATCAGTTAAGTTTGAATCGGGACCAAAATAGGAAGCATTTAGGATTTTGAAACAAAGGTTAACCAACGCACCCATGCTCGCTTTGTCTGAAGGAACTGAAAACTTTGTAGTCTATTGTGATACATCTAGGTTAGGATATGGATGTGTGTTGATGCAACGCCAAAAGGTTATAGCTTATGCCTCTAGACAGCATAAGAAGCATGAAGAGGATTATACAACCCATGACCTAGAGTTAGGAGCAATATTTTTTGCCTTTAAGATTTGGAGACACTGTCTTTATGGTAGTAAGTTCGTTGTATTTACAGATCATAAAAGTTTAAGATATGTCTTCGGACAAAAGGAATTAAATATGAGGCAAAGACGATGGATGGAAATTCTTAGTGATTATGATTGTGATATCCAGTATCATGTAGGAAAAGCTAATGTAGTAGCTGATGCTTTAAGTCGAAAGTATCATGAAAAGCCAAAACGAGTACACTCTCTCAGATTAAATCTGCAGATAGATTTAAATGAGCAAATTAAAAAGATACAAGAAACAACAATCAAGAATGATGCTGAAGGTTTAAAAGGAATGATTAAGGAATTAGAAAAAGAAACAAATGGAATTTGGAGATTCCATAAGAAAAGAATCTGGATACCTATTCAAGGAAACCTACGAAACCAAATTCTAGAAGAAGCCCATAAGTCTAAGTATACGATGCATCCTGGAAGCGACAAGATGTATCAAGATTTAAGAAAGAATTTCTGGTGGATAGGAATGAAAAAGGATATAACAAACTATGTTGCTAAATGCCTAACCTGTTCACAGGTTAAAACTGAACATCAGAAACCTTCAGGATTATTGCAACAATTGGAAATGCCAATTTGAAAATGGGAATTGATAACAATGGACTTTGTTACCAAATTAACCAAGACACGAAAATGTAATGATACAAAATGGGTGATTGTCGACAGATTAACCAAATCTTCTAATTTCTTACCAATGAAGGAAACTTTCAGTATGGAACAGTTAGCTAAATTATATGTAAATGAAATAGTTTCATTACATGGAATTCCTTTATCTATTGTGTCTGACAGAGATAGCCGTTTTACTTCTCATTTTTGGACAAGTTTCCAAAAAGCAATGGGAACCCGATTAAATCTAAGCAAAGCTTATCATCCTCAAACGGACGGATAAAGCGAAAGGACAATTCAGACAATGGAAGACATGCTTAGATCCTGTGTAATTGATTTTGGAGGAAATTGGGACGATCATTTACCATTAATAGAATTTTCCTACAATAACAACTATCACACCAGCATCAATGCTGCACCATTTGAAGCCCTTTATGGACGAAAATGCCGAACTCCAGTCTGTTGGGCAGAGATTGGAGAAAAGCAACTATCAGGACCAGAGATAGTACAAGAAACAACTAACAAAATTATTCAAGTCAAGGAAAGACTGAAAGCCGCCCGAGACCGTCAAAAGAGTTATGCAGATAACAGACGAAAACCCTTGGAATTTCAAGTAGGAGATAAGGTATTATTAAAAGTTTCTCCATTAAAATGAGTTGTAAGATTCGGTAAAAGAGGAAAGCTAAGCCCAAGGTATGTTGGACCTTTTGAGATTATCAACAGAATAGGACCAGTAGCTTATCAGCTACAATTGCCAAAGGAAATGACAGGAATACATGATGTATTTCATGTATGTAACCTCAAAAAGTGCTTAGCAGACGAATCACTGGTAATACCTCTTCAGGACATAGAGGTAAATGAAAAGCTTAAATTTGTAGAGAAACCACTTCAGATTGAAGATAGAAAAATTAAGAATCTCAAGCACAAGAGATTGGTTCTGGTCAAAGTAAAATGGGATTCAAAGAGAGGACCAGGATACAAATGGGAGCTCTAGTAAGAAATATAACGAAAGTATCTACACCTATTCCACTGAATCTCGAGGACGAGATTTAAAACAAGGTGGGGAGGTTATAACAACCCTCAAAAATGCCATTTAACACCCTGTATACGAAAAACCGGACCCGTATGACTTTAATTTTTATTAAAAACAAATAAAATAACGTTTTACTTCCGCTCATGGGCCGCGACAGGGAGACCTGGGTGTCTCGCGGTGCGCGAGAATCCCTTCCTTGACGAACACCCAGGGTGACACGTGTCCCCCTTCGTGTCGAGGCTATGGTGATTATCGGCCAAACCTAGCCGTAGCTAGGTATGTCTCGCGGTGTGCGAGAGGGCCCCTTGGGTGGGTCGCAGGGCGCGAGAAACCCCGGAATTCACCTATAAATGAAGTTCTTCAGCAGCATTCACAAATCGTTCACTCTTCTTTCTTTCTCTCTGTCTATATTATAACCAAAAGTAGCTCGATATTATACCCCTAAAACACGAAACTCTGCCCCGTGGTAAGTATTTTAACCCCCAATCACTAATTCGTTACCCTACCCGATTGATTCAGGGTCCCGTAACGCATGTCGAGGCTCTGCCTGACTAAGTTCATTGGGGTTCTGTCTCGTGTTGTATGTCTAATGTGATTTGGGTTATCTTACTAACACGTGTGCATTGTATGTTTTAATAGAAAATAATCAGGAGAATCAACAAGAAGCTGTAGAAATACCTAAGTCTACAACGTGAGTCATTCCCTTTTTCTACCAAACTGTGTTACAAAATCTCAAATATTTTCAATTATACTTACAGTAGTTGAGTCTTTGTATTCTACAATTGCTGCCGGTATGTGGGGTTTTGTATACACTACTAGTCAAGCATTACTATTGGACAAATAGTTAGCCAATAGTAATATGACCACAGTCATGGAACTGCCAACATGAAAAATTATGAATGAGTAATTTGGTAGATATAAACATTGTAATCGCTCTCAAAACTGTAAAGTTATAAAAACTTATTTTGATTAAACTGGGATGCACTCGCTAGTATTTCTTGCTGATAAAATCTTTTTAAAACGCGTTTCAGGTAACTTAATGTAAAGCTATAAGAAGCCTGCTATGGAGCACTGAAGGCTTAAAGAAAGTGACTATAAAAGTTACATAAATAAAAGTTTATGTTTTCAGCAACTAGGGTTTATCCCTATAAATGTATTATGAATGAAAACGGGTTTTACCCCATTTGTTTATTATAAAAGTTTTGTGTGTTTGAAACTCTGAAATTATTTCCTAACTATGATCCTGATGTCTCATTTTCGCTGCCAAATTAATAAACATCGATACCACCAACTGTTGTTCACGGCTCCCGCTCCCGCTCTCGGGGTAGGGGTAGGGGTCGGGGGTTGCGACACCTAGTCTATTAATATAACAAAAGTTGTGGAACAATTATGATGGAAGAATTCAGTTAGAGTGAGGTAATAAAATATATACCTCCAAAAAAATAAAAATTAAAGCAAGGTTCGAGTTTTGAATAACAAAATTACTTAAATATCTAATATTGGAAAAGTTGCCTTCAAAAAATAAGTTTTGAGTATTTGATTTGTACTTATTTTCTATCAACGCCTAAATTAAACATTGTTCGGTCCCATTGTTTATTTGATTGGGAGACATATTAAAAGATGATTTGATGAAAAGTTATCTTGTTAATCAAAGATTAAAGAGAAAAGGAGTTTAATATTCAAAATGGTTGCCAATGAGCTCAAGTGGTAAGTGGTGGAAGGATTGCATTTCTCTTAAGAGATGCAGATTCAACTCCCATTTAGTGCAGAGTGAGACACTAGTGGACAATGATAGAAGACCCAGAAAAACCTGGGTTGGATCCTTGAGTCAAACGGGTTTTACTGGTAATTTCACTGCCGTGCCTACGATCGAGTGAGTTACTGGGTTTTCACCGGAATTGGTGTGGACTCGGGTTACTCTTGGAGTACTCCGTTTGTCTAGTGGGTGCCCCGAGAGTGCTCGGGATTGATTCTGTTGGCCGTTAAAAAAAATATTCAAAATGGTTAAACATAAAAGATATTTTATAGCCAATGAGGTAGTGGTGGACTGGTTGGGGAAAGACTTGGTGTTCATTGTGATCCAGGTTCGACTCCCACTCTCCCCATTATTTTCTGCGGCATTCAGGTGAAGGGCGAACACGGGGGCATCGGTTCGTCTTGGATGGGAAGCGGGGTTTTACCGATTTTTTCCACGGTCGGCTTTCGGGTGGGTGGAGGTCGGGTTTCCGCGCATCTGAGAGAGCCAAGGGGCTCGCGGCGGTCGAGTAGTCGACCTTGGCCACAGTGACCGGTGTCACGATGATTGGCACGTCATTCCTTGCCGTTCAAAAAAATAAAAGATATTTTATAATTCAAAATTCTTGGATATTAAAAATTCAATCACAAATACAAATAAACAATTCAATCAAAATTCATCAAGAGTAGAAATCCTAATATGCACTCAATTTATAGTTGAAGTCTTCTTACACAGAAAAGACCTTACTATTACAATTCAAGGTTTTGCACTTTGACAGCAAATACTTTCAATTGTCTATACATTATAATAAAACAAAACAGACTTTGGCCACTTGTCGTCTACTTAGGCTATTGATTGACACGTGGCAATGTAATATTGCTTATTGATTTGGTTTGAGCGGCAAAACAAGACTCCGCTCTTTCTCCATTATTGGTATTGAATTAAAATCCCCTATCTCTCTCACCGCACACTTTCCTTTCTATCTCCTGCTTCAAATAAAACCCTAGATGTAATTCTATATTTCAGTTTCTTGATTGTTGATAAACCTCTCAGTTAATCTTCTCAATTCCTCCTCCAAACCCTAATCCCAAATTTGTTGTCCTCCATTGATCGTCGCCTAGGTTTTTGGTATGTTTTTTCAATCCTAACAATTTTGGGTTGTAATTTCACATTTAATTCTGGCTGCCTTCTTTGACCTCCTACTCTTGAACTTCATCTTTAGATCATCACGTTTCTCTGCTCAATCGCTTAACACTTTTCTTTTCTAGGTTTCATCGTCAGTTACTTTCCTGAAAAAAACCCTAAATGTTAAGAATCATCTACAATTCAATCGAAAGGAACCAGGTAAGTGTTCTTGGTTTTAATGTTCTCCACTTTCGTTTCTTTGATGATTTGTATTCTGATTAGTCTTCTTACATTCTCACTATGTGCTTTCAATTAAGGAACCAGGTAAGTATTCTTGATTATGTCTAATGGAGGTCTGAACAAGCCAACGGTTCATAATCATTTATCTCTTGGCGATTCGATTGACTTTGTGAAGGTTCAAGAGGTAATTTAATTAGTTTTTTTCTAATTGATCAATGCTAACGTCTTTTGATTCTGAGTTCTTTAATTTAGGGTATAATATTTTAAATGAAGTTTCACTCAGTGATTCAGCTTTATTAAGTTTAGTGTTTGATATGTTAAACCGAAAGTTTGATTTTGGTGATTCAGTTAATTGTATGATTCAAACAAAATGAACTCATTTTGTCATACTTCTCCATAATGAAAGTCGAAAAGTGAACCCCCTGTTTTTACAGTTTCCTTTACATTTTTTGAGAATTTGCGGTTTTTTAAATAAATAATATGTTCATAAAATATATCAAATTAGCTCAATTCATCTTGGTATAGGAATGCGACACATTTATCATGAGAGATATCTTTTGGCTCACTACTTTAGTAGTTATAACTTGAGGAATATTAGTTATAACAAAAAAGGTAGTTGTTTTGAAGTATAACTCTAGGTATATTCACACATTATAGTTTTGAAGTATAACGTGTGGCAAGTAAAAGGTCTTATACATGTAGTTTTTGACCGCATGATCACAAGAATCGATTATATTCAGTGAAAATTGGAAACAAAGTTTGTTATTCCTATTTTAGGATTATAAAGTGTACGCGTTAATACATTATCTGTATTACAAACAAAAAAAAGTGGTAACTAGGCGTGACAACGGGCTGGGTATTGGTAGTGGGGGTGGGGGTTGATAATCTCAATTCCATACCTGATTGTAAAAGTATATCTCATACATGGTCCCATAAAATAAACCATCATATACTTTAGTTATGATATTCAAGTCTTAAATCTGATGTTTTCTCTGTAGATTTCAAGATCCATTGGTGATGTATACTTAAAAAAAGTTAAATTCAATCGGGCACCTTTGTTTGTTGAAGAAGGTGCTGCTGTTACGGGCTCATAGGTAATTTCACTTGCTTTCATGTTCTGTGTTTGGTGTAGAGTAATTGGGTTTTAGTTTTTATATCAATTGCATAAAGTGAAATGTTAACTTTTTCGAGTCTTTAGATAGGTGTGTAATTAATATAAAGATATAATTGAGTGTTTTTATAAAAGTTAAATATTTCGATTAGGATAAATAAGTTAAAATTAGGATACAGTTTGATAAGTGTTTGGTGTTTAATTTTGTCGTTTTTCATTTTCAGAAGGATGAGATCTGTTGATAATTGGCCTTTATGGTTGAAGATTACAATGGATAGGCTTGAAGAGAACATACTTGTGGCCTACAACTGACGCATGTAATCAAGGACGGTTATATTCATCAGATCTTATTCTTCTGATTTAGCTTCGTAGATAGAATGATTGTTCCAGAAGGAGGAATGAACCGGATAATTAACAGATGTAGATTGTTCGCAATTAATTGTTGTACTTCAAATTTGATTTGTTGCTGTAACTAACTATACATTTTAAACTGACCATATCAGGTTTGACCGTAACCCAAGTGTAGGTGTTGACGTTGTTTTATGTTCTCCAAGCGGTGGTAGGCTTTGTTGGTTTTGATGGGACAGACTAGAGAGGCTGCAAGCGTTTATTGGATAACAGTTAAGTGAATATCATTACGGGTAAGAATTACATTTTGTTAACTAATTTGGTTAGACTTATAAAGTAGCAAGTGACTCCATGTTTGTATAATTCTTGATTATAACATTAGTATATTGTATAATTGTGTGGAGATGATTTGCCTTCAGCCCTTCGAGAAATAGTTTGTTGTTTTGTCCATCTAACCAATCTATGCAACTGCTGCGACGACCTCCAACAAGGTAATGTTTCCTTTCTTGAATTTTCGGTGAAATAGAAAGTGTTTTAACAGAATCATTAGAGAGTAAGAAAAACAAATAGTAGTCTTTTCTTTTTTGTGGTCCCTGGACCAAGAAAATATGAGTGGTTTTCTCCCAAATCCAAAGTTGGAGACATCTGTATTATAGACCATGTCATTTTTTATCCTATCTGTGAGCTATATCCACATTAACAGATGATTTATAGTAAGAATAATCTCGATTTTATGTTTGGTTTGTTGTTTTTTACATTTTAACTGCCTTAACATGTTGGATGGTCTACAGGATCTCTTTGGGTCTTGGTGGAGCAATAAGGTTAGTAAAATATGTATAAAAGTAATCAAAACCATTTGCATTTTCCATAATATAAGTAAGTCAAAATGTTAATTTTTTATTTGTGTCAGGGATGCAGCTACTGTTGCTGAACTTTGGGCTTGGCTGGAGTCGAAAATAAAAGCGGTTGAATTTTTATCTTGGCTGGATGATTGATTATAGTAGAGTGGATATATTGTTAATTGATAACTTATGAAGTTTCGAACTAACATATAGGTGAGCGTATGAGATAGGCCAAGGTGATCAAAGTGAGCGATATTAGGTTCGGATTTCTCACAAGAAGCGATAGCATTGATGATGAGGCTGCAATGTCTTTGTGGCACTCAAATTTGAAGCTTCAGTTTGTCACTCTTGGTGACAAGGGTTGTAAATAATTCACCACGGTATGTACCCATTGACCCATCCACATCGTTGGTAAAATACTCATTCTCCCTACAAAATAACTATCTTCATAGTTCGTTCGACTAACGGAAAACGAGTAACGTGGTGTACCTAAATTTATAGTATTATTGGTGTTGAAAAAATTTACATGGTTCTATAATGTAGACAATGATTGAGATTTTGGTTTAATTTTACGTGATGTTCTATAGTTTTTGTTACATAACAACTTACACAATGCGTGGCTTTATTTTTTGTTCACCTTTGGTTTTGAAGGATTTGAAAGTTAGCTCGTATGCTACAGCATTTGGCGAAATGTTAGAGGAGGCTTTATCTGAGAATAAACGCCATACTTTGCACAACCTCATCTCTTTTTAAAAATAGAACCAATTTAGTTGATTCCGAAATTAAGATTAGTAAGGTTTAGCCAACGATGTGTTTTATATAGTTTGCAAATTTTTAGCTCAACTTTTGGCAGTTCAAGATGTGGATTTTCATGAATTTCTTAGCTTGAATGAACTCTAGATATGTACATGTATGTGAAGGCAACCACTTTTTTATTGCTCTACTATTAACTATTGGGTGATGCACTTGGTCTTTTTACTCAAACATTGTATATTATGTTTCTGAACCATTCACATTTTTTTACTATGTTCAAATCAATGTTCATGATTTTGGTTGCTATGCAGGTAAGTGACGGTTTTATATTATATCATTTGTTTGCATTCCTTGTGCTATAGATATTGATTTCATGGGTTAATTTTTTAGTTTCTTTTAAAATGTAGGAGTTAATATGCTTATTTGTAGCTCAAATGCTAATTTAATGTGCTAAAGTTGTTGCTGCAGTTTGCTTTTCAAAATGCAACTTGAAAGATAAAATAAGACATGGATTTTTGACTTGGAATATAAAATAGGGCATGAAGTTTTGAAAAGAAATTTTACTAAGAGAAAAGAATCAAGTTTCTATGAATGCTTATTATACTGTTAGTTTCAACAATTTTAATATATTTTAATGTATCACTCTGTTTATTGATTTAATCGATATAATCATAGGGTTAATATTTTTTTTATTGTTAAATCTTCTTAAGAGATGCTATGATTGTTTGTTTGTTTTGTTAGCTTTTTGAGTCCTTTGTAAAAACTTTGAAATTTTGTTGTGTACTATAATAGCAACTTTTATTTTTTTCATTATTATTACATGTATGTAATCTCAATTACAAGAAGCATTTACTTTATACAATCCTTTTTCTCTTTTTATATATTGAGTTAACATGATTAATCTCATACAAAGATAAATAATTAGTTTTCACCTATGGCCAGTTGTATATCGCTTTATCAACGTCTGTTAAATGACATAATTTACTTTGAGTAACCCGTGTAACACAAGGGTACTTAGACCAATAGTTTAATATTATGTTTTAAACTGCTTATGCATACACACACCTTTATATTCTTTAAAGTTTTTTTTATAAAACTGTTTTTGAATCTGATGAGACACTACAAGTTGTTCAATAACATGTTATAAATAGTATAAAAACACAACATGGTTAATAATTCAACGAGTTGTTTATAAAGAAATCTTCAATGAGTTGTGATTTTTTTTTGTCGTATTCATGTATTTCAATTATTTCTTGCACTCTCTAATATTTTCGTTAATAATTCAACGTATATAATATTACAATTTTTACTTTACAATTTAAAGGACTTAGTTTTCCTGTTTAGCCACCCGTGTAACACACGGGAACTTAGACTAGTAATAGTATATAAGAAGAATTTTCCAAGCTAAAAGTCATAATGATTTATCACACAAATAAAGTTGTCTAATAGCCGTTTATTCTATTAATTAGAAATTGAAAATCCAGCTATTAAAATCTCTTAAAACCATGGGCCACTCAATATATATTATTTTTGTTTCACAAAATACAAATTCAGTTATTGTTCACTTATTTTGATATTCACTAAAATAACAATACAATTTACAAAATCATAGAACGTGATTTTAAATTAGGCTCGGTTTGATAGGCTTGAACCAATCAAATTCGACTCATTAGGATCAACTCATTCCCACTTATATTAATTGGGCGATTTTCTATTGGCAAAGTAAAAGTCAAAATCTTTAAACATCTTATTTTATAAAAAGGAGGTATTGGATTCAAGTCCTACAGACGACATTGATGAAAAGAAATTTGCCGTTTAAAAAATAATAATAATAAAAATTATAAAAGTTCCCCTTATAAAAATAAGAGTTAAATGCCATTTTAGTCTTTGTGGTTTTGGCCATTTTTTCCAGTTTAGTTCAAATGTTTCATTTTTTGCATGTGGGTCCAAAAATGTTTTAACGTTGCCATTTTAGTCAACTGAATTAACTTTATCTATTTTTCTGTTAACGAGAAGGGCAATTCGGTCATCCATTTATATGACCGAATTGCCCTTTTAGTTAACAGAATTACATATAACTCTAAAAATAATGATAACCTCTTTTCTCAAGTGAGTTTCATTATTCTTGACAGCCTCCTCTATCTCTCGTCTTTCATAACTATAAGTCTATAACCTTTTTATATGTTCATACAAACATGTATGCATGTATACATTATAACTTATAGCTCTTCATTATGGTCAAAACCATCCCTACGGATTTATGTTTCAACATATCGAAAGGGAGTGTATCAATTCAACATGTTTTTATGCTTCAATAAATTTATGGTTAGTGTCATGGTTGCATTCTCTAAAATTCTTGTTAACAATATTTTCGAAAATCAACAATTTTGGACATTCTTTAATAATATTAGAAAAATTCAGTCATAAAATTACAAATGAAAGTTGTTTAAAAGAAAATGATTCATTAGAATAAATAAATAAGTTTAATAAGTAATAACATAAATACCAGTCGAGTTAAAACACATGACAAAAACAAATGCGATAATTTTTTTTCTTTAATTTAGATTTAAAAAAAAAATGTTAATAAAAGTATTGTCAATAACTATTATTTTTTTGTTTAAAAATAGGATTGCTTAACAGAGGGTTAGTCTATTTTAGCCGATAAAAAAGACACGAATGAGCTCTTTGGTAGTCGAACTCGATTTCAATAAGTAAACTCGAAACCTGTCACATTTCGGACAGGTTTAGGGATAGATGATCGGGTTTAGAATTAGTTCTTTTTTTTTGCGGATTTGAGACGGGTTTGAGATTTGGTGATATATTCGTGTACCGGCTTGATTACATGATAAAATGTACTCGTTTACCCAATTGTAGAACCGATATAATATCTTTTATTTTTTTAAATATGTGTGTGTGTGTGTATATATATATATAGGAGATGGTTTAAATGAGAACGCTAAATATCGCGAGAACCGTGAGAACGAATGAAAAAAACACGAGAACTTGGTCAAAAACAATTTAAATTCAAAATTATTTTTTACACTTGTCACTATTATTCGAATACAATGTTAGAAATTAAATTCACACGTTTAAATTTTTGTGAATTAGTAAATAAAGAAAATTTACACATGTGTAAGTTTGCCATTTATACATGTGTAAATTTGTTATATTTACACATGTGTAAAAAATCTAGTAAGAGTGATTTTGAGAGAAGAAATGAATTATTTAATGTTGTAAATTCTTTTTTGATGTTGTATTTTTATTACAATGAGGTTTGTATTAAAAAAATAGGTTTTGATTGGTTTTGTCATTCGTTCTCACGGTTCTTGTATTATTTAGCGTTCTCAAGATAACCCTCCTGTATATATATATATATATATAAAGTATATCATACATTGCGGCTTAACGTACTTCACGTACGACAACGTGCGTGATTTGTTTTATAACATGCTTGATTAATGTTTTCAATATGCGTGATTATTGTGTTTCAACATGCATGATTTTGGATTTTTGTGTTATAACGTGCGTGATTTTAAAATGAACGTGCGTAATTACTTGTCGTACGTAATGTACGTTAAGCCGTAATGTACGTTAACCTTCCTCTCTCTCTCTCTATATATATATATTTATATAGTGAAGGGTTCAAATGAGAAGAAAATTTTTGTAAGAAGAAAAAAGAAGAAGTTTCAACCAATAAGAATGCTTCATTTTACTTGATTTAATATTTGCATTTAATTTTAATGTAAGGGTATATTTGTAAACTTACATAGATCATTAATTTCTAGTCATCCTCTTTAATAGTTAACTACATTAAATTTGTAAATTATTTTCAAAATATACATTTTTAAAAAAATTTTAAAAAAATAATTTAGAGTGTAGGACAAATTATTATGTGTGTAGGATAAATTACGAGTTGTGTATGATAAATTTCAAAATGTCTAAGATAAATTTCGAACTGTGTAGGATAACTTTTTATGTGCGTAGGAAAAAAAAAATAGTGTAGATGATGATAGTATTTATGAGTATTTAATTAGTTAAAGATAGTAATAAATGAGATGAAAGGAAAACTAATTAATATTTTATAATTGTGCCATTTCTTTTACTTCTCAATCAAATTTTCTTCTCAAATAAACCTCCCCATATATATATATTTATATAATATTAAAGACAAAGGTCGGTGGACCTTTGTCTTTATATATACTCACACCTTTATTTCATCTTCTTCTTTCTGCCTACAAATCTCTCTGCCTACAAATCTCTCAACTCTCACAATCTCCTCACTTTTCCCCAAATCTAAACCCTAAACCTAGGGTTCCGCCATGACCAGCGACACCAAAGAACGCAAACACCGTCGCACCTCCGACGACAAATCGGAAGAACCGTCCAAACGCCACAAGCACCGCCACCACCACCGTCGCCGCCACAACCGTCATCACAGCTGCAAGCACGACGATATACGCGAGGAAGATGATGAACAAATTATGGATATACGCGGTTTTTCTCTTCTGTCATCCATGGGCTATTAAAAGTCTCATCTCTTCTACTCAATCGGGATCTGTGAAGCCCTAATTATTCTCCATGTCTGCTCATTGCTTGATATGTGAAGCCCTAATTATTCTCCAATGTCTTCTCATTGCTTCCATTAACAGGTACCCATTATATAACAAACTTCTATTTTTTCTTTTTATTAATTCTCAAGAGTTAGGGTTTTTCTTTCTTCATCAAGTTCATTTAGATCGATGCAGCAAGCAATTACCGTTTTAATTCCACATTGATTATGATTAGATATTTGTTGATTCAGTTATGATTAGAGATCGTTTGGTTGGCATTAGGTTAACATGTTTTAGATCAATTCAGTGTGTAGTTAGTTTGTTCTGCAATTAGGTTCAGAAATTAAGAATCGATTGAGTTTGTTTGCTAGATAGCCTTAGTTTGGTGATTGAACTGAAATTGTAGAGTTTTGATTGAGAATTTTATTTCGATGTAAAAAACTGAAAATAAAAAATAGTTATATAATAAGAAATAATAAAATAAAAAAACAAAAAACAAGTTTACACCGCAATATGCAAGGCATCCAACTTTAGAGATTTAATACATTCAACATTCGTCCTTTGGTAACTGACACGTGTAGATACTTCACTAAACTACAATGATAAAACGTGAATAACTAACTATATTAAGATTGAAATTAGAGTCATATAATTATTAACTATGCAGTTAATATCGGTGATGTATTGGTCATATATAATCGATATATCACTAAATTATTGGTGTTAAATTGCTATAAATATAAATTCTGCGTTATATTACATTTACCGATATCCCACCGGTATCTCACCAAGATAACCTATATCTCAAATATCGGTCCTTGACCGAAATCCGATATTTTACCGCATTAACTGCGTAGATTATTAATAACAAAAACTTATAGATATATGATAATTTAAGTAATAATAAATATGTTAGATGATGAATAGACTTGACTAACATGATCTCTTATGCTAGACGTTTGAACTTTGAAGCGACATGTAGTTTGAAACGAAATGTAGCATATCAAACATATGAGAAACCATAGGCAGTAGCATTGTCATCTTTAGATTGTTTGAATTTTGTTCCGGTTTAAAAACTTGAGGTCGGTGCCTGATTCTTGCAGATCATTGCTGCATTTTTTGTTCCAGTTATTAAAGTTCAGGCCTTCAGGTTTATTGCCTGATTTGTAAAAAGAAAATGAATTCAAACAGAATGATTTGAACTCATGAGCAATATGGCTTTGATACCATGAAATATTTGAATCAAAGAACCAATTGATATTGATAAAATGGTATTTTGTGTGTGCTGAATAAAAAAAAAGTGAACAACATATCTCTTTAAGAGTTTACGATGAACTAATGATAATGATAAGAGTCCCTACTTTCATTCGATGGCGATGTAATTTTTTTAAGTAAAGAGTCGGGTCATATATACAATATAAATACGAGTTACTTTAAATTTCGACGCCGCCGCAACGCGCGGGGGGTCAAAATCCTAGTATATATATGTATATATAGGATAAGGATCATGTGAGAAGTAGTAGACTAATTGAGAAACTTGAGAAGCATTCTGGACCACACATTTTCCCTAAGAAAAAAAATGCAAAAAAAATGTGAAAAAAATGCAATTTTGTTTTTTTGGAAAAATCGCAGCTTTTTCTTTAAGGATTTAATTTTTTATTTTTTAAAAAAAATATATTTTTTGGGGATTTATACACATGTGTATATTGTTAATCTTTTAACTATACATATATGTATATTGTCAATTATACATATATGTATATACATGTTTAAAATTAAAAAAACAATTGTTATTTAGGGTTTAGCATTAGTATTTAGGGTTTAGCTTTATGGTTTAGCAATAGTATTTAGGGTTTAGCATTAGGGTTTAGCTTTTGGGTTTAACATTAGGGTTTAGCTTTAGCTTTAGGGTTTAGCATTAAGTGTTTAGTTTTAGGGTTTAGCAATAGTATTTAGGGTTTAGCATTAGGGTTTAGCTTTAGGGTTTAGAATTAGGGTTTAGCTTTAGGGTTTAGAATTAAGGTTTAGCTTTAGTTTTTAGGGTTTAAGGTTTAGGGTTTATAACACATATTTTTTTCCAATTTTAAACATGTATATACATATATGTATAGTTAAAAGATTAACAATATACACATGTGTATAACTCCCAATTTTTTTTAAATAAAAAAATTAAATTCCTAAAAAAATGCTGCGATTTTTCAAAAAAAAAAAAAAAATCATTTTTTTCACCTTCTTTTTTATTTTTTGCTTAAAGAAAATGTGTGGTCCAGATTGCTTCTCAATTTTCTTAAATAGGGTGGAATTCTCTTTGGATCCCTACCCTATATATATGATCTATCCAGGTATTCTCTTTTTTAAGGGAAATTTAAAAGTCACTTAGATTCAATTTGTCATCTTAGGCTAACAATGTCAAAAACTGGTATACACTGTTTTTTATCTATACATTTAGTATCTTTTATATATACATTTAGGTATTTTATTTTGTATATATTGTAATTATTTGATATATTTTTTAGTGATAGTAATAAATGTAATTGAGTAGTAATTACCCAATAGATATCTAATGGGTTTGGGTTGGGTATACCCAATAGGTAAATTTTTTTTTTTTAAATTAACAGGTTTACTTGAAACCTACGAGTATACCTGATATCCGACGAGTATTGACCTAATAAAAACTCAACAGGTTTTGAGACAAATTTAAGATAAGCTTATCAAATCGGAATTGGAGTTAGGGGTGTTTGGGATCGAGTTTTCAAATGACTTGTTAACTTATTGGAGCCACTAAGTCAATAAGTGATTTGAAAAAGCCTAAATCATGTCTTTTGAAAATGACTTATTAACTTATTGCCTTTTTTTAAAATCTAATAAGTCAATAAGTCATTTATAAACTCAATTACAAACTCTCATTAGGCTGGTGGGTGTAGGGTTCGTCCCTGGACCGTCGAGGGTAGTCCTGGGGCGGCTACACCACCCCTTTGGGGCCTGTCTTTGTCGTTTTCGTCCTCCCAAAGCCGCTTGTGACGTCCCTCTCTTCCTTATCAATAGACACACACACATATACATACATATGTATATATAAAGAGGCTTATCACTACACCTTTGGCCCATCCCTCATAGCTCATCCCCCACACATGATAATATGGCCGCCTACGTAACAGATCATGCTCAAAAGACTACCCTACTCCACACCCACTATCTTTACCATATCTTCAGCGAAGGGTGATAATCCTATAGGTGGGTCTTACGCCTCTGATCCGTAGTCATCATTGGCATGTGAACCTGGTCCTACATCATGGTTCGTACTATGTACAAGTCTTTGTGTACTGATTAATTAACGTGACCTGCCCCAATTTCTGTTGTCAATTCCAAATAATTAATCATTAGTTTATTACCATTTTTAAATATTATATTTTGCATAAATAACTGTAGTTATCTATTCAAATGGTTTTGTGATATTTATAATCTTTGATGTTATCTATAATATAAAAAAAAATTACATAAATGTTTCTATAATGATTGCTAGATGTAAAATCCGTGTGTAAACACGGATGGTTTTTAGAAAACCAATAACACATTTTATTAAACGACGAATGACTGAACATTTTTAAGGTTTAATTAAAAATAGACTATACCAAAACGGAACATCTTTTAAATAACAAATAAATAATGATCGAGCACAATTATTTACATGTAAGTTGCACTCGAACCATGCAGTGATAACTAAAGAGACATAAATGCTTGCAATGACTACTAATGTACTCAGTAAATTTATGATGTGCCACACAACTATTGAGATTTTTGAAAATCAGTTAACTAAAAGTTAAAACCGAGTTAAATAACAACACAACAAATAGTATAGTTTACATCATGAGTCTTTACATATCCTATGAATATGGTATGTGTCCATTCAAATATTTGTTCAGTTTTGACATTTTGTCAATATAATTACTTCATCAACCATTCAACCTAAACTAAAACTCAAAATAAAATAGGACTGGTAAA
Organism: Helianthus tuberosus; assembly: GCA_030545235.1. NCBI lineage: Eukaryota > Viridiplantae > Streptophyta > Magnoliopsida > Asterales > Asteraceae > Helianthus > Helianthus tuberosus. The sequence continues at coordinate 387,105 of JARYGA010032181.1, forward strand.
CAGTTACTCCATAATCGTTTATGTTGAGTCAGCATTCTCGGGTTGCTGATCGCATCTTCTCCACTTGCCGATTGCTTATCCTTATTGCAATCTTTTACTGTAGAGTTGGAGAATTCTAAGGTCTCATGCTTCCAATTCGTAAAATTTCTTTAACCTGTACATAGTGAATCAGGTATTTAATTTGGTTAAATAATTTGCGTAGCCACATAAATGTTTTTAGACTAAAAACAATAAAATGCTCCGCATACCTCCTCCTTAGCGGCAGAAACCTTTACCTTAAGATTTTGCAAAACCTGCTTTGAATAAATCATGTGAGTTGAGTCCCGAAACAAACTCATCACCAGAACATGTTGCAGAAATAAGAATCTCATGTATTATACCTCTAAAGTGACAAAATTGGTGGGTTGAGCGGTTTGGGTTACAGGTAACACTTAGTAAAGGCCGTAACAGGTTAGGCCAGGCTAGTTTGCAATATCAAAAACATTGTTTTTAAAATAAAAATTAAATATAGTAACCAAGTGATTTATGATGCATAAAGTATAGAATTATATATAACAAAAGTGAAGCATTAACCTGTTTGGGAGCACCTTTGCTTGTTATATGCCAGTGACCAAGTTCATCGATGTACGTTAAAGCAGTCGTCTTGTCAACCAGATTAAACGAAAAAAATGGACCTCCCTAATTCCAGCTTGTGCCTACATATTCATTCAAATACGATTAATGAAGTTAAAATTGATTTGATACCATTCTAATTTTTATATAAAATGATACCTCTTTAGGGTTAGCAAGGTGTCCAACAATGGCAACATCGACAGCTAGGGTTGTAAAGGAGCCGGGCCGAGCCCGAGCTTGACCAGGCTCGAGCTCGGCTCGTTAGGTTTTTATGAAGCTCGAGCTCGAGCTCGGCTCGCGAGTATAACCCAGAGCTCGAGCTCGGCTTGAACTATTTTGAGAACAACCTTAAACGAGCTAAAAGCTCGGCTCGAGCTCACTTCAACATCGCTTAAACGAGCCAAAGCTCGGCTCGAGCTCGGCTCATCAATGTTATCATCATTATTAGTATATTATATATAAAAAAAATTAAAATTTTGTATGGGCTCGTTTAGGCTCGCGAGCCTAAACAAGCTTTGTATTTCAGGCTCGAGCTTGGGCTCGATAATAAAACGAGCTCTATTTCAGGCTCGAGCTCAGGCTCAGGCTCGTTAAGGCTCGGCTCGTTCGAGCTTTTAACCGAGCCGATCACGAGTAGCTCTCGAGCCTCTGGGCTTGTTTACACCCCTATCGACAGCGTCCTGGTTTTTGATCCTAGAAGCCCTAGAACCATAAAGCAAAACCTGATCCTTATCAACACCCTAGTAAAAAACCCCGATCAAATTTTATCAACATAAAACTTGTTAAGACTCAGTGTTCCGGTTTTTATCACTCCAGAGTACATCCATTCCCGCCATTTCTTCAATTGAAGTCATTCTCTTAGTAATAGCTCCTTGTTGGGAAAGCTAACGCGATCGTGTAGCCATGGTGACAGAAAGAACAATCGGCATAGCAATCGGAATTCCACAAATAAGCAATACCAGCAGATAAGTAAAGGATAGTTTTCTACTTACAAAGGTTATTCCCATGGTTTGTACATTGTGCTCCAACAGCTGCATCATGCTATTCATTGAACACTATTCATAAATCCATAGTCTGATAAAAAATTTCAAATAATGTCACGCGCTAAAAAATGGAAGTATATACCTGGCTGGAAACATACCAGCCTTAGCCTGCTAAAAATAATAATTTAAATACCCCTTTGCTTCATCATAATCTACAGAAGATAACTCATGCCTACAAATATCATTACCAGCTGCATCACCATTTTACATTTATTTATGTTTCACACGAGCTAATATTGGTTTAGAAGCGTACATTTTCATCAAGAAAATAAAATATTTTACTTTTTTATTCTTCGACACTGATGTGGTAGCAAGCGATGGCTCTAGAATGAAATGAGCGATGTAGGCAAAGAAAATCACACCTACGAAGAACTGCATAATAGATCAAATTTTTTACAAAAAAATACAAATGACATTTAGAAGGGTATAGTTGTAATTTAGAAAGTATAGGCTCACCCAAAGATCTGTAGGAGGGACTAGCCATCTTTTTTTTTTTCCAAACATTAACCCTTCCTTTTCTTTTTACTTTGACAAAAAACACTTTATACTCGATTAAAAACACCCATACCAAGAATACGCTAAAGGTTCATATGGTTTCGATAGATAACAAATCATTAAATTCATTATATTTTGATTCTCTAATCTATCCACTCATGATTATAATATGAACTTAATATAATAAACTTTAGATCAAGCATTCCAAACATTTATTAAACTCACTATCATCAAAATCATATAAAATAGCATATTGTAGGTTCATCAAGCATATAGTTTACTAAACTTAATATAATAAATCATTAATTAAAAACATATAACAGGTTCATTTATTATATGTGTAAACTAAATCATATAAAATATCAAAATAATAAAGTAAGACCATTCATCAAAAACAATATGCATACATTTAAATCATTATCCTATCAAGCATTCCAAAGATTTAACGAACTCACTGTCAACATATTTTTAACAAAGCTAACCCTTGAGTCAGTTATGAATTATAGTTCTACAAACTACAAGATACCTAATGCATTAAAGATCAACAACACATCATAGTTCTACAACCTACAATCACATTAATCAACACAACATTACCTTGGAACAGTGAATGGTGCACTCGAACAGAGTCTATTTCCTGTGACTTTACCTTAACTGACCGCCTTGCTGCAATCTCATCACCAAAAGAAAAATTAACAATATGAATCACATTAATCAAAATAACATTACCTTGGAACACTGAATGTTACGTCTCATCTTTTGAACATTATCATCTTCACATCACAACAATAACCTCATCAGTAGCAACATAAAACCCTAAAGGATAAAAGAGGAAAAACTTAAATCATTATCACATATTGAAATAAGTATGAAAAGGAAAGACAATAAAAATATATTATGGGTAAATATTTAAAAATAATCAAAACATGCTACAAAAAGGCAAATTTGTTTATGTAATACCATTACTAAAATCTTACCTTTATTCACTCCTTAAAACATCTTCTTAGATTCAAGGTCGGTGCCAGGGTTTTTCTTCCCCTGTCAATCAACATAAATGAGGTTAAGTTTCTCATTCATACCAAACAATTTCACCAACTCAGCTTCAAAATGTCAAATAATACAAAAATTAAGACTATGATACCCAACCGAGCGCAAATACGAGATTGTTACCGGTTCCTAGCCGCAATGTGGCTACCGAGTGCAAAAAAAACGTTAGTTGTGCAGCACTATTTCTCAATCAAAACAAAGATTTAGGTGTCACGTAACATCTGTAGATAAACTGGTACCAAACGACAATCTTAAAAAAGAAATTCAGATGCAACATTTTCTAATTTATCGACCATGGAACACTGTCTCTATATCTTTAAACTCATAAAAATAAGTAAAAGTAAACTGTGATAAGAAAGATTAATATGATTAAAATTTAAAATATTAAAACAGTAACAATTACATATGAATAATCAGACATTTAAAATCTAACAGCAAGAATTAAGAAATTTTAACTTTAACTCCATTGAGTACTAAACTTCTCGGTGTATATCCTTGAGCTTTATCATGAACTACAGGTCTCTATCACCACACTCTATATTACTGGCAACACACAAGTCACGAACGGAAGTCGTCGGCATCGCCATCAAGTTTCAGGAAACCTGCTCTCTTGTGAGTAGACCAAGTTGCAATCTATGAAAACACCTCTTCAACTCTTGAAGAGTAGCACTATCTACATAGATTGCTCTTCAATTTGTTTAGTAAATCGCTGCTTCAAATCATCAGATTGCGCATAAGTGTATGATGCCATTTTATGTTATTACTGAACTGATAAACTAAATGAATCGGTGTATGATGTAAAACCTTTGAATTGGCAATGATATTATATAGTGAAATAAAACTTAAATATCTAACAGCCCAAAGGTCAGATTTAAATGGAAGCATTAAATAAAAATTTATATTTAAAATCCATGTACATTTAATGATTTATGAGGGAAAAACGTGCACATTTAATATATACATATACATTTCTATTTAAAAACCGTGTGTATTTAATTCAAAACCTTTCAGAAATGAGTTTTCATGGGAAAGCAAATAAAATTAAATATCTAGAAACCCTAAGGACAAACTTTAAACCTTCAAATACAGGTTATCATAATTAGGAATCGCCTCTTCAATTACCATATCACATATTGTAAACACTATAAAAGGCTCATGATTAGTTTAATTGAAAACATCAGCACTTCACTTTAAAAAAACTGTTCATCCACAAAACAAACCATCCAAATACATCAACAATAGTCTAAATGGCAAACAGAAGTTTCTACCACTGGGCAGACACTAACGCTGTTAAAATGCAATTTTCAAGATGGTAACTCGAAGAACATAGAGCAGATGAAGAACTCAACAAAAAAGTTGGTATCATGAGTGAAAATTATTATAAGCAAACCTGGAGCAGCATCGCATTGCTTGATGAAGTTGTCCATTCTACTCCCTCATAGTTCAAGGATAACGTAGAAGAATTTATCACACAATAGTTGAAACATGATCAGAAGATCAGTGATATGCTAGCTGATCTGCAAAATAAAAGAAAAAATGAAATAGCATGGAAGAAGGCGAGAGTCTTAGAAATCCTAGGAAGTGTTCAATGTAATGTTTTAATATTTTTCAAAATCTAAGTTTGTAATACTATTTAATATCGAATGAACAAAATTCGGACTTTGTTTTTTCAAGAGTTATAATCATTATCAGTGATCAATTGGCAAAATGACAACAACTTTACCCTTTAATTCCTAATATAACTCAACGTATTGATAAAATAAAGTCTAATAACTTTATCCTAACAACACAATTGAGCCAAGCCAGACATGTATAATATCTCAGAAGACTCAAAACACAGTAACATACATATTAAAAAATGCAAATATTTTAATAATAATACAAAAATTTCATAACCCAGTAAGCACACACAGAAAGAATGTATATCCCAACTGTCTATAACATTTTTCATCAAAAACGACGCTTTTAGATGTATGTATGGCTGAATGTACTTAAACATATATAAGAATAGCAAGGATAAAACATTAATTTTACTTCTTAGGCAGCATATTTTGGACACAAAGATTGGGTGAGTGGAGGAGGTAACAAGGCAGCAGCGTGTGTTCACGGGATTCTGAAAAATTTTACCACTAAATTGGCTTATTATAGCTTCGGTCTATGACAGTAGATCAATTCCCTGTAGACAAAACAATTATATATACTCATTAGATCTAATATAGATACAGATTAAAACTCATGCTGATAGTTATCTAAATACCACCTAATGTTACCTTTTCTTGTCTATACTCATCAACATCATCAATATCATCAGCACGAAAACAGGCCACAATAGCAACTGCATTTACCGATCAATCACAAAATGACTATACTACCCTTAGTACAGAATCAACATGCTTTATCCTCCCTGTTGCTTGCCCATTCTTTGGATCGACCCAAACTGTATCATCTTAGCTCCTGCCACATGGGTCAACTCAAGTCATATAGACATGCTTGTATCATAAAATCAGCGATAAAGATTTGAATTACATACCTCACCAAAAGCACCCTTTCCTATCATGGTGAGTAGCTCAAAATCATCAACTCCCATTTTGTGCCTTTAAAGGCACATATATTCGGTTTCTTTTTTCTCTATAAATTTAATTAAGTTGTTTTGATCTACCTCTGATACGTCAGCATGCGCCAATTTCTTCTCGAGTAAAATTCACCTGCTCAACAAAAATTCAAGTGTTAATTTTCTTGTAGAAACTTAACGTTAGATGTTTAGTGGCGTAACGACACTAACATTCGCCGTATTTTGTAATGTTAATCTAAGATTTCTTTCTTACTATATCAACGGTGTAAACCAACTACCAATAAACACCTAATATCTAACATTATGTAATTTCGAAAATACTACCTTTCTCCCCTCTCTTGCAAATTCTTCATCTGCTCCTTGTAATGGTTCTCGATATACTTTCCAGCAGCAACAACCTTTTTCTTTCTCATATTCGACGCCTCTTCTTCCAAAATCGAGTCATCTTTAGTTCCATCCATTGAATCCCTCCTGGTATTCGGCCTCAAGCGATCTCTCAGTTGGAACTTGTATAGCAAATTCCTAGCAGAATCCATCAATTTCCCTCACCCTAACGAATTCATCACTAACCACAAACCAATACCTCAGAAACACATAAATCACGGTTTAACACAACTATTAAACATTTTGTTTCAAATAAGCTCATGAATTTGCTAACTAAACATACTTCCAAACACAAATGCAAAACAATAAACATTACAAAAACTTAATACGCCTCTTCGAGATCCAATAGCTTTACATCAACGATAACAAATCTCCATACGCCTCATAAACACGCAAATCACTGATGTGCTAACAGTAGTTTAACTAAAACAATTAAAATTAACCTAAATTTGGACTCAAAGTAATACTCTAGACTCTCTAAGACTCGACTAAACTACTAACCGGCAAGTGAACCGATCGACTCTAGTAAAGCTAAGTAAGTCCGGATATTGAACCCACGAGACTCGATTAAACTACGCTAATGACTCTATCTAGACTAGGACTGACACAGACATGACTATTTGTTTATTTGATTGGGGGGGGGGGTGTTCTAAAAATCCTAAAAGTGCAATTAAATTAAACTAATTAACTAGAATAACTAGACACGACTTTGAAGACCACCTAGGTTGAGAATCCCTCTTGTTAGTGAAAGGCTTTCTATCGGATACTAATGTGATTTGGAACTGGGATCTTTGGATGCTAAACCCTAAGAGTAACCGAACAGGACCCCCGACCCTTCTCAGGAAGACACCTATGGCCCTCTACGGATTGTTACAAACACCGGCTAACTAGACTCCCTCTCGGTTATCTAAGTAAGGTTTTCATTCCTTCCTTTCAATGCTTCCTCCATGCCTCTAGTACTGTAATATGAGGGAAAGCTCTAAGAGGAAGAATTCTAAATCCTATTACATCTATAAGATAGAGAGGTAAAGTCCTTCCTAGGAGAGTGAAGCAACGAAGGCTGGAAGTAAGAACTCTAAACTTTTTCTTTAGGTATCCCCCCTCCGTACCCTGTGTGAAGGAGCTGTAGAATCAGTCCTAGCTATCTGATAATAGCAGCTGGGATCACAGAGAGTAGCCAACCCAGTCCAGTAGCACAGTCCTACAAGCCAACGGTTGCTAACTTTGGGCTCAACTTGGTTTAATAGACAAAATAATGGCAAGGAAACTAAAACCGGCTTTTCTCAAAACCTAGTCCTAGAAATTTACCAATATAGACCTATTAATAACCTAACACTTCTCAGCTCTAAGATTAGTAGAATAAATATGCCTAATTAATTCTTGATTACCGTTTTTATGGTTTATTGGCCAATTCACCACAAGATCACCCGAACCCGCTAAGACCCGGATAATCAACACAAGTTTATTATTTGAGAGACATTCAACAAAACTTATGTAAAACAAGTAAACAATCATAAATCAAGCATAAATACGCATATACACCAAATTGAGGAACCAAAGTCTTTTACTTTACTAGAAAACCCAAATCAACATTAATATCTAATAAAAATCCAATCTTTAACAAGAGTTCATCTTTAACCTAGGTAGTTCTAGGCGTTTAGCCAAGAATCATAACGAATGAAGTCATAAAAATCATGTTCAAAACAGAATTCAGAGGCAAAAATATGAAAACAAAGAAAACAAGAACAAAACGGGAAGATAAAACCCGTAAATCTTCACTTCCGATGCTTCAAACTCCTACCGAATGATTCCAAAGTGTCCAGAACTTCAAAACCGTGCACCAGCAGTTCCAGAATGCAACCAAGAACTCCAAAATCGTCTCTTGCCATCCAACGACTTGTTAAGAATGTATATATAGTTTTTCATTGACCTAAAACCTTGCTGATCACGAATTCGCTGTATCTGAAGGTCTCTCGTGCCCGGCGAGAGAAATAACATCACCGGTCGCGCCCCATGACCGAGTTTAAACTTCGGAATCAATTAAACCTCTCTTGTGCCACGCGAGAGAGTATCCTTTGGCCTGTCGCGGCCCGCCAGAAAGCATCAGCTGCAGTTTTCGTTGCCGTTTCGACCTTTGACCTTTCAATTACGTCCTGGTACTTGGTTTCTTCGCATTTTATCTCTTTTTTTGCACTTTTCAGCTATTTCTATCAATGAAGACCTGCAAAACATGAATATATCAAAAGTATGCACATTCTAATGAAAACCAAAACTTAAACTAATGAAAAATGTACAAACTCTACAAGATAATTATATGTATTTTGCAATACATCAAATATCCCCACACTTGCTCTTTTTTTGTCCTCGAAAAAGATTATGAAAATGGAATCATAGACGGATAAATATTCAGGCCAAAACCTAAATTACTTATTAAAATCAAAACTTGTGTTTGTCGCGATTACAGGTATATGTGTCCTCTTAAACCCAAGCCGGTTCCAAGCCCTTATCATGAAATTTAGGTTCAAGTGCAGCCAGTCTATCTAGGGTCTCACACTAAAAATCGTAGATCCACCTAATCTCGCCTCAAGCTTATTGGACAAAATGAACAAATCATTCGACCCATTTCCTACCTATTATACCAAAATCAAGAGAATTTAACATCAAATTCCATTCATTTTTTTTCTCGAGCTTTTGACTATGCATACCTTATCGTAGAGGCTGTCTCAACCAGAGTCACCATCCCCGAGAGCGACAACATAGGCATCAGTATTTTTTGCATTTTATTTTTAACAATCCCAGAGGCAATCTAAGTCAGAGTCACCATCCCCAACAAAGATTACATAAGCCTTGTCATTTTTTCGGTCTAGCTCTTTTATTCTCTTTTTTTTCTTTGATTAAAAAATTCTAAAAATTTTGGCTTATAACGACATCCCTTATACTATTATTGGCGGTTTCAATTTCCCCACTTTTTTTAAATGAGAACCCACTAGTAAACTGACAATTAAGGTGTATTAAGATCAAAGGAACCTAGAACCGAATCGGGCCTACCCACACATCCCAAACTAGACATAAGCTCAACTATATTAACTCATATTCTCATTATTTGAACCCGAAAAAACCGATTTTTCTATCATTTTCTGTTTTTATTTTGCAAACTTCTTATTCAAAAGACATTTTTTTAATTTTAATTTTTTTTGTATTTTTCGACTTTTTATGACTCAAACTAACTAACTAACAACTTCGACAGCTACTACCCAAGTATCCTTCCCCACACTTAAAGTTTGCATTGTCCCTAATGCAAGGATGAAAACACGACTCAAACTACCTAAAAATAACGACTAAATAAAAATATACAAAATATACAAGTGGAACGACTTAGCAAAATATGTCAGATTGTCAGTGTGCCAGTCAATTCCACATATGCCCTCCAATCCGAACACGCTCAGCAAGCTGTTCCTAATCTCTCACACGTGAACAGAAGCGGCATCACAACACTAAACCTATCAACCAACATAAACATACCAACATAATATATATATATATATATATATATATATATATATATATATATATATATCATAAAGTGTTTTAAACCAACCACACTTACAAAACTATCAACCAACCCATACCCAACCAGCCTGTGAAAGTATTCAAAATAAGCATACAGACCATATACGATGAAAACAACATAAAAAGAAAACAAAAGATACATATCCTAGAACTGCTGCTGCTTCATCATCACCCTAATCCTCCTCTTCCTCCTCGGACCCCTGTTGCACGTGATATGGCTGAACACCCTCCATACCACTCAGTCCTGCCTGAGGCTGCTGCTGAAAATATGGCAGGACTCCTAGACGAAGACCCTCCATCATAAACCTCATACCATCCTCTATATGCCTCATCCCCTGCTCATGCACCTGTCGACTCTCCTCCATAATGTGTCTCACACTACCAAACTGCTCCTCCACATACCCGTGCAAATTTCCGAACCTAGTATCCATCCTATCATACAAAGACTCCAAATTAAGTGGGTCTGGTCGAGGTTCTCACAGAGCATACTGACGACCCGGTAACTCAACATGAGTCACCGGCAGCTGATAACAGATCGGTATAGCAGACTGCATAGTAGCTGCAACATCAGAACCCGACGGTGGCGGATCCTGTGGACCCTCTCTGATATGTGACCAAGTAGGCGGCTCATCATAAGTCACAATGCCAGCAGACTGTAGATCCCTCAAACTCATAAAACATGGAGCCGGTCCCTCTCTCACTGGATCTCTTGGGTATCTAGCAAACACCCCAAGACTCTCAGCCAACCACGTAACATACGGTCCATAATAAACCCGAGCTCCTGGTCCACCCCTCCATAACCTCGTCATCAACCATACTAAAACACTTGTCAGATTCGCTGGCCTCCTCTCCACCATACACATCAAGTAGAAAAGACTAACCTGATTCACCTTATTATCACCCTGACCCCTGCCCACTAGAGTAGCTGCCAAGATCTTATGCAAAAAACGGTGAACTGGATCGATGATGTCTGAAGCTACTATATTGTTTGAATACGGAACAGTGGAAATCGTGCCCCAGAATCTCACTAACTCATCTCTCTGAAGACTATGTGGATATCTCTAATTAAACACCCCCTCAAACTTGTAACAACCCTAGGTGCCTGTACATCCTCCTCAGTGTAAAATCGAATAGCCACTGCAAACTGAGGCATGGTCATCTCGTATACCTACCTACCTAATGAAAACGAAACCGCGTCCTTCTGCTCATAACTACCCTGGTTGTACTCAAATGTAGAATGAAATTCCAACGTGAGCTCCTTATACTGTTGAGCACTGCAATCCAAAACAAGCCTAAACTTTTCACCCAATAACAGCTCAATCCTATCCCTTTGACCCAAACGGTCCACCAGATCTCAATCAATCCTCCGATATGGTAGCAGATCTACTGTAATCAAATCCCCCAACCGAGCATACTCACTCGAGTTAAGAGCAAACTGTAAGAGTGGGCTATCCTTTAGCCGTGTACTTTGCCCATGAGGAATAACCGGAGTCGCCCTATACTCGATCTTACATTTCCCAAAATCGGGTGGCAAAGGTGGCTGTTCACCAGTACCACGAGCACGTGCTGGCGGTCTTCTTTTCCTTCCACCCACACCTGATGATGATCCTTCACCTGACATCCTGTATAATGGTTCGATCAAATAGCACAAAACAGGGAAGATCATTAGTAACACAAGCTATTTTTGGTATTTTTAGGTTTTTTTTTTTTTTGTGTATTTTTAAGAATTTTTCTGAGTTTTTTATATACGGAAAAACGTCCATATAGCATTTCATTCGCGGTCGATATTCAAAAACAAAGTAAACATGGGTGACTGTTTGCTAAGCATTATCAAATTTTCAACCGAACCTCACCCGAATGGAGATTGAGTACGGGCGAGTGGTTATCGACTTCAATTTTTAGTAAAACATAGCCCAATGACACTAACAAGACTCAATAAAGACTCGAATGACACAACGGACGCAAGACTAGACACGAACTAAACGACTTCCTAAACTAGACTCAATATACACTAACTCCTCCCCGCACTTTAATTGTCCTCAATTAATACCCAAGTGCCGAACAAACCTTATTGAGTGTCAAACCAAACAAAGTTCAAAACTTTAATGTGGAAGCAATGGAAACGGGTCAAAAGATGGTTAAAAATCTCAATTTTATAGCAAAAATTACCAACCCATATCCCCACACTCAATGTTGAACCATTCCCAAACCCAACGAGCTGCAAAACATAACCAATGAACCCAAACCAGCCCTTCCGTAACCTGTAAGCAACTTCGCAGCCCAAACCATCCCAACCACAACCTCAGACAACTGCAAAATATGAACATTAAAGCCCAACCCAACCCAACCATCCGCAACCTGTACTAAGCAAGTACTACCCGAACCAAGCCTCCCACAACCTATAATCATCCTAAAAACAACCTAAAACAGTGACCTAGACATGAGCCGACACTAAAGTATGCAGGAAAACATACCTTATCGTCGATCTTATCTGAAAAACTACGATAATATGGTTAGCACTTGAAAACCCACTCTAAATCTTGTTAAAAATGGTGACAGACGGATGATTGATGGGTGAATGATGATGAAAACGGTAATGGATGATGATTTAGAGTGATTTTATGGTGAAGATGGTGAAAATCGGAGGTGTTTTGTGGTGATTAGGGGTGTCGCCGTCGAGTAGAAGTGAAGAAGTTAGGTCAAAGTTTGAAGAAATTGGGGATAAAACAATTCAGATATGCGTCTAATGTCTCTTGCAGGCCGCAAAAGACAAGTACTTATGTCTCGCGCCCCGCGACCGAGCAAAATTGTTCCGGGCATTTTAGTGGCTGGCGGACCACGACCGAGTGAGGCCTAGCCTCTCGCGCCGCGCCAGAGGGCCTTTTTTACATAAAGTTTTTTAGTTTTGATATCTAAATGCTTTAGAAAATTTTCCAATTCTTCCCAAAACCTTTTCTAACCTTTTCGAAACTTTACTTGAACTCCAATCCTTCATCGATTTCGGCTGCATGATGGTGATAAATTCCTGCAAAATACTTAACGACACAAAAATGCAAAACATAAACTACGAAAAACAACCATTAACGACTCTAAAAACACGACACGATAACCACTATGAACTATAGAAACTCTACAATTGAGTTTTCGCTCAAGACTCTAAACGGTGGTGCAAGGGGGAACTTCGAGCGGAGTTTCCTCCGTCTCGGTGGGGTCAATGGGCCCTCCTAGGTAATGCTTCAATCTATGGCCGTTTACCTTCCAAGTACCTCTGTCGGCTTCATCTAGCAACTCCGCCGTACCGTACGGAAATACTTCTTTCACCGAATAAGGTCCCGACCATTTCGACTTCAACTTTCTACCAAACAACTTCAATCTCTAATTATATAACAACATCTTGTCACCGACCCTAAATTCCTTCAACCCCTTCAACTTTCGATCGTGTAATGCCTTTGTTTCCTCCTTGATACTCTAAGAACGTTTATACGCGGCGTCCCTACGTGCCTCTAACTCATGGATTTGGAAATAACGCCTCCTAGCCGCTTTGGTCAAATCTAGATTGACGGTTTTAAGAGCCTAAAGCGCTCTGTGCTCTAACTCTACCGGAAGATGGCAAGCCTTGCCATAAATGATCATGAACGGAGTGGTCCCTAAAGGTGTTTTGTAGGTGGTTCGAAACGCCCACAATGAATCATCAAGCTTTTCAGATGAATCTTTTCTACTACTTCCTACCATATTCTCTAAAATTCTCTTCACTCCCCGATTCGCATTCTCAACTTGGCCACTAGTTTGGGGGTGGTAGGCGGTGAAAAAACGATGAGTGACTCCGTAGCGTGCTAATGCCTTTTCCATCATGGCATTGCAAAAATGAGTGCCATGGTCACTTATGATAGCTCGAGGTGTACCGAATTGCGTGAACAACTTCTTAAGGAGTCTCACCACCACTCGGATGTCATTAGTGGGTAAAGCTTGAGCTTCAACCCACTTGGAAACGTAGTCGATCGCCACAAGGATGTACCTATTCCCACTAGAAACGGGGAAGGGTCCTAAGAAGTCGATGCCCCACACATCAAAGATTTCAAGAATTTGGATTGGATTTTGGGGCATCTGATCCTTGGATGAGATATTGCCGGTACGTTGGCAACGATCACAAGTCCTAACAAACTCTAAAGCGTTCTTGACCACCGAAGGCCAAAAAAAACCACAATCGTAGACCTTTGAGCGGTCACGTGTGGACCGTGGTTACCTCCCGTCAAGCCCTCATGAACATGCCTAAGGATATTTAATCCCTCCTCTCTAGTCACACACCTCCTAATGATTCTATCGGCTCCTACCCTACCGAGAAATGGGTCATCCCAAATGAACTTCCTAGCATCCCTAAGCAACTTCTTCTTTTGTTGGGTGGTGATACCCTTCAACACCACTCCATGTGCAAGGTAATTTTCCAAATCCGTGAACCATGGCATACCCTCCTTCTCCGCCACAACTAACTCAACCGATTCATGAAGGAATCTATCACCTATTGCCTCCTCACGAATCTCCTCCCTACCCGGATCCTCTAATCGTGAGAGATGATCGGCCGCTACATTCTGCGCCCCTTTCTATCCTTGATTTCTATATGGAATTCGGAAAGTAAGAGAATCCATCGAATGAGACGAGGCTTAGCGTCTTTCTTTTGGAAGAGATAACGCAAACCCGCGTGATCGGTGAAAACAATGGTCTTTGATAGCACGAGATATGAACGTAACTTATCGAATGCGAAAACTAGGGCTAGAAACTCCTTCTCAGTGTTGGTATAATTCTCTTGGGCGTCATTATGGGGTTTGCTCGCATAATAGATCGGGTGGAAGTAATTCTCACGTCTTTGCCCCAAAACCGCCCCTACCGCGTGATCGCTCGCGTCACACATGAGCTCAAAGGGTAAGCTCCAATCGGGCAAGACAAGAATGGGGGCACTCACAAGTTTCTCCTTCATAAACTCAAACGCTTTAAGACATTCCTCTTCGAAAACGAATGGAACGTCCTTCTCAAGGAGTCCGGTCATGGGTCAGGTGATTTTGGAAAAATCCATAATAAAGCGCCTATAGAAACCCGTATGACCTAGAAAGCTACGGATGGATTTCACACTTGTCGGTGGAGGAAGCCTACTAATAGTGTCTATCTTAGCTTGATCTACCTCAACACCCACTCTAGAAATCTTGTGACCTAAAACAATCCCCTCCGTCACCATGAAGTGACACTTCTCCCAATTAAGCATCAACTTTGTCTCAATACACCTCTTCATATCCCCTCAAGAAGCACTGATCAAATGAGTCGCCATAAACCGAAAAATCATCCATAAACACCTTGATGCGCGTTTAAGTGTCGTATATATTAGGTGTATATTTTAAGCCCTTTTTTTAACACTTATTTTAGCCAAGTTTTAAATTTATAAAACACGATATTTCACTAACACTAAACACACATATGGGCAAGTGCACCCATCGTTGAGTGTAGTATAGCGTTGGTAAGATACCGAGGTCGTCCAAGGACACAAGAGCTTTTAATACCGGTTTATCCTCAACGTCTAACCAAAATAAAAGTTTAGAAAAATGTTTTAAGCTAAGAAAAATAAAAACTAAGTAAAATGCTGAAAATAAAATAAAATAAAAACAGATAGACAAGATGAATCACTTGGTTCCGACTTGTATCTAGTATAACCTTTGATTATTTCCGCACTTTTGCACATAATTAAGAGATTATCTTAGTTATTGTAGTAGGCCCCTCTTTTGAAGGTGACGTTACCCTCACCCCAGTAGTTTGAGTCAGCAAGGATACAATCCTAAAAGGGTGGATTATTGGAAGATAATGAATTAAGTTATTAATGCAGTATTGTGGTAGGCCCCGCTTTTGGCGGTGACGTTACCCTCGGCTAAGTAATCTGAGTCAGCAGGGATACAGTCCTAAATAGCCGGGTTATAGTATTAATAGTAGTTAACTTATGAGGGGGTCAAAGAGTTTGGACCCCCGCCATCCAATACCGTGAAGCATTGAAGGAGGTCCTACTAAATTTGACCCAGGTCCATTGCAGGACCTCTAAACGCTGAACAATGGCAAGACCCTTACCAAACCGTTCCCTTAACCCCCGACCAGGTAGCCAACATACCTCCATATAGACCGTGGAGATATGAATGGTGAAAATCCTTTATTTTATATAGACAGTAAAATAATGCCAAGACACCACGGACAAACGATAAGGAAAGATCACCTTCAACATAAGTAACTAGTTATTAAAGTCATTAATACAAAACCAAATAAAAAGTGCAAAAGATTAGAAATAAAAAGTATTATACTAGACACTTTGTCTTCACCAAGTGATGTAAGAGACTTAGGCAAACATGGCCTTGATTGTCAAGAACTCTTACGATCAATCTTGGATCCCGAGACGACTCACACACTCTACGATGGACAATGGATGATGGTGGTGGATGATGGTGTTGTGATGGTGGTGGGTGGTGGATGAAGTGTGAGAGAGGTGGTGTGCCAAGGGATGAGTTGAAATGAATCCAAGCACTCATATTTATAGGCTGAACAGAGAGCTGGGCACGGCCCCGTGTCCGCTGGGCACGGCCCCGTGCATGTCTGACACTCTCTCTCCTCATTAATTGTAATTCACAATTACAATAAATGCGCCTGCTGTACTTTCAACACGCCCCCGTGTCCGCTGGGGACGGCCCGTGGTGGGCAATAGAAGCTGTTGATGCATGAAATGTCTGTTGACTGCGTCTACAAGAAGTCACAAGTCAAGATTGGTCAACAGAGGGTCAAATGTGTCAAAATATGTATTTTATAAGTCTGGTTCGCTTTTATGTCATTATCTTAAGTCTGGTTCGCTTTTATGACACTATGTTAGGTCTGGTCCGCTTATGTGTCAAGTTCTGGTCAGCTTATATGTCAAGAGGTCTGGTTCGCTTATTTGTCATGCCGTATATCCGGACCAGAAACATTATAAATAGGCTGATTGTGTTCATTAGTCAGAGAGTTGTATGTGTGTAAGCTTGGAGCCAAACTCTGTCAAAATTTCAGTTGATAAGCAATAAAGAAAGGAAATTAATAGGACAAGCTGTTGTTACATTACATATTCTGTTTCCGCCTTTATATGTAATGATGAGCTACTCGGATTGACGTTTTCGGGTCAAGGAACGGTCCAACAAGTGGTATCAGAGCTTCAGGACGAGGAGCTCATACTACATCAGCTGATTCGGCGATATTATCTCATTTCTACTCATACTTTCTCTTTTATTTTTCGGTTTATACAAGTTTTGTTGGACAGAATGGATTGAAATTCAAGTATATTGACCGAAACTTGTTATTAAACATTCCGTAACAGTTTCAGACATTAAAACACCGTAAAACTCATTCAAATTCATCAAAATCGTAATCAGTTTTCGGACAGAACTTTAAACTTAGATCTGGAATGGATTAGTGTTTGGATTTGGACGAAATTCATATCATTGTGATCGGAATTAACTGAATTACAATCCTTGAAAGTATCAGTTTGTTATTCGGTCTAAAATTTGATCAAAATTTGTGGTTCGCTTTTACGGACATTGCAAGTTTCATATCTAGAATTATTGTCTGGTCCGCTCGAGTGAACATACTTGATATTGTCTAGTCCGCTCGAGTGAACATACTTGATATTGTTTCTGGATCGCTCATTCAGACATCTGCTGAACCGCTCAAACGAACAGACTTTCTGGTTCGCTCGAACGGTCATTGATCTGGTCCGCTTTTTCAATCATTCTCTGGTCCGCTGTTTTGTACAAGCTGGTCCGCTTGAACGTACAAGACCTGGTTCGCTCAAACGGATAAAAGCTGAATCGCTCGAACAAATTTTTTTTTTCTGGTTCGCTCGAAAGAACATAGTTGTGTTTGATTCGTTTTTTTTGGACAACATTGATAGTTTTGCTTATTCGTCACAGTTGTTAAAATTCTTGAAAACCTGTCTAAGTGATTGATTGATTTTGCAGGTACGATTAAAATGGATGATATTTTCATGAATCCCTTCAGCGATATGTACGCATTCACGGGTAGTTCAGGAAACAACGATACGTCTTCAAGCGATGCAAACAAAAGTCCACCAAAAGAAAGAAAGAAGGAAGCTTGGGAGTCCGAAAGTGCATTTGGAACATTTAACAAACCTCCTAAGCTGATGGCTATAGAAGATTATAGCAGGTGGGCAACAAAATTCGAAGACTGGTTGATGGCATTTGCTTTTGCTAGCTGGAAGAGTATGAAGAATGGTTTTGCCCAAGGAAAGAAGAATGGTGAAGCATTAAGATCAGCTGAAGAGATTGAAAATTTTGTAGCAGAGCAAAAATGTGTGGCATTATTGTTTCAATCAGTGCGTGAAGACATCATTTCACTGATAGATTACTCAAATTCTAAAGACTTATGGGAAAAACTCAAAAAGAAGTGTCTTGGAAGCAAAGAAATTGTAAAAAATAAAAAGAAACTTCTTAGAAAAGAGTTTGATGTGTTTGGTTGTCTTAAAAATGAATCGGTGAGTAAAATGATTGAAAGGTTCGGTCATCTGAAGCTGGAATTAGAAAGACATGAGATCAGATATTCTGATGATGAGCAAGTAGACAAGTTGTTAGATTCGTTGCCAGACGAGATGGAATGGAGATATTATGCTCTCATGCTTAAGAACACTATTCCTTCTGATTTGTTGAAACCAGATTTGGTGATTGAGAAACTTGAAAGTCATGAACTGGAATTGAAGAAGACGTACAAAGTTAATCATTCATCTTATCAACAAAATCTGGATCTGTACTATCCAAAAAGTTTGATCCTAAAAGCTACTTCTCCAAAAACTGCATTTTCTGCTGAGAATGTTTCTCCAGCAAGAAAAGAAAGTCAAAGCAGTTCAAGCAGCGGAAGTCATAGTGGTTATCATAGTGGATCTACGTCTTCTGCAAATCATACTGATGCGAAGTTTTCTTGCAATATCGCGATAGATCTGAAGAACGCACAAAATTTTGATGAGGAGTCGGCCAAGCAACAAATGGTCTTTCTAGCATCTGTTCTGGAATCCTATGAAGGGTTGGTGGCTGGAAAAATCGGTAATACAAATCTGACGAAAGAAGACTACGATCAGATAGACCCTGAAGAAATGGAGCTGATCGATATTCGTTGGGCAATGGCAAGTGCAGTTCGACGTGCACAACGCTTCATGGAGATTACAGGGAGAAAAACGATCGGTGGTCCGTCTACAAAACTGGGGTTCGACAAGTCAAAAGTAACATGTTTTAAATGTAAGCAGAAGGGTCATTTCAAAAGGGAATGTAGGAATGCGTATGCTGATGAGTCAGAGAATCCGTTTAGAGATGATTATTACAAAAAGGCAATCTACCATCAGAATAAATCTGAGCCGCCTAGATTGAAGCAGTCTGAAGATAACAGAGACAAATCTAGGGCTCTTGCTGTGATTTATGATGATGAGGGGTATGATTGGAGTAAGGAAGTTCTACCGGAAGAAGATGCGGTGGGTTATGCATTCATGGCAAGCAATGATGAACCCATTAAGTGGAAAGATGATCGTACTGAAGAACAGAAGTATCAATACCGAAAGATGAATGCTGAAACCAAGATTATCAGACTTTCTGGTATCTTTCTGGAAGCTAGAAGAGCAAACAGATGGGATCCAGATAGAGAGTGCTATCTTGATAGATATGGCAACATTGCGATTGATGACAAAACACTTGATATTGAAGCCATCATCAAGGAGTACAAAGAAGAAGATGAATATTGGCAACACAAGTGGTGGGGAACTCCAACTTCGAAAATGATTGAAGAAGAGAAAGAAAAAGAGAGAAAGGAGAAAGAGGAGAAAGAGAAGAAAGAAAAGCAGGTTGATACAGGCATAATTGATACTACGCAAGAGTTGACAGTTGAGAATCTGGGAGTTATGGCTGACAAAGTGCTAGCTGCAAAAGCACTTGAGGTAGATCCTAATTCTGTTACTGAGTCAAAGGGGTCGGTCAGTCAAAGTGTGTCAACAAATGCGTCAGGTAACAAGATTGAGTCAGGTAACAAGTTTGAAGGAAATGCTGACTGCAAAAATTGCACCAAACAATGCAATTTTTGTAGCACTGTCACGTATCTTAATAATGAGAAAATTCAGAATCTGACAACAAAAGTTAGAAATGTTGAAAATCAGATTCTCGATCGTGACAAAAGTGTAAGAGCTTCAACTGAACGGAATAAAGAATTAATGGCTCAAATTGAAAATGATAAAACTGAACGTGAGAAAATAAAATCTGAAAATGAAAAGTTAATTCTTGAAAACCGTCAAATTTCTGAAAAGTTTGAGAAATTGAAAAACATTGTCAAAGATAGTGATGATCGAAATGGCAAAACATTTAAAGAAAATGAACATCTAAGAGCTGTTTTGAGATTAAAAGAAGAATTGATTAATGAACAACTGGATCAAATTGCTAAACTGAAACTTAAAGTTCAAGAAGCTGAAATTGAGAATGAACGAATCCAGTTGAAGCTTAACAGCTATAAATCGGCAAGCTTTGTTTTGCAGCATATTGTTCCTAAACCTATAGGGAAAAACAAAGATGGCGAGGATGTGTTTTCTGATGGAACGGGTGTAGGTTTTCACAAAGTTCCACCGCCAATTTTAGACAACTACACGAAAAAGCAGTCTAGTTTGGTGGAAATTGAGGAAGAAAGTGAAGTTAAACTTCCTGAAAACATTGATGTCACGTTCACATCTTCCAATGACGAGGGTGTCCAAAGTGATGTGGTGAAAAGTGTGGTAGACAAAGTGCTTAAACCGGATTGTGACACTTCTGAGGAGGATGGGTGTTTTCTAGATAGATACATTCAGAAACAAAAGTCCAAGAACAACTTAGATGAAGAATCAAACCTTGTCACGTACAAGATGATGGGTTCGGATAAGTTGTTTTCGGATTTAGAGTTTCCAATAGAGAATGTTAACATGAACAAATTGACAAATGTTTTCAAACTTGTTGAAGTCGAGTTGTCAGCAGTGAATAATCTAAGTCGAAAGAAAGACAGGGTTTATAACAAGAAAACTGTTTATTCACCACGTTTTTACAATAACAATCGAAACAATTGGTCGGGTGATTATCGAGGTGGTAATAGTTATCAGAAGAAGAGTTTTCAAAACAAGAGGTTTACTGAAAAGAAGGTGTTTGTGAATGGTTCACGTTTACTTTCTGAAGAGAAAAATGAAATCTTTTCAAAATCGAATGAAGAGTTCTTTGAGAAGAGAGCTTCACAGGCTCAGTCTGAAGGCACGAGTCGAGTAGCTGATACTCCTACTTGTTTTAGATGTGAACAAGTTGGTCATATTGCACGAAAGTGTACATATGTGAAGCCTAGGACTGAAGCTGTGAAGGTTCAACAAAAGAAGGATGATGTGAAGGGTAAAGCACCAATGTATGTTGAGAAGAAAGTAGTTGAGAAGCAAAACGTTAAAATCAACAATGTAAAAGCAAAAAATGAACCTGTAAAGAAATTGGTAACTCAAAATGACAAGTTTTATAAACGGGTTGCATTAACTGAACAAATTTGGAAACCAAAAAGTGAAAAGAAAATTTCAACTTCTGAAGTGAAAAAGGCTGAAGAATCAATTTCGGTTGATTATGATGCAAATTTTCCACCTTTGAAGGCTGAAAATTTCAAAATTCAAATTGCGAGAGTCAAGGTTACACCTAAGGCTGATGAAGCCTGGGTGGATACCATGTTCGAATAAGTAGTTTGAATTGCCGGAGCTTCCTGTTTCGCGAAGCATGAATCGGCATCTTTCTTGAAGTTGTTTAAGTCGTAGTTTGTTTTGTGCAGGATCTTCCACAACTGGTATCTAGATGGATTATGGATAGTGGTGCATCCCGACATATGACAGGAAAAACTGCATTGCTGTATGATGTGAGAAACATTAATGGTGGTTATGTGGGATTTGCTGGTCATGAAGGTGGTCGAATTGTTGGTGAAGGAACGTTATCCAATGGGATTGTGACGTTTGAGAGAGTTAACTACATCACTGAGCTGGAGAACAATCTACTTAGTATCTCGCAGATTTGTGACAATCAGTATACTACTCACTTCACTAATAAAGAGTGTTTGATTTTGAAACCTGGTTTTGTTATCCCTGAAGAATGGATTATTATGAGGGCACCTAGAGTGAATGATTTATATGTGTTAGATATGTCTGTAGCAACTACAACTACTGGTCAAGCACATTGTTTCGTGTCTAGAGCAACTAAGAAAGAATCCAGATTGTGGCACCGAAAGATGGGGCATATACATCTTAGAAAAATGAATCATTTGGTGCACAATGATTTGGTATTGGGTGTTAATATCAAAGGTTTTCATCTGGAAGGGGAGTGCATTAGCTGCATCAAAGGCAAGCAGAAGAAAAAGTCACACCCTACAAAGCAAGTCAATTCAGTTTCGAGACCTCTGGAACGACTTCACATGGATTTGTTTGGTCCGGTGAATGTTAAAAGTGTTACAGGAGATTACTATTGTTTGGTCGTTACTGATGATTATTCCAGATTTTCGTGGGTTTCTTTCTTGAAGACGAAAGATGAAACATTTGACAGTTTGATGGGGCTGTTCAGGAAGATAGAGAATTTGTACCAAAGGCGTATCAAGAGAATTAGAAGTGATAATGGTACCGAATTCAAGAACAGTAAGATGGAAGAATTTTGTGATGAAAGAGGTATTTTGCATGAGTTTAGTGCTCCGTACACTCCGCAGCAGAATGGAGTCGCAGAACGCAAAAACCGGACGCTAATCGAGACGGCTAGAACGATGCTCGCAGATTCAAAGTTACCGATTAATTTTTGGGCTGAAGCTGTTTCTGCCGCATGCTATACGCTCAACAGGGTTCTTACTGTCAAGAAGTTCAACAAAACATGCTTTGAGCTAATCAATAATCGCAAACCGAATTTGAAGTATCTAGAACCGTTTGGGTCACCTTGTACGGTTATAGAGCCTTTTGGAAAGTTTGGTCCGAAGTGCATTGAGGGTATATTTGTTGGTTATTCAAATCCATTGCGACGTGTCTTCGTTCCAAGTGAGAAGCGGATTATTGAAGCTGCAAATGTTGAATGTCAAGGTTATACTATGCCGCCACAGAATCTTGGTGATTCATGGCGTTATCATTATGACAAACTTTGGGATTCGTTTGACATGAGAGAAGAATCAGAGGATGATGAAGATTTCTTTGATGAGTTGGATATTTTGCGTGAATATGAGTCGCAGTTAAGGTTCCCAGCTGAGTATTCACGAAGATCACGGGAAACTTCAAATGATGATGAAGCAGGTCCAAGTAATGCTGGTGAACATGATGATGTCCAACAAAATGAAGTTGCTCAGGATAATCAGTCGGCTCAGAATGATAATCTAGAAGCTGAAAACATGCCAGTTTTTGATCATGGTGATTCAAATTCAGATTCTGAGGGGGAGCAGATTCAGATTTCAGGTCAAACAAACCAAGTTGGTGAACAAGATGCAGAGCAGAATGTTACTAATCTGGAGGAAAATGTAGATGTTCCAAGCGAAGTGATGCCGCGAACTTTTTCATATCATCCAGAGGAGTTGATCATAGGAGAATTGCAGAAAGGCGTTCGCACTCGAAATCAGATTGATAAAGGGCTTACATGTTTTTATACAAAAGTTGCTTCTTTGCAAACTGAATTCTCATTAAGTTGTTTTATCTCGCAGGTTGAGCCAAGAACATACAAAGAGGCGCTCACTGAAGACTCTTGGGTCAATGCTATGCAGGAGGAACTTAGTCAATTCGAGAAATTGGGAGTGTGGAAGTTAGTTGATTTGCCGGATGGTCATAGGAAAATTAACACTAAGTGGGTGTTTAAGTGTAAGAGGGACGATAGAGGAGTTGTCGTAAGGAACAAAGCTCGACTCGTTGTTCAGGGATTTAGTCAACAGGAGGGAATTGATGTTACTGAAGTCTATGCTCCTGTCGCACGACTAGAGGCTATCAGAATTTTCCTAGCATTTGCGTCTTGGAAGAACTTCAAAGTATATCAGTTGGATGTTAAATCGGCGTTTCTTTACGGGAAGGTTAAAGAGGAGGTTTATGTTGGTCAGCCGCCGGGCTTTACTGACCCAATCCACAAAAACAAGGTCTACTTATTGGACAAAGCGCTGTATGGTTTACACCAGGCCCCGAGAGCCTGGTACGAGACTTTGTCTCAACACCTACTCGCTAACCAGTTCATACGTGGAAAAGTGGATGCCACTCTCTTCACTAAAGTCGTTGA
Organism: Helianthus tuberosus; assembly: GCA_030545235.1. Taxonomy (NCBI): domain Eukaryota; kingdom Viridiplantae; phylum Streptophyta; class Magnoliopsida; order Asterales; family Asteraceae; genus Helianthus; species Helianthus tuberosus. Next base: position 411,131 of record JARYGA010032181.1, read on the forward strand.
TGGTCATCTTCTGATAGTTCAGATTTATATGGATGATATAATCTTTGGGTCGACAAATGAAAATCTATGCAAAGATTTTGAATCAGTGATGAAGCAGAAGTTTGAAATGTCTTCAATGGGGGAGATGAAATTCTTTCTGGGTTTACAAGTTGAACAACTTCCTGAGGGAATTTTTATTCATCAGTCAAAGTACGTTCATGATATTCTAGAGAAATTTGGGATGTCAAGTTCTACTCCAGCTGCTACCCCACTTGCAACAAATCATGGGATTCACCCAGATCTCACCGGAGACAGGGCTGATGAAACGTTTTACCGTTCCATGATAGGTTCTTTAATGTACCTAACTGCTTCACGTCCTGATATCATGTACCCAACGTGCCTCGCAGCAAGATTTCAGTCTAACCCGAGAGCATCGCATATGATCATTGTGAAGAGGATATTGCGCTACCTAAAAGGAACTCCTTCATTGGGGTTGTGGTATCCTAGAAAAGGTGATTTTACGCTCGAAGGGTATTCCGATTCGGATTTCGGATGCTGCAAAGTCAATTCAAAATCAACAACTGCAGGATGCCAGTTCTTTGGTCCTAGATTGGTTACCTGGCAGTGTAAGAAACAAACGTCTGTGGCGTTATCTACATGTGAAGCGGAGTATGTTTCTGCTAGCAGTTGCTGCTCTCAGATCTTGTGGATACAGCAACAGATGCGCGACTACGGTTTGCAGTTTCTTAACACACCTCTTTTTGTTGATAATGAGGCCGCAATAAATATAACTAAAAATCCAGTACATCACGCTAAAACTAAACACATAGAAATTCGTCATCACTTTATTCGTGATTGTTTTGAGAAAAAGTTGATACGAATTGAGAAAATCCACACAGACGACCAGAAAGCTGATTTACATACCAAAGCTTTTGATAAAAATCGGTTTAAATATTTGTTAAAACTGAATGGTATGAAGCTTCTGTCGGTGTCGGATGGCATAATTGGCGTTGATGAGGGTACTGTTGCGGATGAAGACGAGAAACAATCTGCAATGGTTTGTCGATTTTTTACTTGTTTTGGTATTTAGGGGGAGTAGATGTTTGTACATAGTTTATTTTCAGAAAATACAAAAACAGTAAAAAATGCAAAAATACAAAAACATGATAAAATCTGAAAAAGAGCTTGTGTATATTGGGAAAATGATAGTACATCAGCTAGACGATTACAGTATGCAAAAGATTTGAAAAGTATAAAAGAATTAAACAATCTTACTGATTATGTGTCGATAGGTTTTCGCACATTTAGTAGATTTATTCAGGATATAAACCTAAATTCAAACTTGTGAATTCGTGGGGAACACTACTTGGATATATAGGTAACCCCTGAAATCTCGTTTGAAAGGTCTCTTAATCTGATATACTAGGTCTTTATACTCTATGATGTCTGGGGTATTATTCCGGGACTTCTGCTGAACGGTAGTTCTGACCTAGTCCCTGGCTAATACTTGCTGCAATGCTTGAAACACAGCATTAAACCCTCAGCATGCTGAAACAATAAAATTGATATATGCTGCTGTTGTAAGCAAAAAGATCCTCTAAAGGGGACACACCTGTAAGTCGAAGCTGATATCTCTCTGCGTATACGGAAGTATCGATCTGAGATCCCTCGGCCCTCGCATACCTAAATTATATACAGACATCATTGTAGTATTCTCACCTGTAAGACTGATTATTGGGATTCTGGATACGGGAGTATATTCAAGAGGTGGGACACATGAATGATATAAGTTCTTAATTCACCTAAATCGTATCCTGAATAGATTGAAATTTGTGTGAGAATTTAAGATGGATCAGTATATCGACAATCGAGGTAAATTGTTTAAATCTGAGTATGTAATGTAGCTTAACGGTACTTGTGATTTGTCTGAATAGCTGATATGATTCCCTGACACGCTCAACAAAAATATGTTTGTAAATAGTTTATGTTGTTTAATTTCTGCAATTTAAGTTTTCTGTATTTCATTTCTTAGTTTAGAACACTTCGATAAAATCCAAAAAGATTTTATTTCTGCTTTATTTTAGACAAACCAAAGTGGAGAATGGATTGTTGGATTCTTAGATGTTTGAAGCAGATGCAGGAGATTCTGGACTGAAAAATGAGGAGAGCTTACTTTGAAGAAGTTTGAATTGTTTGATATGATAAAAACAAGTTCATTAACTTGATACTTGTTATTTTCAGAAATTGTTTGAAATTGTTGTTTTAAATCAGTTTGTTTTGTCAAAAGATCAACCAAGGTCATTAACTTGGACTTGGTAGATTAATTGAGTAATCAGGGTCATTAATTTGGACCTGAATACTTGAGTGGTTTGTTATAACTGATTGATTTTGTGATTTAATGTTGAAAAGATAGATTGTAATGATTGTTGGTTGAGTAACAGGTTTAATCTTCATTATTCCCAACGGAAGCTATTTGTCAAAGCTTGAACCAGATCTCTCAGATTCTAGCATATCGAGAGGGGGAGTCTGTGAAAGGGGGAGTCTGGATCAACAATTAATGGGATTGTGAAGATAGAGTGCTTATGATGAAAAGACAGAGTTGAAGAGAAGATTAAGATTGAAGACTCAGGAGCTAAAAGACTACGTCAACATCCAAGGGGGAGTCTGTTGATGCATGAAATGTCTGTTGACTGCGTCTACAAGAAGTCACAAGTCAAGATTGGTCAACAGAGGGTCAAATGTGTCAAAATATGTATTTTATAAGTCTGGTTCGCTTTTATGTCATTATCTTAAGTCTGGTTCGCTTTTATGACACTATGTTAGGTCTGGTCCGCTTATGTGTCAAGTTCTGGTCAGCTTATATGTCAAGAGGTCTGGTTCGCTTATTTGTCATGCCGTATATCCGGACCAGAAACATTATAAATAGGCTGATTGTGTTCATTAGTCAGAGAGTTGTATGTGTGTAAGCTTGGAGCCAAACTCTGTCAAAATTTCAGTTGATAAGCAATAAAGAAAGGAAATTAATAGGACAAGCTGTTGTTACATTACATATTCTGTTTCCGCCTTTATATGTAATGATGAGCTACTCGGATTGACGTTTTCGGGTCAAGGAACGGTCCAACAGAAGCTTCTATAGGTTTGTCTTTTCTACTGCTTCTTGGGCACGGCCCCGTGCTGGCTGAGCACGGGGCGTGTTCAGCCTTTTGTCTTCTCTATTTTGCTTGGGAAGATGCCGTTGAGGGGTCGGGCAGTCCACTAGTGTTCCTTTCCTTGTATTTATGTTGGAATTTGCTGTCTTTTTGCTTCTTTTGTGTTTTTGAGCTCATTTAATCCTGAAAATACAAAAGGAAGACAAAAACACTCTTTTTCCAATATTAGTACTTAAAAAGGGTTAGTTTTATGCCTTAATTGATGTAATTTATATGTTGCATTTTACACACATCAAATACCCCCACACTTGAACTTTTGCTTGTCCTCAAGCAAAACTCTTTAATATGTGGCTTACACTCCCAAATGGAATATGTAGAAGAGAAGGTTTTTGGGCTTGTCGTAGAGTGTCGGGATATCCAAGATCTTTTTGGGTTTTACTTTTATTTATTTACAATCCTATTCGCAATGATTTATTTAGAATGTTTCATAGGAGAAATTACTTATTTGGGCATAACATGCCTTTTTAAAATTTCATTTATATACAAGTTCACATACCTCACGGGAGAAATCACTCACACTCGGCCGAAGGTGTATTTTTAGTGAATCACTCGAGAGCGGCATGGAACTTATTCCTACCATAAGCTTGCCAAGCAATCAATCCTCCTCCTTTTTAACTTTTATACCTTTGTAGATATCAAGAGGACTTTGTTGGTTAAGGGTTAGGCTTGGGTTAAAGGTAGGTGGTTGGGATAGTGGTTAGTGGTTAGTAGAAAAAGGGCGAAAAACGTAACAAGTGTCGGTTTTCGTAGGACTTTCTATTTTTGCAACTTTTTATTTCGATGAAGCTTTTATTCAAACAAAGTTATTTTTGATGAACTTGTTTGTTTATTTTCTTTTTGCTTCATCATCAACACATTTTTTTTTTTACGAAAAACCGAACTTGTTACTAAAACAAAGGGTTAAAAATGAAAAAGGTTTTGGTGGGTAAAAGGGTTTTTGGTTTGGGTGATGAAATGAAAAGGTTTAGGCTCAAAGGGGCTAACTAGGGGGATTTTTTGGTAGGTGATAAAAGAAAAAAAAAATAATGGTGTAGAAATAAAAATGGTTAGTCCTAATGCCTCCGTCATTTACTTACTCGGGTTTAAGTTGATAAGGACCGGGAATGTATCGTCATGGCAAGTTCTAGAGTCGTAAGAACCAAGCGGCTATTCACACAAGAAACGAAAAATAAGCATTTAGTTTTAATGATATGTAATTGTGCTCAATAAAGGCTCAAAACACACTTTTTGTGGGAATGGGTTTTTATGTGATCAAGTATATATAATCAAATTTTAACTAAGTTTGCCATGCCTTTTCATAATTTTCTTATGTTGGTTCTTTTTATCACTACGTTATCGGTTGTAAATTTGTAAAAATATAACCTTTTTGAGAACTTGAATTTCCCGAATTAAACCTAGACAAGTAAGAAAAAATGAAAATTTTGAAAAAATTTGGGGTGATTAGCGGTTCCAATAGAGTTTTGTGTAAGGCTTGTATTTAGGACTTGCAAAATTCAAGGCTTTAGCATCCCCCCCACACTTAAATTACACATTGTCCTCAATGTGTCCCAAAAATAAATTTTTAGGTTGATTAGATGTGTAAAATGGTGTAAAAAGCAAAAAAATTCTGTTACTGGGCGCTGAACACGGCCCCGTGTTGTCCGGGCACGGCCCCGTGTTCAAGTGCCAGTAACAAAATTAAAATAAGAGAAATAGAAGTCTGGACACGGGGGCGTGTTGGGTGAACACGGCCCGTGTCCAGTTACTTGAACTGGGCGTTTTCTGCAGGTGGTTCAGCACGGGGCCGTGTTGGTTGGGCACGACCCGTGTTGAACTTTCTGAAATGGAGAGAATTGTCGGGTTGCCTTGTTCTTGTGCATGGGGTCATTTTTCTCGTTCCCCTTTTCATCCTTTACCACCATGAGTGTGTTTTATTCCTGAAAATTAAAACTAACTAGAAAACATTAATGTAAATTAAACTAAGGATAGTTCCGCGGAATGCCTCCGTGGTGCGCCACGTTTATAAGGGTCCTTGGCTTGACCCAAAGCCGGTCATATGTCACCCAAGTGGGATGTATTGCCTCCCATGTTACACCGTCGGAGAGCATCATCCAAGCTTGAGTCTATGACCTGCATGTAGTTGACCGGGTCTTCGTCCTCAATTCTTTTTCCACATTCAAACTTCACCTCCTCATCCCCAAACTTCAATGTTAACGTTCCGTCATTCATGTCTACCACCGCTTGGGCGGTGGCTAGAAATGGCCTCCCGAGGATGAGAGGGACATCGGTGTCTTCTTCCATGTCTAGGATGACAAAGTCGGTTGGGAAAACGAAGTTGTCAACTTTTACCAACAAATTCCCAGCGACACCTTGTGGAAATTTGACGGATCTGTCGGCGAGTTGTATGCTCATCTTTGTAGGGCTTGTTGTTCCTAGGCCGAGTCGTCTGAACATTGATGTGGGCATGAAGTTAATGCTAGCCCCAAGATCGGCTAATGCATTACGAACGGGAGACTCCCCAATCGAGCAAGGAATTGTGAAGCTTCCAGGATCGATTTTCTTTTGTGGAAGTTTGTTGAGCACTAAGGCGGAGCATTCTTCGCCTAAGTTAACTAATTGCAATGATTCAATTTTCCTTTTGTTTGTGAGGAAATCCCTCATAAATTTTGTGTATTTAGGCATTTGGGTTAGGACCTCGATAAAAGGAATATTAACATGCAATTGTTTTAGTAAATTTTCAAATTTAGCGAATTGCTCATCGGTCTTTTGACGATTTAACCTACCGGGGTACGGAATTGGAGGAGTCTTGGTGGGCTCTTGAGTTGGTAGAGAAGCCTTTTCTGGCGCAGGAGGAGTCACAGGTTGGCTAGAATGGCTTCTTTCATTTGGCGGCACTGGAGCATCCTCGGGACCCACGGTTCGATTTCTTAATGTGATGAGATGTACTTGTGCCTTCGGGTTGGTTTCGGTATTACTAGGTAACGCGCCTTGTGGTCTCTCGGAGAAATTTTGAGCTAGTTGATTTAATTGTTTTTCAACATTTTGAATGCTAGCTTGTTGATTTCTAAAATTCGATTCCAATTGTTGAAATCGATCCGAGTTTTTCTTTTCAGTGTCAGAGATGAGGCGAGATACAGTATCTTCAAGCCTTTCTCTTCCACCTTGTTGTTGAGAGAAATTTTGTGGTTGTTGAAAATTAGTTCGTTGGTTTTGTTGGTTACTACTATTGCCGGGATCTCTCCAACCAAGATTTGGGTGGTTACGCCATCCTTGGTTGTAGGTACCCGTTGGAGGACCCGACGGCCTAGGTCTATTATCAATGTAGTTTACCGTTTCTGTTTGTTCATCTAATTCTTTCATACAACTCCAATTTTCATGTGACCCACCACACCCTTCGCAAGCCATAACCGAGGCCGTTTTTGTCATTTCTAGCTTTTTGATTTTTGAAGAGAGGGCCTCGATTTGGGCTTGTAAAGAGGTGCTTTCATCAACCTTATGGGCGCCCGGGGCAATAGATTTATTACCTCGGGGAGTGTGCCATTGAAAATTGGTTTGATCAATTTCCTCAATTTGGTTATATATTTCATTCGGGCGACGATTACCTAAAAGTCCCCCGGAGCTTGAATCAAGTGTTTGTCTTGTATGTGGCAACAACCCATTGTAGAAAGTGGATACTTGTTGCCACACCGCTAGACCGTGAGGAGGACACTTTCTTAGAAGCTCCTTGAACCTTTCCCAAGTTTCATATAAGGATTCCCCATCCTCTTGTGAGTATGTATTAATTTCAGTCATTAATTTAGCCGTTTTAGCAGGAGGGAAATACTTATATAAAAACTTTTGGGCAAGTTCATCCCAAGTGTTTACCGATCCAACTGGGAGGGTGTTAAGCCAAGCCTTAGCTCAGTCTTTTAGTGAAAATGGAAACATTCGAAGGCGGATGGCGTCATTTGATGCTCCATTGATCCAAAAGGTATCACATATTTCTAAGAAGTTAGTAATATGTAGATGGGGATCCTCGTCCGCAAGCCCGTGGAAGGTTGCGGAGTTTTGGAGCATTTGTATCAAATGCGGCCGAAGTTCGAAGTTGTTGGCTTCGACATTCGGTGCATTGATAGCGGCGCCGAGATTGCCTACGGTGGGCCGTAGGTAATCTATGAGGGTACGTTGATCCGCCATTGGAAGTGGGTTCCCCGAAACTTTCTCTTGATTTTTGGCTTTAAGTCTTTTTCTGAGAAAGCGTTCGGGTTCTTCTAGAGGTTCTTTTATGTCTCTACTAGAACTGGAGCTCATGCACTACGTAGGAGGTTCAAATGTGGCGCCTAGGTTCCAAGTCCTGCAATATAAACAGAAAAGAACGTTGGTCAGAATATTCACCACGGCCCCGTGCTCAGCGAACACGGCCCGTGGTCAGAGGTACAGTGATTGTTTTCTGGATCCCTGTTACTGGGAGTTGGACACGACCCCGTGTTGCACCGACACGGCCCCGTGTTCAGCCCTCTGTAACTCAGAAAATAAAAACTGCCAGTGATGATGCTGGGCACGGCCCGTGTCTGACCGGGCACGGCCCGTGCTGAGCTCTGCAGAAGCTGATAAACTAAGAAAATCCTAAAAAAATTAAAAAGAAAAATAAAAGATGATTAGGCCGTTGATTCCTAACTTTCTTAAAATCCTTGTGTCCCCGGCAGCGGCGCCAAAAACTTGATGCGCGTTTAAGTGTCGTATATATTAGGTGTATATTTTAAGCCCTTTTTTTAACACTTATTTTAGCCAAGTTTTAAATTTATAAAACACGATATTTCACTAACACTAAACACACATATGGGCAAGTGCACCCATCGTTGAGTGTAGTATAGCGTTGGTAAGATACCGAGGTCGTCCAAGGACACAAGAGCTTTTAATACCGGTTTATCCTCAACGTCTAACCAAAATAAAAGTTTAGAAAAATGTTTTAAGCTAAGAAAAATAAAAACTAAGTAAAATGCTGAAAATAAAATAAAATAAAAACAGATAGACAAGATGAATCACTTGGTTCCGACTTGTATCTAGTATAACCTTTGATTATTTCCGCACTTTTGCACATAATTAAGAGATTATCTTAGTTATTGTAGTAGGCCCCTCTTTTGAAGGTGACGTTACCCTCACCCCAGTAGTTTGAGTCAGCAAGGATACAATCCTAAAAGGGTGGATTATTGGAAGATAATGAATTAAGTTATTAATGCAGTATTGTGGTAGGCCCCGCTTTTGGCGGTGACGTTACCCTCGGCTAAGTAATCTGAGTCAGCAGGGATACAGTCCTAAATAGCCGGGTTATAGTATTAATAGTAGTTAACTTATGAGGGGGTCAAAGAGTTTGGACCCCCGCCATCCAATACCGTGAAGCATTGAAGGAGGTCCTACTAAATTTGACCCAGGTCCATTGCAGGACCTCTAAACGCTGAACAATGGCAAGACCCTTACCAAACCGTTCCCTTAACCCCCGACCAGGTAGCCAACATACCTCCATATAGACCGTGGAGATATGAATGGTGAAAATCCTTTATTTTATATAGACAGTAAAATAATGCCAAGACACCACGGACAAACGATAAGGAAAGATCACCTTCAACATAAGTAACTAGTTATTAAAGTCATTAATACAAAACCAAATAAAAAGTGCAAAAGATTAGAAATAAAAAGTATTATACTAGACACTTTGTCTTCACCAAGTGATGTAAGAGACTTAGGCAAACATGGCCTTGATTGTCAAGAACTCTTACGATCAATCTTGGATCCCGAGACGACTCACACACTCTACGATGGACAATGGATGATGGTGGTGGATGATGGTGTTGTGATGGTGGTGGGTGGTGGATGAAGTGTGAGAGAGGTGGTGTGCTAAGGGATGAGTTGAAATGAATCCAAGCACTCCTATTTATAGGCTGAACAGAGAGCTGGGCACGGCCCCGTGTCCGCTGGGCACGGCCCCGTGCCTGTCTGACACTCTCTCTCCTCATTAATTGTAATTTGCAATTACAATAAATGCGCCTGCTGTACTTTCAACACGCCCCCGTGTCCGCTGGGCACGGCCCGTGGTGGGCAATAGAAGCTTCTATAGGTTTGTCTTTTCTGCTGCTTCTTGGGCACGGCCCCGTGCTGGCTGAGCACGGGGCGTGTTCAGCCTTCTGTCTTCTCTATTTTGCTTGGGAAGATGCCGTTGAGAGGTCGGGCAGTCCACTAGTGTTCCTTTCCTTGTATTTATGTTGGAATTTGCTGTCTTTTTGCTTCTTTTGTGTTTTTGAGCTCATTTAATCCTGAAAATACAAAAGGAAGACAAAAACACTCTTTTTCCAATATTAGTACTTAAAAAGGGTTAGTTTTATGCCTTAATTGATGTAATTTATATGTTGCATTTTACACACATCACACCTCCATGGACCTCTCAATCATATCTTGGAAAATGGCAACCATGCACCGCTGAAAAGTCACCGGAACGTTACACAATCCAAATGGCATGCGTCGGTACACGTACGTGCCATATGGGCATATAAAGGTCGTCTTCTCTTGATCTCTGGTGCGATGGGGATTTGGAAGTAACCGGAAAACCCGTCAAGAAAGCAATAGAATTGTTGACCTGTGAGACGCTTTAGCATTTGATCGACGAACAAGTGTGGGAAATGGTCTTTTCGGATGTCATTGTTTAGACGTCGATACTCGATAAACATTTGCCAACCCTGACCATACGTGATGGGAAGAGTTCATTCTTCTCATTCATGACAACCGACATCCCCCCTTTCTTCCGGATAACTTGAGTAGGACTCACCCATGAGGAATCAGAAATCGGGTATATCAACCCGGCCTCCATCAACTTCATCACATCTTTCTTGACTATCTCTTGCATGTTTGGATTGAGGCATCTTTGAGGTTGCACCACTGGCTTGTAGACATCCTCCATAAGAATGCGGTGCATGCAAAATGTGGGGCTTATCCCCTTTATGTCGGACAACCTCCATGCTATTTCCTCCTTGTGTTCTTTCAACACCTCAATCAACCGCACTTTCTCCTCCTCCGTCAATTTAGATGAAATGATGATGGGCAAACTCGAATTCTCTCCTAGAAATGCGTACTCTAGACGGGAAGGAAGGAACTTAAGCTCTAAAGTTGTCGGTGTATCTATGGGTCGACTCTCACTCTCATCCCTAATCTCACAAAGCTCCAATGTTTCGGGAACCCAAAGTGGGTTCTCCTCTTCTTCTTCTTCTTCTTCTTCTTCTTCCTCTTCAACTTCAACCTCCTCCTCAACTACGCTCTCACTCACTAGATCAGCTCCACTAATGTACTCTAGATACTAATCAACACACGAAATGAATGAGTCTAGAAAGTAAACGGAATGACAAGGACTGCTATCCTCATCTTTACTACTCGGATGCCTCATAGACCTATCAATCTCGAATGTGACATTCTCGTCACCCGCACGGAGTGTGATCTTACCATCAAATACATCGATGATTGCCGTTGTGGTCCGTAGGAATGGATGGCCTAAAATGACAGGAACTCTCTCGTCGGCCTCCATGTCTAGAATAGCAAAATCAACGGGGAAAATGAACCTATCGACCTTAACTAAGAGATTCTTTACGACTCCATGAGGAGACTTGACCGAACGGTCGGCCAAGGACAATGACATGCGCGTGGAAGTGAGCTCTCCTAACCCTAATCTCTCGTAAAGCGAAAGTGGCATCAAGTTGATGCTAGCACCTAAATCGGCAAGTGCGTGAGTGGGAGCAACAACACCCCCAAATAGACATGGAATCGTGAAAACACCCGGGTCGGTGAGTTTTTCTGGTAATTTGTTCAAAACAACCGCGGAACACCCCTTGGTCAATGGAATGTTCGAGATCTTCCCTAGCTTGTCCTTTCGTTTAAGAAGATCTTTCAAAAACTTGGCGTATTTTGGCATGTGCTGGAGGGCCTCGATGAATGGAAGATTGATTTTGAGCTGTGTGAACATGTCGAGGAAATTCCCGTACTCCTTAGCATACTCTAACTGTCTCTTTTCTACCCTACTCTCAACTTGGGGCTCCGGATTTCGTACGAGACTGGCTGGGCCTAACCTATTTTACACCCTCACCAGAGCCTCCATCTCTATCTCCTCATCTACCTCTTCCTCATCCTCTACCTCAACTCTCTCTCTCTCTCTCTCTCACAACCTCACCTAAAGTCCTGCCACTACGAGTGATGATCGCTTTAACATGTTGGTTCACCGGGTTAGTTTGTGTGTTACCCGATAACTGACCCGGTCGATGCTCCTCTAACTACCTAGCAATATGTCGCAACCCCCGATCCCTGATTCCCGGGAACGGGCGGACGCGAGCTCAGAGTTTGGTGGTATCAGGTTTATTTAATCTTGCAGCGGAATTTACATCAGGACCGTAGTTAGGAAATGTTTATCAGAGTAAAACCACCTCATTTAATATTAATAAACACATGGGTAAAACCCAAGTTTCTTTTTACAATACATTTATAGGGATAAACCCTATTTTATTGAATTTAAAACATCATTTATTAGGTAACTTTTATAGCCACATTTTTCCCAAGCCTTCAGTGCTCTCCAGCTGGCTTTTTAATAATTGGCTTTCACATTGGGTTACCTGAAACGCGTTTTAAAAACATTTGTCAGTCGGAAATACCGGTGAGTGAATCCCAGTTTAATCAAGAAACATTTAATTAAAACAATATCGAGGAGGATTACAATGTTTATGTCTACACAATTACTCCAATTGGTACTATCAATCCACTGACTTGTGGGTCATATTACACATTGGCTAACTCATTGTCCCAATGGTAACGTACTGTCATACTCGGCTTACTACTCGCAGGTAGTACAAATTTTGTATACAAAACCCCAACATACCGGACAGTAATTGAAGACTACAAAGACTCAATCACTGCTTAATTACTTTGTAAAACATTTAAGGTTTTGTAAAAACTGTTAATAAAAAGGAGATTACTCACATTGCTGTCTTAGGCTTTTCGTAAGGGTTTCCTGGCCATAATCTATAATTTATAAAAATGTACATTGGTTAGTATTATAACCCTTTGAAAATATTAATAATACCCTCCCCGAGACGGCATTCCAACAACTACGTCGGGCAGAACCACGACAGTTGTTACGGAACCCTAAATCAATCGGGCAGCGTAACTACTATGAAACTGGGGTTATAATACTTACAATGGAGCAGAACCTCGCTAATTAGGGGTATAATACCCGAAATATTATAACTTCTCTACAGAATTTCGAGATTGAAAGAAAGAAATGAGCGACGGAAAACGTAGACTGATGGCCTTCTTATATAGTTGCTGATTTCAGTCCTGTCGCGGCCCGCGTAAAAGACAAGGGACCCTTACGCGGCCCGCGTCAACACCAGTCAACGCAGTAGCTTAGCTGAGTCGTTCACTAGACCGCCACGATCATGACACATGTCAGCCTCTGGTGTATCCGCGTTTCACGAGCTCTCGCGGCCCGCGTTAACTAAGCATAACCCTTACGCGGCCCGCTTCAACTAAAGGTTTCAGCGGAGTCTGGTCACACTCTCATACGGCCCGCGTAAACTAGGGGTGAGGTATTATGCGGCCCGCCTCAGCCCTATATTTCTTGTTTTTATTTTATTTTATATGTTATAATCTATTTAGAGCTCGGTTTTCACATACGGGGTGTAATATAAAACATATTGAGACATTTTAAGATATACTAGAGGGTCGGAAATATTATAAGGGTGTTGGTTTTACCGAGGGTTGTTACATTCTCCCCACCTTACTTTAGAGCTCGTCCTCGAGATCTACTGGAATAAATGCGGATATTTCCTTTTCATTTCTGACTCGAGCTCCCACGTATATTCAGGTCCTCTTTTGGAGTCCCACTTCACTTTAACTAGAACTAGTCTTTTGTGCTTGAGATTCTTGACTTTCCTATCTTCAATTTGTAGAGGTCTTTCTACAAACTTGAGTTGTTCATTTACCTCTATATCCTTAAGAGGTACTATCAATGATTCATCAGCTAAACACTTTTTAAGATTTGATACATGAAACACATCATGTATTCCTGCCATTTCCTCTGGCAGTTGTAGCTGATAGGCTACAGGCCCTAATTTTCTAATAATCTTGAAGGGTCCAACGTACCTGGGACTTAACTTTCTCTTTTGATGAATCTTACCACTCCTTTCCAAGGAGAGACTTTTAACAATACTTTATCTCCTACCTGAAATTCCAACGGCTTACGTCGGTTATTAGCATAGCTCTTTTGTCGATCACGTGCAGCTTTCAGTCGTTCCTTGACTTGAATAATCTTTTCAGTTGTTTCTTGCACTATCTCAGGTCCAGATAATTGTTGTTCCCCAATTTCTGCCCAACAGACTGGGGTTCGACACTTTCTTCCATAAAGTGCTTCGAATGGTGCAGCATTGATACTTGTGTGATAACTATTATTACAAGAAAATTCTATTAAGGGTAAGTGATCGTCCCAATTACCTCCAAAATCAATTACACAAGCTCTAAGCATGTCTTCCATTGTCTGAATTGTCCTTTCACTTTGTCCATCTGTTTGAGGATGATAAGCTGTGCTTAACCTTAATTTGGTTCCCATTGCCCTTTGGAAACTTGACCAAAAACGAGAGGTAAATCTACTATCTCTATCAGAAATAATTGATAAAGGAATGCCATGTAAAGAAACAATTTCATTTACATACAATTTAGCTAATTGTTCCATACTAATTGTTTCCTTCATTGGTAGAAAATGAGCTGATTTGGTTAATCTGTCTACAATCACCTAGATTGTATCATTTCCTTTCTTAGTTTTGGGTAATTTAGTAACAAAATCCATTGTTATTAATTCCCATTTCCAGACTAGCATTTCTAATTGCTGTAATAAACCTGAGGGTTTCTGGTGTTCAGCTTTAACTTGTGAACAAGTTAAACATTTAGAAACATAGGTTGCTATGTCCTTTTTCATTCCTATCCACCAGAAATTTTTCCTTAAATCCTGGTACATTTTATCACTTCCTGGGTGCATCGTGTATTTAGACTTATGGGCTTCTTCTAATATACGATGGCGTAGATTTCCTAATTTAGGTATCCACATTCTCTTTTCATGGAATCTCCATATTCCATCTGTTCCTTGTTTTAATTCCTTTAACATACCTTTAAATTTTTCAGAATCATCCTTGATTACTGATTCTTGTGCTTCTCTTATTTGATCATTTAAATCTACTTGCAGATTTAATTTAAGAGAACGTACCCTTTTTGGCTTTTCATGATACTTTCGGCTTAAAGCATCTGCCACTATATTTGCTTTTCCTTCATGATACTGGATATCACAATCATAATCACTAAGAAATTCCATCCAACGTCTTTGTCTCATATTTAACTCTTTCTGTCCGAAAACATACCTTAAACTTTTGTGATCAGTAAATATGGTAAACTTACTACCATAAAGGTAATGTCTCCAAATCTTTAGAGCAAAAATTATAGCTCCTAATTCTAGATCATGGGTTGAATAATTCTCTTCATGATTTTTAAGTTGTCTAGATGCGTAAGCTATAACTTTCTGACGTTGCATCAATACACATCCATAACCTAATTTAGAAGCATCACAATAGACTACGAAGTCTTTAGTTCCTTCTGGTAATGCTAATATGGGTGTATGGGTTAATCTTTGTTTAAGAATTCTAAAGGCTTCTTCTTGTTTTAATCCCCATTCAAACTTAACAGATTTACAGGTTAGCTTAGTTAAAGGAATAGCTATTCTAGAAAAAATCTTTAATAAATCTTCTATAATAACTAGCCAATCCTAAGAAACTTCTAATCTCGGTTGGTGATTCAGGGGTTTTCCATTTGGTAATTGCCTCAATCTTTGTTGGATCTACATGAATTCCTTCATGATTGACTAGGTGTCCAAGAAATTGTACCTGTTCTAACCAAAATTCACACTTAGAAAATTTAGCATAAAGCTTTTCCTTTCTTAACATACTTAAAAGTGCGTGCAAATGCCTTGCATGATCCTCTTTATTCTTAGAATAAATTAGAATATCATCTATGAATACAATTATGAATTTATCCAAATATGGCTTACATATTCGGTTCATCATGTCCATAAATGCAGCTGGGGCATTGGTTAAACCAAATGGCGTGACAGTAAATTCATAATGACCATACCTTGTTTTGAATGCGGTTTTAGAAATGTCCTCTTCCTGTACCTTTAATTGATGATATCCTGACCTTAAATCGATCTTAGAGAAAAATCGAGCTCCTTGCAGTTGATCAAACAGATCATCGATTCTCGGTAATGGGTACCGATTCTTAATCGTGACCTTGTTTAATTCACGATAATCAATGCACATACGCATTGATTCGTCCTTCTTTTTAACAAACAGTATCGGCGCTCCCCATGGCGACGAACTTGGTTGTATAAATCCTTTTTCTAACAATTCGTCTAGTTGTTTCTTTAATTCTTGCATTTCTGCAGGTGCCAAACGGTAAGGTGCTTTGGCAATTGGTGATGTTCCTGGTAGCAAATGAATTCTGAATTCAACTTCTCTGTCTGGAGGTAGTCCTGGTAATTCTTCTGGAAAGACATCTGAAAACTGAGATACTATTGGAATATCTTTTAGTTCTTTCCCTTTAGTGTTAGTGATTATAGAAATCAAATACACTATAGAACCTTTTCTTATACAACTTGCAGTTTTCATTGCAGATATGAATTTTGTGAATCTAGAGGGCTTATCTCCTTTAATTGTGATCATTTTACCTTTTGGTGATTTTATTTGGATTAACTTTTGATCACATAAAATACTGGCTTTATTGGTTATTAACCAATCCATTCCTAAAACAACATCGGATCCTGCCAGATTCATGGGATAAAGATTTGCAATAAATTTCTGATTTGAAATTTCTATACTTGCTCCCTGCAAGATTTCAGAAATTCTAACGGTTTCTCCATTAGCGGTTTCTACTAAACATTCTAATGGTAGTTTAGTTAATGACTGATTTAAAAATTTGCAAAATGATGTATTAATAAAACTTTGGTTTGCATCAGAGTCAAATAACACTTTAGCAAAGATATCATTAACTAAAAACATACCGGCTATGACATCTGGAATTAATTTGGCTTCATCTACAGTCAGAACAAATGCTCTAGCATTTTTAGTATTTTTGTTGTTTGCAGCTGGGGCCAATTTCGGACAATTTGGCCTGATATGACCTTTTTCTCCACAGTTGTAGCAATATCAATTGCTGGATTTCTTCTTGCAATTTTCTTCCTTGTGTCCTGGCATCTTGCAATAATTACAGAGAGTGGAGCATTTTCCCGAATGCTTTTTCTTACAGTTCCTGCAGTATGGTGCAGAGGTAGAACCTGTATTCCTACGATTGTAATTCCCCGAACGGAATTCTTGAGTAAGCCTTTGGGTTAGGTTCCTTCTCTGGTCTTCTTCTCTAATACGGACTAATTCATCAGTCAAGGTATTTGTTAATTCTACAGCTTCTTCTATGGTTTGTGGTCTAGCTGCCTTGACTATGTGTCTAATCTCTCCAATTAATCCCCAAATATAACGAGAGATTAAAACTGGTTCTGGTGAAGCAAGAGTTGGCACTATTCTGGCATATTCAAAGAATATCTTAGTGTACCCCTTACTATCTACACCAGTCATCCTAAGATTTAGGAATTTGTTTGCTATCTGTTCTTTTTCATTGGGTGGGCAGAACTTCCTTTCTACCTTGTTTTTAAATTCTTCCCATTCCATATTATAGGTTTGATCACTTCCTCTTGTCTGGAGGATAGTGTTCCACCATTCTAATGCTGCATTCTTAAACAGATTAGAAGCAAACAATATCTTATCTTCTTCAGCACACTTACTTATCCTTAAAACTGCCTCAGTCTTTTCTATCCAGCGTAAAGTTGCAATGGCCCCTTCATTGCCTGAGAATTCTATTGGTTTTTTATTTTACACACTAGTACAGAAATAAAGATTACAATACCAACAGAAATAAAATAGTAATATGCATCCGTACACACATATTTTTATTTTATTTTTATTTTATTTTTATTTTTATTTTTATTATTATTACTACCGCTTCCTCCATTCTAACATTCATGGATATGGATTTATCCAAAAATCCATATTGCGCTCATCATATTTCCATACGAGACGCTCTCCCACCTGACGCATTCTCCCACTGCTCTCTAAAATTTCCTCCCCGAAAGTCCTAAGTTCTTGAACGTTTTCTGCACTCATTGGGGGTGCAGGTTCTCGGATTGGGTTTGGAATCTGGGGTGCATTTTCCTGATATGGGGGTGACAATTCCTGAAATTGGTAAGGATCCTCTAATATCTCCCTAATATAATCATCTTGATAATAGGGGTCTAAAGGGTCCATACCTGGGTAAGCTTCTATGTTTTGTATGGTGGATAATCCTGGATAGGGTAACGTTGCACAAAGTCTCTATTGTCGTCCCACCAGGGGTCATAATTCGGGTCTATAGGGTTTGGTGCAGTCACTCTAGGGATTTCTTCTGGGTTAAAGTTGTGCATCTCCACTTGGTTTTCCTGATTTTCTATTTCCATGGGCTGTTCTGGGTTTTGTGGTTGTGGGGCTACTAATTGTTCCAGACCTGGATCAGCAGCAGTTGTAGCTAAGATATGGAAATTTGCTAGGCTTCTATTTAGCATATCTTGAGTATGAGCATCTGTCTCTCTCTTAATAGCTGCTAAAGCCCTTTGCTGTTGCAATTTTCGCATTCTCTTCCTACGAGCAAAAGCTTCTTTACTGAATCATCCTCGTTTCTTAGTAGGAAATGGTTCTTCAGATTGAGCTCTAAAAGCAAAGATTCCATCTTCCTGATCAGCAGTATACCCAGAGAGGGCAGGCTGTGATGATGTACCTTCACTCCTAGGTGAATCAACTAACTGACGATTCACGTCTGATGGTCCTTGATCACTCATACTGAAAACTAACAGATAGTCAAATAACACATAACCAATAAATACAGTTATGCACGTATTTCCGTAATTATTTCCTAACACAAAATTTAGAATTTAAGTGTCAGCAGAACACTTCTTTGGCTCAGACCAGTGGCTAGGCTCTGATACCTCCTTCTGTCGCAACCCCCGATCCCTGATTCCCGGGAACGGGCGGACACGAGCTCAGAGTTTGGTGGTATCAGGTTTATTTAATCTTGCAGCAGAATTTACATCAGGACCGTAGTTAGGAAATGTTTATCAGAGTAAAACCACCTCATTTAATATTAATAAACAGATGGGTAAAACCCAAGTTTCTTATTACAATACATTTATAGGGATAAACCCTATTTTATTGAATTTAAAACATCGTTTATTAGGTAACTTTTATAGCCACATTTTTCCCAACCCTTCAGTGCACTCCAGCTGGCTTTTTAATAATTGGCTTTCACATTGGGTTACCTGAAACGCGTTTTAAAAACTTTTGTCAGTCGGAAATACTGGTGAGTGAATCCTAGTTTAATCAAGAAACATTTAATTAAAACAGTATCGAGGAGGATTACAATGTTTATGTCTACACAATTACTCCAATTGGTACTATCAATCCACTGACTTGTGGGTCATATTACACATTGGCTAACTCATTGTCCCAATGGTAACGTACTGTCATACTCGACTTACTACTCGCAGGTAGTACAAATTTTGTATACAAAACCCCAACATACCAGACAGTAATTGAAGACTACAAAGACTCAATCACTACTTAATTACTTTGTAAAACATTTAAGGTTTTGCAAAAACTGTTAATAAAACGGAGATTACTCACATTGCTATCTTAGGCTTTTCGTAAGGGTTTCCTGGCCATAATCTATAATTTATACAAATCTACATTGGTTAGTATTATAACCCTTTGAAAATATTAATAATACCCTCCCCGAGACGGCATTCCAACAACTACGTCGGGCAGAACCACGACAGTTGTTACGGAACCCTAAATCAATCGGGCAGCGTAACTATTCTGAAACTGGGGTTATAATACTTACAATGGAGCAGAACCTCGCTAATTAGGGGTATAGTACCCAAAATATTAATACTTCTCTACAGAATTTCGAGATTGAAAGAAAGAAATGAGCGACGGAAAACGTAGACTGATGGCCTTCTTATATAGTTGCTGATTTCAGTCCTGTCGCGGCCCGCGTAAAAGACAAGTGACCCTTACGCTGCCCGCGTCAACACCAGTCAACGCAGTAGCTTAGCTGAGTCGTTCACTAGACCGCCACGATCATGACACGTGTCGGCCTCTGGGTGTATCCGCGTTTCACGAGCTCTCGCGGCCCGCGTTAACTAAGCATAACCCTTACGCGGCCCGCTTCAACTAAAGGTTTCAGCGGAGTTCGGTCACACTCTCATACGGCCCGCATAAACTAGGGGTGAGGTATTACGCGGCCCGCCTCAACCCTATATTTCTTGTTTTTATTTTATTTTATATGTTATAATCTATTTAGAGCTCGGTTTCACATATGGGGTGTAATATAAACCATATTGAGACATTTTAAGATATACTAGAGGGTCGGAAATATTATAAGGGTGTTGGTTTTACCGAGGGTTGTTACACAATACCACCTACGGACCGCTGAAGATCTAAGAGCGCGGACTGTTGATTCTTTAACATAAGGTCGTGGTTCGCTAAAGTTTTTGAGTGACCTGATCCTTAACTACTAACTGAGAAAGGAGCTCTTCAATCCTATCCAAACTACCTCCTAAACTCCCACTCCTAGCTCGACCCTCTTGGTTTGACCCCTCACCACTGAACTGACCCCTCGAACCTGAACTCCCAAACTGACCCACCCTGCCCCCGGTTTTGATATTGACTCGATTGAAAACCAGGGGGGTTACCCGAAGAGCGAAAAGTATTATTATTATTATTTTTGTTATTATTATTATTATTATTGTTGTTGTTGTTGTTATTGTTGTTGTTGTTGTTACACCAGTTGGAGTTATAATTATTATTATTATTATATGACTTATTTGGACCTCGGGTTTGATCTGTGATAAACTCGACCCGCTCAAGGGTGAGCGTGGCATACTCAATGGTATCGTGACCTCCCCTACATACCTCACATCTATCGAACTTCGCCTTCAACTCCTGCATCTCCTTGGTAAACATTCTCACAAGATTTTCCATCGTAGCAGCTACCGTTGTATCCAAGCTAACTTGGTGTACTCCTCGACCGGCCGAGGAAGTACTAGACACAGGAATGGAAGTCCTGGTGGTAGCGCGATGGTCGATATCAGAACGCGCGAAACCCTAAAAAAGATCATTGCATTCAGCCAATGATTTCTTTCCCATGAGGTGGCCTCCTTCTGAAGTATCAAATTGGGCTCGAACCTCGGGAGTAAGGCCGTTGTAGAATTTCTCTACAAGTGCCCAATCTGATATACCGTGCTAAGAACAATGTGAAAGTAGGGTTTGGAATCTCTCCAAGGCTAGGTGATAGGGCTCATCAGGCTCCATTCGGAACGAATGAATCTAATCGCGAAGTCGAGATGCTTTGGCGTGAGGGAATTTAACATCCGTCAAAATGAGCTCCCAAAGAAAAAAATAATAATAATTACAACAAAAAAAAACAATGCTATTTAGGAAAATTTATAAACCATAATGTAATTATTATGACAAATTATTTTAAATGAAAAAAAATAGTCTGTTTTTTAAATTTGAAGAAACGGGAAATAAAAATTGTTTGTTTTTGAAAACAGAAATTTAGAGTTTCTTTAAAGATGATAAGAATACATGTAGGAAAGTGTAAATTGTTTTAAAACTCCATCGTGCTCCTCACTTTTCCAGCCCATAATTCCGTCAAACTCTACACGGTTATGGCAACCTTCAAATCGCTTAAATCAATCCCGAACCTTGCCATTTTAACCCCAAATCTATAATTATGATTCACGCGGTCGCAAATATGCATATAAAGCAATCAAATCATTCCTTAGTCGAGTGCAAATCGTGGCCCAAATTAAAGTGTTTCCAAACTTCCTATGCATAAAATCCTATACAAAGTCAATACTCCTGTCGTTTTGGAACACACCACCACACTCACACCCTAGATCGCCTCTCCCTGTTATCGGGTATGTCGCTGCCACTCCACACTATTCTGGCCATGATGATTTTCTTCTACCAATTGATAATTATACACACCCAAGCCCCATCTCTCAACCCTAGTTACTCCGAAAGAAAGAGAAATCAATTAAAACACCACATGCAACCCGTCGCTGATGGAGTGTGTGAAATCCGGGTGCTAGAGTGTATTATAACAAGTGTTTTATTGTCGTAAACTTGATTATACGTGTCGAATGTGATATCTACGAGTGTTTGTGGTGTTACAGGTTAATCGGGTTAAATCGGCGAAGTTAGAGAGTTCAATGATGAAACGCGACAAGCACGAAGGATTATGAGAAAGATATCAAGTTAAACGGGAGTTGTGCGGGTCAAAAGATAGCTCAAGAGAACAAGAAACATGGAATATTAAAGTTGAAGGGACCAAGGATAGCGATCGTAAGCTACGGTTTTCAAACCATACCCTACGGTGGAGTGATGCCAGAAAACAGAATGAACAGACTATTAAAACCGTAACCTACGGTAATAACCGTAGGCTACGGTTGTTTACAAAAGGCAGCCAACAAGCACATGTGGAGCTATATGTGACTTTGGGAATTCTTGAACAAGAAGTCAACAGCATCATAATCACATGGACTAAGCCATCACGTGCACACGGCAGAGACAATTGTGGACTCACGATTTTTGAGAAAAGAGACATCATAAAACAACGTTATCATCATTCGCATCTCATCATCATATGTAGCATAGTGGAAATTTATGGGGAAGCACAAGATAATTGTTTGGAAGCTTTGTTATAAAAAGTCAACATCACATCCAACAGAATGAAGTGGCGGCATACTTCACGTGGCAAAGGATACACACACATCATCACATAAACGTGAACTTGGAGGATTGTTAGTGGGCCGAGAGACATACTGTTGGATTTGTTTTGGGCCGCAATTTGAGGTTGGAGGTTTGGAGGGAATTCACATCACATCCTATCATCATATCCACGTGACTTTTAGAACAAAAGAGAGGAGCTGACATCTCTTGGGGGGTGGACTTGGATGCAGCCCATAAGTGGGCTTGATTTGGGCCGACATCATCATAGGAGGAGACTTTGGGATTTGTTTACGCACATGGGCTGACACACACTTTTTGGACTTTGGGGGAGGAATGTTATTATCATCACTTCAAGTCGTCATCATGATACACATCGGCTGAGTAGGAGGGCAGCCGTCACAGGGCAGAAGGAGATCGGCGGAGTTGGAGGTGAAGATCATTCGATTCATATGAGCGGCTAGTCTCCTAGTGGTTTCCTCTGGATGGAGGGTTTTTGTAAGTTAGATAATTTTATGTGTTTGTGACAATCGTATAACTCGGTGATCTAAGCATTCGATGCTTTTCACTTTTGATTTGATTAATTGATTGTAACCGGTTGCATATTATTTAACCCTTAATTTCTAAGCATTCAGTTCCCGAGAGTTCTAGTAATTGGGATATATTTGACATGGGGTTAGGGTTTGTAATTGTAATTGATAATTATTTGATAACCTCCCGTTATGTATTGACCGGAGTACTTAGTCGTTGATTATCACAATTGGTTAATTAGATTCAACACTTATGTCTATGTAAGTGTTTCGATTAAACACATAATTGAATCTAGCTATAAAACCTGAAATCTGGAGGAACCATTGTCTCCTCCAACTGTTTACAACCTCGTATTTTCGTAATTTTTAGGTTAATCAATCAAACCATTAATTGAGTTTTACTTTTTAGTAATAGTTAATTAATACTTAGCATCGTGACACTTTCCACAATCCTCCCTTGGTTCGATACCCTGCTTATTCTATACTAATAGTTTAAATAGGTTTTTGCATGTCACTAACGACAGACATCAAAATGGCGCCGTTGCCGGGGAGGCGTGCGCAAAGTGTTTAGTGTTAAGTTTTAGTTTAAAAAAAAAACCTAAAAAAAAAATATGTTTTGATTTTGTTATCTTATTTGTTTGTGATTCACGTGGGTAGTTGAGCTGTGTTTTTGCAGGATGACAGATCTTACTATATTTTGCGGCTCTTCTACATGCATTTTGTGCGGGGAACCACTTCACCCGTGTATCGGTTGCCGCGAGGCCCGATTTAAACGGGAAAGAGCGAAATTGGAAGAACCATCGATGCCTTGCTATGGTAATCCTTCCCCTCCACCATATTTCTATGATTCTGATACAATGGTGGAGGATGATTATTACTCTGACGGATGGGATCGGGACGAGGATGCTTATTATGAGCCAAGGACGGATGGACGATGTTTCTGTTGCGGTCATAATCATACTTCTGTTTATGATGATGTGTGCGCGGTGTATTTGGAAAATCCAGAGTATTGGAATAAAAAAATGATGGATGCGTACATCTCAACACCGTATCAGGGATACCGACAGCATCATCCCGAGGAATATCCTGAGCCCGAGGGTGTCTATACTTATCAGACCGAGGAGGAGAAAGAGCTTGCTATGTTGGAGGTGAATTTATCCAAACTCGAGCAGTATTTATCAGCACCCAACCTTTCCGATGAAGATCGAATCAGCTGTTTAGTTTCTAAGTGTCAGAAGTTAAAAATGAAGATAGAAATAGAAGAGCGTCTCTCACCATTACCTGTTGATATTAGAGATTATTCTCACATGGAGGAGGAGGTTGTGGAGGATAATACCACACCAATGAATCCTTTATCTGATGAAGAGTCACTGGTGGATCAGATGGTGTGTGAGGATGATGAGGCAGAGCAGTCTGATGAGATGAATGTGTGTACTGAACCTCTTCCCATATCAATCATTCCAATTAACAAGTGTGGGGAAGAGGGTTCGAGGAAGAAGATGAAAAGGGTGAAGCTACAAGACATCGGTGTATATCTCGTGAAGTGGATCAGCGAAACCCGCATATGCTTTCTGAACATGCCAATTACACTGACGAGCTTATGGAGATGGCATGTAAATTTCCGGGCATTTGTTGGAAATGTTTTGGGTAAGTGTGCACTGAGACCACCGTAGCGCTTAAATCAGGTATGGTCTGGCTGAAGACCTTTAAACTTAGCGATCTCGGGAGGCAGCCCGAGGATGTAGAGTTTGTACTTTGTTTTGGTTTCGTTTTGGTGGGTTTGTGTTTGACAGGTTTCTACGTTCCATCTTCACGGATGCAATGAATCAAGTGTGGGGATGTTTGGCAACATCCCCGGTGAGATCTCAAAGAATCCATGAGGGGCGTATTCTCCGGTTAGATCGCAACAGTTACACCGCCACAGACACTCACTTGTTTTCTGATCAGGTGCATGTGTTTATCTATCCTGTGTTTTATTTGTTTTTGTGTATTTGGTGGTGTGAATTTTTGTGTTGGGAGTGGTTTCCTTGTGTTGAGTCGAGTTGGTTATTAGCCGTTCATGGTTTGCGGGTGGTATCTCTCGGGTTATGACTATAAATTGCACCGTACATTGGGGACAATGTATCCCAAGTGTGGGGATGCGGTAACTTGAGAGAGGGTTGGTAGGATTGATGATCTTAAATGCTTGAAAATTGAAAAATTTAAAAAAAAATTTGTTTCTCAAGTATGCTTGAACTACATGAAAACCAACATTTTCAATTGCTAAAGGGTTCCTACTGATATTAAGCTAAATTAGATCCCTAGTCATGGTTATCCCTTTAAGTTTCATGAGAGTATTTCTGACAAGTTTTAGAAAATAGTTGAGAAGAGATGCCTAACTAGGGGTAACATGCTTTAGGAATTACACATGCTACGTGTCGGCAACCTATATTCCTTTTGTTCGGTGAGATATTTGAGCCTACTTACTGATAGTTGAATTACAATAAATGTTCAATTGATGAGTGTAGGCCATATGTTGCTTTGTGTTAGAACTTGTGTAGTTTGATACGTGCCGAGACTGTGGTCTAGCGTATGCACATAGATGATAAAGGCATTAGGATCCATTCATTGTTTTATGTGTTGATTGTTGATTTGACCCACCTTAGTTAACCATGTTGAGCCTTTCACCCTTCGTTTGCTACACCTTGTTTGACCTGTTTGATTACCAACCATGAATGACAAGTATGTTTAGAAATATGTTATGAAAAAAAATGAAAAGAGAAAAAAAAAGAATGAAAAAGAAAAAAAATCATTGTTATGTTTGTGTTAAATAAATGGGTCGAAAATAACCCAAAGTGTTAGTATTATTGTGAATAAGTTGTCATGGTTTGGTATTCGTTTGTGTTCGCCATATAAATAAAAAAAAGCCAAAAAATATTTCCTTACCTTTACCTTTAACCCAAAACTCAAAAGTCCTTTTGATATGTGCTACGTTATCTGATACAGTGGAGGTTTGATTGCTATACAAGCTTATGATTGCAAAGTAGCATATTTGGTTTTGAGTGAAATGCATACTAGCACATTACACGCTAGTCTTGATTAAAGCCGAGAGGAGTGATTATTGTGAGGGGCGTGTGGCATGTGTGTAGTAATATAAGCATGTTAGTTTTAGTTAGGCAAGTCTTAAATTGTTTTAAATGCGTATCACTTGTTTGTCAGATTGTCAATCTCGATTGTGTCAGTCTATGGGACGGGTATGACTTGGGACCTTAAATTGTTAATTTGGTAAGGGATTTGGAGGTGATTTGTTAATAAGGTGAGTAATGTTTGTAACGGTTGCTTGAGGACAATCAATGATAAGTGTGGGGATGTGATGGAGTGTGTGAAATCCGGGTGCTAGAGTGTATTATAACAAGGGTTTTATTGTCGTAAACTTGATTATACGTGTCGAATGTGATATCTACGAGTGTTTGTGGTGTTACAGGTTAATCGGGTTAAATCGGCGAAGTTAGAGAGTTCAATGATGAAACGCGACAAGCACGAAGGATTATGAGAAAGATATCAAGTTAAACGGGAGTTGTGCGGGTCAAAAGATAGCTCAAGAGAACAAGAAACATGGAATATTAAAGTTGAAGGGACCAAGGATAGCGATCGTAAGCTACGGTTTTCAAACCATACCCTACGGTGGAGTGATGCCAGAAAACAGAATGAACAGACTATTAAAACCGTAACCTACGGTAATAACCGTAGGCTACGGTTGTTTACAAAAGGCAGCCAACAAGCACATGTGGAGCTATATGTGACTTTGGGAATTCTTGAACAAGAAGTCAACAGCATCATAATCACATGGACTAAGCCATCACGTGCACACGGCAGAGACAATTGTGGACTCACGATTTTTGAGAAAAGAGACATCATAAAACAACGTTATCATCATTCGCATCTCATCATCATATGTAGCATAGTGGAAATTTATGGGGAAGCACAAGATAATTGTTTGGAAGCTTTGTTATAAAAAGTCAACATCACATCCAACAGAATGAAGTGGCGGCATACTTCACGTGGCAAAGGATACACACACATCATCACATAAACGTGAACTTGGAGGATTGTTAGTGGGCCGAGAGACATACTGTTGGATTTGTTTTGGGCCGCAATTTGAGGTTGGAGGTTTGGAGGGAATTCACATCACATCCTATCATCATATCCACGTGACTTTTAGAACAAAAGAGAGGAGCTGACATCTCTTGGGGGGTGGACTTGGATGCAGCCCATAAGTGGGCTTGATTTGGGCCGACATCATCATAGGAGGAGACTTTGGGATTTGTTTACGCACATGGGCTGACACACACTTTTTGGACTTTGGGGGAGGAATGTTATTATCATCACTTCAAGTCGTCATCATGATACACATCGGCTGAGTAGGAGGGCAGCCGTCACAGGGCAGAAGGAGATCGGCGGAGTTGGAGGTGAAGATCATTCGATTCATATGAGCGGCTAGTCTCCTAGTGGTTTCCTCTGGATGGAGGGTTTTTGTAAGTTAGATAATTTTATGTGTTTGTGACAATCGTATAACTCGGTGATCTAAGCATTCGATGCTTTTCACTTTTGATTTGATTAATTGATTGTAACCGGTTGCATATTATTTAACCCTTAATTTCTAAGCATTCAGTTCCCGAGAGTTCTAGTAATTGGGATATATTTGACATGGGGTTAGGGTTTGTAATTGTAATTGATAATTATTTGATAACCTCCCGTTATGTATTGACCGGAGTACTTAGTCGTTGATTATCACAATTGGTTAATTAGATTCAACACTTATGTCTATGTAAGTGTTTCGATTAAACACATAATTGAATCTAGCTATAAAACCTGAAATCTGGAGGAACCATTGTCTCCTCCAACTGTTTACAACCTCGTATTTTCGTAATTTTTAGTTTAATCAATCAAACCATTAATTGAGTTTTACTTTTTAGTAATAGTTAATTAATACTTAGCATCGTGACACTTTCCACAATCCTCCCTTGGTTCGATACCCTGCTTATTCTTTATTAATAGTTTAAATAGGTTTTTGCATGTCACTAACGACAGACATCAGTCGCCAGAGCATTCGTAACTCTCCGCAGCATTCGGAACTCGCCGGAGGACACAAACTTGCAGACTCTTACCCTCTCTAAATCTGCATTCAGTTAAATCACTGCGGTGTTTCTGCGTCTAAACGAAGCCTCGCCAGAAAATCTTAAGCAATGCAGGCCGCTCATTGAACCATTTCAGACCGGCGCAACCCGTAAGACGTATCTCTTTTTTTTGTGCCTTTAGCTTATTCATGCTTGATTTGGTTGTAGAAGAAGTAGGGCTTGTATCTTCACAATTTGGGATGTAGGTTTCACCTTGAAATAGAGTTTAAAAATAAATAGAAACAAGGTTTCTTTGAAATCGCAAATGTGGCAAACTGGTATGTTGTGCGAAAAAAATCGTTTTCCGGAGCCGGGTCACCCACTCCCATTTTTGTTTTTAAATTATTTTATTCATACCACTTTCAATCGTTCAATTACTTACCATTGTTTAAAAACTTTTGTTAGGTTTCATTTTATTTCAGCAAAGCATGGTAACATGCTGTATAATAATGTCTATAACAAGTTATATTTGTTCCTTGAATTTAGGAAAACCAAATATATATATATATATATATATATATATAGGAAGTGTAGGATACAAATCCTCTAATCGTACATTACATACGCGAGTTTATTGGCTGTACACGTGTCCTGATTCGTTTTTCTCTCATAAGGTTAAATCAGACAATTCATTCAATCAGCGAGAAGTTCGTTATACTACGATCCCGGTAATTATGATTCGAATCAGTTTCATATTTTTCATAATTCTCAAATTGCAGTTTTTGTTCTTCTTCGTTAGGGTTTGATTCAATTATTTTTTTAATGGATCCACAGAGCAGCACTGGACGAAACACAGATGTGGAGTTTGAAGAAGCTCGATCGATCGGTGATCAGGTTCAATTATCTGCGTTTCAGAGAGTTACGATTGGCGATGTTTTAAATTCGGAATCTGCAAATCCAAATCCAAATGCAAATACAAGGGGTGTAAATGAGTGTTCGAATGGTAATTATGTTAATTCAGATCCAAATGAACTTTTTCGTAGATGTGTGTTTTTAATCGTAGTAATGATTGTGCATTAATATAACTGATTTGAAGTTTTGAACGTTTATTTAGAGGATAATTGATATGAAAGCAAATTGTATAACTTCGCATGTTATGAGTTTGTCAATTCACATGTGATCTTTATTCTAAATGCTAATTTCGCATGTTATGATATAATAAATTGCATGTGCAAAACATATTTATCAAAATGGTCATTTTCGCATGTTATGAGTCAAACAATTCGAACGTGTTGTTTTTCTTATGATGAAATTATGGAGTTTTTAATATATCGCATGTTACGAGTGCCATAAATCGCATGTGTTTTTTCCTTTTTCTTTATTTGATTTATGTAGATGAAAGGCTTTACACTCCGGAGGTTGAACCATCAGCTACACCTGTGGTTGGAATGCAATTTAGCTCTATCGAACAAGCATACGTGTTTTACCAAACATATGCTAAGATAGCTGGTTTTTCTACTCGGAAAGGTGGTGAAGTACACAGTGGTGGTATAACCAAAACTAAGTATTTTGTTTGTTCTGAAGAGGGACATAAGCCATTGTTTATTGACGATGCTTATTCGAAGTCAAAAAGGCCATTTAAATCAAGGAACAGGGGTACCATTAGAACTGGATGCAAAGCTCAACTTATGATTTACTCGGTGGGTGGTAGATCATATACAGTAAAGAAATTCGTTGATTGCCATAATCATAAGTTTGTATGCCCATACTATATTCATATGCTGCCAGCGTACTGGCAATTGTCAGATGTCCTGGAGGAGATGATATGGGAACTAGGCACTCTAAACCTTGGCCCTGTCAAAGCTTTTCATATAATGAGGAAACGTTACGGTGGTTTCGAGAATGTTGGCGCTACGGTCGATGATTGCAAAAACTTTAGGACTCGAATTAACAGCTATATAGAAGAATATGACGCTGACATGGTGATCAATAGGTTGACCGACAAAAAATAGTATTTAGTTGATTTTTCGTTTGAATATTCTGTTGATGAGGACAAACGACTAACTGGTTTGTTCTGGGCCGATGGGTTATGCAAGCGTAACTTTATGGAGTTTGGGGATGTGATATCGTTCAATGCAACTTTCAAGACAAACAAGTAAGTCTTACATAAAATGGTTTTTAATATTTTTCGCATGTTATATGATTTCCTTAACTTGCAGTATCGAATATTAATATACATTGAAGATTAGGTGTTGAATATATCGCATGTTTTACTGTGTATTTCGCATGTCATATTTTTGGCTATTTCGCATGTTATACTATGTATTTCGAATGTGTACTAAATCTTTAATTTTATTTACTTTTCAGGTACACGATGGTCTTTGTTCCGTTCACTGGATTGACAACCACTGTCGAAATGTAACCCTTGGAGTTGGGTTGTTGGCATCGGAGAGCATTTACTCTTATAAATGGCTTCTTAATTCATTCGTAAAGTCATTTGGATGGCACCCAAAGGTTGTAGTGACGGACCAAGACCCTGCGATGAAACAGGCTATCGAGTATGTTTTTACTGCCAGGAGACACAGATTGTGCATGTGGCACATAATGAAAAAAGTGGCAGATAAGGTATTTTATATTAAAATAGTAAATTTATTATATAGGTAGGGTGGTAAGTTCAGTAGTATTTATGGTAAAATTGATCATTACAAGTCACATTACAGTCACATCCGTATTAATTTCATTTTTTTATAAAATAGTAAATTTATATTTATTTTAATTATCAATTCATAATTTCTTGTTTGTGCATTTCAATCAACGTGGACAAAGTTACATGAAATCATCGGCGACATTTTTTTTTAAAATCGCATGTGATTCGATAAAGGTTTCGCACACTATAACAAACCACAAACGATATCACCTCTTTTATAAAATCGCATGTGTATAAAAAAGAATTCGCACACGACAACAAACCACAAAACAATATCACCTTTTTTTTAAATCGCATGGCTCTAAAACAAGAATTCACACACTATAACAAAACACAACATTTCTTTATGTTTTCAAAAACGTTTTTCGCTCATTCAATATGTATTTCGCATATTATAATTTTCATCCTGGATCATCTTCTTCGTAGACGTTCTACCGATGTTGTGTCAGTTCAGAACTTCCAAAATCAGTAGATATGAAATCGTAGAAGGGAGAAGGAGGTTTGTGAATAAGAATCTTACGTTGTTGTATTTGATTTAGGGTTCAATTTTTTATTAATAGTTGGATTTTCGAATACGAATTTTTGAATATAAGATTCCAATGTCCGTTCAGTTGCAGAGATTAAGATATCGTAATGACGATTTTAACCTTTTTTAAGATTTGAATATATTAATATGATTAATTTAATGATTTAAAGTGGTTTGATGGATTGAAGATCCTACGGTTGGGAATATCGCGTACTTAATGTAGAATAAGTGGTATTGTACGTTAACCGGCCTCTATATATATATATATATATATATATATATATATATATATATATATATATATATATATATATATATATATATTAAAATACAATCCACCTACTTTTGTTAAATTAAGTTATATTATTAATTGTATAAACTAGTAAATTTATCAAAATTTAAGATAGCTAAGTTTCTTGCCCAAACTTGATATTTCAGTTAGATTAATCTATAATTTTAGTGTTTGTCAATTTTTATTTTTTTCTAAACGTAGTGTTTATTGAAACACAATTATTGGTACATTTATATCTTCATTCCCATACTATTAAATAAATCGGGTTTCGTTTTATTTTATTTAGCAAATCACTTAACGAAATCATATCTTATTAGTTATGTTATTTTACATTATACCACGATTATATTAAATAAATCATGGACAACACTTCTATAACAAAATACACTATTATCAATCAAAACATTACAAAACAAAACCCAAGTGTTTCCAAGTTAGTTGTAGAAGTCCCTAACTCCCTACAATTCTAGCATGCTCTAGACATCGATCTAGGCTCAATACCAATACAACTCTATTATTTAAGCATGATAGGGGTGCGCATTGGAATTTCTCTAACCCGAATCGCTAGTTTTGTTATATATTTTGTTTCGGTTATTTTGAATGTTGTTATATATTTTTAGGGTAATTTGGTCATTTGAGTTACATTCCTCGTGCCATATAAATTTCATTCGTGGGATCGCAAGCGCAATCACGGTGAGTAGATCTTACTTCTCCCCCATTTTGTCACTTTAACTTTTTTTGGGGTGTATCATGTGTCACGTGTTCTTAAGTGTTTCATATTATTTTCCCAACATGCAAACTTAAATGTCATATGTGTTCATAATT
The DNA here is from genome assembly GCA_030545235.1 of Helianthus tuberosus. Classification (NCBI taxonomy): domain Eukaryota; kingdom Viridiplantae; phylum Streptophyta; class Magnoliopsida; order Asterales; family Asteraceae; genus Helianthus; species Helianthus tuberosus. Next base: position 443,194 of record JARYGA010032181.1, read on the forward strand.
GGCATCGCATTGTTTTGCTATCTGTTTCACATTCATGTATTACGTGTTTACTACTTTGTGTCTCTGTTTCGCGGTTTCGCGTGGATCCACCGCCGGTTGACTGGTTCCCCCACGGCCATGGGGCGAACTCGGTATCACCATCATTGTTTCGCAGTTTCACTTTTCGCCTCTCGGGGCTAGAATCGCATCATTTATTTCACTGATCATGTTTCATTATGTCTTGTCACCTTACTTGTTGATGTGGATTGAATGATGAATTATTTATTGATGTCACTATTACATTTAATATTGCATGTTACATAATTTTTATTAAATAAAATCAACTGATATTTTAAGGTTAAATAAAAACAAATAAAGATTTTCTCACCAACTTTTGTTGACCCAAAAACCATTTTTTTACACATGATACAGGTGAACAGGTACGAAGTGATGATTGGACATAGGATGGGCCTTAGTTAACAAGAAACGGATTAGTGTAGTTTATTTGTTACGAATAATGTCTTTTATTTGTAATTGTGTATTTGAATTATTTGCTTCGTGAAACATTTGTTATTAATAAATTATTATTTAAAACAAGTAATAGCAAGTCATAAGCTCTTCGGATCAACCCCATCATGCCCCGATCACCTATTCCGCTACGGGCCGGGGTGTGACAGATGGTATCAGAGTTATTGACTTTAGGGATATAGGATAGGTTATTAGACCCTTAGAACCTATACTTTAGTCATCTAGGACTTATGTGCTTATGTGATTTTATGTTATGCTTAACTTATGATTTGCTATTGCTCAAGCATTTAAATTCCTTTTATTTCACACACAAACGCATACAAGCACTTTATTTGCTACTTAATTACGTGATACATGTAATGTGTTATAATTATATAATGAAGTCTACATATGTGTTACATATATATCACTTCAATATACCATACGAAACTTATAAAATCCTTATTTATAAGTTCTCAATTTCACTAAATTTTCGAAACATTTCCCTCCATTTTCCAAATACTCATTTCATGTTATTCAAACTTTTGTGATTTTTTTTTTCATATCTCATCAAAGTGAGTTCATGTGATGGGCATGTAGTAACTGGAAGGGTTTGAGTACCAGTAGCCGGGACGTCCTGTCTAGGATTAGCATTTGTATAAATCCGAAATTACGGACCAGTTTGCCTACCTGGGGACTAATGATGAAAGCACGAAGGACCTATTAGGACAAAGTGTAAGTCCCAAAGATCCGGATCAAACAACGATATCAAACGATCAACAAGGATGGGAGGAATCCAAACTTGATGATCTTCAATAATTCAAGAACAAGATGAAGAAATGTTGAATTGAATGCTTAAACTTGCATACAAAATGAGATTTGTCTAATACAAGTTTCAAAAACAAATCAACCAACCTTAACACCTAATTTCCATTTCCTATTTATAGAGAGGGGTTTTCCCCAAAACCCTAGGCCTATAATTCCCCTAAAGCCCACTTTAATACCCACCATCTTCTAGAAGCTTGGTCCATTTAGCCAATCCTACTAATCCATAAACCTATTGGGCCTAACAATCTCCCCCTAGGTTTACTGGATTAGTGGCTGAATCTGTCAGGAGGACCACCAGGCAACGGAGCCGGATCAACAAACACACGATTCTTGAACTTCTTCTTCAGCTTAACTTTCAACAGATATCAGCATACCCGCATCGCTTTGTAGTTGCTCGATCGTCTGATCTTTGCTTGATTTTTGAGCTTGCGAAGATGAGATCTGAGCTTCTTTCAGGGCATCATCTTGTTCTAACACAATCACTCTTCGCTGCAACTTCGCTACATCAACAGCCGTATCATCATCACTCTCTCTTTCGTCAATAAATTTCATTTTGTTGGCTGCAAAGCGCACGGATGCTTCATCATGCTGAGAGAAATCAGCACCACTGGAACTTCCTACATTGAACCTGATGTCGCTTGAGCTTTCTGGTTGCGAGTGAGTTGTTTCAGGTAGATCGAGATCGAAATCAAATTTTAAATCATGATCGAGATCTTGCGTGCTTGTTTCTTGAGTAGCAGCAGTGACTTGTGGATCGGTGGGCAAGTAGGCTATGGTTTTGAGCTTGGGCCAGTAGAATGAAAATCAGGAGCTGTTTCGGTTCTTCGTTTCTTGTTGGATGCTTCTTCAGCATCATCTGTCGCATTATCTTCACAATGTACTTCTGTTTTAGGAATAGGTACGGAAGGAGGGTTTCCGACACTATTCTTCAAAGACTCAATCAGGGCTTGAAAGTTTTTAGTCATCATTTACGTTGATTCTCGAACGGGGTTCCTCAGCTATCTCAGAGACAATCACTTCCACATCACTGTTGCCATCTGTTTACTCTTCATTCATCTCTAACACTTCAGTTTCTATCTCAGCTTTAACAGCACCATTCATGAGTTGCTTGCCACGTTCTTCGGAAACTGTGGCAACTGAGGCATTCAAAGGCTTTGGTTTGAACATCAAAGAAACCTGTAAACGTGTAAACCTCGTAATTCGAATAAGTGATCCGGGAAGACAATGAAAGAATCCAGAATGCTTAGGAAAAGAGATTAGTCCAAATATGCAACTCGAATGAGAAATGTTTGACAATTTATAGAGTTTCGAATTGGGCCTGAGTTCAAACAGCCAAGCCCCAACTTGGAACAATGGTCCAAATTACATTCGAGAGCAATGGGCTGGATCTGATTCGTTTTATCTGAAACAGTGGGCCCCAATCCAAAACTATGGGCCAGATTATTACTTTAATGTTTTGCATTTTCAGGACAGAAAACATCTTTCTCAAAATCAACGATCCAACCAACCGAGCAACCCTTTTTGAACATAGAAATAAGAAAGACAATAATAACACAATAAAATAATAATAGAATAATAGTAGAGGGGTAATATAGGGAGAAGCTGCCATGGGATCAAAATCGTTTTCGAACCGATTAAGGAACATTTTTCAGCTCTTTGGTTACTTGGACTAGTCCACGCGATTGTTAATATGCTTGTCCTCTTAAATCTAATGCCCAATCTTCAACTTTTAGCTTTGTGATACGCTTTAGGTAGAATTACACTGTAACATCCATGTGTCCCATTCCAAGGCATACCCCCGCGATCAAGGTAAGCACAACTGTTCATCGTAAAGGGTGAGTATACTGAGATCATCCTTTTTGATTTTTCAACGCCAGACTTCCTGGTGAACGGGTCAGTACTTCCGTACAGCAAAGAGACCAGAGAAGTTCTGACGAGGGCGAGACAGATACCTTTAACGGTACGAATTTGGCTTTTAAGCGCACAGAATTCTCTTTATGAGATTTTCTTCCGTTTTAAGGTTTTGGCCCTTTTGTGGCTCTTTTGCAAGATATCCTGATTGTGCCCAGGTCTGCATATAGTCTGGATGCAACAGAGGGACAACCCTGATATCTCGGATGATTCATCAGCATAAAGACCCAAAACCTCAGACGTTGGCTATCTATCAACGCAGGATTTAAGACCATGAAATCATACACCGTTGGTCTGTTACCCATGAGATGTCCAGTCCATTATTTTTATATCACTTAGCTTCTTTTTGCTTTTCGAGCGTTAGACCTATCAACACATAGCAATGGATCCTCGCCTGTTCAGCATTGAAACCTTACATGTGTTAATCAAGTTCTTTAGCACGAGAATTTATTTCATTTCCCAGGCAACTATTTCTCCCCCTCAAACGATGCGTATGTACATATATGTTTTTTTTTGCTTTTCTCACCCTCAAACTATGCATATGTACATATATGTCCCTCTCCCCCCTAAATTTGTGCATCATACTTTATGCACAAATTTACTTATTTATTTACCTAAGCATAGAAACCCTGGTTTTTTTTTGTCGTTGCTCAGTCGGTAATATGCATCATTTTCAAAAGATCCACAAGCACATTGAATCTCGAGATGCTGACAGGTTTTGTAAAAAGATCCACTGTAATAGCATCAGTGTGGATCTGTTCAAGTTTAAACAATCTTCTGTCATAGCAATCTCGAATAGAGTGCACCTTGATGTCAATGTGCTTGGTTTTATACTGAAAGACAGGGTTTTTGATAATCTGGATAACGACATCATTATCAAAATAAGTAGTAGAGTTTTGATAAGTCAAACCGTAATCCTTGAGCTGGTGTTGTATTCAAAGAACCTGAGAGCAGTAGGCAGCAGATGTTGTAACGCACTTTGCTTCCGCTGCAAAAGTGAGCTGTTGCTTCTTGCACTGCCATGAGATGAGACTATCCCCCAAGAATTGGCATCCAACTGATGTACACTTCATATCCCTTTTTTGACGAACTTGCAAGCCCATAAACATTTTCACTTCTCCCAACGAGCGCATTTCGAATTTCTTTCTCATCATACGAAAATACGAATGGCCTTTAGATGTGCCATCAATGCGTGTATCTCTCCAAGATCCGGACCTTCTACTTGTTCAAACCTTGAACTGCCAATCGTGCCTTGTTTCTCACTATCACGTCGGGGTCGCCTTGTTTGTTTCTGAATAGTCATGAGTTGATGCCCCCTGATTTGCTGTGGAATCGCACACCAGCAGCTTGAGATTGAGAAACTTCTTGATATTATAATAGATTGCTCCCCCTCATTTGATGCAGTAGCGATGTTGATCACTGGTGGATCTACAATGCAAATTAAGGGAATTGCTTTCAGAAATAGAGAAATTCCTTGAGCATTTGAGGGTCCTGAGGAGACTTCAGTGTTACGTACTGCACCATCAGGGATAGCTATTGCAGGTTCAGAAACCGACTTCTGAATTGGTCGAAGAACGAAATAGCGAGTCACTTTAAGTGAAGAGAACCTCCATTCCTATGTTGTGCATCTGTGATGCGCTCAACAGGTTGTCCTTCAGCTCCTGGAATTAATTGACGTCTGAGAATATGAGAACCCCGTTTCTGACAGTGCCCTTCATGGTTATTCTTCCAGTTTCCCCTCCCGCGAAGTTGACAGATCCACCGTTGAATACCTTTTTTTATTCAACTGGGACAAGTCTTCTGTCACGTGTTTGGAACAACTACTATCGATAAACCAAGGTCTAACGATCGCCCTCCATAGCCGTTCCTGCACACTTAGCGGGATTAATTAGAAACTGGAACCCAGGCCATTGTTAACCTGAGTTAACCATCGCTATCAGTGTATGAAACCTCGCAAAAAATCATATGACTTTTAGTAGAGTTTGAGGTTTGAGGTGAATACGTCGATGTTGACGGTTGTGAACACTGAGACTGGGATCCAGCAAGAACCTTGGGCTTCCAAATCTTAGAGTCAGTGTTGTTGTTTGAAATATTTTTCTTTACAAAAGTGACTTTAGACTCCATTTTCTGACTTTGGAACCCATTTGTGTTTGAAAACCTTTGATTGTTCTTTTTTGCTAGATTCCAGTTTTCATCAGAAGGCTTGGCTTTAGAAAATCTATTTCCATCTGATCGATAATGCATTGCCTTCTGATGATGTGTGTTACCGGAGTAGTAGGGAGGATTGACATAGTTTCTAGCTATGTGCCCCAGAATTCCACAATTAAAACACGTTTGTCTTTTTGAAAAAAAGACATTCAGTTCTGCTTGTGTTATTCTAGGGAACTGATTGAGTCCTTTTTTTTCCTTTGATGCTGATTGCTTATGTGTATGTTTGGTCTTGGAAGAACCCTGCTTACTGTTATCAGCACAAGTGTGAGAGCAAGTATCGATAACTTTACCCTTCAGTTTAGGTTCAGTTTGCTTGAGAGTCAGGTTTTCCTTTTAAGCTTTCTTTTTCCGTGGTCTTCTGTTTTTGCGTGATCGTTTCTTCTTTGAAGGAGCAGATTCAGTAGCTTTTGCCTCGTTTGAAACACTTTCTACCGAATCTGATCCTTTGGGGTCAAGGGCTGAATTATCTGTCAAATTGACCTCCACATATTTCTTTTCCTCAGAAACTATGTTCTCAGGAGTTTCAGTAGAGAAGGCTTCCACAAAAATTTCCTCTTCAGTTTCATCAGCTGATTCAACTGTTGAATTGATTTCCATGGATTCCTTCTCTTCAGGCTTCGAGATCTCATCAGTTTCTTCAGAATTGAATTCTATGAATATCTCTTCTTTAGATTCATCAGCCTCTGAGTCCTTGACATCAAACGATTCTGGCTTTTCAGATGATGAACTATCTTCGTCTGAAACTGTTTGACTCTCTTCAGTTGCAATGCTACGAGATTCGAATTGTTCATCACAATTAGAATCTTGGGAAGAGTTATGCTCATTATCTAATGTTCCTGGCTCATCTGTTTGATTGTCAGGTTCGTCAGATGTCCCCTGTTTATCAATTTCTTCATTATCACAATAAAAAATATCAAGTTTTTTTATCTTTATCATACGTTTCTGATGCATCATTCGATGTTTCAGGCACACCAGAACAGTTTCCCGAATCATCAGAATTGATCTCTGAGTCACTTGAAACAGATGTCTCAAGTTTATCAGTCGATACATCAGGTTTTTCTGTCAAAACATTGTCATCACGGTCATAATCTAAAACCACAGCACCTGAATCATCAGTTTTAATTGGAATACCCCGACTCTCAGCATACCAAGACATAACATAGTTCCAAGCATAATTATTGCATTCGGTAACATCCGAGTCATCAGCAACATCAGCAATGTTTGAATGTGGTTCATCATCCACTGCAGACTACTCTTCAACTGTCACTGATTCTGCACATGAGCTAGAACAGTTAGCATTTTCTATAGAATCAAAATTTTCTTTGGGCTCATTTGTGGATGTTTTCACTGGTTCTGATTCATTTTCTTTTTCATTTTCCTTTTCAGATTCCTCAGTTGATTCGTTTGAGCAATTTTTATTCGCATTTTTAACAAAGCTCATGGGCTTTTGAAAATCAGCGGGTTGGGCATTCTTGGGTTTGAAAGGCTCCCATGGAACATAATCACTTGGTTTACCATAAATCATTTTATCATAATTTTCTAGTTCTTGCTTAGTAGTAGGCATTCTTGAGTAATTATGATTATATGGCGGTGGAACCTTGTTGTAGCCCAAACCCTTACCCTTGTTTTCTTTGAACGCGAGCTGAACATTACATAGATTACGAATAGTGTCACTGGAAGTATCAAATTTCTTTATGTTCAACTCGTTTTGTGTCGCAACCCCCGATCCCTGATTCCCGGGAACGGGCGGATGCGAGCTCAGAGTTTGGTGGTATCAGGTTTATTTAATCTTGCAGCGGAATTTACATCAGGACCGTAGTTAGGAAATGTTTATCAGAGTAAAACCACCTCATTTAATATTAATAAACACATGGGTAAAACCCAAGTTTCTTATTACAATAAATTTATAGGGATAAACCCTATTTTATTGAATTTAAAACATCGTTTATTAGGTAACTTTTATAGCCACATTTTTCCCAAGCGTTCAGTGCTCTCCAGCTGGCTTTTTAATAATTGGCTTTCACATTGGGTTACCTGAAACGCGTTTTAAAAACATTTGTCAGTCGGAAATACTGGTGAGTGAATCCCAGTTTAATCAAGAAACATTTAATTAAAACAGTATCGAGGAGGATTACAATGTTTATGTCTACACAATTACTCCAATTGGTACTATCAATCCACTGACTTGTGGGTCATATTACACATTGGCTAACTCATTGTCCCAATGGTAACGTACTGTCATACTCGACTTACTACTCGCAGGTAGTACAGATTTTGTATACAAAACCCCAACATACCGGACAGTAATTGAAGACTACAAAGACTCAATCACTGCTTAATTACTTTGTAAAACATTTAAGGTTTTGTAAAAACTGTTAATAAAAAGGAGATTACTCACATTGCTGTCTTAGGCTTTTCGTAAGGGTTTCCTGGCCATAATCTATAATTTATACAAATGTACATTGGTTAGTATTATAACCCTTTGAAAATATTAATAATACCCTCCCCGAGACGGCATTCCAACAACTACGTCGGGCAGAACCACGACAGTTGTTACGGAACCCTAAATCAATCGGGCAGCGTAACTATTATGAAACTGGGGTTATAATACTTACAATGGAGCAGAACCTCGCTAATTAGGGGTATAATACCCGAAATATTATAACTTCTCTACAGAATTTCGAGATTGAAAGAAAGAAATGAGCGACGGAAAACGTAGACTGATGGCCTTCTTATATAGTTGCTGATTTCAGTCCTGTCGCGGCCCGCGTAAAAGACAAGGGACCCTTACGCGGCCCGCGTCAACACCAGTCAACGCAGTAGCTTAGCTGAGTCGTTCACTAGACCGCCACGATCATGACACGTGTCGGCCTTTGGGTGTATCCGCGTTTCACGAGCTCTCGCGGCCCGCGTTAACTAAGCATAACCCTTACGCGGCCCGCTTCAACTAAAGGTTTCAGCGGAGTTCGGTCACACTCTCATACGGCCCGCGTAAACTAGGGGTGAGGTATTACGCGGCCCGCCTCAACCCTATATTTCTTGTTTTTATTTTATTTTATATGTTATAATCTATTTAGAGCTCGGTTTTCACATACGGGGTGTAATATAAAACATATTGAGACATTTTAAGATATACTAGAGGGTCGGAAATATTTTAAGGGTGTTGGTTTTACCGAGGGTTGTTACATTTTGTTTGTACTTCCCAGTAAGAAGTTCCAGCTCAGCTTTCATAGAGTCGCATTCCAAGGTTTTTACGATAAGTCTGTGTTTATAGTCGTGAACCCAACATTGCTGTTGATTCGCGTCTCTGTGAAGCTGAGCTATATCCTTCTTAAGTGCGTCAATCTTTTCATAGAGAATTTTATTATTCTCTCGAAGACTGATGTACTTTGCCGTGACACTGTTGTAATCATCCATTATTTTAGAATTGAGTGTCCTAAGTTGTGCAACCCTATTCCTGCAAGGTTCAGTACACAACAGATAGTTGACAGTGTCAATGAGCGATCTTGGTTTGTCTGGCTGAGTTTGGACTTGGGCTTGGGGTGCTGGTTTGGCCACTTCATCAGGATGAGATCCTGTTGATTGTGGGGCTTTCACATCAGATGATGTAGCAGTCACAGGTGACGGTGAAGATGAGGGAATCTGAGCAGCGTTGGGAGCAGTGTTGGGATCAGTAGCTGCGGCCTTCTGACAGTTAGACATAGAGGACGAAGTGTTTGCAAGATTCTTACATCTCTGCTTGTCCTCTTGAACATATTCATTGACTAAGGAAATCACATCTCTTGTTTCCGTTGTACAATGATTGCATTTCCCCATGATAAGTGCAACACGATAGTCCCATGTCTTGCTACATGGCAAACCGTATAGAAAAGCCCTGTTAATCCTACCAAGTGTCACATATAATCCGATCTTCTCGATTTCAAAAAGCAGCTCGGTAAACCTTCTGATCACGTCTTCTACGGTTTCACCCTCAATGTAACCGAAGTTATTGAGTTGTTGCGAGAGCAACTGACGTTGAGAATCAATACTTGTAGAATTCATCGTTTACCCAATCAATGACCCGTAAACCCGTTAGCTCAAGCACTCGCAAATGTATCAACCGGTTTCCTGTACTGCACCTCAAAAAGGCCTGTCAAAACTTATCAAAACAAACAAACACCCCTTTTTTTAAATCTTATAACCCCTTTTTTAATTTTTTTGATTTTTCTAAAAGAAATTTAACTTTTAAAATATAACTATTAATAATTTTTAATATATTATATATAAAACCTTTTTAATATAATTTAATTTTAAAAATGAATAATATTATAATTATATTTTTAATAAAAACTTTTATAATATATATTAATGATTGGGTAATGATTACCTAATAATTAATAATATAATTATTATTAATTAATATCCTAAACGACAAAAGAGATGTTGTCACTGTCTTCTTCGTAAAAATAATCTTCCTGAAACCCTAATTTGAGCACACAGCTGCCATATTGAAAAACACGATTATCCACGATTATTAACGATGACGGAGAAACCAAAGGTTGAAGATGATGACGACGAAAGATCAACGACGGTGATGAAGCAGAGAACGAAAGAGATGTTGATCGGAGATAACAGTGAAGGTGGAGGTTGTTGAAGGGTGTCGGAACGCCGGAGATTATGGACGGAGTGATGGATGATGTCTAAGATGACCGATGAACCGGAGACAGAGTTGCAGGTGGGGGTGGTCATCGGAGTTGCAGAGAAGATGATCGAAGGTCGGAGTGGTGGCTAAGGAGGTCCGACAGTAAGCGACAATGATGATGACGGAGAGGTGGTGGCCGCCGGTAGCCGGAGAAGATGACCGGAGATTATGGTTATGAAAGTTGCAAGTTAGGCGGAGGTCATCGTTTACGGTCGAAGACAGTGATGCGGTGGTAACCGGAGAGTGTCGGAAGATGAATGATGTCGGATGATGTTTGAAGATTGTGTATGACGTCCGAGATGATGGTTCGAGATGGAACAGAGGATGAAGATATGAATGTGAATATGGTTGATGAATATTGATGGCGAGGGGAATGGTTCAGATATGGCGGGTTTCGGGGATGGCAAACCGATTCCAAATGAAAGTGGCTAAGAAGCTCGCGTGGGTTCTTTCGGGTCCGGCCCAAGAAGCCTCCACCTTGGCCGGCCCTTAGTCTATTTTTATTATTATGTTTGTTTTATTTTTAGGATTAATCTCCTTGAGGCTTGTTCCCCAAGTTTAGGATTGCTATTTAAAGTTCTTTTCCTTTTCTTGAGACTTGGTTATTTTTTTTAAAAGTTAATAAAGTTTATCGTTTGGAGGCGTCAAACGTATCTTGACATAGTTCAGGAAAAATCTTGTTGACATAGATCAACACCGTGTGACCATCACGCTATCAAGTGGTATCAGAGCCATGTCGGATCATCACAGATATCAATGTCGATTCGCCGAGAGAGGCAACGGTGATTATGAACGTGATCCGCGAGACATAGAAGAGATTGAAAGGCTGCGCCAACAACTTTTGGATGCAGGTTTACAACCGGCCAACGACAGAAGAGGGCAGCCGGAAAGCGATTCAGAACAAACCGAGTGGGACGAATTCGATATGGGGTACGGGTTTGATGAAAACCCCTTCGGCCGACCAGCCAGAGGGCGTCGCCCACCACCTCGCACGTCCGACCCACTGCGAGCCCTAGGGCTTCGCGTGGAAATTCCAGATTTTGAGGGAGGTGTTCAGCCAGACGAGTTTATTGATTGGTTGCGTACGGTCGAACGAGTCTTTGATCTCAAGGATGTCCCTGATCATATGAAGGTAAAAGTCATTGCTATTAAATTAAAAAAAGCACGCGTCATTATGGTGGGAACACTTGCAGAAAAACCGTGTCAACGAAGGTAAACGTAAAGTAGATTCATGGGATAAGATGAAGCGCTTATTAAAGAAAAAGTTCTTACCTGTTAATCATAGGTAAGATGCCTTTTTGGAATATCATGGGTTAAAACAGGGGTCCTTAACTGTGTCTAATTTTATTTCGGAATTTGAACGATTACGGATGCGGTGTGGCGCAAATGAAGATGAGGAACAAGTTATTGCTAGATTTTTGGGTTCGTTACGCACCAATATTTCGGACATCGTTCAATTACACCCCTACTATACTTTTGATGATGTGTGCAGCCTCGCTCATAAAGTGGAACAACAAGCTATTGTACGGGGACGGTATTCGACCTTTAGGCCCAATCAAAGTCGAGGCTCGACTTCCGCCCCCAACCCACCTCCATCATCATCTACGGTACCACCCAAACCGACGGTTGCCGCCGTTAAACCACCGGCATCAAACCCGCTTGTGGGGGCGACACGGTGTTTTAAATGCCATGGATTGGGTCACCTACAACGTAATTGCCCAAATACACAAACTGTTGCATTAATTGATGATCCAATGCCCACTTTTGACGATGACCAGGAAGGGGATGACGAATTTAAGGATGCCGAAATCATCTATCCAGATCAGGGTGAAGCTCTAATATCTCAACGCCTCCTTAGCACGGTCGTTGCCTCAGATGCGGACGACACCATGTGGCTACGCAACAATATTTTTCGAACAAAGTGCACCGTTAAAGGTAAAATTTGTGATATTGTTATTGATGGGGGAAGTTGTGATAATATGATCGCCACTACGACTGTGGATAAGTTGGGGTTAACAACTCAGAACCATCCGGAACCATATCAGTTATCTTGGCTAAAAAAAGGCAATATAATCAAAGTAACTCAGCGGTGTTTAGTATCGTTTTCAATCGGAAACAAATACACAGACGAACTTTGGTGTGAGGTCATCCCCATGGATGCTTGTCATATCCTTCTGGGCCGACCTTGGTTCTATGATCGTCGCGTGAAACATGATGGGTATCGAAACACATATAGCTTTCGGAAAGACGGGTTGAGTATTACTTTGGCACCTTTTAACCCGAAAGATTCACAAACGGAAGCATTAATTCTATCCAAAACTGAATTTTTGGGGTGTGCTCTACAACCGGAACCCCCGTGGATCTTTGGACTTCTTATTGTGGAAGAAAACCCGCTGACACCATCCCCACCAGAGGCGGTCATACCTTTACTTATGGAGTTCCGGGATCTTTTTCCGGAGGAAATACCGTCGGGCTTACCATTGGAACGCGAAATTCAGCATTGTATCTACTTTCACCCGGGCTCGAGTATACCGAATAAACCAGCTTACAGAATGAACCCGAAAGAATTTGCCGAATTGCAACGGCAAGTCACAGAATTGTTAGAAAAAAGGTTTTATACGGGAAAGCAAAAGTCCGTGTGCCGTACCCGCGTTACTTGTACCTAAACCAGGGGGTGCATACCGTATGTGTATTGATAGTCGTGCCATGAATAAAATCACTGTGAAGTACCGGTTCCCTATTCCACGATTTGAGGACTTACTTGACCAGTTGCACGGGTCTAGCATTTTTTCCAAAATTGATCTTCGAAGTGGATACCACCAAATCCGAATGCGCTAAGGCGATGAATGGAAAACCGCTTTTAAGACGCGGGATGGGCTATATGAATGGATGGTTATGCCATTTGGGTTATCTAACACGCCAAGTACATTCATGCGTCTCATGAATCATGTCTTTCGAAGTCTTATTGGCATTTGTGTCGTCGTTTATTTCGATGATATCCTCATTTTTAGCCCCACTTTGGCGCAACATTTACAGGACCTCCGTGCAGTTTTTTCCATTTTACGGGAACAACGCTTGTTTGCTAACGCAAAGAAGTGTCACTTTCTTACTCCCGAGGTTGTCTTTTTGGGATATTTGGTGTCGGGTGATGGTATTCGAATGGATGAGAGCAAGATTTCGGCCATTACATCTTGGCCAAGGCCACAAACGTTGCATGATGTCCGAAGTTTCCATGGATTAGCTTCTTTTTACCGGCGTTTTATCCGTAATTTCAGCTCTATTGTGGCACCGATGACCGAGTTGTTAAAAACTTCCAAGTTTGTGTGGACGGAGACGACCCAAAAATCTTTTGACACCTTGAAGGCCCTTGTCACGACGGCTCCTATTCTTGCCCTACCAAACTTTAAGGAGGTATTTCAAGTTGAGTGTGACGCGTCAGGCGTCGGAATTGGTGGTGTTTTGAGCCAAGGAGGACGCCCCGTAGCATTTTTTAGTGAAAAATTAAATGAGGTTCGTCGGCGTTACAGCACATATGATAAGGAGTTTTATGCTATTATTCATAGTCTTGATTATTGGCGTCATTATTTGCTCCCAAATGACTTTATTCTTTTTTGGGACCATCAAGCTTTAAAGTACAATCAAGGGCAAGCTAAGTTGAATCCATGCCATGCCAAATGGGTCGAAACATTACAAGAATATTTATTTACTATTCGTCACAAGGCGGGGTCTTCTAATAATGTTGCGGATGCTTTAAGTGGTCGCCCGATTTTACTTACCACCTTTGAGCTTTCTGTTCCAGGTTTTTGTTCTTGGCAACATCTATATGTCGATGACCCTGATTTTCGGGTTGCGTGGTCCCGTACTGCTGGTACACCGTGGGGTTCCTTTAGCCGGCGTCCCGGGTTCTTGTTCCGAGGTAACCGTTTATGTGTCCCACAATCCTCCTCTCGGGAAGCAATTATTTTAGAATGTCATAAAGGTGGGTTAGCGGGGCATTTCGCCCGCGACAAGACCCTCGCCCAAATAAGGGATCGGTTTTTTTGGCCTCGTTTAGAAGCTGACGTGGCGCGGCTGCTTCGTCGTTGCCATGTCTGTCACATCGCCAAAACCACTCACACAAACCAGGGACTTTATACGCCCTTACCGGTTCCGTGTGGTCCTTGGGAAGAGGTCAGTTTGGATTTTGTTCTTGGGTTACCACGGACTCAGCGACAAAAGGACTCTATTATGGTTGTCGTGGATCGTTTTTCAAAAATGGCGCATTTTGTTCCTTGTGCAAAGGCTTTTGATGCTTCTCAAGTTGCTCGGTTATATTTTTCGGAAATTGTTCGCGTACATGGGGTGCCTAAGACTATCACTTCTGATCATGACGTTAAGTTTGTGGGGCATTTTTGGCGTACACTATGGAAACGTTTGGGCTCGAAGTTGCAGTTCTCTAGCTCTCATCATCCCCAAACGGATGGACAAACAGAGGTAACAAATCGCAGTTTGGGTAATTTACTGCGTACGTTGGTCGGGGATAATCCAAAACAGTGGGACTTAGTTTTACCTCAACCTGAGTTTGCTTATAATCGTTCGTGTCATAAGTCAACTGGGAAGAGTCCGTTTTTTATTGTCTATGGCCGTAACCCGTTTACTCCTTTAGATTTGGCGCCACCTACTGATATGTCTCACCTTAGTACTGATGGTGATGTTCGCGCTGTTCAAATTCAGGAACTCCATCAACATGTTCGTGCTCAGATTGCAAAACATAACTTACAATATCAAGAAGTGGCCAATAAACACAGGCGCTCAGTTATTTTTCAGCCGGGGGATTTGGTTTGGATTCATTTGCGTCGCGAGCGTTTTCCACGTGGTCGTTTCGGAAAATTGCATCCTCGGGCGGATGGTTCTTTTCGTGTGCTCGAGCGTATTAATGACAATGCCTATAAAATTGACTTGCCTGGTCACTACAAGGTGTCTGCAACATTTAATGTTGCAGATTTGTCTCCCTATGAAGGTGATTTGGAAGATGATGACTCGGGGACGAGTCCTTTTCAAGCCGGGGAGGATGATGGCGAGGGGAATGGTTTAGATATGGCGGGTTTCGGGGATGGCAAACCGATTCCAAATGAAAGTGGCTAAGAAGCTCGCGTGGGTTCTTTCGGGTCCGGCCCAAGAAGCCTCCACCTTGGCCGGCCCTTAGTCTATTTTTATTATTATGTTTGTTTTATTTTTAGGATTAATCTCCTTGAGGCTTGTTCCCCAAGTTTAGGATTGCTATTTAAAGTTCTTTTCCTTTTCATTGAGACTTGGTTATTTTTTTTAAAAGTTAATAAAGTTTATCGTTTGGAGGCGTTAAACGTATCTTGACATAGTTCAGGAAAAATCTTGTTGACTTAGATCAACACCGTGTGACCATCACGCTATCAAATATTATGGATGGAGATTATGATGATCTCGGATGAATGAGCACTGGAGATTATGATGATCTCAGATGTAAGGATAAGAATATTGATGATGATGTTCATAGAATGAAACGTCTCGGATCAAGATGTGAAGGAACTCAGATGAAATGGAGATGAATCTCTAATGAAATAGAATATGTCAGATGATTGCGGATGATGGTCTCGGATGATGCCGATGATTGCGGATGAATGTGTTTTATCCTAGATGGTTTTGAGATGGAACACGGATGATGAAATTTGACGATGTGTGATATAAGATGATTGTACGATGAATATTCTGAATAAGTGATTAAGAGAAGAAAACTGATAATGATGATATGCTGATGTATGATTAAATATCACAATTGAAGTTGACAGATCCAAGGTAATGATGATGTAAGACAGATGAAAAGATTTGAAAATATGTATTATTTCGAATGAAAGATGTTGATGACAGATGATATTTTAAAGATTTTTAACACCTTTTAAATGAAACGTCGAAGCAAAATATGATGATTTTTTGAAGAACACGAAGAACACGATGAATATCACGAAGAACACGATGAAGATCTTCAACAAAAACTCAAAATTTCTTGAAAGTTTGATATCAAATTGACTCTGATACCAATCGTAAGTCCCGAAAATCCGGATCAAACAACGATATCAAACGATCAACAAGGATGGGCGGGATCCAAACTTGATGATCTTCAAGAAATCAAGAACAAGATGAAGAAATGTTGAATTGAATGCTTAAACTTGCATACAAAATGAGATTTGTCTAATACAAATTTCAAAAACAAATCAACCAACCTTAGCACCTAATTTCCATTTCCTATTTATAGAGAGGGGTTTTCCCCAAAACCCTAGGCCCATAATTCCCCTAAAGCCCACTCTAATACCCACCATCTTCTAGAAGCTTGGTCCATTCAGGCAATCCTACTAATCCATAAACCTATTGGGCCTAACACTAAGCATGCCACATCAAACGTCGTGTGAACTAACCCCACTTTGAGTTGTCATCGTGTCTAATCAAGGATACCATCCGATTTTCATACATTATATTCATGTTTCTCGATTTTCTCTGGGTTTTAGTGTATGTTACCAGGCTAACACATGCGAACCATATGAAAGCCCGGTAATCATGGGGGCCCACATTTTTACGAAGGTGAAGTATGGCGGCATGCAAGGCCCAATTACGAGCAAAGCCCAAGAACACTTTAAAAGTGTTACCATGAGTGATGGTTTTCTAATACACACCAAACCTTTTTTTTAATATGTTTATATTTTTCACATATCTGCTAGCAAATCCATAAAAAATCTCACAACCTCGTTTGCGTTGATTCTAGAAACTCTGGTAAACGCATGGCTTCCCAAATTGCTAAGTAACTGGCTGCCGTGATTCCTAACATTGTGGTCCAAGCCCAACAAGCAGTACCTCTTCAAGCCTTCCCAATCACCCAAGTGGCACCCAACCCAGCTCACCTAAACAAGAGACCCTACACTGGTCCTCACCCTCAATGCAAAATCTGCTACTATCACCATCAACCCACCATACCTTGTCGACTATGTGCAAATTGTGGGTGTTATGGTCATTTGAGTAACACCTGTCGTACTCCTCAAAACCAAGCTCCACCACCTGTCCAAAACATGATCCAACCCTATCAACAACCGCTTTATCCAATGGTTCCATATGTTCAGACTTTCTTTAACTGTGGCGACACTACCCACTTCAGAAACACATGCCCTACACTGGTTAATATCATCAATGCTCAAGCCTAAGCAAACCCAGTTAAGCAAGTGAATGAGGCTAACCCAGCACCCCCACCAGCAAGAGGTGGAGCCTACAACATCAACGCCAACCCAGCTGAGGTCAACAACAATAGCGCGAACGAGCAACCTAACCAGCATTATTCCACCATGAAGACTCAAGGCTCCGCTTTAGTTGCTTACTTTAATTCCATTCCAAGCTTTTACGGATTACAATTCTTGTTTTGACTCTTCAAGTTAGAATTGTTTTCAATTTGGGTTTTAACATTTCAAGTTAATATTATTCCATATCATTTCCATCGTTACAATCAATATTATGTTACGCCATTGTTTTTCATTAGATTTCGTATCATGTCATTTTACTTTATTTCATTTCATGCCATTTACGTCATGGTGGACCTCGTCACATAAATAAGGGCAAGTGGGTCACGTCTCACTTTTTCATAAGCTGGCCACTTCCTTATAACACCAGATAGAGGTACCGCCATCATTTAGTCTTGCTTCTTTAGATTCGAGACTCAAGCATTGGATGTTGGTTTGTTTATGTTTGGTAGATTTTAGAATGAGTCACAGAACTAATCATGATTTGATAACAAATCCAATGAAAATTTGACAAGGACATGGTGGATACGCCGCTGGTACTTCCTATATATAAGTGTTTTTGTCAAAGGATCAAAAGCTTTGTTAGATTGTCATGAGAAGTTTTGTGTAAGTGGTGTCAATCTCAGTTTTGATAACGATGTGTTTGAAGATTCATTTTGTGATTTCATATGTAACCTTATCATTATGACGTTTCGATTGCCTCAAAATCCCTTGTCATGATGTAAATTCTAATTAGACATCATGATTACAACTCAATAGTAAATCCTTGTCATGATACCAGCTATCGCCGCGTTACGACGCTTTTCATTTTTTTACACCTCTGGCAACAAACAACGATTCCCCTACCAGGAACGTTACCTCCATAATGGAATCTAAACCCTACTTCGATTCTATGTGAACCCCTAGAGAATAAGCTAAAATAGTTACCTATTACGGTTGCTTCTTAATTTCGGGAAGAAATTCCTTAAAGTAGGGGAGACTGTAACATCCGTCAAAATGAGCTCCCAAAGAAAAAAATAATAATAATTACAACAAAAAACAATGTTATTTAGGAAAATTTATAAACCATAATGTAATTATTATGACAAGTTATTTTAAATGAAAAAAATAGTTTATTGATTAAATTTAAAGAAATGGAAAATAAAAATTGTTTGTTTTTGAAAACATAAATTTTGAGGTTCTTTGAAGATGATAAGAATACATGTAGCAAAGTGTAAATTGTTTTAAAACTCCATCGTGCTCCTCACTTTTCCAGCCCATAATTCCGTTAAACTCTACACGGTTGTGGCAACCTTCAAATCACCTAAATCAATCATGAACCTTGCCATTTTAACCCCAAATCTATAATCATTATTCACGCGGTCGCAATCATGCGTATAAAGCAATCAAATCATTCCTTAGTCGAGTGCAAATCATGGCCCAAATTAAAGAGTTTCCAAACTTCCTACGCATAAAATCCTATACAAAGTCAATGCTCCTGTCGTTTTGGAACACACCACCACACTCACTCCCTAGATCGCCTCTCCCTGTTATCGGGTATGTCACCGCCACTGCACACTATTCCGGCCATGATGATTTTCTTCTGCCAATTGATAATTATACACACCACTCCCCATCTCTCAACCCTAGTTACTCCGAAAGAAAGAGAAAACAATTAAAACACCACCTGCAACCCATCGCCGGAGCACTCGTAACTCTCCGCAGCATTCGGAACTTGCCGGAGGACACAAACTCGCAGACTCTTACCCTTTCTGAATCTGAATTCAGTTAAATCACAAAGGTTTTTCTGTGTCTAAACGAAGCCTCACCAGAAAATCTTAAGCATTACAGGCCGCTCATTGAACTGTTTCAGACCGGCGCAACCCGTAAGACATATCTCTTTTTTGTGCCTTTAGCTTATTCATGCTTGATTTGGTTGTAGAAAAAGTAGGGCTTGTATCATCACAATTTGGGATGTAGGATTCACCTTGAAATAGAGTTTAAAAATAAATAGAAACAAGGTTTCTTCGAAATCGCAAATGTGGCAAACTGGTATGTTGTGCGAAAAAATCGTTTTCCGGAGCTGGGTCACCCACTCCCATTTTTGTTTTTAAATTATTTTATTCATACCAATTTCAATCGTTCAATTACTTACCATTGTTTAAATACTTTTGTTAGGTTTGATTTTATTTCAGCAAAACATGGTAACATGCTGTATGATAATGTCTATAACAAGTTATATTTGTTCCTTGAATTTAGGAAAACCAAACATATATATATATATATATATATATATAGGAAGTGTAGAATACAAATCCTCTAATCGTACATTACATATGCGAGTTTATTGGCCGTACACGTGTCCTGATTCGTTTTTCTCAAATAAGGTTAAATCAGACAATTCATTCAATCAGCGAGAAGTTCGTTACACTACGATCCCGGTAATTATGATTCGAATCAGTTTCAAACTTTTCATAATTCTCAAATTGCAGTTTTCGTTCTTCTGCGTTAAGGTTTGATTCAATTGTTTTTTTTCAATGGATCCACAGAGCAGCACCGGACGAAACACAGATGTTCAGTTTGAAGAAGCTCGATCGATCGGTGATCAGGTTCAATTATCTGCGTTTCAGAGAGTTACGATTGACGGTGTTTTTAATCCGGAATCTGCAAATCCAAATCCAAATGCAAATACAAGTGGTGTAAATGAGTGTTCGAATGATAATTATGTTAATTCAGATCTTTAAATTGTTCGTAGATGTGTTTTTTTAATCATAGTAATGATTTTGCATTAATATAACTGATTTGAAGTTTTGAACGTTCATTTAGAGGATAATTGATATGAAAGAAAGTTGTATAACTTCGCATGTTATGAGTCTGGCAATTCGCATGTGATGTTTATTCTAAATGCTGATTTCGCATGTTATGATATCATAAGTCGCATGTGCAAAACATATTTATCAAAATGGTCATTTTCGCATGTTATGAGTCAAACAATTCGCACGTGTTGTTTTTCTTATGATGAAATTATGGAGTTTTTAATATATCGCATGTTACGAGTGCCATAAATAACATGTGTTTTTTCCTTTTTCTTTATTTGATTTATGTAGATGAAAGGCTTTCACTCAGGAGGTTGAACCATCAACTACACCTGAGGTTGGAATGTAATCTAGCTCTATCGAACAAGCATACGTGTTTTACCAAACATATGCTAAGTTAGCTGGTTTTTCTACTCAGAAAGGTGGTGAAGTACACAGTGGTGGTATAACCAAAACTAAGTATTTTGTTTGTTCTAAAGAGGGACATAAGTCATTGTTTATTGACGATGCTTATTCGAAGTAAAAAAAGCCATTCAAATCAAGGAACAGGGGTACCATTAGAACTGGGTGCAAAGCTCAACTTATGATTTGCTCGGTGGATGGTAGATCATATACAGTAAAGAAATTCGTTGATTGCCATAATAATAAGTTTGTATGCCCACACGATATCCATATGCTGCCAACGTACAGGCATTTGTCCGATGTCCAGGAGGAGATGATATGAGAACTAGGCACCCTAAACCTTGGCCCTGTCAAAGCTTTTCATATAATGAGGAAACGTTAAGGTGGTTTCGAGAATGTTGGCGCTACGGTCGATGATTGCAAACACTTTAGGACTCGAAGTAACAGCTATATAGGAGAATAAGACGCTGACATGGTGATCAATAGGTTGACGGACAAAAAACAGTATTTAGTTGATTTTTCGTTTGAATATTTTGTTGATGAGGACAAACGGTTAACTGGTTTGTTCTGGGCCGATGAGTTATGCAAGCGTAACTTTATGGAGTTTGGGGATGTGATATCGTTCGACGCAACTTTCAAGACAAACAAGTAAGTCTTACATAAAATGGTTTTTAATATTTTTCGCATGTTATATGATTTCCTAAACTTGCAATATCACATGTTAATATACATTGAAGATTAGGTGTTGAATATATCGCATGTTATATTGTGTATTTCGCATGTCATATTTTTGGCTATTTCGTATGTTATACTATGTATTTCGCATGTGTACTAAATCTTTAATTTTATTTAATTTTCAGGTACAAGATGGTGTTTGTTCCGTTAACTGGGATTGACAACCACTGTCGAAATGTATCCCTTGGAGCTGGGTTGTTGGCATCAGAGAGCATTGACTGTTATAAATGGCTTCTTAATTCATTCGTAAAGTCATTTGAACGGCAACCAAAGGTTGTAGTGACGGACCAAGACTCTGCGATGAAACAGGATATCAAGGATGTTTTTACTACCAGCAGACACAGATTGTGCATGTGGCACATAATGAAAAAAGTGGCAAATCAGGTATAACATGCTATATTGTCTTTAATTAGCGTTTTTTTTTAAATATAGATTCGTTAAAGGCTGATATGAAAACCATTTTTCGGTATGGTTGGACACGAGTTGTGCAATAATGATGATTTTAAAAGGAAGATGTGCAATATTGTATGGAATGATTCCATTGAGCCTGAAGAATTTGAGAGACAGTGAAAGTTGGTAATGATTTAGTACGGTCTCACACAAAATAAATGGATTGATGATATGTTTGCGATGAGATCCATGAGGATTCCGGCTTTTTACCGCCATGAGCCCATGTCTGGACTTATGCGAACAACTTCGAGATCAGAGAGCGAGAATCATTTTTTTTGCCAGGTGGCGAATTCACAACTCACTATTGTAGAGTTTATGAATCATTTTGACGGTGCAATGGATGTCCAAAGGTTCAATCACAGAAAGAATGATCATATTTCAAGATATACTGAACCTGATGATTGGAGCAAAACTACTTTGGAAAAAGTTGCTGCTAAGATATACACCAGGTCTATATTTTTTGATCAGCAAACAGAGATATATGGAGTTATTACCGAATGTCTGCCGATGGACCCCAAAATCGAGGGTCCACAAATAAGGATATCGTTGAATGACTTTAAAGCTCATGGAGATGGGTTATTAGAGGTACTACAACATATACTTTTAAAACATGCGAATTTGAAAATCCACATGCGAATTTGATGCAGAACATGATTCTGCAATATGTGATTTTTGTTGAACGCATGCTATTTTAAATTAATTCAAAAAATGATTTTGTAGACATGCAAAGTAGTTCATGTACACATGCGATTTTAATTTTTAATTTTTGTTTGTTTTCTTAAGTGTATTTCAAGAATCCTGAAAATGATGTAACTGCACAATGTAGCTGTTTGCGTTCGGAACAGTATGGGCTGTTATGTAAACACATTATTTTCTTTTCAAGATGTTTGGTGTTAAAGAAATACCAAACAAAAATGTTATGAAGAGATGGACAAAAGATGTGGTTCCGAATGAATTCAACGCCACGTTCGATGTAAAGGTGGATGACCAACACAAGACTAAACAGGTTGCTCGCGAAATCATCTACACAAGGGAGTATTTGGTTAGCAATTTGATTTCCGACCTTGATCAACTTGTTTTAGTCAGGGATCAAATGAAGCAGATTAAAGAAAAAGTTTATTAGAGTCGTATAACCAAGCAGCTTGATCCAAAGTTTGACCGGTTTTCAAAGTTGATTAGTTACCAACAACCAGTAACTAATGCACCTCCTACTGTCCGTGTACCGACTGGTATAAGAAACAAAGGACGTGGCTCGCATTAAAGAATTAAATCAAAGAATGAACAAATGATCAGCCGCAAAGGGAAAAGGTCAAGGACATGTAGTGTATGCAATGAAAAAGGTCATGATATTCGGACTTGCGAGATACTGAAAGGCAAACAACAAAAGAAGATGAAGGAAGTCCATATTGAAAAAGATCCCAGACACAAAGCCAAAGAGGTCGAAGATGATGAAGAGGAAGATGAGTTTGAAGATTACCGTGGTGGTAGTGATGATGGCAGTGAAGAAGATGAGTGGGAGGAGGTTTCAGATGAGGAAGATTAAATTTTTAAAAAGTACATGCGATTTTATACGAGAACTGTAACACCCGTCTAATTATTTAAACATTTTCGTTTAATTTGCGAAAATAGACATGACATTAGATGTAAATACTGTCAAATAATACGAGTGAATTAAAACTTTTACAATTTGAAAATAATACCAATTATTATATAAAGAATTGCCGTTTAAAAGTAACGACGAAACAAAGTGTGCGGAAGCTTGTTTCTCATTCATGTTCGGTCCTTCCAAGAGTTTGATCTTCATCCGGGAACACTTGGTATTTTTCCTGTGATCAAAGCCAACTCAAAAGTTAGTTTTGATGCTTAAACAATAGGTTAAACAAGTTCTAAACAACAAACCATGAATTAAACGAAGATATTCCAGTTTTGTAGTCTGTCGCGGGCCGCGACAGACTCAACACTATCTTACGTGGGCCGCGACGTAACGTCGCGTGTCGCGACAGCTTTAAACCCATCTGTCGCGTGTCGCGAGGAACTACGTTTTCCAGCAGGTTCAGATCTGTGTCCTGCATATTTCAGCAACAACAGTTTTTTACGGAATTAGCCATAACTTCTTCGTTATAGCCGATTCTTTTTCCTACGCGTCCGTAATTTAATTCTACATCTAATGGAGTTAAAATCCAACATCCGATATAATAAAAATTCGGACTTTTAACTCTTCGGCTTATTGCCCTTTTTACCAACTTTTGACCCGTTCGTGATTTCATCTAACAAACTTGTGTGCGGTCCTTGTTTCTTTTGTAAACATATCATTATGATTATTTCCTATTGTACAAGGCTCAAATCACGGTTATTATACATTCTAAATCCGCTTATGCTCAAGTGCTTATTTTGACCCATTAAGGACATTTATGTCCTTTTAAGCCTAATTACGCTCACATCTACTATGCCTCATAATCCTACTCGTTCATTTTGATTAGTTTTTCCACCACAACTATGAATGTGGTAGGTTTAATATAATAGACTATCTATTCTGAGTTTACCCCTCAAATATGCTATTTTGCGACAATACGCATTTTAAGGCATTTAACCCTTGATAGTTTATGCCTACTATTTTCATACGCGTCTAAAGGTTACAAGATCGTAATATAAGTTCCTAAACAACCTTTTTGGGTTGTTTACCCAATTTACCCTTCAAGGGCATTTTAGTCAACATTAGCCCCTCATTTACTACGAAGGGCTTTCGCTACATATATGGCCATAAAGTATATTATCCACAACTATATTTACACGTACCTGGCTCGGGTCAACTTATTGACCCGTTTCGATACCTTGCCTCTATAATATGCTAATTCGTAGCATTTTAATCCATAAACCATTATTATCCTGTAAGCATAAGACTTGACACATACTTATTAGTCGTCATTGGTCAAATGGCACTACAAGTCACCCTTTGACCCGTTTGGTCTAAACGACCAAACATTTTGTAATTGAATTTAGAATGGCATATATATACATGTATATATATACCATCTCGTTATTTAACCCAATTCGGCTTACGCCGTAGGGTGTCTTATCACTTTTACTTATATTTGTCAACACACGACTAAATTACCATTTTATCCCTATGATTTTTATAAGTTACCCCATACGGTAACATTTCCAGATTCATTGTATGCTTGTCATTTACGGCTAAATTACCATTTACCCATGTTTACCCTTCATCATGGTTTTTACCAAATTTTGCATATGTCCCAACTCGTATCAACTGCGTCGGAAATCCATATTTCCAATATTGTTTTTATCGAATTTAAACTTATAGAATAACTAAATATTCTATAAAAGGTGTAAGTTTCACTTACCTTGCATCCGAATTACGCTTTTTCTTTTCTCACTTGCTTCGATCGACCCGCTTTCTCCCCAAGCTTCACCTAGCTTGTTAAGCGCCTACTATCCTTCATCATTCACAAGGTTGTTAGATTAGTCATTCTAAATCATGACTTTCACACCTTATGAATCTTTGACTACTTTCTTATTGGACTAAATCATAAATCATGAGTTTAATTCTTATGTCAAGACCCACTTCAAATCAAGTATGAATTCTTAACAATTTCCCCTTTTGTTCAAGTAGTTCATTCATTCAAGTTAGTATGGTGTTTATAAACACCAATACAACATTAATTTCATTAAATCATCCAAAACCCATTTTTCAAGTCATGTATGATCAACACTCAAACTTGGAAATTGTTCAAGTATCTTACATCAACTATCACTTATGATGATTTCTAACACAAACAAATCATCATCTTCATTATTAAATCAAAACCCACTTAGCACATATATGGGTAATGATCAAATTTACCATTATGAACCTCAATTCAACAACTAAATGGCTAGGGTTTACTTCTAAACATGAAAATCATTCCTAATTTCATCCTTGGATCATAATCCATCAATTTATTTGCAAGTAACCTACTTATCTCAAATTTCAACTTCAACCAATCTAGGTTTTGTGACATACCTTATGATCCCCATGACTTGGTGATCGTTTCTACGCGTTCATGCATTGATTTGGATCTTGATTCGAGCTTCAATTTGACCAATTTGTTGGAGTTAGGGTTTGAGCTCATGAGAGCTTTCTCCTGGTCATCCTCACGCACGCACACACCTTCTTTTTGTGTGTGTTGTATTTTTTTTATATAAGTGTTTTAATAAAACACTTTTCTAGTTGCCCAAGTTTAGTCCCTAAAGTTTAGAGATTCATAATAACACTATAACTGATAGTTTATTATTTAATTACCCATTACTAACTAGGTTAATTTTACCTAGTTAACTTAGTGGGATCCGGGAGTTAAAACCCGTTTTATTTTAAGTCTCGCTGACTCGGGCTCTTATAAACTCAATTCCTTAATTCTTTGATTTGCTTGTATTTAATTATTAGGATTTCTTATTTAAATCAAATTATTTACCGGGTTATTTTTACTGCTAACGGTACTTTACCCGTCTTTTAGTATTAACGGAGTTTGATTACCAAACCCGTTTTCGGGGTGTTACAAGAACCATGCGATTTTAATACACAAGAGTTTATATCATACAATCATGCGATTTAGTATGTAAACATGCGATTTCATATGCATCAGTATATAAGTAGTTTAACATGCGATTTCATTTTGTTTTTCATTTGATTACATGCGATTTTGAGTTATCTTGTATTTCTATGACAAGCATGTCTAAATCATTCATGCGATTTATATGATAATGAAGCATAAGATGGTTTCAAAAATTGTACACAAAACATAAATATAAAGTAGTTGTTATTGTCTATCACAACTAAAACCATAAAATGATTGAACATAAATCTAGTTACTTGAAGCAAAGATTTTGTCACGTTCAGCCGAGCTGAACTCCATCTTATATTTCACAGTGTTTAGAGCATCTTTCAGGAAAGAGAAGGCTAAGTCATAAGCTCGAGACTGTTCCTTTATGTGATTCAAAGCTGCGTCTCTGAAGCATGATGGTGGTTCGTCAAGTAGTTTCTCCCACATCCCTTGATTTTTCTTGATTTCTGCAAGAATCTTCTCCTGCACATCAAGAATCAAATGAGAAGAGGTGACATCGGTGCTAATTTCTGTCAACGTGCGAGTTGACAATAGTTCCTTTATTGCAATGTTTTTTATTTGTTATGAATCTTCAGATGACATTTTTGGATGTGTTTTGTGTGTGTTTGTGTTCAGTGTCTTAATATGGAAGGTTGTTAACCCTGGGTATTTTGTATTAAAGTAGTAAATTTATTATATAGGTAGGGTGGTAAGTTCAGTAGTATTTATGGTAAAATTGATCATTACAAGTCACATTACAGTCCCATCCGTATTAATTTCATTTTTTTTATAAAATAGTAAATTTATATTTATTTTAATTATCAATTCATAATTTCTTGTTTGTGCATTTCAATCAACGTGGACAAAGTTACATGAAATCATCGGCAGCATTTTTTTTTTAAAATCGCATGTGATTCGATAAAGTTTTCGCACACTATAACAAACCACAAACGACATCACCTCTTTTATAAAATCGCATGTGTATATAAAAGAATTCGCACACGACAACAAACCACAAAACAATATCACCTTTTTTTAAATCGCATAGATCTAAAACAAGAATTCGCACACTATAACAAAACACAACCTTTCTTTTTGTTTTCAATTGTTTTTCGCACGTTCAATATGTATTTCGCATATTATAATTTTCATCCTGGATCATCTTCTTTGCTAGACGTTCTATCGATGTTGTTTCAGTTCAGAACTTCCAAAATCAACAGATATGAAATCGCAGAAGGGAGAAGAAGGTTTGTGAATAAGAATCTTACGTTGTTGTATTTGATTTAGGGTTTGATTTTTGATTAATAGTTGGATTTTCGAATACGAATTTTTGAATATAAGATTCCAATGTCCATTCAATTAAAGAGATTAAGATATCGTAATGACGATTTTAACCTTTTTTTTAAGATTTGAATACATTAATATGATTAATTTAATGATTTAAAGTGGTTTGATGGATTGAAGATCCTACAGCTGGGAATATCACGTACGTAATGTAGGATAAGTGGTATTGTACGTTAACCGGCCTCTATATATATATATAGGGTAAGGATATATAGAAAACCACTTTTATTGAGAAAACCAGGGAAACTCAAAGCTCCCGACTTTTTTTTTTGAAAAAATTACCACACGTAATATACATGTTTTTAAGAGTTTTGGGCAAAAAAAATCGAAAAAGCGCCGAGTAGATATTTAAAAAAAAAATAAACAAGTTTTGGTGTAACATATGTTCAGCGAATGTAACATACGTTACACCAAAACTTGTTTATTTTTTTTTAAAATATCTACTCTGCGCTTTTTCAATTATTTTTGCCCAAAACTCTTAAAAACATGTATATTACGTGTGGTAATTTTTTCAAAAAAATAGTCAGGAGTTTTGAGTTTTCCGGGTTTTCTCAATAAAAGTGGTTTTCTTTTTATCTTTAGCCTATATATATATTAAAATACAATCCACCTACTTTTGTTAAATTAAATTAATTAAGTTATATTATTAATTGTATAAACTAGTAAATTTATCAAAATTTAAGATAGCTTAGTTTGTTTTCCAAACTTGATATTTCAGTTAGATTAATCTATAATTTTAGAGTTTGTCAATTTTTTTTTTCTAAACGTAGTGTTTATTGAAACACATTTATTGGTACATTTATATCTTCATTACCATACGATTAAATAAATCCGGTTTCGTTTTATTTTATTTAGCAAATCACTTAACGAAATCATATCTTATTAGTTATGTTATTTTACATTATACCGCGATTATATTAAATAAATCATGGGCAACACTTCTATAACAAAATACACAATTATCAATCAAAACATTACAAAACAAAACCCTAGTGTTCCCAAGTTAGTTGTAGAAGTCCCTAACTCCCTACAATTCTAGCAAGCTCTAGACATCGATCTAGGCTCATTACCAATACAACTCTATTATTTAAGCATGATAGGGGTGCGCATTGGAATTTCTCTAACCCGAATCGCTAGTTTTGTTATATATTTTGTTTCGGTTATTTAGAATGTTGTTATTTATTTTTAGGGTAATTTGGTCATTTGAGTTGCATTCCTCGTGCCATATAAATTTCATTCGTGGGATTGCAAATGCAATCATGGTGAGTAGATCTTACTTCTCCCCGTTTTTGTCACTTTAACTTTTTTTGGGGTGTATCATATGTCACGTGTTCTTAAGTGTTTCATATTATTTTCCCAACATGCAAACTTAAATGTCATATGAGTTCATAATTGGTATCGCATTATTTTGCTATCTGTTTCACATACATGTATTACGTGTTTACTGCTTTGTGTCTCTGTTTCGCGTGGATCCACCACCGGTTGACCGGATCCCCCACGGCTATGGGGCGAACTCGGTATCACCATCATTGTTTTGCAGTTTCGCTTTTCGCCTCTCGGGGCTTGAATCGCATCATTTATTTCACTGATCATGTTTCATTATGTCTTGTCACCTTACTTGTTGATGTGGATTGATTGATGAATTATTTATTGATGTCACTATTACATTTAATATTGCATGTTACATAATTTTTATTAAATAAAATCAACTAATCTTTTAAGGTTAAATAAAAACAAATAAAGATTTACTCGCCAACTTTTGTTGACCCAAAAACCAATTTTTTTTACACATGATACAGGTGAACAGGTACGAAGTGATGATTGGACATAGGATGGGCCTTAGTTAACAAGAAACGGATTAGTGTAGTTTATTTGTTATGAACATTGTATTGTGTTTGTAATTGTGTATTTGAATTATTTGCTTCATGAAACATTTGTTATTAATAAATTATTATTTAAAACAAGTAATAGCAAGTCATAAGCTCTTCGGATCAACCCCATCATGCCTCGATCACCTATTCCGCTACGGATCGGGGTGTGACAGATGGTATTAGAGCTATTGACTTTAGGGATATAGGATAGGTTATTAGACCCTTAGAACCTATACTTTAGTCATCTAGGACCTATGTGCTTATGTGATTTTATGTTATGCTTAACTTATGATTTGCTATTGCTCACGCATTTAAATTCCTTTTATTTCACACACAAACGCATACAAGCACTTTATTTGCTACTTAATTACGTGATACATGTAATGTGTTATAATTATATAATGAAGTCTACATATGTGTTACATATATATCACTTCAATATACCATACGAAACTTATAAAATCCTTATTTATAAGTTCTCAATTTCACTAAATTTTCGAAACATTTCCTTCTATTTTCCAAATACTCATTTCACGTTATTCAAACTTTTGTGATTTTTTTTCAAATCTCATCAAAATGAGTTCATGTGACGGGCATGTAGTAACTAGAAGGGTTCGAGTACCGGTAGTCGGGACATTCTATCTAGGATTGGCATTCGCATAAATCCGAATTAACGGACCAGCTACCTGGGGACTAACGATGAGAGCACGAAGGACCTATTAGGCCAAAGCATGCCACACCAAACGTCGTGTGAACAAACCCCACTTTGAGTTGTCATCGTGTCTAATCAAGGATACCCTCCGATTTTCATACATTACATTCATGTTTCTCAATTTTCTCCGGGTTTTAGTGTACGTTACCAGGCTAACACATGCGAACCATACGAAAGCCCGGTAATCATGGGGGCCCACATAATTATGAATGTGAAGTATGGCGGCATGCAAGGCCCATTACGAGCAAAGCCCAAGAACAGTTTAAAAGTGTTACCATGAGTTTTTGTTTTCCAATGCACCCCAAACCTTTTTTTTCATATGTTTATATTTTTTTCATATCTGCTAGCAAATCCATCAAAAATCTCACAACCTCGTTTGCGTTGATTCCAAAAACTCCGGTAAACGCATGGCTGCCCAAATTGCCAAGTAACTGGCTGCCGTGATTCCTAACATTGTGGTCCAAGCCCAACAAGCTCTACCTCTTCAAGCCTTCACAATCACCCAAGTGACACCCAACCCAGCTCACCCAAACAAGAGACCCTACACTGGTCCTCACCCTCAATGCAACATCTACCACTATCACCATCAACCCACCGTACCTTGTCGACTATGTGCAAATTATGGGTGTTATGGTTATTTGAGTAACAACTGTCGTACCCCTCAAAACCAAGCTCCACCTCCTGTCCAAAACATGATCCAACCCTATCAACAACCGCTTTATCCAATGGTTCCATATGTTCGGACTTTCTTTAACTGTGGCGACACTACCCACTTCAGAAACACATGCCCTACACTAGTTAATATCATCAATGCTCAAGCCCAAGCAAACCCAGTTAACCAAGCGAATCTGGCTTACCCAACACCCCTACCAGCAAGAGGTGGAGCCTACAACATCAACGCCAACCCAGCTGAGGTCAACAACAACGACGCGAACGAGCAACCCAACAAGCATTATTCCACCATGAAGACTAAAGGCTTCGCTCTAGTTGTTTATTTTAATTCCATTCCAAGCTTTTACCGATTACAATTCTTGTTTTGACTCTTCAAGTTAGAATTATTTTCAATTTGGGTTTTAACATTTCAAGTTAACATTATTCCATATTATTTCCATCGTTGCAATCAATATTAAGTTAAGACATTGTTTTTCATTACATTTCGTATCATGTCATTTTACTTTATGTCATTTCATGCCATTTACATCATGATGGACCTTGTCACATAACTTAGGGCAAGTGGGTTACGTCTCACTTTTTCATAAGCTGGCCACTTCCTTATAACACCAGATAGAGGTACCGCCATCATTTAGTCTTGCTTCTTCAGATTCGAGACTCAAGCATTGGATGTTGGTTTGCTTATGTTTGGTAGATTTTAGAATGAGTCACAGAACTAATCATGATTTGATAACAAATCCAATGAAAATTTGACAAGGACATGGTGGATACGCCGCTGGTACTTCCTATATATAAGTGTTTTTGTCAAATGATCAAAAGCTTTGTTAGATTGTCATGAGAAGTTCTGTATAAGTGGTGTGAATTTCAGTTTGGATAACGATGTGTTTGAAGATTCATTTTGTGATTTCATAGGTAACCTTATCATTATGACGTTTCGATTGCCTCAAAATCCCTTGTCATGATGTAAATTCCAATTAGACATCATAATTACAACTCAATAGTAAATCCTTGTCATGATACCAGCCTTCGCCATGTTACGACGCTTTTCATTTTTTTTACACCTCTGGCAACAAAGAACGATTCCCCTACCAGGAACGTTACCGCCACAATGGAATCTAAACCCTACTTCGATTCTATGTGAACTCCTAGAGAATAAGCTAAAATAGTTACCTATTACGGTTTCTTCTTAATTTCGGGACGAAATTCCTAAAAGTAGGGGACACTGTAACATTCGTCAAAATGAGCTCCCATAGAAAAAAATAATAATAATTACAACAAAAAAAAACAATGTTATTTAGGAAAATTTATAAACCATAATGTAATTATTATGACAAGTTATTTTAAATGAAAAAAATAGTCTGTTGTTTAAATTTAAAGAAATGGGAAATAAAAATTGTTTGTTTTTGAAAACAGAAATTTAGAGGTTCTTTGACGATGATAAGAATACATGTAGCAAAGTGTAAATTGTTTTAAAACTCCATCGTGCTCCTCACTTTTCCAGCCCATAATTCCGTCAAACTCTACACGGTTATGGCAACCTTCAAATCGCCTAAATCAATCCCGAACCTTGCCATTTTAACCCCAAATCTATAATCATGATTCACGGGTCGCAATCATGCGTATAAAGCAATCAAATCATTCCTTAGTCGAGTGCAAATCGTGGCCCAAATTAAAGAGTTTCCAAACTTCCTACGCATAAAATCCTATACAAAGTCAATGCTACTGTCGTTTTGTAACACACCACCACACTCACTCCCTAGATCTCCTCTCCCTGTTATCGGGTATGTCGCCGCCACTGCACACTATTCCGACCATGATGATTTTCTTCTGCCAATTGATAGTTATACACACCCAAGCCCCATCTCTCAACCCTAGTTACTTTGAAAGACAGAGAAATCAATTAAAACACCATCTGCAACCCGTCGTCGGAGCATTCGTAACTCTCCGCAGCATTCGGAACTCGCCGGAGGACACAAACTCGCAGACTCTTACCCTCTTTGAATCTACATCCAGTTAAATCACTAAGGTTTTTCTGCGTCTAAACGAAGCCTCGCCCAAAAATCTTAAGCATTGCAGGCAGCTCATTGAACCGTTTCAGACCGGCGCAACCCGTGAGACATATCTTTTTTTTTGTGCCTTTAGCTTATTCATGCTTGTGCCTTTAGCTTATTCATGATTGATTTGGTTGTAGAAGAAGTAGGGCTTGTATCTTCACAATTTGGGATGTAGGATTCACCTTTAAATAGAGTTTAAAAATAAATAGAAACAAGGTTTCTTCGAAATCGCAAGTGTGGCATACTGCTGTGTTGTGCGAAAAAAATTCGTTTTCCGAAGCCGGGTCACCCACTCCCATTTTTGTTTTTAAGTTATTTTATTCATACCACTTTCGATCGTTCAATTACTTACCATTGTTTAAATACTTTTTTTAGGTTTGATTTTATTTCAGCAAAGCATGGTAACATGCTGTATAATAATGTCTATAACAAGTTATATTTGTTCCTTGAATTTAGGAAAACCAAATATATATATATATATATATATATATATATATATATATATATATAGAGGAAGTGTAGGATTCAAAACCTCTAATCGTACATTACATACGCGAGTTTATTGGCCGTTCACGTGACCTGATTCATTTTTCTCTCATAAGGTTAAATTAGACAATTCATTCAATCAGCGAGAAGTTCGTTACACTACGATCCCGGTAATTATGATTCGAATCAGTTTCACATTTTTCATAATTCTCAAATTGCAGTTTTCGTTCTTCTGCGTTAGGGTTTGATTCAATTGTTTTTTCAATGGATCCACATAGCAGCACCAGAAGAAACACAGATGTTGAGTTCGAAGAAGCTCGATCGATCAGTGATCAGGTTCAATTATCTGCGTTTCAGAGAGTTACCATTGACGATGTTTTAAATCCGGAATCTACAAATCCAATTCCAAATGCAAATACAAGTGGTGTAAATGAGCGTTCGAATGGTAATTATGTTAATTCAGATCTGTAAATTGTTCGTAGACGTGTTTTTTTAATCGTAGTAATGATTTTGCATTAATATAGCTGATTTGAAGTTTTGAACGTTCATTTAGAGGATAATTGACATGAAAGAAAATTGTATAACTTCGCATGTTATGAGTCTGGCAATTCGCATGTGATGTTTATTCTAAATGCTGATTTCGCATGTTATGATATCATAAATCGCATATGCAAAACATATTTATCAAAATGGTCATTTTCGCATGTTATGAGTCAAACAATTCGCACGTGTTGTTTTTCTTATGATGAAATTATGGAGTTTTTAATATATCGCATGTTATGAGTGCCATAAATCGCATGTGTTTTTTTCCTTTTTCTTTATGTGATTTATGTAGATGAAAGGCTTTACACTCCGGAGGTTGAACCATCAGTTACACATGTGGTTGGAATGCAATTTAGCTCTATCGAACAAGCATACGTGTTTTACCAAACATATGCTAAGTTAGCTGGTTTTTCTACTCGGAAAGGTGGTGAAGTACACAGTGGTGGTATAACCAAAACTAAGTATTTTGTTTGTTCTAAAGAGGGACACAAGCCATTGTTTATTGACGATGCTTATTTGAAGGCAAAAAAGCCATTCAAATCAAGGAACAGGGGTACCACTAGAACTGGGTGCAAAGCTCAACTTATGATTTGCTCAGTGGATGGTAGATCATATACAGTAAAGAAATTCGTTGATTGCCATAATCATAAGTTTGTATGCCCACACGATATTCATATGCTGCCAGCATACAGGCAATTGTCAGATGTCCAGGAGGAGATGATATGGGAACTAGGCTCTCTAAACCTTGGCCCTGTTAAAGCTTTTCATATAATGAGGAAACGTTACGGTGGTTTCGAGAATGTTGGTGCTACGGTCGATGATTGCAAAAACTTTAGGACTCGAATTAACATCTATATAGGAGAATATGACGCTGACATGGTGATCAATAGGTTAACCGGCAAAAAACAGTATTTAGTTGATTATTCGTTTGAATATTCTGTTGATGAGGACAAACGGTTAATTGGTTTGTTCTGGGCCGATGGGTTATGCAAGCGTAACTTTATGGAGTTTGGGGATGTGATATCATTCGATGCAACTTTCAAGACAAACAAGTAAGTCTTACATAAAATGGTTTTTAATATTTTTCGCATGTTATATGATTTCCTAAACTTGCAATATCGCATGTTAATATACAGTGAAGATTAGGTGTTGAATATATCTCACGTTATACTGTGTATTTCGCATGTCATATTTTTGGCTATTTCGCATGTTATACTATGTATTTCGCATGTGTACTAAATCTTTAATTTTATTTAATTTTCAGGTACAAGATGGTCTTTTTTCCGTTCACCGGGAGTGACAACCACTGTCGAAATGTAACCCTTGGAGCTGGGTTGTTGGCATCGGAGAGCATTGACTCTTATAAATGGCTTCTTAATTCGTTCGTAAAGTCATTTGGACGGAAACCAAAGGTTGTAGCGACGGACCAAGACCCTGCGAAGAAACAGGCTATCGAGGATGTTTTTACTACCAGCAGACACAGATTGTGCATGTGGCACATAATGAAAAAAGTGGCAGATAAGGTATAGCACGCTATATTGTCTTTCATTAGCATTTTTTTATAATATTGATTCGTTAAAGGCTGATATGAAAACCATTTTTCGGTATAGTTGGATACGAGTTGTGCAATAATGATGATTTTAAAAAGAAGATGTGCGATATTGTATGGACTGATTCCATTGAGCCTGAAGAATTTGAGAGACAGTGGAAGTTGGTAATGATTGAGTATGGTCTCACACAAAATAAATGGATTGATGATATATTTGCGATGAGATCCATGTGGATTCTGGCTTTTTAGCAGCATGAGCCCATGTCTGGACTTATGCGAACAACTTTGAGATCCGAGAGCGAGAATCATTTTTTTTGCAAGGTGGCAAATTCACAACTCACTCTTGTAGAGTTTATGAATCATTTTGACGGTGCATTGGATGTCCAAAGGTTCAATCACAGAAAGAATGATCATATTTCAAGACATACTGAACCTGATGATTGGAGCAAAACTACTTTGGAAAAAGATGTTGCTAAGATATACACCAGGTCTATATTTTTTGATCAGCAAACAGAGATATATGGAACTATTACCGAATGTATGTCGATGGACACCAAAATCGGGGGTCCACAGATAAGTATATCGTTGAAAGACTTTAAAGCTCATGGAGATGGGTTATTAGAGGTAATACATCATATACTTTTAAAACATACGAATTTGAAAAGCCACACGCGAATTTGATAAAGAACATGATTTTGCAATATGCGATTTTTTATGAACGCATGCGATTTTAAATTAATTCAAAAAATGATTTTGTAGACATGCGAAATAGTTCATGTACACATGCGATTTTAATTTTAATTTTTTTTTGTTTTCTTAGGTGTGTTTCAAGAATCTTGAAAATGATGTAACTTCACAGTGTAGCTGTTTGCGTTTTGAACAGTATGGGCTGCTATGTAAACACATCTATTTTCTTTTCAAGATGTTTGGTGTTAAAGAAATGCCAAACAAATATTTTATGAAGAGATGGACAAAAGATGTGGTTCCGAATGAATTAAACGCCACGTTCGATGTAAAGGTGGATGATAAGGATGAGCAATAAAAGGCTAAACAGATTGCTCGCGAAATCATCTACACAGGGGGGTATTTGGTTAGCAATTTGATTTCCGACCTTGATCAACTTGTTTTAGTCAGGGATCAAATGAAGCAGATTAAAGAAAAAGTTGATCAGAGTCGTATAACCAAGCAACTTGATCCAAAGTTTGACCGATTTTCAAAGTTGATTGGTTACC
Organism: Helianthus tuberosus; assembly: GCA_030545235.1. Lineage (NCBI taxonomy): Eukaryota > Viridiplantae > Streptophyta > Magnoliopsida > Asterales > Asteraceae > Helianthus > Helianthus tuberosus. Next base: position 480,049 of record JARYGA010032181.1, read on the forward strand.
AACAACCAGTAACTAATGCACCTCCTACTGTCCGTGTGCCGGCTGGTATAAGAAACAAAGGACGTGGCTCGCATAAAAGGATTAAATTGAAGAAGGAACAAATGATTAGCCGCAAAGGAAAAAAGGTCAAGGACATGTAGTGTATGCAATGAAAAAGGTCATGATATTCAGACTTGCGAGATACTAAAAGGCAAACAACAAAAGAAGATGAAGGGAGTCCAGATTGAAAAAGATCCCAGACACAAATCTAAAGAGGTCGAATACGATTTTATACGAGAACCATACGAGAACCATGAGTGGGAGGAGGTTTCAGATGAGGAAGATTAAACTTTTTAAATGTACATGCGATTTTATACGAGAACCATGCGATTTTAATACACATGAGTTTATATCATACAATCATGCGATTTAGTATGTAAACATACGATTTCATATGCATCAATATATAAGTAGTTTAACATGCGATTTCATTTTGTTTTTCATTTTATTACATGCGATTTTGAGTTATCTTGTATTTTTGTGACAAGCATGTCTAAATCATTCATGCGATTTATATGATAACGGAGCATAAGACGTTTTCAAAAATTGTACACAAAACATAAATATAAAGTAGTTGTTATTGTCTAACACTGTTGGACCGTGTGCGTGACCCTAAATGTCAGTAAAAGCAGTTCATCTTGTTTACATAGGCGGAATCAAAGTAAATGGAGTCACAACAACTTGTTTCCTTTTAATCTTTCTTTCTATTACTGTTTGCTAGCCTTTACACGTGTTTCTGAATGAATTTTGACAGAAGTTTGACACCTAACACAAGACCTGATTTCGCTCCAAACGTTACAAATGAATTCAGCTATCACCTATTTATAGGCGGCCTGATTCCGCTCCAAACAACATGATCATTACGAGCGGAATCACCTAACTAAACTAGGAGCGGAATCACCTATATTACATCAGGAGCGAAATCACCAGTTTACATGAATACCTGATTTCGCTCCAAATGACATAAATGTCATTTCGAGCGGAATTACAATCTAAAACCACTTTTTCATTTCCGAACTCCAATCTAACCTATCTAGACCTAAGACTCAACTAAGACATAGTCAGCAGACATTCAGTGCACCAACAGACTCCCCCTTGGATGTTGACGAAGTCTTTGGCATTGAGTCTTCAGTCTTGGTCTCTTTCCAACTTTGTCTTCAAACTCCCCTTTGATTGTTGATCCAGAATTCTGACTCCCCCTTTCGCAGACTCCCCCTCTCAATCAGCTAGGGCTCAAATTCTGATTCAAACTTTAACATTTTGTTGCCATGGGAATTCCTGTTACCTGTATATACTCTACCCAAATATAAGATATATAACAATAGCAGATTCAATTCAAACTTACCATTTAACCTTCAGTTGATACTCTAACCAGTATTTAGAAATCCACTTAAGTATTCAGGTCCAAGTTAATGACCCTGATTACTCAATTAATCTACCAAGTTCAACTTAATGACCTTGGTTGATCAGAGACAAATCACAATGACATTTAGTTCAATTTGTTTTTCTGAAAATTACAAGTTTCAAGTTAATGAGCTTGCTTCAACTTTTCAACTTTAAGAAACTTATCATGTTTAGCTCACGACTCATCATCCAGTCCAGAAACCTCCTGCATATGCTTTCAACTTTCGAATCCGAAGATCAACTCTCCACTTTGGTTTGTCAAAAATAAAGCAGAAGTGTAAAATCTTTTTGAATTTTCAATAATGTTTCTAAACTAGAAATGAAATACAGAACTAAAATGCAGTAAATGAAAGTAAACTATTTACAAACATATTTTTGATGAGTGTGTTAGGGAATCATATCAGCTAATCGACAAGTCACAAGTACCGTTAAGCTTCAATTACATACTCAGAATTAAACAATTCGCTTAGATTGTCGATATACTGATCCACTTAAATTCTCACACAATTTTCAATCTGTCCAGGATACTGATTTAATGTTTTAGAGACTTAAACTTATACATGTGTCCCACCTCTTGAATATACTCCCGTATCCAGATCCCAATATTCAGTCTTACAGGTAATTATAACACAAATGATATCTGTAGGGGCTAATAAATTATGAAGAATCATGAGAGCTCAGGTCAGAAATACCGTTCAGCAGAGTGATCATGACTCAACTTGTGGGTGTGTCCCCTTTAGAGGATCTTTTTTACAACAGCATTGCTAAGAAATTTTATTGTCTTATCATATATGCTGAGGGTGATGCTATGTTTCAAGCATTTGCGGAAAGTATTATTCGAGGACTAGGTCAGAACTTCCATTCAGCAGAAGTCCCGGAATAATACCCCAGATATCACTGAGTACAAAGACCTAGTATATCAGAAAAAGGAATCTTTCAAACAAGATTTCAGGGGTTACCTATATATCCAAGTAGTGTTCCCCACGAAATAAGCAAGTAAGATTTAGATTTATATCCCGAACAAACCTACTAAATGTGCAAAAACCTATCGGCATATCATCAGCGAGACTGTTTAACGCATTTAAACATTCCATTTCTTTAGCATACCGTAACTGTCAAGCCGATGTACTATCATTTTCCCTTTTTACACAAGCTCTTTTCCAATTTTCTATTGTTTTTGGATTTTGAAAATATCTCATGTTTTTGTATTTTTGACATTTTTTAATGTTTTTGTATTTTATGAAATATTACCCTATACCTCCCCCTAAATACCAAAAACATGTAAAAAAATCGACAAACCATTGCAGATTGCTTCTCAACATCATCTACAATGTCTCATTCATCAACGCCAATGATCTCCTCCAACACCGATAAAAGCTTCATACTATTCAGTTTTAGCAAATACTGAAAACGTGTTTTATCAAATGCTTTGGTACGTAAATCAGCTTTTTGCTCGTAAATGTGGATTTTCTCAATTCGTATCAACTTCTTCTCGAAACAATCGCGAATGAATTGATGATGAATTTCAATATGTTTGGTTTTAGCGTGATGAACTGGATTTTTCGTAATGTTAATCGCTGCCTCATTATCAACAAAGATAGGGTGTTTAGAAATTGCAAACCGTAGTCGCGCATCTGTTGCTGGATCCACAAAATCTGTGAGCAGTAGGTGCTAGCAGATACATACCCCGCTTCACATGTGTATAAAGCCACAGAGGTTTGCTTTTTGCATTGCCAGGTGACCAATCGTGATCCAAAAAACTGACACCCTGCTGTTGTTGATTTAGCATTAGCTTTGCAGCATTCGAAATCGGAAACGGAATACCCTTCAAGCGTAAAGTCGCCTTCTCTTGGATACCACAACCCCAATGATGGAGTTCCTTTCAGGTAGCGTAATATCCTTTTGACTATCACCATATGCGATGCTCTCGGGTTAGATTGAAATCTTGCTGCGAGGCAGGTTGGATACATGATATCAGGTCTTGAAGCTGTCAAATACATTAGCGATCCGATCATGGAACGATACATCGTTTCATCTACCTTCTCTCCGGTGAGATCAGGGTTTATCCCATGATTTGTTGCTAATGGGGTGGCTGCTAGAGTAGAACCTAACATCCCGAATTTCTCCAAGATATCATGAACGTACTTCGTTTGATGTATGAAAATTCCTTTGGGTAGTTGATCAACCTGCAGTCCCAAAAAGAATTTCATCTCACCCATCGATGACATTTCGAATTTCTGCTTCATGACATGTTCAAAATCTTTGCAGAAATTTTCATTTGTTGACCCTAATATGATATCGTCCACATATATCTGAACAATCAGAAGATGTCTGTTGACCTCTTTGGTGAAGAGAGTGGCATCCACTTTTCCACGAATGAAATTGTTGGCTAGTAGATGTTGAGACAGTGTCTCATACCAAGCTCTCGGGGCCTGGTGTAAACCATACAGCGCTTTGTCTAGCAAGTAGACCTTGTCTTTGTGGATTGGATCGGTGAAGCCCGGTGGCTGTCCGACATATACCTCCTCTCTTACCTTCCCGTAGAGAAAAGCCGATTTAACATCTAACTAATAAACTTTGAAGTTTTTCCAAGATGCAAATGCAAGAAAGATTCTGATCGCTTCTAGTCGAGCTACAGGAGCATACACTTTGGTAAAATCTATACCCTCCTGTTGACTGAAACCCTGGACTACGAGTCGAGCTTTGTTGCGAACCACAACTCCTCTATCGTCTCTCTTGCACTTGAACACCCACTTGGTGTTGATCTTCCTCTGATCATCAGGTAAATCCACTAACTTCCACACTCCCAACTTGTCGAATTGGCTTAGTTCCTCCTGCATTGCATTGACCCAAGAATCTTCAGTAAGCGCCTCTTTGTAAGTCCTTGGTTCAACCTGTGAGATAAAACAACTTAATGAGAATTCAGTTTGCAAAGGAGCAACTTTTGTATAAAAACATGTAAGCCCTTTATCAATCTGTCTTCGAGTGCGGACGCCTGTTTGCAATTCTCCAATGATTAATTCCTCTGGATGGTATGAAAGAGTTCGTGGCATCACTTCGCCTGAAACATCTACATCGCCTTCCAGATTAGTAACATTCTGATTTGCACCTTGTTCACTGAGTGGGTTTGTTTGACTTGAAATCTGAATTTGCTCTCCCTCAGAATCTGAATCACCACGATCAAATACTGGCATGTTCTCAGATTCTTGATTATCATTCTGTGCCGTCTGATTATCTTGAGCAACTTCATCTTGTTGGACATCATCATGTTCACCAGCATTGCTTGGACCTGCTTCATCATCATTTGATGCTCTTTGTGGTCGCCTTGAATACTCAGCTGGAAACCTTTCCTGTGATTCTTCATACTTTCTCAGAATATCCAACTCGTCAAAGAAATCTTCTTCTTCTTCTGGTTCTTCCATCATGTCAAACGAATCCCACAACTTGTCATAATTAAAACGCCATGAGTCTCCAGGATTCTGTGGTGGCATTGTATAACCTTGACATTCAACATTTGGAGCTTCAATAATCCACTTTAGACTTGGAACGAAGACTCGTCGTAACGGACTTGCATAACCAATGAATATTCCTTCAATACTCTTCGGACCAAACTTTCCAAAAGGCTCTAGAACAGTACAGGGTGACCCAAACGGTTCAAGATACTTCAAATTTGGTTTGCGGTTATTGATCAACTCAAAGCATGTTTTGTTGAATTTCTTGACAGTGAGAACTCTGTTAAGCGTATAGCATGCGGTGGAAACTGCTTCTGCCCAAAAATTTATCGGTAGCTTTGAATCAGCAAGCATTGTTCTAGCCGTTTCGATTAGCGTCCTGTTTTTGCGTTCTGCAACTCCATTCTGCTGCAGAGTGTACGGAACACTAAACTCATGCAATATACCTCTTTCATCACAATATTCTTCCATCTTGTTGTTCTTAAATTCAGTACCATTATCACTTCTAATTCTTCTGATACGCCTTTGGTACAGATTTTCAATCTTTCTGAACAACGCCATCAAACTGTCAAACGTTTCATCTTTCAATTTCAAGAATGATACCCACGAAAATCTGGAATAATCATCAGTAACCACAAGACAGTAGAGATCCCCTGTAATACTTTTGATGTTTACTGGACCAAACAAATCCATATGTAGTCTCTCTAACAGTCTGGAAACTGAATTGACTTGCTTTTTAGGGTGTGACTTTTTCTTCTGCTTACCTTTGATGCAACTAATGCACTCCGCTTCCAGATGAAAACCTTTGATATTAACTCCAAGAACTAAATCATTGTGCACCAAGTGATTCATTTTTCTAAGATGTATATGCCCCATCTTCCGGTGCCACAACTTCGATTCTTTCTCTGTTGCTCTAGACACAAAACAATGTGCTTGACCAGTAGTTGTAGTTGCTACACTCATGTCCAATACATACAGATCATTCATTCTAGGTGCCCGCATGATAATCCATTCTTCAGGGATAACAAATCCTGGCTTCAATATCAAACATTCTTTGTCAGTAAAGTGAGTGGTATACATCCTGTCACAAATCTGTGAGATACTCAGCAGATTATTCTCCAGCTCAGCAATGTAGTTAACTCTCTCAAACGTAACAATCCCATTGGATAACGTTCCTTCACCAACAATCCTACCACCTTGATTTCCTGCAAATCCCACATAACCTCCATTGATATTTCTAACATCATACAACAATGCAGTCTTTCCTGTCATATGTCGAGACGCTCTACTATCCATAATCCATCGTGAAATAACTCTCGAAAGTTCCTGCACATATCACAAACAATTCAATAAAGATGCCGATTCATGCTTCACGATTACCAACTAGGAAGCTCCGGCAATTCCAAAATCTTTAGTGAGATTTTGATGCTACCCAAGCCTTTTTCGACTCAGGTAACTGGACTTTAATGTGAGATTTTGTAGTGTAAAGTGGCGGAAAATTTTTATCATTCATTTTTAAGTTTTCCTCAGATCCAACTTCAACCTTTTTGTATAAGAAAAACTCATTTATCTTAAGTTGACAAGTTGGTTGCTTATTCTTTAGAACATTCTTTTTCTCTGTTGGAGTAGAAGATTGTTTCTCTAATTGTTCATAATAATCCAAAGGAACATCCATCTTTACCGGATTGGTAGAAGACGATTGTTTTTCTTTCTCTGAAACCTTTGGTTTAGATGAACTTTCTTTCTTGTCAACCACTTTTGGCTTCCATGTTTGTTGAGATGATGCAACCCGTTTATAAAATTTATCATTTTTAGTTACCACATTCTTAACGGGTTCAATTTTGACTTTTGTTTTCTCATTTTTCAAAATTTTCTCAACAACCATTGGAGCTTTTCCTTTTGCATCAGCCTTCTTCTTTTTACTCTCAACAACTTCAGTCTTAGTCTTGAAGTTGGTGCAATTTCTTGCAATGTGACCAACTTTGTTGCATCTAAAACATGTACGAGTATCAACTACCCGACTTGTGCCTTCTGACTGAGGTTGTGAGGCCCTCTTCTCAAAGAACTCTTCATTAGATTTTGAAAAAAATTCATTTTCCTCATCAGAAAGTGAACTTGAACTGTTCACAAACACTTTCTTCTCAGCAAACTTCTTGTTCTGAAAATTCTTTCTTTGAAAATTCTTACCACCCTGATATCCACCCGACCAATTGTTTCGATTGTTGTTATAAAAACGTGGTGGAACAACAGGCTTTTTGTATTAAGCTTTATCTTTCTCAAAATTCATTTGCCTTTTTGTTTGTTTCAAACTCTTAACTTCAGACAAATCGATTTCAACCATTTTAAACACCTTTGTCAATTTTGAAACATTTACATTCTCCAAAGGAAACTCAGAATCCGAATACAACTTATCAGATCCAGCCATCTTGTACATCACAAGACCCGGTTCATCACTTAACTTGTTTTTGGATTTTGGTTTCTGAATGTAATTGTCCAGAAAACATTTTTCATCTTCAGCTGAATCACTATCCAAAACACTTTCAGCCATGCCTTTAACAATCTCAGTTTGAACACTATCATCAGATGATGATGAAGAAAATGTCACATCAATTGAATCAGGAAGTTTCACTTCATTTTCTTCCTCAAGATTAACCAACCCAGATTGCTTTTTCGAATAATTGTATAGAACTGGTGGTGGAACTTGATGAAACCCAACCCCAGTTCCATCACAGTATACATCTTCGCATGCTTTGTCTTTCCCAATGGGTTTGGGAATAATGTGTTGCAAAACAAAGCTTGCAGAGTTGTAACTGTTCAATTTCAAATTGATTCGTTCATTCTCAATCTTAGCTTCTTCAAATTGAAGCTTCAACTTAGCAATCTCATCAAATTTTTTGTTGATTAATTCTTCTTTAATCCTCAAAACACATTGCAATTGGCAATTTTCTTTGTATGTTTTACCGTTTCTATCATCATTATCTTTAACCATGCTTTTAAGCCTCTCAAATTTTTCAGTGATCTGACGATTTTCAAGAACTAACCTTTCATTTTCTTTCCTAACCTTTTCTTGATCAATTTTATCAGTTTCGATTTTGTTAATTAATTCTTTCAATCGTTCAGTTGAAGCTTTCACCATTTTATGTCGATCAAGGATTTGATCCTCAACACTTCTGATTCTAGCAGTCAAATCTTCAACCTTCTTACCGTTGAGATAAGTGACTGTGCTACAAACTTTGCATTCCTTGATGCAATTTTTGCAGTCAACATCACCATTGACTTTCTTACCTGACTCAGTCGTTGACGCGTTTGAACTGACCTGGCTTTTAGACTCAGAGACGGATTTAGAATCTACCTCAAGCGCCTTAGCTGCCAGCACCTTTTCAGCCATCTTTCCCATATTTTCTGCATTCAACTCCTGTGTCGTGTCAATGATCCCAGTGTCAATCTTCTTTGACTTCTCTTTCTCTTCTTTCTCCTTCTTCTCTTTCTCTTCTTCTTCTCCGCTTCCCCACCATTTCTTCTGCCAATAATCATCTTCAACTTTATGCTCTTGGATTATGGTTTCCACATCAAGAGTGTTATGATCAATAGCAATGTTTCCATAGGGGTCAAGATAACATTCTCTATCTGGATCCCATCTTTTTGCTCTTTTTGCCTCTGAAAAAATACCAGATAATCTGATCAATTTGTTCGTAGCCAACATCCTTCTGTGATTATACTTCTGTTCTTCATTTCCGCTGTCTTTCCAAGGAATAGGTTCAGTTTTTGCCATGAAAGCATATCCAACCGCATCCTCTTCAGGTAACAACTCGCTCCAGTCGAAACCTTCATCGTCGTGAATCACCGCAAGAGCTCTAGATTTTTCTTTGTTATCTTCAATCTGCTTCATTCTTGGCGGCTCCGATTTGTTCTGATGATATATTTCCTTCTTGTAGTAGTCTTCTCTAAACGGGTTTTCAGACTCATCAGCATACGCGTTTCTGCATTCACGCTTAAAGTGACATTTCTGCTTGCACTTGAAGCACGTTACCTTAGACTTATCAAAGCCCAACTTGGTAGATGGTCCACCAATTGACTTCCTCCCAGTTCCATGAAACGCTGTGCTCGACGAACAGCACTGGCCATACACCATCTTATGTCGATTAGTTCCATCTCCTCAGGATCTATCTGATCATAATCTTCTTTCGTCAGGTTGGTGTTGCCTATCTTCCCTCCTACAAGACTTTCATAAGATTCCAGCACAGATGCTAAGAAAACCATCTGTTGTTTGGCAGACTCTTCGATGAAGTTTTGAGCGTTCTTTAAGTCTACAGCGATGTTGCATTGAAATAGATTCTTTGCATCAGACTGATTTGAATTTGATGAAGACCCACTGTGATATCCACTGCTTTGACTTTCTTTGCTCTTTGTGGAAACATTCTCAACAGAAAAAGCAGTCTTAGGAGATGTGTTCTTTGGCATCATGCTCTTTGGATAATACAAATCCAAGTTCTGCTGGTATGATGAGTGATTGACTTTGTGTGTCTTCTTTAACTCCAACTCGTGACTCTCTAGTCTCTCAATCAGCAAGTCTACTGTCAACACTTCTGGCGGCTTGATAGTATTCTTTAGCATCAATGCATAATATTGCCAATCCATCTCATCTGGCAACGAATCAAACAATTTGTCAACTAACTCATCTGAGTATAGGAAATTTCATGTCTCGCCAGTTCCAGCTTCAGGTGCCCAAACCTCTCAATCATTTTACAAACTGATTCATTCTTTAAACACCCAAACAAATCAAACTCTTTTCTAAGTAGTTTCTTTTTGTTTTTCACAATTTTCGTACTTCCTAAACATTTGGTTTTCAACTTATCCCAGAGATCTTTAGCACTAGAGTATTCGATCAAAGATATGATATCTTCTCGAACAGATTGAAACAGCAACGCAACACATTTTTGCTCAGCAACAAAAAATTCTATCTCCTCAGGTGAAGTTAAGCTTTCGCCATGTTTGCCTCCATCATCGTAACCATTTTTTAGACTTTTCCAGCTGGGAAAAGCAAAGGCTCTCAACCAATCTTCAAACTTCTTGGCCCACCGACTGTATTCTTCGATAGCCATCAACTTCGGGGGTTTGTTATAAGTTTCGAAAGCACTTTCAACCTCCAATGCATCCGATAGCTTTTTCTTTGTATTTGGCGTGTTCTCATTGGTGTTACTAGAAGATGTATCATTTCCACCGTCTCCAGCAAATGCAAAGACATCATAAAACGGATTGAAATCATCCATCTTTTATGTACCTGAAAAATCAGCAAACACTTAGAAAATTTTCGAAATTTTGAAAAACAGCTAATTTCGAGCGAAATCAGATATATTTTGAATTCGAGCGGAATCAGATGATACGTTTCGGGCGGAAACATAAAAGTTTGATTTCGAGCGGAATCAGAAGGTGTCTCACGAGCGGAATCAGACTTTTCTTTTTTTACGAGCGAAATCAGCTATTTCGCTCCTAATGACCAAGTGATTTTCAAGCGGAATTAACCTTTTAAGGCGAAATCAGCGAAGGTTTTTCGAGCGGAATCAGGTTTTTAAGCCATTTTTACTATTTTTACTCCGAATTTTAACCTGATTCTTTCTAGGGTTTGTTAATACTATGTTTTACACAATATACTCGAAAATTAGGCCATTCCAACCGTTGGAACTAGTTCAGTTCAGAAAAGTATAAGAAGAAGTGAGTAGAAATGAGAAAATCTGGTGAATCAAGCTGCTATGGTATGAACTCCTCGTCCTGAGCTCTGATACCACTTGTTGGACCGTGTGCGTGACCCTAAATGTCAGTAAAAGCAGTTCAGCTTTGTTTACAGAGGCGGAATCAAAGTAAACAGACCCACAACAATTTGTTTCCTTTTAATCTTTCTTTCTATTACTGATTGCTAGCCTTTACACGTGTTTCTGAATGAATTTTGACAGAAGTTCGACACCTAACACAAGACCTGATTTCATTCCAAACGTTACAAATGAATTCAGCTATCACCTATTTATAGGCGGCCTGATTCCGCTCCAAACAACATGATCATTACGAGTGGAATCACCTAACTAAACTAGGAGCGGAATCACCTATATTACATCAGGAGCGAAATCACAAGTTTACATGAATACCTGATTTCGCTCCAAATGACATAAATGTCATTTCGAGCGGAATTACAATCTAAAACCACTTTTTCATTTCCGAACTCCAATCTAACCTATCTAGACCTAAGACTCAACTAAGACATAGTCAGCAGACATTCAGTGCACCAACATCTAACACAACTAAAACCATAAAACAATTAAAAAGAAATCTAGTTACTTGAAGCAAAGATTTTGTCACGTTCAGCCGAGCTGAACTCCATCTTCTCTTTCACAATGTTTAGAGCATCTTTCAGGAAAGAGAAGGCTAAGTCATCAGCTCGAGACTGTTCCTTTATGTGATCCAAAGCTGCATCTCTGAAGCTTGATGGTGGTTTTTCAAGTAGTTTCTCCCACATCCCTTGAGTTTTCTTGATTTCTGCAAGAATATTCGCCTGCACATCAAGAATCAAAAGAGAAGAGGTGACATCGGTGCTTATTTCTGTCAACGTGCGAGTTGACAATAGTTCCTTTATTGCAATGTTTTTTATTTGTTCTAAATCTTCAAATGACATTTTCGGGTGTGTTTTGTGTGCGTTTGTGTTTAGTGTCTTAATATGGAAGGTAAGTTCAGTAGTATTTATAGTAAAATTGATCATTACAAGTCACATTAAAGTCACATCCGTATTAATTTCATTTTTTTATAAAATAGTAAATTTATATTTATTTTAATTATCAATTAATAATTTCTTGTTTGTGCATTCCAATCAACGTGGACAAAGTTACATGAAATCATCGATAGCATTTTTTTTAAATCGCATGTGATTCGATAAAGGTTTCGCACACTATAACAAATCACAAACGATATCACCTCTTTTATAAAATCGCATGTGTATAAACAAGAATTTGCACACGACAACAGACCACAAAACAATATCACCTTTTTTAAATCGCATGGCTCTAAATCAAGAATTCACACACTATAACAAAACACAACCTTTCTTTTTGTTTTCAATTGTTTTTCACACGTTCAATATGTATTTCGCATATTATAATTTTCATCCTGGATCATCTTGTTAGCTAGACGTTCTATCGATGTTGTTTCAGTTCAGAACTTCCAAAATCAGCAGATATGAAATCGCAGAAGGGAGAAGGAGGTTTGTGAATAAGAATCTTACATTGTTGTATTTGATTTAGGGTTCGATTTTTTATTAATAGTTGGATTTTCAAATACGAATTTTTGAATATAAGATTCCGATGTCCGTTCAGTTACAGAGATTAGGATATCGTAATGACGATTTTAACCTTTTTTTAAGATTTGAATACATTAATAGGATTAATTTAATGATTTAAAGTGGTTAGATGGATTGAAGATCCTACGGCTGGGAATATCGCGTGCGTAATATAGGATAAGTGGTATTGTACGTTAACCGGCCTCTATATATATATATTAAAATACAATCCACCTACTTTTGTTAAATTAAATTAAAATAAATTAACTAAGTTATATTATTAATTGTATAGACTAGTAAATTTATCAAAATTTAAGATAGGTAAGTTTGTTTTCCAAACTTGATATTTCAGTTAGATTAATCTATAATTTTAGAGTTTGTCAATTTTTTTTTTCTAAACATATTGTTTATTGAAACACAATTATTGGTACATTTACATCTTCATTCCCATACTATTAAATAAACCGGGTTTCGTTTTATTTTATTTAGCAAATCACTTAACGAAATCATATCTTATTAGTTATGTTATTTTACATTATACCGCGATTATATTAAATAAATCATGGACAACACATCTATAACAAAATACACTATTATCAATCAAAACATTACAAAACAAAACCCTAGTGTTCCCAAGTTCGTTGTAGAAGTCCCTAACTCCCTACAATTCTAGCATGCTCTAGACATCGATCTAGGCTCATTACCAATACAACTCTATTATTTAAGCATGATAGGGGTGCGCATTGGAATTTCTCTAACCCAAATCGCTAGTTTTGTTATATATTTTGTTTCGGTTATTTAGAAAGTTGTTATATATTTTTAGGGTAATTTGGTCATTTGAGTTACATTCCTCGTGCCATATAAATTTCATTCGTGCGATCGCAAACGCAATCACGGTGAGTAGATCTTACTTCTCCCCCTTTTTGTCACTTTAACTTTTTTTGGGGTGTATCATGTGTCACATGTTCTTAAGTGTTTCATATTATTTTCCCAACATGCAAACTTAAATGTCATATGTGTTCATAATTGGTATCGCATTGTTTTGCTATCTGTTTCTGTTGGACCGTTTTGCGACCCCGAAAAGTCAGTTGAGAACATTCATCTTCACGTATAAAGGCGGAATCAATACACGCAAAGTTACACAGCTTTTCCTATTCAATTCCTTCTCTTTTATTGCTTTCTGAGTTGATTTTGACAGAGTTCCGTTACACTAGCAATGAGATGATTTCGCTCCAACGTCACAGAACTAATGATCGGGTCCGCTCATAATGCCTATATATAGCCCATGTGATTTCGCTTATTTGGTCATGACACATAAGCGAAATCCCCAAGAACCATATAAGCGAAATCACCTAAATAACCCTTTGAGCGAAACCTCAACTACCCTATAAGCGAAATCACCTATAACTTTGTTCATATAAGCGAAATTAACAATATAAAACCCTAATTTAACTCTCAAGCTTTAATCTTGACTATCTTTGACCTAAGACTTGATGTAGACGTAGTCAACAGACTCCCCCTTGGATGTTGACGAAGTCTTCAACTCTGAGTCTTCAGTCTTAGTCTTTTCTCCAACTCTTTGTCTTCTCATCATAAGCACTCTATCTTCACAGGTTCAGGTTCACTTCCTAGCTCCATCTTCAAACTCCCTTTGACTGTTGATCCAGACTCCCCCTTTCACAGACTCCCCCTCTCAATATGCTAGAATCTGAGATATCTGGTTCAAGCTTTGACATTTAGCTTCCATGGGAATAATGAAATCTAAAACCTGTGTCTCAAACATCAAACATTACAAACTTATCTTTTCAATAATAAATCACAAACTATCAACTTTAGCAATCCACTCAAGTATTCAGGTCCAAGTTAATGACCCTGATTACTCAATTAATCTACCAAGTCCAATTTAATGACCTTGGTTGATCATTTGACGAATCAAACTGATTTAAAACAACAATTTCAAACATTTTCTGAAAATAACAAGCATCAAGTTAATGAACTTGTTTTTGATTTTTCAACAAATCAAACTCCATCAAAATAAACTCTCCTCATTCTTCAGTCCAGAATCTCCTGCATCTGCTTCAAACATCTGAGAATCCAACAATCAACTCTCCACTTTGGTTTGTCGGAAAATAAAGCAGAAATAAAATCTTTTTGGATTTTATAAAGTGTTCTAAACTAAGAAATGAAATACAGAAAACTTAAATTGCAGAAAGTAAACAAAGTAAACTATTTACAAACATATTTTTGGCGAGCGTGTCAGGGAATCATATCAGCTATCAGACAAATTACAAGTACCGTTAAGCTTCATTTCATACTCAGACTTAAACAATTCACCTCGATTGTCGATATACTGATCCATCTTAAATTCTCACACAAATTTCAATTTACTCAGGATACAAATTAGATGAATTATGAACTTAGCTCATTCATGTGTCCCACCTCTTGAATATACTCCCGTATCCAGAATCCCAATTATCAGTCTTACAGGTGAGTATACTACAATGATATCTGTATATAAATTAGGTGTGCGAGGGCCGAGGGATCTCAGGTCGATACTTCCGTATACGCAGAGAGATATCAACTTCGACTTTACAGTATGTCCCCTTTAGAGGATCTTTTTGCTACAACAGCAGCGACTATCAATTTTATTGTTTCATCGGCATGCTGAGGGTTTATGCTGTGTTTCAAGCATTTGTGTAAAGTATTATCCAAGGACTAGGTCAGAACTACCGTTCAGCAGAAGTCTCGGAATAATACCCCAGACATCATTGAGTATAAAGACCTAGTATATCAGATTATGAGACCTTTCAAACGAGATTTCAGGGGTTACCTATATATCCAAGTAGTGTTCCCCACAAATTTCACAAGTTTGAAATTTTAGGTTTATATCCCGAATAAATCTACTAAATGTGCGAAAACCTATCGACACATCATCAGTGAGACTGTTTAACTCATTTAAACTTTACAAATCTTTAGCATACTGTAATTGTCTAGCCAATGTACTATCATTTTCCCTAAATACACAAGCTCTTTTTCAGATTTTATCATGTTTTTGTATTTTTGCATTTTTTACTGTTTTTGTATTTTCTGAAAATATAGCTATATACAACTATCTACTCCCCCTAAATACCAAAACAAGTAAAAAATCGACAAACCATTGCAGATTGTTTCTCGTCTTCATCCACAACAGTACTCTCATCAATGCCAATTATGCCATCCGACACCGACAGAAGCTTCATACCGTTCATTTTTAACAAATATTTAAACCGATTTTTATCAAAAGCTTTGGTATGTAAATCAGCTTTCTGTTCGTCAGTGTGGATTTTCTCAATTCGTATCAACTTTTTCTCAAAGCAATCACGAATAAAGTGATGACGAATTTTTATGTGTTTAGTTTTAGCGTGATGTACTGGATTCTTTGTTATATTAATTGCGGCCTCATTATCAACAAAAAGAGGTGTGTTAAGAAACTGCAAACCGTAGTCGCGCATCTGTTGCTGTATCCACAGGATCTGAGAGCAGCAACTGCTAGCAGAAACATACTCCGCTTCACATGTAGATAACACCACAGATTTTACATCTAGCTGATATACTTTGAAGTTCTTCCAAGATGCAAATGCCAGGAAAATTCTGATAGCTTCTAATCGTGCTACAGGAGCATAGACTTCTGTAAAATCAATCCCCTCCTGTTGACTAAATCCCTAAACAACGAGTCGAGCTTTGTTCCTTACAACAACTCCTCTGTCGTCTCTCTTACACTTAAATACCCAGTTTGTATTAATTTTTCTGTGACCATCCGGCAAATCAACTAACTTCCACACTCCCAATTTCTCGAATTGACTAAGTTCCTCCTGCATTGCATTGACCCAAGAGTCTTCGGTAAGCGCCTCTTTGTAAGTTCTTGGTTCAACCTGCGAGATAAAACAACTCAATGAGAATTCAGTTTGCAAAGGAGCAACTGTTGTATAAAAACATGTAAGCCCTTTATCAATCTGTCTTCGAGTGCGAACACCTGTCTGCAATTCTCCTATGATCAACTCCTCTGGATGATATGAAAAGGTTCGCGGCATCACTTCACTTGGAATATCTACATTTCCCTCCAGATTAGTAACATTCTGATCTGCATCTTGTTCACCAACTTGGTTTGTTTCACTTGAAATCTGAATTTGCTCCCCCTCAGAATCTGAATCACCATGATAAAAAACTGGCATGTTTTCAGCTTCTTGATTATCATCCTGAACCGACTGATTATCTTGAGCAACTTCATTCTGTTGGACATCATCATGTTCACCAGCATTACTCGGACCTGCTTCATCGTCATTTGAAGTTTCCCGTGATCGCCTCGAATACTCAGCTGGAAACCTTAACTGCGACTCATATTCACGCAAAATATCCAACTCATCAAAGAAATCTTCATCATCCTCTGATTCTTCTCTCATGTCAAATGAATCCCACAGTTTGTCATAATGATAACGCCATGAATCTCCAGGATTCTGTGGCGGCATAGTATAACCTTGACATTCAACATTTACAGCTTCAATAATCCGCTTCTCACTTGGAACGAAGACACGTCGCATCGGATTTGCATAACCAACAAATATTCCCTCAATGCTCTTCGGACCAAACTTTCCACGAGGCTCTATAACAATACAGGGTGACCCGAACGGTTCTAGATACTTCAAATTCGGTTTGCGGTTATTGATTAGCTCAAAGCATGTTTTGTTGAACTTCTTGACAGTGAGAACCCTGTTGAGCGTATAGCATGCGGCAGAAACAACTTCAGCCCAAAAATTTATCGGTAACTTTGAATCTGTGAGCATAGTTCTAGCCGTCTCGATTAGTGTCCGGTTTTTGCGTTCTGCAACTCCATTCTGCTACGGAGTGTACGGAGCACTAAATTCATGCAATATACCTCTTTCATCACAAAATTCTTCCATCTTACTGTTCTTGAATTCAGTACCATTATCACTTCGAATTCTTTTGATACGCCTTTGGTACAAATTCTCAATCTTTTTGAACAACGCCATCAAACTGTTAAACATCTCGTCTTTCGTCTTCAAGAAAGAAACCCACGAAAATATGGAATAATCATCAGTAACGACCAAACAGTAGTAATCTCTTGTAATACTTTTGACATTCACAGGACCAAACTGAATTGATTTGCTTTGTAGGGTGTGACTTTTTCTTCTGCTTGCCTTTAACACAGCTAATGCACTCCCCTTCCAGATGAAAACCTTTGACATGAACTCCAAGAACCAAATCATTGTGCACCAAGTGATTCATCTTCCTTAGATGAATATGCCCCATCTTGCGGTGCCACAATCTCGATTCTTTCTCAGTTGCTCTAGAAACAAAACAATGTGCTTGACCAGTAGTTGTAGTTGCTACAGTCATGTCCAACACATATAAATCATTCACTCTAGGTGCCCGCATGATAATCCATTCTTCAGGGATATCAAATCCTGGTTTCAAGAACAAACATTCTTTGTCTGTGAAGTGAGTAGTATACATATTGTCACAAATCTGTGAGATACTAAGCAGATTGTTCTCCAGCTCAGTAATGTAGTTAACTCTTTCAAACGTCACAATCCCATTGGATAACGTTCCTTCTCCAATAATTCTACCACCTTCGTGACCAGCAAATCCCACATAACCACCGTTGATATTTCTCACATCATACAGCAACGCAGTCTTCCCTGTCATATGTCGAGATGCTCCACTATCCATGATCCATCTGGATACAAGTTTTGGAAGATCCTGCACATAACAAACTTTGACTTAACTAACTTCAATAAAGATGCCGATTCATGCTTCGCAATCAAGGAAGCTCCGGCAATTCAAATTGTTTAGTCGAACATGGAGTCCACCCAGGCCTCATCAGCCTTAGGTGTAACCTTGACTCTCGCAATTTGAATTTTGAAATTTTCAGCCTTCAAAGGTGGAAAATTCGCATCATAATCAACCGAAATTGATTCTTCAGCCTTTTTCACTTCAGAAGTTGAAATTTTCATCTCTATTTTTGGTTTCCAAACTTGTTGAGATAATGCAACCCGTTTATAAAACTTGTCGTTTTTAGTTACCACTTTCTTTACGGGTTCATTTTTCACTTTGATGTTGTCATTTTTCACATTCTTTTTCTCAACAACAATTGGTGCTTTACCCTTCTCGTCAACTTTCTTCTTTTGAATCTTCACAGTTTCAGTCTTAGGCTTCACGTTGGTACACTTTCGTGCAATGTGACCAACTTGATTACATCTGAAACATGTTCGAGTATCAACAACTCGACTTGTGCCTTCAGACTGATACTGTGAAGCTCTTTTCTCAAAAAACTCTTCATTCGATTTTGAAAAAATCTCATTTTCCTCATTAGAAAGTGAACTTGAACCGTTCACAAACACCTTCTTTTCAGCAAACATTTTGTTTTGAAAACTCTTTTTCTGATAACTCTTACCACTCCGATAACCACCCGACCAATTGTTTCGATTGTTTTTATAAAAACGTGGTGGCACAATAGATTTCTTGTAGTAAGATTTTTCTTTCTCAAAACTCATTTTTCTCTTTGTTTGACTCAACTTGTTCACTTCTGACAACTCAACTTCAACCAACTTGAAAACTTTTGTCAATTTGTTCACATTTACATTCTCAATTGAAAACTCAGAATCCGAATACAACTTATCAGATCCAGCCATCTTGTACATTACAAGACCCGTTCATCACTTAAGTTGTTTTTGGGTTTTGGTTTCTGAATGTACTTATCCAAGAAACACCCATCTTCCTCAGTAGTGTCACTATCCATTTTTAGCACATTTTCAACAACACCTTTTACAATATCATTTTGGACACTATCGTCATTGGAAGATGAGAACGTGACATCAATGTTCTATGGAAGTTTAACTTCACTTTCTTCCTCAATTTCAACCAACCCTGATTGCTTTTTCGTGTAGTTATCAAGAACAGGTGGTGGAACTTGATGAAAACCCACCCCAGTTCCATCAGAATACACATCTTCGCCTGCTTTGTCTTTCCTGATGGGTTTGGGAATAATGTGTTGCAAAACAAAGCTTGCAGAGCTGTAACTGTTAAGCTTCAACTGGATTCGCTCGTTTTCAATTACAGCCTCTTGAACTTTAAGTTTCAGTTTAGCGATTTCATCCAGTTGTTGGTTGATTGATTCTTCTTTTACTCTAAGCACTGATTTTAGATGTTCATTTTCTTTAAAAGTTTTACCATTTCGATCATCACTATCTTTCATTGTGCTTTTTAGTTTTTCAAACTTCTCAGAAATCTGACGGTTTTCAAGAATCAACTTTTCATTTACTTGTTTAATTTTGTCATGATCAATTTTATCATTTTCAATTTTGCTAGTTAATTCTCTTATCCGTTCAGTTAAAGCTTTAACTGTTTTGTCACGATCAAGAATCTGATTCTCAACGCTTCTGACTTTTGCTGTCAGATCATCAACTTTCTTCCCGTTGAGATACGTGACTGTGCTACAAAATTTGCACTCTCTGTTGCAATTTTTGCAATCAGCATTTCCATCAATTTTCTTACCTGACGCATTTGTTGACAATTTTGAACTGACCTGGCTTTTTGACTCAGACACGGAGTTAGAGTCTACCTCAAGTGCTTTAGCAGCCAGCACTTTGTCAGGCATTTTTCCGAGATTCTCTTCAGTCAACTCCTGCGTTGTGTCAATAACTCCAGTATCAACTTTCTTTGATTTATCCTGCTCTTCTTTCTCCTTTTTCTCTTTCTCTTCTTTCTCTTTCTCGTCTCCAGTTCCCCACCATTTATTCTGCCAGTACTCATCCTCTTCTTTGTACTGCTGGATTATGGCTTCGATATCAAGCGTTTTGTCATCGATCGTAATATTTCCATATTCATCAAGATAACATTCTCTGTCCGGATCCCATCTATTTGCTCTCCTTGCTTCAAAAAAGATACGAGATATTCTAATTATTTTGTTTTCAGCAATCATTTTTCTGTATTGATATTTCTGCTCTTTAGTTCTATCGTCTTTCCACGGAATAGGTTCGTCGTTTTTCGCCATGAATGCGTAACCAACCGCATCTTCCTCAGGTAGAACCTCTTGACTCCAATCATACCCTTCATCATCATAAATCACCGCAAGAGCTCTAGATTTCTCTCTGTTGTCTTCAACCTGCTTCAATCTAGGCGGCTCGGATTTATTCTGATGATAAATTGCCTTCTTGTAGTAATCATCTCTGAAAGGGTTCTCCGACTCATCAGCATAAGCATTTCTGCATTCTCGCTTGAAGTGACCTTTCTGCTTACACTTGAATCATGTCACCTTGGATTTATCGAACCCCAGCTTGGTAGATGCACCACCAATTGTCTTCCTGCCGGTAATTTCCATGAAACGTTGTGCTCGACGAACAGCACTGGCCATAGCCCAACGAATATCGATCAGCTCCATTTCCTCAGGATCAATCTGATCATAATCTTCTTTCGTCAGATTGGTGTTGCCTATCTTCCCAGCTACGAACCCTTCATACGATTCCAACACAGATGCTAGGAAGATCATCTGCTGTTTGGCCGACTCCTCATCAAAATTCTGAGCATTCTTCAAGTCTATTGCAATGTTGCATTGAAAACGATTCTTTGCATCAGAATGACTTGCAGATGATGAAGATCCACTGTGATAACCACTGTGATAACCACTGTGATTTCCACTGCTTTGACTTTCTTTGCTTGCTGTGGACACATTTTCAACAGAAAACGCCGTCTTGGGTGAAGTTGCTTTTGGCATCATGCTCTTTGGATAATATAAATCCAAATTCTGTTGATAAGATGAGTGATTAACTTTGTACGTCTTCTTCAACTCCAGCTCGTGACTTTCAAGTCTCTCAATCAACAAATCTGGAGTAAGATCTTTCGGCAAGATAGTGTTTTTTAGCATGAGAGCATAATATCTCCACTCCATCTCGTCTGGCAACGAATCGAACAACTTGTCTACTTGCTCATCATCAGAATACTTAATTCCGTGTCTAACTAACTCCAGCTTCAGGTGCCCAAACCTCTCGATCATTTGACACTGATTCATTCTTTAAGCACCCAAACATATCAAACTCTTTCCTAAGTAGTTTTATTTTATTTTTCTTGATTTCTTCACTACCTATACATTTCTTTTCTAACTTTTCCCAAAGATCTTTTGCATTTGAATAATCGATCAAAGCAATAATGTCTTCCCGAACGGATTGAAATAACAATGCCACACACTTTTGTTCAGCTACAAATGAATCAATCTCCTCAGCTGCTCTTAAAGTTTCACCATTTTTGTTTCCATTGGCATAACCGTTTTTCAAACTCTTCCAACTGGGAAATGCGAATGCCATCAACCAATCTTCAAACTTTCTTGACCACCGACTGTATTCCTCGATAGCCATTAACTTTGGAGGTTTATTGAACGTTCCGAATGCACTTTCCGATTCCCAAGCTTCCTTTTTCTTCTCTTTTGGCGTATTCTTATTCGTATTCGTATTGCTAGACGAAGAATCATTGTTTCCGGAATCTCCAGCGAATGCGTACATGTCGCTGAACGGGTTCAAGAATATGTCATTCATCTTGAGTGTACCTGCAAGAATCAGCCAACACTTAGTAAAATTTTTGAAAGTTTTGAAAATTGTGACAAATAAGCGAAATCAATTGTGATTGACACAAGAGCGAAATCAGTTGTATGACTGATAAGCGAAATATGTATATGTGACTGATAAGCGAAATCAGTCGATGTGACACAAAAGCGAAATCACTTTTGTCAAATGAGCGAAATAGGCTTGTCCGAATAAGCGAAATCAGGTGATGTCCCTTTGAGCGAAATCACTATGTCTGAATAAGCGAAATCACTTAGTCCGAATAAGCGAAATCAGGTATGTCCTAATGAGCGAAATCAGATGATTATATCCCTCGATGTCCGTAAAAGCGAAATCAGGTTTTAGCCAATTTTCACCATGTTTTAATCCGGATTTTAACCTGAATCTTTCTAGGGTTTGTTAATAGTATGTTTTACACGTTATATTCGAAATTCAGACAATTTCAACCGTAGGAACTATCTCAAATCGAAAAAGTATGAAAGAAAGTGAGTAGAAGTAAGAGAATTTGGTCGATTCAGCTGTAGTAGTATGGACTCCTCGTCCTGAAGCTCTGATACCACTTGTTGGACCGTTTTGCGACCCCGAAAAGTCAGTTGAGAACGTTCATCTTCACGTATAAAGGCGGAATCAATACACGCAAAGTTACACAGCTTTTCCTATTCAATTCCTTCTATTTTATTGCTTTCTGAGTTGATTTTGACAGAGTTCCGTTACACAAGCAATGAGATGATTTCGCTCCAACGTCACAGAACTAATGATCAGGTCCGCTCATAATGCCTATATATAGCCCATGTGATTTCGCTTATTTGGTCATGACACATAAGCGAAATCCCCAAGAACCATATAAGCGAAATCACCTAAATAACCCTATGAGCGAAACCTCAACTACCCTATAAGCGAAATCACCTATAACTTTGTTCATATAAGCGAAATTAACAATATAAAACCCTAATTTAACTCTCAAGCTTTAATCTTGACTATCTTTGACCTAAGACTTGATGTAGACGTAGTCAACAGACATTCCATGCATCAACAGTTTCACATACATGTATTATGTGTTTACTGCTTTGTGTCTCTGTTTCACGTGGATCCACCACCGGTTGACCGGTTCCCCCACGACCATGGGGCGAACTTCGTATCACCATCATTGTTTTGCAGTTTCGCTTTTCGCTTCTCGGGGCTTGAATCCCATCATTTATTTCACTGATCATGTTTCATTATGTCTTGTCACCTTACTTGTTGATGTGGTTTGATTGATGAATTATTTATTGATGTCACTATTACATTTAATATTGCATGTTACATAATTTTTCTTAAATAAAATCAACTAATCTTTTAAGGTTAAATAAAAACAAATAAAGATTTACTTGCCAACTTTTGTTGACCCAAAAACCTTTTTTTTACACATGATACAGGTGAACAAGTACGAAGTGATGATTGGACATAGGATGAGCCTTAGTTAACAAGAAACAGATTAGTGTAGTTTATTTTGTTATGAACAATGTCTTGTGTTTGTAATTGTGTATTTGAATTATTTGCTTCGTGAAACATTTGTTATTAATAAAATATTATTTAAAACAAGTAATAGCAAGTCATAAGCTCTTCGGATCAACCCCATCATGCCCCGATCACCTATTCCACTGTGGGTCGGGGTGTGATAGGGAAGTACTTAGCAAGTAAAGCATCTCGAAGGCCCACCCAAGTAGTATAAGTGCCTGATGGCTGTGAATCAAGCCATGTGGCTGCGCAGCCAGCAAGCGAGAATGTGAAGACCTGAAGGTATCGAGGATCAAGGTTAACACCTTCGATGAAGAAGGTACTGCATAGGCAAGTGAGGCGGTTTATGTGGGCAGGTGCATCCTCATCATCACGACCGTGGAATTGGCATGAATTAGTGATGGCAGTCATGATGTATGATGGGATTTGCCAAGACCTATCATTATCTTTGGCGGGAAGGGTGATGGGCGAATTCGCGCCTGTAAAACCGGCGGTGGATCGTTGGTGAACATTTTGATTTGCAGCCATTTGGACTGCGGGTGGCGGACTCGAAGGATGAGTGGGTGGTAGGGATTTATGGGGTGACGGCTTCAAAGTGAAGTCGAAAGCTGGTGGTTTAGATTGGAGAGTAGAGTCAGAAGGGGCGAAGTATGAAGAAGAAGAAGAAGAAGAACTAACCTGTGACGAAGAAGACGAGAAGGAAGACTTGTCTGTAGGCGGCTTTGGCGGAGGTCCTTGCGAACGCGTATGGGGCATCCACTACAAAACCGAAAACAAACAAGTAAGAAGGCTCTATAAATGACTCTACAGAATACAAAAGACACTAAAATTATTTAGACTCCTATGACTCAAACAAACGAACAAATAGCACGTATAATGTCAAACAAGTCCAAACAAAGTAATTAACGCAATTGCCAAAGAGTCCCCGGCAACGGCACCAAAAACTTGATGTGCTAAAAGTAGTTTAACTAAAACAATTAAAATTAACCTAAATCTAGACTCAAATTAATACTCTAGACTCTCTAAGACTCGACTAAACTACTAACCGGCAAGTGAACCGATCGACTCTAGTAAAACTAAGTAACTCCGGATATCGAACCCACGAGACTCGATAAAACTACGCTAATAACTCTATCTAGACTAGGACTGACACAGACATGACTAATTGTTTATTTGATTGGGGGTGGGGGGTCTAAAAATCCTTAAAGTGCAATTAAATTAAACTAATTAACTAGAATAACTAGACACGACTTTGAAAGAAGTTTTAACTCATTGATTATGAAGACTACCTAGGTTGAGAATCCCTCTTGTTATTGAAAGGCTTTCTATCGGATACTAATGTGATTTGGAACTCAAGTCATATAGACATGCTTGTATCATAAAATCAGCGATAAAGATTTGAGTTACATACCTCACCAAAAGCACCATTTCCTATCATGGTGAGTAGCTCAAAATCATTAACTCCCATTTTGTGCCTTTGAAGGTGCATATATTCGGTTTCTTTTTTCTCTAGAAATTTAATTAAGTTGTTTTGATATACCTCTGATACGTCAGTATGTGCCAATTTCTTCTCGAGTAAAATTCACCTGCTCAACAAAAATTCAAGTGTTACTTTTCTTGTAGAAACTTAATGTTAGATGAATAGTGGCGTAACGACACTAACATTCACCGTATTATGTAATGTTAATCTAAGATTTCTTTCTTACTATATCAATGGTGTAAACCAACTACCAATAAACACGTAATATCTAACATTATGTAATTTCGAAAATACTACCTTTCTCTCCTCTCTTGCAAATTCTTCATTTGCTCCTTGTAATGGTTCTCGATATACTTTCTAGCAGCAACAACCTTTTGCTTTCTCATATTCAACGCCTCTTCTTCCGAAATCGAGTCATCTTTAGTTCCATCCATTGAATCCCTCCTGGTATTCGGCCTCAAGCGATCTCTCAGTTGGAACTTGTATAGCAAACTCCTAGCAGAATCCATCAATTTCCCTCACCCCAACGAGTTCATCACCAACCACAAACCAATACCTTAGAAACACATAAATCACGGTTCAACACAACTATTAAACATTTTGTTTCAAATAAACTCATGAGTTTGCTAACTGAACATACATCCAAACACAAATGCAAAACAATAAACGTTACAAAAACTTAATACGCCTCTTCGAGATCTAATAGCTTTACATCAACGACAACAAATCTCCATATGGCTCATAAACACGTAAATCACTAAGGAGCTAAAAGTAGTTTAACTAAAACAATTAGAATTAACCTAATTCTAGACTCAAAGTAATACTCTAGACTCTCAAAGACTCGAGTAAACTACTAACCGGCAAGTGAACCGATCGACTCTAGTAAAGCTAAGTAAGTCCGGATATCGAACCCACGAGACTCGATTAAACTACGTTAATGACTCTATCTAGACTAGGACTGACACGGACATGACTAATTGTTTATTTGATTAGGGGAGGGGGTTCTAAAAATCCTAAAAGTGCAATTAAATTAGACTTCTTAACTAGAATAACTAGACACGACTTTGAATGAAGGTTTTAACTCAGTGCTGATGAAGACTACCTAGGTTGAGAATCCCTCTTGTTAGTGAAAGGCTTTCTATCGGATACTAATGTGATTTGGAACTGGGATCTTTGGATGCTAAACACTAAGAGAAACCGAACAGAACCCCCGACCCTTCTCAGGAAGACATCTATGGCCCTCTACGGATTGTTACGAACACCGGCTAACTAGACTCCCTATCGGTTATCTAAGATTCTAGGAAAGTGCCCTAAATTGACTAACTACTTCTGTGTGAAAAGTCTAAGGCGACTAACGTGCTAAACTTGGTTTAATAGACAAAATAATGGCAAGGAAACTAAAACCGACTTTTCTCAAAACCTAATCCTAGCAATTTACCAATCTAGACCTATTAATAACCTAGCACTTCTCAGCTCTAAGATTAGTAGAATAAATATGCCTAATTAATTCTTGATTACCGTTTTTATGATTTATTGGCCATTTCACCACAAGATCACCGAACCCGTTAAGACCCGAATAATCAACATAAATTTATTATTTGAAAGACATTCAACAAAACTTATGTAAAACAAGTAAACAATCATAAATCAAGCATAAATACACATATACACCAAATTGAGGAACCAAAGTCTTTTACTTTACTAGAAAACCCAAATCAACATTAATATCTAATAAAAATCCAATCTTTAACAAGAGTTCATCTTTAACCTAGGTTGTTTTAGGCGTTTAGCCAAGAATCATAACGAATGAAGTTTTAAAAATCAAGTTCAAAACAGAATTCATAGGCAAAAATATGAAAACAAAGAAAACGGGAAGACAAAACTCGTAAATCTTCACTTCCGATGCTTCAAACTCCTACCAGTTGATTCCAAAGCTTCCAGAACTTCAAAACCGTGCACTAGCAGCTCCCGAATGAAACCAAGGACTCCAAAATCATCTCTAGCCATCCAACGACTTGTTAAGAATGTATATATAGTTTTCCATTGACCTAAAACCTTGATGGTCATGAATTCGCTGTATCAGAAGGTCTCTCGTGCCAGGCGAGAGAAATAACATCACCGGTCGTGCCCCGCGACCGAGTTTAAACTCTGGAATCAATTAAACCTCTCTCGCGCCAGGCGAGAGAGTATCCTCTGGCATGTCGCGGCCCACCAAAAAGAATCAGCTGTAATTTTCATTGCCGTTTCGATCTTTGACCTTTCAATTACGTCCCGGTACTTGGTTTCTTCGCATTTTATCTCGTTTTTCATACTTTTCAGCTATTTCTATCAACCAAGACCTGCAAAACATGAATATATCAAAAGTATGCACATTCTAATGAAAACCGAAACTAAAACTAACGGAAACTGTACAAACACTACAAGATAATTATATGTATTTTGCAATACATCAATCACTAACAATTTTCCACTCCACAACAGATTTCTACAATCACTCTCATCCCTAATCAATGAAAACGGTCTACCAGATCACGGTTCAACACAATTATCAAACACCTTGTTTCAGATAAACTCATGAATTAGCCAATGTCACATATTTCCAGATACAAATGCAAAACAATAAACATTACATAAACTTAACACGCCTTTTTGAGATCCAATAGCTTTACACTAATACTAACAAACTTCAAGTCATAGACCAAATTCACACAACATATTTCTACAATAACATTTATTCAAAATCGATGAAAACAATCTACCAGATAACAATTCAACACAATTATCAAACACTTTGTTTCAATTAACCTCATGAACCAGCTAATTGCACATACTTCTAAAATAAAAACTTGATTATTGATCTGGACAACTAAAAATTAATCATCGAGCCTGTAATTGTGCAATTATTAACCTGGAATTCGTTGTTGGTCTTTATTATGGTAACCTTGTTTCGGTAAGATCTGTAATTGTTACAAACCTTGGAAGCAGTCTTGGAGCTATCCACCATATCTTTACTATTATCTTTGAAGGTAGGGTGTAAGCTGGAAGAGCTTGGTGACATTACCATGACAGTAAAAGAGAAGTAGAGAGAGAGGATGTAGAGAGAGAAAGTGAGATGTGAATTTGAAATGTGAGGGCCTGGAGGAGTGTCACGACCCCAGACCCACCCTGGACGGAATCGGGTGCCGTGAACAGTCCAGCGGTACCGGTGATTATTTTGAAAACGTTGCAGCGGAAATTTCATCAGGACCGTGAGTTAGGAAAAATATCAGAGTTTAAAAACACCGGATTTTATTTATTAAATAGATGGGATAAACCCATGTTTTATAAAGGTAGATTTATTAAGATAATTTTGTTTACATAAAACAATATTTCTTAATTTGATTTAATTAATAAAATAAGCCACTTCTTAAAGCCTTTCAGTGTTGAATCCAGCTCTTATTCCAATCTACTGTAATTCCCTGAAAATGTTTGAAAAAGGTTTTGTCAGCGAAAATACTGAGTGAATTCATTCCATTTTTATAAAATATATTGTTATACCTTACAGTATTAAGGTTTTTATATCTATTTATATTTATCTAACTCAATCAGTATTTATCACATAGCGGAAGTTCCAATATGACATTAATCATATCACCTATTGGCTCATGTTAGTCCAATAGTGAATTTATCAAGTAATTATATTTTACTATTATTCAATTTATCTGTCACTAGGCGATTCCTGTGACTATAATCATATCATTGTTGATTATTCTTTCAACTAATGATTCTGGTCATATCACTGTTGATCATTCTTTCAACTAGTGATTTTGGTCATGTCACTGTTGATCATTCTTTCAACTAGTGACTCAAATCATATTACTGTTGATCATTCTCTCAACTAGTAATTTCTATTCATAACACTGTTGATCATTCTCTCAACTAGTGTCTTTGGACATGTCACTGTTGATCATTCTCTCAACTAGTGACTCCGGACTTAATTTTGTCCCGTGACATTTCTTTGTCAAATATATTACTTATGGCATAAAACCATTTAATCCAGAAAATGACATATATCATGTTATGTCAAACTACCATAACTTTATCAAATATCATATGTCAATTAAATAATTGTAGTATCATTATTTAATATATTAACGTGACTATAATTTTAATAAAATGCATAATTTCCACTGTTATTGTAGTCATGTTAATATTGACTAACTTTTTGGAAAATAATAATGAGAATCCCATAATATATGAAATCTTTCATACCAGCAGTTAATATAAAAACTTAATTACTGTAAGTATAACTGGCACCCGTTTAGGATTCTGTAAAACCTTTGTAAATATAATTGTATCACAAAAAGGTGATAAAACTGTGAGAAAATAGAGTGGACTCACAAACTGTGAGAAAAGAGAAATGAAATCACTGTGCAGATTTCTACGGGCAAAGCTTAGTCTATAGATAATCCTTGATGTATTGCAGATTTAATTTGAGCAGAGCTTAGCCTATTTCTTAGCCTTGTAACCTAGTGCATACAAACTAGGTAATTAACCAATACAGCATTTACGATAACTCACGAGATAAAATTCTCACAACGAACGACAAAGTGCGATACTTAAACATCCATCGAATTAACGACGAACGACAAAGTACGATACTTAAACATCCAGCGGATTCACAACTAAGGACAGAGTATAGTCCGATTTCGGACAGCACTCAACATCCCGTCGAAATCACGACGAATGACAAAGTATAACCCTAATGTGGGCAGCACTTAAACATCCATTGGATATATTGATCGATCGGACAATGAATCGTAATAGCGATCGAGTTAATACCCTGTGCAGCAGCACCCCGCTATACTAATTAGTGATTTAGTGTGTGTTAATTGAAGTAATTGGACGATATCTCCGCGCCTGAGTTGAATTTTATCGTCGAACGAACGCACAGAAGCAAGTCCCAAAGCCTGCTATTTATACACCAAATTGCCATTTGTTACGGACCGTAACAAATATTCCTTACGGTCCGTAAGGAATACTTTTTCTCCATATTGTTGCCACGTGTGTTTGAAGTGCAGGTGAGTCGATGTTTCGATTAAATTCGAATTTTATAATAAGTTATAAAGATAATCATCGAGTAGGAAATGCCCCCCCTGAGTTTTAGGGGCCCTGATCCTGATTCTGATTGTTCTGAAATTTGTAGGTTTTGCGCAGAATCACTTGAGTCTCTCAATTAGGGTTTTCTATTGAATAAAATAATAATATAAATAGGACTTTTAATGAGGGTTGTTACATTCTCCCCACCTTAATAAAAATCTCGTCCTCGAGATTTACTGGAATAAGTAGGAATACTTTTTCTTCATCTCAGGTTCCAACTTCCAAGTGTATTTAGGTTATGTTATTTCTTATGTCATATTCTAGTCAATAAAAACAATATTAAGGTATATGACACAGAATTGAATATCAAACGAGTTATACAATAAATAGAACTCAATGGTTCAACTGAACTATTTCAAGAAATTGATGTCAGACGAATGAGATGAAATGATAAAATTTTCAATGTGATTAGGTTCAAGCCAAAAGATATATGATCAAATAGATATTTAGAATGAATATGAAGAAATTTTTTTTTTTAGAATCAATAAAAATTCTTTTGTCAAAAGAAAGCTTACTTTGATTGGCAACTGAAGAAGACTCGGAATCAATAAGTTCAAAATGAAATAGCAGCACGAAAATAATTTGTCAACTATCAAACTATAACAAGAGAAAAATCAGGGTGTTGACAGTGAGTTGTAAGGATACACCGAAATATAATAAAGTTTAGTGTATCATTGTCTTAATACATAATTGTATCAAGACTACTTTCAAATGATGAGTCAAACGAAATACATACGTGGTTTTGAATGATTCGTATGCTTTTGATTAGCCCAAGCTACAATTTTATAACGACGCCGCAAGGTGTCGTCATGATTGAAATAATTTAATAATTACGGTGACCGAATAATTTCACCGTGTAATCAACGGAAAAATGAAGTAAATTGGGATATTTGAATAGGATTTTCAAATGAAAAGATCAAATGAATATTATAGAATTTTCAAAAATGATGAAAGAAACGTTAAGAGGTACACCGGAATATGATATGAATTTGTGTACTTTTATCTTAACACATAATTGTATTAAGACCGTTTAAGATAATGAACCAATAGAATTAAAATTCATTCATTAGGAATGAAAATAAGAATAGCTCAAGCTTCAAATTAAAGAAATGCCACCACAAGGTGTCATAGAAATTGAAAATAGTAGCGGTGAATGAAACGAGTTTCACCATGCTTTAAGTCAAATGAAGTAAATCCGAATGTTTCAAGTAAATCTAGTAGGATTGAAGTCGAAATACTTGAATAATGTTTTTCAATCAAAGATGATAAAGCAATAAAGATTACGAAACGCTCGATTGCTGATATAAAAATCATTAAGAGATACACTGAATATATGAAATGAATTTGTGTATCATTATCTTAGCACATGATTGTGTTAAGATTGATTTTATAGAATAAACCAACAAAACGGATTCAATATAAATAAATAATTAAACCCGTATTCAACGAGATTAGCACAAGCTTCAAATTTGTGAAAACGTCACCACAAGGTGATCGTGACCAAATAAATGATTCGGTGAAAGTGAAAACCAAACAATTCTGTTATGGTTTTGAATAGACGAAGTACTTGACATAATGTATTTATTTATAAACTTTTATTTGTACTAGGGTCAAATAATAACTTAACTTAGATATTATATATCAGCGATTATATCTGGAATCATTTCTGCTTCTTGCGTAGTAAGTACAAATGCTCACGCGTTCTTCTTAGCTCCGTCTGTTGTTCTGGCCTTATTGTCAGATGCTTTGGTTAGTTTCGGGCAGTATGGTTTGATGCGTCCTGTTTCTCCGCAATTGAAACAAACATTAGTTTTCCTTCTACACTCTTCCTCTATATGCCCGGTCATCTTGCAGAAGTCACAGTAGGATGTTTTCCTAAAACGGCATCTTCCTGAATGCTTTTTGTTACAGCTTCTGCAGGTAGGTTGCTCCAGTGATGATTCAGTTCCTGTCTTCTTGTAGAATTCTTGGGAAATTTTCTGGGCTAACTCTTTCTTCTTGTTTTCTTCTCTTGTGCGGATTAGTCCATCTGTCAGCATGTTAGCTAGTTCGACTGCTTCTTCAATAGTCTGTGGTCTAGTGGCCTTGACTATGTCTCGGATTTCGCTAACTAATCCCCAAATATAATGAGAAATTAGTACAGGTTCTGGCGAAGTCAGAGTTGGTACCATTCTTGCATATTCGAAGAATGTTGTCGTATATTCACGACAATTCACATCTATCATTTTATGATTTAGGAACTTGTTAGCCATTCGTTCATTTTCATAAGGAGGACAAAATTTCCTTTCTGTCATTTCCTTAAATTTTTCCCAGTTTATGGCATAAGCCATGTCCCTTCCTTTTGCCTGAAGAATTGTATTCCACCATTCTAAGGCTTCTTCCTTAAAGAGGTTAGATGCATACATCACCTTATCTTCTTCGGCACATTTGCTGATTGTAAGAACAGCTTCAGTCTTTTCCAACCATCGCAAAGCAGTCGTGGCTCCTTCACTGCCGGCGAACTCAGTTGGTTTACAAGCTAGAAATTCTTTGTAGGTACACCCGAAAGTCATTGCCTTCTTTTTCTTAGGAAATGAGGTTTTGATAATATCATCATTACCTCCATTGACACTATGGCTAAAACCATCGTCACGAGTATGCTTGCTACTCACAACTTTGGTAGGTTCTACGGGATTTTTAACAGCTTTAATTATTAAAGGTAAAGCATTAGCTATTCCTTGAGCTATTAGATTTTCTATAGCATTTTTATCCAAATGATTTTCATTATTAGCATGAACTTCTGAATTATGTGATACTTCATTCGACATCTGAATTGCAAACATTTTCACTTATTAATATCACAGAATAGCAAAACAATACTTCCAGGATATTATATGTGCATATCGACATATATATATTCATATATAACACATATGTTAATTTGTATCATTTTCCTAACTTTATTGTTTAAGTTTAGGTATTAAAAGAACACCTAAATAGCTTAAACAAGTGGCTCTGATACCACCTTCTGTCACGACCCCAGACCCACCCTGGACGGAATCGGGTGCCGTGAACAGTCCAGCGGTACCAGTGATTATTTTGAAAACGTTGCAGCGGAAATTTCATCAGGACCGTGAGTTAGAAAAAATATCAGAGTTTAGAAACACCGAATTTTATTTATTAAATAGATGGGATAAACCCATGTTTTATAAAGGTATATTTAATAAGATAATTTTGTTTACATAAAACAATATTTCTTAATTTGATTTAATTAATAAAATAAGCCACTTCTTAAAGTCTTTCAGTGTTGAATCCAGCTCTTATTCCAATCTACTGTAATTCCCTGAAAATGTTTGAAAAAGGTTTTGTCAGCGAAAATACTGAGTGAATTCATTCCATTTTTATAAAATATATTGTTATACCTTACAGTATTAAGGTTTTTATATCTATTTATATTTATCTAACTCAATCAGTATTTATCACATAGCGGAAGTTCCAATATGACATTAATCATATCACCTATTGGCTCATGTTAGTCCAATAGTGAATTTATCAAGTAATTATATTTTACTATTATTCAATTTATCTGTCACTAGGCGATTCCTGTGACTATAATCATATCATTGTTGATTATTCTTTCAACTAATGATTCTGGTCATATCACTGTTGATCATTCTTTCAACTAGTGATTTTGGTCATGTCACTGTTGATCATTCTTTCAACTAGTGACTCAAATCATATTACTGTTGATCATTCTCTCAACTAGTAATTTCTATTCATAACACTGTTGATCATTCTCTCAACTAGTGTCTTTGGACATGTCACTGTTGATCATTCTCTCAACTAGTGACTCCGGACTTAATTTTGTCCCGTGACATTTCTTTGTCAAATATATTACTTATGGCATAAAACCATTTAATCCAGAAAATGACATATATCATGCTATGTCAAACTACCATAACTTTATCAAATATCATATGTCAATTAAATAATTGTAGTATCATTATTTAATATATTAATGTGACTATAATTTTAATAAAATGCATAATTTCCACTGTTATTGTAGTCATGTTAATATTGACTAACTTTTTGGAAAATAATAATGAGAATCCCATAATATATGAAATCTTTCATAACAATTTGATTTTTGTATTTTAAATTATGATGCAATAATGACATAATATTGGCATTGTTGGATAGCCTAAATGGTTGCCACGTCAGCATTGTGATGCAATGCTCATTTGTCTTTTAATAGATAGTAAAGATCATATTTTGATTATCAATTAGTTATATAATTATATAGATTATATATGGTTATCCTAGTATATATTTATGTAGAGGTTGGCTCCTATACACATTCATTTTTAAACTATAAAAAGTAGAAAATCGGGTCAGACGAACTCTTATTGAATTTATTATAACGGCGTTGGAATCTGCTCATTGAACCATTTGCTAGATAGGAGGAAACGAATAAGCCCCATTCGTCTACTTAAGTCTCATTCACTATATGTTTACCTCATTTGCTAAATGAGTGGTAGCGAATAGCTCTCAATCATTACCAGAAGATCTCATTAGCTAGATGGAAGCAGCGAATAGCTCCCATTCACGACTAAAGTTTCCATTCGCCACCTACAATTCTCATTCCCCATCTTGAAATCCATTCATTACTTAGATGATTGGGGAATAGTCCACATTAGCTACATAAGTTCCATTTGTCCCATATGATTTAGGGAATGTGAAGCTGTTGAATTCAAGCTGATCCATTTTTATGTGTTTAGTTTTTATGTGATCAGGATACAATCATCCTATCATTAAGAAAGTATTTTAGAAAAAAATTTCTTGAATAAAAATTTTCTGGAAATTCAGAATAAGCGGATGATTGTTGAGAAAAATATTGGTAACAAGATTTTTTTAGAGATTTTATGCATTTTTTTCTTCTATGTCAAATAGTAGTGGTCTAGGAATGAGTCAGATCTTGTGATGATGAAAATACATGTTTTGAAGATTGTGGGGTAGTCACGGGAACCAAAGAGTACAATGGTATTCTTGGATCATTCTATCAACCAATGGATTGTGATCCTGTTTGTTGATGTGAATATTATGTGCCAAAGTGAAAATTTCAAATATAAAGATGTATTGTTTGAAGAATTTACCAAGAATAAGGGGGAAAGAAAATTTAGAGAAAATTTTCATATTGACAACGATCTCCCATGAAGTATAAAACAAGTAAAAAGGGTTGTGAAACTCACAGTATTCAAGTTCCTTCTTCTACCAGAAGATGTCGGCTAAGCGTGCATGTACTACATGGTTTCTACAAGACGAGAGGCACTAATAAGACCTCAGATTTAATCCGAATGACACATGTCTAGGGCTTCTACCCTAAACCAATTGTATATAGTTTTGACTAGCTTAATAGTTAGTGTTCGTTTGTAAAAACAAAACTATTCAATGTTTATTCTCAAAACAGGGGTTTTAATTATGCTTTATACTTTTAAAATTTCTAAGTATTCATGTTATCAAATTCTTAACTTTAAGGTAGCCTTGGGATGTAAGTAAATATTTTTTTTTAAAAAGTTAACAGGTTTTAAGGCTTGTCAGTTATGTTCCTAACACTTGTTGGTTTTACCGTTTATTCCCATTTTTCTCCGTTGTTGGATTTGAGAGTGTGTGTTTTTATGATAAAACAGTTGAATCAACTTATAAATTCAATCAAATAGTAATAAATAAACACATCAATCTAACACAACTGGATTTGGGAATGATTTCATATTGAATTTATAGAATGTAATATAATTACTAAGTACATAGTACTCCCCCTCACCAGGTGTACTCTCTCTCTCTCTCTCTCTCTCTCTCTAACTTAGTTCTTTTACACAAAGACTCTAAGTGATAACGATTAGAGTGAATAAGAAGAACTATATATAAGAGGAGAGAACAGTTGGTGACGTCACCATAAAAGCGACCCCTAACAACTCATTAAATGAGTGTAACTGCTAGCAGTTGTCATTAAATGAGAGAACATCTTTTGCTATATAATGAAGAGAACTACTGGATTCTATAGAACAACTGGATTCTATAGAACAACTGGTTTTATCCAGCTCTTCTGTTATCCAACACGTATGGTCTTTGACATGTTGACTTGGTCTTCTAGTTGACTAGCTCTTTTGCAATCCAACACTTTTGTTATCTATACTTTGAAGGAAACAGTTATGCAATAGGGATTGGGCAGTTGTTTAGAGAAGCCTTCAAGGGGGAAACTTCTGGTCTTGGAACTGTATCTTAACTTATTCTATCAGGCAAGGATGATGGTTCCTTTGGGCTTTGGCTTTCATCATCAACAAATATTACATAACCCAACAATCCCCCTAGATCTGCCGATACCAAAATCACACTTATTGAAGCCTGTCTGTTTTTCTCTTATTTGTTGATGGAGCCTTTTAGCCTTTCCCTGATCATGCCTTTGATTCCAAGTTCAAGACTTAGAGCTTGATCATCATTTTCACCCTTTTTCTAATTCATGGTTAAGTAAAACCTTGATATCTTCTGTGTAACATTTGCAATTTTCAACCATTGTATAATTTCGATTGTTTTCATATTTAATAAAATTCTATATTTTATTCACGAAATACGTAATGGTATGATTGAGCGAAATGATATTCACAACATATTCGGAACAAAATCTAAATTACATATGCCTTTATACCCTTCATATAGCTTAAATTACAAGTTAGAAGGGATAAAAATGGCAAACAAGTGAAAATACAAGTCCGACGGCCAAAACTGCCAAAAATAGAAACTTATTTATCAGAAGGCCTTACGGACCGTAAGACCTAAAGCCTTACGGTTCGTAAGGGGTGCCCAATAGCAGAATTATGCTTTTTCACCAAGTTCTGCTATCTATACCCATCTTCTGCAACCTAACACCGAATTTGCCACCATTTCTCTGGTTCAAACCCCTCATTAGACACTTGTAAACATCTAAGAATCAATGCCAACACTTGGCATGATCTCATGAACTTGATACAAGTATAAATAGAGGTGATCTTGAGCCATTTCCACTTGCACCTTCAATCTTTCTTTCTCTCTTCTATTGGAGCTTGCTTCTACTTATCGAGGCCTCGTACTGAAGTTCTAAGCTTTCCTTGAACACAAGTAAGTATTCTTCCTTAGTCTTTTTCATTATTTTGGCTAATTATGAGCCAAAAGTCAAACAAATTGACTTTTTGTTTGACATTTGGTTCTGGCCATTTTGGTCAAGTCAAAGTTCAAATTGAACTTTGCAACGTGATCATAATAATGAAGGTGTTAATCCCTCGCGATTACACCCTCTTATCATCACGTTTAGTAGCCGAAATAAGCATTTTAAGACGGAAGTGTTCTTGGGTATTAAAACTTAAGTTTTGACACCAAATTAGTTTTGTAACATTATTAGACATATTTTAACATGTCTAGCTCGCCATTTCTACTTTAGTGCTTATTCCTTAGTCGAAAGTCGAGCAGTTTGACTTCCGCTTTGACTTTTGAATTTGACCCGTTTGGTTAACCTTAGGATCCGACCAAACCCATTTATATGACCATAGTAATATAGGGAATAACCCTCTGAGGTTATACCTTATGGTCATTTCATTTGGTTAGTTAAATGATGAGTCAACTATATATATTTTTAAAATGTCAAAAATTCCCTTTTGGCACAAAAATTAGTTTTAAACATATATGATCATTGTTTTGACTTATAAACTGATCGTACAACATAAACAAACATGTTTTGACATATCGGACTTGTCATAGGACTTATTCGATCATCTGAACCCGTAGTTACGCATACGATCCGTTAAAGTGGCATGAAACCACTTTAACAAGTCGTAACGGGTCGAAACACTCCTATACACTTTCTAATTAGAATGTAAGGTTTAATAAATCGTATTACACGATATACACTAACTTATAGTTATCAGAAATATTAGGAGACACTTGAAACCATTTGAGCATTGCATATACAATTGAACAAAGACATCTACGCAATCCAAGTGAATACATAGTCCACTCTTTTACATTTTCAAATGTTTTGGGGTAATTCATATGTGCCTATCACTATTTTCAAGGTTTCAAAACGATATGATTTATATACATAGTACCTTATTCAATAAATTTCAAAACCACTACATATGGCTTAAACTCAATGATTTCCTAAACTTGTATGACTCTTGTTGGTCCATAATTGTATTCATGTCTAAAATACATTCATTAACTATGATCAAGCTGATCGGTAGTATGATATAACGCTATATGATTTGACACCCATTCCCGCTTCCTAGGTTTATTTAGAAGTTTGATTAGGGAATGACAGAAACCGAATTACCCAAGCAAATAAGGCTTGAATGTATTACCAAATGAACACATTTGTTTATACAAAGTTTTTCCAATTAAGCCATACAACTTATCTTTTGTTGAATACAAAATGTTTTGTTCTCAATAACCAAAGTATATTTCATATATACTACAAGTTCTTTTATTAAAAACCAAAGTATTGCAATACTTAATTAATTTCACAACAAAGCTTGATTACAAAACAAATTTTCATATCAACTTTTATAGTTGGCCAAAGTATTGCAAATACTAAACTTTTTGCCATATTCATGGCTACAAAACCTATGTTACTCACCAACATTCAATGTTGACGTTATTTTCACATATGTTTTAGGTACTAATGCATGATCAAGTATGCTACACTTAGGTTCTGGACTCGAGCCTTAGTTGCTAAAAATAAAGAACAAGACATTTGTAGTTGTTTGTATATTACTAATATTTCAAAGACAATGTATTTTATTAATTCAATGAAACAAAACTTTGA
Source organism: Helianthus tuberosus (assembly GCA_030545235.1). Taxonomy (NCBI): domain Eukaryota; kingdom Viridiplantae; phylum Streptophyta; class Magnoliopsida; order Asterales; family Asteraceae; genus Helianthus; species Helianthus tuberosus. The sequence goes on from JARYGA010032181.1 coordinate 518,822, forward strand.
ATACCATGTGTTTGAAACAATTTTTGTAACGTGACTCCCCGACGTTTCCGCCGCGGGTTATTCTATACGCGATCGGAGTGTTACAAATATTGGTATCAGAGCCATGCTTATAGAGAATTAGGTTATTAGTAATGATTTTGACCTAGACTATAACCTTCCTAGGACCCTAACGTGAGGTAACTCGCGTATAGATTCTTAATACAATACCATCACCTATCCTTAGGTGATTAGAAAACAATTCAAAACCATTAATCAATCTTAAAAGTCAAATTTTTCCAAAACTTTTACAAGAAATCATCATCTATCCTTAGATGATTTGTTTTTAGACTTTAAGCTTTAAAAATATTCAAAATCTCGTCAAAGTTTGGGTTTTAATAATGTGAACATGTGCAATCTGAAGGGTGGATGCCCGTACCCTGAGTTTTCTGTGTAAGGCTAGAGTGTTTGTACAAATCCACTTAATCAGACTAGTCACTCTTACCTAGGAACTCTTGGGGTGAGTGTCCACTTATAGGCTAAAGCATGTCTTCACAATACATTATAAGGACCCATTTATTTTGATTAGACACTGGTCATTTGTTCGTTTAAGTAACGAATAAATGATCACAATCCTTAAGTTTCGTTAATTTTTAGCGTTTCTTTTTTATTATCCTTTATCAATCTCACTCGTTTCCTCTCATATTTTCCTTCTCTTTTAGAATGCCTCATCATCGCAACACTACCCAAGACACCGAAATGGTGGCTATGATCGCTCAGCAAATGGCTGCGATACTTCCAAACCTTGTGACCCAATTCAATCAAGCCAACAATAACAACAATAAGGTACCCCCACCGTGTAATTTCAAACAGTTCAATTCAGCTAAACCACTAAAGTTCAATGGGTCTGAGGGAGCTATTGGGCTCCTACAGTGGTTTGAAAGAATTGAGAGCACTTTCCGCTATTGTTAGTATTCCAACGAGCGAAAGGTAGAGTTTGCTTCGAGTGTTTTCCAAAAGAGAGCAATCACGTGGTGGAATGGGATTATGCGAGATAGAGGTGCGGATGTGGCTATGGAAAAAACGTGGGAAGAACTTAGAACTCTAATGATGAAAGCGTTCTGCCCACACGATGAATTAAGGGCATTCGAGAAAGAATTCCACGATCTTAAGCAAGATAGTGGGGAACATCGTGTGTATACCGACCGTTATGAAGAGTTAAGCTTACTCTATCCTACCATGGTCATGCCTTTGGATAAGGCCATTAAGAAATACATTGATGGTCTACCTGATTTGGTTCAAGACATAGTCACTAGTAGCAAGCCAGCTACCGTTAGGGAGGCTATTGAACTAGCAGCAACCCTAACCGATTCTCAAGTAAAGAAGGGAATACTCTTTCGTGAAGGTGACAAGAAACGATCTGTCAAGACTACTCAGGAGAAACCAAAGGAAACCAAAACCGAACCCTCCAAAAATCAAGGAAGCTTAAGGCTTCCAAGAATTTTGCAGTTGTTACCCCAGCTTCTTACACCCCAAACATCATTTATTTATTTAACAATTGCATCAAACAAAAGCTGTAGGATCGAGTTATGACCCAAAAGAGTCAATCGGAAGAGCTCTAATCTGTTTCAGAGGCGGGAACTAAGAAACAGATGTAGAAAACAGCATGTTTCACTATTAATGACCTTGTATATTGATTAAAAACAGTTTACAGATCAAACGACGCTTCGGCAGCAGTTCGTTATCAGAATGATGAGTGTTCCAAATGAATTCGCTTGAAGGCTATTTATAGGGGTTGAGATTTTGCTTGAGGGTGTCAGGTGACAGTTCAAGCGAAATCACACATGATGTTTTCGCTTGAACATGTCACATGTCCTCATCAAGCGAAATTACCACAAATATGCCTAAAACCTTCCTATTTTCTCGTACAATGCGCCCTGATCTAACAATTCTAATATAAGACTCGATACAAGACGAAGTCGACAGACGTATGCACCAACAGACTCCCCCTCGGATGTTGACGAGTCTTAAGTGTCGAGTCTTCAACGTCTTCAATCTTTATCAGTCTTCGGGCTTCCAGAATCTCTATCTGGCTATCGCCTCACTCCAATTTCTTCTTTCTCTATCAGACTCCCCTTCAACTTGTGCAGGGATCGTAGTCTGGCTTTCGGATCTCTTAACTTTCTTGATCAAATCTCTTGATTCCTTAAGTTCATCAGCATCAGCAGTTCCAAGATCGTGACCTGGCTCAATTCTTGCTCAGGAACGAAATCTGGCTTACCTGCATTATCTCTACCCAAAATATAAGTTTCATAATAGATAAGATATAACAAATTTAGAAACGTTGCTAACCACTTGACGATACAATCTAAACACATCTTTTTCAAATGTCGTATACAAAGATTTATCATGTAAGTCACTGATGAACCACTTGTATGTATGTCATTTTTCATTTCTAACATTTTCAAACAAACTTTCCCAAACCTGTTCGTCATGTTCAGCACTTGGAATTTTGAAAATCAGCTCTCCAACATCAGTTGTCTAAAATCTTTTTGAATTTTCAAAAATTTATGCTAAAACACATCGAAAATATTTTTGGATTTTTTTTTTTAAAATAGAAATAAACTGCAGTAAAGAAATATTTACATACAATATTTTTGTGAGTTTGCGTAAGAGGGTCATATCAGTTTCTGAGACAAATCACCAACACCGTTAAGCTTTAAACATTTTAAGTTCTAAACGATTCACTTAGATTGTCAGTATACTGATCCACTTAAATTCTCACACAAAGTTCAACTGTTTTGAGATACGAGATTAATGTCTTAAGCACTTAAACTTATTCGCGTGTCCCACCTCAGAATATACTCCCGTATCCAGATCCCAATATTCAGTCTTACAGGTGAGTATACCTAGATGATATTTGTAAGGGGTTAAATTGCAAGGGCCGTGAGAGCTCAGGTCAGAACTTCCATTCAGCAGAGAGATGATGGCTTCGACTTTTGGTGTGTCCCCTTTAGAGGATCTTTTTTACAACAGCATTGATTAGCAATTTTATTGTCTCATCATTTATGCTGAGGGCGACGCTATATTTCAAGCAAGCAGAAAGTATTCTCCGGGGACTAGGCCATTGCTTCCGCATTATCAGAAGTCTCGGGATGATACCCCAGATTTCACTAAGCATAAAGACCTAGTATCTCAGAAAAAAGGGTCCTTCAAACAAGATTTTGGGGGTTACCCATATATCTGAGAGGTGTTACCCACGATATAAGCAAGTTTGAATTTTAGGTTTATATCTTGTCACAATCTACTAAATGTGCAAAAACCTACTGGCACATCATCAGTGAGACCGTTTATCACTATTTAACTTTCCATTTCTTTAGCATGCCGTGATCGTCCACTGATGTACTATCATTTCCTCTTTTATACAACAAAACTCATTTTTGATTTTATCATGTTTTTGGCTTTTACAATTTTTCAAATGTTTTTGGATTTTCTGAAATTTTTACTCCCCCTAAAATGCAATTACATTTAAATAAATTTGAAAACAAACTGTACAAGTAAATGACAACCGATATCGAAACACTTCAAATCGCCATTCTCTTGGCATAAACAATCAGAACTCCCCCTTACAACAAACTATTTTCCAATTGTGATTTCAAAACACTTAAGTTTGTTTTAATCAAATGGTTTTTCCAGAAAATAAGTTTCGTTGATTTTACCAATTGTAAGTTAGGGGTTCATCACATTGTTTCTCATCTTCAGAACTTCCTCCTGAAACAAATTTTGTTTTTAGTTTATAATTTTTCTCATTTTTATAATTTTCTGAAAAACTAAAACCAAGACCTTGCTTTTTGAAATTACCGTTATGATTTGGTTTCTTTTGAGAACCATAACCAGAACCGTAACTCTTTTTCTTGTTCAATCTCTGTTGGACTCTTGAAGTGTACTTTTTAGGTTTTTCAGCAAGATTTAAATCTTTTATTTCAGAAATATTAATTTCTGTTTATTTGAAAACTTGTTTGATCATTTCAGTTTTGACACTTCTTATTGGAAATTCTTCATCAGAATATAATTTGCCTGAATCCTTCAAAGTGTAAGCCACTTTGATTGATTCGTCACTCAAATTAGATTTTGATAACATAAATGCTTTATTGTAAACCCTTTTAACCGGTGAACTCGGACTCTTTTCTGACGAACTCGAACTTTCAGACTAAGACTCCAGTTTTGACTCTTCATCCGTATCCAACACCTGATCAACCACTTTCTTTAATAACTCAGACTCAAGATCAGTGTCAGACGCTGTGAATGTGACATCAATATTGTCTGGTAATTCATCAATGATTTCAGACTTTAACTTGACGTTGACTGCGTTTTTTAGACGCTCCTCGTTAGGATTCCTTGGAGAATAACTTTCATGGATCGGGGGCGGACATCTGTTATACTTGACACTTGGTTTCTTACCAGTATCAGTATCTTCAGTCTTTTTATCCATGAACGCTTCCAGACCTGCAACAGTAGGATAAACACGATCAATCAAATAATCACATGTTGTATAGCTCAGCAACAATCGTTTAATTCTTTCACTCTCAATCTTCTCAAGTTCCAACTCCTTCTTCAGATTTGCACAATCTTCAATATACTCATTGATGACCTTTTTCTTTGTCATTAAAGTTGCATTCATCTTCATCTGAGTAGTTTCAACTTCTAAATTTGTCTTTTTCAGACTATCAACAGTTCTGTTTAGAACGTCATAAGATTCCTTTACATACTTCACATCGGACAGTAAGTCTTCTTTAATCTTTTCCAAATCAGCAATCTTCTTATCTTTCTCCTCACATTGTGTACAAGACTCTATACACTTCGAACATGGTTTTTCAATTTCAACCACTTTTTCAACTATCTTTTCAACCTCAACAATCTTCTCAACTTCAACGAGTTTCTCAACTTCAACAATTTTTTCTATTTCAACAATTTTTTCTACTTCGACAACTTTTTCAACTTCGACTATTTTTTCGACTTCAACTATTTTCTCCACCACTTTCTCCACTTCAACTATTTTTTCAACTACTTTCTCAGTTGCTGACTCAACATTTGTTTTTCCAGCTTCAGTATTTGTCTTTTCATCAGCTAGCTTTCTTACTGCTTCCAGCTCTTTCAACAATCTGGTAATCTTCTTCTGATATAGCATCTCCATTTTATCTGCAAAAAACAAATTAAAACTAGTAGGATCTATTCCTTTTCTAGCTTTGTTGAGATGTTCTTCCTCATCATCAGTATCCACATCACTTCCAAGATCTGGAAAAATCGGGATTCTTTTCTGACTAGCTTCATCTTCACCGTGAATTCTAGCAACAAGAGCTGAACCAGGTATGTATTTGTCCCAACTAAATCCCTCAGCAACCTTTTCATCATCTTAATGAATAAGTAAAGCTTTCTTCTTTCCATCTTCAATAGCACGAGCAGGTGCATTTTGCGGTTGTTGAACAATCTGATGGAAAATTGATTTCTGATAATAATTGTTCTTTTCTTGATTCTCGTTTGCTTCTTGGTTTTTACACTCTCTCTTAAAGTGTCCCTTTCCTTTGCAACGAAAACAGGTAACTTTTGACTTGTCAAAGCCCAACGGAGAAGTAGCTAATCCTCGAAACTCATCTCTTCCTGTGATTTGTTGAAATTTTTCTGCACGTCTAACAGCACTAGCCATACACCATTTCACATCCATCAACTCAAGTTCTTCTGCATCAATTTGGTCATCATCTTCTTTTGTAAGTATTGGATTTCCAATCTTGCCAGCAATCAAACCTTCATACGATTCTAGCCTAGCAACAAGTCATGCCATGTGTTGCTTGGCTATTTCTGGAGACAAATTCTGACCATTTTGAATGTTCAAAGTCACATTGCATTGAAGATTTGTAGAACTTTGTTGTTGAGGACTTGATGTTCTGCTGTTTGGATCAAAACTTGAAAATGATGAAGAATATCCACCACTATGAGTTGTAGTGCTAACATTCGGACTAGACGATCCATCAGCACTAAAAGCAGTACTAATCTTTAGACTTGGACTGGGGATAGCCTCAAACTTATTTCCTCGATAATACAGACTGACATCCTGTTTAGCATTTGGATTTATCATGATAGCCGTCTTTTGGATATCCAACTCGTGCTCCTCAATTTTCTGAATAAACTGAGCCAGATTCATATTCTCAGACTTCCTCATATGTTTCACAATCATCAAATAAGTTCCCCACTTTTGCTGCGGTAATGCATCAGCAAGTTTATCAATCCATTCCTCATCATCTTTCTTTATATCCAATCTCCCCATTTCCAAAACCAGATGACAATATCTATCAATGGTCTGTTTCGTTGTTTCATGATCAAAAGCTATAAACATATCAAAAGATTTCTTTAGTAACGCCTTTCTGTTTTTAATCATATCTGCACTTCCTTTGAATTTTTGCATCAAAGCTTCCCAAATTGATCTAGCTGTACCATTATGTTGGAGCAAAACAAAGATATCTTCCTTAATCGCTTGTTGAAGAATACTTATCATCATTTTTTCACTTGTGTATTTCAATTTATCACTTTCAGTAAAATCACTAAAACCCTTTTCAAGCCCACGTTCGTTTTTCGTTTTTTCATAATCTTTTTCCAACGAACACCATGCATCAAATTTATAAGCTTGTACCCAGTTCTCAAAGCGATTCTGCCACCCTTTGAAATCTTCAATGTACATCAGTTTTGGCGGTTTCTGATGAGTTCCCGTTTCATTCTCACTGTATAAAGTTTCAGCAGCAGTAACAGGAGCAACTGGTGTAGCAAACGCATTGTAAAAATCCTCGTCCATGTTTCGGAAAATTTTTCACCAAAATACAAGTTCAAGCGAAATACTATACTCAAGCGAAATACCCTTGAAGTGAAATCACAACTGAACCAAAAACAATTCAAGCGAAATCTCTCCTCTGAAGAGAAATATCACACTTGAAGCGAAAACAGCACCTTGAAGCGAAATCAGGTGTACTTTCAAGCGAACTTAGCACCTTCAAGCGAAATCTGATAAAAGTTCAAGCGAAACCTCAATTTCAAGCAGAATCTGATGAAATTCTCAAGCGAAAATACGTTTTCAAGCGAAATCTGATCAAAATCTCAAGCGAAACTACGTATTCAAGCGAAATCAACCTTCTGATTTCGCTTGAATTGCTGCTAATGTCATTTTTACGATCTGTTTTCAAGCAAAATAACGTATTTTTACCAGTTTTAAGCCGAATTAATGTCCAATTCTTTCAAGGATTACATAACACACAGTTTCGACCACAGTATGTGAAAATCAGAACTTTTTGACCGTGAAATTCTATAAATTTTCAAAAAGAAGGTGTAGAAGTCAGAAAAATGGCTATTTTTGGCAAGAACTCTTCTTCCTGAGCTCTGATACCACTTGTAGGATCGAGTTATGACCCAAAAGAGTCAATCGGAAGAGCTCTAATCTGTTTCAGAGGCGGAAACTAAGAAACAGATGTAGAAAACATCATGTTTCACTATTAATCACCTTGTATATTGATTAAAAACAGTTTACAGATTAAACGACGCTTCAGTAGCAGTTCGTTACCGGAATGATGAGTGTTCCAAATGAATTCGCTTGAAGGCTATTTATAGGGGTTGAGATTTCGCTTGAGGGTGTTAGGGACATTTCAAGCGAAATCACACATGATGATTTCGCTTGAACATGTCACATGTCCTCATCAAGCGAAATTACCACAAATATGCCTAAAACCTTCCTATTTTCTCGTACAATGCGGCCTGATCTAACAATTCTAATATAAGACTCGATACAAGACGAAGTCGATAGACGTATGCACCAACAAAAGCCAAGATTCCTGAAACCAAACTCATGTACCTGAAGAACACGTAAAAAATCAAGTGTCAACACAACGGAAGGTGAGTTCACGTATTATAATTTGTAACAAATTGTTTGAAGAAAATCTTTCTTACATTAATTTTTTAATGGGAATAAGCATCTAAGCAAAAATTAGAAACTAAGTTTTGTATTTCCTTTATAAAATCCGAGGGTAAATCATCCGGAATTGTTATTTGAAAAGTCTCCGACGAGATTTTCTACCCAAGGTTTCAATATTAGATATTTGTCATTTGTTTAGTTTCGTAAGTTTGGAAGACGTTACGAGCTATATACCATGATTGAGGCTCTAATCAATACTAGACGATTATAGAATGAATTTGCCGCTATGTGGACCGGAGCTACCGGTCACGACATGGTGTCAACCCGATAGATCTATCAACAATTCAATGTGTCCAATACTTAGTGATTAAAAACGGCTATGATGCATCTGAGTTCCCTCCTCAATTGCATCAATATATATAACCTATTAGAAAACAATTTAATATTTGGTGTTATATATTGATTATATCATCATCATCCAAAATTTTAAATGCATCTACCATACATTTTAATTAACTTTCAAATACGTACAAGAAATCATCTTCATCTAATCATCATCAAATCATTTATAACATTAATGCATGTAAGATTTTAATGCTTTTATGAACTACCAAACAAACCCATATATACATGCATATGTACATATATACACGACACACATACATATATATTAATACTTCCAAAAATCACATTTTTCATATTTTCATCTTCATTCATACGAAATTTTATAAAATCCTTTTGATCATATATTCTATTCACCTTTCAAGAATCATATCTATAAAAAACCAACTAATAATCAAAACAAAATCAAATAATTACATATATACATACTCACGGCTCACCCATACTCACACATATTTCCATTTTCATTTAATTTTAAAACCATTTTCATATTTAAAATCCAAGTATGTGAGAAATCCAAGCATTTGAGAAACTTTCCATTAATCATTATCATCAAGAAACAAAAATATAAATTTTCAAATAAATTTATACCTTACAAGAATATAAACCGGTTTTTGATGATGGTTTTTGTGTTAAAGAGGTTGCATCTTCTTAAAAACATTTTGGATTGGAATTCAAATCTCCAAGTTTATATGAAGGGTGCTGAAAATGCACTTGAATCTTCAAGATTATGTTCAAAAATTGAACATAGGAATGTATGTATGTATGTATGTATGTATGTATGTATGTATGTATGTATGTATGTATGTATGTATGTACGGTTATAGTGAGAGAGATGGAGAAGTATTATTGAATTTTGATCTTGGAAACTTACATAATATGGAGTGTTGTAAGAATTTTAATCATTGTGTATTTCTTCTAGGTTCAACACATGGCACACAAGGAGAAAAGGTGGGCACATGGGCGGCCACCTACACCCCCATACACACATATTTCATGCATGCATGCATACATACATCTATATATATATACATACATACATATATATATATATAATATGTAGTTAAATACATGTATTTAACTGACTACCGGGTATTTTATCTCGCGTTTTAATTTTAAGGCGTTTAAAATTATTTTTATCATTCTATAAAATTTAACTCGCCATAATATTGCTGCATAATATTTTATTTGCCTTAACTGGCTGCGTTGTCTGTATTTTGTAGTATACGCGCGGTATTGCGCAGTACGCGCTTAAATTTGCAAGACAGTTTTTTAAATGTTTTACTTAATTTTTTCTCACGGATATGATTAAAATGGAATTTTAATCATAACGAAATATTTTAAGGATTTTAACATTAACCGGACGGTCACCGACGTTCATTTCGCATTTTGTTCGATACGCGATAAGCATTTATCTTATTATTGCCAACATAATTTTTAACAAGGTTTAGTTTTACCAACACATCAAATACTATATATTAACACCAAATTTAATAAAATAATGCCTTTATTCACTCATAACACATGTCACACTAGTACGATACAGACTCAAAATAGTCGGGTGTCTAAACGACCCTGAAATTTTACACTACAGGTCTCGATTTCGCACTAGACGGAAAGAGATGCGGGTATTTTCGTTGCATCTGGTCCTGTCATTCCCATATGAACTAGGGTCCACGTTTGGAATTCCACCGGACCTTTACTAACTTAATCTGTCTCCTCCTAAGCTTCTAAATCTTCCAATCTAAAACTTCAACAGGTATTTTGATAAATTTCAATTTATCACCTAAGTGAACCTCATCAGGGGTATGCCGGGGTCTCATGTAACAGACACTTTTTTAGGTTGGATACATGAATCACATCATGTACTTCAATCAATTCTTATGGCAGCTTGAGCCTATAAGCGATTGATCCAACTCGAGATAGGCTCTCGAAAGGACCTATATAACGCGGGCTTTTCCCCTTTCCTAAACCTAACAACTACTTTCCAAGGTAACACCTTCATCAAAACACCATCGCCAACCTGAAACTGCTACGGCTTCCTTTAATTGTCAGCATAGCTCTTATGTTGATCGACGACGGCTTTTAACCTTCCCTTGATCTGGGCAACCTTGTCGATGTTTTCCTGGATAAGATCGGGTCCGGTTAATTGCCTTTCACTAACTTCAACCCAACAAAAGGTCGATCGACACTTTCTTTCGTACAAAGATTCAAACGGAGCGGCCTTGATACTCGCATGATAACTGTTGTAGGAAAACTCAGCTAATGGAAGTTGAGTATCCTAACTTACACCAAAATCCATCGCACATGATCGCAACATATCCTCCAAAGTTTGAACAGGTCTCTCGCTTCTTCCTACTAAGCGTATCAGCAACAACGTTTGGCTTTTCGTAAGTGATAAGGAGTATTGTATTCGCATTGATTCAGTAATTCTTCCCAACGTCGTTGTCTCCTGTTGAGTTCCTCCTGATCAAAGATGTGCTGGAGCCTTTCATGATCAGTGTAGTTCGTAGACTTCGTGCCAAACAGATATTGTCTCCAAATCTTCAAGGCAACACAATAGCTCATTACTCTAAGTCATGAGTTGTGCAGTTCTTCTCATGCACTTTCAGTTTTCTAGACGCATAGGCTGTCACTTTGTCCTTTTGTATAAGCACACATCCAAGGCTCAAACGTGACGCATCACAGTATACAACAAAACCATCTTTTTCCTCATGCAGGGATAGAATTGGTGCACTACACAACCTTTCCTTCAACAATCAAAAAGCTTCCTCCTGCTTCTCTGTCCTATCATACTTCTAATCCTTTTGGGTCAATAGCATCAATGGTTACGCTAGTCTAGAGAGATTCTCTATGAATCTCCGATAGTTGTCGCACCTCTAAGGAAGTCCTTGGTGCTTCCAAATTCTTAATCGCTTCAATCTTCGACGGATCCTCATGTATACCTTTCTCATTTATGATATGTCCAAGAAAATGGGCTTCTCGAATCCAAAATTCACATTTAGAGAACTTGGCACACAACTTCCCGTTCTTCAGTAGCTCCAAAATCATCTTCAGATGTTGCTCATAATCTTCTTTGGTTCGTGAATAAATAAGTATATCGTCAATGTCTACTATCACAAATTTATCCAAGCAGGGTTTGCACACCCTCTTCCTGAGATCCATGAACACTGCAGGCACATTAGTTAAGCAAAAAGGCATGACTAAAACTCATAGTGGCCATAATGTGTTCTGAGGGCAGTCTTCGGAACATCTTCATCAACAATATTCAACTAGTGATAGCTTGAATGCAAATAAATCTTCGAGTAGTAGCTGGATCCTTACAATTGATCAAACAAATCACCAATTCTCGGTAGTGGGTATCGATTCTTGACAGTTAGTTTGTTTAGTTCTTAATAATCTATACACATCCTGAAGAAACCATCCTTAATCACAAACAAAACAGGTGCTCCCCAAGGTGAAAAGCTTGGTCGAATGAAATCTTTTTCTAATAGCTCTTGAAGCTAATTCGACAGTTCTTTCGTTTCCGAAGGCGCTAAACTGTAAAGAGATTTTGCAATTGGTGCAGCGCCCGGAACAAGATCAATCCTAAACTTGATCTATCTTGCAGGGGGTATTCCAGGTTAATTTTCAGGGAAAACTTCTGAATACTTATGAACTATAGGGATCTCTTCAATCTTCCTTCCTTCGATCTTCGTATCAACCACGTTGACCAAGAATGTCGGATAACCCTTATGCAACATCTTCTGCATCGTCATAATACTAACGACTCTTGATCTCCGACTTGTTCGTTCTCCGAGAATCATTATTGCTTCACCACCAGGGCAGGGTATTCGCACTAGCTTCTCCAAACATCTCCGAACAATCAATATTCTTGGATAGCCAATCCATTCTGACAACTAACTCAAAACTACCAAGCTCCACTAGTAACAAGTTGACACTAAAACTATATCCACATAACCGAATACTACAACCACGAACGACTTCATCTTAGAATAGTCTCGCCTGATATGTCCCTGCTCTCCACATCCAAAGCATCCCTCGAGCTTGCCTCCATCTAATGGTGCTTTTAACATGGCATTCTCGGATCGTAGGTCAAGATCGACTGTAATCTGCTGAATTTCCTTAGCTCCTCTCCTTGAGTTCTCCTCACCGAACCATCCTTATTATTTCTTTTCACATCCTTCCCGGAATCACTGGTGCCGGCCGTAAATACATTTCCAGTATTACGTTTCTTCTCACACTCTCATCAGAGTCCTTCCTTGAATTCTCAAACTTCCGCTTCCTTGAATCCCAGATTTAAGTTCAGAGCGCTCTTGTCAATCGAACTTCTTGTCTGCAACAACTTTCGCTGACGACTTCCCAGTCTCACTCTTCTTGTTAAGGCTACTTTTGCAAACAATATCATCGGTCAGTGACTTTGCTAGTGAAGTAGTTTCCAGTTAGGTAGTGGGTTTTGCTGACGTGACCAGACTGCGATTCTGTTGCACCAATTCCCAAAAGAAATAGAACAAAACAAACACCTATCACTTAAAACCTAGAAACTCCAACAGTTTCCTAACTAACTCCCTGAGCTTCACTATTCCCCAGTGCATTTGATCCATAGCGTTGTCGTCTAAATCCTGAAGCTCATCGTACTAATCCATCTGGCCTTCAAGATTCCTTCACCTAGTTCTTGGTCGTCTTTAGGTCTCTACATATGGTTGCGATCTGACGATCACAATGAGAGCATCGGTTTATCCAACCTCCTTTCTGCTTCTTCAACGCAGACTCTGTAGCGGCTCTAAGAGTTAATGCAATATCTCCAGCGGGTCGAGTTCTCTACCTATGAAGGGTATAAACCAATATAGGTGTAGTAGAGGCTCATGAGTCGGACTGCGGAAAAGACGACTCTGATATAACCGGTGGATGGATCTCAGATGTATGCTCAACGCTAGCGGTGGGTGGGTCTACTGATAGTTATAACGGTGGAGTCGTGATAACAGTGGCATCCACCATCTGTGCTACTTCGAAGGACTCTTCAATCATAGATATACCTTTATCTAGCTCTTCGACTACATGCATAGTACCTGGTGATTATCCAATCTCAAGGGCTGAGGGTGGAACAATCGAATCACCATCGTCAATCCATCGTAATATGGGTCAATCTGACTGGCAAGAGCAGTGGGGCCATCATAAAAGGACGAAGTAAGACCGGTCATGTCAACAAACTATGAGGTAGTGCGTGGTAACTCTGGTAAGACTAAGGTCGAAGAGGTCTCGAATTAATGCTCACTCTCGGAGTCGTGAATATCGATAATCTCGTTTGAGTGCGACATTTGTGACACAATGTAACCGTACTAAGTAAGTGCGTGTTCAAAATGAAAAAAAATACACAAAAGACCTAGACAAACAGATTAACACGTATGCATATAAATTCTTTAAAATTTTCATACATGATTAAAATCTATGTTTATTTTAAATTTTTGGATTCATGAATTTTGGGATTTAATCTCAAAACTCTTTGGTTAAATTCTAAGGTTTGCCAAGAAAACGTCTAGTTCACTAAAAACCATTGGCCCTGATACCAACTTCTGTCACACCCCAAAAACATCGCAACGGAAATACAAATGTGGTGGTGACGGAGGTTGGTACCCATAAATGTCTTAGTGGTCGATGCAATATTTATTTTGGACATTTAGCTTATTTTAAACATAAAGTTTTAAGTTTCAAACGTATACCACAACCACATCAAATTTGTTTGACCCTTAGGGGTCATATTACACATGGTCCCAAAAGTAGTTTTAAAAGTGTCCAAACATCATTTATTTATTTAACAATTGCATCAAACAACCACATGACAACACAAGCCAAAATTCCTGAAGCCGAACTCATGTGCCTGAAGAACACATAAAAAATCAAGTGTCAACACAATGGAAGGTGAGTTCACGTATTATAATTTGTAACAAATTGGTTGAAGAAAATCTTTCTTACATTAAATTTTTAATGGGAATAAGCATCTAAGCAAAAATTAGAAACTAAGTTTTGTATTTCCATTGTAAAATCCGAGGGTAAATCATCCGGAATTGTTATTTGAAAAGTCTCCGATGAGCTTTTCTACCCATGGTTACAATATTAGATATTTGTCATTTGTTTAGTTTCGTAAGTTTGCAAGACGTTACGAGCTATATACCATGATTGAGACTCTAATCAATACTAGACGATTATAGAATGAATTTGCTGCTATGTGGACCGGAGCTACCGGTCACGACATGGTGTCAACCCGATAGATCTATCAACAATTCAATGGGTCCAATACTTAGTGATTAATAACGGCTATGATGCATCTGAGTTCCCTCCTCAATTGCATCAATATATATATAACCTACTAGAAAACAATTTAATCTTTGGTGTTGCACAAATTTCCAACATCCCCCACACAATGTAAGCCTTCGCCGCTACTTACACTCTTGAGACCCGGTAAATATGTCCTAACTAAGATTCAAAATATCTTTAAATTCTTACGATCGTTTTACCCAAAACACCATAATCCTCTCCGTTTCTCCCCGAAACATATTTATAATCAATCGTAATTCCAAAATCATGTTTTCTTCAAAAAAAAAACATATCATATCATTTAAAAACCATATTTTTCACGAAAATATATTTTTGAATATACAAAGGTATATTTTATACAAAAACGTATATTTATCATTTTAAAGGCCTGTTCTTCCCCCAAAACAGTAAAAGAGGGATTTAGTGACACTCTCATATCATACATATTTACAAATCATATTTTCCATGAAAATATACTTATAATTTATTTAAAGGCATGTTTTATACATAAACATAAGATTATCCTTTTGAAGATATGTTCTTCCCCCAAAAAAGTATATAAAACAGTAAAAGAGAGGTTTAGTGACACTCACATATCATACATGTTTCCAAATCATATTTTCCATGAAAATATATTTATAATTTATTTAAAGGCATGTTTTATACAAAAACATAAGATTATCCTTTTGAAGACGTGTTCTTCCCCCAAAACAATATATAAAACTGTAAAACAGGGGTTTAGTGACAGTCACCTTTGGGTGCGTTTTTATATTATCGCAATCCATCAAATTGATATACACATCCTAATTTAAATAGGAAAGATTTAATATTCAGTTATTCTACAAACAACTAAGTTTCTCCAATGCTTAGAATTTTCACATAACTTTGAGATTTTCACGAAAGGTCTTTATTTTGATTATGTTGGCGTATTTATATATGTGTGTCATATATGTATTTTAAGATTTTTTGCGACTTGAATGATTTTGTTGGTGACCCTCATTATGTTATATCCATTATCACACCCGTTTATAAGTAATATATCTACGATTTGCCCTTCGTAATATATTTACATAAACGTGAACATATTATCATATAACGTTATACATGTATTACATCAACTTATATATTTCATCATTTTTAAAGTATTTACACACGAAATAACTATTCAAGTTAACCTATGTATTTTTCATGCTCGATACATAAGTTATACACATAACGTCACTTTTAACATAGTTTATCGTTTAACCGAACAAACGAACAAACGAACATGCATAGTCTAAACTCCCACTATCATGTCAACACTTAATATATCAAATTACGCATAATCATATTCAAATATCACATTGTAACACATAAAGTTCACCCTTGAACATCCCGTTTTCACATACATTGAAATAGGCGTATTTTAACGTCCCGGTAACGTTTTCGGGCGTCGGAAGTCACGTATGACTAACCAAACACCAAAGTTACTTGATATTAGTTAAAATACTTATATTTATCATAAAAAATCAGTTTACAATCTGATTTAAAACAGTTTTGTAAAAATCACTTTAAAAGCCGATTTTTACCGTTTTTAACGCATAGTCTTGTACATAACTTTACCATAACCATCCCAAATCGTCACTACTGGATATTTTAACACAACACATCTTATTTACTGATTAAAATGGTGGTTATACTCATTATAATCTGGATTTCATGTATGTCACATAAATCACACAATTTCACCCATTTTACTACTTTTTAAGCTTTATGTACAACATGCAAAGCTACCAAACTTATGGCATAATTTTATAACATCGTATCACACCATATAACATTATTTTTAATATTCACATTCTATTTTAACTCAATTTCATCATATAATTTCAAGTTCATCAAATCATAACCATTTAATCATCACATATATTTATGTACAAGTATATAATGCATGTTTATCATATCATCATCATCCAAGAATTTAAATGCATCTACCATACATTTTTACTACTTTCAAATAAGTCCAAGAAATCATCTTCATCTAATCATCATCATATAATTTATAACATTAATGCATGTAACATTTTCATGCTTTTATGAACTACCAAACAAACCTACATATACATGCATATGTACATATATACACGACACACATACATATATATTTATACTTCCAACAATCACCTTTTTTTCATATATTCATATTCATTCATATGAAATTTTATAAAATCCTTTTGATCATATATTCTATTCACCTTTCAAGAATCATATCTATCAAAAATCCACTAATAATCAAATCAAAATCAAATAATTACATACATACTCGTGGCTCACCCACACTCACATATTTCCATTTTCGTTTAATTTTAAAACCATTTTCTTATTTAAAATCCAAGTATGTGAGAAATCCAAGCTTTTGAGAAACTTTCCATTAATCATCATCATCATGAAACAAAAATATAAATTTTAAAATAAATTTATACCTTACAAGAATATAAATGGGTTTTTGATGATGTTTTTTGTGTTAAAGAGGTTTCATCTTCTTAAAAGCATCTTGGATTGGACTTCAAATCTCCAAGTTTATATGAAGGGAGCTTAAAATGCACTTGAATCTTCAAGATTATGTTTAAAACTTGAACATAGGAATGTTTTTATGTACGGTTTCAGTGAGAGTGATGGAGAAGTATTTTTGAATTTTGATCTTGGAAACTTACATAATATGGAGTGTTATAAGAAATTTAATCATTGTGTCTTTCTTCTAGGTTCAATACATGGCACACAAGGAGAAAAGATGGGCTCATGGGCCGTCACCTACACCCCTATACACACACATTCCGTGCATGCTTATATATATATAGGGTCGGGATTTAGAGAAAACGGTAGAAAGTGTGAGAACGCTTATGGATCATCCGATCAAAACAATCTATGGACTAGATTGGCACGGTGGCGTTTTCGTAAATAACGTCAATTTTATTACCTGGACGCGCTTCATTAAGGGTAAAAGTGTCTTTTGAGTTCTCCACACAAAACGCCATGCTGATGAATAAAATGCCAAAAACAAAAATCACATACCCTTCTAAGTAAAACGCCATTAGATATAAAACGCCAAACTTAATTATAGTAAAATCCCGCCTAAAAAAACCGCCAAAAAAATCCTATATAAACAACATCTCAGACCTTCAATTAAAAACACACACAAAAACCCAAACGCCATATTTTATATATCTCATTCGCTTTAGAAACGCCAAAAAACCCAAACATCAAATATCTTCTAAGCGAAAAAGTTTTTTTTTTTTTTTTTGAAATTCAGTTTTTGTCTGTAAGATTTCGCTAAATGAAATGGACAAAATCATTAAGTGAGGATATTGTCCATTTCATTTAGTAAAATCTTATTGACTGATCCTCAACTTCCATCCAATTTATAATGCCAAAACATACAAAAACATTATTGAGGTTTGTTGTCAATAAAGTTTAGCTGTATGGGGTGGACAACATTGTCAGTTATCTTTCTTAACCGAGGATTAACAATGTTTTCCATCTCATACAGCAAAACATTATTGATTTTAGCATGATCAAATTTTGAGGTTTAAGATGCTCTTATTTCGTGGCGTTCTATTTATCGGTAAAACGCCAAAAAAGTTTTTCATTGTAAAATTCAAGATTGTTGCATGAAAGGGTCTAAACTCAATGACATTTTGCTGCATGAGATGGACAAATCTTCAAGAAAAAGATGCTGATGTCAGATTGTGTGCTTCCAAACAGCCACACAAAAAACTACTTGAAAAACAAAAAAAAAAACAAAATGAATCATACGAAAGGTAAACCAGCCAGTTAACAAGATTCAAAAAAGAAGAAAGAGACTTGTGACAGTGAAGATTTTGAAGATCAATTGTTTATGTATTCTTTTTTTTTTTTTCCTTTTCAGATGATTGTTATATAATAAAAACGCCAAAACAGCCAAAATGCTTGTTTAAACGATATCATCCCGTTAAACGCCCCAAAAACTCCAACACTATAATAAAATTACTTTGAAAAAGTATTATAAAAAACCAATATATATATATATATATATATATATATATAAAATAAAAAAGCAAACTTGAAAATGTAACTATAAACAGTAAATACAAATCAGTAATACAGATGATAGGGAAAATTTATTATATTAGAATCTAAAACGCCAAACTTGAAAGATGAGACATGTTACAGACTTCAGAGATAAAGCTTATAAAAAACAATAATTACAAACAGTAACTGAAAAGACTAATACTTTATTATAATAATGCACCGCCTAACTTAGGCGCCAAAAAGACATCCTATAAAATGATACGTCTCAGCATCTACCATTTAATCAGACCAAAAAAACAAATGCCAATACTACTAAATACCACTCATTGTAAAACGCCAAAAAAATTCAAAGATAGCTAATATGCTTTCTTGGATATTCAGAATTGTTCTTCGTGAAGTTTCACTGAATGAATTGTTATCAGAGGGGAGTAACTTAGAAAGATTTTGCTGCATGAGATTGACAAAAATTCAAGAAAACGATGTTGATGCCAGTTATATGGCATTTTGTATTTTTTGTTCTTGAAGAAGGTTTGGATGAGGAGAAGAGATCAATGATACTGAAGAGTGGGTTGATTATTAAGATGAAGATGAAGATAAAGAAAAAGCGAAAAACCCACACACATGTCATAGATCTATGTCCCCAAACATCCACAAAAAAGACAGTTCAACAGACGGGCAGGCAAAATAATCAAACCGATGGGTTTGTTAAGTTTTACATAAACCGCCATATATTTGGTTAAAGAAGAGAGAGACTGATGACAGTGAAGATTGTGAAGAGAGATCCGATTAGGATTTTTAATTTATTTTCTTCGCTTGTATTTTTTTTTCCTGTGGTTGAAATATAATCTAATACTAGTAAAATGCCAAGATACCACAAACGCCAAAATATTTATAAAAAATAATAGAACAAATGGGCCATCTTGTTTAAAACGCCTTGAAAAACACCATTCAAATAGATTTCCTGACCCCCTGGGTTCCAATGGCATAGGATTTGAATAAACACCAAAAACGTCAAAATGTTAATACAATGAAACCATTAAAACGCCACTAATAATTGAATTTGGTTAACGCCAAAATTCTTAAAAACCAAAAATTAAAACAATATTGGGAAAAGCGCAACTGGAAATGCAGAAGATTAAAGGATAAAAAAGCCCCTCCGCCCTTTTCTAAGCGGCGTGACACGTGTTGGCCAGGATGCGTTCTCACCGTTCTCACACTTTTGAGCGTTTTCTCCTGAACCCGTTTCTATATATATATATGTAGTTAAATACATGTATTTAACTAACTACCGGGTATTTTATCTCGCGTTTTAAGGCATTTAAAATTATTTTTATCATTCTATAAAAGTTAACTCGCTATATTGCTAAATAATATTTTATTTGCCTTAACTGGATGCATTGTCTGTATTTTACAGTATACGTGCGGTATTGCGCAGTACATGCTTAAATTCGTAAGACGTTGTTTTTAAAAGTTTTACTTAATTTTTCCTCGCATATACGATTAAAAATGGCATTTTAATCATAACGGAATATTTTTAGGATTTTAACATTAACCGGATGGTCACCAACGTTCGTTTCGCATTTTATTCGACACGCGATAAGCGTTTATCTTATTATATCCAACATAATTTTTAACAAGGTTTGGATTTACCAACATATCAAATACTATATATAAACACCAAATTTTACAAAATATTTGTCACACCCCCAAAAATACCCCAAGCGAAAACCCTCGTGAGGTGTGTGACGTACCAGGATCTAGCCACCAATCACATTGAACTCATACAATATTCTGAAATAAAAGTTTTCATTCATTAAGATAAAATATAACAAAACATTATTTATAAACTCAGTGTGTTCAGCAGGAATCATAATACAATGTTTAATCAAGCCAAAACCCAAGTGTTTGTAACCAATTAGTCTTGTGTTGCATTTCCATGTATCTCGACCCATGACCACTCCAGCATCCCAGACAACAAGTTTCACATCCAAATATCTATAACCTGCGAGCATGCAAACAAGTGTATCAGACAACGCTGGTGAGTTCACAGTTTTATGAAAACGTTTGGTTACCAAGTGTTTAATCCAGTGTAATAATGATTCTGAAAGTAATGTTGATAACAACTCGAGTACCATACAAGATGGCTCCAGATTGTTTTGCCCGTCCCCAATGCCCCATATCTAAGCATTGGTCATGATTAAGGTTATTAGTTCACGCCCGTCCTCTCAGATACAGTGTGAGGTTGCCAAGCCTAATAGCGCTATCAACTAATACCCCGTTACCTCTCAGGTAACTATTCGGTAGAAGATGGGACTTAAGGTGATCGAAAATGAGTGTATTATGTAACATTCCAGTTTTTACCCAACAGACTTATTCCTCTCAGGAATTCCCAATGATTGTCCCACCCACCGAGACGCATGCTCAAGAAAAGTGAACTCACCTTAGATTGCTCGGTATGTTACGTTACTTTACCCATTCCAAGTTGGTCAACCAAACCCTACCGTGGTTACCAAAGACAGTCAGTTTACATGCAGTAAATCACATATTCCGCATTCACATTACACAAGTAGCACACACACATCATCATCATATGGGTTATAACAGTCGTTCATGAAATCCAACAGTAACATATGTCTTACTATCACACAATTATCACATTGCACACCATGCACCTCATCCAGTAATGCATATCAGATGTTTATCATGTTCATAGGTTCATATCACGAGTTCACATTCAACAACATACAAACTAACATGCAAGTTCATATACACGCACCGCTTAATAGTTCAAACAACAAGTACACAAATGTGCGGCCCAGTCATCCAGGCCCAACCCCTTCACGGCCAAAGGCCTTGTGCGATCGGAGTGGAAGTGTGCGATCGCGGCTCTGGTGTGCGACCAAGCTGCCACTTGTGCGATCCTATGACTTGTGCGACTGGACCCATATTGTGCGATTGATTCTACTTGTGTGATCCTTCTATGTGTTCGGCCCAGGTTTATTGTGCGGCTACACTATTCAGGCCCATCATATAACAGCCCACACGATTTCCCAGTCCAACCCGTGAGGTGCGTGGCCCAAAGAGTCCTAGGCCCACTTGCGACAACCCGGATTTCTAAGGCTCTCTTTGTGCGTATCGTCTATACTTTTGGTCCACTGTATGTGGTAGCTACGTGTTCGCCATATGAATTTAGTTATAGTGTGTGTATGCTGGAATGCTCGAAACTAACGATTAGAAGCTGTTAGACGATTATACATCACTGTGTTAAGTTGTACACGAGTTACGGATCGTACACCTTCGGTAGTCGCACACTCCCTCGCATCGTTTGGACTAAAAAAAGGGACCAGCTTCTTCTAAAGGCCCAAACCGGGCCAAATCCAACTCTAATGGGAAATTTACAAACACACATATGCATGTGCATGACATCCACATTCTCAAAACCAACATATGATAGGAAACCCTACTCTCCTTCTTCCCTTTCTACACCTCGATGGCAGCAGGAAGGTGCCTCACTTAGTCGTCCGTTCCGAAGCTCTCCTCGTTTATTCTAGATCATACTCTATGCTCTTTATGGTTAGTATGTCGTCATCGATTTGATTTGTCTTCCCTGTCATTTTAATTACATGTTGAAGTATTGATTTGTGTTGATTACATGAAATCGAATATGGATTAGGATGATATAATGGTAGAAATCTCGATGGAAACAGTGCCATAACTAGCTGTGTGATCGATCTTGAATATGCCGGTTGTTGTTATGAATGATTTAGGGCTCTTGGTTTGTGAATTAACGACGATTAACCAGTTTAGATCGATCCTTAGTGTGTTTGAATGTTGCATGATAAAACTGAAGTTATATGGTTGTAACTGCTCGTAGAAATATTAGAAGGTTCGATGGGCTTGTTGTGAGGATTTAACTGTTAACATGAAACTAAAACTACCTATGATGATAATCGATGATTTTATGTTAATTCTTGTTGACGATTGATGTTCATGCAATTAGATGAAAAGTTGAATTGGGTTAGGTTTGTATAACAAAGAGAATTATTGACAAAATTAATGATAGTCAACCTAGTTTGAATGTGGCATATGATTACTGAATTTACATAATGATTAGGATATGTGAATTGTGTTATGTGATTGGGTCGAATGTGTTAATCACGATGAAAAATTATTGTTTTATGATTAGAATTCATATGCTAGGTTAAGATAATGGCTTTGAATTGTGTGAGAAATGGATATGCATAACTGTTCAGTCTCGTAACCGATGTGGACGAAATTAGTGGGGGTGATCAAGGGGGTAATGATGAGGGTTGACTGGGTCAGTAACATAGTAGAAGGTGCTACACGCACACTTCCCAGAATCGCACTAATATATATATATATATATATATATATATATATATATATATATATGTAAGTCACACAACACATGAATTGTATGCTATTGATTTTTTTGTAACGTACAACGATGACACGCATGATCGCACACTAGTTCATAAGTCGCACAATCGTGTGGGTTATTGCATCTGGACTGTACACATTTTGGCCACACTTGGATATTGGGCCGGTGATCTTATCTGGGTCACGGTCCGGCTCAAGTCGCACACTAAAGCTCCGATCGCGCACTAATGTGAACTCGTGATATGAACCTGTATACGTGCTAAATATCTGATATGTGTTACTGGATAATGTGCATGGTGTGCAAGGTGTTAAATATGTGATAGTATGACATATGTTACTGTTGGATTTCATGAACAACTGTTACAACTCATATGACGATGTGTGTATGCTACTTGTGTAATGTGAATGTGGAATACGTGATTTATGTGCATATAAACTGATTATCTTTGGTAACCACTGTAGGGTTTGGTTGACCACTTAGAACGGGTAATGTAACGTAACATACCGAGCAATCTAAGGTGAGTTCACTTCTCTTGAGCATGCGTCCTGGTGGGTGGGACAATCAAATGGGTATTCCTGAGAGGAATAAGTCTTTTTGGGTAAAAACTGGGATGTTAGATAATACACTCATTTCCTATCACCTTAAGTCCCATCTTCTACCGAATAGTTACCTGAGAGGTAACCGGGTATTAGTTGGTAGCGCTATTAGGCTTGGCAACCTCACACCGTACCTGAGTGGACGGGCGTGAACTAATGACCTTAATCATGACCAATGCTATGATAGGGGGCATTGGGGATGGGCAAACAATCTGACGCCATCTTGTACGGTACTCGAGTTATTATCAACATTATTTTCGGAATTGTTATTAAACTGGACTAATCACTGGGTAACTAAGCGTTTGGTAAAAACTGTGAACTCACCAGCGTTGTCTGATACACTTGTTTGCATGCTCGCAGGTTATAGATATGTGGAACGTGGAACTTGCTATCTGGGAAGCTGGAGTGGTCATGGGTCGAGAAACATGGAAACACGAGACGAGTCTAATAACTTTCATACGATTGGATTACGAAATACATGACTAATGACTTATGCTTCCGCTGAAAACGTTGAGTTATACTTTATGTAATGTAACCCTTTATCTTAATGAATGAAAGTTTTATTTAAAATCTTGTATGAGTTCAATGTGATTGGTGGCTAGATCCTGGTACGTCACACGCCTCACAGGGGTTTCCGCTTGGGGTATTTTTAGGGGTGTGACACCACTGTTGTGCGATCAAATGGATTTGTGCGATCCGGACCTCCTTATGCGATCCGGCCCAGATGTTTGGCCCAAGTGCATGCCGGTTCTATAGATTGTACGATTACCCTCAGATTGTGCAACTGCCTTAACAACCAATCCCTCAATCCTTGCCAACAGTTTCCCCAATCCCATTTATCACAATAATTGTAACTTCCATAATTCACAATCATGGCCATTAATTCTTAAATCAACAATTCCTAAAATACGTGTTATCATGAATGTGCACACATAGTTTATTCTGTATTTTTATATGATCATCAACAAGGTTTAGGCATCTAACTACATTCCCACAGATTATTCATTCCCTGATCTACTAGTTCGGCTAATATACCAATCATACAAACTTTACCATGAATTCAACTTGCACAATACTTCACACATAACATCCTGAATCGTTGCTTAACACCATGGTTAGTTTCAGATTTGTATTAACAGTCTAATCATCACAAGTAAACCATCAAGTTCTATACTATCGTGCAACCCTAATTTACTAATTGTTCATCATGGACTAACTCATGTTAATGAATTCGATTCAACAACATCAAGCATTTGATTCGACCTATACAAAATCATATTATTTATTCAAGCTCTTTGATCATGCACACCTTAACCAAACAAGTACTCAAAAGATCAAATACAACCAGAGAACTAAAACAATTTACGAAAGTGATTTACTAATCGGGATGTGAGATGAAATCGAAGGAAGAACTTCCAGAAGGGGGGGGGGGGTGGCCGTCAGGTTCAGGGAGAGAGGGGAGAAGTGTTTTAGGGTTTGATATGTTTCTAAAGTTCACCACACATAACTCACATTCCCACTTGTATACGCATCATGCAAGAGTTGGGCTTTGGGCTCCGATTGGGTTTCAAGGGTACTGGGCTGAGAGAGACAAGGGAATGGGGTGTGCGAATGGTGTAAGCTTCATGGAGTGTGCGACTCGGTTTTCATAATCATGGACACTCTAACATCAATATACACTCACGTGTACAATTAGAATCAAGCATTTAAAACACGACTAATATAATCACATTCAACAAATCTAACATCATCATACAATGAATCAATCATACAGATCACGAGGCTAACGTTGAAAGTTCGGGTTGTCACATCATCCCCAACTTGAAAGAAATTTCGTCCTGAAATTTGATAAGCAACCTCAGAAACACATAGCAGTATCTCAGAATAATTGCCGAAATCCCTCGGGTGCCACAATATTGCATTTATTTACTCATAACACGTGTCACACTAGTACGGTACGGACTCAAAATGGTTGGGTGTCACATAGCTCTCATCAATCTAGTTACTTCCAACCAACCTGCTCCACCCCGTGCTAAGAAACCCTATGCTGGCGCTACACCTTTATGCAATCGTTGCAATCGTCACCACCTATTCCTATCACCATGCCGCCAATTCACCCTTTGTGGATGATTGGGATATTTGATCAACGCATGCTGTTTTGCTACTATCACCCAAAACCAAACTATCGCAAACCCTAATCAACCCATTGCTCCTCAAACACTTCCTACTTGTCCTCATTATCCACCTGGATCCTGCTACAATTTTGGTGATCATACTCACTACCAAAACAATTTCCCAAAGCTTGTTAATGCAAATCCACCCCGTGAATGCACATTCAACATCAATGCTAATGAGGCGCATGCCAATAACAACGTAGTTAACGGTACATTCCTTGTCAATAATCATCCTGCTTCTATTCCTTTTTATTCGGGTTCCAATAGAAGTTTTGTATCCTTAGCTTTTGAACCTTTTCTATCTATGCCTCGAACTAAACTAGGAAAACCTTTAATATTAGAGATAGCTAGTGAAAAACCTCTTGTACTTAATTCTGTCATTCGCAATTGCCAATTGAACCTCAATAATCATCTTTTTCCCATTGACCTCACGCCAATGCAACTTGGGAGTTTTGAAGTTATAGTAGGCATGGACTGGTTAACCAAACATTATGCTGAAGTTATCTATTTCGATAAGATTGTTCGAGTACCTCTTCCATCTAGCGAAATCTTAGAAGTTCGTGGAGAGAAACCCTCTAGTAGCCTAAAACTCATGACTTGTACCCAAGCCCAAAAATACCTATGAAAGAAATATGTAGCCTTTTTGGCACATATCGTAGAGGAGAAAGGCAAGAATAAGAGTATTCAAGACATCCCTAATTGCCAAATCCCCTTACCATCTTGCACAATTTGAGATACAAGAATTGTCGAAACAACTCTAAGAACTTTCGGACAAAGGATTTATCTATCCAAGTTTGTCACCCTGGGTGCTCCTGTGTTGTTTGTGAAAAAGAAGGATGGATCCTTTTGCATGTGCATCAATTATCGTGAGCTCAACATACTCACGATTAAAAATCGATATCCCCTACCTCGTATTGATGATCTTTTTGATTAACTACAAGGCACTGTTTATTTTTTAAAGATCAATCTCCGTTTTGGGTATCATTAGCTTCATGTACTCGAAGAAGATATTCCTAAAACTGCCTTTCGCACTTGATATGACCATTACGAGTTCACTGTCATGCCCTTTGGCTTAACAAATGCTCCTGTCGTTTTCATGGACTTAATGAATATCGTTTGTAAACCCTATTAAGACAAGTTCATCATTGTTTTCATCGATGACGTCTTGATTTATTCTAAATCTCGAGCTGACCAAAAACATCATCTTCGTCTAACGATTGAACTCCTAAAGAAGAAAAAACTTTATGCCAAATTCTCTAAGTGTGAATTTTGGCTTAAAGAAGTTCAATTCTTGGGTCACATTGTCAACGAACAAGGTATACATGTAGATCCCGCCAAAATCAGTGCGATTAGGGATTGGAGTACACCTACTACTTCTATCGAAGTTTGTTCTTTTCTTGGCCTTGCTGGTTACTACCATCGCTTCATCGCAAACTTCTCTAAGATTGCAGTTCCCCTCACTTCCTTGACTCAAAAGAATAAACATTTTGAGTGGGGACCTAAACAAGAAGAAGCTTTCCAAACATTGAAACAAAAGCTTTGTGATGCTCCTATTCTATCTCTACCTGTTGGCAATGAC
This sequence comes from Helianthus tuberosus, assembly GCA_030545235.1. Taxonomy (NCBI): domain Eukaryota; kingdom Viridiplantae; phylum Streptophyta; class Magnoliopsida; order Asterales; family Asteraceae; genus Helianthus; species Helianthus tuberosus. The sequence continues at coordinate 546,264 of JARYGA010032181.1, forward strand.
AACTTTGTCGTATATTGTGATGCCTCAAATCTAGGCCTTGGTTGTGTTCTCATGCAAAGAGACATAGTTATAGAGTACGCATTGAGACAATTGAAAATCCATGAAAAGAACTACACTATTCATGATCTTGATTTAGGTGCTGTTGTTTTCGCTCTTAAAATTTGTAGACACTACCTTTATGGTACCAAATGTGTGGTTTTCACGGACCACAAAAGTCTCTAACATATATTTAATCAAAAGGAATTGAACATGAGGCAATGACGTTGGGTCGAACTTCTAAACAACTACGACTGCGAGATTCGCTACCATCCTGGTAAGGCGAATGTTGTAGCCGATGCACTTAGTCGTAAAGAACGTGTCAAACTTCATTGTGTTCGGGTCCGATTAGATATCCAAACACGTATTTTCCAAGCTCAACGTGCTTGTGTAACCCAAGGCATGATGGGTAATAAACTACCACATAATCTTAAGCTTTAGCTTGAAACAAAAGATAATGGGTTACTTTATTTCTTGAACCATTTGTGGGTTCCAAACCAAGACAATCTCGGTACACTGTTAATGAATGAGGCTCACAAGTCTCGTTATTCTATTCTCCCTGGTGTGGACAAAATGTACATGGATCTTTGTGCCCAGTATTGGTGGCTAGGTATGAAGAAGGACATAGTTTTTTACGTATCCAAATGCCTTACTTGTCTTAAAGTTAAGGCAGAACATCAACGTCCTTCTGGTTTGCTTGAACAACCAGAAATTCCGGTATGGAAGTGGCAGAACATTGACATGGTTCTCATCACTAAATAACCACGCAATTCTAAAGGTCATGATGCCATTTGGGTAATTATTGACTGTTTAACTAAGTCGGCACACTTTTTGCCGACCTGTCAGGATTTCTCTGCTGACAAACTTGCTAAGATCTATATCGATGAGATTGTATCTCGTCATGGTGTTCCTTTGAACATCATGTCAGATCGTGATGCTCGTTTGTCATCCCATTTTTGGAAGACCATGCAATCTGCATGGGAAACAAATTAAAGTTGAGCATGGCTTATCATCCTCAAACGGATGGACAAACTGGAAGGACAATCCAAACACTTGAGGATATGCTTAGAGCTTGTGTTATCGACTTTGGTAGTAGTTGGGATTCGCATCTGCCTTTGATCGAATTCTCCTACAACAAAAATTATCACTCTAGCATTAACATGGCTCCTTTCGAGGCTCTGTACGGTCGAAAATGCCGTTCACCTGTCTGTTGGAATGAAATTGGTGAAGCTCAAATCGCCGGACCTGAACTCATTCAAGAAACAACAGAAAAAATCACAAAAATTTGAAATAACTTTTTTTGACAACTAGAAGTCATCAAAAGAGTTATGCTGACAAACGACGCAAGCCCTTGGAATTTCAAATTGGTGATCATGTTCTTCTTAAGGGATCCCCTCGGAAATGTGTGGTTAGATTTGGAAAGAAAGGTAAACTTTCACCTTGTTATGTGGTACCTTTTGAGATCTTTGAAAGGATCGAAAAGGTCGCCTACAAACTTGAAGTACTGACACACCCCGATTTTCGGTGGGCCCGGATGGGTTTAGTCATGACGGTTGGGTAGCAGTTATCACAATTAAATAATAATAATGCAGCGGAAGTATTAAGAGTAAAAGTATTCATAACATTAAAAGTGTTCAAATATTCAAAGTACAAAGATGTTCAAGTGTTCATACAGCAGCCCACAGGCAGGATCGAGATAAAATGAAGCTTAGATGTCATAGGCCTTAAGCTAGGAGTTGCAAATTCCATAGCCTTCACATAGCCGACCCGGATTCCCAGCCTAATATCAAGATTCGGTACCTGCAGTTCAATCTTTTGAAAATACATCAACTTTCACTGGTAAATACAATTAACTGACTTATTTTGAAAATAGTTTTTCAAAAATGATTTTATACATATTGAAAACCCGTAGGTATTCATTTAATATTTCTTGGGATTTTGTCTTGTCACCAGATTTACATATTTGTCAAACAATGGGAACAAGATATCAAAGCCAGTCATTTTTAGTGCTATAATGATTAAGGTACACACCAAAGTTAAATAACATGTCTTGCAGTCAGTACGCCTATCTTGGCATGTTATTCTATATGGCAATAATAGTTTATGAGTCAGGACGCCCGGACACGGTACCAATAACCCCCAATTGTTTTAGTTATTAAATATAACGGATTAAACCGGGTTCTTACATTTATGAACAATCATTGGCGATTCATTTATGTAATACCCACTCTAAGTGGCGTATTCGCCATACCCCAAGTTTTCAAAGAAAATAAGTTAAGAGTATTTACTTTTTAGCTAGCTTCCAACCGATAACAGATTTCAAATATAGTAAAAAGCTGTAAAGACAAAGTATTAAAGTCAACTCCGATTATCTGGGGGCTTCTATAGTTCGGAGTGAACAAATTTAGCTGTCTATTAGAATGTATACGGGTCATAGGTTAGTTCCTTTGACACGACCCATTTCGTAGGAATATGATTTATTTGATAGATTAAGCGTAGATTGATTAGAATGTGGTTTATACCTATCCAAGTGTAAGGACTCATTGGATAAAGGTTAATTAAACCAACATTCTGATTTTGAAAGATTTAAAAAGGGTTTGACCCGTTACGCCTAGTTTATGCGAACTAGGTTCGCATAACTAGTTATGCGCATAAAGACGAGTTTTGAAGGTCGGATGGGCATACGACAAGTCTAAGTAGTAAAAATATATTTTTAGTTGAAGTACATGTTGTTACAAAGTCAGATTTAAGTTTGGTTTACTTTAAAATCATTCAATTAGTTCATTTGACCACATAAGGGCATTGTGGCCATTTTTAACAATATATCCACGACTTGTCATTAAACCCATCAAATGGAATCACCATATGGTATAACATCAGAGAGTTATACTCAACAATATTATGGTCCTAAAACAAGTTTAAAACAGGTCTAAACGATGACCAAACAGGTCAGAATCAAAAGTCAAAGCAAAAGTCAAACTGCTTGACTTTTATATAGAATGAGACCCTAAACCAAATTGGACAAGTTGAGCATGCTATTATCAGTTTATATTAGTTATACACCTTGTATATATGTCAAAACATCTGATTTTTAAGTTATAAAACTCATTTGTGCATTTTAGTCAAAAATTCAAGTTTTACGTAATATGCTCAACTTAACAATTCAACTAGTAAACGTAGTAATCCGAATGTATGATCACAGAGGGATCATACGATCGTTATTCCGATCATGTAGGAAAGTTTGGATTGAGCTTTACCTTGACCAAAATGGTCTGAAGCTAAAGTCAAACAGAAAGTCAACTGTTTGACTTTTAGCTTAAATAACTAATTAAAAATGAAATAGAATAAGGAGAAACACTTACTTGGAAGTGTTTGACCAGAAGAATACCGAGAGGGAGTCCTCTTGTCTAGAGAAATTCTCCAAGCAAGTTAGAGTAGAAGAAATGAGAATGAGCAAGGAGTTGATAAAATTCAAGTGGCTATTTACAGTTGAAGATGGTACATAAGATCAAGACCAGTGTCCAGAGGTCTTCTAGGATGTTTGCAGCTGTTAATGAGGTGGCAAGGACTGAGCAAGAGTGGCCAAATTGCGAGATAGGTGGCAACATGGTAAAAGTCCATGGGCTGCAAGCAAACTTGTCACTGGCAGTCCCTTACGAACCATAAGGGATAAGTGCTTACGGTCCGTAAGGACCTTAAGCGCGTAGTGATTTCAAACTAGCTTACAGACCATAAGGGGTTAGCCTTTGCAGTCTGTATGGAACCTCCAAAATCAAAATTTGATATTTTTCACATTCAGTCCTTGGACTTTACATCTTTGGCCATTTGGCACTTTTAGTCCCTCTCCTTCCTCGTAGTTGGGATTAGTCGGACATCCGAGATGCGTCTCAGTTATCGTGTAGTAATAATCTTTATCTCCTTCCCAGAATCGTGATTAGTTAGGGATTCATTATGTGTTTCAGTTAACGCTCAGTGTAGGTCCTTCCTCCTTCCATATAATCAGGATTAGTTGGAGGTTTCTCCTTCCACGTAGTCGGGATTAGTTGGAGAATTGGACACTTGTCGTCACATAATTAAACAAAATTTTCAGGGTGTTACATCCTCACCCCCTTAAAGGAAATCTCTTCATCGAGATTTATTCAAATAGATATGGGTATTTCCCTCTCATTTCAGATTCAACCTCCCAATTGTACTCTGGGCTATGACGGGAATCCCATTTTACCTTGACGAGGGAAACCTTTTTCTTATGGATATTTTTGACTTCACGGTCCTTAATGGACAAAGGTTTTTCAATAAAACTTAAGCTCTCATCAATTTGAACGTCATGATGAGACATGACACGTGCTTCATCAGCTAAGCACTTTTCAGATTAGAGATATGGAATACAACATGGATTCCACTCAGCTCTTCAGGTAGTTTACGTTTGTAAGCTACAGACCCGACACATTATGTTATCTCGAATGGCCCAATATATCTAGGGCTTAGCTTACCCTTCTTTCCAAATCTCATTACGCCCTTCCAAGGCGAGACCTTGAACATTACTATGTCTCCGATTTGGAATTTGAGAGGCTTCCACCTTTTATCAGCATAGCTCTTCTGCCTATCACGTGCAGCCTTGAGTCTATCTTTGATTTGCAAAATTTTATCAGTTGTTTCAAGGACAATCTCAGGTCTAGAAAGCTGGCTTTCGCCAACTTCAGCCCAACAGACATGTGTTCTACACACTTTATCCATCATAAAGCCTCAAAAGGTGCGGCTTTTATACTAGTGTGATAGTTGTTATTATAGGAGAATTCGATCAGGGGTAAATGTTCATCCCAGCTACCGCCTAAATCAATCGTGCACGAACGTAGCATGTCCTCTAGAGTCTGAATAGCACGTTCACTTTGCCCATCAGTCTGGGGGTGGTAAGCCTTACTAAAGTTCAAGCGCGTACCAAGTGTTTGTTGGAAACTTTTCCAAAAATGCGAAGTGTATCTATTATCTCTATCTGATACTATAGAAAACGGTACTCCATGTAGAGACACAATGTTGTCAACGTACAACTTAGCTAGATCAGAACTATAAGTTTCCTTAATCGGTAAGAAGTGAGCTGACTTAGTCAGACTGTCGACTATGGCCTATATCATGTCATTGCCACGACTGGTCTTGGGTAACTTGGTAATTAGATCCATCATTACCATTTCCCATTTCCATGTGTGAATCTACAGTTGTTGTAGTAGACCAGATGGTCTTTGATGTTCGTCCTTAACTTGCGAACATGTTACGTATTTCGTTACATAGGTGGCTATGGACTATTTCATGCCCATCCACCAATAGTTCTTTTTCAGGTCTTGGTACATCTTATCTCTATCAGGATCTACTAAATATTTCAAGTCATGTGATTCCTCAAGAATCAACTCTCTGAGTCCTCCATAGATGGGAACCCAGATTCTATCATTTAGTCTTAGGATTCCATCCTTTCCAGGTGTCAACGGTTCCACAGTTCCACCTAATCCTTCAGTCTGAGCATACACCTCTAGCTGGGCTTGCTTCTGAGCCTCTAATAGCTTTTTAGTCAAGCTAGTACGTAGCTCAATTCTCTTGGCATTAACCCTAATTGGTTTGACCATTTCCTTGGGGATTGGAGCGTCCTCCATGACATTTGCCTTACCGGGATGGTAACGAATCTCACACTCATAATCATTTAGAGTTTCCATCCATCGACGTTGTCGCATGTTTAGATCTTTTTGATTAAAAAGCTGTTGGAGACTTTTATGGTCTGTGTATATAATACACTTTGTGCCATACAAGTAATGTCTCCACAGTTTCAATGTAAACACCACTGCACCCGATTCTAGATCATGGGTGGTGTAATTATTTTTGTGTATCTTGAGTTTTCACGATGCATAGGCAATCACTTTGCCTCTCTATATAAGCATACAACCCACTCCAGTGTACGATGCATCACAGTACATGACAAAATCTTCAATCCCCTCAGGTAGGGTTAAGACGGGAGCATTGCTCAGTTTCTGCTTTAGAATCTCAAAGGATTCTTTCTGCTTAGGACCCCAGTCAAATTTTACATTCTTTCGGGTCAACACAGTTAAAGGAGTGGCAATTCGAGTGAAGTTCTCAATGAACCTTCTATAGTAGCCTACCAATCCAAAGAAACTACGGATTTCTGAAGGGGTTTTGGGTGCTTCCCAATTCAAGATAGCTTCAATTTTGGCGGGATCCACTTGGATACCATGCTCACTGATCATGTGTCCTAAAAATTAGACTTCCCGGAACCAAACCTCACATTTAGAGAACTTAGCATAGAGCTTCTCCTGTTGCAACAGACTGAGTATACATCGAAGATGTTTCTCATGATTGTCCTTGCTGCATGAATAGTTAAGTATGTCGACCATGAAGACAATGACAAACTTATCTAAGTACGGCTTGCAGACTCTATTCATGAGATCCATGAATGTTGCAGGTGCATTCGTGAGCCAAATAGGCATCACTAGAAACTCGTAGTGGCCGTATCTAGTTCGAAACACAGTCTTCAGAACATCTTCATTTTGGACCTTCAGTAGGCGGTAATCAGATCTCAAATCAATCTTTGAGAAGTAACTAGCTCCTTGCAGTTGATCAAATAGATCATCGATCCTTGGCAAAGGATACCGATTCTTGATCGTGATCTTATTTAGTTCGTGGTAGTTGATGCACATTCGCATCGAACCGTCCTTCATCTTAACAAAAAGAATTGGAGCTCCCTAGGGCGAGGAACTCAGCTGTATAAAACCTTTCTCCAAGAGTTCTTCAAGCTGTTCCTTTAACTACTTAATCTCAGTGGGTGCCTGTCACACCCCAACCGATGGCGGAAACATCGGAGTGAGACGAAAACGAGATTGCTCATTGCATCATAACACTAAATTTGACAATGATTTAAATTCAATTGCATAAATTCTAAATGAATACATTGTTTCAATCAAATACAATCGAAAGAGTAGCAAACATAACATGAAACATAGAATAGTTTATTTGTTTAGGTGTGTATCTAAGTCCACCCTAACTTGTTTCTTCACATCGTCATATATCAACCTGTAACATGTATTAAAATATGATCAACAAATATGTTGGCGAGTATACAAGTTTGATACATAGCCTAATAATGAAAAATGTTTTAACTGTGCTCATGTCCAACATGATAAATGTATACAAGTTACTAACATGTTGTACTAGTGTAAACTATATGTCAAACCAGAGTTTAACTCAATGGTGATTACCCAACATCGTCAAGACGAAGAGGGTGTTATGGTGTTTACTTAACAATACCACAAGAATATGGGCGGCGCGTTAATCCTATAGTGCTATAATTATTAAGGTAGGCTTGCAAAGTTAATGAGCAAATAGACACAATGTAAACATAACATATGAGTTTAACAAGTATAACAAGTTTCATGTTTAATGGTGGATAGAGTGTGATTGATAAACATGTTTCATTGTGACTGCGTGTTTTTGTATATATGTACATGTTGCACTCAAAGTGTTTAAAAAATGAAAATGGGATCGAGTATACTCACAGTTTTGCGTAGAAAGGGGAAACTTGCTCCACGTTTTGTTTGTCCTTTCAAGATACTCGAAAGGATTAGTAAATTGGTATATCAACTCAATTTACTCCAAGAGCTCAGCAACGTTCATCCAACGTTCCATGTCTCAAACCTTAAGAAGTGCTTACCTGACGAAGGACTTCAAATCCCGATCGAGGATTTGCAAATCAACGACACTCTCCATTTTGTGGAAAAGCCGGTCGAAATCATGGACCGAGGAACCAAACAGCTACGGCGTAGTAGAATTCCCATAGTCAAGGTTCGATGGAAAGGAAAACGTGGTGCCGAATTCACTTGGGAACTCGAGAGTGAAATGAAGACCAAGCATCCACACCTTTTCGTTCAGTCTTCCTCTTAAATTTCCAGGACGAAATTTTCTAAAGTAGGGGAGACTGTAACGCTTCGCATGTTTGTACTTTCCCTATTTACTAAGTGTTATTGTAAATTCTATTTTTGGAAACTCATACTCATTGTCACACCCCGACCACGTAAAACAACAAATCGTGGCGGAAACTTCGGGGAGTGTCGTAACAGAATCATTGTTTCACAACCATGGAGTAAATAGTTTCATTTTATTGAATTATTGAACTCATTGTTTTATTACAAATCAGATAAATACAAATATTATCTTTCAAGTTTTAAACTCACTAAGGCACGAGTCCATCCTATGTATAGCATGCATCAACAATCATCACATAGCAGCACCTGAAACATATGTGAAAATAGGTACGTCAGCATAAAAATGCCTATGAGTAACATAGGTTTTGTGAATTAAGTTCATGACTTTGGTTAACACAAGAAAAAGATTTTATGTTTACAAAAATAGCCATGAATCCTTGTAAAAAGTTTGGTTTCGAAAACACATTGCTTTGATAAAAAGGTTTTGTAGTATATGCAAAAATATACTTCGGTTTTGAAGTAGTTAAGTAGATAGTATATCAGATATACTTTGGTTAATGAAATAATAGTTTTGGTAGTATATCTCAAGTATACTTTGGCTTTAGAGTGAAAGTATCGGTAGTATACCAAGTTATACTTTGATTTGAAAATAGCACATCAACTATGCTTTGGTTTGAAAATACCATATCAACTATGCTTTGGTTTGATAATAGCATATCAACTATGCTTTGGTTTTGAAAATAACATATCAACAATGTTTTGGTTTGATAATAGCATATCAACTATGCTTTGGTTTGAAAATAGCATATCAACTATGCTTTGGTAAATAACAAGGTTAATAGTATATTAAAATGTTGGATTTTGTACATAGTATATCAAATTATACTTTGGTAAATAATATCACATCTAGGAGCACATCAAACTATACTTTGGTAGTATATCAAAATATATAAAAGAAACTGTGATTTAATATTCATTCAAACCTTAGTGTATCAAACTACACCTTGGAGACTATAGAAATACCACAAAGGCAATTTCTATTTGGTTAAAATTTGGTTTCTGAAAAATTCCATACAACAGGAATGGGGTGTCTAGTCCTATAGCGCTATATCGTACTACCAATCGGCTTGGTGAATGTATAAAATAAGTACAATCCAACAATTAGTTTTATAATCTTTGAAAATTTGTGTTAAAACCATAGATAATTGTTCAATTTGTCAAAAGATAAGTACTAGCATGTATAATCATATAGTTGAAATCATGAAAATAACGAATAGGCACATATGTTTTACCCCAAAATATTCGAAAACTGTAAAAGAGGGGAACTATGTACTCACTTGAGATTGCAAGTATCCTTGATTAAGTGTCCTAACGAAGCTCGGGAAATCAAGTAATCAAGTGGCACCTAGTATGGAATCACTATGTTAAATAATCGGATCCTAAATCGGGAGATAGGATAGAATGAAGTTCTATAAATCAAATTATTATTGGAACTCATATGGCATGATTTAATAGACCTAACATTCTGATTTGGAAGTCTACCTAAGTGCTTTTGACCCGTTTCGACCCATTATGGTATTATAAGCTACTATAACGCGTCGTTTGCGTAAAAACTATGGTCGGATGGTTAACTATGTGCTATGTCAAGTCTTACATGCCCAATTACACCTAAACATGTTACTAAATCAGATTATATGTCAAAAAGTTAATCACATATGCAAAATATGGATTCATGCTTCAAAAAGGGCATTTTGGTCATTTCCTATGGGCATATAAACTACTTAACAAATAACTAACAAATCCTAAGTGATCATAAGGTATAACCTCAGAGGTTATTCCCTATGCAACTATGATCACTAAATAAGCTTGGTCGGGTCCTAATGATCGACCAAACGGGTCGGGTTTGAAAGTCTAAGCGGTTGTCTAGACCGCTTAACTTACGACCCTAAACAAGCACTAAATAGTAGCGACGAGTAAAACATGTTTAACTAACTTAGAAAACTGATTTGGTATCAAAACAAAGTGTTTTGATACCTAAAAGTAGTTCCGTTGCAAAATGCGTGCAAATGCGCATTTTGACCGAAACTTTGACTCGTCACTACACCTAGTCAACGTGGTAATCAGTAGGTATAATCGCTAAGGATTATAACCATGGTGATTACAATCACGTTGCAAAGTTCAAACGAATTTTGTTGACCATTGACTGGTCAAAGCGGAAAGTCAAACACTGTTTGACTTTCACGCTTGAAAAGCGATAAAAGCACGAAAGAAGCTTACAAAGGGTCCAAGCTAGGAAGAACTTGATCTAAAATGCTCAGGTATGAAGCAAAGGCTTCAACTTAGAGCATAAATCAGATCAAGGGTGAGGAAAACAAATGAAAGGCCAAGCTATTTATACTTGTTGATGAGGAACAAGATCATTACAAGTGTTTGTTTGTCCACTATGCAAGGAATCACAGCCATACATGTGTTTAGTGACAAGTAATATTTCTTGGAGAAGGCTTAACTTGGTTAACACACAAAAAAATGGCAAGAACAGTCCCTGGAGTATCAAACAGTTGCTAAAAAACAATTTGTCGCGCCCCGCGTAAGAATAGGGGTTGGGCTACGCTGCCCGCGACCTCCCATTAGATCAGCAAAAGTTTCAACTTTAACAGTTTTGGTCCCTGCACTTGATTAAGCTCATTTTTGACACTTTTAACCCCCGTTAACCCCATTTCAAGGCTCTAAAATGAAGTTATAGTATAGGGAACTTAAAATATGCTCAAAAATATCTCGGATGTCGGTTCGTTTGGTCATACGGTCACGTTGTTTGGTTATTTACGACGAAACTCGAACGTACGCGAAAACGATCCAAATTAAGCGATGAATGGTATTTTTGCATGCCGATCACTAGATATGCGCGTAAATGCAAACTTACACCGTTTTTGATACTTTTAGTCCCTATTTGACCAATAAGTTTATTTTCACATACCGAACCCCTCAAAGCCTATTTCTAAGTTATGTAAAGGTTATTTAAGGTATGTTAAGCTTATGTCACTATTCCGGAGTGTTTGTTGCGTTAAACTGATTGCGTTTACGCATCAGCGCGCGCATAACCTTCCAGAAAGTGATTTAAAGCTCGAAATTGAACAAGAATTGATATGTGCAAGTGATACAGATATTTATACAAATCCCAAGTATGAAACACAATATTTCATTGGTTTTGTATTTGTATGATGGTCGTAGTGACACAGGTGTCACCCTCATGTTATATTCTATTTCGTTTCAAGTTGTAATCTGAGACTATTGATGACAATGAGAATTCAAGTATTTTATTCACGATTATGTTATACATTTTAGACTTGTTGCATGTTCATACTCAAAATCGAAGTTTGAAACACCATTATACATATTTCACACTATTACAATACACATATATGCTTGTTATATGAAAAATCGGCCAAAACACGCGAATTAATCGAACTTAATATTTTGAGAGGAAGGGAAGTCCCTCTCACATGAAAGGACATCCCTCTCGCGCAAAAAGACATCTATCTCGTGCGAAATGACATTCTCTCGCACGAAAGGACATTCCTTTCGCGTGAAAAGCATCCCTTTCGCTAGAACTTCCCTCTCGTCCCACCTCACCCTCTCGTCCTAACTCACCTTTCAGCCTATAAATAGGCGCAGTACTTCACTCATTTTCCTTGCTCATTCACTCAGACTTCACTGAGAAGCTCTCAACTTCTCTCTCGCGATCAGAGACTTCACTGTGAGTATACTCGCTCCCCTTTTCATTTTTAAACACTTTGGGTGCAACATGTACATATATACAAAAACACGGAGTCACAATTAAACATGTTTATCAATCATACTCTATCCACCATTAAACATGAAACTTGTTAAACTCATATGCTATGTCTACATTGTATCTATATGCTCATTAACTTTGCAAGCCTGCCTTAACAATTATAGCAGTATAGGATTAACGCATCGCCCGTATTCTTGTGGTATTGTTAAGTAAACACCATTAAACTCTCTTCGTCTCGACGATGTTGGGTAATCACCATTACGTTAAACTCTGGTTTGACATATAGTTTACACTAGTACAACATGTTAGTAACTTGTATACATTTATCATGTTGGATATGAGCACAATTAAAACATTTTTCATTATTATGCTATGTATCAAACTTGTATACTAGCCAACATATTTGTTGATCATATTTTAATACATGTTGTAGGTTGATAGATGACGATGTGAAGAAACAAGTTAGGTTGGACTCAGATACACACCTAAACAGGTAACTATTCTATGTTTCATGTTATGTTTGCTACTCTTTTGATTGTATTTGTTTGAAATAATGTATTCATTTAGAATTTATGCAATTGAATTTAAATCATTGTCACATTTAGTATTATGATGCAATGAGCAATCTCGTTTTCGTCTCACTCTGATGTTTCCGCCATCGGTTGGGGTGTGATAGTGCCATACGGTACGGTGCTCTGGCTACAGGAGCTGATCCAGGCAAAATGTCGATTCTAAACTCGATTTGCCTATCCGGGGGTAGGCCTGGTAGATCTTCAGGAAAAAAATCAGGATACTCCGAGACGATTCGAATGTCTTCAATTTTCGGCTTTGCTCGTCAATGGTCACCTGTGCCATGTAAATGACACATCCTTTTTCAAACACCCCGATGCCTTGAGCAGAAAAGCTCCCTTGGGCAATCCATAGTGTTGATCTCTATGGATAGTGAGTATATCTCCAGATGGGGATTTAATTTCAATAAGTTTCTTATCGCAGGCAATGTGGGCTTGGTTATGAGATAACCAATCCATGCCTAAAACTATATCGAATCCCGTGAGATTCATAGGCAAGAGGTTAATAGGAATAGATTGATTCTTGATGGATATAGCGCATCCGTCAAGAATCGTGGAAGCTACTTCTATACTACCATCAGCCATTTCGACCTCATAAGTGACATCTAGAGTTCTTAAGGGTAGGTTTAGAAGTTTGCTAAACTTATGGTCAACGAAGCTTTTATCAGCTTCGGAATCAAATAAGACTAGCAAATATGTCATTTACGAGAAACATACCCGTAATGACTTTGGCATCATTCATTGCTTCCCTCGCAGTCAGCTGAAAGGCTTTAGCATTGCCTTTCTTAGCATCAACAGCCTTATTCTTGGCATCAGTTGCATACTTAGGGCAATGAGTCTTGATATGCCCTTTCTCGCCACACCCATAGCAGGTGGCGTTCTTCAGATCTTTGCACTCGTGGGATTTGTGGTCCATCTGCTTACAGATGCCACAACCCTTGGGTTGATTTAACAGGCATTTCCCAAAATGCCTTTTCCTGCAGGTTTTGCGCTTGGGCTTCGCCTCAACTGGCTTGGACTGGTTATAGTTTGAACCACCCTTGCCCTTTTTGGAATCCCTGGCATGAGTGTCATCATGTTTTCTCTTGTTATCACCATTGTCCGCTCTCACTCGTTTCTCATCCTTGGTAAGAGATAAAGCTAGATCCACAGCTAATCTAAATGTCACAGGCTTGAAGGATTTAACCATCCCCTTGATATCTGGAGCTAGTCCTCCATTGAATCACGTAATGCGCTTTGACTCGAGGTAATCAGATGAGGCACGAGTCTTGAGAGAGAGTTGTAATCAGATACATAAGCTCGACATTTGAGATTTTTCATTGTCAATTTGAGAAAGTCAGATTTAATTTTCTCCAACTCGCGAGGTGGGTAGTAAGTTTCGCGGATCAGTTCCATGAATTTGGGCCAGCTCAGGTTGTACAGTGCAACCTTGCCCGTGGATTGGATCAGTGCCTTCCACCAGGTTAACGCATCCTCCTTGAAGGATTGGGACACTTACTTGATAGTGTCTTTGATAACACAACCGCTTATATCAATCACAGTCTCCATCTCAACTAGCCATTTTAAAGCATCAATGGCCCCCTTTTTTTGCCTGTAAAGTCACGAGGCTTACATGAGACAAAATACTTATATGTGCACCTATCCTTAGAGCTATGGTGCTCAATGTTGACAATGTTCTTGATACTTTGCTCACTCTTATCTGTAGAGTAGTTAGTCTTTTCAGTTCTAGAATGAGGTTTGGAAACAGATTTATCCTTTAGTACTGATGGTTTCGCCCCTTTTAACTTAGCCATGTATTCGGCCATAGCCTTACCGAATTCCTCGGCGATTAAGGATCGAGGATTATTTTCTTCGTCCGAACAGTCCTGGTGATCAGAGTCGTCATTATCGTTCTTTTTAGATATATTGCCAGTAGTTCGGCTCACCATTTGATTCAGTCGGGAGCTCTATCACCATCAGTAAGTATTTGGGATATTAGCAGCAGATCAATAAAATAGAAAAGAAACTTTGAAATTGGAATTCATTAAATCGAGAGATTTCAAGACAATGTCCTATAAGGACTTTTGGAAATGAAATAAAACATTGTCCGTAAGTGGACTTTTGGAAAACAAAACATAATAAAGGAAAAAGTCGTCAGTCATCCTCTATTCCGTTATACACACTATTCCTCTTCCTGCTTGACCTCGTTTAGTGTTGGAGGTTTTAGTGATTCGTTAAAGCTTTCCAAGTGAGGAATAGTGGAGGTACTAGCGGTTTCCAATGATAGTGAATAGTATGGATCAGGAGTTATATCAAAGGAATAAAAGAAATAGTATCTGGTGATGAGGTTTAGCATCCTCGTATCAGGGTCATCAGCTCCAAATAGTGTAGTTCGCCATATGGAACTTCAAGCTTCCCAATCCGTGATCCATCATAGATTGTTTGCCTCATCTACGGCATCTCAGCGGAATTGTAAAATGTTCATAAAATCAATAACTAAATATAACGAGAAGAGTAGTCCTAGGTTTAGGTCTAGAACTAAGAGTAATCTTATGGAATCTACATTTGTGATATTTGAGTTTAGACACAAAATCTAGTGTCTAATTCACTCAAATTGTAGCTCTGATAGCAACCTATCACACCCTGATTTTCGGTGGGCCCGGATGGGTTCAGTCGTGATGGTTGGGTAGCAGTTACCGTAATTAAATAATAATAATGCAGCAGAAGTATTAAGAGTAAAAGTATTCATGACATTAAAAGTGTTCGAATATTCAAACTACAAAGATGTTCAAGTGTTCATATAACAACCCACAGGCAGGATCGAGATAAAATGAAGCTTAGAAATCAAAGGCCTTAAGCTAGGAGTTGTAAATTCCATAGCCTTTACATAGACGACCCGGATTCCCAGCCTAATATCAAGGTTTGGTACATGCATTTCAATCTTTTGAAAATACGTCAGCTTTTGCTGGTAAATAAAATTAACTGACTCATTTTGAAAATAGTTTTTCAAAAATGATTTTATACATATAGAAAACCCGTAGGTAATCATTTAATATTTCTTGGGATTTTGTCTTGTCACCAGATTTACATATTTGTCATTCACTGGAAACTAGATATCAAAGCCGGTCATTTTCAGTGCTATAATGATTAAGGTACACACCAAAGTTAAATAATGTGTCTTGCATTCAGTATGCCTACCCCGACATGTTATTCTGTATGGCCATAAAAGTTCATGAGCCAGGACGCCCGGGCACGGTACCAATAACCCCCAATTGTTTCAGTTATCAAATATAATAGATTAAACCGGGTTCTTACATTTATGAGAAATCATAGGCGGCTCATTTATGTAATACCCGCTCCAAGTATTCACCGTACCCCAAGTTTTCAAAGAAAATAAGTTAAGAGTATTTACCTTTTAGCTACCGATAACGATTTTCAAAAATATTAAAAAGTCATAAAGATAAAGTATTTAACTCAAGTCTGATTATCGGGGGGGGGGGGTCTATAGTCCGGAGTTAAAAAATTTAGCTATCTGTTAGAATGTATACAGGTCATAGGTTAGTTCCTTTGACACGACCCCTTTCGTAAGAATAAGATTAATTCGCTAGATTAAGCGTAGATTGATTAGAATGTGGTTTATACCTATCCGAGTGTGAGGACTCATTGGATAAAGGTTAATAAAACCAACATTCTGATTTGGAAAGATTTAGAAAGGTTTTGACCCGTTACGCCTAGTTTATGCGAACTAGGTTCGTATAACTAGTTATGCACATAAAGACGGGTTTTGAAGGTCGGATGGGCATACGACAAGTCTAAGTAGTAAAAATATATTTTTAGTTGAAATACATACTGTTACAAAGTCATATTTAAGTTTGGTTTAGTTTAAAATCATTCAATTAGCTCATTTGACCATAGAAGAACATTGTGGTCATTTTTAACAATATATTCACGACTTGTCATTAAACCCACAAACGGAATGACCATATGGTATAACTTTAGAGATTTATACTGAACAATATTATGGAACTAAAATAAGTTTAAAAAAGGTCTAAACGTTGAGCAAGCGGGTCAGAATCAAAAATCAAAGCAAAAGTCAAGTTGCTTGACTTTTGATATAGAATGAGACCCTAAGCCAATTTGGACATGTTGAGCACGGTATTTTTAATTTATATTAGTTATAAAACTTATATATATGACAAAACATCTGAGTTTTAAGTTATAGAACTCATTTATGCATTTTAGTCGAAAATTCAAATTTTACGTAATAGGCTCAACTTAACAATTCAACTAGTAAATGTAATAATCCAAAGGTATGATCACAGAGGGATCATACGACCGTTATTATGATCACGTAGGAAAGTTCGAATTGAACTTTACCTTGACCAAAATGGTCAGAAGACAAAGTCAAACAGAAAGTCAACTATTTGACTTTTAGCTTAAATAACTAATTAAAAATGAAATAGAATAAGGAGAAACACTTACTTGGAAATGTTTGAGCAGAAGAATACTGAGAGGGAGTCCTCTTGTCCAGAGGAATGCTCTAAGAAAGTTAGAGTAGAAGAAATGAGAATGAGCAAGAAACTGTGAGGATTCAAGTGGCTATTTACAGTTGAAGATGGCACACAAGATCAAGACAATTGTTCAGAGGCCTTCTGGGATGTTTGCAGGTGCTAATGAGGTGGCAAGGACTGAGCAAGAGTGGCCAACTTGCGAGATAGGTGGCAACATGGCAGAAGTCCTTGGGCTGCAAGCAAAACTGTCACCGATAGTCGCTTACGGACCGTAAGGGATAAGTGCTTACGGTCCGTAAGGACCTTAAGCGCGCAGTGATTTCAAACTAGCTTACGGACCATAAGGGGTTAGCCTTTGTGGTCCGTATAGAACCTCCAGAATCAAAATTTGGGATTTTTCACATTCAGTCCTTGGACTTTAGATCTCTGTCCAATTGGCACTTTTAGTCCCTCTCCTTCCTTGTAGTTCGGATTAGTTAGAGATCCGGGACGCGTCTCAGTTAACACCTAGTAATAATCTTTCTCTCCTTCCCAGAATCGGGATTAGTCGGAGATTCATAATGCGATTCAGTTAACGCTCAGTGTAGGTCCTTCCTCGTTCCGCATAATTAGGATTAGTTGGAGGTTTCTCCCTCCATGTAGTCGGGATTAGTTGGAGAATTGGACACGTGTCGTCACATAATTAGACGAAATTTTCGGGGTGTTACAAGTACCTCCTGAACTTGGTAACGTCCACCCAACTTTCCACGTGTCGAACTTGATAAAGTGTTTAGCTGATGAAAACCTCCACATCCCTCTTGACGAAATTCACATTGATGATTCTATGCAATTTGTCGAGAAAATGTGGAGCTTATGGACTGTGAAGTCAAGAAACTCAAGCGTAGTCGAATACCGATTTTTAAAGTTCGCTGGAAATCCAAACGTGGCCCAGAGTTTACTTGGGATCGAGAGGATCAAATGAAAGCAAAATACCCACATCTTTTCTCACAAGTCTCCTCTAATTAAATTTCGGGATGAAATTTCCTAAAGTAGCGGAGACTTTAACATTTGCAATTTTCAACCATTGTACAATTTGGATTGTTTTCGTATTTAATAAAATTCTATATTTTATTTACGAAATACGTAATCGTATGATCGAGCGAAACGATATTCACAACATATTCGAATCAAAATCCAAGTTACATGTGCCTTTATACCCTTCCTATAGCTTAAATTAGAAGTTAGAACGGTTAAAAATGGCAAACAAGTGATAATACAAGTTCGGGGGCTAAAACTGCCAAAAATAGAAACATATTTATCAAAAAGCCTTACGGACCGTATGACCTAAAGCCTAACGGTCCGTAAGGGGTGCCCAATACCAGAATTATTCTTGCTCACCAAGTTTTGCCATGTATACCCATCTTCTTCCACCTAGCACCGAATTTTCCACCATTTCTCTAGTTCGAAAAAAAGGAAGATGCACGGTACCCCCGACCGGGGAAGGGATCCCCCTTCCCAAGCTAACAACCCAACAACGTTGCCTGGCGGTGAAACCCCTACCAACCCGAGGGGCTGAAATATGTTTCGAACCCGTGACCTCGAGTGTCCTCGGACCGGTTTAAGATGGGGGTCGGTGGCCACTAGGCTGACACCCAATGGTTTTTCTCTGGTTCAAACACCTCATAAGACACTTGTAAACATCTAAGAATCAATGCTAACACTTGGCAAGATCTCATGAACTTGATACAAGTATAAATAGAGGTGATCTTATGCCTTTTCCACTTGCACCTTCAATCTTTCTTTCTCTCTTCTATTGGAGCTTGCTTCTGCTTATCAAGGCCTCCTACTGAAGTTCTAAGCTTTCCTTGAACACAAGTGTTCTTCCTTAGTCTTTTTCATTATTTTGGCTAATTATGAGCCAAAAGTCAAACAAATTGACTTTTTGTTTTACATATGGCTCTGACCATTTTGGTCAAGTCAAAGTTCAAGTTAAACTTTGCAACATGATCATAATAATGAAGGTGTTAATCCCTCACGATTACACCCTCTGATCATCACGTTTAGTAGGCGAAATGAGCATTTTACGAAGGAAGTGGTTTTGGGTATTAATACTTAAAGCTTTGACACCAAATCAGTTTAATAACATTATTAGACATATTTTAACATGTTTAGCTTGCCATTTCTAGTTTAGTGCTTATTCCTTAGTATAAAGTCGAGTGATTTGACTTCCTCTTTGACTTTCGAATCTGACCGGTTTGGTCAACTTTAGGATCCGACCAAGCCCATTTATATGACCATAGTAATATAGGGAATAACACTCTGAGGTTGTATCTTATGGTCATGTTGTTTGGTTAGTCAAATGGCGAGTCAACTATACATACTTTTAAAATGTTGAAAATGCCCTTTTGGCACAAAAATTAGTTTTAAACATATATGATAATTGTTTTGACTTATAAACTGATCATACAACATAAATAAAAGTGTTTTGACATATCAGACTCATCATAGGACTTATTCGACCATCCGAACCCGTAGTTACGCATACGATCCGTTAAAGTGAAGTAAAACCACTTTAACAAGTCGTAACGGGTCAAAACACTCCTAGACACTCTCTAATCAGAATGTAAGGTTTAACAAATAATATTACACGAGATCCTTTGCTCATTTGGTTTATAAATCTCATTCTATCCATTCTTTCATTTAAGTCACGATATACACTAACTTATAGTTATCCAAAATATTAGGAGATACTTGAAACCATTTGAGCATTGCATATACAATTAAACAAAGACATCTACACAATACATGTGAGTATATCATCCCCTCTTTTACATTTTCAAATGTTTTGGAGTGATTCATATGTGCCTATTACTATTTTCAAGGTTTCAAAATGATATGATTTATATACGCCGTACCTTATTCAATAAATTTCAAAACCGCTACATATGGCTTAAACTCAATGATTCCTAAACTTGTATGACTCTTGTTGGTGCATAATTGTATTCATGTCTAAAATACATTCATTAACTTTGTTCAAGCTGATCGGTAGTATGATATAGCGCTATAGGATTTGACACCCCATTCCCGCTTCCTAGGTTTATTTGGAAGTTTGATTAGGGAATGACAGAAACCGAATTACCCAAAATGGATATACCTTCGTGGTTATTCTATAACGTCAGCAAATAAGGCTTGAATGTATTACCAAACGACCACATTTGTTTATACAAAGTTTTTCCAATTAAGCCATACAACTTATCTTTTGTTGAATACTAAATGTTTTGTTCTCGATAACCAAAGTATATTTTATATATACTACAAGTTCTTTTATTAAAAACCAAAGTATTGCAATACTAATTATTTTCACAACAAAGCTTGATTACAAAACAAATTTTCATATCAACTTTTATAGCTGGCCAAAGTATTGCAAATATTAAACTTTTTGCCATATTCATAGCTACAAAACCTATGTTACTCACCAGCATTCAATGTTGACGTTATTTTCACATATGGTTCAGGTACTAATGTCACACCCCAACCGATGGCGAAAACATCAGGGTGCAAGCACTAAGCGTTCAGATTGCTCACAAGATTCCATAACACTAGTAATTTCAATATAGATTAAGTAGATTACATGCAAGATTGTCTAAAACATCCACATAACCATCAATAACACATACAACCACAATAGTCATTCTTTTCAAATTTCAGAATTTAACAAGGCGAGTTTCTAAGCATCAATCCTAGCTTGTTTTTCAATAGTTCCAGCACCTATCAGCCTGCAACATGTATTAAAATAGGGTTAGTACAAAAATGTATAGGCGAGTATACAAGTTTGAATAATAGCATAGTAGACTAAAACAACTCATATCCTTATGCAAGTCTAACAAAATAGTTTCAGCCATGCTAGTGTTTGCAGTCCAACAAGTGATAGCCCAAGTATCCCGATGCTTTGTTGTTTTCCCAAGTCTCAAGGAAAACTAGAATCTCTCTAACAATACCCCCGAGAATAATGGGGAGGTGCATCTCCTATAGCGCTACTATTGTTAAGGCGGAACTACACACCCTGGATTAAACGTTCACATAGCACAAATAGAATACAAGAATCACAAGTTTCACATACACATAGGATAGAGTTTAGTTTGCAAAAGTCTCAGGTATCGTAGTTTAATAGAATACATGTTACAACCCAAAGTTTAAAATCAAAAAGGGATCGAGTATACTCACAGTGATTGCTTAACAGATTAACTGTTATTGGATCAGAGGGAGCTCTTTAGGTTTAGCCTGATTAGATTACAACAAATAAGAGTCGGGCAGAATAACGAGATTGCGCAAAGTATCGGATCAGTCATCCTGATCGGATGGCTGTCCGATCGAATTGTCATCCGATTGGGATGACTAGTGTGAGTGTGTGACGGATGGCCACTCGATTGGATGGCTATCTGATCGGGTTGCCATTCGACTCAAGTGTTGGAAAGTTCTAAAGCTCGTTGTTACTTTCATCGGATGGTAGTGCGGTCGGATGGCTATCCAATCGGATTGCTATTCGACGATTTAAAAGATTTAAATATCCAAGTGTTAGGGTTCACGAGGCAAGTGTCACTCGATCGGATGGCGGCTCGATCGGATGGCTATCCGATCGGATTACCACTCGATCGGGTTGTCCTTGTCTCGTCCCTAACTTATGAAATTTCTAAGTTTCTGATTAAGCAATGATGATGTGGTACGCATTAAGACAACGGTAAACCCGTTAGTGCACAGCCAATCCGATCGGGTGGGAATCACCCCAGTCCGTTCAGTCGTCCATTCGCGACGGTGTTCATGTCAGAATTCATACTCCGGTCATCTTTTCTGGCAACAATCCTTCTCCAAACCAACTTTAGACTAATCCTTAAGTCTACAGCTCGTTTACATCCAGATCTCATCGTTTTTGGTAAAAGTCTTAAGAAAGATGAAGATAAATCTAGGTTTTAGCTTGAAAAGTTTAGATCTAGCATAGATTTAGTGTAACACGCATGAAATTCCTTAGATCTTGGCTAGAATGACGTCACACAACAGTTTGGTACAAACCGCCATGGTGACATCACCTTCAAGAGCTCAAATCTGAGATATTTCATGGTGAAAAGTGATATTTCAAAGGAGAATCTCGTAGAGAATGATGTGTAGATCAAAGATGTACAAGAATCTAGTGTAAAACGTACCGAAATCGCTAAGAAATGGAAGAAATGAGGAGTGTGTACGTCTGGTCGAGTGAGGCTGTGACATCAGTGAGAATGGTGATGTGACAGGCCTATTTATAGTGTGAGAAGGAGGGAAAGAGAGGTGGTGTGCACGGATCGGGTGGCAACTCGGTCAAGTGGCCGTCCGATCGGGTGGTCATCCGATCGGATTGCTACTCGGTCAATCCCATCTTTTCCGCTCAACCGTCTTTTATTCGTTTTGCGAGTTAGATTAAGCGTTGCGTATTATTAGGTAAAAGTATAACTAGATTATAGTATTAACACAAAAGATCTCAAAGTTTCATAGTTTCCACCAGTGACAAGACTCCAGTCCCTCGTTCAACCAAGTCTCAAGTTTCACGAGCCTCGAGAGTCAAGCACCAAAGTAGCAAGTATCTAGATTTAGACATTCAAAGTATCTAGAATTAGACATTCCAAGTATTGAGAATTAGGCATTCCAAGCATTTAGATTTAGACATTCCAAGTATTTAGATTTAGTCATTCCAAGTATCTAGTATATAGCATAAAATTTGCCAAGTATCAAAAAGTATCAATGACCACATAGTTTAGGGA
The DNA here is from genome assembly GCA_030545235.1 of Helianthus tuberosus. NCBI lineage: Eukaryota > Viridiplantae > Streptophyta > Magnoliopsida > Asterales > Asteraceae > Helianthus > Helianthus tuberosus. Next base: position 568,896 of record JARYGA010032181.1, read on the forward strand.
CTAAAATTGACAATGTCTAAAAGTCTAGGGACGCTGGTGTTACAGTCTCCCCTCTTTTAGGAGATTTCGTCCCCGAAATCTATGAAGAAGACTGCTCGAAGAGCTGCGGATATTTGGCCTTCATCTCACTTTTCAGTTCCCAAGTGAATTCAGCGCCACGCTTTCCTTCCCAACGAACCTTGACGATGGGAATTTTGCTGCGCCTCAGTCGCTTGACACCCTGATCCATGATTTCGACCGGTTTCTCCACAAAGTGTACGACTTCGTTTATTTGCAAGTCTTCAAGGGGAACCTGTAGTTCCTCGTCGGCTAGGCATTTACGTAGGTTGGATACGTAGAATACTGGATGCACATTCTTTAGTTTTTGTGGCAGGTCGAGTCTGTACGCCACCTTGCCAATCCTTTCGAGTATCCTAAAAGGACCCACATAGCGAGGAGCGAGCTTTCTCTTCTTACCAAAACGAACTACTCCCTTCCATGGAGATACCTTGAGAAGAACTCGGTAACCAACATCAAACTCTAGAGGCTTTCGCCTATTATCAGCATAGCTCTTTTGTCTGCTCCTAGCCTTGATCAAGTTATCACGGATTTGAAGAATCTTATCCGTCATCTCTTGAATGAGTTCAGGGCCAGTAAACTGCTTGTCACCAATCTCATGCCAGCTGAGAGGACATCTGCACTTGCGGCCATACAAAGCTTCGAAAGGAGCCATCTGAATACTCGAATGATAGCTCTTGTTGTACGAGAACTCAATCAATGGTAAATGTACATCCCAGTTACCACCAAAGTCGATGACACAAGAACGGAGCATATCTTCTAGGGTCTGAATAGTTTGCTCGGTCTGTCCAACCGTCTGAGGATGAAAGGCCGTGCTAAGATTCAAATGAGACCCCATAGCGGATTGAAAAGTTTGCCAAAGACGCGAAGTAAAACAAACCATCACGGTCTGAGATTATGAAGTGAGAGGAACGGCGATCTTAGGGAAGTCCAAGATGAATCGGCGGTAATAACCTGCCAAGCCTAGGAAGGAACGAATCTTAGATGCAGATTTAGGCGTACTCCAGTTCTTCACAACTTCGATTTTAGACGGGTCAACATGAATACCTTGCTTACTAACGACGTGACCAAGAAATTGCACTTCATTAATCCAAAACTCACAGTTAGAAAATTTAGCATACAAACGTTCACCACGTAGGAGTTCAAGCATCAAGCGTAAATGACGAGCATGATCAACTTTAGTTTTAGAATAAATGAGAATATCATCAATAAAGACTATCACTAAACGATCCAAATAGGGTTTACAAACACGATTCATGAGGTCCATGAACATGGCGGGTGCGTTGGTCAATCCAAAAGGCATGACCACGAACTCGTAGTGTCCATAACGAGTACGAAATGCAGTTTTGGGTACATCATCCTCAAGTACACGAAGCTGATGATAACCAGAACGGAGATCGATTTTCGAGAAACATGACACGCCTTGGAGTTGGTCAAATAGGTGATCAATACGGGGAAGAGGATAACGATTCTTAATGGTAAGCTTATTAAGTTCACGGTAGTTGATACACATACGAAACAAACCATCTTTCTTCTTGACGAATAACACCGGAGCACCCCACGGCGAGGTACTTGGATGAATGAATCCCTTGTCGAGTAGTTCTTGAAGCCGACTAGATAACTCTTGCATTTCGAAAGTTGCAAGACGATAGGGAGCCTTGGTGACAGGAGTCGCACCAGGTACGAGATCAATACAAAAATCAACAGATCTAGGAGGAGGAAGGCTAGGAAGATCCTCAGGAAAGACATCAGGGAAATCACACACTACTGGAACATCGCTTATGTCCTTCCCCTTGCCCTTTTGTTCCACCACATGGGCCGTATGCATCTGTTCGCTTGAGTGAATGACATCAGCCTTAGTCCTTTCGAAGGTCGGTCTCCATAAATATGCAAAATATCACCGGACGGAAGAGGTAAACGAACAAACTTCTCGTGACAAGCAATCTCGACATGATTCTTACGCAACCAGTCCATACCGATTATGACATCAAAACTACCCAGTCGCATGGGTATGAGATCTGTCACACCCCGACCACGTTAAAACAACAAACCGTGGCGGAAACGTCGGGGAGTGTCGTAACAGAATTATTGTTTCACAACCATGGATACAAAAAGTTTCGTTTTATTAGAATATTTACATTAACCTTGTCTTAAAACCAAAACCAACAAGTTACATATCGACTAATACTGTTATTATGTCACTAAGGCCTCGTCCAGATCCTATGTGACTCATGCATCCTAGCAATCAACATCAAGCAACATCACCTGAAACTATTTATGGTCGTCTCGCTAATAACATTCAAACCTTCATGACTCGACTATCTCGCTTATCGCATTAACAAACCACCAAAGGGTAAGTTAACTATCACAGATTCAGTCGTTACCCACATAACCCACACATAACCATGGGTGCAGTCTGATAACGGGATTTGTCAGATCCTATGGTACCATAACATAATACTGGTCGGTTCGGCCAAAATTAATGAATGTCATTCGTTATGTAACTACAACCAACAAGTTCGTTCACATTATCGAAATCGTTATTAGTTTAGTATAAACCATCTTAATCGTTTTTGAAACCATCGTTAAAATATCAAAATCGTTTTGATACATATGAATCACCCCAAAACAATTGAAAACAGTAAAATAGGGGAACTATGTACTCACATGAAGTGCAAAGTATCCTCAATCAATAGAACTTCAACAAACTCAAGTAAACCAAAGAAATCAAGCGACACCTCAATCGGAAGATCGGATAGAATGAGGTCCTGTAAACCAAATGAGTGTTGGAACTCATGTGATATGGTTTAACAAAGTCTACATTCTAGATAGGAACTTAACCTAAGTTCTTTTGACCCATTACGACCCATTAAGGTAGCTTACGTTACTTTAACGTGTCGTTCGCGCAAAGTGCGTTCGAGACGTCTAATTAGTCCTATGACAAGTATTATATGCCTAAACATGTTGCATAATCAATTAAGTGAAAAAAAGTTCATGTTACATATGCTTAATTACCAATTATGCATGAAAAGGGCATTTTGGTCATTTACCTAAGGCATATAAACTACCTATCATATAACTAATTAAACCTAAGTGACCATAAGGTATAACCTCGGAAGGTTATTCCCTATGCAACTATGGTCACTAAACATGTTTGGTCGGATCCTAATGATCGACCAAACGGGTCGAGTTCGAAAGTCTAAGCGGGTGTTTAGTCCGCTTGACTTACGACTCTACACAAGCACTAAACTAAAAGTGACGAGCTAAACATGCTAAAACATGTTTAGTTAAGTTGGAAAACAGGTTTTGGTATCAAAACAAATGGTTTTGATACCTAAAAGTAGTTTGGTTACAAAATACGCAAGAATACGCATTTTGACCGAAACTACGACTCGTCGCTACACCTAATCAACGTGGTAATCAGTAGGTATAGTCACTAGGGACTATAACCATCGTGATTACGCTCACGTTGCAAAGTTCAACGGAACTTTGTTTTGACCATTGACTGGTCAAAGCTTAAAGTCAAACTCTGTTTGACTTTCATGCTTGAAATACAAGAACAAGCAAGAAGAGGACTTACAAAGGGTCCAAGAAGGTGTTTTGATTCAAAGTTACTCGGGTATGAGGTGTTAAAATCTCAACTTAGAGCAGAAGTTGAATCAAGGTGTGAAAAACCCAAATGAGGAAGCTTGCTATTTATAGCAAGGTAAGATCAATAGGATCATTCCATGTGTTTAGAGGGTGTAATCTTGGCCATACATGTGGGTACATGGTATTAGAATACAATGGGGGTCGAAAACCAGCTCAAGGTTTTGCAAAAGTTACAAAAAAGACCCCCAAGTTCAATCCCATTGCTGAAAAATGCTGAAAATCAAGTTTTCTGCCCAGATAGGGTGCTCGCGTCGCGCCACGGCAGAGACAGATGCTGGTGGGGCAACGCCACCAGGTGCCAGTTCTAGAAAAGTTTGAAAAATGGCAGAAATGGTCCCTGCACATGTTTAAGGCCTTTTTCAATGCGTTTAAACCCCGTTAACCTCATTTAAAGGCTCTAAAATGAAGTTAAAGTATAGGGAACATGAAACATGCTCAAAAAAATCTCGGATGTTGGTTTTTTTGGTCGTACGGTTGCGTTATTCGGTTAATTACGACGGAAGTCGTAACGAACGCAAAAACGATCCAAATTACGCGACGAATGGTATTTTATCATGCCAATCACTAAAATAAAATATTTTAATGATTACATAAATTTTTGGATGTCCGGATATATTCAGAACGTAAAATATGCGCGAAAATGCAAACTTGTGCACTTTTTGACGCTTCTAGTCCCTATTGATCAATAAAGTTTATTTTAGCATACCGAACCCCTCAAAGCCTATTTCTAAGCTATTTAAAGGATATTTAGGGTATGTTTAAATTATGATCAAGTTCCAGAATGTTTGTTACTATACAAATCGATATAGTTTCACAGTTTAACACAATTAGTCCCTGTGATCGAACAAACTTGATTTCAACACACCAGACCATCCAAAACTTATTTCTAAGTTATGTGGAGGTTATTTAAGGTATGTTAAGCCTATGTCACTATTCCAGAGTGTTTGTTGTGTTAAACTGACTACGTTTACACACCAGTTTGCGTATAACCTTCCAGAAAGTGATTTAAAGCTTGAAATCGGAATCGAATCAAAAAGTAAAATCATCAAACACAAATAAACACATAATAACACCAAAACACATATAATAACACCAAAGCACATTGTTTTATTGATAATTGACATTGTTTTACATTATACGACGATTACAGAACACAGTTCTCATAAGATCAATAGAGAAGACGTGATCGTTAAGAGTCAAGGAACAATCACGCAAAATAGAATCAACGAGAATCGCCTTACCGTTGGCGACCTCGATAGAGAACGACTCAGGTAACTTGGAGCGTGTACAGTTTATCAAAGACTCAAATTCCACGGACACAAAACTTCTATCGGCACCGGTATCAAATAGAATCGAAGCATAAAGGTTATTGACGAGAAACATTCCATTCACCACATCGTTGTTGTTTCGAGCCTGGTTAGCATTGAGGTTGAATGCTCGTCCATGAGCGGCTGCTTGTTTCTCTTGGTTCAGCTGGGGGCAACGATTACGGAGATGAGTAGTGTCTCCACACTGAAAACAAGCTCGTACGGCGTTGACTGGTCCTGGATTCGGCGGAGGAGCTGGGAGAGCTGGTTGTGTTGCCTGAGCGGGAGCTTGCTGAGCGGGTTAAGCAGGATTAGCTTGATGACAGTAAGGAGTCGTGTGACCATAGCAATTGAAGTTGGTACACAAACGACATGCTGAGGTAGTAGGGTGATGAAAATTCCTGGATTCGGCGGAGGAGCTGGGAGAGCTGGTTGTGCTGCCTGAGCTGGAGCTTGCTGAGCGGGTTGAGCAGGATTAGCTTGACGACAGTAAGGAGTCGTGTGACCATAGCGATTGCGGTTGGTACAAAAACGAAATGCTGAGGTAGTAGGGTGATGAAAATTGCAAGTCGTACACTTGGGGTAAGACCCAGAGTACTGCTTCTTTACTTCAGGAGCAGCAGTGATTGGAGCAGCAGTAGTAGGAACAAGTTTAGCAGCAGGGTTTATAGTAGGAACAATAGCATTGCATCCCGAACCCTGAGATTTTTGCCTCTTGTTCTTGCTGCCACTTGGCTGCTGGGTAACTTGGTGTACAAACTTGGCAGGAGCGGAGTTAGCAAACTGCTTATCAGGAACACGGTTGTTGTTGAGACTAGCTACAAGATGGTAGACTTCTTCAATAGTTTCGAGCTGAGCTGCTTCAATAGAATCACGCATAGCAGGAGGTAGACCATTGATGTACTTGGTTATCATGCGTTTAGGGGTAGAAACCAAGTGAGGCACGATCAAGCTGAGCTGCTTGAAACGGGTAGTATAAGCCAGATTATCATCACCAATCTGCTTCAAGTGCCAAAACTCTTCTTCAAGCTTCAGTTGTTCATGAGGAGGGCAGAATTCAAGCATCATCAATTCTGGCACCTCAGCCCATGGAAGAGCATAGGCTTCTTCATTCGATCAGATGTTCCTCTCATTTGGCCACTACTCTAACGCTCTGCCTTGAAACATTCCCGTTGCACTCCTAGTCTTTAGTTGCTCTGGGCATTCGCTGTTAATGAAGGTAACCTCGATGTTGTCAAACCACTCTAGCATAGCAGTCACCCCATCATTGCCTATGAAAGACTTAGGGTTGCAAGAGACAAAATGTTTATAACTGAACTTGGTAGGCTTTTCTTTCTCTGTCTTAGATTCAGCAGAGGAGGGCGTAGTGTTCGATCCTTGGATCTCAGAGACGATCTTTGGCACGACTCGAGCGATCTGATCGGCCATGAAGGACATCATCTTTTTCTGAGACTTTTCCCTGGATCTCTTGAGAGTGTCGGAGAGCCTTCAAGAAGACATCCTAATCATCCAACAAGAGGATCGTATAAGTGTAGGTTCACATAGTCTCACAATATAATTTCACACATGATAGATTAAAGACTCAAGATTCAACGAGATTCACATAGTCTCACAATATAATTTCACACATGATAGATTAAAGACTCAAGATTCAACGAGATTCACATAGCTCACAATAGTTTTAACACCACAACCCACAACCTTCGCATGGCACGTTGTACGAAGTTTAGAAACATGTCGGAAACGCTTATATATAGGAAGTACCAGCGGCGTATCCACCACGCTTCGGGCGTATTGCTTCCGCCTCGTACTCGATGTCATGTTACGTGTCGTAAACACACTCAAAATCATTATCATGGATTCACATAATTTTCAATAGATTTTGATAGATTCGAATAGCCATCAATTATTTCATTAGACTTCAATAGACTTCAATAGATCCAATAGATTTCCATAGTTTTCAATAGATTCGCATAGATTAGTGTTAGCAATCCCAAACAACGAAATCCCGCATGGCACGTGCTACGAAAGTTTGGCGACATGACGGAAGCACTTATATATAGGATGTACCAGCGGCGTATCCACCATGCTTCAATCATGCCATGTCCGTCTCGTCATCGGTGTCATGCTTCATTAACCACGACATTAGAATTCATCACAAGCTCTCATAGATTGACCAAATAGATTCAACGTCATAGATTAACCCAAATAGACTTCACAACTTCACCCCGAGCCTACAAAACTACGAACTTCACTTAGCGCGTGGTACGAATGTTCGGTAACACGCCAGAAACACTTATTTATAGGAAGTACCAGCGGCGTATCCACCATGCTTCGGACATGCCACTTCCGCCTCGACTTCGGCTCTAGGGTAGGTTTCGTATTTTGTTTCTCAAAACAGCACATACATAGATTACACATGGATTTCACTAGAGTACTCACTAGATTACACATAGTTTTCAATAGATTACACAAATAGTTCTTCCATAGTCTTAGAATTCAACAATATCAATGTCGATTCGTAGAAACTATGTCTCGCATGGCATTTGGTATGAAAGTTAGTAACATGTCAGAAACACTTATATATAGGAAGTACCTGCGGCGTATCCACCATATTTCGGACACGTCACCTTCCCCCGTATTCCATGACATGATACATCTAGTGCCTTACAACTACAATACCACATAGATTGATCAGATAGATTAACACTGTAGATAAACTTCTTAAATTTAGTTTGATCCTGAGAGATTAGAATTTAGGCTTTAGATTGCGGACATACGTGCGATTTGTTATAAAGAGCTTCAAAATAAACAAAGAATTTAGATAAACGAAGAATCGAGTTTAACACCATATGTAAAATCGAGGTAGCATAATAGATGGGCTTATAAAACAATGAGTGTTCCGGGTAGAGGAACGGTGACTAACCAAAGTGATTCGAACCCCTTTCGAATTGAGGTAACGTGGCTTGACTTACTTAGACAAATACGTCATCGATGTTAGGCCTACGATATTCGTCCTTTTGGTCATTTCACGTCCCTAATTGAATGGAAGTTTCGATACTTTGGCGAGACATGAAAACATCAAAGAGTGGGACTAGTCATCAAGGTCTGAGTTTCACCTCTATCTTGACAACATTGTACCCTAATAGCGTTGGTACTTATCCGCAGACAAGACCTACTAGGATAGTATGGAGATTTTCCATCAAGGTTCGGATGTCACTCCTGACTTGAGGGCAAACCTCGTGCAAAATACAAACAGGAAAAGCGTTTCCAAAGTACTAAGTGTATATTGTGTCAGCCTTAGGAAAGGCATTGGAAACTTAGCAGGAAAGTATGCTGCTAGGAAGCAGATACGGTAGAATACATAAGTCTTAAACAACAAATAAGAGTCAAGATTCCTAGAACTATAGACTAGGGCAAGTATTCCAACTTATCCTAATTCCCTATAGTTAGGGCTCTGATACCAATTTGTCACACCCCAACTGATGGCGGAAACATCGGGGTGCGAGCACTAAGCGTTCAGATTGCTCACAAGATTCCATAACACTAGTAATTCCAATATAGATTAAGTAGATTACATGCAAGATTGTCTAAAACATCCACATAACCATCAATACCACATACAACCACAATAGTCATTCTTTTCAAATTTCAGAATTTAACTAGGCGAGTTTCTAAGCATCAATCCTAGCTTGTTTTTCCATAGTTCCAGCACCTATCAGCCTGCAACATGTATTAAAATAGGGTCAGTACAAAAATGGACCGGCGAGTATACAAGTTTGAATAATAGCATAGTAGACTAAAACAACTCATATCCTTATGAAAGTGTAACAAAATAGTTTCAGCCATGCAAGTGTTTGCAGTCCAACAAGTGATAGCCCAAGTATCCCAATGCTTTGTTATTTTCCCAAGTCTCAAGGAAAACTAGAATCCTCCTAACAATACCCCCGAGAATAATGGGGAGGTGCATCTCCTATAGCGCTACTATTGTTAAGGCGGAACTACACACCCTGGATTAAACATTCACATAGCACAAATAGAATACAAGAATCACAAGTTTCACATACACATAGGATAGAGTTTAGTTTACAAAAGTCTCAGGTATCATAGTTTAATAGAATACATGTTACATCCCAAGTTTAAAATCAAAAGGGATCGAGTATACTAACACTGATTGCTTAACAGATTAACTGTTATTGGATCAAAGGGAGCTCTTTAGGTTTAGCCTGATGATATTACAACAGATAAGAGTCGGGCATAATAATGAGATTGCGCAAAGTGTCGGATCAGTCATCCTGATCGGATGGCTGTCCGATCGGATGGCTATCCGATCGGATTGTCATCCGATTGGGATGACTAGTGTGAGTGTGTGACGGATGGTCACTCGAGTGAATGGCTATCCGATCGGGTTGCCATTCGACTCAAGTGTTGGAAAGTTCTAAAGCTCGTTGTTACTTTAATCGGATGGTAGTCCGGTCGGATGGCTATCCGATCGGATTGCCATTCGACGATTTAAAAGATTTAAATATCCAAGTGTTAGAGTTCACGAGGCAAGTGTCACTTGATCAGATGGCGGCTCGATCGGATGGCTATCCGATCGGATTGCCACTCGATCGGGTTGTCCTTGTCCCGTCCCTAACTTGTGAAATTTCTAAGTTTTTGATTAAGCAATGATGATGTGGTACGCATTAAGACAACAGTAAACCCATCAGTGCACAGTCAATCTGATCGGGTAGGAATCACCCCAGTCCGTTCAGTCGTCCGTTCACGACGGTGTTCATGTCAGAATTCATACTCCGGTCATCTTTTCCGGCAACAATCCTTCTCCAAACAAACTTTAGACTAATCCTTAAGTCTACAGCTCGTTTACATCCAGATCTCACCGTTTTTGGTAAAAGTCTTAAGAAAGATGAAGATATATATAGGTTTTAGCTTGAAAAGTTTAGATCTAGCATAGATTTAGTGTAACACGCATGAAATTCCTTAGATCTGGGCTAGATCTTGGCTAGAATGATGTCACACAACAGTTTGGTACACACCGCCATGGTGACATCACCTTCAAGAGCTCAAATCCGAGATATTTCATGGTGAAAAGTGAGATTTCAATGGAGAATCTCGTAGAGAATGATGTGTAGATCAAAGATGTACAAGAATCTAGTGTAAAAGTTACCGAAATCGCTAAGAAATGGAAGAAATGAGGAGTGTGTGCGTCTGGTCGAGTGAGGCTGTCACATCAGTGAGAATGGTGATGTGACATGCCTATTTATAGTGTGAGAATGAGGGAAAGAGAGGCGGTGCGCACGGATCGGGTGGCAACTCGGTCGAGTGGCCATCCGATCGGGTGGTCATCTGATCGGATGGCTATCCGATCGGATGGTTATCCGATCGGATTGCCACTCGGTCAATCCCATCTTTTTCGCTCAACCGTCTTTGATTCATTTTGCGAGTTAGATTAAGCGTTGTGTATTATTGGGTAAAAGTATAACTAGATTATAGTATTAACACAAATGATCTCAAAGTGTCATAGTTTCCGCCAATGACAGGACTCCAGTCCCTCGTTCAACCCAGTCTCAAGTTTCACGAGCCTCGAGAGTCAAGCACCAAAGTAGCAAGTATCTAGATTTAGACATTCCAAGTATCTTTAATTAGACATTCCAAGTATCTAGAATTAGGCATTCCAAGCATTTAGATTTAGACATTCCAATTATTTAGATTTAGTCATTCCAAGTATCTAGTATATAGCATAAAATTTGCCAAGTATCAAAATGTATCAATGACCATGTGACATCTGTGTATTTTTAACCCTTGTACTGTTCCGAACAACTTTGTGTTTAATGAAATATGACGTTTTAATTTCAATATTTGTTTAATTATTTGTGACATTAGTACGTTTTCAATCATTGTTCAATTCCGAACTCTCAAACCTGTTCTGGAAGTGAAATCATAAACCGTTACGTAAACATAATCAGTTTAACGCGACGTACACTCCGGAACTGTGACATAAGCCAAACATACCCTAAATACCCTTTAAATAACTTAGAAATAAGTTTCGAAGGATTCGGTATGGCAAAAACATGTTTATTAAAACTTTAGAACTATTTGCGACAAAACTGCGAAACGAACGTTGATGACCGCCCGGATAATATTTAAATCCTAAAAATATTCTGTTATGATTAAAATTTTATTTTTAATCATGTTCGTATTGAAAAATAAATTAAAACGCTTAAAAACGTTATTTTTCAAAGTTTAAGCGCGTACCGCGTGTTACTGCGCAACACAGTGCTTATACAGCGAAACGCAGACAACGCAGCCAGTCTCGGCAAATGAAATTTTATTTCTGTAATATTTTGGCGAGTTTATTTTTATAGAATAATAAGAATAATTTAGAACGCCATAAACCGGGGTTTAAACACTAGATAAAATACCCGGTATCCAGTTAAATACATGTTTATATCTATTTTTACCATCAAAAAATTACACTTTACCCCCCCCCCCTATATTTGTTCACGGTCACATGGAGGGTGACCCCACCACAATCTTGCCAAGATCTCTCAAAATTCTATTTGATCTTTGTTTGGACAAGTGTGATGCATGCCTTCTTTCCCATATCTTCCAAAATCCTTATATATCTTCCAAAGATCACAGCACCATCTTCGCTCAATCTTTCCTCTCTCTCCTCCCTCCCAAAACCGTAACCCCCTTCTCTCTCCCATCTTCATCTTCTTCAACCTTGTTCTTGAGAATCCAACTCCATTTCAAGCATATTTCAAGTTGGTGTGAAGATCCAAAGGAGTTTCCAAGGTGCTTTCAAGTGATTTCAAGCTCCATATCATCAAAATCTCATCCAAAAACTTACTTGAATCTTGAAGGTATAAAGTTTATGTTTAAATCATACACTTGATTCTTGGTTGTTCTTGATGATTGGAAGTTTTTCTTGAATCTTGGAACTTTTCACAAACTTGAAATCTAAAAAGAAAATGGGTCTTGATACAAAATAAAAATGGTGATATATATGTGTGTATAAAACCGTATATATATATATATGTATGTGTATGAGATTTGAGCTTGATCTTTGGTAAATACTTGTTTAAGTTGTTGCTTGTTCTTGAATGATAGTTAAAATGCAAGTGTTTGATGATTTGTGTAAGACATGATAAATGTTCAAACAAATCAGTAAATAAACATGAATAAATTACGTATTTGATGCATTTTTATACATATGAAATGATGATAATATGATAGTGTGCTTTAGACACTTGTACATGAGAATACATGTTGATTTAAAGTTCAAGAAATGGTAAAAAAAATGATTGTATGACAAAAATGATTTAGAACAGATTATAAACACTAAAAATAACATTATTTGGTATATTATAATGGCATGAAACTTTGTCATAGGTTTGATAGCTTTGCATGTTGTACATATAGCTTAGAAAGTGGTAAAATATGTGAAATTTACATGATTTATGTGCTTTATTTGAGACCTGCACTATCATGAGGATAACCACTATTTTATTCAGTAAATAACATGGGTTATGTTCAAATATCAAGTCGTTTCGATTCGGGATGGTTAGGGTAACGTTTAATGCAAAACTATGCGGTAAAACGGTTAAAAATCTGCTTTTCGGAGGATTTTTACAAAAATGTTTTAGATCAGTAAATAAACTGATATTTTTGATATAAAAATAAGTATTTTAACTTATATTAAGTTTGCTTGGTGTTTGATTAGTCATACGTGACTTCCGGCGCCCAAAAACGTTACCGAATCGCTAAAATACGTGTTTTTCAACATACACTATAATGGGTTGTTCATGGGTATATTTTATGTGTTACAATGTGATATGTGTTTTATAATATGTGTATGATGACATGTTAATACTTGACAAGATTATGCGTATTACGTTATTATTAGTATGTTACATTTGAGTATATATATTACGACGCGCAAATCGTAGATATATTGCTTATAACATGATGAGGGTCACCAATAAAATCGTTCAAGTCGCAAAGTTTTTTAAAATATATATGAACTCATATATATATATATATATATATATATATACACCAATATAATCAAAAATATTAACTTTTCGAAAAGATCTCAAAGTTATGTGAAAATTCTAAGTATCGGAGAAACTTATGTATTTTTGTGGGTTTTTTATTATTAAATCGTTCTTATTTAATTTAGGATGAATAAACAATTTGAGGGATTGTGTTAACATATAAAAACGCACCCAAAGGTGAGTACATAGTCCCCTCTTTTACTGCTTTCAAATGTTTTGGGGTGAAACATGTGTACCTATTCGATATTTTCATGAGTTCAATTATATGATTATACATGATAGTACTTATCTTTTGACAAATTGATTGATTATCTATGGTTCAAACACTAATATTCAAAGATTATAAAATTAATTGTTGGGTTGTACTTATTTTATACATTCACCAAACCGATTGGTAGTACGATATAGCGCTATAGGACTAGACACCCCATTCCTGTTGTATGGAATGTCAGAAACCGAATTATATCCAAATAGAAATTGCCTTTGTGTTATTTCTATAGTCTCTAAGGTGTAGTTTGATACACTAAGGTTTGAATGAATTCTAAATCACATTTTCATTTGTATATTTTGATATACTTGCAAAGTATAGTTTGATATGCTCTCATATGTGATATTATTTACCAAAGTATAATTTGATATACTATGTACAAATCCAACATATATTTTGTTATTTACTAAAACATAGTTGATATGTTATTTACAAAACCAAAGTATACTTATGATATACTACCGAAAACTATTATTTTAACAACTAAAGTATATTTGATATACTATTTGTTTAACTGTTTTGAAACTAAAATATATTTTAATATATTACTTATCCGTCTTTCTTAAAACCAAGGTATATTTTTATAAATGCTACAAACTCATTTTTAGTTGGTTATTCATTTCATTATTGCATTATTCTTTTATATCATCTGATTTCTTATCACTTTTTGTATGAAATATAAAAGAAAATATTTTAAGGCTCATGACTACTTTTGTTAAACATTTCTTTAAACATTCAAAGTCATGAATCCTCAACACAAAACCTATGTTACTCACATGCATTTTTATACTGACGTATTTACTTTCACATATGTTTCAGGTTTTATTTCGTGACGACTGTTGATAGCTTTACATAGGATGGACATGGGCCTTAGTAATTATAAAAAAACATGAACGGCAATTGTACTGTTTGTTGATCTAATTCCAAGACAATGTAACTTATTATGTAATAAAACAATATTCTAAATTCCATGTGTTGTGAAACAATGATTCTGTTACGACACCCCTCGACGTTTCCGTCACGATTTGTTGTTTTACGTGGTCGGGGTGTGACAGAAAAGTTGGTATCAGAGCTCATGGTTATAGGGAATTAGGTTATTAGTAAAATTTTGACCTAGACTATAACCTTTCTAGGACCCTAACATAAGTTACCTTGTGTTTAGATCTTAAAACAATACTATCACCTATCCTTAGGTGATTACCAAAACAAGTACACAAATATCAGTTCCATTTGAAAAATCAATCATCTATCCTTAGATGATTTATTTTTAGGCTTCATGCCTTTAAAGTTTTCAAATCTCGTAAAGTTTGGGTCTTATAGTGTGAACACGTGCAATCTGGAAGGGTGGATGCCTGTATCCTGAGTTTTTTGTCTAAGGCTAGAGTGTTCGTACAAATCCACATAATTGGACCAGTCACTCTTACCTGGGAATTCTTGGGATGAGTGTCCACTTATAGGCTAAAGCAGGTCTTCGCGATACATTATATTGACCCATTTACTTTGATTAGTCAATGCGTGTCATTTGTTTTGTTCAAGGTAACGAACGAATGATCGCCTTCCTTGTGTTTTGTCGTTGCTTTCAATACCCCATTTGTTTTTCCCAATAGTCAACCTCACTCGTTTCTCATGTTTCCTTGTCCTTTTTAGACAATGCCTCCTCGACGAGATGCACAACCTCTAACCAACGAAGAAGTAGCAGCCCTTGTTTCTCAGCAAATGGCTGTTGTGCTTCCGGGCATGGTAACCCAGATCCATCAGTTATACAACAACAATAACAACAACAATGCTCAGTGTAGTTTCAAAACCTTCAATTCTGCTAAACCTTTGAAGTTTTCTGGGTCTCAAGGAGCAACCGCACTCCTGCAATGGTTTGAAATTTGGAGAGCACATTCAGGCATGTGCAATGTCCGAATGAGCGTAAGGTTGAGTTTGCATCCAGTATGTTTGAGAAGCGTGCTCTTACATGGTGGAACGGGGTGATGCGTGATAGGGGTGCCGATGTGGCACTAGCTCAAACTTGGGAGGAGCTTCGAGCTCTAATGATGAAGGAGTTCCATCCTCGTCATGAGCTTAGAGCATTGAAAAGAGAATTCGACGATTTGAAGCAAGACAGTGGTGAACATCGAGCCTATACTGATCGTTATGAGGAGCTGAGCCTGTTATGTCCTGCTATGGTTACGCCTGTGGAGAAGGCGATTGAAAAGTACATTGATGGTCTTCCTGGCTTAGTTCAGGATATCGTTACTGGCAGCAACCCTACTACCGTCAGACAGGCCATAGAACTGTCTGCCACCCTGACTGAATCCCATATCAGGAAGGGTAAGCTTTCTCGAAAGGGTGACCCAAGACCATCTGACAAGACTGCTCAAGATGAACTGAAGGAAAAACAGGTCGAGACGCCCAAGAAGAAGAAGCGCAAGGCTTCTCAAAATTGTGCCATAACTGCTCAGAACAATCAGGTTGCACCAAACCAGCCAGCCCATACTTGTAAAAGGCAAAATTATGTTGGTACCGCACCTTTGTGCAACAAATGCAACCATCATCATCTGGAGCAAGTGCAGTGTCATAAATGTACCCACTGCGGGCGATTGGGACATTTGGTCAATACCTGCCGTTATGCTAACCAATCTACTACAAATCCTGTTGATGCTCAAGCACAGTTCCCACCTGGGTCGTGTTATAACTGTGGTGACCTTACTCACTACCGAAACAATTGCCCAAGACTTGTTAATGCAAATCCAGCGCGTGGATGAGTGCTCAACATAAACGAGGCAAACGTGAACGACAATGCAGCAGTGAACAATTAGTCTTTTGTATTTCTTTGTTTGTTATCCTTTGATGTTTGGAACAATTCAGCTGTTATATATAAATAAAATTTGTTGTTTCAATTTTATTTTACGAAACTGATACGATTGTGTGTATGTTTAGTACAACCCCATGATGCCGACCCAAAGACAAACTACTCGTGTGGTTCTGTCGTTTTTATGATCACTTGTGATCTCCCCAAAAATTTTAATACTCGTTTCTTTTAAGAAACAAAGCCGAATTCCTATTATGATATTCCTATCTTCATAGTTAGATTCCTAAAGATGTTTAAAGTGCCAAATGAAATCCACGAATTGGATTCCTGGTGTGCTTTAAATGCATGTGCACAAATCAACAACAAATTAACAAAATCAAGTTAAACAATTATGTGATTATATGCTTATGTGCTTTCTTATATGTTATGTGTTATTGTGTGATCTGAATATTCATTATCCAAAATCCTCATAGAATCTTCCATATCTTCATATGAGGGATTCATAGTAGGATATCCAAAGGTACGACTTTAAATCCTTAATGGGCTTCTACGTAATAGTTAAGACCCTTGGATTATGAAGTACTTGGACCCCTTGAGTGGTCTAGTTAAAACGATTGATTCAAAATTCTGGTTAGAAATATCATGTGATGATATAGCTGAAAAGATCCCTTAAGTGGTCTATCTAAGGGGATCGTACGACGGTCTAGTTAAGGAGATCATGTGTTGATCTAGTTAAAAAGATCGTTCGTTGATCTAGTTAAAAAGATCCTTTGGTGGTCTAGTCAAGTCACTTCATGTTTATTCGATTGACTTTTCCCTACGCATTATGAAATGAATTGTGCGGACCATGCAAGGAATTACGTAATTATGGATGCATACATAATTATGGAATTCAGTGCATAGAAACCACAACAAGTTTTACCATGTTTTAAGACCTATAGTGATGAGAATAACGAAACGGGAACAATGTAGAAAAGGGCATGGTGGATACGCCACTGGTACTTCCTATATATAAGTGTTCCTTATTACATTGTGAACGTAGCATTATTTAAGTTACTAGAAGTCCTGAACCTTGACCAATGTCATTTTCTTTTTCACTCTCCAATTCCGATTTCAAACACACACAAGTTTCCTATGACAGTCTTCATAAGAAACGTTCTTCTGTCCATAGTTCGAAACTCCATGTTTTGTTACTACAAGGACTTCACTTTGACGGTTGACAAATTCGCTAAGAATCCAAACATGGCCCAGAGTTTTACATAGGGTTCGAGGGATTTATTCGAAAGCGAAACCATCACAGTTGCCTTCAGAAGTTTCCTCTAATTAAATTTCGGGACGAAATTTCCAAAAGTAGGGGAGACTGTGACATCTGTGTATTTTTAACCCTAGTACTGTTCCGAACAAATTTGTGTTTAATGAAATATGACGTTTTAATTTCAATATTTGTTTAATTATTTGTGACATTAGTACGTTTTCAATCATTGTTCAATTCCGAACTCTCAAACTTGTTCTGGAAGTGAAATCATAAACCGTTACGTAAACATAATCAGTTTAACGCGACGTACACTCCGGAACTGTGACATAAGCCAAACATACCCTAAATACCCTTTACATAACTTAGAAATAAGTTTCGAAGGTTTCGGTATGGCAAAAACATGTTTATTCGAACTTTAGAACTATTTGTGACAAAACTGCGAAACGAACGTTGGTGACCGCCCGGATAATATTTAAATCCTAAAAATATTCTGTTATGATTAAAATTTTATTTTTAATCATGTTCGTATTGAAAAATAAATTAAAATGCTTAAAAACGTTATTTTTCAAAGTTTAAGCGTGTACCGCGTGTTACTGCGCAACACAGTGCTTATACTGTGAAACGCAGACAACGCAGCCAGTCTAGGCAACTGAAATTTTATTTCAGTATTATTTTGGCGAGTTTATTTTTATAGAATAATAAAAATAATTTAGAACGCCATAAACCGGGTTTAAACGCTAGATAAAATACCCGGTATCCAGTTAAATACCTGTTTATATCTATTTTTACCATCAAAAAATTACACTTTACCCCCCCCCCCTGTATTTGTTCACGGTCACATGGAGGGTGACCCCACCACAGTCTTGCCAAGATCTCTCAAAATTCTATTTGATCTTTGTTTGGACAAGTGTGATGCATGCCTTCTTTCCCATATCTTCCAAAATCCTTATATATCTTCCAAAGATCACAACACCATCTTCACTCAATCTTTCCTCTCTCTCCTCCCTCCCAAAATCGTAACCCCCTTCTCTCTCCCATCTTCATCTTCTTCAACCTTGTTCTTGATAATCCAACTCCATTTCAAGCATATTTCAAGTTGGTGTGAAGATCCAAAAGAGTTTCCAAGGTGCTTTCAAGTGATTTCAAGCTCCATATCATCAAAATATCATCCAAAAGCTTACTTGAATCTTGAAGGTATAAAGTTTATGTTTAAATCATACACTTGATTCTTGGTTGTTCTTGATGATTGGAAGTTTCTCTTGAATCTTGGAATTTTTCACAAACTTGAAATCTAAAAAGAAAATGGGTCTTGATACAAAATAAAAATGGTGATATATATGTGTGTATAAAACCGTATATATATATATATATATGTATGTATATATATATATATGTATGTGTATGATATTTGAGCTTGATCTTTGGAAAATACTTATTTAAGTTGTTGCTTGTTCTTGAATGATAGTTAAAATGCAAGTGTTTGATGATTTGTGTAAGACATGATAAATTTTCAAACAAATCAGTAAATAAACATGAATAAATTACATATTTGATGCATTTTTATACATATGAAATGATGATAATATGATAGTGTGCTTTAGACACTTGTACATGAGAATACATGTTGATTTAAAGCTCAAGAAATGGTAAAAAAATGATTGTATGATAAAAATGATTTAGAACAGATTATAAACACTAAAATAACATTATTTGGTATATTATAATGGCATGAAACTTTGTCATAGGTTTGATAGCTTTGCATGTTGTACATATAGCTTAGAAAGTGGTAAAATATGTGAAATTTGCATGATTTATGTGCTTTATTTGAGAGCTGCACTATCATGAGTATAACCACTATTTTATTCAGTAAATAACATGGGTTATGTTAAAATATCAAGTCATTTCGATTTGGGATGGTTAGGGGAACGTTTAATGCAAAACTATGCGGTAAAACGGTTAAAAATCGGCTTTTCGAAGGATTTTTACAAAACTATTTTAGATCAGTAAATAAACTGATATTTTTGATATAAAAATAAGTATTTTAACTTATATTAAGTTTACTTGGTGTTTGGTTAGTCATACATGACTTCCGGCGCCCAAAAACGTTACCGAATCGCTAAAATACGTGTTTTTCAACATACACTATAATGGGTTGTTAATGGGTATATTTTATGTGTTACAATGTGATATGTGTTTTATAATATGTGTATGATGAGATGTTAATACTTGACAATGTTATGCGTATTACGTTATTATTAGTATGTTACATTTGAGTATATATATTACGACGCGCAAATCGTAGATATATTGCTTATAACATGATGAGGGTCACCAATAAAATCGTTCAAGTCGCAAAGTTTTTTAATATATATATGAACTCATATATATATATATATATATATATATATATATATAAATACACCAATATAATCAAAAATAATAACTTTTCAAAAAGATCTCAAAGTTATGTGAAAATTCTAAGTATCGGAGAAACTTATGTATTTTTGTGGGTTTTTTATTATTAAATCGTTCTTATTTAATTTAGGACGAATAAACAATTTGAGGGATTGTGTTAACATATAAAAAACGCACCCAAAGGTGAGTACACAGTCCCCTCTTTTACTGCTTTCAAATGTTTTGGGGTGAAACATGTGTACCTATTCGATATTTTCATGAGTTCAATTATATGATTATACATGATAGTACTTATCTTTTGACAAATTGATTGATTATCTATGGTTCAAACACTAATATTCAAAGATTATAAAATTAATTGTTGGGTTGTACTTATTTTATACATTCACCAAACCGATTGGTAGTACGATATAGCGCTATAGGACTAGACACCCCATTCCTGTTGTATGGAATGTCAGAAACCGAATTTTATCCAAATAGAAATTGCCTTTGTGGTATTTCTATAGTCTCTAAGGTGTAGTTTGATACACTAAGGTTTGAATGAATTCTAAATCACATTTTCATTTGTATATTTTGATATACTTGCAAAGTATAGTTTGATATGCTCTCATATGTGATATTATTTACCAAAGTATAATTTGATATACTATGTACAAATCCAACATATATTTTGTTATTTACTAAAACATAGTTGATATGTTATTTACAAAAGCAAAGTATACTTATGTTATACTACCGAAAACTATTATTTTAACAACTAAAGTATATTTGATATACTCTCTGTTTAACTGTTTTGAAACTAAAATATATTTTAATATATTACTTATCCAACTTTCTTAAAACCAAGGTATATTTTTATATATGCTACAAACTCATTTTTAGTTGGTTATTCATTTCATTATTGCATTATTCTTTTATATCATCTGATTTCTTATCACTTTTTGTATGAAATATAAAAGAAAATATTTTAAGGCTCATGACTACTTTTGTTAAACATTTCTTTAAACATTCAAAGTCATGAATCCTCAACACAAAACCTATGTTACTCACATGCATTTTTATGCTGACGTATTTACTTTCACATATGTTTCAGGTTTTATTTCGTGACGACTGTTGATAGCTTTACATAGGATGGACATGGGCCTTAGTAATTATAAAAAAAATGAACGGCAATTGTATTGTTTGTTGATCTAATTCCAAGACAATGTAACTTATTATGTAATAAAAAATATTCTAAATTCCATGTGTTGTGAAACAATGATTCTGTTACGACACCCCCCGACGTTTCCGCCATGATTTGTTGTTTTACGTGGTCGGGGTGTGACAGACCACATTGTTTAGGGACTAAAATTGACAATGTCTAAAAGTCTAGGGACGCAGGTGTTACAACTAATGCAAGATCAAGTATGCTACACTTAGGATCTGAACTCGGGTCTTAGTTGCTTAAAATAAAGAACAAGACATTTGTAGTTGTTTGTGTATTACTTATATTTCAAAGACAATGTAATTTATTAATTCAATAAAACAAAACTTTGAATACCACTTGTGCGAAACCAATTTTTGTAACGTGATACCCCGATGTTTCCGCCGCGGGTTGTGTTATATGCGGTAGGGGTTTTACATTCTGGGCTCAGACCTTGGACTCCATACCCATCCACCTGAATTCTAGAGCCATCTTTTCTAAAAATCTCCACATCACTTAAGTCTTTCATTGCTTTCCATTTCACAATCTTTGGGCTAGGGAGATTATGAGGCAACTCTAAGACTTCAGTGGTAGCCATTAATTGAAGTGATAGATTTTTTGGATCTTTTTTTGTAGATACCTCCAATGCATTGAATTTCAAGTTGTCAATAAGATTAAGATTTTTAGATTTTAGCTTACTAGCCTGGACAGTTGTAACATCCTGAGTCTTCTTGTCAATAAAATCCAAATGTCCTAAATAAATCGTAATTGAAACCCCAAACACGTATGACGAAAACTAGCACGAAAAACAACAAAACCCAGTTTTGGGTCTCGTCACGCTATGCGACGACATTGGCAGAAGACGGTCGCGTGACGCGACGCCTCTATTTTCGACAGAAGACACGTGCAGCCACGTGGCAGTCCTATGTGGTGACTCATGCCACCTATACCCTAATCTACCCCCGTCGCGCTACGCGACGGTGATGGTAAAGATTGGACACGTAACGCGACGGGACTGAATTACAGCTATAAATTGAGCGAGAATTGGACAATTCAACTTGTTCATTTCCTTTCTTTCTCTCTAGACTTATTGTCCTAATACCCAAAAACTCTAAACCCTCGAAACTCTACTCCGTAGAAAGCATACTAAACCCTAATCAATGAAACGACACCCTCTCCAATTGATCTGAAACCAATCGACGGATGTTTAAGTGCTTCCTAAATAACGATTGATCTGAAACCAGTCCTATGTGGCTATACTTTGCCATCTACATTGAGGTTTTGATCTCATGATTGTCGTTAAAGTTTGATTCCATTTTTACACTTATGCGTATTGTGCTCTGTTAAATTAGATGCTTAGTTATCAGAAGGCATAGAACTAAGACTACAGACTTACAAGAAGCTTAATAATCTAAAATCTCAAGAACTACAAACTAGCAAGGTGAGTTCCTATGAACCGTTTCTAAAACGGGATGTGATGTTCTATCTGATTGGTAATAACTATAGAATTGACTATGTATAGCATCTATGATATGTGGCAATGATTGATAGGATGATTTAGGGCTGATTGTATGTATCAGATTTAGCCAGTAGAGTTTGTATACATAGCCTGGTTATGTGAACATATTGTGTTTACTTTGTTCTTATCTATGTGCCATGATTATATATGGTTGATGTTATAGTCGATACATATATTTTTTAATAAAATCATTTATGTTCATGAACTAACCAGTTTATGCTGAGTCCCAAATATTTTCGGGTACACATCCTAGGTGCCATGTGATTGTAGGAATTGCAGACATTGAGACTAGCATACGAAGATATAGAGGTCTAGAGGGCTGCTGAAGGTTTCGATCTCTAGTATAGTTAAACTTATATTATTGTGTAATATGAGAGATGCATAATACTCTTTAATAAAAGTTCGGAAGCTTCCATTGTGAATTCTCTGTATGTCCGACGCGTAATACCCCCCAGAGCTTATCTGGGGATGCGAGTGTTAAAAGTTGGTGGCAGAGCCATGGTTTAAGTGAACTAGGTACAAGGATAGTATCTAGACTTAAACTAGGAAAGATGATTTAAGATAAGCTTTGAGATAAGTGGTTGTCTGCATAGGATTAGGGTAATAGGTGTTGGTATGACGTGAGGATGATGACTAGAACATTGCAAGCTCGGTAAATAAGCGATAACACTTGGCCATTGTTGTTTCTTGTTTATTAGTACTACTCAGTTCTGGAATATGATCTGTCATGTGAATACTAATTTCCTTGTTCCCTGATGAAAGCTTTAATTAAAGATGTACCTTTAAAATCATGATTTGAGAAAATTCTATTTATGGGAAATACAATGATAATTACCTCTCCGGTAAGACATGGTAAGGTGTGGTAGACACTCTAGCTTATCCGAGTAAGATGGGGTAGCCTCTCCGGCGAGACCGGGTAAGATGAGGTATATGTTATGTTAAAAAGTTACAGAATTCCCTAAATAGTACCATGACCTGGTGTCTGACCTATTTTTAGAAATATGAACCTATTAAATACATTGACCTCATAATGGTATGTAGATTACAATATATGAAACATATGATTGTATAGATATGTATATCTATATACAAGAAAGTCCAAAGACCATAATGATTGACAATTTAGGATGAATCACGTGCATGTGTGTCAATGATAATTTTACATTTCGTTATTATCAACCTTTCGTATACATCTATAATACTGATATCGAACACTATTCCATTTGATCATCCGGCTCGTAACTCGTGCGACAAGATGAACGATAGGAATCATTTAAGTTGGGACGCCATCGAAAGTATAAGAATTTCCAATGCGTTACCTTAGATTTTCAACGCTAGCAGGAAACTTGTAACTAAAAGTTGTGCTAGGCACAAAATGTATAACTAAAACTTAATCTAATGAGAGTAATTCTACTTTCATTAAGAACTCTTGAGAAGATGAGAGTAACCTACCACTAGACACACTTATAAAGACTTTCTTCACCTGTAATCCTACTAGCACTACCAGTAATAAAGAAGTTGTTACGGTAATACATGGGCCGCAAAGGACTAAAGATGTCCTAACCATTAGTATATAGGCTGAAAAGGATGAAGTAATGTATGCTTAAAAAATAAGGCATTGATGACTGTCATGAGTGTCATGCAAAAACTGAAATAACCTAAGTAGTTAGGGTAAGTCAGGTATTGAACCAGAGGAGTATGGTGGAAAGCATTATTGATTAAGTAATAAGAAACTAATTGAAAAAATCTAAAATCTGTTGTTTGAGAGTTGGATTAAACTAAAAACTAATTAAAACGAGTTTGTCATAATAGGAGAAAAGAATGGTTCCTCTGGATTTTCGATTCAAAATAGACTTCAATTATGTGTTTGATTGCTACAATCACATAGACATGATTGCATAATTCAATTAATCGATTGTGATAATCCAAACACTACTTACTTCGATTGTGAAACAATGGAAGGTTATCATATGAATAATCAATTGAAATTACCAACCCTAACCCATATCAAGCATATCCCAATTGCTAGAATTCTCGGGAATTGAAAGAACTAGAAATAAGGTTAAAAAAATCAATCGTTTACAATCCAATCAATCAAATCAAACGGTAAAAAGAATTGAATGCTTTGATTACCAATTTCAAATTCAATAAAAAATACATAAACTAGGTCTACTTACAAGAATCCTCCATCCGGAGGAAACCTCTAAGAAATTAGCCACGCGTCATGGTGAATCGAACTTCAAATGCTTGAATAATGATTGCTTGCATCTTCCGTATTATTGATTTGAGAGGAATTATGATGATGAGAGTGAAATAATGCCCCAAAAGTGTGCTCTTGATCCCCAAAGTCATCCAAGAGATGAATCCTTTACTTAGGGTTACCAACAACCCTTTTAAACATCCTTAAAAAGTCAACGTAGAACACCCCAGTTGATCCCGCCGTAGCCTACGGCAAGCAGGCCATAGGTCACGGTACCTAGTTTCTGATCATTCTCCCAATGAAGCGCCAAGCCATAGGTTATGAGATCTCCACCGTAGCGTAAGACGGGATCCCACAAGCCTTGATTTCTTCATCTCTAACTTCCATTAAATGAGTATCATGCCCCTGAACTTTATTCTTACACATTTCTTGCACTTCCAAGTTATTTTTCAACCCGAAACAACTCCCGTTCAACATGATGTACCTTGATTATCATCCTTGGGTGTTCTGCTTCATCCCCAAGCACTCTAACTACACCGATTTAAGCGATTAACCTGTAAAACCACAATTTCTCATAGTTATCACATTCAAAGCATATAATCACTTAAAAAGCAACAAAACACATAAGATAAGGACATTAATGCTCGGGTTTCACCCTCTCCATCACATTCCCACACTTTTGCTTATCCTCAGGCAACCATCACAAACATTACTCACCACATTAACAAATTACTTTTAAAACCCCTTACCGATTTAACAATTTAAGATCCCAAGTCATACTCGTCACATAGACTGACACAATCGAAATTGACAATTTGACAAGTAAATGATGCACATTTAAAACACTTCAAGACTTGCCTAACTAAAACTAACATGCTTATGATACTACACACATGCCAACATGCCCCTCACAATAACTCTCATCTCGGTTGTATCTGGACTAGCATATAATGTGCTAGTATATATCACTCTAAACTAGATATGGAACTCTGTACTTATAAGCTTCTATAAAAATCACACCTCCACTGTAACATATAACATAGCACATATAAAAAGGACTTTCGGGTTTTGGGTAAAGGTAAAGGTAAGGAAATTTTTTTGTTTTTATGTGGCTAACAAAGAAGAATAAACCAAACTATGACAACTTATTCACACTGAACTACTAATATTTTGATTTATTTTCGACCCACTTATATAATACAAACATATTTTTTTCTTTTTGTTGGTGCAGTTGTCTGTCGACTTCATCTTCGTTCGAGTCTCAGATTGTTAAAGAGCCCGAAGACCGGTAAAGACTGAAGAATGAGAAGACTCGTTACTTCAGACTCATCAACATTCGAGGGGGAGTCTGTTAGTGCATGCGTCTGTCGACTTCGTCTTGTATCGAGTCGTAGATTAGTATTGAAAGATCAGGGCACGTAGTACGAGTAATATGTCAAAAATAGGTTGGGAGGTAATTCCACACGAAATTTCAAGTGTAATTCCGCATGGAATTACAAAGTGTAATTCCGCATGGAATTACAAAGTGTAATTTCGCATGGAATTACAAAGTGTAATTCCGCATGGACTTACAAATTGTAATTCCACACGAAATTACCCTCTCCTATAAATAGGTGTTGTGCCATTTCATTTGTAACGTTTTTTATTCCGACGCCGAGGTGTTGTCGAAGTGTCTACATGTTGTAATTTGTTCAGAGATCAATAAACAAGACATTTAATAGTGAATACAAGCTAAACAAAGACAGAATCAATGAATTCCGCCTCTGATTCTGTCTGAGCACTCTTCTGATCAACTCGTTAGGTCATTTCACGATCCTACATGTGGTATCAGAGCTCAGGAGGAAGAGTTCTTACTGTTTAGCTCGTTTTCGCTGGAAAATTCTGACTTCTACACCTTCTTTTACAAATTTATCAGGATTTAACGGTTGAAATGGACTGATTTTCACATATTTTGTGCAAAACACTGTTTTAACAAAGCCTTGAGAAAATTGGACCTTAATTCAATCTAAAATTGACAAAATTTGTAATTCCGCTTGAAAATCAGAATCGAGATGAAGACATTAGCTTAATTCCGCATGGAATTACGCCTTAATCTCGCACGAAATTAACACATTTGGTTAATCTCGTTTAAAACCACAACTAATTCCGCACAGAATTAGTATTTCCGTTTCAAGTTCTTAATTTCGTGTGAAACTGTATAATTCCGCACGAAATTACCCTATGGTAATTCCGTACGAAATTATGTTGTAATTCCACATGGAATTTAATTCCACACGAAATTATTGATTCTGTTTGGAACTAATCTCGTTTGAAGTTGTCTTGCAGGTTATCTCACTTGGAAGGGATTTCATTTGAAAGATGTAATTCAATTTGAAAGCTGATTTTGTGAATCTTTGAAATTAAAAAAAATGGATTTAGGAGAATTGTTGGCATATATGCATTATGAATCTCAGCAGTATATTCCAATAAAGCAAGAAGAAGAAACAGTCCCAGCAAAAGAAGTTGTTGAAAAAGTTCCGGTTTTTTTCATTCGTCTGATGAAGAGGGTGACAATTATGAAGAAGAAATCCGAGAACTTGAATATCTTAAACAACAAGTTCCATCTGTATCTCGTAATGGAAAGTTATTTTATGCAGATAAAATTGAAAAGTTAAAAGAAAAACAAGCTGCAAAAAGGAAGAATCAAAAGGCAGCAACTGTTAAAAAGGAGATCAATTCTGTTCCAATAAGTGACAATGTCACAAATTTTGACAAAGTCAAAATTGAAGATTGTGATGAGAAAACTGATGATGAAGTTGAAAAAATAAAAATATTTTTGAAATTAAATGAAATGTTTCAAGAAACTGTTTTACATTCTACTGAGAAAGGCGAATGCTCAACGCAAAAACCTGTAAAGAAGAATGTGGAACAAAAACAAAAGGATAAAAAACCAGAAAAACTTCAAAAAGAAAATAGAAGCTCATCAGTTCAATCATCCAATCGTGATAAAAAACCACAAAAATTGGAAAATCAAAACTCAAAAACTGTTGTTAATAAGTGGTGCAGGTTTGACCACAGTGCTCAAAAGCCAAATCCAACATACAAGAGGAGAGATGGAGATCACCAAGCCAAACAATGTTATGATCTGAATGTTTGGACAGAAGATGGTGATTGGTACGATAACAGAGTGTGTTACACTTGTGGTGTGAAAGGACACATTGCTGTTAACTGCCAGAACTGGAGTTATGAGACAAGAAGATGCTTTGAATGCCAAATCAGAGGTCATATTGCAAGAGATTGCCCAATGAGATCACTGAGAAGATCGAGGGCTGAATCTCAGAAAATTACAAAGAAGAAACCAATCAAAGTCGAAGCAAAGCCCAAAGAACAGAAAGTTCTAGAACCGAAAATGAAGCTTTCGCAGGGGCAAAAAGACAGACTGAGGAAGAAGAGGAAGAAAGCGAGAGAGTATCTCGAAAGGATTTTGTCCTCGGATACAACTGGTAAAACAGATAAAAGTTCTGATAAATCGTCTTGCTCGCCAAAGAATGACAAATCAAGCAAAACGAATTCATCAGATACAAATCTGAGGACAGAGGAGAGAGAAAAGAAAGAGAAAGTTGATGGTGATGAATTTGTTTCTTTGGAAACAAAGGAGCCACGTATTGGCGATGAATCTGATTCATCAAAGTCAGACAAGCCAATTTCAGGCAATGAATCTGGTGTGGTAAAGCCAGAAGAGCCGTGTGATGAGGTAAAAGTTGAGAATTCTGGTCTAACAATGGATGATGTAAATTTTCCACCATTGTTGAACAAGAATTCAAAATCACCCAAGGACATTCAGGCTTGGGTGAAACTGTTTAAATGAAAAACCTGACTTGCCGGAGCTCCCAGGTTGGTAAGTGTGGAGCAGGTATCGGCACATTTCTTGAGAAATTCACGAATGTGATATTTCGATTTAAAAGTGGTAAATCAGGGACATTAAGTTGTACTTGATTTTCTACAAGTGATGTTTGTAGTTTGATCTTAAAATGTTAGTTTTTTACAAGTGGTTGAAGAAAATAAGGTGATGAATGATTCCCATATTTGAGAAATGACTCACAAAACTTATTTTCCGGAAAAACCATTTTGATTAAAACAAACTTAAGTGTTTTGAAATCACTATGGGAAAATGTTTTGTTGTCAGGGGGAGTTCTAATTGTTCAAGCCAAGTGAATGGAGAATTGAAGTAATTCTCATCATGTTGTCATTTTCTTTGTACAGTTCATTTTCAAATTTTCCCAGAAAATCAAAATTGAAACATATTTTGATTTTAGGGGGAGTAAAAATTTTAAAAAAAATTTGAAAATTTGAAAATTCCAAAAACATTGAAAAATGCAAAAATGAGTTTTGTTGTGAAAAAAGAGGAAATGATAGTAAATCAGTTGGACTGTCACAGCATGCTAAAGAAATGTAAAGTCAAATTGTGATAAATGGTCTCACTAAAGATGTGATGGTAGGCTCAGCTAGACTAGTAGATTTGCGATAACGATACAAACCTAAATGAAAAAGCCTAGTTCTAGTGGGAAACATGGTCAAAAGCACAGTACTTAGTTTTGTCCTTCTTGACTGTGTACCTACTCAGTAATAGCTGATTGTCGAAAGACATAAAACTGGTTAAGTTTGTGATCTTACACAACTTTGCTGAAAAGTCACTGTGATTGTGCATTTTATTTTGCAAAGACTTAAACTTGTTTTATTTCTTTATTTTGTTTAAGCATTGGACATCCTCTGCGTATACGTGAGTATCGACCTGGATGTTAGTGTCTAAACGTTCTGCATTATTTTCTTTGGTGTTTCGTTTAACTTAAAAATCGGTCCACTCTTTTACAGCCCATTAAACCCATTTTTTGACCTTTAAACCCATAAAAATCGATCCTAGGCGGTTCTAGGCGGTCCTAGGCGGTCAAAATTGGTCAAAATCGGTCAAAATCGAACCATACTATCTGAAACTTGAAGTATTTATGTGAATTTTGAAGTATTATTTTTATATTATTGGGTATATATATATAATTTTGAAAAAATACATATAAAAATCCCATTCCGATTAATCCCTAGGCTGTACCTCACCGCCCGACTAGCGCCTAGCGCCTTCTACAACATTGCGTTTAAGCTTTGGATCACCTGTGCATATACGAGAGTATCGAACTGGTGGTTAAAGCCTAAACAATTTCAACTTGTTTTATTTTTTCTTATTTTGTTTAAACATTGGACTTTCTCTGTGTATCGAAAGATCAACCTGATTGTTAATGTTTAAACATTCTTGTAACACCTCGTAAAATCACGTCCAATGAAGTATTGACACGTGTAATAAACCCTAATGAAGTCAAACATTGAATTTAAGGGACTAATTTTTCAAAAAATCGAAAACTTTGATTATGAAAGGACTGGAAGTGATAGCATACCTAAAATAAGTTTCTAAATAACCTCTCACGATGATTATATTCACAAACGAGCCACTTGTTGATCGAGTATAGCCGTTTGCATAATTAATTGAAAGTCTGCGCAATAAAGGGTTAAAAGTGTCAACATGTTAATTCTTACCTCTGAGTGACCTTTTAACAAACCAGGAGCTTCATGATATTTGATTATACTCTCAGGAATGCCAAATAATGGCCGTTTAAGGTTTTTATGCCTTTAAGTAAAGTTACGCGCAACTTTGCAAGTTAGAGGGGCTAAAAGTGTCAATATGTTTAATTACACCTCTGAATGACCTTTTAGCAAACCCGAAGCATCGTGATGATTAATAATACTTTCAAGAATGCCTATTATGGGTTAGATGAGGCTTCAAATGCTATTAGATGATGAGATGCGCAAGTTTGCGCAATAGAGGGACCTAAAGCGTCAACTTTTGAATCTACGCCTTTCGGTGACCTTTTAAGCGAACGGGAGCATAGTAACATGTATGTATATTCTTGTGAATGATCATTATGAGCCATGGAAGGCTTAGATATCATTAAACGACATTTCGCGCTACTTTGCGCAATTAAAGGACTAATTGCGTCAAACTGCAAAAGTAGGACGATTCATATGGTAACGGACCTTCTGGAATATGTCCATGAGTTAAAAATACCTTATTTATTATTTATATAGCTTAGATATAGGCTTAGAGGTGTTTCGTGCGCAAAAATAAACTTTTATGTCATGCAGGGACTAAAAGTGTCAAAAAGTGCACAAGTTTGCACTAAAATATCTCACATTCTGAATATCTTCGGACACCCAAAAATTTATGTGAGCACTAAAATATTTTATTTTAGTGATCGCCTTGATAAAATTCCATTCGTCGCGTAGTTTGGACCGTTTTTAGCGTCCGTTCGTGTTTCGTCGTAATTAGACTCACAACGTGACCGCACGGCCAAACGAACCGACATCCGACATGTTTTTGAGCATGTTTCATGTCCCCTATGTTTAAAAATTATAGTGGAGCCTTGAAATAAGGTTAACGGGCCTTAAACATGCGTAAAATGGCCTAAATTGCTCACAGGGACCAATTATGTCATTATTGAAAGTGTTGTTGCTGGGCTGGACTGTCAGGCGGGCCGCGTAAGGCCACACAGAACCTCACGCGGGCCGCGAGGCCTGCACAGATACAGAAACAGCTGCAGACAGCCTGTTTCTTGTTGTTTTCATGTTCAATCTGGTTTCCATTACTCTCAACTCGACTCTAGGGGCTTGCCCACTGATTATTAAAACCACTATACACATGTTTTGATCTGGATGCACCCCCCGACACTTGTCGCGATCCCGTGCAATCCCGAAAACTATAAATAGAAGTGGGATTTCATTTGTTTTTCACACCTTCATTCACTTCTGTTTTGCTCTCTGATTTCTGGAGGATCTTGAGCCTATTTGAGAACCTCCTTCAGTCCTTGGGACTCTTGTAAGTAATCCTTTCATGCTTAGTTTAATTATTTAGCGTTTTAAACCGAAAAGTCAAGCGTTATCGATAAACGCTTTGACTTTTAAACGGTTGAGCCATTGTTCGTAACGAACATGGCTACGTGACCGTAATTAGGTAGGTGTTATACCCTCAAAAGGGCACCTTCTAATTACCACGTTTACTTAGTTAAATTGTCGGGTCAAATAAAAGTCAAACGGGTTAGTTTTAAATAAAATACATAACTATTAATATAAAAGTCATACAAACCAGTTTTCTCACATTAATAACTTGGTAAATATTAATTGAACATGCCTAAGCATGATTCAACCCGACACTTCTAAGTATAGGCTCGGTTCGGAACCGAAAGTCGCAAAAGTTGACTTTTTCTTTGACTTTCAGTTCTGACCCGATTTAGCTTAGTTTAGATGTGCCTTAGGATGCCATTAGGACAATATTATAAGTTAGTATAACCCTCCAAGGTTATACAACTTGGTTCCATAGAAATCCTAGTTCATGCGTGTTTCCGTTATATGCCTAAATGTTGACCGTTATGCCCTTTTGACCATGAAATGATATTTTTAAAAATGTGAAAGAATAGAAACCTTTATTACTGATATATAAACGTGTCCCTAAAATTTGACATCAGTTGGAGGTCTAGATTAGGGGTTATGCTCAATAGCGTAATTAAAAAGCTTTTTATTAATTAAACGACATAATTAGCATATAGCCTATCTAAACCCAATTTTTAATACCAAACCTTTTACCCACTGATGTGATATAATATTTTAAGATTTTTAAAGATTTTTAATTATTTTTAAAATGATCATAACCTAAGGCTATCGCCTTAATTCGGTAAATACCGATTATACCCTTTTAGGCCATAAAATGAGTTTTACAAGCCCTTTTGATACCAATCCAATTGCTACTGATTTTATATAATAAATAAAGTATTTTGAACTTTATAACCTGATCAGAAAACTCAGATTTCCTGTATAACCCGGAAATCGCTTAAAATAGCTTTTTACGCGTATTAAACGCATAGTTTGGGTTTAAAACCATTTTGTCACATAAGAATTATTACCAATTGATATACCCTGTTAAAATAAGTCATTTTACTGATGTATTCAGACCCAAACCTCAGAAGTTCGTTAAATCTATTTTATAACCTTTAAAATGACCAAAATACCCCTACGGGGCTTATTTTGAGTTTAAATTCGTTTTGGGCATAATGGAAGGTATCCTACTGATATCACAACATATTTAAGGCATATTAACTTAGGAAACCTGTATATGACTCTTATGATTACCCGCCATGCGTTATTCGCGTTCGGTTCGGTTGATGTAACTAGTTTGCATAAATTAGCCGAAACGGGTTAAACGTTATCGTTTTTATCTCAAATCCAGAATGTGTTTAGTTTACCCATATTATACATGTCTCCAAACTTATCGGGTCTAAATCACATCCTATTCCGGTCTTCGCTTAATCATGCATTTTGAACCGTAAACCTTTCCTTAAAACTAACCGGTCTAAGTTACGACTTAAATAAGACCCGTTAGGAATCTAATAGGTTAATAAAACCTTCGTTCCAGATTGAGAGCCCCAGTAGAAGTACTTGTGCTTGCTGATTAGAATATACGGCTGAGTATAAATTGCATTTGCTAGCTCAGGTAAATACTTTTAACTTATTTTCCCTTATACAGGCTTGGGATACGGTATTATAAAAATACCGCTTGGTCGGGTGTAGAAACCTTTTGATCGGAGATGATTAAATTGCATAATCCTGTTTTAATCTGTATTGATTGATAACAAATAACATTAGGGGTTAATGACCGTGTCCTGGATATCCTTGGTTCATTTAAAAAAGTGAATGGCCATAACTTAAGCACAAGGTGTAGGCATAACACCTCCTGTTGCGTATGTAAAAGATATACTCACTCGTAAGGTGTCTTCTTGTGAGTTATATTTATGGTGTGTCGATTAATCTTGACCGGCTTGTATTGTATAATCACCCCCTAAATGTTGGACAAACATGTAAATCGGATACAAGATTTTTATTAATAAGATTGTCCCAAGTTATAAAAGATATTTTGTGCCTTGTGCATTCAAATCAATTTTCAAACTCTTTTCCAAAATGAGTCAGTTAATTGTATTTACCAGTGTAAACTGACGTATTTTCCAAAAAGGTTAAGTGACAGGTACTGAACGTAATTGGCTGGAAGCTCAGGGCGTTAATAAGGAATCTTGCAAGTTCTAGATGCCTGAAGTCTGTTGAACAGTTTTTTTCTTTTATTTGATCCGCCTGTGGATCCTTTACTTTCCGTTGTAATACTCTGATATTACTTTATATTCGGATTGTAATATATTTATCTTTTGCTTCCGCTGTGCATTTATATATTGTGTTGTTTGACTATGATGATATCAACTACCTCACGATACTCCCCACTGGGCCCACCGGTAA
Source organism: Helianthus tuberosus (assembly GCA_030545235.1). Classification (NCBI taxonomy): domain Eukaryota; kingdom Viridiplantae; phylum Streptophyta; class Magnoliopsida; order Asterales; family Asteraceae; genus Helianthus; species Helianthus tuberosus. Next base: position 602,971 of record JARYGA010032181.1, read on the forward strand.
TACGTGGAAATATCGGGGTGTGACAATTCTGTTTTGTTTTCGCACAAATCACAGTTGATAAAAGTTTAAAGGCATTACTTGAGTCAGTGTATTGCATGATGAGGGGATATGCTGAGATCGTGGGGTCCATAAAAATTTAGTGCAAAATTAATATACCTTAATGTATCGGCTAGCATTTCGAAAGTTTTTAGATTGAGTTTAAGTGGACAACAATATCGTCAATTAATGTGAATCGTTTAGAACTTAAAATGTTTAAAGCTTAACGGTGCTAGTGATTGGTCACATAAACTGATATGATCCTCTTACATAAACTCACAAAAATATTGTCTGTAAATATTTCTTTACTGCATTCCTTTGTTATCAAAAATCCAAAAAGATTTTCGGAGTGTTTTAGCATAAATTTTTGAAAAATACAAAAAGATTTTCGACAACTGATGTTGGAGAGCTGATATTCAAAATTTCAAGTGCTGAACAAGATGAACAGGTTTGGGAGTGTGTGTACAGAATGAAGAAATTTGATTTGAGAAAGAAAGTTATATTAGTTAATCAGGGTCATTAATTTGAACTTGATGTAACTATTAATAGTAAGTTTTTCTTATTGATTTACGTAAAAACTTATATTTTGATGAGAAAATGTGTGTAGGAGATGAGCTGAACAGAACTAAAAGCCAGGGTTTGATTTCAAGGTGATAGCTAATTTCAGACAGCGATCCCATCATGATGAAAGGGGGAGTCTGACGAGGTTAGAACCAAAGAGAAGATCCTAGTACATGCTAAGAAAGAAAGAAGATCGATCAAGATTGAAGAGTCGTTATGATGAAGACTCTCACTGAAGATTCCGTCAACATCCAAGGGGGAGTCTGTTGGTGCAGTTGTCTGTCGACTTCATCTTCGTTCGAGTCTCAGATTGTTAAAGAGCCCGAAGACCGGTAAAGACTGAAGAATGAGAAGACTCGTTACTTCAGACTCGTCAACATTCGAGGGGGAGTCTGTTAGTGCATGCGTCTGTCGACTTCGTCTTGTATCGAGTCGTAGATTAGTATTGAAAGATCAGGGCACGTAGTACGAGTAACATGTCAAAAATAGGTTGGGAGGTAATTCCACACAAAATTTCAAGTGTAATTCCGCATGGAATTACAAAGTGTAATTCCGCATGGAATTACAAATTGTAATTCCACACGAAATTACCCTCTCCTATAAATAGGTGTTGTGCCATTTCATTTGTAACGTTTTTTATTCCGACGCCGAGGTGCTGTCGAAGTATCTACGTGCTGTAATTTGTTCAGAGATCAATAAACAAGACATTTAATAGTGAATACAAGCTAAACAAAGACAAAATCAATGAATTCCGCCTCTGATTCTGTCTGAGCACTCTTCTGATCGACTCGTTAGGTCGTTTCACGATCCTACACTTTTTCTTTTCTTTCCTTTCTTTTCTCTGTTTTTTTTTCTCTTTTTTTTTAATAACACATATCTAAACACACTTGTCATTCACGGTTGGTAATTCAACAGATAACATTGGTGGAACAAATGAAAGGTATAAGGTTCAAAATGATTACATAGGTGGGTTGGATTACAATTAAAGGTGTAACAAGGAAAAGATCCTAATGCCTTTATCATCTATGTGCATATGCTAAATCCACAGTCTCAGCATGTATCAAATCACACAAGTTCTAAAACAGAGTAACATATGGCCTACTCTCAACAAATGAACATTTATCAGATCAGACTAACCGTTCAAATAGGCTCAAATATCTCAGAAGATGAAAGGAATAAGGGTTACCAATATGTAGCATGTGTACTTCCTAAAGCATGTTACCCCTAGTTAGGCATCTCTTTTCAATTAACCTCTAAAACATCTATTAGAAATACTCCCATGAAACATAAAGGGACAACCATGACAAAGGATCTAAGTCAGTCTACCATCAGCAAGAAACCCTTTAGCGATTGAAAATTTTGGTTTTCATGTTCTTTAAGCAAATTTAATCAATTTCAACCAAATTCATGTTGTTTAAGAAAAATTTGGTTTTCAAGTAGATTTTCAAATTTTCATCAATTCAACCAAATTTAATCATTCAATCCTCTGATATCACCAATCCTACCAATCCCCTGCCAGGTTACCGCATCCCCATACTTGGGATACATTGTCCCCAATGTATGGTGCACTTTATACTCCTAACCTGAGAGATAGCACCCGACAAACCATACACAGCTAATAAACCAGCCATACCACAAATAAATAAACACGCCCCAAACATCTAAGTACACCCCACCAAAAGATAAACAACCATAAAATGTATCAGATCAAAATAAAGTACAAAGGACCAAGTACGTGGACCTGATCGAAGAGGCAGGATTAGAGAGTGCTCATCTGTAAGATGGACCAGGCGGTCCACCATAATATCCTCCAAGATGCTCATAAAAAGCACCCATATAAAAAAGATCCGCCAGCCCACCTGCTGATGGCTCTCCATGTTCTGATGACTGCTGTTGCTGCTGGTGGGACGGGTACTCGTACGGTGGCAGCTTATAAGGGTAGAAACTCTGATAATGCGGTGTCGTGTATTCTGAAGGCACCCACATAGATATGTGGACCTGCAGTGTAGGATGTCTTGGCATGCTATGTCACAACCCCCGGTCCATATTTCCTGGGATCGGGCGGACGCAAACTCAGATGCGGTGGTATCATTATTTTATCATTATTTGGCAGCGGAAATTTCATCAGGACCGTAGTTAGGAAATATTTTATCAGAGTAAATTACCACATTTTCATATTAATGAACACATGGGTAAAACCCAAGTTTCTATTACAAAAATTTTTATAGGGATAAACCCTAATTTATTGAATTCAAAACATCGACTTTTAGGTAACTTTTATAGCCACATTTTTCCAAGCCTTCTGTGCTCTCCAGCTAGCTTCTAATTGAATTTCACATTTTGTTACCTGAAAGGCGTTTTAAAAACATTTGTCTGTGGGAAATACTGGTGAGTGAATCCCAGTTTAATCAAGAAGCATTTATCCTTTAACAGTATTGAGAGCAATCACAATGTTTATTTCTACACAATTACTCATTCAGTATTGTCAATCTTGACTGGTGGGTCATATTACACATTTTCTATCTCGTTGTCCAATGGTAACGTGTTCCACATTTTGTATACAAAACCCTAGCATACCGGCAGTAATTGAAGAACTACAAAGACTTAATCACTGCTATTCACATTGTAAATTATTTAAGGTTTTGTAAAATAGTTTGTAAAAAGGTTCACAAAAAGGAGATTACTCACATTGCTACTTTAGACTTTTCTTGGTGGATTCCTGGTTATAATCTATTAATTAAACAATGCACGTGTGTTAGTATAATAACCCAATATTTACATCAGTAATACCCTCCCCGAGATGGCATTCCAGCGACTACGTCGGGCAGAACCACGACAACGGTTAGGGAACCCTAGATCAATCGGGCAGCGTATCTAATACGTAACCAGGGTTATAATACTTACAACGGGGCAGAACTTCACAAATTAAGGGGGTATAATACCCGAGTATAGCTTATGTTATATAGAATTTCGAGAGAGAAAGTTGTGAATGAGCGAGTTTCAACTGAAGGTCGATGGCCCTTATTTATAGGGTCTGATTTCATGCTTCTCGTGCCCCGCGAACAAGACCGCAAAGTCTTCGCGGCTCGCAACGTAGGGTTGTAGGGCCTAGCTTGAGTTAGTCACCACTATAGCTTTGACGGATGGCGGGACACGTGGAGGCCTAGGGCTGCGCCTGATGTCTACCTGCTCGTGGCCCGCGACTGAAAAAGTCATGGGCTTCGCGCCCCGCGAACACCTTCAGAATATTGTTTTTATTTTATTTTTAATTATATAAGGTATTTTAGGCTTGGTTTTCACATACGGGGTAAAATTTAAGACATGTAGGGACATTTTAAATATATTAGGGTTGTTGGAATTATTTTGGAGGGTTGTTATATCCTCCCCACCTTGTTTTAGAACTCGTCCTCGAGGTTTACTGGAATAGGTGTAGATATTTTCTTTGCATCTCTGATTCAAGTTCCCACGTGTATTCTGGTCCTCTCTTGGAGTCCCATTTAACTTTGACTAGTACCAGTCTTTTGTGTTTGAGATTCTTGACTTTCATGTCTTCAATCTGTAGAGGCTTCTCTATGAACTTTAACTGTTCATTTACCTCTATATCTTTAAGAGGTACTATCAGTGACTCATCAGCTAAGCATTTCTTAAGATTACATACATGAAATACATCATGTATTCCTGCCATTTCCTCTGGCAGTTGTAGCTGATAGGCTACTGGTCCTATTCTTTTAATAATCTTAAAGGGTCCAACATACCTGGGGCTTAGCTTTCCTCTTTTGATGAATCTTACCACTCCTTTCCAAGGAGAAATTTTTAATAAGACTTTGCCTCCTACCTAAATTCCAATGGTTTTCGCCTGTTATCAGCATAACTTTTCTGACGATCGCGAGCTGCTTTTAGTCTTTCCTTGACTTGAATAATCTTTTCTGTTGTTTCTTGTACTATCTCTGGTCCAGATAATTGCTTTTCTCCAATTTCTGCCCAACATATTTGGGTTCGGCACTTTCGTCCATAAAGTGCTTCGAATGGTGCAGCATTGATACTGGTATGTAAGAAAATTCTATTAATGATAAGTGATCGTCCCAATTACCTCCAAATCAATTACACAAGCTCTAAGCATATCTTCCATTGTCTGAATTGTCCTTTCGCTTTGTCCATCAGTTTGAGGATGATAAGCTGTGCTTAGATTTAGCTTGGGTCCCATTGCTTTTTGGAAACTTGTTCAAAAATGGGAGGTAACACGACTATCTCTATCAGAAACAATTGATAAAGGAATTCCATGTAATGAAACTATTTCATTTACATACAGCTTAGCTAATTGTTCCATGCTGAAAGTTTCCTTCATTGGTAAGAAATGAGCTGACTTAGTTAGCCTATCTACAATCACCCAGATTGTATCATTACCTTTTCGTGTCTTGGGTAATTTGGTAACAAAGTCCATGGTTATCAATTTCCATTTCCATACAGGCATTTCCAATTGCTGTAACAAACCTGACAGTTTCTGATGTTAAGCTTTGACCTGTGAACAAGTTAGACACTTGGCAACATAAGCTGCTATATCCTTTTTCGTTCCTATCCACCAGAAATTCTTTATTAAGTCTTGATACATTTTATCATTTCCAGGATGCATCATATACTTAGACTTATGGGCTTCTTCTAAGATACGGTGGCGTAGGTTTCCTAGTTTAGGTATCCACATTCTCTTCTTATGGAATCTCCAAATTCCATCTGTTCCTTGTTCTAATTCCTTAATCATTCCTTTCAAATTCTGAGTATCATCCTTGATTACTGATTCCTGTGCTTTTCTAATTTGTTCATTTAAATCTATCTGCAGATTTAATTTAAGAGAATGTACTCTTTTTGGCTTTTCGTGATATTTTTTACTTAAAGCATCAGCTACTACGTTAGCTTTTCCTGCATGATACTGGATATTACAATCGTAATCACTAAGTATCTCCATCCAGCGTATTTGTCTCATATTTAACTCTTTTTGCCCGAAAACGTATCTTAAACTCTTATGATCCGTGAAAATGGTAAACTTACTACCATAAAGGTAATGTCTTCAAATTTTCAGGGCAAAAATAATAGCTCCTAATTCTAAATCATGGGTTGAATAATTTTCTTCATGATTCTTAAGTTGTCTAGATGTGTAGGCTATAACCTTTTGACGTTGCAATAATACACATCCATAACCTAACTTAGAAGCATCACAATATATTACAAAATCTTCAGTTCCTTCTCGTAATGCTAATATAGGTGCGTTAGTTAATCTTTGCTTAAGGATTCTAAAGGCTTTTTCTTGTTTTGGTCCCCCGTTCAAACTTAATAGATTTACAGGTTAATTTCGTTAAGGGAATGGCTATTCTAGAAAAATCTCGGATGAATCTTCTATAATAACCGGCTAGTCCTAGGAAACTTCTAACTTCTGTTGGTGATTTGGGGGTTTTCCATTTAGTAATTGCCTCGATCTTGGTAGGATCCACATGAATTCCTTCATGGTTGACTATATGTCCAAGAAACTGTACCTGTTCTAACCAAAACTCGCACTTAGAAAACTTTGCATACAGCTTTTTTTTTCTCAGTAAATTTAGAAGTGCATGCAGATGCGCTGCATGTTCCTCTTTACTTTTAGAATAAATTAGAATATCATCTACAAAGACAATTATGAATTTATCCAAATATGGCTTACATATTCGATTCATCATGTCCATAAATGCGGCTGGTGCATTGGTTAAACCAAATGGCATGACAGTAAATTCATAATGACCATACCTGGTTCTAAATGCGGTCTTAGGAATGTCCTCTTCATGTACATTTAATTGATGATATCCTGAGCGTAAATTGATCTTAGAGAAAAATCGAGCTCCTTGCAATTGATCAAACAAATCATCAATTCTCGGTAATGGGTACCGATTTTTAATCGTGACTTTATTCAATTCACGGTAATCAATGCGCATACGCATCGATATCCATCTTTCTTTTTATCAAACAATATTGGTGCTCCCCACTGCGATGAACTTGGCTGTATGAATCCTTTCTCCAACAGCTTGTCCAATTGGTTCTTTAACTCTTGCATTTCTGCAGGTGCCAAGCGGTAGGGTGCTTTGGCATTTTGTGCTGTTCCTGGTAGCAGATGGATTCTGAACTCGACTTCTCTGTCTGGCGGTAACCCTGATAATTCTTCAGGAAATACATCTGAAAATTGAGATACTATAGGGATATCTTTTAATTCCTTTCCTTTAGTGTTAATGATTATAGAAATCATAACACTAGTGATCCTTTTCTAGCATAACTTGTTGTTTTCATTACATAAATGAATTTTGTGGATCTAGTTGACTTGTCTCCTTTAATTGTGATCTTTTCACATTTTGGTGAATTTACTTGTATTGACTTTTGATCACATAAAATACTGGCTTTATTAGCTATTAACCAATCCATCCCTAATACCACATCAAATCCTGCCAGATTCATTGGGTAAAGGTTTGCAGTAAACTTTTGATTTAGAAATTTTATTCTTGCTCCCTGCAAGATTTCAGTAATCTTAATAGTTTCTCCATTTGTTGTTTCTACTAAACATTCTTGATGGAGTTTAGTTAATGGTTGATTGAGAAGTTTGCAAAATGAAGTATTAATAAAACTTTGGCTCGCACCAGAGTCAAATAATACTTTGGCAAAAAAATCATTAACTAAAAACGTATCGGTAATCACTGTCCGGGATCATTTTGGCTTCCTATGCAGTCAGAACAAATGTTCTAGCATTCTTAGTAGTCTTGGGGTTTGTTGTTGGAGCTATTTTTGGACAGTTTGGCTTGATATGACCTTGCTCTCCACAATTGTAGCATATCTTATTGGTGGGTTTCTTCTTGCAGTCTTCTTCTTTGTGTCCAGATATTTTACAAAAATTGCAGTATATGGAGCATCTCCCAGAATGCTTCCTTTTGCAATATTTGCAATAAGGTGCAGAAGTAGAACCTACATTTTTCCCACGGTTGGAATTATCATAGCGAAATTCCTGGGTAAGCTTTTGAGCTAGGTTCTTTCTCTGGTTTTCTTCTTGAGTACGTATCAGTTCATCTGTCAAGGTATTAGCTAGTTCTACCGCTTCTTCTATGGTTTGTGGTCTAGCTCCTTTGACTACATGCTTATTTCATTGATTAATCCCCAGATGTAACGGGAGATTAACACTGGTTCAGGTGATGCTAGGGTTGGCACTATTCTAGGATATTCGAAGAATGTAGTAGTGTAACTCTTGCTATCTACTCCAGTCATTCTTAAGTTTAAGAATTTATTTGCTATCTGTTCCTTTTCATTAGGTGGACAGAATTTCCTTTCTATTGTATCCTTAAACTCATTCCATTCCATACCATAAACCATGTTACTTCCTCTAGATTGGAGGATAGTGTTCCACCATTCTAACACTGCATTTTTAAACAGATTGGAAGCAAACATTATCTTATCTTCTTCTGCGCACTTGCTTATTTTTAAGACTGCCTCAGTCTTTTCTATCCAACGTAGAGCTGCAATGGACCCTTCATTGCCAGAGAATTCTATTGGTTTACAGGACCAGAATTCTTTGTAAGAACAACCATAAGACATGGTTCTACTTCTTTTTGGAATTGGCATTTGAAAAATGGGTCCATTGTGCACGCTGTGACTAAGTTCAGTATGGGTTCGCTTACTCCCATTACCACTTTGATTATTATTTTCCGCGTCCCTAACATTTTGGATAGTAGCTGGCATGGCATCCCTAATTCCTTGGCTTACAATGTGTCGAATTTCACTGTTATTTATTTGATTTTCATTATTCTGGTTTTCCGGATTTGCTGCGCCGGCCATCTGGATTTTAAACAATTACCAAGTATTAATATCGTATAAAAATATCCAGTGTACCAATCACACAACAAGCATGTTGATCCAAAATCGTCAAACATTGCGACTTACTCTATTTTATAGTAGGCATCTGTATTTATTACAAATACAACTGGAATTAAAATACAATACTAATATGTATCACTAACCACAAAATGGTCTATACTACAATATATTATTATATATATAAGATTTTTTTTTTCATACACACACACACACATACATATATATATTTATATATATATATATTATTAATGATAGGGGTTCATCCAAAATTCCATCGTCATATTTCCAGACGAGTCATTCTCCTATTTGCCTCATTCTCTCACTTTCTTCTAAAATCTCCTCACCAAAGGTTCGGAGTTCTTGCACATTCTCAGTGCTCATGGGTGGTGCAGGTGCTGGTATGGGTTCTGGGAATTGGGGCATATGTTCTTCCTGAGGGTATGGATTCTCTAGGATCTCCCTGATGTATTGGTTATTATCGTAATATGGGTCTAGAGGATCCAAATCGGGATAGGGTCCTACTAGATCTTGAATGGGCTCCTCTATGGGGATTGGATAACGTTGATGGTAATCCCTATGGTCGTCAAACCATGGGTCATAGTCTAGAGGAGGGGGTGCAGATATCCTAGGAATCTCAGCTGGGTCTAGTTCAATGTCCATGGGTTTTGTGGGAAACAATGGTAATGGCTGGGGTGCTATGAGTTGCTCTAAATTGGGGTCTGCAGCTGTAGTTGTTAAGATATGAAAATTTGCTAGACTCTTATTGAGCATATCATGAGTGTGAGCATCTGTTTCTCTCTTAGCGGCTGCTAAAACTCGTTGTTGTAATTTTTCATCCTTTTCCTACGTTCATGTGCTCCTCTGCTGAACCATCCTCTCTTCTTGGGAGGGAATGGCTCTTCAGATTGGGCCTTGAACACGAATATCCCATCTTCGTTGTTAGCCGAATACCCTGAGAGGGTAGGCTGTGAAGAGGTGCCTTCGTCCCTAGGTGAACCGGACAGTTGACGGTAAGCGTCTGAAGGTCCTTGGTCACTCATGCTGTAAACTAATAAATTGTCAAATAACACAAAATAATAATCTACACGTATGCACATAATTTCATTGATTATTTCCTATCAGAATTGATAAATTCAAGGTCAGCAGAACATTCCTGTGGCTGAATCAGTGGCTTGGCTCTGATACCACCTTCTGTCACAACCCCCGGTCCCTATTTCCTGGGATCGGGCGGACGCGAACTCAGATGTGGTGGTATCATTATTTTATCAAATTTGGCAGCGGAAATTTCATCAAGACCGTAGTTTGGAAATATTTTATCAGAGTAAAATACCACATTTTCATATTAATGAACACATGGGTTAAACCCAATTTCTATAACAAATATATTTATAGGGATAAACCTTAATTTATTGAATTTAAAACATCGTCTTTTAGGTAACTTTTATAGCCACATTTTCCAAGCCTTCAGTGCTCTCCAGCTGGCTTCTAATTGGCTTTCACATTTTGTTACCTGAAACGCGTTTTAAAAACATTTGTCAGTGGGAAATACTGGTGAGTGAATCCCAGTTTAATCAAGAAGCATTTATCCTTTAACAGTATTGAGAGCAATCACAATGTTTCTTTCTACACAATTACTCATTCAGTATTGTCAATCCTGACTGGTGAGTCATATTACACATTGGCTATCTCGTTGTACAATGGTAACGTGTTCCACATTTTGTATACAAAACCCCAGCATACCGGCAGTAATTGAAGAACTACAAAGACTTAATCACTGCTATTCACATTGTAAATTATTTAAGGTTTTGTAAAATAGTTTGTAAAAAGGTTTACAAAAAGGAGATTACTCACATTGCTACTTTAGACTTTTCTTGGTGGATTCCTGGTTATAATCTATTAATTAAAAAAATGCACGTGTGTTAGTATAATAACCCAATATTTACATCAGTAATACCCTCCCCGAGACGGCATTCCAACGACTACGTCGGGCAGAACCACGACAGCGGTTACGGAACCCTAGATCAATCGGGCAGCGTATCTAATACGTAACCAGGGTTATAATACTTACAACGGGGCAGAACTTCGCAAATTAAGGGGGTATAATACCCGAGTATAGCTTATGTTATATAGAATTTCGAGAGAGAAAGTTGTGAATGAGCGAGTTTCAACTGAAGGCCGATGGCCCTTATTTATACGGTCTGATTTCATGTTTCTCGCGCCCCGCGAACAAGACCGCAAAGGTCTTCGCGGCCCGCGACATAGGGTTGTAGGGCCTAGCTTGAGTTAGTCACCACTGTAGCTTTGACGGATGGCGGGACATGTGGCGGCCTAGGGTTGCGCCTGATGTCTACCTGCTCGCAGCCCGCGACTGAAATAGTCATGGGCTTCGCACCCCGCGAACACCTTCAGAATATTGTTTTTATTTTATTTTTAATTATATAAGGTATTTTAGGCTTGGTTTTCACATACGGGGTGAAATTTAAGACATATAGGGACATTTTAAATATATTAGGGTTGTTGGAATTATTTTGGAAGGTTGTTATATGTTGGGTTGGTAAGGAGGCTCTTGACTGTAATCCACGCATGGTGGAGTTTCTATATATGACACGCCTTGGTAGTAGTCCATATGCCTCCTCAGTTGGTTCTCATCATACACCCGCATATTCAATTCCGTCTGTTCATTCAAATGCCACATCCGATCTAACCGAGCATTATGCTCCATTAGTTCCCTTTGTTGGCGAGCCCGAGTTTCCTCTTGCCTCGACCCTTGATCAAATACCGCCTGTTGAAAACCTTCCCAGGCACTATATTCTGGTGGCCTACAACTTTCCAATGTTGCCTCCATATCATCGTCAAATACACCCCACGAGTAACCATCATGTCCTAGTTCTGCAGCCGGTCCGCTCGAACTCTCACCACCAATCAGCCCAGCTTCTCTCTTCCTCCTCATCAACTCCTCATCGCTTGAATCCTGGTCATCCATCTCCCTTGGACGTGGTACTTCCTTTCTACACTGAAGCACCTGCGTATCATCCCCAAACCTAACCTTGTGCCAAAATTTCCCCTTCACATACTTCAACCGTTCGCTCTTGGACACACATCCGTAATTGAAAACATGATGTGTGGTTTGTTGTATGTATACTCACCTGGCAGTATTGCCCCTTCATTCTCCAACAGGGTACTCAACAGTCTCACGTATGCAATAAGTTTCTTTCCTTTTTGGTTACTGCAATGCCACACGTGCTTTATCACCAACTGCCTGAATGATAGCCTCAACTGTCTGGTCATAATCGCGTACAACATCGGAAGCTCCCATGTTCTAACTGCCATCCGATCACCCAATCTGGGTGCCATATTTGTGATTATGAAACTGAGCAACAAACGAACGATTAGCTTCAGATTGACTCTCTTCATCTCCACCCCCTTCTCTAACATAAACAACTCGGAAAGCATTGTGCTTTCCTCAACTAGGTTCATCGTATGTAAAAAGTAGTCGTTGACATTCACAAACCGGTAGAAGCTATCAGCCTTTGAATAGAACATAGCTACCTGTCCTAGAGTAGCTGGAGACCGCTAGCCAGCTTGTTGTTTATTGTCCCTTTCAAGGTGATGGTTTTTGGCGCATTGTTCCCACCATCCTTCTTCAACATACTTAACCACTCCATCACACTTTTCACATAGATCTCTCCACCCGCATTGCCCCTAAAGTTAACCATGGTTTCCCAACCAAGTGTCGTAAACTTTTCATAAAAACCCAATGCCTTGAAATCTGGTCCATAAACTGCTTTCTCAAACCACATATCCCTTTAATCGAATGATCGTTTCCCATTTTCTCGTAGAAAAGTTGTGCTTGAAATTCAGTTGGTTGTTTATTTAGTGGCCCCTTTTCCCACACTGCTTTTCTTGGGGTGTCACTCATGGAGTCTACCCATTCTTGGTGACGTTGTTCTTAAGCATCCTCCATTGCTGCATCTTGTATGACAACCCATGTTGGTTTTCGTTTCTTGGACACATCCGGAGCAGATGAAGATTCTACAGCCTTTTCCTTTCCTGATATTCTTTCCTTGCCCATTCTGTGAACAAAACCAACAACATAAGGAAGCAATCAGTTCAACTCCAATCAAATAAACAAACAATTAAATTGAACAAGTGTGCAATCTTATTACCGCAACCCCACACTTGTTCAATGTCATGGCTACCTACTTGTTGAATTTTTAATTTCACCAAGTTACCACCAATTGGTTGAGACATAATATCATTACCCACAATTTCAATTAGTGAACTTCATATTCAAAAATCAGATTCTTTCACATTTAATGCTCTTTAAACAAGTTCAACAAGTATTCCATATCACCTAGTAGCCATGGCATCCATTCAAACAATTATTCACACCTCACAACTCAGATTTTCAGTAGTATTGCATGATATCCTCTCAATAAACACTTATACAGTCAATTCATAAATAAACAAGCATTTATCAAACATAAATCAAGCAACTATACCTTCAGGTTCAACAACCATGAGAAAATTGGAGAAAAATCATACCTTTATCACTTAGATCGCTTAGAAAACACGTGATTTAAAGGTAAATGCAAGTTGGAATGAAAAGCCCCAAATTTAGAATTTAGGGTTCTTCACGTTCTTCTTAGATTTCTCACAAACAGGTGAATTTAGTTCAAAATCGACACAAGATTAGTGTTCTCCTCGAGAAAATAAGCAGGTTAGGCTTTAAACAGTTCGATTTGGTGCAGAAACGAAGGAGTTGTGAGATTTGGTAGCTTTAGAGGTCTTGAGGTTTTTGAGAGAGATGATGAAGATAAGAAATGAATTTGTGGTGATAGAGAGAGAGAAATCTGGATAAAGTGATGTTTGGTGGGTGATTCCCGTATATAATTCGGGTTTAAACATGATTTGGGCCAAGTATATTCCCAACCCAGACAAGTTATTGCTGAACCTATGCCCGCCGTAGCCTACGACTCTGAGCTGTAGGTTACGGCATAGTCCTGCTGTTGATGAGTTATTCAGCCACCCCTAGTGTAGCCTACAGATTGAAGACCGTAGATTACGGGACATACCTTCTAGTCACTCCAGTTAGTTCCCACCGTAGCCTACGGCTTGGGGACCATAGGTTACGACATTTGTTTGCTAGATACATCTTGGGGTTTTCTTTGTTGGATCAGATATACTCAAACGTAGCCTACGTCCTCCAGCCTTAGGTTACGGTTCCTCATACTGAACAATTATTTAGTTATTTTTTTTAAATTAACAAGCTTGAATGAATGCTTTCAATAGTATCAAGGATTTTCATTGAAGATCTTATTCTTACCATTAACTCGTCCACTCCACCCCCTTTAAAGAGTCGTGTCATTCTCGACACTCAATTTAGTTCTAGAATGTACCTGGGTGTTTTCAAACTTCCCCACACTTGCTCGATGTTGTGGGTGTACTTAAGGTAATCCTTTCAAACTGTTAAAAAAAACAAATAGAATTCAACAAAACAAGATGAAATATGTACTGAAATCTGGGTTGTCTACCGGTAGCACTAAGTTTTAGTCTTCAGTCGTACTTCTTGTGACCCTCAGACGGTCGTATAATCCGGTGAGCTTGCAAGAAAGCTCACCTCATCCGTTGATTTCATATTAAGATCACCACCATCTGGATATGGCTTCAACCGGTGTCCATTCACCACCTGTCTCTTCTGATCCTTCATATCCTTAATCTCCATGTCACCAACTTTCCCCACTCTTATGATGACAAATGGACCCATCCACTTGCTCTTCAACTTTCCTGGAAATAATTTAAGATGTGAGTTAAACAATCATACATTTTGGCCCACCAGAAAGACTTGAATCCTCAGTTTTACATCATGCACCGCTTTCATTTTGTCCCTGTACGCGGCCGCGGTATCATACGCCTCATTGCGTAACTCCTCAAGCTCACATAACTTCAATTGCCGATGTGCACCTGCATCAGTATAGTCGGTATTAAGCCGTTTAACTGCCCAAAGTGCACGGTGTGCAATTTCCGTTGGCAAGTGACAACCTTTACCACACACCAATCTATAGGGTGTAGTGCCAATTGGAGTTTTGTATGCGGTACGATAAGCCCACAAGGCGTCATCCAACTTGGTAGACCAATCCTTGTGGTTCGATCACACAGTTTTCTGTAAAATCTCCTTTATCTACCTATTGGACACTTCAGCCTGTCCTTTGGTCTGTGGGTCATATGGTGTTGCTATTCGATGATCCACGCCATACCGTTTGAGAAGTTTACCAAAGTGAAAATTTTTAAGAAGAGATCCCCCATCACTTATGATCACACGGGGAATTCCAAACCTTGAAAATATATTTGATTGGACAAACTTACACACAACGAGGTGGTTGTTCATTCTGGTGACAATTGCTTCGACCAATTTCGAAACATAATAAACTATCACCAGAATGTATTGATTGTCAAACGAATTGGGGAACGGGCCCATGAAATTAATTCCCCAAACATCAAAAATGTGTACAACCAAAATTGGTTGCATGGGCATCTCGTTCCTCTTAGAAATCCCACCCATCTTTTGAGAGTTTAAACAGTTTTTAGCAAACTCAAAAGCATCTTTAAACAAAGTAGGCCAATAAAGGCCACGTTCAAGAACCCGGTGACCCGTCTTTTGACCACTAAAATGGCCACCGCATGCTGATGAGTGTGCATATCCCAGCATTTCCATGAACTCTGTATCTGGAACACATCTCCTGATGATCTGGTCTGTACCGATCTTGAACAAGTCTGGCTCATCCCATATGTAGTGTTTCACCTGTGTAAGGAATTGTTGCTTCATTCCCTTGTTCCAAGCTTTAGGCACTATACCTGAAACTAAATAATTAGCGAAATTAGCTGTCACACCCTGGCTTTTGCGGAAGCGTGGGTTTATTTGGTGTGACTTCTTAATACCATAGCAACAATCACAACAATGCTATATGATAAAAATACGAGATGTTCATCCATTAAAAATAGTGAGAAAATACCACAATATCATTGTTTAGAAACATCGACATTACAAACCACAAATTATTTAAAACATTTTCATAGGACACCAAAAGACTTTAAATAAGACGAGGTTTAGAGATATGTAACCCGTCCAGGAATAGGTTACACTTCTCAAACTTCACAACTTTGGATGACATCTATTTATCCAACGCAGCTAGACACATGCATACCCTGCCAGATCCTGCTAGTTCCCTGAAATACATGTAGTTTGAAAAATCAACAAAAGGTTGAGCGAGTTCATGTGTAAGTCTGTGTGTATAAGCCTTTAAAATATGTCTTGTGTGTATAAATGTCCCTTTGTTACGATGTATGTATAATCCTTTGTAAACAGTGTATGAAAGTCCCTGGTATGTAGCAATAAGGAAATAAAGAGATCACTAATGGTTTGCAAGGCCATTGATATGTGTGAAATGCAGTAGGAAGACTCAAACCTAGCAGATTTTTGCGTCGGGCACAAAGTCACCCCGAGGTCCGTTCTGTTGGGCCTGGGGCTGGGCTCGCTACACCCAGATAGATCTACCGCTAATGTCCCTCGGTCCTACAATGAGGATTGATGGCCTTCAGTTCCCGCCTACCCACTCACATGATCTGTACGTCCTAACCCTCCTTAAGCTAACCATACCGTGTATAAAAATGTCTGTAATAGTTGTAACATACTTGGTACTCGTTCTCACCAAGAGTGCTTTTTGTATTTTTGTATTCTCAAATTTCATCATACTTGGTACTCGTTCTCACCAAGAGTGTTTCTTGTTATTATATCATTTGTAAACATTGTAACATTTGTAACATGTATTCCACCCCCGAAGTATAAAACTGAAAACAGTTAAGAGAAAAGGGGAACATGAACTCACCTTGATTTTGAGTAAGTCCAAATAAATATGCTAATGTGAGAGTTCTTGGGAATAATATTCCACGTCACTCTAATTGATTGAACATGCAATAATATGGAATATGTATCAACAATAATGTTTAATCGAATGAGCGGAGATCCTAAATCTATAGGATTCGGTAGTGTTTTGTCTAAAAGAAATAATGTGATAATTATATAACTAATTATCAAAAATAATTAATTTAAATCAGAATAATTAAAATCACATTTTTAATTATTTGAACTTGAATATTACTGATTTAAAATAATTATTATGGCCTTTGAATCATTTTAAATAAATAAAATGAATTAAAATGATTATGATAACAATAAATAAGTTTATATAAGTTTAATTATCTAAATAATTAAACATAATAAAAATTCAGATTCTAAATTTATATAAATTCAGAATAATGCATATTTTGTCATAAGAATAATTTTGGATCAAAATCATATAGTTATATAATTTAATTACATTAAATTAAACTATATAAATAAGTATAAATACTGATTTATTTATATAAATATCAAATTTATATAAAATACGAGCAATAGTATTATTTTTGTAAAGATTATTTCTTGAAATAATTTGTGTAAAAATTTCAGTAATTAACTCATAAAAATCGATTTATTATAATTTTGCAAAGATTAAACTATTTTTAATTTATAAAAAATAGTTTTATAAACATTTTGACTAACAAAATATTTTTAATAAATGAATCTGTAATTAAAGTATATCAGATAAAATTTTCGGACTTAAACTGATTAAAATCAATTTAATATGAATTATTGAAAAATATGTTAAATAAAAGGAAATAAATAAAACTACTATTCATCTTCTTCCTCAAAACTGGTCAACGAAAGTCAACAGGCCCGATTACTCGATCAAAACTGAACCATATTCAAATTAAATTTACAGGAATGTTAAAAGAGTAATAACATACCGATTGGACAACTAAAATCGATCCGGTATCGATCGGAGGTGCGGTTCCGGCTAAATCCGGCGATTAGCTCCGGCGACAACTTACAGACAAGAACCAGAAAGTGTTTTGTGTAGTTTGAAAGGTGTGAGAGTTTCGTATGGGTTCAGGGACTTTAAATAATACATCAATTCCAACTGAATTCGACATATAATAGTGGTTTAGATCCACTTTAATTTTTATAAAAATTCTTTATAAAAAGTTCCGTTTATAGTGGTTAATGCACGATTTTGTGTCGTTTGAATTATTGGGATTTGTTGGGTTAGGTTAGGAATCATGTGGGTACACTTTACAGGTAAAAAGGATGAATCAAATTCGAATTTTGGTGTTTTCTTGTTTGAACCGCGAGTTTTGTTGCTGAAAATAAATTCAGCATAATACATTTCACAAAATAAAACATATGGCTAGTTAGACCAGCCGGTCGATGCGTGGGGTTTCTTGCTGTTGTGCGCGGGTTCGAGTCCTACTCAAGTCCGGTTCAAAGGGGTTTTCCCCTTTTTATTTGAATTAAACCATATTTACATTTTAGTCCCTGAGGTTCTAATATATAAACAAATGGTCCCTGTAACAATTAACTTAATTAACTAACTAGGTTAGTCTTTAAATAAGAAAACCTTATATGAAAGTTAACCAGGTTAGGATCTTTAGTTAAAATGAGTTTAAGAAAGCCAACCTTAGTCCCTAGAGTTTATGTTTGAAAGAATGCCCAAATGAACCTTGAACTTTTATTTCAAAACTATATATTTGTTTCTTTATAAAATAAGTTTCCAAAACTTACAAAAAGAACCCAAAACTTATAGTTTGAAGTAATTGCACTTTAACCCTTGTATTTATATAGTTTCAAAAATAACAATTTAGTCCCTAAACTTTATACTTTCAAATAACAACGGTTTTAGTCCTCGATGTTTTCTAGCAAGTTTCAAAGAATGTCGAATAGGTCCCTCAACCTATTGTTTGTCTATGTGTTAGCATTGTCAGCATGTTTCTGAGTTATCCGTTCACTGTGCTATCTGTGTTTTGTGCATCAATTTTATCACTAAAGCTTGTGTGTAATAAATGGAGTGACTGTATAAAATATGATGCATGTGTATGTACGATATAAAAATCATAGAGCAGTTTATATTGTCAGTTGTAATCAAGCACAGTCATTAAGTACGTAATTAAAATTAATTACAGTACCTGTAATTTTGAGGGTTGTCACATTCTCCCCCCGTTAAGAAAATTTCGTCCCGAAATTTATTCGAAAGAGATCATAGAATGGAATTTTAATGATTAACAATATAAGCAAGTCATTGTTTGGTGCTGATAATTTTGAGGAAATTATCATTGTATAGAAATTATTTTGCATGGCACTATGTTATGCTGGATTTGTAATGTAAACATTATGCAAACAATCGTGTGTACAAATGAGCAAATAAAGGATAATCACATAACCACATAATGTTTTTATATGCCACCTTACTTAACAAGGCTTACTATGATTCTCATGCATCGAACCCCGTAATTAAGTGTGCACCCAGAATTACGCGTTTCGTTGCATGGTCCACATAGCACTTCTAGTTAGGTGAGGAAAACAAATAAGATTGAGGTATTGTTTAAATCAAACAAGCATCAATATAGCACAACATTAGTTGAATCAAAACGTATTTCAGATTCGTAATGATAGCATCGTTTGTTTTGTATACAAAAATTTAGACGTAGGTATTTCATTCAAGCAAAATGATATTTTGTTTCACATAAATCAAACTAATAGTGTGCATTTATAAACTAAGCATGGATTGTCATTAACAATGTAAGTTTACTGTACCAAGAGTACATGTGTTTGTAATTTATGCATTTAGTATCAATATACGAAGCAAACTGTATTTGTTTGAAGATTAAACAAACAAGTATAAACATGTCAAGAATGACACATAATTAATGGGACAATAAAACAATTATTAACAACATAAGGAGGATAAGTAGGTGTCTTTTAGTAAGAAGTAAGGGAGTTATTGTACATATGCTTATATTTAACCCAAAACGGAAATTTCACAAACTAGGCACCTAGCTCGGTTGGCTAGGCGCGCGAAAGGGTGTGGCCTAGACCCGGGTTCGATTCCGGGGACGGCCGGTTTCACCATTTTTTTTTAATACCATAAAAAAAAAATTTTAACACGTTAAACGAAAATTTTTGATACACTTGAGGTATGTAAGGTATAATTTATATATTGTTTAATATTGATAAATCGTACGGGTACATGTAGAACAAGTATAGCATGTTAAGTGTTAACACATAAGTGACATATACGTTTAAAAGATCGAAAAAGAATAAATAAAAGCAATTAAGGTATCATGTAAGTAGTTTCAAGCAAATCATAAGAATGAGGCTCTAAAACTATAGACTAGATTTAAGCATTCCTACTTCAATCACCTTTTGAGAACTAGGCATAAGGTTGTTCTCGTCTTAGGAGTTCAAAGATAAAATGGAAATGAATCAAATTCAGACTCAGAACTAAAAAGTGGTGGAAGTGGTAGAGTCAATTCCTTCCGAGCAGCTAATTGTCTTAGCATGTCTTCCAACCAGTTATTTCTTTCTGTCAGCCATTGTACTTGTCTTGACAAGTCTTGGACCTGCTTGCTTAACCTAGCCATTTCAACTACCACTCGATCTGGAGGTAGATGCATTTGAGGCATCGTACTTGGGCATGCTCTATCAGTTGGTGGTAGTTGTCCTACTTCGTTCATCAGTGACTGGAAGAAATGTGGCGATAACGGTGACTGCAAAAATGATTCCGATCCTAATTGATCTTGGATCATCATGCTTCCATCAAACAATTCATCTTGCGTTATTGGAGCCTCCTCGAAGACTATCGGTGTGAAGTCTTGCGAGACGTTTGGTGCTAATGATTGGGGTGGGTCAGTTGGAATATTTTCGTGTATGTATGGCAGCTGTGGTTGTATATCATAACGATAAAAAGACGATGGAAGAAATTGTGACGATGACTGTTGTAAATTTTGTGGGAAGGTATTCTCTAAGATGACTGGAGCTCCCTCCGACTGTGATGGTTGTGATAGTGTACTAATATGAATAGGGGTTAGCCTCATGGTGTAAGGATTTATAACCCCAGGTGCCTTTGGTGGAGATAATCCTTGGATAACCTGGTCACTTAAGATACCTAAAGATTTTGCTAGTCTAGTAATGTAGGATCCTCCCATAAGACTTCTCAGAGGATTTGATTGTTGACTAGAAAAATATTTAGCAAGCTCGTGGGCAATATTACAAGGAACTTGCTCAAAAATACTATGCAAATGGAAGAGTCCGGTTGAACTAACCCTTTGTTGACAAATTTGGCGTCCCCCCGTGATGGTGTTGGCTAAAACAATGTGCATATACCGATAACGAGGGTCTTTGAAGTTTATAGAATTATTGTTACCGCACCATGCTTTTGATGCATGGCGTCGCCAATATTCTTTCATTTTCACATAGGTATAGGAGGTTGATGCCTTCGTAAAAATGGGTCGTCTAACTTCTTCATTGGTATATATACCCAGACGAACTGCGAATTCTGTTAATGACATGTTATGAAGTTATCCACAAAGCCGAAAATGAATGGATTCATCGGCAAAACTTCTTTTAGGTTTGTAATAGAAAGTGGACAAGAATTCATATACCAGTTCATCATATGATGGCTCTAAGATGTCGAAGAAACGACGCCAGGGTGTATTATGCGATAGTAATATTGACAGTGATCCACTGGGGTCAACCATTTCTATTCGATGCCAATCAATACTGCCGATGGTAAAAACTTCAAGATTCTTGAGTTTCTGATACTTCTCACGAATGGGTAACTCAGCAAACCGGAGGAATGGGTGAATTCCTGCTGCGGTTGAGGATTCAGCATGTGTTACTGGGAAATATGCCATTTGAATGTTGGGTTTTGTTGAACTAAGAAAAGTTTGAGTATGGGTTACTTTGGGTACTTCTGACAACGACGGTGGGTTAGGTCGATACAGAGGAAAGTTCAGAAGTGAAAGGAATGATGATGGTGTGAGAAAATATTATGACTAGATCTTATAGAGTTCGAGTCTCTCGGATGTTGAGAATAAACTTGTGATAAATTGTATACAGGTATGAGCGTAGCATGTTTCCTTTACTAAAAAGAACCGCGTGTGTTGGTTTAATCCCTGAAAATCAGGGTGAAAGTTTTGTCGTGTTTTGGCAGCATGACGAAAAGAAAGAAATGAAATGGAAGAAAACAAGCAATTCTGTCGGCACGATAATTCATCGAGAGAGAAAGGAATAGGGATCAAGTGGTGGAGTGGTTAATATCTTAGTAAGTTAGGTGTAAAACCTGAAAAAAATTTTGAATTTGGAAAGAGTTTCGGTAAAACAATCTTCCATTATTGATAAGATCTTGTAGACATATGATAAAAGTTGGTTTGGTTTCTGCTTGGTAGTGGACATCCTTAGTAAAATGATGTAGTGTAATCGTTGTTTTAATAACTATGTTAAATAGAAATTTTATGGGCAAGAGAGTCATTGGACCAATTAAGTATCTACAAGCAGTAGGGGTAAGCATGTGGTCATCGGAATCAAGATGAAATGTTTTGATGAAACAGTTTCATAAAATCAATGATGAGGATAGAAAACACATAATAAGATGGATATCGAATAAACGACATCGGTAACAAGTCAAAATATTTGGGTCCTTATAATTTAATGAAGTCATGCTTTAGCCTATAAGTGAACACTCATCCCAATAATTCCCAGGTAAGCACAACTGGTCCTTCGAGTTAGGATATATACGAAGTGCTTGCCTAGACAGAAAACTCAGAATACAGGCATCCACTCTTCCAGATTGCACGAGTTCGTTATTAGAGCCCAAGACTTCGATGAGAATTTAAAAAAAATTCAGAAGAGATTTTGAAAATAACCACCTAAGGATAGGTGATGAGCATTTGCAAAGTCTAAAGATGAGGTCTGTGGTGACAAGGCATTGGTTACAAAAGATAAGGATAGTCAAAAGCAAAGATAACGGAAGAGTTTGCTAATGGAAAATTGTCCTAGGTAGTTATAGTCTAGGTCAAAGGTAATTTTTAATAACCTAAATCCCTATAACCATGGCTCTGTTGCTTGACAACCAATCCATCCCTACTACCACATCGAAGCTTGACTGGCAGTAAGTCTAATGTAAGCTCGTTTTCTCCCAGCTTTATCACGCATCCTCTGATGACTTCATTCGTTTCCACTAGCTTCCCATTAGCCAGTTCAATTGAGTACGGAATGTCTAACTAACTAGTAGTTAACCTAAGTATTTTCTTAGATTCTAGCGATACAAAACTATAGTCGACACCAGTGTCATAGCATAGTATAGTAAGTAGGTAATATGCGTATGTAATAACACAATAACTCATAACATCCCATGTCATAGCATAAAATAATCCAACAACGCATGTAAGTCACAATCAATGTAAACAAGTAATCATCCTAGTCTTCTCCAGACTATCTCACCCAGTCTCTAAGACTAACTCCCTAGTTTCTCAAACTAGCTCCCTGGCCTCTAAGACCAAACCTCCCAGTCTCTAAGACTAAACATCCCCAATCTCAAAGATTGAATTCCTCAGTCTCTAAGACTGAACCTCCCCAGCCTCTAAGGCTGTACTCCCTCAGTCTCTAAGACTGAAATATAAATTTTTGGAAATGTGTATTTGTGCCTTTTGTTTGTAAAAAATTTTTTGTGCCCTGGATCTGGACGTTTAGTGTATGCAATTGTAAAAAATGTTTGAAAACATTTTCGTGAGAGCCCTAGTGATCATAGTCTAGACTCGAGAATGAATCCTAGTTCGCTATGATCGAGGCTCTGATACCAAGCTGTCACACCCTGGCTTTTGCGGAAGCGTGGGTTTATTTGGTGTGACTTCTTAATACCATAGCAACAATCACAACAATGCTATATGATAAAAATACGAGATGTTCATCCATTAAAAATAGTGAGAAAATACCACAATATCATTGTTTAGAAACATCGACATTACAAACCACAAATTATTTAAAACATTTTCATAGGACACCAAAAGACTTTAAATAAGACGAGGTTTAGAGATATGTAACCCGTCCAGGAATAGGTTACACTTCTCAAACTTCACAACTTTGGATGACATCTATTTATCCAACGCAGCTAGACACATGCATACCCTGCCAGATCCTGCTAGTTCCCTGAAATACATGTAGTTTGAAAAATCAACAAAAGGTTGAGCGAGTTCATGTGTAAGTCTGTGTGTATAAGCCTTTAAAATATGTCTTGTGTGTATAAATGTCCCTTTGTTACGATGTATGTATAATCCTTTGTAAACAGTGTATGAAAGTCCCTGGTATGTAGCAATAAGGAAATAAAGAGATCACTAATGGTTTGCAAGGCCATTGATATGTGTGAAATGCAGTAGGAAGACTCAAACCTAGCAGATTTTTGCGTCGGGCACAAAGTCACCCCGAGGTCCGTTCTGTTGGGCCTGGGGCTGGGCTCGCTACACCCAGATAGATCTACCGCTAATGTCCCTCGGTCCTACAATGAGGATTGATGGCCTTCAGTTCCCGCCTACCCACTCACATGATCTGTACGTCCTAACCCTCCTTAAGCTAACCATACCGTGTATAAAAATGTCTGTAATAGTTGTAACATACTTGGTACTCGTTCTCACCAAGAGTGCTTTTTGTATTTTTGTATTCTCAAATTTCATCATACTTGGTACTCGTTCTCACCAAGAGTGTTTCTTGTTATTATATCATTTGTAAACATTGTAACATTTGTAACATGTATTCCACCCCCGAAGTATAAAACTGAAAACAGTTAAGAGAAAAGGGGAACATGAACTCACCTTGATTTTGAGTAAGTCCAAATAAATATGCTAATGTGAGAGTTCTTGGGAATAATATTCCACGTCACTCTAATTGATTGAACATGCAATAATATGGAATATGTATCAACAATAATGTTTAATCGAATGAGCGGAGATCCTAAATCTATAGGATTCGGTAGTGTTTTGTCTAAAAGAAATAATGTGATAATTATATAACTAATTATCAAAAATAATTAATTTAAATCAGAATAATTAAAATCACATTTTTAATTATTTGAACTTGAATATTACTGATTTAAAATAATTATTATGGCCTTTGAATCATTTTAAATAAATAAAATGAATTAAAATGATTATGATAACAATAAATAAGTTTATATAAGTTTAATTATCTAAATAATTAAACATAATAAAAATTCAGATTCTAAATTTATATAAATTCAGAATAATGCATATTTTGTCATAAGAATAATTTTGGATCAAAATCATATAGTTATATAATTTAATTACATTAAATTAAACTATATAAATAAGTATAAATACTGATTTATTTATATAAATATCAAATTTATATAAAATACGAGCAATAGTATTATTTTTGTAAAGATTATTTCTTGAAATAATTTGTGTAAAAATTTCAGTAATTAACTCATAAAAATCGATTTATTATAATTTTGCAAAGATTAAACTATTTTTAATTTATAAAAAATAGTTTTATAAACATTTTGACTAACAAAATATTTTTAATAAATGAATCAGTAATTAAAGTATATCAGATAAAATTTTCGGACTTAAACTGATTAAAATCAATTTAATATGAATTATTGAAAAATATGTTAAATAAAATGAAATAAATAAAACTACTATTCATCTTCTTCCTCAAAACTGGTCAACGAAGGTCAACAGGCCCGATTACTCGATCAAAACTGAACCATATTCAAATTAAATTTACAGGAATGTTAAAAGAGTAATAACATACCGATTGGACAACTAAAATCGATCCGGTATCGATCGGAGGTGCGGTTCTGGCTAAATCCGGCGATTAGCTCCGGCGACAACTTACAGACATGAACCAGAAAGTGTTTTGTGTAGTTTGAAAGGTGTGAGAGTTTCGTATGGGTTCAGGGACTTTAAATAATACATCAATTCCAACTGAATTCGACATATAATAGTGGTTTAGATCCACTTTAATTTTTATAAAAATTCTTTATAAAAAGTTCCGTTTATAGTGGTTAATGCACGATTTTGTGTCGTTTGAATTATTGGGATTTGTTGGGTTAGGTTAGGAATCATGTGGGTACACTTTACAGGTAAAAAGGATGAATCAAATTCGAATTTTGGTGTTTTCTTGTTTGAACCGCGAGTTTTGTTGCTGAAAATAAATTCAGCTCGGTTTTAATGAATATATATATATAATACATTTCACAAAATAAAACATATGGCTAGTTAGACCAGTCAATCGATGCGTGGGGTTTCTTGCTGTTGTGCGCGGGTTCGAGTCCTACTCAAGTCCGGTTCAAAGGGGTTTTCCCCTTTTTATTTGAATTAAACCATATTTACATTTTAGTCCCTGAGGTTCTAATATATAAACAAATGGTCCCTGTAACAATTAACTTAATTAACTAACTAGGTTAGTCTTTAAATAAGAAAACCTTATATGAAAGTTAACCAGGTTAGGATCTTTAGTTAAAATGAGTTTAAGAAAGCCAACCTTAGTCCCTAGAGTTTATGTTTGAAAGAATGCCCAAATGAACCTCGAACTTTTATTTCAAAACTATATATTTGTTTCTTTATAAAATAAGTTTCCAAAACTTACAAAAAGAACCCAAAACTTATAGTTTGAAGTAATTGCACTTTAACCCTTGTATTTATATAGGTTCAAAAATAACAATTTAGTCCCTAAACTTTATACTTTCAAATAACAACGGTTTTAGTCCTCGATGTTTTCTAGCAAGTTTCAAAGAATGTCGAATAGGTCCCTCAACCTATTGTTTGTCTATGTGTTAGCATTGTCAGCATGTTTCTGAGTTATCCGTTCACTGTGCTATCTGTGTTTTGTGCATCAATTTTATCACTAAAGCTTGTGTGTAATAAATGGAGTGACTGTATAAAATATGATGCATGTGTATGTACGATATAAAAATCATAGAGCAGTTTAAATTGTCAGTTGTAATCAAGCTCAGTCATTAAGTACGTAATTAAAATTAATTACAGTACCTGTAATTTTGAGGGTTGTCACATTAGCATACCAGGGTGTAGTGTTAATAAACATAAAATATTCATCTGGAAATTGCTCATTGATCTCTCATGTGATGTCCTCTATCCCCGAAGGAAGTCTAGACAAATGATCATCTACAACGTTCACACACCTTTTTTTGTCTCTGATCTCCAAATCAAACTCTTACAGCAAAACAATCCACCGAATCAGTCTCGGTTTGGCATCCTTCTTCTCCATCAGATATTTCACTGCACTATGATCTGAATAAACAATTACTCTACTTCCCCAAATGTATGACCGGAATTTATCTACCGCATAGATAACCGCAAGCAACTCTTTCTCTGTTGTCGTATAATTCAATTGTGCATCAGAGAGAGTTTTGCTTGCATAGTAGATAACTACCGGTTTCTTATATACTCTTTGACCTAGTACAGCCCCGATAGCAAAGTCACTTGCATCACACATAATTTCAAAAGGTTTTGTCCAATTGGGTGATTGCAAGATCAGGGCTTGTACTTACTGTTCGTTTAACACATTAAACGCTTTAACACATTCATCATCAAACTCAAAAGGAACATCTTTTAACAATAAGTTACATAAAGGCTTCGTTATGACACTAAAACCCTTAATGAACCTACGGTAAAACCCGACATGTCCTAAGAAGGAACAGAAGCCTTTGACATTCGTAGGGGGAGGTAATGTTGAAATGACTTTAACCTTTGCCCTATCGACCTCAATCTCCTTACTTGACACTACATGCCCCAGCACGATGCCCTCCTGAACCATAAAGTGGCTCTTCTCCCAACTTAAAACCAAGTTAGTTTATACACAACGTTTTAATACCATAGATAATTCACCCAACATGTGTCAAATGACGACCCAAATACTAAAAAAAGTCATCCATAAAAATTTCTAAGGCATCCCCGACCATATCTGAAAAGATACTAATCATGCACCTCTGAAAGGTGGTCGGGGCATTACACAGCCCAAATGGCATCCGCCTAAATGTGAAAGTACCATAAGGGCACGTGAATGTGGTCTTTTCTTGGTCGTCAGGGTGTATAGCTATCTGATTATACCCCGAATAGCCATCTAAAAAGCTGTAATATTTCTGACCTAAGCGTTTCTTAACAATATGATCGATAAAAGGTAAAGGAAAGTAATCCTTTGAAATGGCGGCGTTCAACTTTCTATAATCAAAACCTAATTAAACTAAGTAGATAGCGTAAGAAGGATATTGTATCCACGGGGAATATGTGGTTAGTGTTAACTAGATTATCTTATTAGTTAACTATTAATCTTAATTTGGGGGGGTTTGATTGATTTAAAGGAAAACTTTAAACTAATTAAGAGAAAAGATATCATATTTATAAAACGTAACATCCCCTAAACTTCAGTTTCTAGGTTTCACAAAACTCAATTTACTTAGTTAATTGGCCACCATATTGACATGATGCCAAAAAGTTGGTTAATTTAAGATGGTAATCAAAAATAGGTCTTTGTCCTCATATCTTTTATAGTTCGATTAACCCTATTTACTAGTGTGAGTCAACCTACTCTATGTCACCCAACAAGCTACTAGCTTTTGTCATCAACCGAACAAGTTGTAAAGTAAGAACTCAAAACACATGAAAATAGTTCAAAGAAATCAACACATCAATGTATTCATACAACTTTGTCAAGGTCAAAAACACATCCAAACATGAGTATGAATTGAGAAAAGTAAAAACCTAAGGGAACTGTCCGCCTGAAGGAAGCCGCGAAGAGCCTAGCCGCTCCTAGTTATAGTTCTCATCTCGTTCCGTGCGTCAAACTCCCTTCCCTCTCTCAAAGCTGCCGTTGAATGACTTCTCTTTTGCGATCCCAAAGATCCCCTTTTATCCGAAGTCTGCCGCCAATGATATATCCCCTTTTATTATTCTCCTTAATCTTTAATTCAGCTTTACCGACAATTGTTTGTTTCTTGCGGCCCAATCCAAAAGTAAGATATCAACCCAATAAATTTATTTAGTTACAAACCCAATTGACTTTTCTATAATTGTAGTCCACCATAATAATTGCCTTAGCCCACACTTCAATTCGCCGCTGATATTCTTGTCAAGCCCGTTTGAATGCAACATTCATGAATTAGTTCATGTGTTTTTCAAAAAAAAAAAAAAAAAATCCTTTCTTGGAACAATCGAAGAGATAACGAGTAGTATAAGATCCTTTGGTTTTCTCTGTTTCAAGAATATATCTAAATATAAGTCTATTTCTTGGAACAATTGGTGTAACTTTGATCTTGTTTAAGCTTTTGCTTGTTGCTCTTTGTTTCGCTCTCGCGTTTTCTGGGGGGGGGGGGGGGGGGCGGTTACTTTTCGAAAAAAAAAAGTTCATGTGTTGTTCCACTATAAATCCTTTATTTTTTTTAACTTTAATGCTTTTTTTCCTTCCGTACGAAATGTCCAACAAACAAGTAAGGTCACTTTAAAATATTAAAGGCACAATTACTTCATTCAATTATTTCAAGATGACACATTATTTTCTTTTGTACCCACTTAAAAGCCATTTGAATGTTAATTGTTAACCATCATAAATTAGATTCCTATATTTTAAGCTCTAACGCATTTACTTTTTATATTTTATTAATCACCAATTTCATCTAAACTAATATTTTATAACAACATCGATGCATTTTATAACATAATTACTATTTAATACAGTGTACCTAAAATGCATAGATCAAATCCACACACTTGTATTTTTTCATCCCGAAAAAATTATATGCAATGGAATCACAATCAGACAAATGGCTTTCAATATATTCGGTTATTTTATTAACGAGTCTAATCATACGTTAACCAGGATTGCGGGTATATGATCCACCTAAACCCAACCGCCGATTTCCAAGCCCTTATTCACGATCCGTTAAATTCAAGTAAATTATTCATCTACGGGTCTCACACTAAAAAACAAACACAACTCTACCTAGTCCCGCTTCAAACTTATGAGGTTAAAAGATTATTATCTACCGTCTTATATAAAAAACTATTATGTAATTCTGATTAAATTTGCGATGGACAATGAATGATGGTTATGAGCTTTGATATGCTTTGCTTATGATTAGCTTAGCGGACATCCCCACCCGAGTCACCATCCCAGTGGTTAATGCCATAAGCTTCACACATTTGTTTTTATTTTCTTAACTCTACCTAGAGAATATGTACCACCCGAGTCACCATCCCAGAGGTAATATCATAGGCTTTGTCAATACATACTAGGTCAAATAAATGGATAGATGAAATATTTTTTTTTCGGGCGCCACCTAGTTTCGGATTTATTTTCATAAAAAGAAACAGATGTGTCATTTAACCGGAATATTTATAAGTTTTTTATTTATAATGGTGCCCCTTATACTCTCAACGGTTTCGGTTTTGCTATAGCTCCTAAGGCAAGAACCCACAAGACTACTAATATTTAAGTATATTATATCAATCCTAAGGAACCTTTCAACCGGCTGGGCCTACCCACATATCATATGTTAGATGTGTGTTCAATCGTTTCATTATCTCATATATATATATATAGTAATTAAAAGCCAACAATCCTATTATACCTATCATCTTCCATTTATTGCAAAAAAAAAAAAAAAAATTACAGGACATTTTCAAATTTTTTCAATTTTTGTAGATTTTTTTTTTATTTTTTTATTTTTTTGCTTTTTTAAAGACCTGACTAAAACGCTAGTGACTAAAACACTAATTCCCCATCCCCACACTTAAAATCTACATTGTCCTCAATGTGGAAGGAAACTACGACTCAAAAAATATATGTACAAAAGATTGGAAAAACTCCCCTATTTAAAGAAGCAAGATCCTCGTGAATGTTCCATAGCAACCGTATAGCATTTCATTTGCGGCCGCGATCATCAAAAAACTGGGGTTGCTCTCTATAAGCGATGTTCAGATCATCCCCATCCAAATGGAAATTGAGTATGGACTGTTCTGATTGAATTCTAATCTGTGCATTGTCAGCAATTACAACTAAAACGTACTGGGACTTCACCAAACATCCCCACACTTGGAAAATTGCATCCGTAGAGATTATTAACTTGGTAACCTGCAAGAACACACATGCAAAACAAAACAAAACAAAACAAAAATACACTACTCTACATCCTCGGGCTGCCTCCCAAGAGCCCTAAGTTTATGGGTCTTCTGCCAGACCATACCTGTCAAATCATGGTGGACGTGTTAGGTGTTTGTAATCTCTCATCTTCATCAACCTACTCATCCACAACTTTGAAAGGCCATCCAACTTGTTCAATAACCAGCTATTCAACTCACACTTTCTTTCTTCTTCACCCATCTTTTATAATTTATTTCCTTTCCTTCTCCTGCTTCTCCTTAATTTCTTCTTCTTCTTGTTCTTTACTGCTACCAACCTGCCAATCATAAAGCAATCTTTCTCTTCCACAAGACTCTTCTTTTCAGAAGGTCTACACTTATTAGCCATAGATTTGGTTGAGTTTGAAAATACTTATAAAATTAATCTTTGATCCCCAAATCTAAACCTGACCGTTCCCTCGGCACAATGAATGATTGCATGAGTAGTAGCTAGGAACGGTCTACCCAATATAACAGTTGGTTGGTTATTTTTAACACAGTCAAGTATTAAGAAATCCATAGGATAATAAACCTCACCAACTTTCACAATCACATCCTTTATAATCCCTCCAGGATACGTAGGATTTTGATTATCCAACACCAATGTGGTTTCAACATTTTGCAATGGCCGAAAATCATACTGATCATATAAACTCCCCAGTAGTATACTACACATGCTCCAAGATCCAATAAAGCCCTATCTAATTTAAAATCACCTATTTGTATTGAAATAATAGGTGCTCTTGGATATTGGAGTTTCGGGGGAAGGGTACACATCAAAACGACGTTCACATGAACGGTTAAATCAAGTTGTTTAGGAAACTCGTCACGTCGTTTTTGGGCACTTAACACTTCTAAAAATTCAACCTGATCAGGACTTTCTTTAATTTTTTCAAGCAACGGTTTATTTATTTCTACCTTTTAAAAGCTTTCCCAACTTTTCACCCTTATGTGATTTCTGTTTTGTCACACCCCGACCGCGTAAAACAACAAACCGCGACGGAAACGTCGGGGAGTGTCGTAACAGAATCATTGTTTCACAACACATGGTGGTTAAAGATTTTTTTATTCCATTAATGAACTCATTGTTTTATTACAAACCAGATAAATACAATTAATTGTCTTTCAGGTTTTAAAGTCACTAAGGCACGGGTCCATCCTTTGTGTAGCATGCATCAACAATCATCACATAGTAGTACCTGAAACATATGTCAAAATAAAACGTCAGCATAAAAATGTCTGTGAGTAACATAGGTTTTGTGAATTAGATTCATGGCTTTGGATAGTACAAGAAAAGGTTTTTGCGTTTACAAAAATAGCCATGAATCCATGTAAAAAGTTTTGTTTCTAAAACACATTGTTTTGATGAAAGGGTTTGTAGTATACGCAAAAATATACTTTGGTTTTTGAAATTATTAGATAAGTAGTATATCAAAATATACTTTAGTTTTGAAATAGTTAAGTAGATAGTACATAAAAATATACTTTGGTTACTGAAATAATAGATTTGGTAGTATATCACAAATATACTTTGGTTTAAGAATGAAAACTTTGGCAGTATATCAATTTATACTTTGGTTATGTAAATAGCATCTCAAACTATGCTTTGGTTTGAAAATAGCATATCAACTATGCTTTGGTAGTATATCAAAATATACTTTAATTAGTGAAATAACAGAGTCGGTAGTATATCAAACTATATTTTAGTAAAATAGTATCACATTGGTAGTATACCGAAATATACCTAGACCGTGATTTGGTAGTATATCAAACTATACTTTAGTAAAAACAGTTGCATATCAAACTATGCTTTAGCAAAACAGTATCACGTTGGTAGCATATCAAAATATGCCTTAATAGTATACCGAAATATACTATACATAGCGATTTGGTAATACATTCAAACCTTAGTGCATCAGACTACACTTTATAGACTATAGAAATACCACAAAGGCAATTCTATTTGGTTAAAACATTGGTATCCGACATTCCATACAACAGGAATGGGGTGTTTAGTCCTATAGCGCTATATCGTACTACCAATCGGCTTGATCATTGTTAATGAATGTATAAGTAATAATATGAACCAACAAATAGTTTAACAACTTTGAAAATCAGTGTTTAAGTCATGGATAATAGTTCAATTGGTCAAAAGATAAGTATTATGCATGTGTAATCATATAGTTGAAATCATGAAAATAGTGTATCGGCACATATGAATCACCCAAAAACATTTGAAAACGGTAAAAGAGGGGACTATGTACTCACTTGAGATGACAAGTATCCTTGATTATGTGTCCTAACAAAGCTCGAGAAAATCAAGGAATCAAGTGTTACCTACTATGGAATCACTATGTTAAATAATCGGATCCTAAATCGAGAGATAGGATAGAATGAAGTTCTATAAATCAAATGAGTATTGGAACTCATATGGTATGATTTAATGGACCTAACATTCTGATTAGAAAGTTATCCTAATTGCTTTTGACCCGTTTCGACTCGTTAAGGTAGTTTAAGCTACTTTAACGCGTCGTTTGCGTAAAACTACAGTCGGATGGTTATATATGCCCTATGTTAAGTATTACATGCCCAATTATGTTTAAATATGTTACTAAATCAGTTTAGATGTCAAAAACTTGATCACATATGCAAAATATGAATTTATGCTCAAAAAAGTGATCATAAGGTATAACCTCAGTAGGTTATTCCCTATGCAATTATGATCACTAAATAAGTTTGGTCGGATCCTAATGATCGACCAAATGGGTCGGGTTTGAAAATCTAAGCGGTTGTCGAGACCGCTTAACTTACGACCCTAAACAAGCACTAAACTAGTAGTGACGAGTTAAACATGTCAAAACATGTTTAACTAAGTTAGAAATCTGATTTGGTATCAAAACAAAGGGTTTTGATACCCGAAAATAGTTCCGTCGCAAAATGCGCACAAATACGCATTTTGACAGAAACTTTGACTCGTCACTACGCCTAGTCAATGTGGTAATCAGTATGTATAATCGCTAAGGATTATAACCATCGTGATTACAATCACGTTGCAAAGTTCAAATGAACTTTGATTTGATCAATTGATGGTCAAAACCGAAAGTCAAACTGTTGGACAAAGTGTTTGACTTTCAGCTCTAAATGGCTGAAAATAAGAACTACGCCATGAAGGAACACTCACAATGCTCTATGGCTGAAAGATTAGACTAAGAGAACTCAGGTAGGTGGCTTCCAATGTTGGTTGCCTCCACTTAGAGTCCAAAAGATAGGAATGAGCAAATGAACAAGTGAAATGAGGGGTATTTATAGTTGTGGAGGACTTGTAGGATCACTCCAAGTGTTTGTGTAGCCTCCAAGTAATAAATCTGGACCATACAAGTGTCTAAGATAGCTAGCTTTTGCTTAGAGAGATGTTTACTTAGTGCCTACACAAGGAATTTGCAAGAAAAGTCCCTGGAATTCAAGCTGCAGGTCAAAAATGAACATTCTGTCCAAATCAAGGGCTCTCGCCCCGCCACAGTGAAAGGCCTTAGGCGTCGCGTGACGCGAGGGCTAGGCTGAAAGTTTCAACATTTGGCTGCTTTGGTCCCTGCAGCTCAAAACTTGGTTTTTAATGCGTTTAACCTCCGTTAAGCCATTTTCAAGGCTCCACAAGGTCGTCAAAGTATAGGGGACTCAAAATATGCGCGGAAATATCATTGATGTCGGTTCGTTTGGTCGTACGGTCGCGTTATTCGGTTAATTACGACGAAACTCGAACGGACGCGAAAACGATCCAAATTAAGCGACGAATGGTATTTTTGCATTCCTATCACTAAAATAAAATATTTTAGTGACAACATAAATTTTTGGATGTCCGGATGTGGTCAGAATGTAAGATATGCGCGTAAATGCAAACTTACGCACTCTTTGACGCTTTTAGTCCATGTTGACCAAATAAGCGCATTTTCGCATACCGAACCACTAAAAGCTTTTTTATAAGATAAGTTAAGGTTATTTTTGGTATGTTTAGCTTATGATCATGTTCCGGAATGTATGTTGTCATACGAAACAGCAGACTTTTGCAGTTTGAAGCAAATAGCCCCTGTGAGCGAATACACTTGTTTTTGCCATACTAAACCCTTTATAACTTATTTCTAAGTTATGTAAAGGTTATTTAAGGCATGTTAAGCTTATGTTGCTGTTCTGGAGTGTTTTTCGTGTTAAACTGATTACGTTTACGCATCAGTTTGCGTATAACTTTCCAGAAAGAGATTTAGAGCTCGAAATCGAACAAGAATTGATATGTATAAATGTCATATGCATTTGTACAAATCCCAAGAATGAAACACAAGATTTCATTGGATTTGTATTTGTATGATGGTTGTAGAGGCACAGGTGTCACAGTCTCCCCTACTTTAGGAAATTTCATCCCGAAATTTAATTTTAGAGGAAACTTGTGAAAGCAGATGTGATTATTTCGCTTTCGGAAGAATCCTCCGTTCCCTAGGTAAAACTTTAGGCTACGTTTGGATTTCCAGCGAATTTGTTCATTGTACTCGTCTGTTGTTTATAAGAATGAGTTCAGATCCGAAGATTTAAACTTCACTCCAAACAATAGATGTATGATTATTCCGAAGCTCAAGAGCGCCTTGTTAATGTCAAAGTGATGTCCTTGATACAACAAAATATAGAGTTTCGAACGACGGATAGAAGAATGTTTCCTATGAAGACTATTATAGGAAACTCGTG
Organism: Helianthus tuberosus; assembly: GCA_030545235.1. Lineage (NCBI taxonomy): Eukaryota > Viridiplantae > Streptophyta > Magnoliopsida > Asterales > Asteraceae > Helianthus > Helianthus tuberosus. The sequence continues at coordinate 638,260 of JARYGA010032181.1, forward strand.
TGTGCTCAAAATCAGAGTCGGAGAGTCAAAGATAAAATAACATTGGTCAAGGTCCATGACTTCTAGTAACTTAAATAACGCTATGCTCGCAATGCAATAAGGAACACTTATATATAGGAAGTACCAACGGCATATCCACCATGCCCTTTTTACATTGTTCCTGTTTCGTTATTCTTATCACTATAGGTCTTAACACATGACAAAACTTGCTGTGGTTTCTGTGCACTGAATTCCATAATTATGTATGCATCCATAATTACGTAATTCCTTGCACAGTCCGCACAGTTCATTTTATAATGTGTAGGGAAAAATCAATCGAAGAATCATGTAATGACTTGACTAGACCACCAAAGGATTTCTTTAACTAGATCAACACATGATCTCTTTAACTAGACCGACGTACGATCTCTTTAAATAGACAACCAAAGGGTCTTTTTAACTTTGAACCAAATAATCGTTTTGAAATAGCACTTTGGAATCCAAGGTTGTGACTATTTGCATAGAAAAGCCCCTTAAGGATTTAAGATAGTACTTTGAGTATCCTTCTGAGAATCTAACATATAAAAATACGGAAGATTCTACCAGGATTTAGATAGCGAGCATTAGAATTACACAAAAAAAAAAAAACACACAATCACATAATCGTTAACTTGGTTATCAGCTCATTCATTAACTTGTATATATGCATTTAAAGCACATCAGGAATCCAATCAAGGACTTCAATTAGTACTTCAAACATGCTCAAGAATCTAACTATGAAGATAGGAAGATCTTAATAGGATTTGGAATTTGTGTGGTGAAAATGTTTTGAAATCCATGTACTAGGTATGTTAGGTCAACATACGAAGTGAAGTGTTCATGAAATCAAGGTACTAGATATGCTAAGTCAGCATATGACGCAAAAAAGGGTCCTTGAAATCAATGTGCTAGGCATGTTAAGGCAACACACGAAGCAAAAATGTACTTGATAATCGTGTGCATAGTCACATAACATGGGTCCAATTAAGGACTTATGAAAGTACCTTTAAATATCAAACCAAGGATTTGAAATGGTACTTCAAATATCTGATTAAGAATTTGTAACTTGTACCTTGTACTTTGTTTCTTTAAAAGAAACGAGTACTTAGGATTTTCGGGGAGATCACGAGTGATCACAAAAATGGAAGAACTACGAGAGTAGTTTGTCTTGCAAGGAACATGGTTCCTTGGTATCGTAGGGGTATGTCACACATACACGCAATTGCATTAATTTCGTAAATAAATTTGAAACAACAAATTTATTTATATGCCAACTGAATTGTTCCAAGTGTCATAGATAATAACAAGGAAAATTCAAAAGTCTAATTGTTCACTGCTGCATTGTCATTTGCATTTGCCTCGTTTATGTTAAATACTCGTCCACGTGCTAGATTTGCATTAACAAGTTTTGGGCAATTGTTCCGATAGTGAGTAAGATCACCACAGTTGTAGCATGATCCAGGTGGATATGGTGCTTGAGCAGCAGCAGGATTTGCAGCATTTTGGTTTTGGATAACATGACGACATGTATTGATTAGATGTCCCAATCACCCACAGTGGGTACATTTGTGACACGGTGTTTGATCCAGATAATGACGGTTACATTTGTTGCACAAAGGTGCAGTACCAATATAGTTTTTCCTAGCACGAGGCTGTGCTGGCTGGTTTGGTGCAACCTGATTGTTCTGAGCAACTACTGTGAAGTTTTGTGAAGCCTTAAGCTTCTTCGACTTCTTGGAGGACTCAGTCTGTTTATCCTTTGGTTTTTCTTGTGCAGACTTGTCAGATGGTTTCTGGTCGCCTTTTTAGAAAAGTTTACCCTTCCTGATTTGAGATTCAGTCAGGGTAGCAGATAGTTCAATGGCCTGTCTGATGGTAGTAGGCTTGCTACCAGTAACAATGTCCTGAACTGGGTTAGGGAGGTCATCGATGTACTTTTCAATCGCCTTATCCAAAGGCGTAACCATGGTAGGACATAACAGACTTAACTCCTCATAACGATCAGTGTAGGCTCGATGTTCATCGTTGTCTTGTTTAAGATCGTCAAATTCCCTTTCCAAAGCCCTGAGCTCATGACGAGGACAGAATTCCTTCATCATTAGAGCTCAAAGCTCTTCCCATGTTTGTGCCAATGCCACATCGGCACCCCTATCCCTCATTACGCTGTTCCACCATGTGAGTGCTTTTTTCTGGAATACACTCGACGCAAACTCAACTTTTTGCTCGTTTGGGCATTGCACATGATGAAACGTGCTTTCGAGACTCTCAAACCACTGTAGGAGCCCAGTAGCTCCTTCAGACCCGGTAAATGTAAGTGGCTTAGCTGAGTTGAATGTCTTATAGTTACACTGAACATTGTTATTGTTATTGTTCGCTTAATTTATCTGGGTAATATGGTTCGGGAGTACAGCAGCGATTTACTGAGTGATTAAGGCTGCCATGGCGGCATCCTGAGTTTGATGACGTCGAGGAGGCATTCTAAAAGAGCAAAGAAACATGAGGGAAAACGAGTGAGATGTTATTGGATATTCAAAACTAGAATGTTAAAAATATCGACGAAACATGAGGATTGTGACCATTTGTTCATTAACTAAAACAAAGAAACGACACTATGACTAATCAAAGTAAATGGGTCATATTAATGTATCGCGAAGACATGCTTTAGCCTATAAGTGGACACTCGCCCCAATAGTTCCTGATGCGTGCGAAGTGTTACTATTATTAGGTGTATATTTTAAGCCCTTTTTAACACTTATTTTAGCCAAGTTTTAAATTTATAAAACACGATATTTCACTAACACTAAACACACATATGGGCAAGTGCACCCATCGTTGAGTGTAGTATAGCGTTGGTAAGATACCGAGGTCGTCCAAGGACACAAGAGCTTTTAGTACCGGTTTATCCTCAACGTCTAACCAAAATAAAAGTTTAGAAAAAATGTTTTAAACTAAGAAAAATAAAATTAATTAAAATGCTGAAAATAAAAATAAAATAAAAACAGATAGACAAGATGAATCACTTGGTTCCGACTCGTATCTAGTATAACCTTTGATTATTTCCGCACTTTTGCACATAATTAAGAGATTATCTTAGTTATTGTAGTAGGCCCCTCTTTTGAAGGTGACGTTACCCTCACCCCAGTAGTTTGAGTCAGCAGGGATACAATCCTAAAGGGGTGGATTATTGGAAGATAATGAATTAAGTTATTAATGCAGTATTGTGGTAGGCCCCGCTTTTGGCGGTGACGTTACCCTCGGCTAAGTAGTCTGAGTCAGCAGGGATACAGTCCTAAATAGCCGGGTTATAGTATTAATAGTAGTTAACTTATGAGGGGATCAAAGAGTTGGGACCCCCGCCATCCAATACCGTGAAGTATTGAAGGAGGTCCTACTAAATTTGACCCAGGTCCATTGCAGGACCTCTAAACGCTGAACAATGGCAAGACCTTTACCAAACCGTTCCCTTAACCCCCTACCAGGTAGCCAACATACCTCCATATAGACCGTGGAGATATGAATGGTGAAAATCCTTTATTTTATATAGACAGTAAAATAATGCCAAGACACCACGGACAAACGATAAGGAAAGATCACCTTCAACATAAGTAACTAGTTATTAAAGTCATTAATACAAAACCAAATAAAAAGTGCAAAAGATTAGAAATAAAAAGTATTATACTAGACACTTTGTCTTCACCAAGTGATGTAAGAGACTTAGGCAAACATGGCCTTGATTGTCAAGAACTCTTACGATCAATCTTGGATCCCGAGACGACTCACACACTCTATGATGGACAATGGATGATGGTGTTGTGATGGTGGTGGGTGGTGGATGAAGTGTGAGAGAGGTGGTGTGCCAAGGGATGAGAAGAAATGAATCCAAGCACTCCTATTTATAGGCTGAACAGAGAGCTGGACACGGCCCCGTGTCCGCTGGGCACGGCCCCGTGTCCGTCTGACACTCTCTCTCCTCATTAATTGTAATTCGCAATTACAATAAATGCGCCTGCTGTACTTTCGACACGCCCCCGTGTCCGCTGAGCACGGCCCCGTAATGGGCAATAGAAGCTTCTATAGGTTTGTCTTTTCTGCTGCTTCTTGGGCACGGCCCCGTGCTGGCTGAGCACGGGGCGTGTTCAGCCTTCTGTTTTCTCTATTTTGCTTTGGAAGGTGCCGTTGAGGGTTCGGGCAGTCCACTAATGTCCCTTTTCTTGTATTTATGTTGGATTTAGCTGTCTTTTTGCTTCTTTTGCGTTTTTGAGCTCATTTAATCCTGAAAATACAAAAGGAAGACAAAAACACTCTTTTTCCAATATTAGTACTAAAAAAGTGTTAGTTTTATGCCTCATTTGATGTAATTTATATGTTGCATTTTACACACATCAGTTCCCAGGTAAGAGTGACTGGTCCGATACTGTGGATTTATACGAACACTCTAGCCTTAGACAGAAAACTCGAGATACAGGCACCCACCCTTCCGGATTGCATGTGTTCACATTATAAGGACCCAAACTTTGACGATATTTTTGAAAACACCAAAAGCTTAAAAGCCTAAAACAAATCATCTAAGGATAGATGACTTCTTGTGATGTTTTGAAAATTTTTGACTCGGGAGAATGAATTGTGTTTTGTTTTTGTTAATCACCTAAGGATAGGTGATTGGTATTGTATTAAGAATCTAAACGTAAATTTCTTGCGTTAGGGTCCTAGAAAGGTTATAGTCTAGGTCAAAGCATTACTAATAACCTAATTCCCTATAACCATGAGCTCTGATACCAACTTTTCTGTCACACCCCGACCACGTAAAACAACAAACCGCGGTGGAAACGTCGGGGAGTATCGTAACAGAATCATTGTTTCACAACACATGGTGGTTAAAGATTTGTTTTATTCCATTAATGAACTCATTGTTTTATTACAAACCAGATAAATACAATTAATTTTCTTTCAGGTTTTAAAGTCACTAAGGCACGGGTCCATCCTATGTGTAGCACGCATCAACAATCATCACATAGTAGTACCTGAAACATATGTCAAAATAAAACGTCAGCATAAAAATGCCTGTGAGTAACATAGGTTTTGTGAATTAGATTCATCACTTTGGATAGTACAAGAAAATGTTTTTGCATTTACAAAAATAGCCATGAATCCTTGTAAAAAGTTTTGTTTCTAAAACACATTGTTTTGATGAAAGGGTTTGTAGTATACGCAAAAATATACTTTGGTTTTTGAAATAATTAGATAAGTAGTATATCAAAATATACTTTAGTTTTGAAATAGTTAAGTAGATAGTACATCAAAATATACTTTGGTTACTGAAATAATAGATTTGGTAGTATATCACAAATATACTTTGGTTTAAGAATGAAAACTTTAGTAGTATATCAAATTATACTTTGGTTTTGTAAATAGCATCTCAAACTATGCTTTGGTTTGAAAATAGCATATCAACTATGCTTTGGTAGTATATCAAAATATACTTTAATTAGTGAAATAACAGAGTCAGTAGTATATCAAACTATACTTTAGTAAAATAGTATCACGTTGGTAGTATACCGAAATATACCTAGACCGTGATTTGGTAGTATATCCAACTATACTTTAGTAAAAACAGTAGCATATCAAACTATGCTTTAGCAAAACAATATCACGTTGGTAGCATATCAAAATATGCCTTAATAGTATACCGAAATATACTATACATCACGATTTGGTAATACATTCAAACCTTAGTGCATCAAACTACACTTTGGAGACTATAGAAATACCACAAAGGCAATTCTATTTGGTTAAAACATTGGTATCCGACATTCCATACAACAGGAATGGGGTGTCTAGTCCTATAGCGCTATATCATACTACCAATCGGCTTAATCATTGTTAATGAATGTATAAGTAATAATATGAACCAACAAATAGTTTAACAACTTTGAAAATCAGAGTTTAAGCCATGGATAATAGTTCAATTTGTCAAAAGATAAGTATTATGCATGTGTAATCATATAGTTGAAATCATGAAAATAGTGTATCGACACATATGAATCACCCCAAAACATTTGAAAACGGTAAAAGAGGGGACTATGTACTCACTTGAGATGGCAAGTATCCTTGATTAAGTGTCCTAACAAAGCTCTAGAAAATCAAGGAATCAAGTGGTATCTAGTATGGAATCACTATGTTAAATAATCGGATCCTAAATCGGGAGATAGGATAGAATGAAGTTTTATAAATCAAATGAGTATTGGAACTCATATGGTATGATTTAATAGACCTAACATTCTGATTAGAAAGTTATCCTAAGTGCTTTTGACCCGTTTCGACTCGTTAAGGTAGTTTAAGCTACTTTATCGCGTCGTTTGCGTAAAACTAAGGTCGGATGGTTATCTATATCCTATGTTAAGTCTTACATGCCCAATTATGTTTAAAGATGTTACTAAATAGGTTTAGATGTCAAAAACTTGATCACGTATGCTAAATATGAATTTATGCTCAAAAAGGGTATTTTGGTCATTTTCAATGGGCATATAAACGACTTAATGGATAATTAACCAACTTAAGTGATCATAAGGTATAACCTCAGTAGGTTATTCCCTATGTAACTATGATCACTAAATAAGTTTGGTTGGATCCTAATGATCGACCAAACAGGTCGGGTTCGAAAGTCTAAGCGGTTGTCGAGACCGCTTAACTTACGACCCTAAACAAGCACTAAACTAGTAGTGACGAGTTAAACATGTCAAAACATGTTTAACTAAGTTAGAAATCTGATTTGGTATCAAAAAAAGGGTTTTGATACCAGAAAATAGTTCCGTCGCAAAATGCGCACAAATACGCATTTTGACCTTTGACTCGTCACTATGCCTAGTCAACGTGGTAATCAGTAGGTATAATCGCTAAGGATTATAACCATCATGATTACAATCACATTGCAAAGTTCAATTGAACTTTGATTTGACCAATTGATGGGCAAAACCAAAAGTCAACCTGTTGGTCAAACTGTTTGACTTTCAGCTCTAAATGGCTGAAAATAAGAACTAAGCCATGAAAGAACACTCACAATGCTCTATGGCTGAAAGATTAGACTAAGAGAACTCAGGTAGGTGGCTTTCAATGTTGGTTGCCTCCACTTAGAGTCCAAAAGATAGGAATGAGCAAATGAACAAGTGAAATGAGGGGTATTTATAGTTGTGGATGACTTGTAGGATCACTTCAAGTGTTTGTGTAGCCTCCAAGCAATAAATCTGGAGCATACAAGTGTCTAAGACAGCTAGCTTTTGCTTGGAGATATGTTTACTTGGTGCCTACACAAGGAATTTGCAAGAAAAGTCCCTGCAATTCAAGCTGCAGGTAAAAAATGAACATTTTGTCCAGATCAAGGGCTTGCGCCCCGCCACGGTGAAAGGCCTTAGGCGACGCGTGACGCGAGGGCTAGGCTGAAAGTTTCAGCATTTGGCAGCTTTGGTCCCTGCAGCTCAAAACTTGGTTTTTAACGCTTTTAACCTCCGTTAAGCCATTTTCATGGCTCTACAAGGTCGTCAAAGTATAGGGGACTCAAAATATGCTCGGAAATATCACGGATGTCGGTTCGTTTGGTCGTACGGTCGCGTAATTCGGTTAATTACGACGAAACTCAAACGGACGCGAAAACGATCCAAATTAAGCGAAGAATGGTATTATCACTAAAATAAAATATTTTAGTGACTACAAAATTTTTGGATGTCCAGATGTGGTCAGAACGTAAGATATGCGCGTAAATGCAAACCTACGCACTCTTTGACGCTTTTAGTCCATGTTGACCAAATAAGCGCATTTTCGCATACCGAACCACTCAAAGCTTATTTCTAAGCTAAGTTAAGCTTATTTATGGTATGTTTAGCTTATGATCATGTTCCGGAATGTATGTTGCCATACAAAACAGCTGACTTTTGCAATTTGACGCAAATAGTCCCTGTGAGCGAATAAACTTGTTTTTGCCATACCAAACCCTTTAAAACTTATTTCTAAGTTATGTAAAGGTTATTTAAGGCCTGTTAAGCTTATGTTGCGGTTCCGGAGTGTTTTTCGCGTTAAACTGATTACGTTTACGCATCAGTTTGCGTATAACTTTCAAGAAAGCGATTTAGAGCTCGAAATCGAATATGAATTGATATGTATAAATTTCATATGCATTTGTACAAATCCCGAGAATGAAACACAAGATTTCATTGGATTTGTAATTGTATGATGGTTGTAGAGGCACAGGTGTCACATGTTTACTTAAATTTTTGTGTGTAAGTAAAGCCATGGGGAATGGTACCTTTACATTCTCATTATCACTATCAAAAAACCTTTTATTTGAACCATGTTTAGACTTCATAAAACTTCCAATTTCCTGATCATGTTCACTCTCACCCTCAGACTCAGTTACATCCTCTACCATACCCTCAACATATTGTGGTGATTGAGTTTCAATAGTAAAAATTAGCAGACACCTGTATTGTAAAACTGCAAACTGTGGAACCAGGTGTATACGTTTACGACTCACTAGTGCAGGGTAAACACTTCTATTACAAAAAAAAGAACAAAAACTTATAATTTTTAAGTTAAACTCGCATGCAAAATGTGGTGAAAAACATTCTTCCACGGGTACAAAAATTTATTACAATAAAAAGGTAAACTTTTAACTTTTTTTGCTAAAACAATTCGAAACACGCTTGCAGTGTCTGGGCCCAACAATGAGTATAAATCTGACACTACACAGTAGGAACCACAAGAAAAGGATTCGGGTATCGAAAGTGAAAAGGAAGGAGACGTGGTATACCCTTCGGTGACGGCTGAAGAATTGCAATCGATTTAATCACTTTTGAGTCTGGCACCACCTCCGTCTATAGAAAAACCCAACCTGGTAGATACAACGATTATAGTACACAAGGGAAGGAACCCAACTGAGGGGAAACAGATCTAAAATCCAGTTGCAAACAACCACCTGTAAAACAAAAAGTGGGAAAAAAAGGGACATGGATAACAAAAAAAGGTGGAACCAAAGGGCTTATATCATCTCCTTTATCGAACAATAGAACTCGCAAAAATTCGAAATGAGAAAAGGTATGTAGACCTTGGAGATGCGTTTTGTTCCCCTTTCTACAACAGAGTGGTTAATATCCATCAAGCACTCTTAGATCATGAATTGAGTGTGATTAGATACACATTTGCTACGCTTCAGAAACGGAGTAAGTAAACGATTAGATCAACTAAAACATGTATATATATATGCTTAAAAAAGTTAATTGTATAATGTTTGTCTGGCAGCTCATTATTTTACCGATAAAAAACTAGGGTTCACACATACAAAGTTGTCTTCGAAAGTTTCTACAGAAATCAATATGTAGCATCAAACGCAATTGATGCATTTGTGGATGTGCTCAATCAAGAAGAGAAGAAGAGTGATAGAAAATCATCACCGTACAGACTCTTCCTGTATAGTACAATGCTAGTATGTTTATGATTTTCACCCAATATGATATAGCATTTGCATGTTTATGTAAACTTTTTCGCATGGCATATCCAACAGAAATCGCATGTTCAACAATTTTGCATGCACATATAAGCATTTCGCATGTAAAACATTTTCACATATTTAACGTTTTGGCATGATTATTACATTTTGCATGTAATAATTTCGCATGCATACTCACATGGTAAAACATTACTTGAGCTTACGTGTATTTACTTAAAATGCAGCCAAATTGTCACACCCCCAAAATCCACACGCGGAGTATCACCGCTTGGAGGCGTGACTGACCAGGATCAAGCCACCAATCATATTGAACAAGCATGTAAGTAAACATAATTCAACCAAACAATATGAAAGGTGTTCAAAAACCAAAGCATAGTTAAGTGTTTAGCGGAAGCATAATTGTAAAACCCATTGAAAGTATTAAATACGAAATAAAGTAATGTTCATAGCATGGCACACACTGCCATGTCCCACAACGACCGTTCCTCCCTGTGCAAGCCCCATTAGTACCTATTGACCTGCAAGGCATGTAGCAACGAATCAACAACAAAGTTGAGCGAGTTCACAGTTGGTTGTTTAGTTATAATATTCGTTTTGTAAATCGTATGTCGTTTTGTAAACCATGTATCGAATTAATTCGTATCGCGGTCATCCTGACATGTTTGCGATGATTAGTGGGGGCTTCCCATGTGTAACTAGACCACGCGTATCGACTGCTACGAAAATGTAAGAGGTGCCCTAAGTCAATGTCTATCAGCATTGACCCTTTGCCCATAGTCCATTAGTACACGCCCGTCCGACTGGCACGGTGTGAGGTTTGTTAAACCTAATAGCGCTATTAACTAATAACCCGCTCGCCATAGGCCTCGGCGATTAAGTCGATAAATGAGGGACTTCATTTGATAGAGTTGATGGTCTTATGATCGTGTACGTAGGTTTTACGTACGTGCCCTTCAATCCGAGGACAGTAGTCAGTATAAGTGTACGTAGGTTTTACGTACGTGCCCTTCAATCCGAGGACAGTAGTAAGTAGTTTAGTAGTAATGGTTGTACGAGTAGTTAATCAATCCCATTCCCAACCCACCGGGAATCCCATGCCTTGGCTAGTGTGAACTCACCTTGGTTTGCTCGGCAGATACACAGAAAGGTCAAGTCTAGCTGCTAGTGGTCAACCACGTCCTAACATGGTTACCATAGAAGTCAGGTTTTGGTTTCAAGTAGTGCACATAAGTATCACATAAGCTAGCAGATAAGGAACACACACAGATCATGGCAGCACACACATCATCACGTTTAACAGTTATAACGTATTCAACTTGTACGATTAAAAGATTGGGCTCGCACAAGTCTAATGGCCTTGTGCGAGTCATCCGTTGGAGCCCAATAATACTCGACCCAATATTAAGAAACCCAACAAAACTATAAGTATAAACACGGCCCAAATAACATGTCTTGTGCGATCCGGATAGCTTGTACGATCCGGTCGACTTGTGCGATCCGATTGGGTTGTGCGATCAGAACTAGCCCAGCCCAACATGTGTATCCGGCCCAACAGTTAAACCAACATAACAACTTGTGCGATCCCACAGTCTTGTGCGACTGGGGACCTCTTGTGCGATCAGGTCATCTTGTGCGACCCGATCAGCTTGTGCGACTAGGCTTCTTGTGCGAATGGTTTAAACATCCGAATATTATGGTAATCAGTTACATTGTTTCCATTATCCGATTTAGCCCACAATCAATCAATTATTGGTTTCCTTTTACAAGATTATCAATCAACACACCAACAAATTCAACCATGCAAATAGATCGATCAAACAAGGATTTAACATTAAATCTTCTTAAGAACCCTAATGGATACATAATCAATACATGAACAATAACTTATCAATCCTATTGTCTGGTCCGATTTCATGAATATACAGCCGATTACATGCATCTGAATCAAGATTATCATCACATAAACATCAACTCTAATTCGGTTTAAGCACCCTACACAAGTGATTCGATCTACATGAGCAACCCCTAGTGATTTGCAATCATAAGCAATCATATAACATTCTCCAAATCATTAAACAACAATCCGAAAACAGGACATGATGATCAATTAACATCTATTCGGTTCTTAAATTAACATTATAACATCCGATCCACATAAGCATAATCACATAAACATCATTGTTCATCATATATACAACACTTAATCATTATATCAATCATGGAATCATAACATCATGAACACTAACCGATTGAGAGGAGGATGGAATAAATGATTGATCCGAACAAGAAAAGATCTTCGATAGAGAGGGTGTGTGTTGCCGTCGAGTTCTAGAGAGAAGGAAGAGAGCTAGGGTTTGTGTGTAAAGTGTTTTGCAAATTATGAGGGGTATACCCTTCCCCTAAGTGTTATGCGACATAAGGGAGTGGGCCGAACCCTCACTTGGGCTGCCCATTGATCCGAATACAAGAGTGTAGCCCGAATGGGCTTGTGCGATAGGGTGAGTGTTGTGTGTTTGGGCCATTTATATACATACATACATTACACAAGCACATATCAAACATAACATTCATTAATCAATCACTTTCATATAATCACATCACGTTCACATACGTTACATCAAAGTACAAAGATAGGTTCGGAAATACGAGTTGTCACATTATCCCCAAGTTAAAAGAAATTTCATCCCGAAATTTGGTACGTACTCACTGAGGAAGCTAGTTAAGTTGCATGGTTTTCCTGGTTTTCCTGGGGTGTCACATCCTCCCCCCGTTGATCTGGAATTTCGTCCCGAAATTCCGTAGCTTCGGCCTCAGTAGTGGTTGTACTGTCTGTGAATAGTTGGGGATACTTTTGTTTCATTTGATCTTCGCGTTCCCAGGTGAACTCTGGGCCGCGACGTGAGTTCCAACGAACTCGAATGAGAGGTATTCTAGTGCGCTTGAGGACCTTAACATCCCGGTCTGTGATTTCAACTGGTTCCTCGACGAATCGTAACTGCTCGTCGATAGTGAGCTCCTTCAAGGGAACTACGAGAGTCTCATCTGACAGACACCTCTTCAGATTCGACACGTGGAAAACGTTGTGAACTGCACTGAGTTCTGCTGGTAGGTTTAGTTTGTAGGCCACCTTGCCTATTTTCTCGATGACTTCAAAAGGTCCGACGTATCGTGGGTTAAGTTTGCCTCGTTTACCAAAACGAACCACACCCTTCCAGGGTGAAACTTTAAGTAGCACTCGCTCTCCAACCTGGAGCTCGAGTGGTTTCCTGTCCTTATCGGCGTAACTTTTCTGACGGTCACGAGCTGCCTCCATTCGTTGTCGTATTTGAGCGATTCATTCTGTTGTGTCTACCACAAGTTTTGGGCCAGTGATCTGACTATCCCCCACTTCTGCCCAACAAAGAGGTGATCGGCATTTACGCCCGTACAATGCCTCAAACGGAGCAGCTTTAATGCTGGTGTGGTAGCTGTTATTGTATGAAAATTCCACAAGTGGCAGGTGCTTTTCCCAGCCGTTGCCAAAGTCAATTACACATGCCCTAAGCATGTCTTCGAGGGTCTGGATGGTGCGTTCAGACTGCCCATCCGTTTGCGGGTGATAAGCTATGCTCATATCTAAACGTGGGCCAAAAGACTTGTGCATTGCTTGCCATAGTTCTGAAGTAAAACGTGCATCACGGTCAGAGATAATAGAAGTGGGCACTCCGTGCGTAGAGACTACTTCCTTAAGATAAACGTCTGCTAATGTGGAGAACTTATCCGTTTCCTTGATAGCCAAGAAGTGAGCAGACTTTGTGATTCGATCCACGATCACCCAAATAGTATCATTACCACGTTAAGATCTAGGCAGGCCAGTAACAAAATCCATGGAAATTTGCTCCCATTTCCATTGTGGTATTTCTGGTTGTTGGAGTAGGCCTGAAGGTTTCTGATATTCCGTCTTGACTCTCGCACAAGTCAAGCACTTGCTTACGTACGTTGCTATGTGAGCTTTCATGCTAGGCCACCAATACGTAGTTTTGATATCGTGGTACATCTTATCCGAACCAGGATGTACCGAGTAGCGAGACTTGTGTGCCTCATCCATCACAAGCTCTCGTAGGTTGCCATAGAGTGGGACCCAAATGCGTCCTGTTACGTAGTAGGCACCGTCTTCCTTTTGTTCTAATCATTGCCTTGAGCCGCGTAGGGCTTCAGCCCTAACATTTCCTGGTTTCAATGCTTCTACCTGAGCATCTCGTATCTGAGAAGGAAGACTAGACTGTATAGTGAGTTGTAAAGCTCGTACGCGCTTAGGCGCAGTGTCCTTTCGACTGAGGGCGTCAGCCACAACATTGGCTTTGCCTGGGTGGTACCTGATCGAACATTCATAGTCATTCAGTAGCTCAACCCATCGTCATTGTCGCATATTTAGTTCCTTCTGTTTGAAGATGTGTTCGAGACTCTTGTGATCGGTGTAGATGGCGCATTTGGTATCGTACAAGTAGTGTCTCCATATCTTTAGTGCAAAAACAACAGCTCCCAGCTCTAAATCGTGCGTAGTGTAGTTCCTTTCATGAACTTTAAGTTGGCGTGAGACGTAGGCTATAACTTTATCCCGCTGCATCAATACACAACCAAGACCCTGAATGGATGCGTCGCAGTAAACCACAAAGTCGTCTGTACCCTCTGGCAATGAAAGGATAGGTGCACTGCAAAGTCTATCCTTTAAGTGTTGAAATGCTAATTCCTGTGCGTTTCCCCATCGATAAACAACGCCTTTCTGCGTCAGTGAGGTGAGGGGCTGTGCAATCTTGGAGAAGTCCTTGATGAACCTTCTGTAGTAACCTGCCAAGCCCAAGAATTGGCGCATTTCCGTTGGTGTACGAGGCGCAGGCCAATTCTTAATCGAGTCTACCTTAGATGGGTCAACGTGAATCCCATCCTTGTTCACCACATGGCCTAAGAAATGGACTTCACGAAGCCAGAAGTCGCATTTTGAAAACTTGGCGTACAACTGTTCTGTCCGAAGGAGTTCCAAAATGAGTCGTAGGTGCTGCTCGTGTTCCTCCTGACTCTTCGAATAGATCAGGATGTCGTCGATGAAAACTATTACGAACTTGTCCAGGTAAGGCTTGCACACTCTATTCATCAAATCCATGAAGACCGCAGGTGCGTTTGTCAGCCCAAAAGGAATGACCAAAAACTCATAGTGGCCATATCGAGTTCTAAAGGCGGTTTTGGAGACGTCCTACTCTCGGACTCTCAGCTGATGATATCCTGATCTCAAATCAATCTTTGAATAGTAGCTCAACCCTTGCAGCTGGTCGAATAGGTCGTCGATGCGTGGAAGAGGATAGCGATTCTTCACAGTCACCTTGTTGAGTTCACGGTAGTCGATGCACATTCTGAAAGTACCGTCTTTCTTCTTCACAAACAGGACTGGAGCTCCCCAGGGCGAAGAGCTAGGAAGAATAAAACCCTTATCTAAGAGTTCTTGTAGTTGCGTAGAAAGTTCTTCCAACTCTGATGGCGCTAAGCGATAAGGTTCACGAGCTATAGGTGCTGCTCCAGGAGCTAGCTCGATTTGAAACTCGACCTGGCGATCAGGCGGAAGACCAGGTAATTCCTCAGGGAATACCTCAGGATAATCGCGTACAATCGGAAAATCTTCTATCTTCTTCTCTTTCTTCAAGGTGTCAGTGACGAGAGCCAAAATAACAGTGTGGCCCTTACGCAAACATTTCTGGGCTTTAAGGAAAGAGATGATGCTCACAACAGCACCACTCTTGTCTCCACGAATCAATAGAGGTCCACCACCTGGGCGAGGAATACGGACAATCTTCTCGTTGCAAAGAATCTCTGCTTGGTGTTGGGATAACCAGTCCATCCCTATGACAACGTCGAAACTACCCAGAGTGATAGGAAGGAGGTCGATTGAGAAAGTATGACCAGCAAGAACAAGGTTACAACCCTTGACTACGTGCGTGACCTCTAAATTTTTACCATTAGCTAACTCTACAGTGTGCTTGGTGTTCAATAGTGTTGGGGTAAGCTTAAGCATTTGACTAACTTTTAGGGACACGTAGCTGGTATCAGCACCCGAATCAAATAAGACAGTAACATAAAAGTCGTCGAGAAGGAACTTACCCGTCACCACGTTGGGATCATTCCTCGCTTCACCTTGACCAATAACGAATACACGACCCCTTGCACCATTGCCGTTGTTACCCCCGTTGTTTCCATTCCCCTGATTGTTATTATTGTTATTGTTCTGGTTCTGATTCAGCTGGGGACAATTTCTCTTGATGTGGCCTTCAGCTCCACACTGATAGCATCCCTTGTTGTCTCGTTGTTGCTGCTGCTGATCTTGTGGAGCTGGTGGTTGTTGTCGCTGGTTCTGATTCGCAGGTCGTAAGCTCCTACAATCCTTAGCTTCATGACCCATCTTGAGACACCTCTGGCAACGACCCTTGTTGCACTGACCACTGTGGTGTTTGTTGCATCTGTTGCACTTTGGAAGGCTTCCTCGATATCCACCTTGCCCTTGACTACCAGAAGATTGCTTACTAGGGCTTTTGTAGTCATCAGTTCTTCTCTGCTGAGACTGAGACTGAACAGAAGTTGAACCTTTGCTCGAAGCTCCATCCCACTTACGTTTGTTGTCGCCGGGAGTTTCAGAAGTAGCTGCAGCACTAATACGTTTTGGTAATCTGTTCTGCTCCACCGCCTGATCAGTGAGGCGATGAGCCAATTGTACAACTTGCTGGATGGTGGCTAGGTTAGCTGAAGTCACATGACTTTGGATTTCTGGCACTAAGCCCTTGAGATAAAGTTCGATACGTTTAATTGGAGGGTCCACCATGGTAGGACACAGAATAGCAAGCTCATTTGATCTTTTTGTATAAGCTTCAATCTCTGACCCCGTCATCTTGAGGTTGAAGAACTCGACTTCCAGTTTGTGAATTTCGTCACGATTGCAGTATTCTTCCTTGATCATCTCCTTAAAGTTGTTCCATGGAGTGGCGTTAGCAGCAACCAACCCCAGCATTTGAACCTGAGCGTTCCACCATGTGAGCGCTAAACCCTCTAGAGTACCGGTAGCATACTTCACCCTGCGAGCCTCAGGGCATTCACACATCTCGAAAACATATTCGAGCTTTTCAAACCAGTGGAGGAGTCCAACTGCCCCTTCCGTGCCACTGAAAGTACTAGGACGACAGTCCATGAAAGTTTTGAAGGTGCACACAGGAGGCTGTGCAGGTTGACCTGTCGTGAGAGTAAGAAAGGACAAAGTTTAACACAAAGGTTGGATTCATGAGAGTAGGATCCAAAGATCCTAGAGTGAGTCGGGATGGCAGGGTATACCTCCTGCATGAGCAGCTGCAAGTGCCGCAGCAACTTGTTGATTAATCAGAGACGTCAACTGGGCTTATGTCATGTTTACGCGTCCAGACATGATCTTCATATCAAGAGAAACATGAGTGAGAGAGGTTCGCGAAAGTGCGATGACAGAAGAGGGTAAGCACACATGTGTTTTCAAGCTATAGTTGCTACGTTTATCCAAGCATACCATAAGCAAAGTTCTATGTAGTCTAGCAAGTAGGCAATGTAAACATAAACCATATCACCTAGAATGTCGAGCCTTGCAAGTGGAGTGAAGCGTCGTTGTGGATCGCAGAGCACTGACAGGTTATAGTCTGGTTTTAACAAAAACGTTTTCCCTTATTAAAACCAAGTTCACTATAACCAATGGCTCTGATACCAATCTATCACACCCCCAAAATCCACACGTGGAGTGATATGTGTAAAATGCAACATATAAATTATATCAAATAAAGCATAAAACTAACCCTTTTTTAGTACTAATGTTGGAAAAAGTGTGTTTTTGTCTTCCTTTTGAATTTACAGGGTCAAATGAGCTTAAACGAACAAAAGGAACAAATATACAGCCAAAACCAACATAAATGCAAAGAAAAGGAAGAAACATGGCATGCCCGACTCCTCGACAGCATCTCACAAAGCAAAAACAAGAAGAAAAGCTGAGCATGGGGCTGTGCCCAGCTGAGCACGGGGTGTGCTCAGCTCAACACGGGGAGTGTCCAGTGAACACGGGGCGTGTCCAGTGAGCACGGGCCGTGCCCAAGAAGCAGCAGAAAAGACAAATCCATAGAAGCTTCTATTGCCCACCACGTGGCCGTGTCCAGTGAGCACGGGGCGTGTTGAAAGTACAGCAGGCGCATTAATTGTAATTGCGAATTACAATTAATGAAGAGAGAGAGAGTGTCAGACGGACACGGAGGCGTGCCCAGCGGACACGGGGGCGTGTGGAGCTAATAAAGACAAACTGTATTAATGAAGAAAGAGAAAAGGGTGGACACGGGGCCGTGTCCAGCGGACACGGGGCCGTGTCCAGGCTTCTGTACAGGCTATAAATAGGAGTGTTTGGCTTAAGCTCAAACCATCCCTTGGCACACCACCTCTCTCACACTTCATCCACCACCCACCACCATCACAACACCATCATCCACCTACATCATCCATTGTCCATCGTAGAGTGTGTGAGTCGTCTCGGGATCCAAGATTGATCGTAAGAGTTCTTGACAATCAAGGCCATGTTTGCCTAAGTCTCTTACATCACTTGGTGAAGACAAAGTGTCTAGTATAATACTTTTTATTTCTAATCTTTTGCACTTTTTATTTGGTTTTGTATTAATGACTTTAATAACTAGTTACTTATGTTGAAGGTGATCTTTCCTTATCGTTTGTCCGTGGTGTCTTGGCATTATTTTACTGTCTATATAAAATAACGGATTTTCACCATTCATATCTCCACGGTCTATATGGAGATATGTTGGCTACCTGGTAGGGGGTTAAGGGAACGGTTTGGTAAAGGTCTTGCCATTGTTCAGCGTTTAGAGGTCCTGCAATGGACCTGGGTCAAATTTAGTAGGACCTCCTTCAATACTTCACGGTATTGGATGGCGGGGGTCCAAACTCTTTGATCCCCTCATAAGTTAACTACTATTAATACTATAACCCGGCTATTTAGGACTGTATCCCTGCTGACTCAGACTACTTAGCCGAGGGTAACGTCACCGCCAAAAGCGGGGCCTATTCATTATCTTCCAATAATCCACCCCTTTAGGATTGTATCCCTGCTGACTCAAACAACTGGGGTGAGGGTAACGTCACCTTCAAAAGAGGGGCCTACTACAATAGTTTGAGTCACCAAGTGATGTAAGAGACTTAGGCAAACATGGCCTTGATTGTCAAGAACTCTTACGATCAATCTTGGATCCCGAGACGACTCACACACTCTACGATGGACAATGGATGATGGTGGTGGATGATGGTGTTATGGTGGTGGTGGGTGGTGGATGAAGTGTGAGAGAGGTGGTGTGCCAAGGGATGGTTTGAGCTTGAGCCAAGCACTCCTATTTATAGCCTGTACAGAAGCCTGGACACGGCCCCGTGTCCGCTGGACACGGCCCCGTGTCCACCCTTTTCTCTTTCTTCATTAATACAGTTTGTCTTTATTAGCTCCACACGCCCCCGTGTCCGCTGGGCACACCTCCGTGCTTGTCTGACATTCTCTCTCTTCATTAATTGTAATTCGCAATTACAATTAATGCGCCTGCTGTACTTTCGCCACGCCCCCGTGTTCACTGGACACGGCCCCGTGGTGGGCAATAGAAGCTTCTATAGGTTTGTCTTTTGTGCCAGGGCTGACCAATCTGGACACGGCCCCGTGCTGAGCTGGGCACGCCCCGTGTCGGGCTGGGCACGCCCCGTGTCGGGATGGGCACAGCCCCATGCTCAGCTGGGCACAGCCCCATGCTCAGCTTTCTTCTTGTTTTTGCTTTGGGAGTTGTTGTCGATGGGGGTTGGGCATGCCACGTTTGTTCCTTTTCTTGTATTTATGTTAGATTTTGATGTCTTTTTGCTTCTTTTGTTAATTTGAGCTCATTTAATCCTGAAAATACAAAAGGAAGACAAAAGCACACTTTTTCCAACATTAGTACTAAAAAAGGGTTAGTTTTATGCCACAGTTGATGAATTTTATATGTTGCATTTTGAACACATCAAATACCCCCACACTTGAATCTTTGCTTGTCCTCAAGCAAAACTCTTTAATATATGGCTATTACACTCTCAAATGGAATGGGTAGAAAAGAAGGTTTTTGGGCTTATCATAGAGTGTCGGGATTTCCAAGATTCTTTATTTAGTTTTATTTTTATTTATTTACAATCCTATTCGTCATGATTTATTTAAAACTTTTCATAAGACAAATTACTTATTAGGGCATAACATGCCTCTTTAAAATTCTATTTATATACAAGTTCACATACCTCACGGGGATCACTCAACACTCGGCCGAAGATGTATTTTAGTGGATCACTCGAGAGCGGCATGGAACTTACTCCTACCATAAGCTTGCCAAGCAATCAATCCTCCTCCTTTTTAACTATACACCTTTGTAAATATCAAGAGGACTTTTTGGGTGAAGGGTTTGGCTTGGGTTAAAGGTAGGTGGTTGGGTTAGTGGTTACTAAAAGGGCGAAAGGCGTAAAAAGCATCGGTTTTTGTAAGACCTCTTTTTTTTATTTTTTTATTTTGATGAAGCCACTATTCAAACAAAGTTATTTTTGATAAACTTGTTTGTTTATTTCTCTTTTGCTTCATCATCATCATCAACATTTTTTTTTTTGAAAGTCATAAGAAAAACCGAGCTTGTTACTAAAACAAAGGGTTAAAAATAAAAAGGTTTTGGTGGGTGAAAGGGTTTTTGTTTTGGGTTATGAAATAAAAAGGTTTAGGCTCAAAGGGGTTAACTAGGGGGATTTTTGGGTAGGTGGTAAAAAAAAGAAAAATAATGGTATAGAAATAAAAAGGGTTAGTCCTAATGCCTCCGTCATTTACTTACTCGGGTTTAAGTTGGTAAGGACCGGGAATGTATTGTCATGGCAAGTTCTAGAGTCGTAAGAACCAAGCGGCTATTCACACAAGAAACGAAAAATGAGCATTTAGTTCTAATGATATGTAATTGTATGCTCAATAAAGGCTCAAAACTCAATTTTGTGGGAATGGGTTTTTATGTGATCAAGTATATATAATCAAATTATAACTAAGCTTGTCATGCCTTTTCATAATTTTCTTATGTTGGTTCTTTTTATCACGACGCTATCGGTGGTAAATTTGTAAAAATATAACCTTTTTAGAATTTTGAAATTCCCAAATTAAACCTAGACAAGTAAAAAAAATTGAAAATTTTTGAAAAAATTTGGGGTGATTAGCGGTTCCAATAGAGTTTTGTGTAAGGCTTGTAAGATTCAAGGTTTTAGCATCCCCCCCACACTTAAATTACACATTGTCCTCAATGTGTCCCAAAAATAAGTTTTTCGATTGATTAAAATGTGTAAAAGTGGGTTAAAAACAAGATTTTATGGTACTGGGTAGCTGAACACGGGGTGGTGTTGGCTGATCACGGCCCAGTGTCCAGACTGCCAGTACCAAAAGTAAACAGAAGGCTGGGCACGGGGGCGTGTCCAGTGAGCACGGCCCCGTGTCCAGATACCTGAACTGGGCATTTTCTATAGAACCTTGGGCACGGGGCGTGTTGGGGTGAGCACGGCCCCGTGCTGAACTTGCTGTAATGAAGAAAAATCGTCGGGAGGCTCTGTTTTTGTGTATGGGGTGTTGGTTCAAGCTTCCCTTATCATCCTTCACCATCCCGAGTGTGTTTTATTTCTGAAAATTAAAAAAACTAAACTAGAAAACATAAAGGTTAATCTAAACTAAACTACGGATATTTCCGCGGAATGCCTCCGTGGTGCCCCACGTTTATAAGGGTCCTTGGCTAGACCCACTTTATCAGGTGGTTCTGGCTCATCTTCAATTAGGGGGTCGTCATTGCCGAATGGATATTTCATTGATCGCTCAAGATCGACACTCTTTTTAAATGCCCCTAATTGAAGAGGTAGATTGTTGAACTTCCGGTTTTTCAAAGTTTCGTGAGTTTTTACAAATGGTCGTCCCAACACTAGAGGAGCGTCATCGAGGATGACAAAATCGGTCGGGATTACCATTTGACTTGTTTGAACCAATACCTCCTCAACTACACCGATTGATTTTATTACTTTCCGATTGGATAGAAAAATGGGTATTTGAAGTGGAGAAAAATCACTGATACTTAATTTTTCGAAAATGTAGTTAGGCATTATGTTAACACAAAGATCTTTATCGATTGTGACATTACTAATAAACGAATTTTGAAAGAAACATGGAACCGGTGTAATGTTAATTTCAAATGGGTCTTCTTTTATTAGCGAAGTTTGATCATTAGTTAACTTAACACTTACCGTTTCGTCAATTTTAGTGTTAGTGTTTAACTCTTTTAAAAACTTAGCATGAGTGGGTACTAAACAATGATTTTCAAAAGAAGGTGACAAGAGATTAATTTCTTCAAAATTAGACTCTTCTTGAATTTTAACGTTGTCGGACTCACCTATTTCGTTGTTTAACTCATGTGTCGGTTTTTCACTTATTTGTTCTTCCATTTTTACATTTTCAGTTATCTCTTCCTTTTTTAATTCTTCTCTTGCGCGGGACTCCTCTTCCCTTGCGCGAGCTTCTTTTATACATCGATCGATAACTCTTATGTGTTCTAATATCCTATCGGTTACTTCGGTTATAGAAAAAGAGTCGGTATTTTCTAAGCTTGAATCCGGTTGTTCGACCCTTTGTTCCTCATAATACTCATATGAAGTCGATGGTTCGCACAATTGTTCTTCATTGTAAGCATATGATGGATAAGGTTCGTAATTTTGCTCTTCATAATACTCATATGAGGTGGGTTGTTCACGCCATGGTTCCTCATAGTAAGCATACGAAGGTGGTGGCTCATATCTTGGTTCCTCAAAGTATGAATATGAAGGCTCATACCTTGGTTCATCAAAATATGAGTATGAGGGAGGAGGTTCATACCTTTGGTCTTCATAGGATGTGTATGAAGTTGATGGTTCGTACCTGGGCTCCTCATAGTAGGTGTATGAAGTGGATGGTTGATATGAGTGATTGTATTGAACCGAGCGTGCATTACGACAATTAGTGCAATAATTACCCCTATAATCATCCTCCTCATAAGTGTAGTTGTAACCTCCTGAGTATTGATCCATAAGAATCACTCAGCAGACCACAACTGAGTCTCGAGATCAGAAAACAAAAAGAAAAACGGAAACAGAGGCTCGACACGGCCCCGTGTTCAGGATCTGTATCTGGGCGTTTTAATTAAATTTACTGATTTCGTTGAGCACGGGGCGTGTTCAGTGAGCACGGCCCGTGTTCAAGCTTCTGTTACTGGGTGTTTTTATGAAAATGTGCAGCACGGCCCCGTGTTCAGTGAACACGGCCCCGTGTACAGGTTACTGTAAATGCAAAACTAAACTAAAATGCAGAAAAATGTGGGCCCGTTTTGAAAAGGTTTTGAAAAACTGATTAGGCCGTCGATTTTAAGCTTTCCTAAAATCCTTGTGTCCCCGGCAACGGCGCCAAAAACTTGATGCGTGTGAAGTGTTATATATATTAGGTGTATATTTTAAGCCCTTTTTTTAACACTTATTTTAGCCAAGTTTTAAATTTATAAAACACGATATTTCACTAATACTAAACACACATATGGGCAAGTGCACCCATCGTTGAGTGTAGTATAGCGTTGGTAAGATACCGAGGTCGTCCAAGGACACAAGAGCTTTTAGTACCGGTTTATCCTCAACGTCTAACCAAAATAAAAGTTTAGAAAAATGTTTTAAACTAAGAAAATTAAACACTAACTAAAACGCTGAAAATAAAAATAAAATAAAAACAGATAGACAAGATGAATCACTTGGTTCCGACTCGTATCTAGTATAACCTTTGATTATTTCCGCACTTTTGCACATAATTAAGAGATTATCTTAGTTATTGTAGTAGGCCCCTCTTTTGAAGGTGACGTTACCCTTACCCCAGTAGTTTGAGTCAGCAGGGATACAATCCTAAAAGGGTGGATTATTGGAAGATAATGAATTAAGTTATTAATGCAGTATTGTGGTAGGCCCCACTTTTGGCGGTGACGTTACCCTCGGCTAAGTAGTCTGAGTCAGCAGGGATACAGTCCTAAATAGCCGGGTTATAGTATTAATAGTAGTTAACTTATGAGGGGATCAAAGAGTTTGGACCCCCGCCATCCAATACCGTGAAGTATTGAAGGAGGTCCTACTAAATTTGACCCAGGTCCATTGCAGGACCTCTAAACGCTGAACAATGGCAAGACCTTTACCAAACCGTTCCCTTAACCCCCGACCAGGTAGCCAACATATCTCCATATAGACCGTGGAGATATGAATGGTGAAAATCCTTTATTTTATATAGACAGTAAAATAATGCCAAGACACCACGGACAAACGATAAGGAAAGATCACCTTCAACATAAGTAACTAGTTATTAAAGTCATTAATACAAAACCAAATAAAAAGTGCAAAAGATTAGAAATAAAAAGTATTATACTAGACACTTTGTCTTCACCAAGTGATGAAAGAGACTTAGGCAAACATGGCCTTGATTGTCAAGAACTCTTACGATCAATCTTGGATCCCGAGACGACTCACACACTCTACGATGGACAATGGATGATGGTGGTGGATGATGGTGTTATGGTGGTGGTGGGTGGTGGATGAAGTGTGAGAGAGGTGGTGTGCCAAGGGATGGTTTGAGCTTGAGCCAAGCACTCCTATTTATAGCCTGTACAGAAGCCTGGACACGGCCCCGTGTCCGCTGGACACGCTCCCGTGTCCACCCTTTTCTCTTTCTTCATTAATACAGTTTGTCTTTATTAGCTCCACACGCCCCCGTGTCCGCTGGGCACGCCCCCGTGCTTGTCTGACATTCTCTCTCTTCATTAATTGTAATTCGCAATTACAATTAATGCGCCTGCTGTACTTTCGCCACGCCCCCGTGTTCACTGGACACGGCCCCGTGGTGGGCAATAGAAGCTTCTATAGGTTTGTCTTTTGTGCCAGGGCTGACCAATCTGGACACGGCCCCGTGCTGAGCTGGGCACGCCCCGTGTCGGGCTGGGCACGCCCCGTGTCAGGCTGGGCACGCCCCGTGTCGGGATGGGCACAGCCCCATGCTCAGCTGGGCACAGCCCCATTTTCAGCTTTCTTCTTGTTTTTGCTTTGGGAGTTGTTGTCGATGGGGGTTGGGCATGCCACGTTTGTTTCTTTTCTTGTATTTATGTTAGATTTTGATGTCTTTTTGCTTCTTTTGTTAATTTGAGCTCATTTAATCCTGAAAATACAAAAGGAAGACAAAAGCACACTTTTTCCAACATTAGTACTAAAATAGGGTTAGTTTTATGCCACAGTTGATGAATTTTATATGTTGCATTTTGAACACATCAAATACCCCCACACTTGAATCTTTGCTTGTCCTTAAGCAAAACTCTTTAATATATGGCTATTACACTCCCAAATGGAATGGGTAGAAAAGAAGGTTTTTGGGCTTATCATAGAGTGTCGGGATTTCCAAGATTCTTTATTTAGTTTTATTTTTATTTATTTACAATCCTATTCGTCATGATTTATTTAAAACTTTTCATAAGACAAATTACTTATTAGGGCATAACATGCCTCTTTAAAATTCTATTTATATACAAGTTCACATACCTCACGGGGATCACTCAACACTCGGCCGAAGATGTATTTTAGTGGATCACTCGAGAGCGGCATGGAACTTACTCCTACCATAAGCTTGCCAAGCAATCAATCCTCCTCCTTTTTAACTATACACCTTTGTAAATATCAAGAGGACTTTTGGGGTGAAGGGTTTGGCTTGGGTTAAAGGTAGGTGGTTGGGTTAGTGGTTACGAAAAGGGCGAAAGGCGTAAAAAGCATCGGTTTTTGTAAGACCTCTTTTTTTTATTTTTTTTTTATTTTGATGAAGCCACTATTCAAACAAAGTTATTTTTGATAAACTTGTTTGTTTATTTCTCTTTTGCTTCATCATCATCATCATCATTTTTTTTTTGTTGAAAGTCATAAGAAAAACCGAGCTTGTTACTAAAACAAAGGGTTAAAAATAAAAAGGTTTTGGTGGGTGAAAGGGTTTTTGTTTTGGGTTATGAAATGAAAAGGTTTAGGCTCAAAGGGGTTAACTAGGGGGATTTTTGGGTAGGTGGTAAAAAAAAGAAAAATAATGGTATAGAAATAAAAAGGGTTAGTCCTAATGCCTCCGTCATTTACTTACTCGGGTTTAAGTTGGTAAGGACCGGGAATGTATTGTCATGGCAAGTTCTAGAGTCGTAAGAACCAAGCGGCTATTCACACAAGAAACGAAAAATGAGCATTTAGTTCTAATGATATGTAATTGTATGCTCAATAAAGGCTCAAAACTCAATTTTGTGGGAATGGGTTTTTATGTGATCAAGTATATATAATCAAATTTTAACTAAGCTTGTCATGCCTTTTCATAATTTTCTTATGTTGGTTCTTTTTATCACGACGCTATCGGTGGTAAATTTGTAAAAATATAACCTTTTTAGAATTTTGAAATTCCCAAATTAAACCTAGACAAGTAAAAAAAATTGAAAATTTTTGAAAAAATTTGGGGTGATTAGCGGTTCCAATAGAGTTTTGTGTAAGGCTTGTAATTAGGACTTGCAAGATTCAAGGTTTTAGCATCCCCCCCCCCCCCCACACTTAAATTACACATTGTCCTCAATGTGTCCCAAAAATAAGTTTTTCGATTGATTAAAATGTGTAAAAGTGGGTTAAAAACAAGATTTTATGGTACTGGGTAGCTGAACACGGGGTGGTGTTGGCTGATCACGGCCCAGTGTCCAGACTACCAGTACCAAAAGTAAACAGAAGGCTGGGCACGGGGGTGTGTCCAGTGAGCACGGCCCCGTGTCCAGATACCTGAACTGGGCATTTTCTATAGAACCTTGGGCACGGGGCGTGTTGGGGTGAGCACGGCCCCGTGCTGAACTTGCTGTAATGAAGAAAAATCGTCGGGAGGCTCTGTTTTTGTGTATGGGGTGTTGGTTCAAGCTTCCCTTATCATCCTTCACCATCCCGAGTGTGTTTTATTTCTGAAAATTAAAAAACTAAACTAGAAAACATAAAGGTTAATCTAAACTAAACTACGGATAGTTCCGCGGAATGCCTCCGTGGTGCGCCACGTTTATAAGGGTCCTTGGCTAGACCCACTTTATCAGGTGGTTCTGGCTCATCTTCAATTAGGGGGTCGTCATTGTCGAATGGATATTTCATTGATCGCTCAAGATCGACACTCTTTTTAAATGCCCCTAATTGAAGAGGTAGATTGTTGAACTTCCGGTTTTTCAAAGCTTCGTGAGTTTTTACAAATGGTCGTCCCAACACTAGAGGAGCGTCATCGAGGATGACAAAATCGGTCGGGATTACCATTTGACTTGCTTGAACCAATACCTCCTCAACTACACCGATTGATTTTATTACTTTCCGATTGGATAGAAAAATGGGTATTTGAAGTGGAGAAAAATCACTGATACTTAATTTTTCGAAAATGTAGTTAGGCATTATGTTAACACAAAGATCTTTATCGATTGTGACATTACTAATAAACGAATTTTGAAAGAAACATGGAACCGGTGTAATGTTAATTTCAAATGGGTCTTCTTTTATTAGCGAAGTTTGATCATTAGTTAACTTAACACTTACCGTTTCGTCAATTTTAGTGTTAGTGTTTAACTCTTTTAAAAACTTAGCATGAGTGGGTACTAAACAATGATTTTCAAAAGAAGGTGACAAGAGATTAATTTCTTCAAAATTAGACTCTTCTTGAATTTTAACGTTGTCGGACTCACCTATTTCGTTGTTTAACTCATGTGTCGGTTTTTCACTTATTTGTTCTTCCATTTTTACATTTTCA
Source organism: Helianthus tuberosus (assembly GCA_030545235.1). Classification (NCBI taxonomy): domain Eukaryota; kingdom Viridiplantae; phylum Streptophyta; class Magnoliopsida; order Asterales; family Asteraceae; genus Helianthus; species Helianthus tuberosus. The sequence goes on from JARYGA010032181.1 coordinate 665,703, forward strand.
GTTATCTCTTCCTTTTTTAATTCTTCTCTTGCGCGGGACTCCTCTTCCCTTGCGCGAGCTTCTTTTATACATCGATCGATAACTCTTATGTGTTCTAATATCCTATCGGTTACTTCGGTTATAGAAAAAGAGTCGGTATTTTCTAAGCTTGAATCCGGTTGTTCGACCCTTTGTTCCTCATAATACTCATATGAAGTCGATGGTTCGCACCATTGTTCTTCATTGTAAGCATATGATGGATAAGGTTCGTAATTTTGCTCTTCATAATACTCATATGAGGTGGGTTGTTCACGCCATGGTTCCTCATAGTAAGCATACGAAGGTGGTGGCTCATATCTTGGTTCCTCAAAGTATGAATATGAAGGCTCATACCTTGGTTCATCAAAATATGAGTATGAGGGAGGAGGTTCATACCTTTGGTCTTCATAGGATGTGTATGAAGTTGATGGTTCGTACCTGGGCTCCTCATAGTAGGTGTATGAAGTGGATGGTTGATATGAGTGATTGTATTGAACCGAGCGTGCATTACGACAATTAGTGCAATAATTACCCCTATAATCATCCTCCTCATAGGTGTAGTTGTAACCTCCTGAGTATTGATCCACAAGAATCACTCAGCAGACCACAACTGAGTCTCGAGATCAGAAAACAAAAAGAAAAACGGAAACAGAGGCTCGACACGGCCCCGTGTTCAATGAGCACGGCCCCGTGTTCAGGATCTGTATCTGGGCGTTTTAATTAAATTTACTGATTTCGTTGAGCACGGGGCGTGTTCAGTGAGCACGGCCCGTGTTCAAGCTTCTGTTACTGGGTGTTTTTATGAAAATGTGCAGCACGGCCCCGTGTTCAGTGAACACGGCCCCGTGTACAGGTTACTGTAAATGCAAAACTAAATTAAAATGCAGAAAAATGTGGGCCCGTTTTGAAAAGGTTTTGAAAAACTGATTAGGCCGTCGATTTTAAGCTTTCCTAAAATCCTTGTGTCCCCGGCAACGGCGCCAAAAACTTGATGCGTGTGAAGTTTTATATATATTAGGTGTATATTTTAAGCCCTTTTTTTAACACTTATTTTAGCCAAGTTTTAAATTTATAAAACACGATATTTCACTAACACTAAACACACATATGGGCAAGTGCACCCATCGTTGAGTGTAGTATAGCGTTGGTAAGATACCGAGGTCGTCCAAGGACACAAGAGCTTTTAGTACCGGTTTATCCTCAACGTCTAACCAAAATAAAAGTTTAGAAAAATGTTTTAAACTAAGAAAATTAAAAACTAACTAAAATGCTGAAAATAAAAATAAAATAAAAACAGATAGACAAGATGAATCACTTGGTTCCGACTCGTATCTAGTATAACCTTTGATTATTTCCGCACTTTTGCACATAATTAAGAGATTATCTTAGTTATTGTAGTAGGCCCCTCTTTTGAAGGTGACGTTACCCTCACCCCAGTAGTTTGAGTCAGCAGGGATACAATCCTAAAAGGGTGGATTATTGGAAGATAATGAATTAAGTTATTAATGCAGTATTATGGTAGGCCCCGCTTTTGGCGGTGACGTTACCCTCGGCTAAGTAGTCTGAGTCAGCAGGGATACAGTCCTAAATTGCCGGGTTATAGTATTAATAGTAGTTAACTTATGAGGGGATCAAAGAGTTTGGACCCCCGCCATCCAATACCGTGAAGTATTGAAGGAGGTCCTACTAAATTTGACCCAGGTCCATTGCAGGACCTCTAAACGCTGAACAATAGCAAGACCTTTACCAAACCGTTCCCTTAACCCCCGACCAGGTAGCCAACATATCTCCATATAGACCGTGGAGATATGAATGGTGAAAATCCTTTATTTTATATAGACAGTAAAATAATGCCAAGACACCACGGACAAACGATAAGGAAAGATCACCTTCAACATAAGTAACTAGTTATTAAAGTCATTAATACAAAACCAAATAAAAAGTGCAAAAGATTAGAAATAAAAAGTATTATACTAGACACTTTGTCTTCACCAAGTGATGTAAGAGACTTAGGCAAACATGGCCTTGATTGTCAAGAACTCTTACGATCAATCTTGGATCCCGAGATGACTCACACACTCTACGATGGACAATGGATGATGGTGGTGGATGATGGTGTTATGGTGGTGGTGGGTGGTGGATGAAGTGTGAGAGAGGTGGTGTGCCAAGGGATGGTTTGAGCTTGAGCCAAGCACTCCTATTTATAGCCTGTACAGAAGCCTGGACACGGCCCCGTGTCCGCTGGACACGGTCCCGTGTCCACCCTTTTCTCTTTCTTCATTAATACAGTTTGTCTTTATTAGCTCCACACGCCCCCGTGTCCGCTGGGCACGCCCCCGTGCTTGTCTGACATTCTCTCTCTTCATTAATTGTAATTCGCAATTACAATTAATGCGCCTGGTGTACTTTCGCCACGCCCCCGTGTTCACTGGACACGACCCCGTGGTGGGCAATAGAAGCTTCTATAGGTTTGTCTTTTGTGCCAGGGCTGACCAATCTGGACACGGCCCCGTGCTGAGCTGGGCACGCCCCGTGTCGGGCTGGGCACGCCCCGTGTCGGGCTGGGCACGCCCCGTGTCGGGATGGGCACAGCCCCATGCTCAGCTGGGCACAGCCCCATGCTCAGCTTTCTTCTTGTTTTTGCTTTGGGAGTTGTTGTCGATGGGGGTTGGGCATGCCACGTTTGTTCCTTTTCTTGTATTTATGTTAGATTTTGATGTCTTTTTGCTTCTTTTGTTAATTTGAGCTCATTTAATCCTGAAAATACAAAAGGAAGACAAAAGCACACTTTTTCCAACATTAGTACTAAAAAAGGGTTAGTTTTATGCCACAGTTGATGAATTTTATATGTTGCATTTTGAACACATCATGCTTCCACATGAAAACCGGGCAAGTTGAAATAATTGACAACTCAGCAATTGAACAAGAGTTTGATGAAAGATACAAAGGGCTTCTAGAAACCCTAGTAATACCAAATTTGTTCATAACCATGTTATAATGATGGAAAACTACTGACGCAATATTGCTTTGTTACAAAAAAGGGGACTCGTTTTATACCAAAAAAAGGCCTTAAAAACTACACCAGCTATCAAACAACTTGAAGAATCAGCTATATAAAGAAAAGAGATGGAGTGGGGAACTGTTACTAACGGTGTAGATTGTGGAGTGTTTACAATGCGACATATGGAAACATATAAGGGAAAAACACCATGGATATTTGGGTTTGTGAAAGAAAATGAGGTAACAATAGACAAAATTCACAACTCCATCTCCCGAGACACAAATATCTTAGTAAGATTATTCTATCTGAGTACAATCTAGAGCGTCAAAGAATAATTAAAGAGACAAATGCATTCGATAAAAGGCCAGATAGAGACACATTTATGAAAGATTTTGAGAAAAAAATCCCATCCAGGTTGAATGAATACTTTGGAAGGCCAGTATAAATTTGTCTATTGATGTTGGATTATTGTACGTATTACATGAACTTTTTTATTTTGAAATCGCATGTTTGAAGTATTAGAAACATGAAATGCAAAAATATATAATATGCGAAATATGGGAAACATGCGAAATTAATTTTTATACCATAACATAACATGCGAAATAGGGGAAATGTACAAAGATAAAAGTACAAATTTAGATGTTTTATTAGATAGCCACTTGAAAAGAAAAAAGTACAAAGATACAACAAACACAAAACACATCATTTTATTAGATGTTTTATAAATCAACAAAGTCATTCGAAAGAGGAAAGAAACTTCATTTTCATGTCCATCGAGCATCTTAAAATAGTTATTGCATCCGCAAGCTCTTTCAACTGCTTCTCATCCCTCTCACCCAGATCAACCATGAACATCACAGTGATTTCTCGAAGGCTACTCACTTGCATCTGAGAAAGCAAGTTCACGATTTCTTGTCTTCTCTTCATGTTTTCTGTTACATGAGAAAGATCGGTTTCTAACATCTCTTGACATGAGCGATCCTCTTGAATTTGTTCCTGAATCCTTTTTCTCAAAGCCTGTTTGATACTTGAATCAGAACACGAGGCAGAAGAGGATGTTGGGGAGTCTGGCATTTTTTCAGAAGACAAGAAATAAGTGGTTTGAGATTGGGATAAAAAGAGAAAACTCTATGTGAGTGCACTAATGTCTATCGCCTCCGTCAATCCGAATTGTAGCAGAAATCTGAATGAAACAAGGTTTAAGATTGGTAAATATAGGGAAATGGCATTTTTGTAAATAAGGAACCATTCCTTATTAGAGCCCTATATATAGACATGTTAGGATTCATTTTAAAGACTTTTGTCATTCTCTACATTAGGAGCTTTCAAGTCCTAGAGAGAGAAAGTAGCAAAGGAGAGATTCAAAGGTGTAAAACATTGTTAGATCTTAATTGAATCTTGATTATATTAGTTCTTGTGTTCGGTCCACACACGTGCACGGATTCCGCACGTCGTACGTGTCGTTTCGCAATCGTTCGAGAGTCAAACATGATCCTACAACGCGTTCACAAGTGGTATCAGAGCGGGAGATCGATTGCACGGATCAAATCAACAAGAATCTTCGTGATTTCATCAGTTTCAGTGTCGAATTTGCATCAGATTTGTCAAATTTCTTCTTCTACCCATTTTCTTCACTTTTTGACACAAAAACGCAAAATTAACAAGGTTTTCACAGTAAAAAAATTGCTGAGTTTTTTACATATTGTGCGAAAATCATTGTTTTACAACCTAACAAAATCTCATAACAAAATTCCAAGTATTTTGTGAGAAATCAGTGATTTTTTGGTCCGAATATTATGTTTTTCGCTGTTGATTCCAAGTATTTCGATCCATTCGCTGTTAAAATACCATCCGACAACTTGAATTGACAGCATAGTTTTTGGCCCAATAGTCTTCCAGCACAATTAATGATCTTTGGCCCAATATTGTGACAACCCAATTGTGTTACATGCAATTCATTAGCGGTCCAATAACAAAGAGTCATTAAATTCTTGTTCCAATTAAAAACAAGTTGTGTTGATAATATTTCAAAATTGTTAGGCTCAATAAAGATCAAGTTCGAATTGAAAATTGTGTAAAAAATAAAGTTCAGTGATTAATCGGTCAATATCATCAGTGATTAAATTCTCGATTACATTTAATTGCCGACAAAAGGTGTTTGGATATTAAAGTTTGTCAGTCATCTTGTGAAGTCTTTTAATGAAAAGTGAGTTTTGAGATTATCAATTATGAAAATGGCAGCTCAATAAAATCTCGGTCCAATCAGGTTCTCATAAGTGTTCGGCCCATATTTTTTTTTCAAAGTTCAAAAAATGGAAAGTGTGGTCCATTAAGGTTTACATGGTTTGCATGATTTGAAAATATTAAGCTTGTGTCAGATATCACGTGATTAGGCAGGGTCCATCCGTTCAATGTTCAAAAACCCATTCGCTGATAATCACATATGCATATTTGACGGATGACCGTCCGTTCACAATTAATCTCATTCGAACATTAAAGAAAAGTATAGAAGAGCCTATTCGGTCGAATGAGGTGAAGCCCATTCGTCAAACATAAAAACCCATCCATTCGATTGGGTAAAGAAGTTAATAGGCCTATCCGACAAGTAATTCCTTTTAGGCCATCCGAACTAGTTGTATCAAGTCTATCTGTTGTTCACTCGATAGCTCATTCGAACAATTGTGTGTCAAAGTCAATTTGTGTGGTTATTGATCTCGGCTCATTAATCAGCTCAGTTGGGGTCCATTCAATTTGATCGAGTTTATTCAGAACCATGATTGAAACAAAATCATTTGGTCAAAAGCACAAGTTTGTTCATTCTCACGTTGTTCGGATCATTCGCATGACTTACATATTTTACGGACTTTCACGTATTCTGTTCATTTAAACTGATCGAATGTTTGTGTGCAGGTGAAAAACACAAGGCGATACACGAAGGAGAAAATCGAAGAATCAAACATCATGGCTGAAGAGTTCTACAACACTTTCTACAAGGGCTACACTTCAGAGTGTTCCAAAACATCGACTGTCAAACCGAAAAGCATATCGAAAGCAATAACTGAAAATATTAATCATGATAATTTTTACGGAACTAACTCGAAACCAACTAAACATGATAGTATTGAAGATTATACGTGGTGGAAAGAAAGATTTATTAACTGGGCAAAAGCTTACGCACACGATAGTTGGTTTTATCTGGAATTCGAATATATTCGGCCCGTTGATAATAAAAACATAGAAATTCCTCTTAAAAACTTATCAGTAGATGATAAAAAGAATTTCTCATCTGAACAACGAATGATTGCCTTGATACAACAATCGATCAGAGATGACATATTTGTTTTGTTAAATCATGATGGGTCATCTAAATCAGTGTGGGAAGCTTTACGGGTAAAAGCCGAGGGTGGGAAACAAATCAAAAAGAACAAAATAGCTTTACTTAAAAAAGAATTTGATTTGTTTGATGGTATAAAAGGTGAATCTGTAAGACAAATGACTGAAAGATTTTGTCACCTTAAAATTGAACTAGACATATTTGGAATTATAAAAACCCGTGAAGAAATCATTGAAGCTTTAGCACGAGCTGATCAGTGGCAAACATTTGTGTTTATTTTGAAAAATGATGTGTTGTATGATACGATTACTTTGGATGTTTTGATTGAAAAGATTGAAAGTCACGAGCTTGAATTGCAAAAGCAAAGCAAGATGAGCAGTTCATCACATCAACAAAATGTGGGTCTTTATTACAGAGGCAGTGTACCTTCGGTGAAAGTCGGTGAATCACCAAAGACTGCATTCAGTGTTGAAAAGTGGAAAGATTCACAGAAAAGCTCATCAAGCTACGATCCAGTGTATTATTCATCTTCAACAGTTTCAAACTCTGAAGAACCCGATGAGATTCTCTGCAACATTGCCTTAAAGCTGAAAAATTCTCCAGCAATGATCATAATGCTGCTAAACAGCAAATGAGTTTTCTGGCGTTGATTCTGGAATCATACGAAAGTCTGGTGGCTGGGAGAATTGGAAATTCTGAGCTGACAAAGGAAGATTACGACCAGATAGATCCGGAAGAGATGGAACTCGTTGATCTTAGATGGTGTTTGGCTAGCTGCATTCATAGAGCTCAGCGGTTCATGGAAATTACTGGGAGACAAACAATCGGTGGACCATCAACAAAGCTGGGATTCGACAAATCAAAAGTGACCTGCTTTAAATGTAAATAAAAGGGTCATTTTAAAAGAGAATGCAGAAACTCTGCTGTTGAAGAAACCGCTAATCCATTTCAAGACGATTACTATCGTAAAGCGGTTTATCACAGGACCAGAGAGGAACCATTAAAGATGAAACAAATTGAAAACAACCCTGTGAAAGAGAAGTCGAGAGCACTAGCAGTGATCCAAGGTGATGAAGGTTTCAACTGGAATGACTTTCTTCCAGAAGAAGATTATATAGGACATGCTTTAGTGGCTGAAGTAAAAGAGAGTGCATTTGTAGCTGAAGTGAAGGAGAAAACGAAAGAAGAGATTCTGAACGAGAAGACATACAGAGAAAGATGTATTGTTGATTACAGAGTCCATGAAATGGAGCAAGAGTATGAAGAAGCGAAGAATTATGGAAGGTATGATAAGAAGCGAGAGTGTTACATCAACAGCAAAGGAGAACCACTTGTTCATCCAAGCAAAGTAGTGTATAACGACGTTCTTGCAGTAATCCCTATATCCGGCGAATATTATTCAAATGTCGCGAAATATAATTATTATGCGAAAAGGCCGGATAAAATCATCAGAGATGTCATGACAGCAAGTCTAAGATAGAGAGATGAAGAGAGGATGAAGAAGAATGTTGATGATCTGGTGGATGAATTGAAGAAGGTTGCTGAGGAAGAGAAAGTGGAAGTGGAAAAAGAAGAAGCTGATGAAGAAAAGCAGGAGGAAGATGATGAGAAGTTGGAAAGATTGGTTGAAATGGATGATGCTGATGATGCTGCTGAGGAACAACAGAAGAAAGAAGCAGACGGAAGAAAAGACCAATGTGCCAATCACTGAGGTAAATAGTTCAACTGAATCTGAAGTCTTAGATAAAAATGTTGAACAGTGCAAGAAATGCATGGAAACGTGCAGTACTTGTACTGAAAAAGATGAAAAATTCAAAATAAGAGATCTAGAATTTACTAAAATTGAAAAAGTTTTCAAAGATAAATGCAAAGAAATGTTAGAAAACGAAAAAGTTTTGAAAGATAATGATGAAAAGTTAATACAAAAATGCAAGATTTTAGAAAAAGAAAATGAGATATTGAAAGAAAATTGTTCAGCAATGACAGAAGAGTGTTTGCTAAAAGAAAATTCGTTTCAAGAAATGAAAAAAGAATATGATTAAATAAAACTTGCATACAATATTATAAAAGAGTCATATGAAGACGTGAAGAGTCAAATGAAACTTGTTCAATCGAGATTGAAACATTGTTCTGAAACATCTGATACGCTTAAGCAACAGTATGAAATTAAACAACAAGTTATAAATTCTTATATTGAAGATGTTGTTAAGCTAAAACGTAAAATAGCTGATTTACAACAAGATAATAACAAGTTACACAGTTATCACACTTCATCATATGTTCTTGAACGTATTTTCAATCTAAAACCGAATGATAAATATTCTGAAAAAAAACAAGAAAGGAATTGGCTCAGAGTATCATCAAGTTCCATCACCGTTTGAGGAAAAATACACATTCAATGATGACGAGAAGGTGGAAAAAGCTTTCAACATGGTTGATCAATTGCCAGATAATATTGACGTAACCTATTCCAAATCTGATGATTCTAGTGATTCAGAGGTGGTAGGTAAGGTCGTTGAAAGTGTTTTGAAAGAAGAGTCTGTTGAAACAGGTACATCTGAATCATAGGATGAAAATGAAGGTAGTTTTCATGAAGGTTATCTGAAAAACTCAAAATCTAAGAAAAAGGAGAATGATGATTCAAAAGTATTGGTTTATACCATGATTAGATCGGACAAATTATTGTTAGATAATGAACTCCTGATTCAGAATGTGATTTCAGAAAATATTGATAAAGTGTTCAAGTTGATTGAAATTGAAAAATATGAGATTTCAAAGTTTGCTGGAAAGGGTAACAAAACTTTTTATAACAAACCTAGTTTCAAGAAGAAAACCATGAAGGCTAGGTTGGGTTATAAAAAGAAATAGAATTGGAAAAGCATTGAAACGCCAAACTATCAGAAAAACATGAACTTTGTTCACGGAACAAGTTCTGAGGAAGAGAAAGAACTCAAATTTAGACGACAGTCTAATGAAGATTTCCATGCTCAAAAGAAAAAGCAACAACAACAGGTTAAAGATTTTTAAAAAAGAACATGTTTTAAATGTGATCAAACTGGACATCTTGCACGCAAGTGTCCAAATACGAAGCCTGTTGGTGCTGAGAAAAAGAAGTCTGATGTTGTGAATCAGAAATCAACCAAGTTTGAATTAAAACAAACTTGGAAGCCGAAAATGTCAAAGGCTGAATCACAACAATCTTGGAAACCAGTGACACTCAGATTTAAAACAACACAAAGTTGGAAAACAACGGTTGATGCAACAAAACCAAACCAGTTTTGGAAACCAAAAGTTGTTGTTCAAAATAAAAATAATCAAAATGAATCAAGATTTTATAAAAGAAATGTTTCAAAAGGATAAGCTTGGGTGGAAAAGAAACTAAAGACTTCTGTGAGTGATAATCGGAATGAAAATACATTTGTGAAAAATGATAAAGATTTTCCGAAGTTGAATGATTCTTATTGTGCGACAATACCCAAGGTCAAACAGGCCTGGGTTGCATTGTTCAAATGATCAAATTATTTGAATGTGCAGATGCTCCCAAAGACAATTGAATGTCAGCAAGAGGAGTATTGGAGCAGTCTGGCACAAGAGAAGAAGGCTGCTGAACCCTGCAACTGAAACAGGAAGTTTGTTTGTTTTCTGTACATAAATAAACCATATTAAAACCCCTAAAAATTGAAAAATTCTAAATCCAAAAATATGTTTTTATTCTATCAAAAATTGAAAAAACAAAATCTGTTTGTTTTTAAATTTGTCAAAAATCAAATTTTTCAAAAAGATGTTTGATTGAATATGCCGAAACCCTCACGGCTGAACAAACATGATTAATTTCACAAGATTGAAAAATGGTTTTCAAACTGTCAAATATCAATGTGTTGTAAATCATGGGGGTACTTTATGCAAAACAGAGCATGTGATGCAGAAAGTTGATGGCGAGACAAAGCTATCTACATCGGTTTGTCAAATTTTCTTTAAATGTTTTGAATTTTAGGGGGAGTAAATGTTGTCAGAAAATACAAAAACATTTGAAAATTTGAAAAAGCCAAAAACAAAAGAAAATAAAAAAGAGTTTTGTGTAAAAAAAAAGGAAATGATAGTATGTTAGTAGACAATCACAGTACGCTAAAGAAATGGAAAGTTAAATGTGATAAATGGTCTCGCTGATGATATGCCAGTAGGTTTTTACATGCTTAGTAGATTGTTTTCGAGATATAATTTAAATATCAATAACTTACTTATCTCGTGGGGAACATCTCTAGGATATGTGGGTAACCCCCGAAATCTTGTTTGAGAGATTGCCAGATTCTGAGATACTAGGTCTTTATAATGTTTGATATCTGGGGTATTATACATGGTCTTCTGATATTGCGGAAGCAATGGCCTAGACCTCGTTTAATACTTTACGCGCTTTAAAAGCTTACCCTCTACATAAAAATTGATAAAATATCGAAAGATACGAATTAAATGCAGTTATAAAGAAGATCCCCAAGGGGGACACACCTCAAGTCGAGCCTTCATCTCTTTGACTGAACGGTAGTTCATACCTGAGCTCTCAAGGTCTCATACTAACCCAGAAAACAAATATCATTATGGTATATTCACCTGTAAGACTGAATCTAGGGAATCTTGATACGGGAGTATATTCTGAGGTTGGACACGCGAATAAGTTTAAGTTCTTAATACATTAATCTCGTATCTCGAATCAGTTGAACTTTGTGTGAAAATTTAAGTGGATCAGTATACTGACAATCTAAGTGAATCGTTTAGAACTTAAAGTGTTTATAGCTCAACGGTGCTAGTGATTAGTCATAAACTGATATGATCCTCTGACACGAACTCAAACAAAAATATTGTCTGTAAATATTTCTTTACTGCTTTATGTTTCAGAAAAAATAAAAAAAGATTTTGTTTCTACTTTAGTTTCGACAGCCAATGTCTGAGAGCTAAGTTTCAAAATCTGAGTATGCTGAACGTGTTTTTGAAAATAAAACAAGTTCATTAATTTGAAACTTGATGTTTTAAATCAAAAATTCAAAAATAGTTTGTGAAATTTCCAAGGTCATTAAGCTAGACTTGGAAGATAATTGTTATAAAACTTCACAGATAATCAACATTTAAAGTTTTGGATTCTTTAAACTATCAGATATAAAGTAATTTGATAGGGGGAGTGGAGTCGAGTAATTCTGGAGAAATTCATATTGTTACATTTGTGTAATAGAGCCAGATTCTTGATCCAAAAAGATTTTAAGAGCCAGGTTATCATTCCTGGGAAAACCAAAAAAGCTTTCACTATCACATATTTGAAATGCTCTAGCTTATGCTGAGTGTTAGGTTTTCAATCTTATATTGTCATATATCTTACAAATGTTTGAGAAATTGCAGATGTTATGCCAGATTACGATCCCGATGTGACAACCCTCACTAAACCAGGTATCCGTACGACTTAATTAATAATTAATTACTGCTTAATTACTGTGCTTACTTGAACTTGTGGATAAACTGCTACTTGAATGCTGATACATGTACTTACTTGCATCATACTTTACTTGCTGTCACTCCATGTTTTGCTTACAGCACCTTTGTGACAACCTTGATGCACCAAAAGCACAGTAGCACAATGAACGGATAACCTATTAAACGTGCTGTCATAACTAGCACCAGGCAGGTACTGCCTCTAAGGCCTGTAAGAGCCTGAGATAGTTTGCTACACTAGTGGTGAGTGTAGGGATATAAGGGTTGTAGAACTGCGTCACTAGGAATGAGATTACAGTGACCGGATGTGCCTAAAACGTACTTTAAGTACAAAATTCAGCACTTTAATTAAAATTCAGCATCTAGCTAACTAATAAAGTGCCAAAACATGAGAAAAACATTACTAGACACTTTCCAAAGTGTCGAGAATAAGTTGTGTCACTAAAAATAATAATAATGACACTTTAAAGCTTTGTTAAGCACTTTAACGGATCATTATCCAACCGAACAACCGGATTATACCCGGAACATAAAAATATTACCATATACATTGTTTTTCTTTTTCTGAACCAGTTAGGGTCCCCGAATACCCTAACACCCGCTATAATGCACAACACACTATTAACCGAGTTAACCTCCAACTTAACTTAACTAAATGGCTAACTAATGGTTGAAATCTAACTAGGAGACCCCCCTCCCCCCCTCAACCGAACTCGTCCCCTAGGGGGACACCCTTGTCCTATTTATGATTAAAACAATCACTCTTGTCTAATATCAATTAGACATATGATCCAATGGTTAATGATCTTGAGTTTTGTTTATAAGAACCAAGCTTAAACCAACATAACCTTCACACACTCAACTTACCAACACACACTCTCTCCCTCTCTCTTTGGTTCTCGGCCGAGAGCACCCCACAACCATCCATCCATTTTCGGTTTTGATCTTGCAAGTTCCAAGGGTATACAAGTGTTAAGGATCTCACATAAGGAAGCTTGGTGCATTCGGAACGTGAAAGACCTCACCCCATTGCTTTTATCCACGCATTTTTTGACTAGTTTCTTCCCTAGCCTCGAGCTAGTAGTAAGTGGCTTTAAACACACTCTCGATCTATTTTAAAGTGGTTAAAATAATATATGACGGTTAAAACTCATAAACTTACAAGATGATATGTAAAAGTCTACTAAAATGATAAAAATGTTGGTTAATAGCACAAGAGTTGTGTAAATCTTGTAAGATTTGTTTTGTGTGATTATTTAGTGCCGATCTATGATGTGGTAGCTCGGATCATCATCTAACCCGGATTAGTCATGATCATGGATCATGACATGGAGTTTGTTTAAGTGTACAAAGGGTTAAATGATGAAACTCTACCACACATTAAACATGAACTTGTGTAAAATCGATTTTACTTATGAAATAGTGTTCAAAACTAGTAGATCTACAGATCTACAAACGGTATTTTCAAAGGACCACGTGTTAAGAGAAAACATACTTTTAAAGACGGATCTTTCATAAACAAGAATGATTTAAGCAAACACACAAGTGTGTAAATACTTGTGTAACACTAAGTTTCGACAAAGAACTAGTATTGTCAAATTCTACAAGAAGTTGTAAAGATGAAATTCCTTTAAAAACGAGACTTTCAAGAAACGAAGTTGATTTATATAAAGATCCACTAAAAATAGTGGGATTTATCACGCATTTTTGGATAAACCACAAGTTCATGTAATTTATGCGATTTATATATGTTTTGACTAGTTTGATGGTTTGGATATTGTTTTGGTTGAATGAGAAAATTGTTGATTTGAATTATAAAAGAAAATGATACGCTTGAAAGCGTGGCCACCTCCAGTTACAGGGGAAACTCTGGCGAAATTTTTCTAAAAACCTAACACTTGGAAATATTTTCACTACAAGTGTTGTAAATATATTTCTGACTTGTTTTCAAAACGTAAATTTCGCCATGACTTTATTTACAAAATATCGGAGGTGGGATTTTCACAAAATAAAAACGGGGTAAATATATATTTGATATATATACTTTTCATAAGCGTCACTTGTAAAATGTTTATGATTAGTTTGCGAAATATACGAATATTATTTTTAGAGTAAAAATAATATTACTAAGTACTAACGATTCCAAAAATAATACAAACACCTTCACAATAATTACTAAGTTACAACGGTATAATTATTACCACCCGATCTTTAAAACGTAACTTACGCATTTTAAGAAAATATTTATGAGCGCGTATTTTTGTCAAAGTATTATTTTGGGAAGAATATTTATATTTTGAGGTAAGAAATAAAATATATTAAGTGAGACTTAATAATGTATTTCGAATTTTACAAACACGCATGTATTAAATCCCCCATCCTTGGGAAGGAAAATAATTACCAAGTATTTACAAAAATATAAACACGAAATAGTTGTCTAACTATTTCCCAAAAACTTAAACCTTAAGCTAAGGCACGGCTGTCCGTCTAATAGATTTAGTACGTGTAGGTCGTCGCACAACTGCTTGATCAGGAGATATACGTGGTAGAGACGCACCACTGTGAGTTCATATCCCCCTTTTCTCTAACTGTTTTCATTTTTCTAAACTGCGGGGGTGAAATACATGTTACTATGATTACGAATAATTCTTACATGGTATGGTTAGCGTAAGGAGGGTTATTATTCAGATCATGTGAGTGGGTAGACGGAAACTTGAGGCCATTAATCCTCAGGGTAGGACCGAGGGACAGGAGCGGTAGATCTATCTGGGTGTAGCGAGCCCAGCCCCAGGCCCAAACAGAACGGACCTCGGGGTGACTTTGTGCCCGATGCATAAATCCGCTAGGTTTGAGTCTTCCTACTTGCACTTCACACATATCAATGGCCTTGCAAACCATTGGTGATCTCTTTTTCCTTATTTGCTACATACCAGGGTTTTTATACATACAAAGGTTTATTTACTCACTTACACATGAACTCGCTCAACATTATTGTTGATTTTTCAACTTACATGTATTTCAGGGGATTAAAGGATCTGGCGCGGTATGACACGTTTTCCCGCTGCATTAGTTTCGAGGTCATCCGAGTTTAAGGGATGTGACTTTTTCCTGGACGAGTCACAGTTCTTAAACTGTGTTTATTTCTTGTTGGTGTTGTGTCTTTTGAACACTGTTTATGTTTGTTAGGATGTGATATCCGTTAAGACAATGTTGTGGTTCTTTACTCTTCAAACTCATTTTAATGGATGATCTTGCATGGTTTTTATTTCATATAGCTTGTTATGATTAAGCTATGGTATTAAGAAGTCACACCAGAATAACCACGCTTTCGCAAAGCCAGGGTGTGACAGCTTGGTATCAGAGCTCTGATCATAGCGAACTAGCATTCCCTCTCTAGTCTAGACTATGATCACTAGGGCTCTCACGAAAACATTTTTACACTGCATACCACTTAAGTCCAGATCCAAAACTTTTTACAAACAAATGTTGAGCACATTTATTATTTATAGGCTCAGTCTGGGAGGCTGAGGCTCGGTCTGGAAGACCGAGGCTCGGTCTAGGAGACCGAGGTAGTTGTCTAGTGGGACTAGGGAGTCAGTCTGAGAGGCTAGGAGAATTGGCTAGTGGGACTAGGAAGAGCAGTCTGAGAGGCTGGGAGAATAGGCTAGTGGGACTAGGAAGAGCAGTCTGAGAGGTTGGGAGAATTTGGCTAGTGAGACTAGGAAGAGCAGTCTGAGAGGCTGGGAGGCTAGTGGGACTAGGAGAATTATTTGATTGCTTACTTGGTGACTAATGTGCTTATCTGATTGTATGATTGATTATTTGTACATATTTGTGTTTGTGTTACAGACACCATGGACTCGTCCGACACAGGTGATTCGGACACCACGGGCCCTAGACCCATAGTATCAGACGACTTAGAGTCTTCAGAGCACGAGGTCCACACATCAGATGTTACCAGCACAGACGAGGATGACTTTCAGCCCTTTGCACTGCCCGACGCTGTCGATGAGCCCGCTGATGGCCCTTTTGCTGGGTACCTACCACTCGTAGAGATCCCTGCTCCCATACCTTTGGCCGTTTATCCTGCTTACGATATGCTCCTCGACGCCGACGTTGATGACGACGTCGATCTGTTGATAATGAGCCCCTGGAGGACGATGTTGAGGGCGAGGCCCTTCTAGCTGACGGTGGTCTTTTGTTACTCGCAGATGCTCCAGCTGAGGAGTCACCTGCACACTCACCCGCTCCAAACTCCTTCGAGTCTGTGGCCTCCGCATCGTCACACACTCGGAGCGCACAACACTATTCACACGGTTCAGATCCTGATAGGGCATCATCTGCTGTCTCTGCTCCTAGATTTGCTTTCGATCACGACCTCGATGAGGATTCAGACCCTGTTTTTCCCCTGGATTTGACCCGGACCAGGAGATAGAGTTCATCCACTTGGATCAGCCTATGGTTGACCCAGTAGACCCAGTTGACCCTGCATTCGCTGATCATGCAGATTTTGATATGGAGTTCGTTGATCCCGAGCCTGCCATGGCCCTTGAGCCAGTAGCTGCTCCTGACCCAGTGTTTGAGCATGACCCTGTTCATGCTGGCATGCCCATTGATCCTGTGATTGCTGACCTACCCATTGATGATCACCCTGTTGATGCACCACTACTGGAGGGTGACCATGTTATTGCTGCTGATCATGTTGATCCCCCACTTATCGCTGATATACCTGCTGACCCTCTTGTTGCACCCCACCTTGACCCTATGCCTGTACAGTTTGATCGAGCACTTTTTGAGGCACAAATTGACCCACGAGATAAGCACGCCCAGCATGGGTGGATTCCTGCGGATGATGAGCTTCCACCTATTCCTCCTCATATCACCGATGCACGTCACGTTGATTTCTCTTTTTCATTTGCACAGTACACACCTCCAGCTCAACCTGGAGAGGGTTCCTCGGCTCATCCTTTTGGACATGTGCCAACATCTATTCCAGTTATGCCACAGTCTTCATCTGCTATTCCCCCTGTACCACCATTCTTTGTGCCACCTTTTGATCCAGCCAGCGAGCCGTTTCTCTGGACGTCACCGTCTGTTATGCCACCGACCGACCCCTACCATCCTTTCCATACGGGGTATTCTTTTGAGGACGTTCTGATGTCGTTTGTTGTCCAGCAGGAGGCACTCACACGGCGTATTCAGGAGCTTGAGAGAGCTCAGCCACCACCGTGCCAGTGTCAGGGTCAGACCCACCCTGCTTCTTCGCAGCACCCTCGACCATTGTTACCTGACTATGCTGCACGCCTTTTGGCACTTGAGCAGCAAGTTGCTTCTTGGTTGCGTACCCAGAGAGCCATGGAGGAGGACTGGCTCCATTTGCGACGTTTGTTCTACACCCATTTTCCCCCTCCTCCACCACCATCAGTTTAGGGCATCTTTAGTACAGCATGGGTAGACGCTGGTGAGAAGACGGCGATTGTTTTGACTGCACAGCATTTTTGGAGACTACATTTTGATTTTGACTTTTGTGACATGTATATGGATGTATTGACACTGATTTGATATTCTTTTGGACTAGGGTGATGTAGCCCTTAGTCGATGATGAAGTATGACACTATTATGCACCTGTACACTTACTACGTGGTCTCGATATATGGCAATCGCCGTATTCTCATCATATGTGATGTTCTGATTGATTATTTATGTTTTATGACATGGGATGTTGTGTGATTGATATGATTATAACATGAGATGTTATGTACTATTACTATCATTATATACGTACGCCTTATTATGGTCTGACCGACGTGAACCCATCTTTTTAGAAGATGCCGCCGAGACGTCAAACGCCGATGCCTACCAATGAGGCAGAACTCCAACAAGTCATCGCTGCTGCCATCGCGCAATACGCCGCCTCGCAAGGAGGACCCAGCGGAAGCAGCTCAAACAACAATGGCAACAACAATCCACCTCATGGGTGCACCTACAAGCAGTTTCTAGACTGCAAGCCTGTCAACTTTGATGGCACCGGAGGTGCTGTCGCTTTTGTTCGTTGGGCCGAGAAGACTGAATCTGTTCTCTGCATGAGCAAATGTGCACCAGACCAGCAAGTCACCTACATTTCTGGGCTATTTTTGGATGGAGCCCTATCTTGGTGGAATTTGCAAGTACAGACACTTGGTGAAGCTGCTGCCTACACACTAACATGGACCGAACTGAAGGAACTAATGCGCAAAAAGTATTGTTCTCGTGCTGAAATCCAAAGATTGGAAACTGAGTTCTGGCATTTGAAGATGGAAGGTCCGAAGATCGCGGAATATGTTCAGAGGTTTCACGACCTGTCGCATGTGGTACCCTATATGGTCACTCCAGAATTCAAGCGGATTGAACGCTTCATTTGGGGATTAGCTCCTCAAATCATAAGCATGGTGACCTCCTCCAAGCCTGCAACAATTACTGAGGCAATCGATTTGAGCGTGGCTCTCACTGAGGAGGCTATCCGCCTGAACAAGTTCGTTGAGATCGAGACAAAGAAGAAAGAGACTCACGTCGAGTCATCCGGAGGGAACAAACGAAAGTTCTCGAACTTCAAACAAGGCACTAGTGGTGTTGTTAAGAAAGGAGAGCCAAACGCGCCAGCTCAGGTTACAGCTGGTGGTGGAAGGAAAGGAAAGGGATATATGGGCACTCAGCCCAAGTGCAACACCTGCCAGCGTCACCATTCTGGCCGATGTAGTTTGAAGGTGTGTGAAGCGTGTGGGAAACCTGGCCACTTGAAGGATTCTTGTTGGGCCACTGTTGGCCAGGGAGGCCAAGGAGGATTTGGAAACAGAAACAATAACCGGGGTGGAATTAGAAATCGCCCGCAAGGAAACAATGGAGGTAATGGGAATCGAGGCAACAATGTGAATCAAGCGGGCGCTGTGAATCATAACCAAAGGAATAACCAAGATGGAAATGGAGGTGGAAACGGGCAAAGACCTGGATGCTTTAACTGTGGTGATATCGGGCACTTTAAGAGGAACTGCCCAGAGTTGAACCAAGCCCGTGGAAGAGTGTTCCATATCGAAGCGAGGGAAGCGCGCCAGGATCCCAATGTCGTTACTGGTACGTTCCCTGTAAACCAACGCTATGCATCCGTTTTATTTGATACTGGTGTCGACTATAGCTTCGTATCGTTAGAATTTAAGAATATGCTTGGTTTAGCCGCTAGTAAGTTAGATATTCCCTACTCAATCGAATTGGCTAATGGGAAGTTAGTAGAAGCCAATGAAGTGATCAGAGGTTGTGCAATCGAGTTGGGAGAACGTGAGTTTACTTTGGATCTACTACCAGTCCAGCTGGGGAGCTTTGACGTGGTAGTAGGAATGGATTGGTTATCAAGTAACAAGGCAGAAATTGTCTGCCACGAGAAGATCATTCGCATCCCAACCGAAGATGGTGAAACAATTGTGGTTCATGGTGAAAAGCGTGATCCGCCTTTAAGAATTATCAGCTGCCTGAAAGTGCGAAAGTGTTTACAGAAAGGATGTGCTGCCTTCCTGGCACACATTGCAGACAAGAAAGCTGCAGAACCGAAGATCGAAGACATCCCTGTCGTGAGGGAGTATCCGGAAGTCTTCCCGGAGGACTTTCCTGGACTGCCACCTCAGAGGCAAGTGGAGTTTCACATCGATTTAGTCCCAGGCGCCGCGCCTATGGCTAAGGCACCTTATAGACTTGCCCCGTCTGAGATGCAAGAATTGTCAACACAACTTCAAGAGTTGTTAGACAAGGGATTTATCCGACCAAGCTTCTCGCCTTGGGGAGCTCATGTCCTGTTTGTCAAAAAGAAGGACGGTAGTTTTCGAATGTGCATAGACTAACGGGAGCTGAACAAGCTGACGATCAAGAATAGATATCCTCTGCCAAGAATTGATGATCTGTTTGATCAACTGCAAGGTTCAAGCTTTTACTCCAAGATCGATTTGCGATCTGGATACCATCAGTTAAGGATACAAGAGGAGAGTATCCCGAAGACAGCCTTCAGAACTCGTTATGGACACTACGAGTTCCTTGTTATGCCGTTTGGGTTGACAAACGCACCTGCAGTCTTTATGGATTTGATGAATAGAGTTTGCAAGCCGTACTTGGACAAGTTCGTGATTGTGTTCATCGACGACATCTTGATTTATTCAAGGATAAAGGCTGAGCACGAACAGCATCTAAGAGCTATTTTGGAGCTGCTAAAGAAAGACAGCTGTATGCCAAATTCTCTAAGTGCAAATTTTGGCTACGTGAAGTCCAATTTCTTGGACATGTGGTAAATGGAGATGGAATCCATGTGGATCCAACCAAGATCGAAACGATCAAGAATTGGGAAACGCCAAAGACGCCAACCGAGATTCGACAATTCTTGGGTTTGGCTGGCTACTATCGAAGGTTCATTGAGGATTTATCGAAGATCGCTCAACCATTGACGCTCCTCAACCAGAAAGATAAGAAGTTTGATTGGGGAATCAAACAGAAAGAAGCGTTTCAGCTGTTGAAGGATAAGCTCTGCAATGCGCCAATCCTAGCACTACCGGAAGGTACTGACGATTTCGTGGTATACTGTGACGCCTCGCGTCAAGGATTGGGTTGCGTGTTGATGCAACGCCAGAAGGTTATTGCTTACGCTTCACGTCAGTTGAAGGTACATGAGAAGAACTATACCACGCACGATTTGGAGCTAGGCGCAGTGATATTTGCTTTAAAGATCTGGAGACACTACCTATATGGTACGAAATGTACAATTTTTACAGATCATAAGAGCCTACAACACATATTCAATCAGAAGGAGTTGAATATGAGACAAAGACGATGGGTTGAGTTGTTAAATGATTACGATTGCGAGATAAAGTATCATCCAGGGAAGGCGAATGTGGTTGCCGACGCCCTAAGTCGAAAAGAGAGGATCAAGCCCATAAGGGTTAGGGCTTTAGAAATGATTATCCAAACCGATCTTTCCTTGCGCATTCGTGCCGCGCAGAAAGAAGCTCTTAAGGAAAGAAATCTTGAAGAAGAATATCTCCGTGGGATGGAGAAGCTATTGGTGCCAAACGAGGAAGGAACGTTATGTTTTGAGAAAAGGATTTGGGTTCCTCTGTTTGGTGGTGTAAGGAAAGTTGTTTTTGATGAAGCTCACAAATCGCGGTACTCTATCCATCCAGGAGCGGATAAGATGTACCAAGATCTCAAGGATTACTATTGGTGGCCTAGGATGAAGGGCGATGTTGCTGTTTATGTGAGCAAGTGTCTAACGTGCGCTAAGGTGAAAGCGGAATACCAGAAGCCTTCAGGACTTCTGCAACAACCTGAGATTCCCAAGTGGAAATGGGAACAAATCTCCATGGATTTTATTACAAAGTTGCCAAGAACGCCAAGAGGTCATGACACTATTTGGGTGATAGTTGACCGCCTAACAAAGTCCGTACACTTTCTGCCAATCAAAGAGAAGGATAACACCAGCAAACTGGCAGAAATATACATGCGAGAGATCGTCGCACGCCATGGAGTACCTCTCTCGATCATCTCTGATAGAGATGGACGTTTCATATCAAGGATTTGGCAATCCTTCCAAGAAGCTTTTGACTCACAATTAAATCTGAGCACTGCATTTCACCCTCAGACCGACGGTCAAAGCGAGCGGACTATTCAAACACTGGAGGATATGCTGAGAGCATGTGTAATGGATCTTGGTGGTAGCTGGGATAAACATTTACCATTGGTCGAATTTTCATACAACAACAGCTACCACACCAGTATTGGAGCCGCGCCATTTGAAGCTCTTTACGGACGCAAGTGTCGATCACCTCTATGCTGGGCTGACGCAGGTGATAGGCAGCTTGTTGGTCCCGAAATCGTCCAAGAGACGACAGACAAGATTGCGCAGATTCGAAAACGCATCGAAGCAGCTCGCGAAAGACAGAAAGCCTATGCAGATCCAAACCGGAAACATTTGGAATTCCAAGTTGGAGATATGGTTTTATTGAAAGTTTCACCCTGGAAGAGTGTGGCACGCTTCGAAAAGCGTGGGAAGTTGAATCCGCGTTACATTGGCCCTTTCAGAATTTTGGAAAGAATAGGGCTAGTAGCATACAAGCTGGACTTACCTGCTGAACTGAATAGATTTCACGATACATTTCATGTATCCAACCTGAAGAAAAGTCCAACTCAAGATACCGTTGTCATTCCCACCGACGAGATTCATGTTGACGACACGCTCCATTTCGTTGAAGAACCTGTTGAGGTTACGGGTTGGAAAGTAAACAAGACCCGCCGGAGCAGTGTCAAGCTCGTCAAGGTTCGTTGGAATGCCAGACATGGTCCTGAATACACCTGGGAGCGTGAGGACCGGATGAAAGAGAAATACCCCCACCTATTTCCCAAGAACCCTGCTTCTAGAAGCAGAACTTAAAATTTCGGGACGAAAATTTTCTAACGGGGGGAGAATGTGACAACCCTCACTAAACCAGGTATCCGTACGACTTAATTAATAATTAATTACTGCTTAATTACCGTGCTTACTTGAACTTGTGGATAAACTGCTACTTGAATGCTGATACATGTACTTACTTGCATCATACTTTACTTGCTGTCACTCCATGTTTTGCTTACAGCACCTTTGTGACAACCTTGATGCACCAAAAGCACAGTAGCACAATGAACGGATAACCTATTAAACGTGTTGTCATAACTAGCACCAGGCAGGTACTCCCTCTAAGGCCTGTAAGAGCCTGAGATAGTTTGCTACACTAGTGGTGAGTGTAAGGATATAAGGGTTGTAGAACTGCGTCACTAGGAATGAGATTACAGTGACCGGATGTGCCTAAAACGTACTTTAAGTACAAAATTCAGCACTTTAATTAAAATTCAGCATCTAGCTAACCAATAAAGTGCCAAAACATGAGAAAAACATTACTAGACACTTTCCAAAGTGTCGGGAATAAGTTGTGTCACTAAAAATAATAATAATGACACTTTAAAGCTTTGTTAAGCACTTTAACGGATCATTATCCAACCGAACAACCGGATTATACCCGGAACATAAAAATATTACCATATACATTGTTTTTCTTTTTCTGAACCAGTTAGGGTCCCCGAATACCCTAACACCCGCTATAATGCACAACACACTATTAACCGAGTTAACCTCCAACTTAACTTAACTAAATGGCTAACTAATGGTTGAAATCTAACTAGGAGACCCCCCCCCCCCCTCAACCGAACTCGTCCCCTAGGGGGACACCCTTGTCCTATTTATGATTAAAATAATCACTCTTGTCTAATATCAATTAGACATATGATCCAATGGTTAATGATCTTGAGTTTTGTCTATAAGAACCAAGCTTAAACCAACATAACCTTCACACACTCAACTTATCAACACACACTCTCTCCCTCTCTCTTTGGTTCTCGGCCGAGAGCACCCCACAACCATCCATCCATTTTCGGTTTTGATCTTGCAAGTTCCAAGGGTATACAAGTGTTAAGGATCTCACATAAGGAAGCTTGGTGCATTCGGAACGTGAAGGACCTCACCCCATTGCTTTTATCCACGCATTTTTCGACTAGTTTCTTCCCTAGCCTCGAGCTAGTAGTAAGTGGCTTTAAACACACTCTCGATCTATTTGAAAGTGGTTAAAATAATATATGACGGTTAAAACTCATAAACTTACAAGATGATATGTAAAAGTCTACTAAAATGATAAAAATGTTGGTTAATAGCACAAGAGTTGTGTAAATCTTGTAAGATTTGTTTTGTGTGATTATTTAGTGCCGATCTATGATGTGGTAGCTCGGATCATCATCTAACCCGGATTAGTCGTGATCATGGATCATGACATGGAGTTTGTTTAAGTGTACAAAGGGTTAAATGATGAAACTCTACCACACATTAAACATGAACTTGTGTAAAATCGATTTTACTTATGAAATAGTGTTCAAAACTAGTAGATCTACAGATCTACAAACGGTATTTTCAAAGGACCACGTGTCAAGAGAAAACATACTTTTAATGACGGATCTTTCATAAACAAGAATGATTTTAGCAAACACACAAGTGTGTAAATACTTGTGTAACACTAAGTTTCGACAAAGAACTAGTATTGTCAAATTCTACAAGAAGTTGTAAAGATGAAATTCCTTTAAAAACGAGACTTTCAAGAAACGAAGTTGATTTATATAAAGATCCACTAAAAATAGTAGGATTTATCACGCATTTTTGGATAAACCACAAGTTCATGTAATTTATGCGATTTATATATGTTTTGACTAGTTTGATGCTTTGGATATTGTTTTGGTTGAATGAGAAAATTGTTGATTTGAATTATAAAAGAAAATGATACGCTTGAAAGCGTGGCCACCTCCAGTTACAGGGGAAACTCTGGCGAAATTTTTCTAAAAACCTAACACTTGGAAATATTTTCACTACAAGTGTTGTAAATATATTTCTGACTTGTTTTCAAAACGTAAATTTCGCCATGACTTTATTTACAAAATATCGGAGGTGGGATTTTCACAAAATAAAAACGGGGTAAATATATATTTGATATATATACTTTTCATAAGCGTCACTTGTAAAATGTTTATGATTAGTTTGCGAAATATACGAATATTATTTTTAGAGTAAAAATAATATTACTAAGTACGAACGATTCCAAAAATAATACAAACACCTTCACAATAATTACTAAGTTACAACGGTATAATTATTACCACCCGATCTTTAAAACGTAAGTTACGCATTTTAAGAAAATATTTATGAGCGCGTATTTTTGTCAAAGTATTATTTTGGGAAGAATATTTATATTTTGAGGTAAGAAATAAAATATATTAAGTGAGACTTAATAATGTATTTCGAATTTTACAAACACGCATGTATTAAATCCCCCATCCTTGGGAAGGAAAATAATTACCAAGTATTTACAAAAATATAAACACGAAATAGCTGTCTAACTATTTCCCAAAAACTTAAACCTTAAGCTAAGGCACGGCCGTCCGTCTAATAGATTTAGTACGTGTAGGTCGTCGCACAGCTGCTTGATCAGGAGATATACTTGGTAGAGACGCACCACTGTGAGTTCATGTCCCCCTTTTCTCTAACTGTTTTCAGTTTTCTAAACTGCGGGGGTGAAATACATGTTACTATGATTACGAATAATTCTTACATGGTATGGTTAGCGTAAGGAGGGTTATTATTCAGATCATGTGAGTGGGTAGGCGGAAACTTGAGGCCATTAATCCTCAGGGTAGGACCGAGGGACAGGAGCGGTAGATCTATCTGGGTGTAGCGAGCCCAGCCCCAGGCCCAAACAGAACGGACCTCGGGGTGACTTTGTGCCCGACACATAAATCCGCTAGGTTTGAGTCTTCCTTCTTGCACTTCACACATATCAATGGCCTTGCAAACCATTGGTGATCTCTTTTTCTTATTTGCTACACACCAGGGTTTTTATACATACAAAGGTTTATTTACTCACTTACACATGAACTCGCTCAACATTATTGTTGATTTTTCAACTTACATGTATTTCAGGGGATTAAAGGATCTGGCGCGGTATGACACGTTTTCCCGCTGCATTAGTTTCGAGGTCATCCGAGTTTAAGGGATGTGACTTTTTCCTGGACGAGTCACAGTTCTTAAACTGTGTTTATTTCTTGTTAGTGTTGTGTCTTTTGAACACTGTTTATGTTTGTTAGGATGTGATATCCGTTAAGACAATGTTGTGGTTCTTTACTCTTCAAACTCATTATAATGGATGATCTTGAATGGTTTTTATTTCATATAGCTTGTTATGATTAAGCTATGGTATTAAGAAGTCACACCAAAATAACCACGCTTCCGCAAAGCCAGGGTGTGACACCCGATAGCTGAGTCTAAGGGGGAGTCTGAAGACAATATCCAAGGGGGAGTCTGTGAGTGCACTAATGTCTATCGCCTTCGTCAATCCGAATCATAGCAGAAATCTGAATGAAACAAGGTTTTAGATTGTTAAATATAGGGCAATGGCATTTTTGTAAATAAGGAACCATTCCTTATTAGAGCCCTATATATAGAAATGTTAGGTTTCATTTTAAAGACTTTTGCCATTCTCTACATTTGGAGCTTTCATGTCCTAGAGAGAGAAAGTAGAAAAAGAGATTTTCAAAGGTGTAAAACATTGTTAGATCTTAATTGAATCTTGATTATATTAGTTCTTGTGTTCGGTCCACACACGTGCACGGATTCCGCACGTGGTACGTGTCGTTTCGCAATCGTTCGGGAGTCAAACACGATCCTACAACGCGTTCACACTCTATATGAAAACAAAAAGACTGTGAACTAAATTATTGAACTGAATTATTGATGTAAAGCCCTTTCATCTACAAAAATCTATATACAGCCTGTCATCTACGAAATTAAATAAAAAGAGAAAAAAATTCCATTTATTAGGAACTGCTAATTCAACATGTTTTATATATAATGAAGACTACATGTGATTTATGGTACATTCTATGCGAAAACAACATGTTATAGCTTTTATCACGTGCGAACTGTTGAACTCAAAACATGTGAAATTAACATTTTGGTTACATGTTTTGTACATGCGATTTATGATATAATAACATGCGAAACCAGCATGTTATGCCTTTCAACACATGCGATTTGTTAGACTCATCACACACGAATTTAAACATTTTGATTCCATATCAGTTACCCTCTAATAACATTAAAAACCTTCCAATCAATTACTATCAAACACCAACTCATTAAACCTAGTATAAAAAATAAGAACATTTAAACATCTGAATTACGAACTTACATTTGGAACCCTCAATTACAACATTTGTGACAACTTGCATAAAACCGGTAATTTCCGTACTATTTTAATTATTATTTATTATCTGCAATTATGTGCTTAAACGTCAACATTGTCTGATTACTTGCTATACGTATGAATTCATGCATGTTTTATACTTCAAATATTGCTTTGTGCATTACAATAAGCGTTGCGTCAGAAAGACTAGTAAACTCACCGGTAAGACACACTGTGTCAGCACTTCCACAGAAAATAGTCAGACAATAGATTTAGGGCCTAGGAGTAGGTCCAACATCTAAAATACATTAAAACCCAAGTATGGATACAAGGGTTAGCAAATAAACTTTCCGAAAGCTAAAATAAGCACTAAAAGACACCCGAAACTTACTTAAAATGCCGAATTCTGCAGAATTCAGCAATAATTCAGCAATTTAACACTAAAAATATGCAGAATTTATGTTTTAGCATCCAGAATAACTTACAAAGTGTCGGGAATTGAGACTGTCACAAAAGGTGCTTCATATTTAGTGAAACTGCGCAATTTAGCACTTTAACGAACCGTAACGAAACGAATAACCGGACACTATCCAGAACATCAAAATTTGACTAGAAGCAATGTTTTTATGATATTAAGCTAGTTATGGGGATAGAACATCATATTACATCTTAAAAACACCTAAACACACTTAAATTAACTTAAACCTTCTTGTTTGCACTTTAAACCCTCAACTTCCAAAACTTGACACCTTACCCCCCCCCCCCTTCACCCATAACCGGCCCCAAAGGGCCCCACATACCTTTTGAATATTTTAATCATCCATGTCTCCTTGATATTGTGCATAAGATCTAGTGAAGATTAGAATGTTGGAGGATTGTCATTATAAACCAAAGAACATTACACTTAACATTATCACTCCAAAATTTTCACCATCTTCTTCCCTTCTTCTTCCTTTGGTCTCGGCTCACACACCACACACTACCACCATCATTTTCATTCACAAATCAAGCATTCTAAGGTCACTACAAGGTGTATGGAGGCTAACTAAGGAGGCTTGAGGTGCTAGAACTTGAAGGACCACTTAGAGGAGCCTTTAACCACTCACTTTCTTTCATCTTCATCATCTACCTTCTTGTGCCACTTCCCTAGCCATTAGAGCTAGTTGTAAGCCTCTTGATCACTAATTTAGTTCATGTTTATGTTATGTACAAGTCTCACCATCTAAGTAACTAAACTTTTAAAGATGAAAATGAGAAGATCTAACAAAATCATGAAGAAAACAAGTGATTTTAGTGATTTTTGGTGCATGTAATGATGTTGATGTTGTTAAATCTCGTGTGTATGTTTAGATCTAGTATGTTAAGCTTGTTAGAAGCTTAGATCTAACAAGTTTAAGCATGGATCTTGAAAGATCCATGGATAAACTTGAAGATGAGCATATGAAACACTTATGTGAACTTGAAAAATGAATTTTTAAGCATGAGCTAGTAATCTTGAAGTAACAAAGTGTGTATAAAACTAACTTTTGAAACTAAAATCTATGAAAAGCTTGTTAATGGTTTTCAAGAAGCATGTTTATGAAAGATCTAAAGATGTTAAGCATGGATCTTGAAAGATCCATGGTGAAACATGATGTTAAACATAATGATCTTTCTAATGGACATAAAAATGGTTTTAGAACATGATTTAGAAACTTTGAAACCATGAAACTCATGGATGATTGAGTTAGTAACTTAAAGTCTTCATAAAAGTTTGTTTAAAAATTACAAGAGGACTTGTTTTTGGAAAGATCATTGTATGTTAAGTGTAGATCTTAAAGACTACACATTTTTAACAAGAATCAAGTTCACCATGATGCTTCATATGAAGAAATTAATGTATGTTGTTGTTGAAAATTGTTGGAAATTGGTTTTGGTGATTAAAAAAAATAAACACATGTTTTGAAAACATGGGAAACCTCCATTTTTAGGGGAAACTATGTCAAAATTTTTATAAAATTTTGACACTTAGAAAAATATAAGTTTTGGTGAAACTTATTCCCCAAAAATTCACCTAAAAATATTTACTAAGGTTTCCCTAATTTTTGGTATGAAATTACAAGTTAAAAGATAATGATTTCTTCAAGTAAAATTTATATTAAGTATATATATATTTTAGGAAAAATATATATATTTAGTGATCACCAAATTTTGTGCTAAGTGTATATTATGTGTATTATATGTAGTAGTGTATTAGGAAATTGAAAATACACTAAATACTCCCAAGGAGTATAAATACCAAAATACACATACAAATACATGAGAATACCTAAGTATTCAAGTATACAAAGTTCCTCACAAAGAAGTACATGGACAAATACAAGAAAATATATTTATAAAAATATATTCCTTAACATATTATTGGACCTTGGACAATTTTTGGACATAACTATATATATTTTGGACAAATATATAACCATCACCAATTAATGGAAATTACACAAAAATCGGGTGAATAACAAGAATAATTATATATATTTTATAGCATGACAAAGTATAAATATTCCATACGAGACTTAAAAATACATTATTTTTTAGAAATATAATTCCGGAAAGTAATAAAAATCAAAGTATTGATTTTTGGCAAAAAAATGTAAATACATAAGTATTTACATGAAAGTACAAGTATACTTTCCAAAATATACTTGTATAAAAATAATATTGAGAACATTATTTCACAAAATACTTATATTTATTTTTGGGAAAATAATATAAGTGACATATACGAAAAGTTAAAAATATAATTTATTTTTAACACTTATTACCTTGAAAAAGACTACATAAATATATATATTTTTTGAAAAGTAAAATATATATTTACAATAAACAATACATACTCAAAGTATAAGACACAACGTATGGGCAAGACCCGACAAACAAGGGCACGACCCTCACAAAAGATGAACATACAAAGAACAAATACATAAGCTAAAGATGGTGACTTGCACTTGTGTGATACAAGTCTAGTGACTAACGTATATAGAACACATATAGGGCACGACGCTCACAAAGCAAACCCGGTGAAGTTTACGACGCAAGATACGCAAAATTGTGAGTTCATGTCCCCACTTTCAAACTTTTACTTGTTTCTAAACTTTGGGAAAATACATGTACAATGGTATGTAGAACACAAAACTAAGGAATGACACATAGATCATGTGATGAATAGGGTACCATAAGCACCATTAATCAACATATTCATTTAGACTGGGGAACAGAAAGGTTAGATCTAATGGGTTTCAGGCAACCTCACTCTTGGCCTACTTCTACCAATGAGTGCTTTTGTGCCTCAGTCGATCTCGACAAAAATGCCTAGGTTTGGTGGCTTCCTATGTCGTGACATATGTTAATGTCCTCGCGAAACTTTAGCGATCTCGTATTCCTTATATTTACAGACACAACATAGATACATTTTACAAATTACATACCATGTTTTCATACAAGTATATAAACATTCTATACAAACACTGCATGAATTAACACCAACTTTTGTTGACGATTTTCCAAAACTTACATGTATTTATGGTAACTAAAGTGGATGTACGCGCGGTTCCTCTTACTCAAGGATGTTGTTTATGTTTTTAGTTATGTCGTGGCAGGACTCCAATGCCTCTTTTATGGGATTTAGTTGTTATATTCCGCCTCGTGTGGTGATATAATGATCAAAACCTTGATATTTGTCTTTAAAATAAGTTGTAAACTTTTCAAACAATTATCTTTCTTGTGATGTAAACACTACATTTAACTTATGTTTTGGATATTTAATTTCAATGGTATTTTGGAGTTTGTTTATTGATCATGTAGTATGTTTACCATTCATATGCAATGAGAACCTTTCAGGATCACACCTCGTGATTCCACCTTAGAAAGGGGTGTGACAACATTTGCACTTGCAGAATTAGGATTCCTAACTTCCTCAATCGTAACTCTCTGCTCACCACCCCATTGAACATGCTCACTGACAAATTCAGCATCTTCGAAAATCGACATCTGTGTTTCGTCCAGTGCTGGATCCATTGAAAACGACAATCGATCAAGCCCTAATATCAAAGAAATGAAAACCGCAATGTATAGTTTTAAAAATTGTGAATATTTGAAACTGATACGATTCATAATTATAGGGATAGTGTTGTAACGAACTCGTGATCGGCTTATTGAAGGAATTGTCTAATTTGCCTTGTGCTGATTGAATGGACTGCCTGATATACCCTTACATAGGAACTCTTTCACCACAAGTCCACAACCCCCACCTCCCCTGCCACCCATCACCACCCACTTCCGCCACACACCTCCACCACCCATCACCTCCCACCTCTACTAGAAACTATAAATTCGATTGTTTTATAGGTGCGAGGTGGGTAGTGGAGGTTGGTGGTGGTGTGTGGCGGGGGTGGACGACGATGGGTGACGTAGGAGGTGGGTGTTGTGGACCTGTGGTGAGAGAGAGATAGAGAGAGAAATGAGGTGTGTGAGTTGGGGATTGGTGGATTTTTATTAAATATATAAATTTTAAAAAAAATTAAAGGGTTTTTTAAATATATTAAATAATATTCTGTTTTTTAAAAAATTAAAGGTTATTTTATATATTAATATGTATTTTTATTTTTTTTAGTTTGAGAGTTTTTTTATTAAAGTTTTATATATATATATATATATATATATATATATATATAACTGAATAAAAGAAAAAATGGTTTTTGGATGAAAATGGCAACTACCAAACTATTTAGTGTGAGTTAACTGACATTTTTAACGAAGTTAGTGGGTTGGACCAAAATGGCAAAAAAATGGAAAACTCTGGGACCTTGTGACACCCTCAATTTCCACATGCGGAGTACTACCGCGAGGCGTGTGACTGACCAGGATCATGCCACCAATCATATTGAACAATATGTATAATAAAACAGTTTTTTTCTCTGCCAATACGATTAGTGGCTATTAGTGTCTAAAGTCCCAAGTTTAAAGTTCAAAGCAATGTTTAAAGTTAACAACGGAAGCATAAGTTTAACCATTCAAATAAAAGTTTAAAATTTCCTAATTATTATTAAGAAACCCAACATGGGTCAAGCAACCACTACACTCCCACTGCAAGCTCCTGAGCTGTCACGGAGTACCTGCAAAGCATTCAGTAGGGTGTCAACAAAAAGTTGGCGAGTTCACGGTTTATCCAGTTTTATTTCCAAAAACTTGTGTTGTTAAATTGCATATTTATATCATACCATGGGGAGCTACCCCATATGTAAGCTACTAAACTCCGTAATACCGAATATTTTGCGACCCGTTGTATCGTTGTTGCTCCGTTTGTCAATGTCTATCATAATTGACGGTTTTCCAAGGCCTATTAGTTCATGCCCGCTCCTATCCAGGCACGGTGTGAGGTTAGTGAAACCTAAGAGCGCTATCAACTAATATCCCGTTCGCCAGGCCAGGCGACTAATCAGTATAGTAAGTGGGGACTTCCGTGATAGAGTTTCATTTAGTACGCTTGTTCAGGAAATATAAATAGCATTTAACCATATCCCAAACCAGGGATACTATATAATCCTAAACCAGGGAAAGTGTTGTTCATTCTGTTCCCAACCACCGGGAATACTTGATTTTAGTATAGTGTGTGAACTCACATTTGTTTTGCTCGGCGGGTTAATTACTTGTTTTAGAGTTTGGTCAACCACGTTCTATTATGGTTCCAATTATTAAATTAGGTTCGTATGCAAATATTCCATGCATTTATACACGTATTCTAGTAGGTAGCATACAAGTTATACTATCATATATCTCATACATGAACATGTGGGCCACGTAAGAAAAATTCATAATGTTGGCTCATGTGGATCCCACCTTAAGAACAGATGATTGAAAGCCAAAATAAGTCTATAATTAACTGATCCAGAATAAGAGTGTTTGGATTCATTCACCTCCCAATGGCAAAGGCATCAAAAACTTCTTTTTCCTAAGGTCTGCTACAAGCTAAAGTATGCTGATTCACAAGGTTTGCCAAAGTAAATAGCTGATGAAGACTAAGGTCTGCTGGAAGCAAAGGTCTGATCACCCTTTGATTATAGAAAACAAAGTCAGATGAAGAAGGTCTGCTGCGGTTCAACGAGGATAAGACTCATCAAACGTTGAATCAACAGAGGATAAACAACAGTGTTTTCAGTGTAACAGTGTCTTAGTAGTAGCAGATGTTAGAGGTTGTTATAGTTGTTAGATGTCATTGTCTATGTGATGTCAGCATAGATTCCACAGTGGTTTGCATTGTACTATAAATAGAATAGTGCATGTACGGTTCTATTGATCATTTCACACACTTGACATTTTGTACGAACAAACTGAGTGATCTAAGGCTGAGGGGGAGTTTGTATTCATGCATACGTGAATCATTGTAATATTCAATCATTCAGTACAAAGTATTTATGATGAAAGCAAATCTATCATTGTTTGTGATTTAAAGTTTACTTTCAGTCTTCTACAATTATTTCCATATTTGTTATCTTCTTCCATTGTTCATCTTAAACATTCACAAACAATTCAAACTCAGATCCTAACAATTGGTATCAGAGCATAGGTCAATCAAATTCGATTTAATAATCAATTTGATATAAAAGATCAACTCAATTCATTGATATCATTTTTTCGTAGGAAGTTGAAAAACAAAGTTAAAAGTTTAATCACGTTCAAAGTAGTTTAAACGAAGCTTTGTAAAACCACCAAAATGTCTCAAAACACACAAGATCCTCATAATACTAGCACCCTGTATAAACCACCTATGCTTGTTAGATCTGAGTATAATATCTGGCAATGTAAGATGGGTCATGTACTTGCACAGTAAAACACCGGATGTTGGAAATCGTTTATCTTCGGACCACATGTTCCGATGGTGCTGAGTTTCGAAGATTCCAAGGTCCAAGTACCTAAGAAACCTGAAAATTACTCTAAGCAGTATTTTCAGAAAATTGAGTTAGATGCTAAAGCATTCAGTATAGTTGCTACAGCACCAGTGGCGGACTTACAATATTAGTAGGGGTAGCACGGGCTACCCCTCAACCCCGTCTCCTTAGTGTAAAAATATCTCTTAACTCCGTTTCCGTAGTGTAAAAATACCCTGCAACTTCGTCTCCGTTATACAAAGGATACCCCTGGTCTAAAAAAAATATGAAAATTGGGATACCCCTAAATTTTTGGGCTAGTTCCGCCGCTGTACAGCACTACCCAATGATATCTATCTTGGATTGTTACACTATAACGGTGCAAAAGAGTTATGGGATGCACTAAAGAGCAATTCGGTCGTACAGAAGAGATCATTGAGAACAACATAGAGGTTTTGAACCAACAATATGAAACGTTTTGTCATGTCAAATGAGAGTCATTAACCCAACAGTTTGAAAGGTTTAGTTGTCTAATTAGTGAGCTAAAACTGGTTAATGTAAAATATGCTAATTCAACTTTGAATAGTAGATTTCTTAGATCACTACCAGAAAAATGGGACACTATAGCCTTTGTTACTAGAAACTCTATGGGTTTTAAGGAGATGAGTTTTACTCAACTTCGTGGTAGGCTCCTCACTTATGAGAGGGAGCTTAACCAGAAGAAGAAATTACAAGAGTCAGGAAAGGTGGTTGATGACTACTCTTTTGGTAGTACAACACTTTTTTGTCAGGTAGAAACATCTGGTGGCAGTAAGGATCAGAGTTATGATCATTTCATTCACATAACATCTGGTGGAGCATTCAACTCTGATTCTTACTCACCCAACTATGCTTTTACAGATGGGGAAAACTAGATCTCTGACAACTTGTCCTTTGAATTAAATGATCTTTAAACATTTTGACCCCACATATCTGGAAGAAATGGACATTTTACATCAACTTGCCTTGTTGAGTGTGAGAACAAGCAAGTTTTACAAAAGAACTGGTAGGAAGTTTCCAGGGTTGCATGGGAATTTAAAAGTTGGGTTGGATAAATCAAAAATTAAGTGTTATAAGTGTAATAGGCTTGGTCACTTTGCTAGGGAATGTAGGTGCCAAACCAGTGGTCCTATAATTACACACCCCAGTCCAAGACCTCAAAACACCTAAAACACTGTTCATTATTCCCAGTATACCCCTGCTCCTCAGATGCAAAACACTGCTCATTTTGCACACCCAGTAAACATTGTTCATGTCTAGTATGTCCCAACCACTGTTCCTCAAATTCAATATGTTCAAGCCCCGGCACCTCAGGTTCAAGTGCATTCTGCACCACAAGCTGCACAACCATCTGCTCAGGCAGAGGCCAGTCAACAGAGCTTCTTTACACAAGGCTTTGTTGATTGGAGCATCTTACCTGAGGATTTAACTAATGAAAAGTTTGCTCTACTTTCTAATTCTGATAAGAAACCTGATGAATTCTGTTTTATGGCACTAGAAACAATACCAGAAGGGCTTGAATCTGAGGAAGTGGAGTCCTAATCTGAGGTGGAGAAAGAGAATGCTGAAATAGATGTTACAGAAGAAAATGTTGGTGAACAGATGTTAGAAGAAAAGGTTGGTGAACCTCTGTTGGAACCTCTGACTAATCCATAGGATTCCAGTGTGTGATGGTGAATGTGATTGTGCCATGATGGCTGCTGCTAAGGTATCACCTCAAGTTTTAAAAGACTTGTGTTCAGATAAATGCATTATTGCTTTTGCTAACGTCAAAGAGGTGAATGAAAACCTTAGAAACAAGATCTTAAATGATGAAGTACAATTTGAGAAAACTTTTAAACAGTTAAAATCCAAATTCTTTGAAAAAGAAAATGAAATCAGCAGTCTAAAACATGAATCAAGCATAACCAAAGATCAACTCCAAACAATGGTAGAAAAATACCAGAGTTGTAAAAAGGAGCTTGAGTCTACCCAAATCACTTGTGAGAAATGGGTAGAATCTTGTAAAGGTTATGATTTGATGCTTGAGAAGCAGATCAAAAGCAATGTGAAATTCGGCATTGGGTTTAGAAAAAATGACAAAGTTTCTAAAAACACTGCTGTAAATGAATCTGGCTTAGTTGAAATAATTCCCACAAATTTAGTTGGTCAAGAAATAAAAGTCACTGATCAAAATGGAAAGAGAATTGTTTTAGAAAAACCAGAAGGATCCTCAACTTTTGAGGAAATTGAAAAATATCAATTTAAACCCACCTGGTCTGAGGAGTGTGACATTTTTGTAAATTTCAAGCCAATGGACTTCTCAACAATTGAAGGTGTCAAAGCACCCAAGGTTAATCATTCCTTTGAAAGACATCCTAGCAGAGGTTATAAACTTTGTTGAAAAAGGAGGTTGAAAAAGGGAAGAGAAAAGAGAAAGTCAAAAACCTGTTTTGTGATTTCTGTGTAAAGAAGAATCATGTCACTAAAGATTGTTTTCTTCTAAAAGCATATGACATCAACAAAACCAGTGTGATTGTGCTGCACCCCATTGCACAATATGTGGGAAAAAGAATCATCAAACTCAACAGTGTGTGTATCTCAAAACTTTTGAAATCAAAAGAAAAAAGATTAAATAAAAACACTGGAGAATCCACAAAAATCAACTTCTAAAAACAAATAGACCTTTGTCCCTGTCCAAACACCTGTTACAGAACAGCTGAATGCAACTTCTGTTCCCAGAGAGGTTCAAGTAACAGATGCACCACCTGCAAACCAATTCCCAAGAGGATATGGTCAACCCCTATACCAAAAGGTCCCTCATGGTTACGAAACCTACAAAAGGCCATCTAAACAAAAAATGAATAGGCATCCTTGTGGTTATCATCATCTAACAGGAAATGGTCCTCAGCAGTGGTTACACAAAAACTACCCAAACCACTAACCATTCTCCTAGACTTGAGGCTGACATATCTGTGACCCCATCCAAAGCCATTTTGGCTTTAGAGACTCACCTAAACTAATTTGTTACTTGATGTACAAGGAGCTTCTGCATGCTTAGATAGTTTATGGTATGTAGATAGTGGAGTCTCTAGGCACATGACTAGATGTAAAGCCCTACTCAAAGATTTCAAAAAATATGAAGGGGGTGATATATCCTTTGGTAACAATTCAAAAGGGAAGGTGTTGGGGTCAGGGACTGTTCAGGCTAGGAAACTCAAATTTGAAAATGCCAATCTTATTGACAATCTTAAATTTAATCTCCCTAGTGTGTCTCAAATGAGTGACAAGGGCTATGGGTCATTCTTCACTAAGGAAACTTGTAAGATTGTTGGGCCAAAAGTGGTTAAAAAGATTGAGGAAATCATAGCCTAGAGTAAAACACAACTTGTTACTCATAGGAGTGGCAATGTGTATGTGGTTGATATGTTGAAGGATAATCCAATGTCTGATGCCTGTCTGTTCTTAGCTGCCTCTACCAAAGAGACAGAACTATGGCACATGAGACTTGGACAAACAAATCTTAAAACTATCACAACACTCTCAAAACAAGGCCTTGTAAGAGGTCTTCCACCAAAACTTTTTAGTTGTGATGAGCATTGTGTTTCCTATTTAAAAGGTAAACAACATAAAAGCTTATACAAGTCCATTGAAGAGTCCAAAAGAACCCAATGTTTACAAATGTTGCACATGGGACTTGTTTGGCCTTGTAAAAATCACGAGTTTGAAAAAGAAAAGATATTGTCTTGTTATTGTTGATGATTTTTCAAGGTATACATGGACTTACTTTCTACACTCCAAAGATGAGACTGCAGGTATTTTGCAGGACTTTGTGAAACAAGTTGAAAAGCAATTTGACTTGCCAGTAAAAGTCTTTAGGAGTGACAATGGAACAGAGTTTAGAAACAAGGAGTTGGATGAGTTTTGTGTGTCAAAAGGGATTGTAAGGCAGTACAACATCCCAAGAACACCAGAACAAAATGGGGTGGTTGAAAGGAAAAGCAGAACATTGATAGAAGCTGTCAGAAGAATGCTTGCAGATTCAGGTTTACCCTTAACCTTTTGGGCAAAGGTTGTAAACACTGCTTGCTATGTGCAAAACAGAGTTTTAATCAACCCCACACATCAAAAGACTGCCTATGAAACTCTGTTCAAGATCAAACCACTGATCTCTGTTGGTGCATATGTCTGTCGACTTCGTCTTGTATCGAGTCTTGTGAATAGATTAGATGGAACAAAGCTCAAAGTACGAGAAATTAGGGTTTTAGAGGTGAGAGTCCATTTCGCACGAAATGGTTCATGCTCATTCCGTGCGAAATGAGTTTCCTATAAATACCTGAGCTGAGATTTCATTTGTAATAGTTCCGGATTCCAGTACCGAGGTGCTGCCGACGTGTCATTTGATCTGTAACGCTTTCATATCAATGTACAAGACAATTAAAGAGTGAATCAAGCTGTAATCAAGTCTATATCATCGAATTCCGCCTTTGATATGGATTAGAACTCTTCTGATAGACTCTTTTAGATCGATTCTCGATCCTACAAGTGGTATCAGAGCACAGGAGGAAGAGTTCTTACCAAATCAGCTTGATTTCACCAAATTTTCTGACTTCTACACCTTCTTTTTCAAAATTAACAAGTTTTTATGGTTAAAATGGATTGAATTTCACATATAACATACGTAATACTGTTTTAAACAATCCTTGAAAGAATTAGACCTAAAATCGACCTAAAAGTTGATCAATTTGACAAAAAACCAGCCGATTGGATGACATTAGCATGATTTCGCACGAAATGGATTTCCATTTCGCTTGAAATTGCTATTCCGCTTGAAAAGAACTTCATTTCGCATGAAATAGTCCATTTCGTGTAAATCAGATTCTCATTTCGCACGAATTGCACTTTGAGACCTGTCATTTCGCACCAGAGGGTCATTTCGCTTGGAAAGGTCATTTCGCACCAAAGGCATTTCGCATCAGATCTATTTCGCTTGAAAAGGCCATTTCGTACCAAAACCATTTCGTGTGAATCTTCATTTCATTTGAACTTTGTGTTGTGTGAATTTTAGATACCGAAAGATGGAAGAAGAATTTTACAATGCATTTGCTACCCCGGTTACTCCAGCTACAGTTGCTGAAACTGTTTATAGTGAGAATGAGACAGGAACTTACCAAAAACCGCCAAAGCTTATGTATATTGAAGATTTTAAAGGATGGCAAAATCCTTTTGAAAACTGGGTGCAAGCCTGTAAGTTTAATGCATGGTGCTCGTTAGATGTAGATTACGTTAAACCGAAAGATGAACGTGGGAATGAAAAAGCTTTTAATGATTATTCAGAGGGTGAAAAATTAAAATACACCAGTGAGAAAATGATGATTAGTATTCTTCAACAAGCAGTAAAAGAAGATATCTTTGTTTTGCTTCAACATGAGGACACTGCTAGATCAATTTGGTTGGCATTGATTCAAAATTTTAAGGGAAGTGCTGATATGATAAAACAATAAATGTGCATTACTAAAGAAATCATTTGATATGTTTACAGCGTTTGAAGGTGAATCAATAAAAACGACTATTGATAGATATTGTCATCTTGTCCAAGAAATGAGAAGGTTGGAGATCAAGAAAGAAGACGAGGAATGGGTTGATAGGCTTGCTGATGCACTGCCACAGAATAAATGGGGAACATACTTGTTAATTTTGAAACATATGAGAAAATCTGAAAGTATGAATTTGGCTAAGTTCATTCAGAAGATTGAAGAACATGAATTGGATGTTCAGAAAACTGCTATCATGAATAATCCAAATGCTCAACAAGATGTTAGTCTATACTATAGAGGAAGCAAATTTGAGACTACTCCGAGTTCGAAGATTAAAACTGCTTTCAGTGCTGACGGTTCTTCTGGAACAAATGTTAGCACTACAACTCAAAGTGGTGGATATTTATCTTATTCAACTTTTGATCCAAATTTTTCAACACCAAGTTCTCGACAACAGAATTCAACAAATTTGCAATGCAATGTTACTTTGAATATTCAAAATGATCAAAATCTCTCTCCAGAAGTGGCAAAGCAACACATGGCATCACTTGTTACTCTGTTAGAGTCATATGAAAGTTTGGTTGCTGGACGAATCGGCAATCCGATGCTTACCAAAGAAGATTATGACCAGATTGATTCTGAGGAGCTTGAGTTGATGGATATCAAGTGGTGTTTAGCTAGTGCTGTAAGAAGAGCAGAAAAATTCACACAAATCACCGGAAGAGATGATTTTCGTGATGTTGCTACATCTCCGTTAGGATTTGACAAATCAAAAGTTACTTGTTTTCGTTGCAGAGAAAAGGGGCATTTTATACGAGAGTGTAAGAATAAAGAAGCAACCGGAAGACAAGACCCATTCGGAAACAACAATTATCATCGAAAATCAATCTATCATCAGATTGCACAACAACCGTCATCATCCCGTGCCATTGAAGATGTAAAGAAGAAAGCTTATCTTGCAAACCAAGATGATGAAAGAATGGTAGAGGGATTTAGCTGGGACAAATACATTCCGACTGATTCAGCATTTGTTGCTCAAATC
This sequence comes from Helianthus tuberosus, assembly GCA_030545235.1. Taxonomy (NCBI): domain Eukaryota; kingdom Viridiplantae; phylum Streptophyta; class Magnoliopsida; order Asterales; family Asteraceae; genus Helianthus; species Helianthus tuberosus. The sequence continues at coordinate 705,855 of JARYGA010032181.1, forward strand.
TTGAAAGAAGAAGCAGTCAAATCTAAGCCGAAAAGAACACTGATTTTTAAAGAATTAGGATGTGAAGCAGACACCGATGGCGAAGAAGATTATATCAATAAAGCTAGAAAAGGTTTGGATACTTATAGTTTTACTTTGTTTTTTGCAGATAAAATCGAGATGTTTAATGAGAAGAAGGCTGCTAGAATGAAGAGAGAGTTGGAAGCAAGAAGAATTGCTGAAGAAAAGACAAAATTGGAAGCTGAAAAAGCAAAAGCTGAAGAAAATTCGATAGAAAAGGTCGAAGATGAAGAGTGTGAGGTGAAAGTAGAATTTGATGAAGAACCAATGATTGAGAAGGTGGTGGAGAAAATAGTTGAAAAAATAGTCGAAGTTGAAAAAATCATTGAAGTTGAAAAGATTGTCGAAGTTGAGATCTAAAATGTTTGAAAGCATGCAAAGATTGTGAGGAGAAAGACAAGAAGTATCGTGAACTAGAAGAGTTGAAAGAAAAATTGTTGTTTGATGTGAAGTATGTAAAAGAATCATATGATGTGCTGAACAGAAGTGTTAATAGTTTGAACAAGACAAACCTAGAAATAGGAGCTGCTCAAACAATGATGAGTTCAACATTAATGACGAAGCAAAGGATTATCAATGAGTATATTGAAGATTGTGCAAAACTAAAGCAGGATTTGGAACTCAAAAAGATTGAAAGTGAAAGAATCAAACGATTGCTGATGAGTTATAAAGCTTGTGATTATTTGATTGACAGAGTTTATCCTACTGTTGCAGATGGAAGATGATACTGGTAAGAAACAAAGTGTCAAGTATAACAAGTGTCTGCCTCCGATCTGGGAAAGTTATTCTCCCAGAAAGCCAAATGAGGAACGTTTAAATAAGGCACTCAACATAAAGTTAAATTCTGAAACCATTGATGAGTTACCAGACAACATTGATGTCACATTCACAGCGTCTGACACTGATCATGAATCTGAGTTATTAAAGAAAGTGGTCGATCAGGTGTTGGATATGGATGAAGAGTCAAAATCGGAGTCTAAATCTGAAAGTTTGAGTTCATCAGACAAGAGTCTGAGTTCATCAGACAAGAGTCCGAGTTCACCGTTCAAACGGGTTTACAATAAAGAATTTCTGATGTCGAAAAATAATTTGAAAGATGAAACATTTAATGTAGCATATACTTTGAATGATTCTGACAAATTATTTTCTGATAAAGAATTTTCAATAAGAAGTGTCAAAACTGAAATGATCAAAAAGGTTTTCAAATTAATAGAAATTAATATTTCTGAAATAAAAAATGTAAATCTTTAATGAAAAAACCTAAGAAGTACACTTCAAGAGTTCAACAAAGACTGAACAAGAAAAGGGGTTACAGTTCTGGTTCTGGTTTTCAAAAGAAACCAAACCATAACAGTAATTTCAAAAAGAAAGGTTTAGGGTTTATTCCCCCAGAAAATTATAAAAATGAGAAAACTTATAAACCAAAAACAAAATTTGTTTCAGGTACAAGTTCAGTAGAAAAAGAGAAGAAACCATTCTGGAGACAGACAAACAAAGAGTTTCTTGCTGAAAAGAAAAATTATATGGTGAAAGAATCTGAGAAGAGAGTTGAACGAAGAACCTGTTACAAATGCCAAGAAGTTGGACAAATCGCTTGGAATTGCCCAATGTCCACCAATACAAAACAGGGAGTTTCTTCTAACTCTAAAATGATGAAAAAATATGTTGATAAAACAGAACAACCAGCAGAAAAATTCAAAGTGTCAAAAATTCGAATTTTGAAGTTGGTGAAAGTTCGAAACGTTTTTACAAAAGAAGAGTCGATATGAACAAACAAAGATGGGTTCTTAAATCAGAAAATAGTTCTGACTATGAATCTGACACGTCAAAGTCAGAGGAGTCTTTTGTTGAGAAAAATGAGGAGAATTCGGTTCCAGAAATGAACGATGAAAATTTTCCACCATTGTTAAAAGAAAACTTGAAGTCAAAAGTTGGAAAGATTGAGATTTCAGATCAATTCTTCCCTGGTAAGGAGAATTTGATGCTGAAAAGGCTTTTAATGGAAATGTGAAATATATTTTTGGAAAGATGGTTAACAAGAAGGTAAAGGGCGCAAAAGAAATTTATGAATCTAAGAGATGGAGACCACCGAGTGAAAACAACTTGGGAACACCCAAGACTGGTCAGGCTTGGGTGACAACATTTTCTACTTAAAATTCTAACTTGCCGGAGCTTCCAAGTTGGTAATCGTGGAGCATGTATCGGCATCTTTCTTGAGAAATTCACATCTATGAAATTTCGATCTACAAGTGGTATGGTTGATAAGTAAACCTACAAGTGGTTGAAAAAGAGGTTTTCACCTACAAGTGGTTAATCAAGGTCATTAAGTTGAGCTTGATTTAACTATCATACAATTGGTAATTGGAAAACAAAGTGATGATCATAACCCCGATCTTGCATGTGGTTTCAACAAAACTAATTTTCCAGAAAAAACCATTTTGATTAAAACAACCTTAAGTGTTTTGAAATCATAATGGGAAAACAGTTTGTTGTCAGGGGGAGTTCTGATTGTTTATGCCAAGTGGATGGCGAATTGAAGCTTGAAAATCAGTTAATGTTACTTGTACAGTTTGTTCTCAAATTTTTTAAATAGTTTTGAATTTTAGGGGGAGTAAGAAATTTCATAAAATCCAAAAACATTGAAAATTTTGAAAAAGCCAAAACATGATAAAATGAAAATGAGTTTTGTTGTGAAAAAAAGAGGAAATGATAGTACATCAGTGGACATTCATGGCATGCTAAAGAATTGGAAAGTTAAAATGTGATAAACGGTCTCACTGATGATATGCCAGTAGGTTTTTACACACTTAGTAGATTGTGTTCAAGATATAAACCTAAATATCAAACTTGCTTAGTTCGTGGGGAACATTTCTCGGATATATGGGTAACCCCCGAAATCTTGTTTGAAGGGCTTTCTATTTCTGACATACTAGGTCTTTGTGCGTGGTGATATCTGGGGTATTATACCTGGACTTCTGATTTTGCGGGAGCAATAGCCTAGTCCTCGTATAATACTTTTCACTGCTTTAATCATAAAGCCCACCCTCAGCATAAAAAATGATGAAACATTGAAAAATGCTAATCATGTGCTGTTGAAGAAAAGATTCTCTAAAGGGAACCCACCTAAAGTCGAACCATCATCTCTCTGATTTTGCGGAAGCAATAGCCTGAGCTCTCATGGTCTCGCATTTAACCCTTTACAGATATCACTAGTGTACATTCACCTGTAAGACTGAATATAGGAGTCTGGATACGGGAGTATATTCTGAGGTGGGACACGCAAATAAGTTTAAGTCTCTAAAACATTAATCTCGTATCTCGAAACAGTTGAACTTTGTGTGAAAATTTAAGTGGATCAGTATACTGACAATCTAAGTGAATCGTTTAGAACTTAAAATGTTTAAAGCTTAACGGTGTTAGTGTTTTGTCTCATAAACTGATATGATCCTCTTACACAAACTCACAAATATATTGTCTGTAAATATTTCTTTACTGCGTTTCATTAAAAGAAAAATCCAAAAAGATTTTTAGTGTGTTTTAGCATAAATTTTTTGAAAAATACAAAAAAAATTTCGACAACTGATGTTGAAAAGCTGATTTTCAAAATTCTAAGTGCTAAACTTGATGAACAACAGGTTGGGAGAGTGTGTATGAATTGAGATTTGATTTTGAAATGATTAAATGGTTCATTCAGTTGAAACAAAATTTTGAATGTTATTTTTACAAGTGGTCATCAAAGATTTTAAAATGTTAAATCATTTTGATTGATACCTGGAAGTGATATATAAATTTGTCAAATTGTGAAATTTATTGTTGGGTAGAGATTTATGCAGGTCCCCGTGTCTAAATCTGAGCAGAATGTGAGTCAGGTCATGATTCTAGAACAAGAGCTATGACATATTACGATCCCGGATCAACTTAAGGGGGAGTCTGCTAGTAAAGGGAAGTCTGAAGTTAGTAGAGCCAAGTTAGATTCTGAGGTTCTCGCAAGCTGCTGATACTAAAGAACTTAAGGAATCAAGAGAAGATATAGCCAAGGTTGAGATACTGGAAAAGAAAAGATTGAAGGATGCTTACACTGTCAGTTACTTTGGAAGAGAGCATGAAGAATGATAAAGATTGAAGACTCGACGTTCTAAAGATTTGTACTGAAGACTCGTCGACATCCAAGGGGGAGTCTGTTGGTGCATAAGTCTGTCGACTTCGTCTTGTATCGGGTCTTGTGAATAGATTAGATGGAACAAAGCTCAAAGTATGAGAAATTAGGGTTTTAGAGGTGAGAGTCCATTTCGTACAAAATGGCTAGGCCATTTCGTACGAAATGAACCTTGACCATTTCGCACGAAATGGTTCATGCTCATTCTGTGCAAAATGAGTTTCCTATAAATACCTGAGCTGAGATTTCATTTGTAACAGTTCTGGATTCCGGTACCGAGGTACTGCCGACGTGTCATTTGATCTGTAACGCTTTCATATCAATATACAAGACAATTAAAGAGTGAATCAAGCTGTAATCAAGTCTATATCATTGAATTCTGCCTTTGATATGGATTAGAACTCTTCTGATAGACTCGTTTAGATCGATTCTCGATCCTACAATCTCATATTTCAAAATCTTTGTCTGCCCATGCTTCATTTTAAATCTAAAAGATTCAATTTCAAAATTTACAGCCAAAGTGGATTGTGGTTATTTTCTAGGATATTCAACCACTGCCAAGGCCTACAAAGTGTTTAACACAAGGACTAGGTGTCTGGAAGAGACCTTGAATGTAAAGTTCAATTAACTTTCTTCATTAAAAATCCTAGCAAATTTTGCTAAACTGTTTGACCTTGATAAATTTACATTAGAAGATGTGTTTGTCAAGACTAACCCTGCAGGTACACCACAATCTTTCCCTCAAGATCATGGAATTGACATTGTGATTCCATAATACAAAGTCACTTCCACTACCAGAGAAGGAGATATTCAAAAGAGCTGCCAAAACTCTACCTGTGCTGCATCAACAGTTGTTGATCAAACCTCTGCCACTTCTTCAAGTTCAACCTCTGTTAACAAAAAATCCATCATCTGTGGAATAAAAGCCAACATTGTGCCACACCCATTCTACCTATTCCTCCACCTCCATCTCCAATATATGTTGCCTCTTCAAAATTGCCAACAGATGTTAGCTCAGATGATTCACGTCTACAGGCTTCACCTCTCAATGTCATTGTTCCATAGGGAGATCTAATCTTCCTTAAATCTCATCCACCAGACCAAGTTATTGGTAACATCGGTGAAGGGGTTCTCATAAGAAGTCAATCCCAAAACATATGTCTTTTTGTTGGCTTTCTATCACTCATCTAACCAGTCAAGTACTAAGAGGCACTAATAGACAACAGTTGGGTAGAAGCTATGCAAGAGGAGCTCCACCAGTTTAAAAGACAACAAGTATGGGAACTTGTACCACTGCTGATGTGTGTAAAATGCAACATATAAATTACATCAAATAAGGCATAAAACTAACCCTTTTTTAGTACTAATGTTGGAAAAAGTGTGCTTTTGTCTTCCTTTTGTATTTTCAGGATCAAATGAGCTTAAACGAACAAAAGGAACAAATATACAGCCAAAACCAACATAAATACAAAGAAAATGAAGAAACGTGGCATGCACGACCCCTCGACAACAACTCCCAAAGCAAAAACAAGAAGAAAGCTGAGCATGGGGCTGTGCCCAGCTGAGCATGGGGCTGTGCCCAGCTGAGCATGGGGCTGTGCCCAGCCCGACACGGGGTGTGCCCAGCCCGATACGGGGCGTGCCCAGCCCGACACGGGGCGTGCCCAGCTCAGCACGGGGCCGTGTCCAGAATGGTCAGCCCTGGCACAAAAGACAAACCTGTAGAAGCTTCTATTGCCCACCACGGGGCCGTGCCCAGCGGACACGGGGGCGTGGCGAAAGTACAGCAGGCGCATTAATTGTAATTGCAAATTACAATTAATGAAGAGAGAGAGAGTGTCAGACGGACACGGGGCCGTGCCCAGCGGACACGGGGGCGTGTGGAGCTAATAAAGACAAACTGTATTAATGAAGAAAGAGAAAAGGGTGGACACGGGGCCGTGTCCAGCGGACACGGGGCCGTGTCCAGGCTTCTGTACAGGCTATAAATAGGAGTGCTTGGCTCAAGCTCAAACCATCCCTTGGCACACCACCTCTCTCACACTTCATCCACCACCCACCACCATCACAACACCATCATCCACCACCATCATCCATTGTCCATCATAGAGTGTGTGAGTCGTCTCGGGATCCAAGATTGATCGTAAGAGTTCTTGACAATCAAGGCCATGTTTGCCTAAGTCTCTTACATCACTTGGTGAAGACAAAGTGTCTAGTATAATACTTTTTATTTCTAATCTTTTGCACTTTTTATTTGGTTTTGTATTAATGACTTTAATAACTAGTTACTTATGTTGAAGGTGATCTTTCCTTATCGTTTGTCCGTGGTGTCTTGGCATTATTTTACTGTCTATATAAAATAAAGGATTTTCACCATTCATATCTCCACGGTCTATATGGAGGTATGTTGGCTACCTGGTAGGGGGTTAAGGGAACGGTTTGGTAAAGGTCTTGCCATTGTTCAGCGTTTAGAGGTCCTGCAATGGACCTAGGTCAAATTTAGTAGGACCTCCTTCAATACTTCACGGTATTGGATGGCGGGGGTCCAAACTCTTTGATCCCCTCATAAGTTAACTACTATTAATACTATAACCCGGCTATTTAGGACTGTATCCCTGCTGACTCAGACTACTTAGTCGAGGGTAACGTCACCGCCAAAAGCGGGGCCTACCACAATACTGCATTAATAACTTAATTCATTATCTTCCAATAATCCACCCCTTTAGGATTGTATCCCTGCTGACTCAAACTACTGGGGTGAGGGTAACGTCACCTTCAAAAGAGGGGCCTACTACAATAACTAAGATAATCTCTTAATTATGTGCAAAAGTGCGGAAATAATCAAAGGTTATACTAGATACGAGTCGGAACCAAGTGATTCATCTTGTCTATCTGTTTTTATTTTATTTTTATTTTCAGTATTTTAGTTAGTTTTTATTTTTCTTAGTTTAAAACATTTTTCTAAACTTTTATTTTGGTTAGACGTTGAGGATAAACCGGTATTAAAAGCTCTTGTGTCCTTGGACGACCTCGGTATCTTACCAACGCTATACTACACTCAACGATGGGTGCACTTGCCCATATGTGTGTTTAGTGTTAGTGAAATATCGTGTTTTATAAATTTAAAACTTGGCTAAAATAAGTGTTAAAAAAGGGCTTAAAATATACACCTAAAATATACGACACTTTATCGCACATCAAGTTTTTGGCGCCGCTGCCGGGGACACAAGGATTTTAGGAAAGCTTAAAATCGACGGCCTAATCAGTTTTTCAAAACCTTTTCAAAACGGGCCCACATTTTTCTGCATTTTAGTTTAGTTTTGCATTTACAGTAGGTTGAACACGGGCCGTGCTCACTGAACACGCCCCGTGCTCAACTAGATCAGTAAAATTAATTAAAACGCCCAGATACAGATCCTGAACACGGGGCCGTGTCCACTGAACACGGGGCCGTGTCCAGCCTCTGTTTCCGTTTTTCTTTTTTGTTTTCTGATCTCGAGACTCGGTTGTGGTCTGCTGAGTGATTCTTATGGATCAATACTCAGGAGGTTACAACTACACCTATGAGGAGGATGATTATAGGGGTAATTATTGCACTAATTGTCGTAACTCACGATCGGTTCAAAATAATCGCTCATATCAACCATCCAATTCATACACCTACTATGAGGAGCCCAGGTACGAGCCATCAACTTCATACACATCCTATGAAGACCAAAGGTATGAACCTCCTCCCTCATACTCATATTTTGATGAACCAAGGTATGAGCCTTCATACTCATACTTTGAGGAACCAAGATATGAGCCACCACCTTCATATGCTTATTATGAGGAACCATGGCGTGAACAACCCACCTCATATGAGTATTACGAAGAACAAAATTACGACCCTTATCCATCATATACTTATAATGAAGAACAATGGTGCGAACCATCTACTTCATATGGGTATTATGAGGAACAAAGGATCGAACAACCGGATTCAAGCTTAGAAAATACCGATTCTTTTTCTATAACCGAAGTGACCGATAGGATATTAGAACACATTAGAGTTATCGATCGATGTATAAAAGAAGCTCGCAGAAGGGAAGAGGAGTCCCGCGCAAGAGAAGAATTAAAAAGGGAAGAGATAACTGAAAGTGTTAAAATGGAAGAACAAATAAGTGAAAAACCGACACATGAGCTAAACAACGAAAAAGGTGAGTCCGACAACGTTAAAATTCAAGAAGAGTCTAATTTTGAAGAAATTAATCTCTTGTCACCTTCTTTTGAAAATCATTGTTTAGTACCCACTCATGCTAAGTTTTTAAAAGAGTTAAACGCTAACACTAAAATTGACGAAACGGTAAGTGTTAAGTTAACTAATGATCAAACTTCGCTAATAAAAGAAGACCCATTTGAAATTAACATTACACCGGTTCCATGTTTCTTTCAAAATTCGTTTATTAGTAATGTCACAATCGATAAAGATCTTTGTGTTAACATAATGCCTAACTACATTTTTGAAAAATTAAGTATTAGTGATTTTTCTCCACTTCAAATACCCATTTTTCTATCCAATCGGAAAGTAATAAAATCAATCGGTATAGTTGAAGATGTCTTGGTTTAAACAAATCAAATGGTAATCCCGACCGATTTTGTCATCCTAGATGACGCTCCTCTAGTGTTGGGACGACCATTTGTAAAAACTCACGAAGCTTTGAAAAACCGGAAGTTCAACAATCTACCTCTTCAATTAGGGGCATTTAAAAGAAGTGTCGATCTTGAGCGATCAATGAAATATCCATTCGGCAATGACGACCCCCTAATTGAAGATGAGCCAGAACCACCCGATAAGGTGGGTCTAGCCAAGGACCCTTATAAACGTGGCGCACCACGGAGGCATTCCGCGGAACTATCCTTAGTTTTAGATTAGTATAACTTTTATATTTTCTAGTTTAGTTTTAATTTTCAGGAATAAAACACACTCGGGATGGTGAAGGATGATAAGGGAAGCTTGAACCAACACCCCATGCACAAAAACAGAGCCTCCCGATAATTTTTCTTCATTACAGCAGGTTCAGCACGGGGCCGTGCTCACCCCAACACGCCCCGTGCCCAAGGTTCTATAGAAAATGCCCAGTTCAGGTACCTGGACATGGGGCCGTGCTCACTGGACACGCCCCCGTGCCCAGCCTTCTGATTACTTTTGGTACTGGCAGTCTGGACACTGGGTCGTGCTCAGCCAACACCACCCCGTGTTCAGCTACCCAGTTGTCACACCCCGACTTTCCACGTGTCACCGGTGGGCCCGGTGGGGGAGTATCGTGACGTGGTTGGCAACGTAATAGTCAAACAACACAATATAATAATGCACAGCGGAAGCAAAGGATAAATATCATTACTTTTCCGTATATAAAGTAATATTCAATATTACAACGGAGAGTAAAGGATCCACAGGCGGATCTTAAAACATATCATTTGTTCAACAGACTTTAGACGCCTAGAACTTGCAAGATTCCTTATTAGCGCCCTGAGCTTCCAGCCAATTTCGTTTAGTACCTGTCACTTAACCTTTTTGGAAAATACGTCAGTTTTCACTGGTAAATACACTCAACCGACTCATTTGAAAAGAGTTTAAGAAAATTGATTTAGATGCTCCAGGCACAAAACCTTTTGACACTTTGATTAAAATGCACAGAGGCAAAATTAACCTTTTATACTTGGGAAAATTATTTGTATATAATCTTGTATACAGTTTTACTTATTTGTCATCCATTTAGGGCCGGTTTGTAGGGCCGGTCTCGATTAACTGACACGCCACAGGTATAATGCCCACAGGCTATCATCCCCTAAGTGGATTACCAGTTCCGGTATAATGCCCACAGGGATGATACCTTCGAGTGGATTACCAGTTTTTACATAATGCATCTGTCAGGTGTATGCCTACACCCCGTGCTTAGGTCGTGGCCATCTCGTAAGATGATGCCAAGGATATCCGGGACATGGTCATTAACCCCCAAAGGCCATACACCAAATAATAGTAAAATAATACATATTAAACAGGTTATGTAAGTACATCAATCACAATCCGATTTAAATGACTACATACACCCGACCAAGCGGTACTTTTATAGCACCGTATCCCAAGCCCGTATAGGGAAAATAAGTTAAGAGTATTTACCTGAGCTAGCTCCTGTCTTAAATATCAGAAATTAATAACTCAGTCGTATTCACTTAAGTAAGCGTAGGTACCATTTACCGGAAAGCTCTAGTCTGGAATGATGGTATAAATAATTAATTAGAATGCTAACGGGTCTTTAATTAAGTCTAAGCTTAGACCGATTAGTCTTACAGGAAGATACGGTTCAGACGCATGATTAAGCGAAGACCGTATAGAATGTGATTTAGACCCGACAAGTTTGAAGACTTGTTTAATATGGGTTTATTATTCACATTCTGGATTTTGAGATAAAACCGATAAGGTTTGACCCGTTTCGGCTAATTTATGTAAACTTGTTACATAAACCGAACCGAACGCGTAATAAGCGTGACGGGTATTCATTAGAGCCATCTACAGGTTTCCTAAGTTAATTGTGCCTCAAATATGTTGTGACATCAGTAAGATGTCTTTCATTATGCCCGAAACGTATTTAAACACAACTAGGCCCCGTAGGGGTAGTTTGGTCATTTAAAAGGTTATGAAAGAGTTTAAATGTTTAACTGAGTTACATGTCTGATGTAAACAGCAAACATACTTAATTTGATGAGTTATAACAGTAGGCTAAAGCGTATATGTGAATTTTATCATCTTTAACCAAACTATGCCCCGTAGGGGTATTTTGGTAATTTCACATAAGCCGAAAAGATCAAAAACGAAGTCTGAGTTTATCAACCTTTGCTTACTGTTAAAATATCATAATTTGCCTCATATATCAGTAGGTATCAACCCGGGTATGTCCAATGTGATTTTAAAACATACTATGCGTTAAAAACGCTAATTTAGGCGATTAAAGGCCATTACCGGGTTCGATACTTAAATCTGATATTTTTATATTTCCAGAAGGCTTAAAATAATTTATTTATCATAATTATTCAGTAGCAAAAGGTTTGGAATCGTTTAGATGTGTAAAACTCATTTTATGGCCCGTAAGGGCAAAACCGACAATTACCGAGTTAAGCCTACGACTACGAGTTATGCTCAGCCTAAAATTAATTAAGACTCTTTAAAAATCATAAAATAATATATTATATCAGTGGGTAAAAGATTTGATACCAAAAAGCATGTTTAACTAGGCTATACGCTAATTACGCCATTATGTTAACATAAAGCATTAGTTTTGCGATATTGAGCATAACTCTTAATCTACAAGTCAAACTGATGTCAAACTTTGCATACAAGTTTATATATCAGTAACTAAGGTTTCTACACTTTTACATTTTCATAAATCTCGTTTTAAGGTGTAAAGGGCATAATGGTCAACATATGAGCAATTAACGGAATCATGCGTATTAATCGGATAACTAATGAACCGAGGTGTATAATCACAGAGGGTTATACTAGCATGTAACCTGGTCCAAAAGAAGCTCTAAGGTATTTCTAAAACATACCTAAACGGGTCAGAATTGAAGTCAAAGCAAAAGTCAAAGCTTTGCGACTTTCGGTTCCGAACCGGGTCTAAACAGGAAATAGTCGGGTCGAACATGTTTGGACATGTTCTTACACTTATTACTAAGTTATAACAATGATCAAATAGGTTGTATATGATCTAGATAGCTAATTATGTATAAATGACATTTTAAGCATCCTGTTGACTTTTTAATTAACGGTTTGACCCGACATTTGACCTGGTTAGGATGGTGATCAGGGGAAACCCTTTTGGGGTTTTATTACCCTCATAAATACCAACCTATAACTACTTTCAATTCGAGATATGGCTCAGCCATTATAGACTAATCTCGAAGTCAAACCGTAATTACGACGGTTTGACTTTTAGCTAATTAACTAAGCTAAAAGCAATTAGAGAAAGATTAGAACACTTACTGAAGTCCTATGCACGACTTATGATCAGTTGGACCTCCTTGAGAGCTCCAGAATTGATCCAAGAATGCAGGAATGTGTGAAGAACAATGTTGCACAAACAAGGCCTTTTATAGTAACATTCTCACCACAAATCTTTGACAACAAGGTCTAGGATCAACCACAACTGATTAACACCTGGTCCTAGATGTTAGGAGCATTTTAGGGGTCTTTTAATAGTGAGAAATACCTAAGAAATCGGTCAGAATCGCGTAAAACCGGCTGCAGAAGGTTTCTGATAGTTGGGCACTACCTTACGGACCGTAAGGTCACCAAGGTTACGGTCCGTAAGCTTGTCTTCAGCCTCAAAAGTTGACTGTTCTTTGGCATTTCGAAGGGGCAATCCCACTATCCGACTTTGTGACCTCAAATAACACTTAGGGACCTCCATAATGTGTCTAAAATAGTTTCATACCCTACCATTATGTATTGTTTCCAATGAATGCATATACAAGACCCGAAAACCTCGGTTTACCATTCATTTTCTTCGTGATATCACAACATGCTTTTGCAAGTCCAATATTGTGAACCGAAATTCTGAATTGAGGGTATAAAAGATGTGTATAACATTTAATCGGGTCTTGGGATTTTATAATTGAGGTCGTTCAGAGGTAATAGTTTAACATAACGCCACCTTAAATCCTGCCGAATCATCTTTATTAAATCCGGGTTTATAACGCGTTTTGTTTGACATGACACGTGTCGTTTTATTATTGAACCCGAAATTTTCGAGGTGTTACATCCTCACCCCCTTAAAATAAATCTCGACCCGAGATTTACTGAGACAAGTAAGGGTACTTTTCTTTCATCGTAGATTCAACCTCCCACGTGAATTCGGGGCCTCTACGGGCATCCCATATGACCTTTACGATAGGTACATGCTCCCTTCGAAGCTTCTTTACCTGTCGATCTTCAATCGACAAAGGTTTTTCCCACAAATTTCAAGCTCTCGTCTATATGCATATCTGTACGCGGTATAACCAGTGATTCATCAGCGAAGCACTTCTTCAGATTGCAGATGTGGAACACATTGTGAATTCCACTGAGCTCTGCAAGTAAGTTTAACTTATAGGCAACTGACCCTACACGTTCGATAACCTCGAAAGGTCCTATGTATCTTGGGCTTAGCTTGCCTTTCTTACCAAACCGCATCACTCCCTTCTAGGGTGATACTTTAAGTAGGACTTTGTCACCTACTTCGAAGTAAAAATCCTTACGCTTAGGATCAGCGTAACTCTTCTGCCTATCCCAGGCAGCTTTGAGACGGTCGCGAATCTGGACAATCTTGTCCGTTGTTTCGAACACTATCTCTGGTCCTGATAACTGGACATCTCCAACTTCCGCCTAACAATTAGGCGATCTACACTTTCTACCGTATAACGCCTCAAAAGGCGCAGCCTTAATGCTGGTATGGTAGCTACTGTTGTAGGAGAATTCAATTAATGGTAGGTTCTTATCCTAACTACCACCCAAATCGATCGCACATGCAAGTAGCATGTCTTCTAACGTTTGAATAGTACGCTCACTCTTGACCGTCAGTCTGAGGATGGTAAGCCGTACTAAAATTCAAACGTGTGCCCAAAGATTGTTGGAAATTCTTCCTAAAATGTGACGTGTACCTAGTATCTTGGTCAGAGATAATAGACACAGGTATGCCATGTAAGGCTACAATCTTATCAACGTATAACTGGGCTAACACATCGGAGCTGTAAGTCTCCTTGATGGGTAAGAAATGAGCTGACTTAGTCAGTACATCAACTATAACCCATATTGTATCATTTCCTTTTCTTGTCTTGGGTAACTTGGTAATAAAATCCATAGTTACCATTTCCCACTTCCACGTAGGAAGTTCAGGCTGTTGTAGCAAACCTGATGGTTTCTGATGCTCGGCTTTGACTTGCGCACTTGTCAAGCATTTAGCTACATAGGTGGCCACAGACTTCTTCAAGCCTATCCACCAATAGTTTGCCCTTAGATCCTGGGTAGCTGATGGAAATTCTTAATCATTGCCTAATTAGGGTTGTGGCATGTATGCATAAGCAATATGAACCGTCTTTCTTATTTAATAACATAAAACCCTCAGAATATTGAGTCAGGCTTTATGTGCCTATGTTTTAAAACCTATTTAATCAAGGTTTCGATTATTCCATGATTAATATGGAGTTTTCACAATACTCCAGCCCACAGCGGGATACAATCTTAATTCTACCTGCCTTCCCGGAGGTAAGCAGGGAAAACTTATGAGAAGAAAATCAAGATTGCAAGGAGGCTACAGAGATTTTCCATATCTCAGGCTTCAGTTCATCCACCATTACTCGTGTCAAATAAGTGACATCTTTATGTTATAAGTCCACGAATTCCTTTGTCGGGAATGTTTACTAAAAAAAAAAATTTCCATTTTTGGATATCTTCTTTGAATACTACTAGTCGACTTTAGTACAATATGACCATTGGGATATCTCAGGGGTTCCATGTATTAAGCCTCCATGCTGATCAGACATGGAAATAATCTATGGGACACACTAGGATACGCCAATCCTCATATGACACTTTAATCAAACATAGTTTGGCATTCGCAGGCGATAGAAAAACAATGAGAAAAATAATTAAAATAACATATGTTGTCGTACTCTATGCGAAGAAAGAGTACTCTTAGATTTTTCGGAAGAATTCCTTGCCGATACTTGAAGAATCGGTTACTATGGTTTCCTTGGTAGTTATACCTTGTGGATGATAAAAAAAAAATTTGCTAAGTTTATGGTTCATGAAGATTTATTATTGCCTGTATTAAAAACAGGACACTTAGCAGAAATTATCATTGATAATGATAAGGAAGTTTATTGCACAAGTGCTTATATTTAATTAGAATGGAGATTTTCACAAACTAGGCACCTAGCTCAGTTGGCTAGGCGCGCGAAAGGGTGCGGCCGGCCTAGACCCGGGTTCGATTCCGGGGACGGCCAGTTCCACCATTTTTTTTTATGTTTAATTTTAATCACTCGTACAGATACCTGTAATTATGAGAGTTGTCTCTTAAGGAGTCTTGATAATTAATTGCTTCTTATCACCCACGATATGGGCTTGATTTTTCGAGGCAACCATCGATTTTTATCACTATATTGAGTCCTTATGTATGCAACCAAAAGTTTGCTATAAGGGTATTAGAAAGAGTGATTTCTAATAGATATTAAATATCAATATATGATTTGTTGGAGCATTTTCTAAAGTAACATCAGTCACTTCCAACCGTGCATTAAATGACCGGAGTCTTAATCAGGTGGAGACAACAGTTCTCAACCTTTATCATTCATAATATATTTATATGTGCCAATATCAAATAAGTTTCTGCATAACTGTTTGATAAGGAAAAGTACATATTATACTATTATTATTCTGCATCATCTCTTGGGCGTTCCTCCTGATAACTCGTGCGTTTGTTCTCTTGGCCTACTCGGGCTTCCTCGCGTACTTAGGGCAGTTAGTCTTTATGTGCCCTTTCTCGTTGCAATTGTAGCATGTAGCATCTTTAATCTTTCCGCAATCAACAGCCTTGTGCTCCATAGACTTGCATATCCCACATGCAGGTGGTCCTGATTTAGAATTGGACTCCATTCTGCATTTTCCAAAGTGGCGTTTTTGGCAAGTCGAGCACCTTGGCTTTTCCTCTGTCCGCTGACCATTCTTTCCAGACCCAGACCTCTCAGAGTCAGTGTTTCCCTTGTGTTTCTTCTCAGATCCTCGTGAGTTATCATCCTCACGCTTCTTCTTACTTTCTTCAGATTTCTTTAGCGACCTTAGTCTGACCGCATCTAAAGTAAGGGACAGAGAGAGATCAGCTACTGACCTAAATGTAGTAGGTCTTGAAGCCTTAACACTGGCTTTGATTTCTGGGGGTAAACCCCCAATGAAACGTGCAATTCGCTTGGGCTCTGGTGTTACAAGGTAAGGGACCAGTCTGGACAGGGTATTAAAACTGGTGAGGTAAGCTTGACAATCTAAGTTTGTCATCACCAAAGATAAGAAATCTGACTCAATCCCCTCAACCTCGTGTTGAGGGCAGTAATTCTCCTTAACGAGAATAACAAACTGTTCCCATGACATGCTGTAGAGCGGAATCTTCCCAGTAGCTTGAATGAGAGACTTCCACCATGCCAGTGCCTCTCCTTTGAACGATTGGGATACGTACTTCACGACATCCCTTCCAGCGCAACCGCTGATATCGACAACTGTGTCCATTTCATCCAACCAAATCATACAATCAACTGCCCCTTTCTCCCCAGTAAAATCTCGGGGCTTGCAGGAAACAAAGTACTTATAGTTACAGGATTTGGTATGCGGTTCATTATCGAACACTATCCTCTTGGATGGAACACTGTTTTCATTAGATGAATGTCGATCTTCATCTTTCTTTGAGGGCGGTGGCTTGTTATTAGGTTCTGGAGGAGTTTTAGGGATGGATTTAGGGTGGGGTACAGATGAGGCTTTACTCTTTGTCTCACTATACTCCTGGAATTGCTCCTTCACAGCTTTAGATACAGCTGAGTTAATCAATGTACGAAGTTCTCCTCTGGTTATGTCAATCTTTTCATCATCGCGGTTTTCCAGAGGGTGACTGTTCCCTTCCTCCGACCCAGCCATGTAGTTTTAATTGCTACATAGAAATTAAACAAGGACAAGGTTTACACGGAAGTTTAAACAGTTTTATCTTTTTGAACGATTTATTAACCATGTTTTTAATACACATATTGGTTAATTTGATAATTATATAATTATTCAGGATCTTTATTATAATCCTAAATTATAAGTTAATAATAGCACAAAAGGCCTAGTCACGTAGACAAGTTTAATTTATAAGCCATGATTTCAGAGAATCGAGGCATTAAGGTTTTAATAATAGCACAAATGGCCTAGTCACTTAGACAAGTTTAATTTATAGGCCTTGATTTTATAGAATCGAGGCTTCAAGGTTTGAATCAAAGTTCATTACCTTTTCTTGACAGGGAGTTGTAGGCTACCACTGTCTTTAGTCCCAGAGGACGTTAGTTATAGCCCGTGGGCACTTCATCCTTAAGGGATGATTATATAAATAAGGGAATTTAGTATATCCCAAAATGACTTATGTGATTTTATCATATCACATTTTGTCGAGCATGTTAATATGCTTTCATATTTTTAATAAGGATTTGAATCTCTTGAATAGGTTCTACCATCTTGGCCTTGTATGTCGTGATATTTAGGCTAGGTTTTACCTTTTAGATTCTTTTTAATAATTAACGCAGAGCAATCCTAAATTGAACTGTTAACAAGGATCTGAATTTAATTATGGAACTACCATCTTGGCCCTGTCTTACTGTGACACATGGCTAGGTTTTGTCCTTTTTAAATTTTGCCATTTTATTATAATGGTAGATCTTATAATATAGGAATGATATTTTAAATATAATCGTTCCTTTAAAAATTAACAAGTATATGGTTGCCCTAAACGGGACTTCTATAGCAATTGACTTGAAGAATACTTTCCATATTCTATGCATAGGCAAGTCAGAAAAATAACAAAGGAACCAAATAAGGTAAATGAAACAAATTTGGATTTTTCCTATGTTCTTGTCTAGACTCAAGAATGTGCAATTGTGTAACTGAGATTAAACACAAAAGACTAGTGTTTAATTCACTCAGTGTTGGCTCTGATACCAACCTGTCACACCCCGACTTTCCACGTGTCACCGGTGGGCCCGGTGGGGGAGTATCGTGACGTGGTTGGCAACGTAATAGTCAAACAACACAATATAATAATGCACAGCGGAAGCAAAGGATAAATATCATTACTTTTCCGTATATAAAGTAATATTCAATATTACAACGGAGAGTAAAGGATCCACAGGCGGATCTTAAAACATATCATTTGTTCAACAGACTTTAGACGCCTAGAACTTGCAAGATTCCTTATTAGCGCCCTGAGCTTCCAGCCAATTTTGTTTAGTACCTGTCACTTAACCTTTTTGGAAAATACGTCAGTTTTCACTGGTAAATACACTCAACCGACTCATTTGAAAAGAGTTTAAGAAAATTGATTTAGATGCTCCAGGCACAAAACCTTTTGACACTTTGATTAAAATGCACAGAGGCAAAATTAACCTTTTATACTTGGGAAAATTATTTGTATATAATCTTGTATACAGTTTTACTTATTTGTCATCCATTTAGGGCCGGTTTGTAGGGCCGGTCTCGATTAACTGACACGCCACAGGTATAATGCCCACAGGCTATCATCCCCTAAGTGGATTACCAGTTCCGGTATAATGCCCACAGGGATGATACCTTCGAGTGGATTACCAGTTTTTACATAATGCATCTGTCAGGTGTATGCCTACACCCCGTGCTTAGGTCGTGGCCATCTCGTAAGATGATGCCAAGGATATCCGGGACATGGTCATTAACCCCCAAAGGCCATACACCAAATAATAGTAAAATAATACATATTAAACAGGTTATGTAAGTACATCAATCACAATCCGATTTAAATGACTACATACACCCGACCAAGCGGTACTTTTATAGCACCGTATCCCAAGCCCGTATAAGGAAAATAAGTTAAGAGTATTTACCTGAGCTAGCTCCTGTCTTAAATATCAGAAATTAATAACTCAGTCGTATTCACTTAAGTAAGCGTAGGTACCATTTACCGGAAAGCTCTAGTCTGGAATGATGGTATAAATAATTAATTAGAATGCTAACGGGTCTTTAATTAAGTCTAAGCTTAGACCGATTAGTCTTACAGGAAGATACGGTTCAGACGCATGATTAAGCGAAGACCGTATAGAATGTGATTTAGACCCGACAAGTTTGAAGACTTGTTTAATATGGGTTTATTATTCACATTCTGGATTTTGAGATAAAACCGATAAGGTTTGACCCGTTTCGGCTAATTTATGTAAACTTGTTACATAAACCGAACCGAACGCGTAATAAGCGTGACGGGTATTCATTAGAGCCATCTACAGGTTTCCTAAGTTAATTGTGCCTCAAATATGTTGTGACATCAGTAAGATGTCTTTCATTATGCCCGAAACGTATTTAAACACAACTAGGCCCCGTAGGGGTAGTTTGGTCATTTAAAAGGTTATGAAAGAGTTTAAATGTTTAACTGAGTTACATGTCTGATGTAAACAGCAAACATACTTAATTTGATGAGTTATAACAGTAGGCTAAAGCGTATATGTGAATTTTATCATCTTTAACCAAACTATGCCCCGTAGGGGTATTTTGGTAATTTCACATAAGCCGAAAAGATCAAAAACGAAGTCTGAGTTTATCAACCTTTGCTTACTGTTAAAATATCATAATTTGCCTCATATATCAGTAGGTATCAACCCGGGTATGTCCAATGTGATTTTAAAACATACTATGCGTTAAAAACGCTAATTTAGGCGATTAAAGGCCATTACCGGGTTCGATACTTAAATATGATATTTTTATATTTCCAGAAGGCTTAAAATAATTTATTTATCATAATTATTCAGTAGCAAAAGGTTTGGAATCGTTTAGATGTGTAAAACTCATTTTATGGCCCGTAAGGGCAAAACCGACAATTACCGAGTTAAGCCTACGACTACGAGTTATGCTCAGCCTAAAATTAATTAAGACTCTTTAAAAATCATAAAATAATATATTATATCAGTGGGTAAAAGATTTGATACCAAAAAGCATGTTTAACTAGGCTATACGCTAATTACGCCATTATGTTAACATAAAGCATTAGTTTTGCGATATTGAGCATAACTCTTAATCTACAAGTCAAACTGATGTCAAACTTTGCATACAAGTTTATATATCAGTAACTAAGGTTTCTACACTTTTACATTTTCATAAATCTCGTTTTAAGGTGTAAAGGGCATAATGGTCAACATATGAGCAATTAACGGAATCATGCGTATTAATCGGATAACTAATGAACCGAGGTGTATAATCACAGAGGGTTATACTAGCATGTAACCTGGTCCAAAAGAAGCTCTAAGGTATTTCTAAAACATACCTAAACGGGTCAGAATTGAAGTCAAAGCAAAAGTCAAAGTTTTGCGACTTTCGGTTCCGAACCGGGTCTAAACAGGAAATAGTCGGGTCGAACATGTTTGGACATGTTCTTACACTTATTACTAAGTTATAACAATGATCAAACAGGTTGTATATGATCTAGATAGCTAATTATGTATAAATGACATTTTAAGCATCCTGTTGACTTTTTAATTAACGGTTTGACTCGACATTTGACCTGGTTAGGATGGTGATCAGGGGAAACCCTTTTGGGGTTTTATTACCCTCATAAATACCAACCTATAACTACTTTCAATTCGAGATATGGCTGAGCCATTATAGACTAATCTCGAAGTCAAACCGTAATTACGACGGTTTGACTTTTAGCTAATTAACTAAGCTAAAAGCAATTAGAGAAAGATTAGAACACTTACTGAAGTCCTATGCACGACTTATGATCAGTTGGACCTCCTTGAGAGCTCCAGAATTGATCCAAGAATGCAGGAATGTGTGAAGAACAATGTTGCACAAACAAGGCCTTTTATAGTAACATTCTCACCACAAATCTTTGACAACAAGGTCTAGGATCAACCACAACTGATTAACACCTGGTCCTAGATGTTAGGAGCATTTTAGGGGTCTTTTAATAGTGAGAAATACCTAAGAAATCGGTCAGAATCGCGTAAAACCGGCTGCAGAAGGTTTCTGAAAGCTGGGCACTACCTTACGGACCGTAAGGTCACCAAGGTTACGGTCCGTAAGCTTGTCTTCAGCCTCAAAAGTTGACTGTTCTTTGGCATTTCGAAGGGGCAATCCCACTATCCGACTTTGTGACCTCAAATAACACTTAGGGACCTCCATAATGTGTCTAAAATAGTTTCATACCCTACCATTATGTATTGTTTCCAATGAATGCATATACAAGACCCGAAAACCTCGGTTTACCATTCATTTTCTTCGTGATATCACAACATGCTTTTGCAAGTCCAATATTGTGAACCGAAATTCTGAATTGAGGGTATAAAAGATGTGTATAACATTTAATCGGGTCTTGGGATTTTATAATTGAGGTCGTTCAGAGGTAATAGTTTAACATAACGCCACCTTAAATCCTGCCGAATCATCTTTATTAAATCCGGGTTTATAACGCGTTTTGTCTGACATGACACGTGTCGTTTTATTATTGAACCCGAAATTTTCGAGGTGTTACACCAGTACCATAAAATCTTGTTTTTAACCCATTTTTACACATTTAATCAGCCTAAAAACTTATTTTTGGGACACATTGAGGACAATGTGTAATTTAAGTGTGGGGGGGATGCTAAAACCTTGAATCTTGCAAGTCCTAAATACAAGCCTTACACAAAACTCTATTGGAACCACTAATCACCCCAAATTTTTTCAAAAATTTCATTTTTCTTTACTTGTCTAGGTTCAACTTGGAAAATTCAAGTTCTCAAAAAGGTTATATTTTTACAAATTTACAACCGATAGCGTCGTGATAAAAAGAACCAACATAAGAAAATTATGAAAAGGCATGACAAGCTTAGTTAAAATTTAATTATATATACTTGATCACATAAAAACTCATTCCCACAAAAGTGAATTTTGAGCCTTTATTGAGCATACAAATATATACCTTTAAATTAAATGCTCATCTTTCGTTTCTTGTGTGAATAGCCGCTTGGTTCTTACGACTCTAGAACTTGCCATGACGATACATTCCCGGTCCTTACCAACTTAAACCCGAGTAAGTAAATGATGGAGGCATTAGGACTACCCCTTTTTTTATTTCTACACCATTATTTTTCTTTTTTTTTTACCACCTACCCAAAATCCCCCTAGTTAACCCCTTTGAGCCTAAACCTTTTCATTTCATAACCCAAAACAAAAACCCTTTCACCCACCAAAACCTTTTTATTTCTAACCCTTTGTTTTAGTAACAAGCTCGGTTTTTCTTATGACTTTCAAAAAAAAAAAAAAAAAAAAAAAAAAAAAGATGATGATGATGATGATGAAGCAAAAAAGAAATAAACAAACAAGTTTATCAAAAATAACTTTGTTTGAATAGTGGCTTCATCAAAAAAAAAAAAAAAGAGGTCTTATGAAAACCGATGCTTTTTACGCCTTTCGCCCTTTTACTAACCACTAACCCAAACACCTACCTTTAAACCAAGCCTAACCCTTAACCCACAAAGTCCTCTTGATATTTACAAAGGTATATAAGTTAAAAAGGAGGAGGATTGATTGCTTGGCAAGCCTATGGTAGGAGTAAGTTCTATGCCGCTCTCGAGTGTTTCACAAAAATACATCTTCGGCCGAGTGTTGAGTGATTCCCCGTGAGGTATGTGAACTTGTATATAAATAAAATTTTAAAGAGGCATGTTATGCCCAAATAAGTAATCTCTCTTATGAAAAGTTCAAAATAAATCATAACGAATAGGATTGTAAATAACATAAAAATAAAGCCTAATAAAGAATCTTGGATTCCCGGCACTCTATGACAAGCCCAAAAACCTTCTCTTCTACCAATTCCATTTGGGAGTGTAAAGCCACATTATAAAGAGTTTTGCTTGAGGACAAGCAAAGATTCAAGTGTGGGGGTATTTGATGTGTGTAAAATGCAACATATAAATTACATCAAATAAGGCATAAAACTAACCCTTTTTTAGTACTAATGTTGGAAAAAGTGTGCTTTTGTCTTCCTTTTGTATTTTCAGGATCAAATGAGCTTAAACGAACAAAAGGAACAAATATACAGCCAAAACCAACATAAATACAAAGAAAATGAAGAAACGTGGCATGCCCGACCCCTCGACAACAACTCCCAAAGCAAAAACAAGAAGAAAGCTGAGCATGGGGCTGTGCCCAGCTGAGCATGGGGCTGTGCCCAGCCCGACACGGGGTGTGCCCAGCCCGACACGGGGCGTGCCCAGCCCGACACGGGGCGTGCCCAGCTCAGCACGGGGCCGTGTCCAGAATGGTCAGCCCTGGCACAAAAGACAAACCTGTAGAAGCTTCTATTGCCCACCACGGGGCCGTGCCCAGCGGACACGGGGGCGTGGCGAAAGTACAGCAGGCGCATTAATTGTAATTGCGAATTACAATTAATGAAGAGAGAGAGTGTCAGACGGACACGGGGCCGTGCCCAGCGGACATGGGGGCGTGTGGAGCTAATAAAGACAAACTGTATTAATGAAGAAAGAGAAAAGGGTGGACACGGGGCCGTGTCCAGCGGACACGGGGCCGTGTCCAGGCTTCTGTACAGGCTATAAATAGGAGTGCTTGGCTCAAGCTCAAACCATCCCTTGGCACACCACCTCTCTCACACTTCATCCACCACCCACCACCATCACAACACCATCATCCACCACCATCATCCATTGTCCATCATAGAGTGTGTGAGTCGTCTCGGGATCCAAGATTGATCGTAAGAGTTCTTGACAATCAAGGCCATGTTTGCCTAAGTCTCTTACATCACTTGGTGAAGACAAAGTGTCTAGTATAATACTTTTTATTTCTAATCTTTTGCACTTTTTATTTGGTTTTGTATTAATGACTTTAATAACTAGTTACTTATGTTGAAGGTGATCTTTCCTTATCGTTTGTCCGTGGTGTCTTGGCATTATTTTACTGTCTATATAAAATAAAGGATTTTCACCATTCATATCTCCACGGTCTATATGGAGGTATGTTGGCTACCTGGTAGGGGGTTAAGGGAACGGTTTGGTAAAGGTCTTGCCATTGTTCAGCGTTTAGAGGTCCTGCAATGGACCTGGGTCAAATTTAGTAGGACCTCCTTCAATACTTCACGGTATTGGATGGCGGGGGTCCAAACTCTTTGATCCCCTCATAAGTTAACTACTATTAATACTATAACCCGGCTATTTAGGACTGTATCCCTGCTAACTCAGACTACTTAGTCGAGGGTAACGTCACCGCCAAAAGCGGGGCCTACCACAATACTGCATTAATAACTTAATTCATTATCTTCCAATAATCCACCCCTTTAGGATTGTATCCCTGCTGACTCAAACTACTGGGGTGAGGGTAACGTCACCTTCAAAAGAGGGGCCTACTACAATAACTAAGATAATCTCTTAATTATGTGCAAAAGTGCGGAAATAATCAAAGGTTATACTAGATACGAGTCGGAACCAAGTGATTCATCTTGTCTATCTGTTTTTATTTTATTTTTATTTTCAGCATTTTAGTTAGTTTTTATTTTTCTTAGTTTAAAACATTTTTCTAAACTTTTATTTTGGTTAGACGTTGAGGATAAACCGGTATTAAAAGCTCTTGTGTCCTTGGACGACCTCGGTATCTTACCAACGCTATACTACACTCAACGATGGGTGCACTTGCCCATATGTGTGTTTAGTGTTAGTGAAATATCGTGTTTTATAAATTTAAAACTTGGCTAAAATAAGTGTTAAAAAAGGGCTTAAAATATACACCTAAAATATACGACACTTTATCGCACATCAACTGCCAAAGGATGTATGTCCAACTGGCACAAAGTGGGTCTTCAAAAACAAAACTGATGAAAGGGTCATTGTTGTCAAGAACAAAGCCAGGTTAGTGGTTCAAGGCTTTAGACAAGAAGAGGGCATAGATTATGATGAAACCTTTATTCCTATGGCAAGACTTGAACCACAACATCAAGGTATACCAGATGGATATAAAATGTGCATTCTTGTATGGAAAGATTCAGGAAGAGGTATATGTTTGCCAACCTCCTGGTTTTGAAGATGCCATTTATCATGATCACGTCTACAAGCTCAACAAAGCTTTGTATGGCTTGAAACAAGCACCTAGAGCCTGGTATGAAACTCTATCCACTTTTCTCATTTCCATAGGCTTTACAAGAGGTAAAATTGATAAAACACTGTTTTTAAAATGGAAAGGAAAAGATTTCATGATTATCCAAATTTATGTTGATGACATCATCTTTGGATCCACATGTACCTCCATGTGTTAAGAGTTCAGAAAACTCATGACAACAGAGTTTGATATGAGTGCCATGGGTGAACTCCAATGCTTTCTTGGTCTCCAAGTTAACCAATTGCAAAATGGAACATTCATTCATCAAAGCAAATATGTAAAAGAACTTTTAACAAAATTTGAGATGCATGATTGTAAACCATGTAGTACACCCATGGCAACCACAAAGCTTGACACTATTGACGAAAAGGATGACTTGGTTGATCAAACATTGTATAGAAGCATGATTGGGTCATTATTGTACCTAACTGCATCTAGGCCAGACATCATGTTTGCAACATGTGTTTGTGCAACATCAAAGTCAGCACCTAGGAAGTCTAATCTCATTGTTGTAAAAAGAATATTCAGATACATAAAAAGGGCACCCACACTTGGTATTTGGTATCCTGGTAATGGGAATATCAAGCTTTTAGGTTTTTCAGATAGTGATTTTGCTGGATGTAACACCACAAGGAATTCCACATCAGGAGGGTGTCAATTTCTAGGCAATTGCTTAGTATCTTGGCAAAGCAAAAAGCAAGCAGCTGTTTCCACATCCACTGCTGAAGCTGAATACATTGCTGCTACAAGCTGTACAACCCAACTTTTGTGGCTTCAAAATCAATTGCTGGATTTTGGTGTAGTAACTGCTTTAAAGACTCATCTCATGTTAGACAGTCAAGCAGCTAAAAACATCATTAAAAATCCAGTATCCCATTCAACCACCAAACACATTGACATAAGACCTCACTTTGTGAGGAATAGCTATGAAAAAAAGGTTTGATTTCTCTGTATCATGTTCCAACTAAGGATCAGCTGGCAGATGTGTTGACAAAAGCTTTAGACACATCTCCCTTTGAAAGCTTGATCTCTAGGATTGGCATGCTAAACATGGAATAAAAAGGTAAAAATTTGTTTTCCATGAATAAAAAGCATTAAAATGTTTTCAGAAAATCAAATATCCATCCTTAAAAATAGCTTAAAATGAAAATTTTTCATAAATCCTTAAAAGTATGTCCATAACCACTGTTTTCACACCTTTGATTGGCTAAAAATTCATCAACTGATGAAAGGTATCCTCTGTTTTCCTTTTACCACTGCTTGGACCACTGTTGTTCAAACAGTTGTTGGTCTCAACCACTGATGTCTATCCACTGATTGACTAAAATCAACCATTGTTCATTTCACTGTTCCCAACCACTATTATTGCCCAACAGTGGTTTCCAAACAACTGTCCTCCATTATCCCAACAGAGGTTGGCACGTGGACAGTTGTTAGCCATCAGATCTTTGTAACTTCTGCCACGTCAGCAGTCACTTTTGCATGCAAAATTCATTGAAAGAGAATGCTGACGTGGCAGGTAAGACCTCCTTTGAAAAACAAGAACTTCATTTAGAATTTATTGAAAGAGGGTATGAAAGTCAATTAAAGGGAGTTACTATTTTTAAACCAAACTTCCCTGCTCCAACGAAATACCCTGTTGACATTTCTTTCTACTAAGACCACTGCGTTTAATGAAATACCACTTAAAATCCAGTACTTGGGTTATGCTATTTTAACAAACTCTGATTTTAACTACTCCCAAGCACTATTTTATGATCTGGTCACAAATGTGAAGAATGTTCAAAAGGGGGATAATATTTTTTAATGTACCCAAGACTATTAAGCTACTACCTACAAAAACAAGTTTCACAAAAAGATTTTCAACAAGATGTAGTTTTTCAAATAAATAGCCTTACAAGTGAAACTTGTACTCGCCTTATCGCAAAAGAGTCAACTGTTTCCAAAACACAAGCAAAGGGGGGTGAGCCTATTTTAGATGAGTCCACATATGTTGCTCAAACCTCTCTTGCTGAGCCCACTGCTCCTGGCGATCATGACACCACACCGGTGTTGTGAAACCCACACCAGCCAAACCCAAAAAGAAACATGTCAAATCCAAAAAGCTCACCAAAACCAAACAAAATCAAAAGGGTCCTCTGGAATATGAGATTCCAATGGTTAACCCAGTGACAACACAAATGTTACTCGAAACCACTGCTGCTACTTCCTCACAGCAGTTGGAAAGATCTCAACCCATCCAAACTCCTTCACAAAAGGACCATGTTGTAAGTACAGGGACACCACATTATGAAGCAGACCTTTCATTTGAAAGTATGCTTAAAAGCCCATCTCCCATGGCAATGTTGCTTTCTACACCACAACCCCCTCCCCAAATTCCACAAACAATATTACCTCTGTTTGTAGCAATCGAAATTCTGACTCAAAACAATCCATCTCACTCACACATTAATAAGAGTATAATGACGGGTGGTCCATAGGACAACCCTTAAGTGTGTTAAAAGACTAGTTAATCCCTCATTTAATCATGTAATTGTCTTGAATTAGATGACTACAGTTGCTTATGTTTCGGGTGCGTTTGGAGCTTAAAATGTGGGAAAACGCTGCTTCGGATGGAATGGAGTGGAACGGGTCACACAAGGATGGAAAGAAGAAACAAAAGAGGAAACCCAGGGGCCTACCATAAATTACGGTGGCTACCGTAATTTACAGTAGCCACTAAATATTTCTAGATCCACCGTAAGGCAGTAGTAACCTGGCGTAGCAATATGAAGGCTACCGTAATTTACGGTAGGTACCATAAGTTACGGTAGAGCCAGCAAGAAAAAAAATGTAACTGCCCATATTAAACCGTTTTCAAGTGTCTTTTCATGTCAATCATTGTTGGAGACGTTTCTCTAGAGTTCTTGGGTGAAATTTAGCTTGTGCAAGTGATTGGGAACATTTCTAAACATTTTGGTTTGTATTTTGATTCATATGAACTTTGATTTTGTTGGAATGATGATTCACCAAGCCATGTCCGGCTAAACTTTTGGTGATCATCTTAGGTGAAGGTTTCTACTATGACTTTTGTGTGTTTCCTTTTATTTCTAGAATGATAAACTTGGTGTGTTTGCTATGTTTATTATGATGTATGAATGCTTGATTGTAACTGGTTAATTGATGTTTTGATTCTAATCTAAATCATACGTTCTTGGTGTCGTTGACAATTGAGATATCACGGGAAGGGTTAGGGTTGGATATTGATTGATTGATCATCGGGTAACAACCTCGCATTAATATAATCTGAGTACTTTGTTCCCTTTTATCACAACAAGTGTTTATGCATGAGTTATGTCTATGTAACTCTTTCTAGTTGGAATTATGCACAATTGTTAATGAAAACCTGAACCTAAGATGGTCATTTTCTCATAATCTGATTAACTACCAATTTTGATTTGCAATTTTGTTATTAATTTAGTTCTTAAAACCAAACATCCAAACTTCTGAATTTTAATTTCTGCAAATTAGGTTAATTATAGCTAAATACAAAGCTATATAATCAACACACTTCAACAAACTCCCTATGTTCGATACCCACTTGCTGCTATCTATTAGTTGTGATTTGGATTAAATTTTCGTGTGACTAAGACATCACGTCAAATTTTGGCGCCGTTGTCGGGGAGTAATGCCCAACGTGTGTTAATTTAGTAGTTTTGTTTTGTTATTTTCGGGTTTACTCTGGTTGTGTTTAGTGTGCAGGTACTACAGGTGTATGCATACTAGGGGCTCTCACAAGTCATCACCGCTATCGTTTGATCAGGAAATTAAAAGAACTTTGCGTCAAAACAGAGTTTTGTTAAGAGAAAACAAGATCATTGGTTCACCCACTTCACCCATTACACCAAGAAACATTATGGCTGATTCACAAATCCCACCCACAACAGGTCAAACGACCTCATCATTCATTCCTACATCCACACAACCTTCACCAAATACCACCATGCCTAATTCTATCACCGAGCTTACTCCACCACATGATGTTACACCAACCAACACCACTGCATCACCTATCACCACCCAAGTTGATCCCACCCTTACCTTCAGCCCCTCTACTACAATCCAACCATTCTCACATTTTTTCCCAAGTACGGGCCAATCATCTTCTACCTACCCACTACCACAAAGCTCAACCGTCATTCATACTACATCTACATACCGACCACCGAACCAACCGGGTTTTCAATATTCATCCTTTCCATTCGGGCAATCCTTGGGTATTCAAGGGGATGGATACGATGATGGTTATGAAGAAGATTTTAGAGGGTATGAAGAAGAAGGATTTTATTATGGGGGTGATGGAGGCTATTTGGGACCTCAAGGAGGAGCGGGTCAACAAAGTCAACCGCTACAACAAATTCAAGACATGGGTAGATTACTAGTTGGGATACAACATATTAGACCACAAGGACCATAATTTCAACGTCCTACGCCTCTACATCAAGTGCATCCACAAAATACCCAAACACAATTTCAAAGGCCAATGCAACAACCGCCAATGCAACAATATTAATTTCAGCCACCATTTGTACCTCAAGGATCTATGCAAGGGAAAATGGGTCAACCAAGAGCACCATTGGGTGCCCCTCGAAGACATCACCGGGAAGTAGTACTGGGAATCGAAGCTCATTTCCAACCTATTATCACTAACAATCCTTCTCCGGTAGTCATTCATCATCACGCGGATGGAAGGACTTTTGAGGTTAGAACAACCGCACTCCAAAGTTTGCCAAAGTTTAAGGGGTTAGCAACGGAGGAACCTTACTTTCATTTGGAGATGTATAACTCCATATGCAACACTATTGGAGGTCAAGGGTTTTCTTCGGATGATGTCAAGTTGGTCCTTTTCCAATTCTATTTGGAAGATAAAGCGAAAATATGGTTTCACACTTGCCCTCCGCATCGATTTTTACATGGGCCGACATGCAACAAATTTTCTTGGATGAGTTTTACACTTCGCAAAAGACCAACGATACAAGGAGAGGTTTGAGAAGCTTTCAAAAACAATCGGGGGAATTGTTTCACGAGGCTTTCGAAAGATTCAATATGATGTTAAGGAATTGTCCCCATCACGGTATACAACTTTGAGAGTTGTTGAACGCATTTCACGAAGGGTTGAGTTCAGAGGATGCTCGTGACTTGATGTGGTTCACTAACGGTACATTCGGTACAAACTTTGAACAAGATGAATGGGCATATTTAGAGCAAATGGCGGTTACTTCAAAAAGGAAGGCCTAGTCCTCAAGATGAGCAAGACATGTGATAGCAAGGCCACAAGTGCATGGAGTAAAGAGTGGAGGTGTTCAAACCACAAATCAAGTGTATAACATGTGCACTAATTGCAATGAAATAGGTCACACGGCTGAAGTTTGTTTAGTAGGAGTGGTTGAAGAGCAAGTAGAAGAGGTCAATGCTATTCAAGGGGGGTGGTCGAACCTTTAACATGAATTCGAACACATACCACCCCGGGTTACGAAATCATCCTAATTTCCGCTACGGGAACCCGGCGAACCAAGCTAACCCTAATTTTCAAGGAGCTCAAGGTAATTTTGCACCTCGCCAACAATTCAATCAAGGTAACTATCGGGGTGGAAATAATTATGGCTACCAAGGGCAATTTCAACAAACAGGTTAAAGTGGTTCGGGTCAAAATTCATCAAGCGGGAACGAGGTTATGGACATGCTCCGGGCAATGCAACAAGACATGCAAAATAGGAATCAACTTGATGAAGTCCGGATGCAAAAAGATGACGTTCGTGAAAAAAGCATTCAAACACTAACAACCCAAATGGGTCAATTAGCAACCGACGTGGCGGAGTTGAAGAAAAACAAGGGGCAACTTCCTAGCGACACTAAGGTAGATCCTTCCCATAGTTCGTCACGAGGTAATAATGTTAATATTAATCATGTTAGTGTGTTAAGAAGTGGCAAAGAATTTAAAGCCAATTTGTCACCTGGTTTGGTTGAAGGGCTGGTTGAGGATGTAACGGGTAATGAAAGTGAAGACGACGAAGTGTCACCGGTTGTGTCTAAAGAATCAAATGTTAAAAAACCGGGGTTGGGTGAAAATGAAAAAGATAAAAAAGATGAAGGGGAGCCGAGTCAAGTCCCGTTTCCATCGGCTCTACTTGACCGGGGTAAGAAAAACTTTATTTCATCAAGGGGTCCCCAAAAAGAAGAATTGTGGGACATTTTCAAACAAGTTAAAGTTAACCTTCCATTACTTGATGCAATAAAACAAGTACCCGCTTATGCTAAATTTTTAAAAGAATTTTGCACCCAAAAAAGGCAACAAAAGAAAAAGATGCCTAAGCGGGTAGATTTAACCAGGCAAGTTAGTGCGGTATTGAATGGGGAGCTTCCTCCTAAGCTCCAAGATCCGGGTACGCCATTAATAAATATTCAAGTTGGTAATTTTCAAATGTCAAAGGCGTTACTAGATCTTGGAGCCGGAGTGAGCATTTTACCGGGGGGCTTATATGACCAATACGATTTTGGTCCATTAGCAAGGGTAGAGACAACGGTTGTGTTAGCCGATTTGTCTCATAAGTTACCTCGGGGGATGGTTCAAGATGTAATAGTGAAAATTGATGAGTTTTACTACCCGGTTGACTTTTTAGTCTTAGACTACTCATCCGCGGACCCGAAACAACAACAAAATGTTATTTTGGGTCGGCCATTTTTTAGCACCGCGCATGCCGTGATTGATTATAGATTTGGTACGGTTGACATGACTTTTGGAAATAGAAAAATGAGATTGAATGTTTTTACTAACAATTCTAACTCTATTGGTGTTGATGAGTGTTTTATGGCAGATTTAGTCGACGGATGCAACCCGCATGAGTATGAGGAGGATAGTATGGATATGTGTGTTTGTGATTTTTCTGAACAGGTACATGCTTATGCATTACGGGTTGAAGAGGAGAAACAAGATGCTATGGCATTGAAGGAGTGCCGACCTCCATGGACCCACCAATTTGAAAGCTTGCCGGTGGAAATAAATTCGGGTACTAAACCATCATTGGAAGAACCACCAAGGTTGGAGCTTAAAGACTTACCAAGCCATTTGATGTATGAATTTTTAGGGGATAATGACACTCTACCATTCATTATTGCCTCTAATTTAGAGATGGCACAAGAACAAGCTCTATTAGAAGTCTTGAAAGAAAACAAAGGAGCTATCGGATGGACAATTGCCGACTTAAAAGGAATTAGTCCATCAATCGTCATGCACAAAATCATTACCACCGAAGATGAAAAACCAACAAGGGAAGCACAACGAAGATTAAATCCGAACCTAAGGGAAGTGGTAAAGAAAGAGGTAATTAAGTGGTTTGACGCGGGAATTATCTATCCTATTTCAGATAGTGCTTGGGTAAGTCCTACCCAAGTTGTGCCTAAGAAGGCCGGCATTCAAGTAATCAAAGACGAAAATGGTGAACAAATAGCCACCCGACCGGTCACCGGGTGGCGTGTGTGTATTGATTACCGCAAATTGAATGCCGCCACTTCTAAGGACCATTTCCCGCTACCTTTTATTGACCAAATCATTGAAAAATTATCGGGTCAAAAATATTACTGCTTTTTGGACGGGTATTCGGGTTACAATCAAATCGCAATACACCCAGATGACCAACACAAGACCACCTTCACTTGTCCATATGGCACTTTTTCCTTTCGGCGAATGCCATTTGTCTTGTGCAATGCACCGGCAACTTTCCAACGATGTATGATGAGTATTTTCTAGGACATGGTTGGAGAGTCGCTTGAAGTTTTTATGGATGATTTTTCAATTTTTGGCACTAGCTTTGAATCTTGTCTCAACGAATTACAAAAAGTTTTAAAAAGATGTGTTGAGAAAAATTTAGTACTTAGTTGGGAGAAAAGTCATCTCATGGTACAAGAGGGTATTGTGTTAGTGATGCGTGCGAAGTGTTACTATTATTAGGTGTATATTTTAAGCCCTTTTTAACACTTATTTTAGCCAAGTTTTAAATTTATAAAACACGATATTTCACTAACACTAAACACACATATGGGCAAGTGCACCCATCGTTGAGTGTAGTATAGCGTTGGTAAGATACCGAGGTCGTCCAAGGACACAAGAGCTTTTAGTACCGGTTTATCCTCAACGTCTAACCAAAATAAAAGTTTAGAAAAAAATGTTTTAAACTAAGAAAAATAAAATTAATTAAAATGCTGAAAATAAAAATAAAATAAAAACAGATAGACAAGATGAATCACTTGGTTCCGACTCGTATCTAGTATAACCTTTGATTATTTCCGCACTTTTGCACATAATTAAGAGATTATCTTAGTTATTGTAGTAGGCCCCTCTTTTGAAGGTGACGTTACCCTCACCCCAGTAGTTTGAGTCAGCAGGGATACAATCCTAAAGGGGTGGATTATTGGAAGATAATGAATTAAGTTATTAATGCAGTATTGTGGTAGGCCCCGCTTTTGGCGGTGACGTTACCCTCGGCTAAGTAGTCTGAGTCAGCAGGGATACAGTCCTAAATAGCCGGGTTATAGTATTAATAGTAGTTAACTTATGAGGGGATCAAAGAGTTTGGACCCCCGCCATCCAATACCGTGAAGTATTGAAGGAGGTCCTACTAAATTTGACCCAGGTCCATTGCAGGACCTCTAAACGCTGAACAATGGCAAGACCTTTACCAAACCGTTCCCTTAACCCCCTACCAGGTAGCCAACATACCTCCATATAGACCGTGGAGATATGAATGGTGAAAATCCTTTATTTTATATAGACAGTAAAATAATGCCAAGACACCACGGACAAACGATAAGGAAAGATCACCTTCAACATAAGTAACTAGTTATTAAAGTCATTAATACAAAACCAAATAAAAAGTGCAAAAGATTAGAAATAAAAAGTATTATACTAGACACTTTGTCTTCACCAAGTGATGTAAGAGACTTAGGCAAACATGGCCTTGATTGTCAAGAACTCTTACGATCAATCTTGGATCCCGAGACGACTCACACACTCTATGATGGACAATGGATGATGGTGGTGGATGATGGTGTTGTGATGGTGGTGGGTGGTGGATGAAGTGTGAGAGAGGTGGTGTGCCAAGGGATGAGAAGAAATGAATCCAAGCACTCCTATTTATAGGCTGAACAGAGAGCTGGACACGGCCCCGTGTCCGCTGGGCACGGCCCCGTGTCCGTCTGACACTCTCTCTCCTCATTAATTGTAATTCGCAATTACAATAAATGCGCCTGCTGTACTTTCGACACGCCCCCGTGTCCGCTGAGCACGGCCCCGTGATGGGCAATAGAAGCTTCTATAGGTTTGTCTTTTCTGCTGCTTCTTGGGCACGGCCGCACGGGGCGTGTTCAGCCTTCTGTTTTCTCTATTTTGCTTTGGAAGGTGCCGTTGAGGGTTCGGGCAGTCCACTAATGTCCCTTTTCTTGTATTTATGTTGGATTTAGCTGTCTTTTTGCTTCTTTTGCGTTTTTGAGCTCATTTAATCCTGAAAATACAAAAGGAAGACAAAAACACTCTTTTTCCAATATTAGTACTAAAAAGAGGGTTAGTTTTATGCCTCATTTGATGTAATTTATATGTTGCATTTTACACACATCAGTTAGGCCACGTGATTTCAGAGAGGGGTATCGAGGCGGATAAGGCAAAAATAAGGGTAATATCATTTTTGCCTCCACCAAAAAATGTGAAAGGGGTAAGGTCATTTTTGGGACACGCGGGATTTTATAGACGTTTCATAAAAGGTTTTAGTGTCATCACTAAACCTTTATGTAATTTGTTGTTAAAGGATGTTCCATGTGATTTTACTAATGAGTGTTTGCAAGCATTTAATGTTTTGAAGGAACATCCCATCTTGCAACCGCCGGATTGGTCAAAGCCATTTGAAATCATGTGTGACGCAAGCGACAATACAATTGGTGCAGTTTTAGGTCAAAGAATTGATAAAAAGCCGGTGGTGATTTACTATGCAAGCAAAACGTTGTCCGAACCGCAACTGAATTACACCACAACCAAAAAGGAGTTATTAGCGGTGGTGTATGCTTTGGATAAGTTCCGTTCTTACATTTGGGGAAGCAAAGTGGTTGTGTACTCGGACAATAGCGCGGTTCGGTATTTGATGGAGAAAAAAGACGCGAAGCCCCGTTTGATCCGTTGGGTATTATTGTTACAAGAATTCGATTTAGAACTTCGAGACAAGAAAGGAAGTGAAAACGTAGTGGCGGATCACTTGTCTCGAATTCCGGTGGAAGGGGTTGACGATTTGAGCGAGATAAACGAAAGGTTTCCCGACGAGCAACTACTAGCCGTGTCTACTTTTGTTGCACCGTGGTATGCCCACTATGTGAATTACTTAGCCATGGGTGCCATCCCAAATCATTGGACCAAGAAAAGAAGACAACAATTTATGGTCAAGTAAAGCAATACATTTGGGATGAGCCGGACCTTTTCAAGATTGGGCCCGATCAAGTCATTCGGAGGTGTGTGCCCGAAACGGAGGTGTTAGAGATCTTGACTCATGCCCACTCATCCGCTTGTGGAGGTCATTTTAGCGGGCATAAAACGGGTTATCGGGTTCTTTCGTGTGGGTTTTATTGGCCCAAAATTTTCAAAGATGCATGTGAATTCGCATGGAATTGTGTCAACTGCCAAAAGATAGGGAGTATTTCAAAGATGGACGAAATGCCTTTGCAACTGATTCTGGTTGTTGAGATATTTGATGTGTGGGGAATTGACTTTATGGGTCCCTTCCCGAATTCCAATGGGTTCTTATACATTTTAGTGGCTGTGGACTATGTTTCAAAGTGGATTGAAGCTATTGCAACAAGAACAAATGATCATTCGGTTGTTTGTAAATTTGTTCAATCCAATATTTTCGCCCGTTTTGGTATTCCGAGAGTTATCATTAGTGATGGTGGCTCGCATTTCAAGAATTTCAATTTCAGAAAACTGTTGAAGTGGTACAACGTGAACCACCGGATTACTACACCGTACCATCCACAAACTAGTGGACAAGTCGAAGTGTCTAACCGTCAAATTAAAGAATTCTTATGAAGACGGTTCGAACGGATAGGAAGGATTGGTCAAGCAAACTTGACGATGCATTGTGGGCATACCGGACGGCCTACAAGACTCCAATTGGTACAACACCTTACCGGATGGTGTATGGAAAGGGTTGTCACTTACCAATGGAGTTAGCTCATCGGGCGCATTGGGCAATCAAAACGGTGAATGCGGACTATGATGAAGCGGGGAAGATGCGGAAGTTGCAGCTAAGTGAGATAGAAGAAATTCGAGACGAAGCTTACGAGTGTGCATCGGCATACAAGGATAAGCTTAAAAAGGTCCATGATGCAAAGCTGAGAAAGAAGACCTTTGAAGTGGGTCAAAAGGTGTGGTTCTATAATTCACGATTAAAGATGTTTGCGGGCAAATTAAAAAGCAAATGGGTGGTCCCATATGTCATTCGCGAGTTGGAAGATTTGATGATGTGGATATTCAAGATGAGCATACCAACAAGCAACAAACGGTGGATGGACATCGGTTGAAGCCATACTTGGAAGGAAACGATATCAATAACTTGGAGCTTGACAAAGCGGGCTACATTCTACGCCTGGTAGATCAAGAACAACCATAAGAGGCCCAGGTTTGGTAGTGTACATAGTTAGTTTACTTTGTTTGTTTTATTTTGTTTAGTTTGCACAATTGCCGTATTCGCTTGAAGCTCGTGTTTGAAACAAGTGTGGGGACGTTCATACGAATAGTTCTAGCATAGTGTTGAGGACAACACAGGATTTTTCAAGGGGGTAGGGTAATTTTCCATGTTTTTGAAAAATATTAAAAACATAAAAAATTATAAAACTGAAAAAGAAAACACTTTAAAAATGAATTTTTGGCGAATCATAAACTCCCAGGTGCCACCATAAATTACGGTGGCTACTGTAATTTACGGTAGCCTGCGAAATGTTGGGGACTTACGGTAGAAAGCTACTGGTTTACGCTGGGATTTTTTGCCAAAGGCCCACCGTAAATTACGGTGGCTACCGTAATTTACGGTAGCCTCTGGCACTTGAAGAATCGCAGCAGGTCAGTGGTTTTATAAAAAAAAAATAATAATAACTCATCACGTGACTTCTCCCTAAACCACACGAATTCTGCCCTTCTCTCCTTCACATATCCTCATCTATCACTTTCTTCAACCCCACAAAATCTCTAAGAAACCCCACAACCTTCAAATCTCAAAACCTCCATAACTTCTTGTAAGTCCCGTGAAACCGGATCTTTCAATGATATCAAACAACACCAAGTTTGTGCGGAATCCAAACTTGATGTGATTCAAGAACAAATCGAAAAATATGAAAATACGAGCCGAAAATATGGAAACGATGAACAAACCGAATCACCTTTAAACTTGCACACGATTCTATTACTTTGACAAGCAAAATCGTCTGGTACAAGTTCACCACCAATTGCCTCTCTCTCTCTAGAGAAATTGTAACAATGATAATCCTAAGAAGTTCAAAAAACTAAAACAAGTTGAAAACTTGTTTATATACTTACTAAAGCCCACTTCCCTACATGGGCTCCCCTTGGGCCTGCTTGGCCCACATGGCCTAAAGCTTGGCCCAAGTGACCTATAAAGGTCCACAACCTAATATAAACTAACCCGGTAAGGCCCAGCTCGTAACCATAGCTCGTTGTATTAATTTGATGCGACAGTCTCACACTTTAGGGCCTAACAATCTCCCCCTAGACTGATGCCATCAAATTGTCTTCATACCATGAATTCAGTAACGTCTTCAACGAAGTCAATGGTTGTCTCTATGCTCCAGATGTTGTGGAAGTTCTTGACTTCTGAACTCTCAGCACTGGGTCTCTTTCTTCAGCTCTTGTGGTTAGCTTCATATCAGGATCTCGATCAGCTTTGCTTGAAAATCTTTGTCAAAAAGAATGTGAGAGGAGGATTCTCAGCAGCTCTTTTCTTCTTCAGTCTTTGTCTTTCAAGCAGATTCACGGTACTTCTTCAAATGCACTATCACTGTCAGACGGCAATTCGTATCCGATTCTTCTGACTCAGGTACATCTTGTTGTTGTGCTGCTTCAGGCTTCTTCAGCAACTAACAGCATCTCAGTCTTCATCAACCCCTGTTCTTGATTGAAATCAAGTTCTGCACATACTCACAAACTCATAAGCAAACATTTCTTATGCAACAGGGAGAGTACCACATGAACACTAGGTACATGAAATTTCACAATTTAAATTCTTTTAACTTTTGATGATCAGTCAAATCTTCAAGAACGGTTATATTTTTTAATTTTCAGAAAAACAAATAAGCACTCTATTTTTTGTTTTGTTTTTATAGAAAAGCAAGACACTATTTTTTTATTTTTGAATGTTTGAATTTTTTTTTTATTTTTTTTTAATTTAAGAACTAAAAACAAATAAAAAACTCAAAATATAAACAACTACCATAATATACAATTACAATTGCAATGGGATCAAAATTCGTTCTCAGGCAGACTAAGGAACACTTTTCAGTACGAGCCTAATCAAACTGGTCTATGCGATTGCCAATATGTTTGTCCACTTAAACTTTAACGCTCAACTTTCAATTTTTCAACTTCATGATATGCTTTAGGTAATATTATACTATTATACCCGTGTGTCCCATTCCAAGGCATACCCCTGCGATCAAGGTAAGCACAACGATTCATCGTAGCAGGTGAGTATACTGATGTCATCCTTTAAGATATCCTGACCGTGTCTAGGTCTGCATAAAATCTGTTTTATCATGTTTTGATTTCTTAACAATGAACACCCAAATAAATATTAATCAAATCCTGGAAATATAAACAGCACACTCTATCATGCAAGTATCTTCCCTACCACATATTTCACAAGTCCAATCCAGATTTCTGAAATCTTAACTGGGAATAGGTTGAGAAGAGAACAGAATAGATCTTAAGTAGAGATGGTATAATATACAGATCAAATGAGTTTTTCTCAATTTGATATAGGTTTCTTGGGTTTCATTTGGGCACTTGAGGGCCTCTTTCGGGTGTATTAGATCTATAGCGCGACAACGTACAGCTAGGTCAGCATGTATCTGGATGCAGCAGAAGCTGTCGTTGCCTAGCACCTCCAGGTCAGCATATATCTGGATGCAGCAGAGGAGGTACACGACTTTTTCAGAGAAGATTTCAGAATCAGATCAAAATTGTGTGTATCGGGACAACATACAGACATTCAAATAGAAATGAGCTAATTCCAAGTGACTTTCTTTCCTGGGGTCATGTACAATTTTAGTTCTGAACAGAAGAACAACCAAGATATCCCCGGATGATTCAACAATATAAAGACCCGAAACCTCAGATGTTGGCTATCTATCAACGCAAGATTTAAGACCATAAAATCATACGCCGTTGGTATGTTACCCACATGGTACATAGTTCGTTATGTTTATAACACTTAGTATCTTTTATCATGTTGAGCGTCAAGCCTATCGACATATCGCAGTAGATCCTAGTCTTTTCAGCTATGGCACCTTACATGTGTTAGTCAAACCCTTTAACACAAACATTTATTTCACTTCCCATATCATGCAAATTTCTCTTTTTGGCTTTTTCATTTTTCAAATGTTTTTGTATTTTTCTCATTTTCTCCCCCTAAAACAATACATATTTACAGCAAACTCATTTTGTATTTTCTGATTTTTCTCCTCCTAAACTCTATATCTATCTATATGTTCCTCTCCCCCCCTAAATTTGTGCATAAATCTTGTATTTTTGCGCAAATTTACCATTTACTAGAGAAAGGACACATTATGTACAAAGTATAAACTAAGAAAAAGAGAAAAATATTTTTGCTTAACCGTTCTGTCATCAGATTGAAGACTAATCAAATTCAAATCAAAGTACTGAATTTAAACGGTACCTTTTGCTGATCTATCTTACTTCCCATATCTCCTCCAAAGGAAACATATCATCTGTAAAAAAAATTTGAACTTTTTGCAACAGTGAAATGTTACCCGTTTTGATCTCTGGAACAACCGCTATCAACATTCCAGAGATTGTCAACAGCTCCTCCTTGGTTGTTCCTGAAAGGTAAGGAGATTAGTAAGACATGGGTACCCAGGCCATCGTGGTCCTGGGATTTCCTGAAGCATCAAAATAAGACACTTCTTTTAAACACAAGTCCCCTTTCGTTTCAAGGATTGGAGACATTGCTGCTTTGGATTTGGGTTTCCAAATCTGTTTTGGTTTAACAAACGTGTTTGTTGCCTTCGGTTGAGCAACTTTAGCTGATTCAGGCTTGTTAGTTTTAGAAAAACGTTTTTGTTCTTGAACAGCCTTGCGTTTGTTTTTAGCAGCGTTCCAATCCCCATCAGAAGGTTTAACCTTGGGATTCACATTCTTCATTGCCTTAGGTGAAGATACCTTCATTGGCTTGGAATGATTGTTATCCTTTGGTGTAACCCTCTGATTTTGCATATAGTAGGGTACATAGGGACGGTTTATGCAGTTCCGAGCAATGTGACCAGCAATGCCGCAATTGAAGCATGTTTGTCTCTTCACATAGAAAGCATTCTGATCAGTTGGATTTGCTCTTGTAGGCCCCGAAGGATGAACTGGTCCTTTTTGTGCTTGTTTTTGTTGCACATTTCCTGCAGACGACGATGAATTTGGATGCCTATACTTGTCATTTGCAGGGGCCTTCTGTGGTGGAGATTTCTTTTGATTCTTCTTGTTTTGTTTAGACTGCAAGTCTTGTTCAGAAATCTCACCAGTCTTTCCGAAAGCTTTGTTAGCACAATCAAATGCATATTTCTCACATTTGCCATTAATGACTGGCTTAACGAAAGCATTTTTCACGTCACGGGTCTTTTGAGAACTATTGCTGCCCGTTGAGGACTGTGGAGAGCCTGATCGTCTGTGATGTTTAGGCTTCTTATTTCCGCGTCCTTTACCTGCTCGCTTCGGCTCTTGTTGCTTGATCTGAACCTTTTCATCTCTAACAGAAGGTTCAGACTGTTTAGCTTGCGCACTTGGAGCCTTATCCACGTCAATCTTCTCTTCATCCTTCATGTCATCAGCTTTGACAGAATCGGAGAATTCTGGTTTGTTAGATGAAATACCAGAAACTTTAGCAGGAACTTCATCTGAAACATTTGACAAATTTTCAGCACAAGACGGTTCTGCACATGACGCCTTTGAGCTGAATCCACTAGAATCAACTGATTCCAATTTCTCAGAATCAGTTGCTTCAGATGATTCACATTTGGAATCAGATGGTTCAACTGGCTCATTCGTTTCATTTGTCGTTTCAGTCTTTATTTCACAAGCATCAACGTTTTCGCCCAAACCGTCAGGTCTGAAATTAATCACAGAGCGAAAAACCGAGTTAAAAATATCACACGACGAAATGGAGTCTTGATTAAGTTCATTTATTAAATTTTCATAAGAACCAGACTCTGATGCTTGTTCATCCCCAACTACATTTTCAACTTTTACTTCAACTACTTCATCTGCAGGGGAAGACGAAGCATTAGGATCAAAAGTACCCTTTGAAACAAAATTTACCGAAGGACTCGCTCGTTTATCAAAAGGTCTGCTGTAGATTGATGACTTATCAGTTTTAGGACCGTAAGCCATCTTGTCCTCATTCATCAATTCCTCCTCAGTCATGGGTAAATATGTGTAGTTGTCATTATATGGAGGAGGAACTTGATTGAAACCCAAACCACGCCCTTTATTTTCCTTGTATGCGAGCTGTTGATCACACAAGTTTTTGACCAATTTGCTGGAAGAATCATACTTTTTAATGTTAAGTTCGTTAATTTGATATCTTTCTCTGATATCTTCCAGTTCTTTGATCAAAATGCATACCTTCTCCTGTGCCTCCAAGAAATGGGCTGTTTTTACACTTACATCATCCTTAAGTTTGATGATGTCTTTTCGCTGAGCTTCAATTTTATCTTTATAAAGCTTTTCATTCTTTGATAAAGTAAAATTTTTATTTTTTATGTCGTTGTATTCTTGAATCAACTCAGCGTTGTGTAACCGATATGCCTCATTTCTTTCTCTACACTCAGGAGTGCAAAAGACAGAAAGTATCTCTTCACGATCACGAGTAATTTCTTTAGCCAGGGGTTTGTTAAACATAAATGCTGAATTTTGTGTGGATGAGCAAACTGCAGCAGATGTGTTGCCTTGAGTAGACTGTTTGCCAGCATTGTCATATGATTTGATGATTGAGATCAGCTCATCCGGCTTCATTCTGTAACAATCGGTTGTCACTATTATCTGATTAACATTGGTAAACCAACTACAGTTTGTCTGATCTGGAATCTCTTTTATAGCATTCAGAAGCTTTCTATTGCTCATGTGAGTAGACACCACCATCTCTGCCTTCTCCATTTTAGAGAGCAGTTCAGCAAACCGGCCAATAAATGCTTCTATAGATTCACCAGAAAAGTATCTAAAACCTTGGAATTCCTGCTCAAGCACCTCTCTCTTAGAAGACATTTTTAAGAAGTGATCCCAAAAATGTGCGTTTTTAACAATTTCCTCAACACAAGCTTAGAGCGAGAATCCGTGTACTCGCCAACTCAAACACTTAGCAGGCGAAAGAACGAACCCGCTTTCGAAACCACACCTCAAATACCTGTCAAAACCGTTATCACAAACACAAACCAATTTTTATTTTTAAATTATAAAATAAACCCCCTTTTTTTTTAAATTACTTAATTAAATAATAAACAAAACTATTATTATTATTATTATTATTATTATTATTATGATTAGATAATGATGAGTTAATTATTATTATTATTATTATTATTATTAGTATAATGATTAGGTAATAATGAAACTTATGATTAATATTATTAATTATTATAATTATTATTATAATAAAACAAAACAAAAAACGATCGTCTTCTTCATAAGGTCCCGAAACCCTAAAAAATGTTCAGCCGCCGTCCCGACTTCTTCTTTCCCGATGAAATAATATTTCCCGACAACAATCAGACGATGATACAGTAAGAACGATCAGACAAACAGAAAGATGGTGAAGGTGGTTGTCGTCGGAAGTGACGAAGCACGTCGATGACGATGGTGGCGGATGACGGTGACGGTGACCTGAGGTGGTTCAAAAGAAAAGTGATCGGAAGATGATGGGGGTCGACGATGACTGGAGAGGATGGTCAACGATGACCGACG
This sequence comes from Helianthus tuberosus, assembly GCA_030545235.1. Classification (NCBI taxonomy): domain Eukaryota; kingdom Viridiplantae; phylum Streptophyta; class Magnoliopsida; order Asterales; family Asteraceae; genus Helianthus; species Helianthus tuberosus. The sequence goes on from JARYGA010032181.1 coordinate 749,253, forward strand.
ATGGTCGGAGAGGATGGTTAGCAAGGTGCCGGAGACGATGACCGGAGACGCAGGTTTTAATGATGGTTGTCAGTGATGAACGAAGACGATGAAGAACGATGGTGTTGCAGGTTTCCGGCAATGATTATCGAACAAAAAGATGACAGAACAACAGCCGGAGAATGATGGTGCACGATGAACTGTGAGATGGTTGCGAGTCGGAATGGTGGAAGCGGTTGCGAGTCGGAACTGAATGATGATTGCGAGTCGTAACTAAAACAGGATGAGTCGAAACTATGATGGTTGCGAGTCGGAATCGTGGTTGCGACTCGGAATCTAAGAACACGATGAGTCGAGACCGTGGAAGTGATGACTCGAGACTAGGAAACAGTGGTTGCGACTCGGAATTGGTTTCGATAACGATTGATGACGAAATATGATGACCGGTGAAGGTGTCTGCGATGGATAATGATGATCGAGGTAACAGTGGAGGTGGTTCGAATGAAGATAATGAACGTGAAAGGAACTTTAAATCACCTGCAACTAAAACTCAAGACTTTGTGTGTTAACACAACTCGAAACCTTCGTTTCCTTAAAATTTGGACTCGAAACCGTGTGGAGGAGATGACAGCTGTCTATAGATATGGAAAGAGAACCTTTCAAATTTTTTTTTTTTTTTTTAAACTTTTAAACAGTTGGAGTTCCGATATTTTTTGGATTTTTCAAATCAAAATTCTGGATTTTTTAAATCTTTTGAAGATAATTAAAAAAATTCAAATAGATAAATCTATTAACACCTTCTCAAAAGATCAAAATACCATAATATGACAATTTTTAATAGAAACACGATGAACACATTGAATACCGCGAAGAACACGAAGAACACCAACCAAAAAAACGAAAATCTTGAATCTTTGATATCACACCGAGCCTAGAAATAGGTTCTAATAGCTCTGATACCACTTGTAAGTCCCGTGAAACCGGATCTTTCAATGATATCAAACAACACCAAGTTTGTGCGGAATCCAAACTTGATGTGATTCAAGAACAAATCGAAAAATATGAAAATACGAGCCGAAAATATGGAAACGATGAACAAACCGAATCACCTTTAAACTTGCACACGATTCTATTACTTTGACAAGCAAAATCGTCTGGTACAAGTTCACCACCAATTGCCTCTCTCTCTCTAGAGAAATTGTAACAATGATAATCCTAAGAAGTTCAAAAAACTAAAACAAGTTGAAAACTTGTTTATATACTTACTAAAGCCCACTTCCCTACATGGGCTCCCCTTGGGCCTGCTTGGCCCACATGGCCTAAAGCTTGGCCCAAGTGACCTATAAAGGTCCACAACCTAATATAAACTAACCCGGTAAGGCCCAGCTCGTAACCATAGCTCGTTGTATTAATTTGATGCGTCAGTCTCACACTTTAGGGCCTAACACTTCTTCAAATCTTGGTCAAATCTAGTGAATTTTGGGTCTATCTTGACTGAATTTTCACGAACTTTCTGATTTTAAGGAGAGATTTGCAAGAAAAACTTGTTTGCTTGGCCGATTGACAAACCCTAGGTGCCGAAATCTTTGGGGTTTTTTGAAGTTTTTGATTTTCTTGTGTTCTAGCATCTTCAATCCAATGTATGTGATGTTTATGTTTTATTTTTTATGATGCATTGTGAAAATGAAGGTTATTGTTGTTACTTTTTCACACACACTTGCTTGTTCTTAGTTTTCATCATGAAAAATTGTTACTTGAAACATTGTTATGGTTGTAGATGTAGGATTGATGTTAAAGTTGTGAACTTTTGGGAACCTCTACATTGTAGAGGCGCCATGCCCAAATTTGGTGAAAATAACATATGAAATTTTGTACTCTCTAGCATCTACAACTGTAGTAACAAGCAAGTGTGGGGATTTTTGGAAAAAAGGGGACTGATTTTTGTGTTGGTTGTTTTGTCGTGTTTGCAATGTGTGTAGGAAATGGTGAGAACTAAACAAAAAGCGGGAGCTAGTTCTTCAAAAGGCAAAGGTAAACAATCTGAACAACAGCCGAAGAAGCGAAGATATTTGGGAAGGGATGACGATAGTGATAATAGCGATGAAGAGGAAGTGATGGAGTTGGACCCGGCTGACAAGCCAAGGTGGGAAGCGGATCCGTTAGATGATCAACCAGAAGAATGGCAGCCTACATTATTCAATGATCGAATGAACAAATTAAAAGACAAAGCTGCTGCATTTATTTGTGAAAGAGAGGTTAGAGAAGTAGAGTTCTGGCCGTTCAATGTGTTTGCTCAGTTTTGTGCCTTGGGTTGGGAAGTAGCGCTTAATTTCTACGATAAAGACAATAAGAATTTGTTCATTAATGAGATTTAGGAGTGGATGGCCACACTAACATGCAACAAGTACGACCGGCCATCGCAAATGAAGTTAACAGGCACTATGAATGGTATTGATGTGGAGATGTCGTTCAATACATTGAGAAAGTTAGCGAAGTACGATAGTTTGCCCACACGTGATTACATAATACTGAGTCTTGATGACTTGCTTCTCAAACCGGAGGCACACCCGAGATGGAATGACATGTTGGCAGCTTTGTTCTTACCGGGTACTTTTAGTGGCACATTGTATAAAAGGAATTTGAAGATTGAGGCAAAACTGTTGCTCACCATTTGTATCTTGAATGTGATTCCAAGGAGAGGTGATAAACAAGAGGTGAGGTTCCCGGAGATACCCATTCTTTACTCGTTGCTTCATGGGTCTCCCCGTTTTCCGCTACGGTACTTGATAATGAATCACGTTTGGATATGCTAAAATAAAGTAGGAAGAAGTATCATTCCGTATTGTCGGATAATCACGGGGTTATTGAAACAGTTCAAGGCTATCACATCGGAAGACAAGGGAGCACCAAAAAGGCACAAGCCATTTGATATAAGGAGAATGGGTGTTGGATGGTCTTATGATGAGTCGGAGAGCTATCATAAGTTGAAGTCGGAGGGTCAAAGGTGGAGAGCTTTAAAGGTTGATGCAAGGGCACTATTACCGGGCGAAGCGGATGAGCCCGAGAGCGAGGATGAGCCCCCATTGGGGATGAAGATTACGCGGATGAACCTCATGGTGAGCACATGGATGTGGGTCAAGGGGGCCCAAGTCGGGGATATGGTGGTGGTTTCTTTGATTATACGGGGCGCTCGTATGAGCCAAATTGGGCATATGATGGAACTATGCAAGAAATCATTGAAAACCAACGTCCACCGGCATCGGTTTTTGACACATGGTCGGGGTCCCAGAACACATTCTTCGATCATCAAACATGGATGGGGGCTAGCATGGAGCGGGCATTGAAGCACAATTTTGACCGACAGGAGTTGTAGAACCGTACACATGCCTATTCCTTTGAGCAGGAGATGAACAACAGGTACAATGATGATCAAGGCAGGCAGATGCATGCAGATTGGCATGCGGGGCGGCCGGTGGTTGTGGATCCACCTCCGGTGGATTATGCGTCTCTACCACCTTATAATGGTAGTTTTTCGTATCCAACACTGCCACTTCATCATTCGCAATGGGTGGACCCCCGTCAAGAGCCACAACATGGAGCCTCACAACAAGGAGGAAATGGAAGTGGTAGCGGCTCGTTTGCATTTGGAGAATGGTCGGAGATGATGTCTTCCATCTTTGGGCCTCCTCAGCCGCATTACTACTAGTCAGGCGGTGTTCCTTCTTTCTCGTATATGTTTGTGAATATTTGTTTGTTATGTTTATGGTAGGGTGGTTGGGTGGTGTTTTAGATGTTTGATGTGTTAGGTTGTGCGAGTTGGTGGTGTTTATGTTTAAAACAAAAATATATAAAAAAATAGAAAATTTAAAGACTAAAAAGAAGTTTGGGGTTTGAGATTTGAAGCTTTTGTTGATGTAGAATGGTGTTAGCGATCAATTCCTCCCAAAACCATACATTGGGGTCAATGTATCCCAAGTGTGGGGATGGGGGGAAAATTTTGAGGTTTTTAAAAAAAATTAAATCAAGCGAAACATTGTGAGAATTTGAACACTTTGGACTACACCCGAACGGCACACCGGCAACCCTTAATTACCCAAGTTCTTGGTGAGAGTTGAAGCCACAATTATATATAAATAATGCTTATCTTTGATGAGAGTAGCGACGGGTGGGGTGCATTAGAACTTGTGCTTGAATACGGTTTGAGACCTTAGTTGAACATGAATGTAGAAAGGATAAGGGCAGTTAGGTAGCCTCGTCATAGTGTGTGCGAGGGTGGGATTTGGGGGGTTGGACCTCATAAATTATATATATGAGCTTGGTAGTGAGAGGGGCGGGAGCTTGGACATTTAGTTGCCCATTTTGTGCCTAAACCCGATCATTTGTTACCCCTTACCTAGTTCCTTAAAAATTTACCTGACTTGACCCGGTCTTATAGTGTTAGTAGTTGTTATAGTGTGTTTAGTTATGTTATGTTGAATGTTCCATTTCCTACCCGTATGCCTAGCCACGTTACAACCTTAAAGTCCCTTTGATTTGCATTCATGTTTTGATGATTGTTAGGTGGAGGACCGATTTAGGTACAAGCATATAGTTGTGCAATCACCCGTTTGCCTTTTATGTGTTTAGCTTATCTTTGCTAGTGCTTAGTTTGTGCCGAGAGGAGAGATATAGCGAGGGGTGTGTTGTTTGGGGTGTTAGGAAAGGGTTAGTAAAAGGATGACATGTTTATACTTGATTTATGTTGATCGCTTGTGCATTTGAAAATGGTTTTGATGGGTTGCTTGGGACAAGCAATGGTTAAGTGTGGGGATGTGACGGGTGGTCCATAGGACAACCCTTAAGTGTGTTAAAAGACTAGTTAATCCCTCATTTAATCATGTAATTATCTTGAATTAGATTACTCCAGTTGCTTATGTTTCAGGTGCATTTGGAGCTTAAAATGTGGGAAAACGCTGCTTCGGATGGAATGGAGTGGAACGGGTCACACAAGGATGGAAAGAAGAAACAAAAGAGGAAACCCACGGGCCTACCGTAAATTACGGTGGCTACCGTAATTTATGGTAGCCCCTAAATCTTTCCAGATCCACCGTAAGGCAGAAGTAACCTGGCGTAGCAATATGATGGCTACCGTAATTTACGGTAGGTACTGTAAATTACGGTAGAGCCAGCGAGAAAAAAACGTAACTGCCCATATTAAACCGTTTTTAAGTGTATTTTCATGTCAATCATTGTTGGAGACGTTTCTCTGGAGTTCTTGGGGGAAATTTAGCTTGTCCAAGTGATTGGGAACATTTCTAAACATTTCATTTTGTATTTTGATTCGTATGAACTTTGATTTTGTTGGAACAATGATTCACCAAGCCATGTCCGGCTAAATTTTCGGTGATCATCTTAGGTGAAGGTTTCTACTATGACTTTTGTGTGTTTCCTTTTATTTCTAGAATGATAAACTTGGTGTGTTTGCTATGTTTATTATGATGTATGAATGCTTGATTGTAACTAGTTAATTGATGTTTTGATTCTAATCTAAATCGTACATTCTTGGTGTCTTTGAAAATCGAGATATCACGGGAAGGGTTAGGGTTGGATATTGATTGATTGATCATCGGGTAACAACCTCGCGTTAATATAATCCGAGTACTTTGTTCGCTTTTATCACAACAAGTGTTTATGCATGAGTTATGTCTATGTAACTCTTTCTAGTTGGAATTATGGACAATTGTTAATGGAAACCGGAACCTAAGATGGTCATTTTCTCATAATCTGATTAACAACCAATTTTGATTTGCAATTTAGTTAGTAATTTAGTTCTTAAAACCAAACATCCAAACTTTTGAATTTTAATTTCTGCAAATTAGGTTAATTGTAGCTAATTCACAAAGCTATATAATCAACACACTTCCACAAACTCCCTGTGTTCGATACCCACTTGCTGCTATCTATTAGTTGTGATTTGGATTAAATTTGCGTGTGACTATGACATCACGTCATATAACCCAAAAAATGATTGTGTCTGAACCAATTCAATCTGTTATCCCACAAACAGTTGAGGAGGTTACACCCCTTCAGTTTCACGAAACTCTTGGTGGTAGTTCAAGTGGAGCAGCCACTACAACTGTTGAACCCAATGGTAATCAGTTGGACAATGGTTACATCATTAAGACTCCCTTGAAGGAAACCACTGTTGAGGCTACAACTGTAACCTCTGTTCCAGTGGGAAGTCCCCAGAACCAAGAAAAAGGGGCATTTATTTATGATGATATGGAGTCTTCTCATATTATCAAAACAAATACGTCCACCACAGGTGGGAATTCAAATGATCCTATTAAATTAGGTGATGAATTAAGATATAAAGATTTGACGGATATAATGTCTTCTGTTGAAACATATGTTGCTGAAATGAAAGAGATAATGAAGCAGATGATGGAGCTTTCTAAAAGTCAACCTAGCACTCCGCAAATTGCCAATAAGCTTTGGAATTATGTGCAACCCATCCTTCAAGCTCAGAGGAATTTGGCTGAAATCAACCACAACACTCATATGGAACTTACCAGAATTATGGTTGATGCTAGGTATAAAGATACACAAGCCGACATTAAGGGTATTAAGGAACATTTGCTCAAAATTACGGGCTCTGCCCCTACACCAATCATTTCAGATGATGATTATGATGCCAAAAATGGGGATAAAGATTCACTAAGAAAGTTTCCACCTGATTCAAAAGCAAAACCAAAGGTGCAACAAAAGCCAGAGTCTGCTCAACAACAAGCTTCTGTAAAAGCTTCAGAAGCTGGAAAAAGAAAAGGGATTGATGAGACCCTAAACAAGAAAGCTGGAGAGATAGCTTTAGAAAATCAGAATAAGCAAGATACTAAGGAAAATCAAAGCTTCAAATTGGTTGAAAGAACAGGAAGAGCAGAGGAAAACATTGGTACTTCAAACAGGAGAAAGTCTACTAGAAAAGTCAGACCACCAATTGTCACCCTTCCTAAAACCACTGCTACTCCTACAAAATTTGTATCCTCTGCTACACCCAAAACCAAACCATCTCCACAACAACCACCACAAAAGAAGCAAAAGAAAGCTTCACCACCATCATCACCCATTCACCAATAGATGCTGATGCAACAAATGTATCAAAAGATGTTAGCCAAACAGCTGTTGAGACACCAGTGGTTTCAGAAGATGTTAGACTATCCTCTGCCATGATCATTTTCAGTACACCACCATCAACCCAACCACCTCCAACACCACAAAGATTTCCTACACATCCACCTTCACCACCTAAACGACCACCATCACCAAAAATTAGTTATGTACGCAAGAGAAAAACTTTAGTTGTACAAGAAGATGATGAGGAGATTAAATCACCAATCCCCTTATCATTTGCCCCCATTCAAACCATTCCATACTCATCACTTCCACATAAGAAACCCACTTCATCCCTTCCAATTGCTACACTACCACCAGTCATTCCCCTGGCCGCTTAATATTCTCTGGAGTTGCTCATTGTTAAAGGAGAAATTGAGTCATTCTTCAAAATAGAGGATCCATAAAAAAGATCCTTCCCATCTCTTTATAGCTATAGGCAGCCTCAGAACTTAGATGACTATCTGAAACTGTAAGCAAGACAGGCTGAGGTTATAGCTAAAGAAGAGAGCAAAGGGTTGGATGTCACGAAATACTAGAGTCAATTATCACATGAGCTTAACAAAGTCAGAAAAATTGAAGACTTTGCTAAAGACCTGAGTAAATCCATGTCTGAGAGGCCAATTGATGCTGAGCTTGACAAGGAATTAAGGGATGATTATATTGACCACATTATGAAGCACAAACCATAAAGGGTAACCAGAACTCAGTTCAAAGACTGGTCATCAGATGCTCTCAGGGAAGAAATAGAAAGAATCACATAAATGGTGAATAATCCCTTGATAAAGGTAACTCCTCCAAATTAGAAGAAAGGCAAACAAGTGGATCCAGACAGAGCATTGAGACTTAAAAGGATGAGAGCGGAGCTTGTGGCTACTGATTATGGTACCACTAGATCCATTGCTAGATGGTCGAAATCCATAATAGTTTAGACCTACAAAAAGCTGGAAGAGCTCAGAGCCAAAGATCCCAACATTCCTCAAAAGCCAGTCTATCCTACAACCACTGCTGGCATGCTTCAACAGACCCATACTTCTAAAAAGCTTCTCTCATTATCTGCTTTATCCGCAAATTCCTTAAAACAATTAAAAAGGAAAAAGCAGACTGATGTGGAATATGAGCAGAGGTATGGAGAGCACAGAAAAGAGGCAATTAGGTGTCAGCTTGATTACCACATTGATGATGCTGCTGACCAACTTACTGCTCAATTAAAGGAAACTATGGCAAAGATGTCAAGCAGACTTATTCTCCAAAATCATCATTAATAAGTCTTGTCCCAAGAAAACCGTCTGATCCAAAAATACTAAAGTGGAAGTCATCCTCGGACACCCACATATTGACTTTGCTCTGATCAGATGGTAATGTTGAAAGGATTAAAATGGAGGATGCATATGGTCTGAATGCATGTGATCTCCTAGATCTGTTGAACCTTCAACTTGAAAGGGATGATGAAGAAGACATGATCTCCATAGACTTTGAACTTCAGTTCAAAAGGGCAAATTCAGGAGATGTAGATGAGAAATAAAGATCAGTAATAAAGAAGGGTTGTGGCATAATCTTTTCTAGGGGGAGACTGTTGGCTCATGTGGATCCCACCTTAAGAACAAATGATTGAAAGACAAAATAAGTCTACAATCAACTAATCCAGAATAACAGTGTTTGGATTCATTCACCTCCCAATGGCAATGGCAATGGAAATGGCATCAAACAACTATTGCTTTCTAAGGTCTGCTACAAGCTAAGTATGCTTATTCACAAGGTCTGCCAAAGTAAACCACTGATGAAGACTAAGGTCTGCTGGAAGCAAAGGTCTGATTACCCTTTGATTATAGAAGACAAAGTTTGATGTAAAAGTTTGCTGGGGCTCAACAAAGGATAAGACTCATCAGACGTTGAATCAACAGAGGATAGAAAATAGTGTTTTCAATGTAACAGTGTCTTAGTAGTAGTAGATGTTAGAGGTTGTTATAGTTGTTCGATGTCATTGTCTAGGTGACATCAACATAGATTCCATAGTGGTTTGCATTATACTATAGATAGAGCAGTGCATGTACTGTTCTATTGCTCACCTCACACACTTGACATTTTGTACGAACAAACTAAGTGATCTAAGGCTAAGGGGGAGTTTGTATTCATGCATACGTGAATCATTGTAATATTTAATCATTCAGTACAAAGTATTCATGATGAAAGAAAATCTCTCATTGTGTGTGATTTAAAGTTTACTTTCATTCCACTGCAATTATTTCCATATTCTTTTTATCTTCTTCCATTGTTCATCTTAAACATTAACAAACAATTCGAACTCAGATCCTAACATATAACACAAGTCCACAATGAATTGTAACAAGAAGCAGTCTGGTTCCTATGTTTTAAGTGTGTGGCCCAACCATTAAACAACCCACTTAAAGTGTGCGGCCCACACTCCAGTGTGCGGCCTGCCCATGGTGTGAGGTCATACTTTGGTGAGTTGTACCCTGTGCATCGTGGACGTGTACCATACGGTAGTGTGCGAGCATGCACAGTCTGCTTATACGTTGTGCATCAATAATTGTACAAATCAGAGTTTACGGGTTCAGGGGTGTGCGACCATGCATAAGAGGTGTTGTGCATTGTGCATTAGTGACTTGTACAATTCGTAATGTGAGAGTATGTTTCATGCACTCGTACTTTATGCTCTAAAAGTTGTAAAGTCGGCAGTGTGCGACCTCAGTGTGCGGTGTGCATCATGAAGTTGCACCTTAAGTAGTCTGGTGTGTATATTTAGTAGTGTGCGGTATCAGAATGGATTCAAACAGTACACATTTCATGTTTCTAAGATCAAACAATTAAGGATGCCACTTTTTACCCAAATTCTTATGAACATTCAGATTCATCAAATCAACATGGATCAAATCATCAATTCAAACTCTAAATGTCTACAAAGATCATCCAATAATCATCACATTATAATCAAACATATCTGGATATCATTCATCTTCTTTAAACTCACTTATATCATACAAACTCACTTAATACTTTGCCACATTCAAAGTCATTAAATCCAAGTTTACCATTTATTAATCAAAACATGCCAACAGAATCGTTTATTAAGATTTGTGAGCATCATTTAGATTTGTAAGGATAGTTATTGTTGGCCCATGCATTCAAGCCCAGAAGAACAGATGATAAGGAAAGCCAAAACTGGTTCTCAACAGTTGATCATCATAAGCAGAGCATGTTCTAGATTCTCCCCATGACAGTGGTTATCTATCGTCTAATGAACTCCAAGTACTGATCTTCTCAACAACTGTTAACCAAAGACCTGATGAAGTATAAAGACTGAAGCCCTAACTACTGTTGTCTCTCAAGTATTGATGAAGACCAAAGCACTGCTCACTCAAGGACTGATCACCCTTTGAAGAAAGCACTGATCCTCAACATCAGTGCTTAGGCTACAACAGTGAAAAGCTGAATCAGTGCTTTGTATAATCAGTGTTTTTATGTATCAGTGTTTAGAGTTTGTTAGGAAGTTAGATGTCACTTTCAAGGTGACGTCAGCAAAGATGCTCAGTGGTTTCGTTTGTACTATAAATAGAACAGTACATGTACTATTCCATTAGCTCTTTCTCACCAAGTCATCTTGTACGAACAAATCACTGAGCTCAGGCTGAGGGGGAGTTTAGTTGCATGCATGCATTGTTGAATTTTGTAATAGATACAATCTTTCGACTAATGGAAATCATGTTTGCTGAAAACTATTCTTCTTTGATTGTGTGTTAAAGTTTATTTCCATTTCCGCTGCACATTAAATTTCTGTTTCATCCTTCATTTCTAATTAAACAACACAATCTAAGAAACTCAGATCCTAACGATTGGTATCAGAGCATAGGACAGTCAAATTCGATCTAACAATCAATTTGACATAAAAGTTCAGCTCAAATTTATTGATACTCAAATTGTTCGTATTAGTTGAAAAAACAGAGTAAAAGGTAATCACGTACAAAGTTGATTATTCTGAAAACTTTTGTAAAATCAACCAAGATGGCATCACAATCACACAACTCTCACAACACCGGAACATTATTCAAGCCACCTATGCTTGTCAGATCCGAGTACAATATCTGGCAACGTAGGATGGGCCACGTCTTAGCTCAGCAAAACACCGGATGCTGGAAGTCAGTCATCTTTGGACCACACATTCCAATGGTGTCTAGTACTGAAGATCCCAAAGGCTTTGTGCCTAAAGGCCCTGAAAACTACTCAGAACAAGATTTTCAGAAAAATGAATTAGATGCAAAGGCTTTTAGCATAGTAGCCTCAGCTCTTCCAAATGACATTTATGCTGGACTGTTACATTGTAACAGTGCCAAAGAGCTGTGGGATGCTCTGAAAGAGCAATTTGGTGGTATAGAGGAGGTGATTGAAAATAACAGGGAGGTTCTGAATCAACAGTATGAGATGTTTTGCCATGTGAAAGGAGAGTCACTAACACAACAGTTTGAACATTTTAGTTGTCTCATTAGTGAACTTAAACTTGTTAATGTTAAATTTGCAAAATCAACTCTAAATAATAGGTTTCTAAGATCACTACCTGACAAATGGGACACAATTTCATTTGTAACCAGAAATTCTATTGGATTCAAAGAGTTAAGTCTGACCCAACTTCATGGTCGACTCCTCACTTATGAGAGAGAGTTGAACCAGAAAAAGAAGTTACAAGAGTCTGGGAAGGTTGCTGATGATTACACCTTTGGTAACACAGCACTTCTAGGTCAAGAGGAATATTGTAGTAGTAAGGATCAGACTTATGATCATTACATTGACATAACTGCTGGTGGAGCTTTTAACAACTCTGATTCTTACTCAACTAACTATGCCTTTACAACAAGTAGTGAAAACCAGAATTCTGACAATTTATCATTTAAACTCAAAAATCTCCAGCATTTTGATCCAACTGATCTGGAGGAAATGGACATATTGCATCAATTAGCACTGCTGAGTGTAAGAACCAACAAGTTTTATAAGAGAACAGGGAGAAAATTTCCAGGGTTACATGGGAACTTAAAAGTGGGGTTGGATAAATCAAAGTTAAAGTGCTACAAGTGTAACAGGCTAGGACATTTTGCTAGAGAATGTAGAAGCCAAAATAGTAGACCAATCATAACACATCCTAGCCCTAGACCTCAAAACACACAAAACACTATGCACTACTACCAAAATACCCCTGCTGTTTATGTAAACACTGCTCATTATGCACACCCTATAACACCTGTTCCAATGCAATATGTTCAAACCACTGTTCCTCAAATCCAGTATGTCCAAGCCCCAGTCTCTCAGGTCCAAGTGCAACAACCTCCACCTCAACATGTTGCACAAACATCTGCTCCAGCAGAGACCAGTCAGCAAAGCTTCTTTACCTAAGGCTTTTTTGATTGGAGTAGCATGCGTGATGAGTTATCTGATGAAAACTTTGCTCTATTTGCTAAGAATGATGCTCCTGTTGATGGATTTTGTTTTGCAGCTTTAGAGACAATTCTAGAAGGGATGGAAACTGAAGAGGGAGAATCCAGTGCTGAAACAGTGTATTAAATTGCTAAAGCAGTGGTTACTGTTGTTGTTGGTGAACAGCTGCTCAAGGAGGAACTCAAACCACTATTAGAACCTCTTGCTGATCCCTAGTGCAAAGATGAGGCTGAGAAGGAGAACAACAGTGCTTGTGAGAATGTTTATGACTGTGCCATGATGGCTGCAGCTAAGGTATCACCTCAGGTCTTGAAAAACCTCTCTTCAGACAAATGCATCATAGCATTTGCAAATGTGAAAGAGGTGAATGAAAACCTTAGAGACAAGATTTTAAAAGATGAAGTACAATTTGAAAAGTCTGTTACAGAACTTAAAAACAAATTGTTTGAAAAAGATAATGAAATCTGCAGTCTTAAACATTAACACAGCATAACCAAGGACCAACTTCAAGCCATGATAGAGAAATATCATGCTTGCAAAAAGGAGTTGGAATCCACCCAAATCACTTGTGAAAAATGGGTGGAATCCTACAAAGGTTATGAGCTGATGTTAGAGAAACAGATCAAAAGCAATGTAAAATTTGGCATAGGTTTCAGGAAAAATGACCAAGTTGAAAACACTGCTGTAAATGAGTCTGGTTCTGTTGAGATAATTCGAACAAACAAGGATGGTTAAGAGATCAAAATAACTGATAAAGATGGTAACAAAATCATTTTGGAAAGAACAGAGGGGTCATCAACCTTTGAGGAGATTGAAAAATATCAATTCAAACCCACCTGGTCAAATGAGTGTGACATCCTTGAGAATTTCAAACCCATGGATTTTTCCACAGTTGAAGGTGTGAAAGCACCTAAGGCCAATGTAATTACTCTTAAAGACATCCCAACAGTGGTTCAAAACTCTGTTGCAAAGGAGGTTGAAAAGAGGGAAAAGAGAGAAAAAGTTAAAAATTTGTTTTGTGATTTCTGTGAAAAGAAAAACCATACCACAAAGGATTGTTTTCATTTAAAAGCATATGACATTAACAAAACAAGCATAACTGAGCCTGCAGAATACTGCACCATCTGTGGAAAAACCAATCATCTCACTCATGAGTGTGTGTACCTCAAAACTTTTGAGGTTAAAAGAAAAGAGTACACTTCAAAAACACCCATGAGTTCATCAAAACAACCCATCATGAAACAACAACCATTTGTGTCAGTCCAAACAGCTGTTACAAAACAGCTGAACAAAAACTTTGTTCCAAGAGATGTTCAAGTGACAGATGCACCACCTGCCAACCAATTCCAAAGAAGAAGAGGTCAACCACCATACCAAAGGGTCCTACATGTTTATGAGGCTTACAAAATTCCTTCTAAACCAAAAGTGAACAGTCATCCCTTTGGATTTCGACATCTGACAGGAAATGGCCCACAACAGTGGTTAGAGAAACATTGTTCAAAAACTGTTCAAACCCCTGAGCTAACCATTGTCCATGTTCCTGGACTTGACACTGATACTGTTGTAACCCCATCCAAAGCCTCATTGGCTTTGGAGACCCTCCTGAACTAATAGTTTACTTGATTTGCAGGGAGCTTCTGCATGCTTAGATAGTATTTGGTATGTAGATAGTGGAGGCTCCAGGCACATGACTGGATTGTAGAGCCCTACTCAAAGAATTCAAAACTCGTGGAGGGGGTGATATATATTTTGGTAACAATAGTAAGGGAAAGGTGTTGGGGTCTGGAACTGTTCAGTCTGGAAAAGTCAAGTTTGAAAATGTTAATCTCATTGACAATCTAAAGTTCAACCTCCTTAGTGTCTCACAAATGAGTGACAAAGGCTATGGGTCATTCTTTACTTAGGAGAGTTGCAAGATTGTTGGACCAAAAATGGTCAAAAAGATTGAAGAAATAATAGCCAATGGAAAAACCCAACTTGTTGCTCAAAGAAGTGGCAATGTTTATGTAGTTGATTTATCAAAAGAGAGCCCTATGACTGATGCTTGTCTGTTCTCAGCTGCCTCTAACAAAGAGACAGAATTATGGCACAGAAGATTGGGGCACACAAATCTCAAGAAAATCATTGCTTTGTCAAAACAAGGCCTTGTAAGAGGTCTTCCACAAAAAATGTTCACTTGTCCTGAGCATTGTGTTTCCTGTTTAAAAGGAAAACAACATAAAAGCTCATATAAGTCCATTGAAGAGTCCAAAACAACCAAGTGTTTGCAATTGCTGCACATGGACTTGTTTGGCCCATTAAAAATCATGAGCTTGAAAAAGAAAAGATACTGTTTGGTAATTGTAGATGATTTTTCTAGGTTTACATGGACTTACTTCTTACATTCTAAAGATGAGACCACAAGCATTTTGCAAGACTTTGTCAAACAAGTTGAAAAGCAATTTGACTTACCAGAAAAAGTATTTAGGAGTGACAATGGTACAGAGTTCAGGAATAGGGAGTTGGATGAGTTCTGTGTGTCAAAAGGGAATGTAGGGCATTATAGCATCCCAAGAACACCAGAGCAAAATGGGGTGGTTGAAAGGAAAACAGAACACTAATTGAAGTTGCCAGAACAATGCTAGCAGATTCAGGTTTACCCTTAACTTTTTGGGCTGAAGCTGTAAACACTGCTTGCTATGTGCAGAACAGAGTTTTGATCAACCCCAGGCATCAAAAGACTGCCTATGAAACTCTGTATAAAATCAAACCACTGATCTCATACTTTAAAATCTTTAGCTGCCGTTGGTTTATCTTAAACCTAAAAGACTCAATTTCAAAATTTGCAGTCAAAGTAGATTGTGGTTATCACCTGGGATACTCAACCATTGCCAAGGCCTACAAAGTGTTTAACACAAGGACTAGGTGTGTGGAAGAGACTTTGAATGTAAAGTTCAATGAACTTTCATCACTGAAAATCCCAGCAAACCCTGCTGAATTATTTGATCTTGATAAATTTACTTTTGAAGAGGTGTCTGTCAAGACTAACCCTACAGGTACACCACAATCTCCACCACAAGACAATGGATATGAAGTTGTAATTCCACAACACAAATTCACATCCACCACCAGAGCAGCAGATGTTTAAAACAGCTGTCAAAGCTCAACCACTGCTACTTCAACAGTTGTTGATCAAAGTAGCCCTTCAACCTCTGCCACCACATCTTCAACCACTATTGATAAAAATCTGCCAACAGTGGATAAAAATCAACATTGTGCCACACCCATTCCTCTTATCCCTCCACCTCCATTCCAAACAGATGTTGGATCATCAAAGTTACCAACAGATGTTAGCTCAGATGATTCCCATCTGCAGCCTTCACTATTTAATGACATTGTTCCATACAAGGGGGATCTAATCTTCCTGAAGTCTCATCCACCAGATCAAATCATTGGCAACATCAATGAAGGGGTTCTCACTACAAGTCAATCCCAAAACATTTGTCTTTTTGCTGGCTTTCTATCACTCCATCAACCAGTCAAGTCCCAAGAGGCACTGAAAGACAATAGTTGGGTAGAAGCTATGCAAGAAGAGCTCCAACAGTTTAAAAGACAACAAGTCTGGGAACTTGTACCACTACCAGAGGGTGTGAGTCCTATTGGCACAAAGTGGGTCTTCAAAAACAAAACTGATAAAAGGGGTATTGTTGTCAAGAATAAAGCTAGGCTTGTGGTTCAAGGTTTCAGACAAGAAAAGGGCATTGACTATGATGAAACTTTTGCCCCTGTAGTATCATTGGAAGCTATCAGACTGTTCTTGGCCTTTGCTGTCAACCACAATATCAAGGTGTTTCAGATGGATATCAAATGTTGATTCCTCTATGGTAAGATTCAAGAAGGGGTACATGTTTTTCAACCTCCTGGTTTTGAGGATCCATTTAATCCAAATCATGTCTACAAGCTAAAAAAAAGCTTTGTATGGCCTAAAACAAGCACCAAGAGCCTGGTATGAAACTCTTTCCACTTTTCTACTCTCTATTGGTTTCACAAGAGGTAAAATTGATAAAACATTGTTTTTAAAATGGAGAGGAAAAGATTTGATGATTGTCTAGATTTATGTGGATGACATCATTTTTGGAAGCACATGTAATAAAATGTGTGAAGAGTTCAGAAAACTAATGATAGCTGAGTTTGAGATGAGTGCAATGGGTGAACTACAATGCTTTCTTGGTCTCCAAGTTAAGCAGATGCAAAATGGCACTTTCATTCATCAAAGCAAATATGCTAAAGAACTTTTAAACGAATTTGAGATGAATGATTGCAAGCCATGTAGTACACCCATGGCAACTAACAAGATAGTTATGTCTGATGAGAAGGATGATTTGGTTGATCAAACCTTATATAGAAGCATGATTGGGTCTTTATTGTACCTAACAGCATCTAGGCCATACATCATGTTTGCAACATGTGTTTGTACAAGATCCCAATCAGCCCCTAGGAAGTCTAATCTCATTGCTGTGAAAAGGATATTCAGATACATAAAAAGTTCTCCCACACTTGGTATCTGGTACCCTGCTAATGGGAATGTTAAGCTTTAAGGTTTTTCATACAATGACTTTGCAGGATGCAACACAACAAGAAAGTCCACATCAGGAGGGTGCCAATTTCTAGGTGATTGCTTAGTATCTTGGTAAAGCAAAAAGCAAGCAGCTGTTTCAACATCCACTGCTGAGGCAGAGTACATTGCTGCTGCAAGCTGTACAACCCAACTGTTGTGGCTTCAAAATCAACTGCTGGATTTTGGTATAACTGTTTAAAGACACCCCTCATGTTGGATAGTCAAGCAGCAGAAAATATCATCAAAAATCCAGTTTCAGACTCAACCCCCAAGCACATTGACATCAGGCATCATTTAGTGAGGGATTGCTATGAAAAAGGTTTGTTTTCTCTGCATCATGTTCCAACTAAGAATCAGCTGGCAGATGTCCTAACAAAAGCATTAGACACATCCACCTTTGAAAGCTTGATCTCTAGGATTGGCATGCTTAACATGGAATGACAAGCAAAATCTTGTTTTTCTATGAATAAAAAGCATTAAAATGTTTTCAGAAAATCAAATTCCATCCTTAAAAATAGTTAAAAATGAAAATTTTCATTAATCCTTAAAAGTCTGTCATAACCACTACTTGACTAACAAGATAGTCATGTCTGATGAGAAGATAGTCACCCATGTAGTACACCCATGGCAACTAACAAGATAGTCATGTCGGATGAGAAGGATGATTTGGTTGATCAAACCTTATATAGAAGCATGATTGGGTTTTTATTGTACCTAACAGCATCTAGGCCGGACATCAAGTTTGCAACATGTGTTTGTGCAAGATCCCAATCAGCCCCTAGTAAGTCTAACCTCATTGCTGTGAAAAGGATATTCAGATACATAAAAAGTGCTCCCACACTTGGTATCTAGTACCCTGTTAATGGGAATGTTAAGCTTTCAGGTTTTTCAGACAATGACTTTGCAGGATGCAACACAACAAGAAAGTCCACATCAGGAGGGTGCCAATTCTTAGGTGATTGCTTAGTATCTTGGCAAAGCAAAAAGCAAGTAGTTGTTTCAACATCCACTACTGAGGTAGAGTACATTGTTGTTGCAAGCTGTACAACCCAACTGTTGTGGCTTCAAAATCAACTGCTGGATTTTGGTATAACTGCTTTAAAGACACCCCTCATGTTGGATAGTCAAGCATCAGAAAATATCATCAAAAATCCAGTTTCACACTCAACCACCAAGCACATTGACATCAGACATCATTTTGTGAGGGATTGCTATGAAAAAGGTTTGATTTCTCTGCATCATGTTTCAACTAAGGATCAGCTGGCAGATGTGCTAACAAAAGCATTAGATACATCCACCTTTGAAAGCTTGATCTCTAGGATTGGCATGCTTAATATGGAATGACAAGCAAAATCTTGTTTTTCTATGAATAAAAAGCATTAAAATGTTTTCAGAAAATCAAATTCCATCCTTAAAAATAGTTAAAAATGAAATTTTTCATTAATCCTTAAAAGTCTGTCATAACCACTACTTTGGTTCAAACATCTGATTGTTGAAAATTATCCACTGCTGAAAGACAACCTCTGTTTCTTCTTTTTTCTTGTTGACCAATGTTGATCAAACAATCAGTGCTTCAATCACTTATGTCTATCCACTGAGAGTTAAAATCAGCCACTGCTCTCAGTTTTCACTGCTGTCAACCACTGATATTGTCCATTAGTGGTTTCCTAAACAACTGTCTTCCACCTTCCATCAGAGGTTGTCACGTGGACAGTTCTTAGCCCTCCGATCTTTGTAACCGCTGCCACGTCAGCATTCACTTTTCCACTCTCATAAAACCCTGATTAAAACCCCAAACAGAGTTTTCACTGCCGTATCGAATTCAAAATTCCTTCAAAAGCGGTTTCCATCTTTCATTCATCTTCTTCCATTCGCGAATTTCTCAAAATCACCATGGCTCTCGCTCTCAAAAACCCACACAACTACCTTTGTACACTTGAGAAAACAAGTAAAAACAAAGATTTCCATTCCATCATTGATGCTCTTTCTTCCTCAAAGTACAAAACTTTGTTGACCTGCAACACACCCATCTACCCAGAAACCCTACGTGACTTCTGGAAAAATGCTAAACTTGAAGTTCAAGACAAAAAGCCTTAGGCTATTACATCTAAAGTAGGAGAAATTCTGGTTTCAATTACACCACAATCCATATCCGAGGTTTTTGAGATGAACGATCTAACAGGTAAAAATTATTTCTCAAAGGATGAGTATCAAACTGATTTGATCGAAAGAGGGTATGCAGGACAATTAACAAAAGCAACAATGCAAAAGGGAGAGTTTCCACCTCCCATGAAGTTCCTCTTTCATACCCTGCTCACCGGTGTTTCAAATAAAATAACTGCTTTTAATGAAATTCCTCTGAAAATACAATACTTGGGATATGCTAAAATGGAAGAAACTGATTTCAATTACTCCCAAGAAATTTTCAATTATTTAGTCAAAAATTTAAATAATATCAAAGAAAAGAAGAAACCCTTCTTATTGTTTCCAAGGTTTTTGAGCTTTTACTTACAGCAGAAAATACCAAAAGACAGTGCATAAGTACTTGTCCAAGGTGCATCTTTTCAAATAATCAGTCTTTCTGCTGAAACTTTTACAAGGTTGTCAGAGTCAAAACCTTCCAAAACACAAATAGGGGAGTCAGAGCAAACTTTGGATGAGTCCACATCTACTCCTCAGACTTCTGCTATTGAGCCCACTGCTCATGGTGACCACAGCAGCACAACCACTACTATGCAACCCCCACCAAAACTTCCCAAACAGACCAAGAAAAAATCCAAAAAGCCCAGCAAACCCTCTAAAAAGGACCTTCTGGAAGATGAGATCCCGAAGTTAATCCAGTGACAACATAAATGTCACCAATAACCACTGTTGCTACTTCCTCACAATAGTTGGAAAGATCTCCACCAAAAGCCTTAACTCCTCCTGCTTTCTCACAAAAGGAACAGGTTGTATGCATAGGGACACCTCAATGTCAAGTATTACCCTCACTTGAGAGTATGCTTACAAGTCCTTCTCCCGGGGCTAATTCTCTTTCAACACCTATCCCCACCTCACAACTTCCACCATCCATTGAAACACTGTTTGATGCCATTGAGCTTCAGACACAAAATAGCCTCTCTCACCAACCCATTACTGAGAGTACAACCACAACAATGGCCGTGTATGTATCCCCTCAATTGGTTATCCCACAAACAGATGAGGAGGTTACACCACTGGAATTCTATGAAATTCCTGTTGGTAGTTCAAGTGGAGCAGCTACTACAGGTGTTGGATCCACTGATCTACATCTGGACAGTAGTTACATTAGTCAGACTCCCTTGAAGGCAACCACTGCTGATGCTATCAAGGTATCCACTGGTGTATTCAAGTTAACCACTGGTGAGATTTCTAAAGTAACTACAGCAGAGGGAGGTCCCCAGTACCAAGACAAAGGGGCACCAGTGGATGAACCATTGGAGACTCCTCCTGGTTCAACTGCTGATACAGCTACCACTGTAGGAAATCAGATGATCCCATTCACTTGGGTGATTGTTTAAAATACCAAGATTTGACGGAGAGGCTCTCTACCATGGAAACAATTGTTACAAAAATGAATGCATCCATTGAGTTTCTAGTTCAAGCTTCCAAAAGTCAACCCACTCCACAACAATATTCCGAAGAGCTATGGAATGCAGTTTAGCCAATCCTTACAGCTCAAAGGGAACTTGCAGAAACTCAGCACAACCATCAGATGGCACTGATAAGAAACATGGTTGATGCAAGATACAAGGATACTCAGGCTGACATCAAAGCCATCAAAGAGGCCTTGATTAACATGACTGGTACTGCCCCTGCATCTACCTACAAAGATGATGAAGATTAAGATGATGCCAAAAAGGGGGAGAAACATGACATGAAAAAGTTTGGCAGACCTACTCCTAGGAAAAAGCCAACCAAAAAGCCAGAGCCTGAGAAGAAGTTTTCTACAGCCACTGATGAAACATCTGACAAAGAAAAGAAAAATGGAGTTGATGAAACCCTAAATATTCTAGCAGATGAAGTGGCTAAAGACAAAAAGACTATTCAAAATCAGAAGGAAACCAAGGAAAGGGAGTGGAAGAAGGAATAAAAGGCAATGAAGGAATGGGAAATAAAAAAAGGGTCTTGGCACTTCAGACAGAAGGAAATCTCACAAATACAATAAACCACCACTTGCCACATATCCTAAATCACCCTCACCACCAAAAACAACCACTGATGGTCTCAAAACCACTGCTGGTTCCAAAAGAGCATCCATTGATACACCCAAACCAACACCACCACCACAAAAATAGCCTACCAAAAAGCTTAAAACAAAACCATCCTCACCAAAACCATCATCACCAATACCATCCACTTCTGCAACAAATGTTGACACTTCAACAGTTGTTATGAAAACAATGGTTGAAACACCAGTTGTTTCAACAGTTGTTAGTTAACCAATCACCACCTTCCAATTCCCTTCCCAAGCCATACTCATTCCTATTTCCCAATCTCCAATAAAAACCCCTTCTCCTAAAAAAATTTACACCAGAAAAAGAAAGTTCCAAGTGAATGATGATGATATCCCTGCAACTACTCCTATATCATCTTCACCTTTCTTTCAAACCAACCCTAAACCATTCATTCCTCCACCATCTCCATCATCAAACCCACTCACTGACCCACAAACACTTGAAGGCCATGATCCTTCAAGAGCCATTCCATTAGCAGCAGATTATCCTCTGGACTTGCATGTAGTAAAAGGAGAAATGAGGCAATTCTATACAGTGGATGATCCTGCAAAGAGAAAGTTCCCATCCCTTCATGGCTTTAGACCCCCCAAAGAATATAGATGAGTATTTGAAACTCAACGCCAGGCAAGCTAAATTACAAGACAAATATGAAGGTAGAGGGCAAGGTGATAGTAAGATCTCAAGTCGGATGCAGCACGGGCTTAGTAAAGTCAAGAAATTGGAAGACTATGCAAGAGACTTAAGCAAAGAGATGTCAAACTTAACACCAAATGCTGATCTGCAAAAGGAGATGAGGAAAGATCTCTTAGAGCTTATCATGAGAGATAAATTCTATCCTGCCAAAGTTGAACAATTTAAAGACTGGCCACTCATTGCACTCAAAGCTGAAGCAAATAGAATTGAAAGGGTTAGGAATGATCCAAGTATGAAAAGGTCTACACCAGATTGGAATAAGTACAAAAAGACTATTGCAGAACTTACCCTGGAATACAAAAGAAAGAAGGCTGAGTTGGTTGCAGCCAAGTATGGTTCAGCAAAGACCATATCAAAGTGGTCTAGGCAGTACACTGACATGGTTTATGAGAAGCTGGAAAAACTAAGAGAGACGGTTCCTACAGCACCAAAGAAACCAGCATACAAGAATAAAAAGGCTGATGAGCCAAAGCGGCAGATCCTCTCTCTAAAAACATTATTCATATCATCTGACACATCCATAATTGCCTTTAATCAAAGAAAAAGGCAAAAGCAGATTGATGAAGAAAATGCACAGAGAGAAGCTGACATTATGAAAGTGGCCATCAAGCAGATGATTGAAGAGAATCCTGACTCAGCAAAGTTACAAGAAATTGCCAAAAGATTCATGAGCGGGCCTCTTTCACCAAACTCTCATCAAATAAAGACCATCCCAAGAAATCCATTGGACTCAAAAAGACTAAAGTGGAAGTCTGATAAAAAGACCCATGTATTGACTCTGCTCAAGTCCAATGGAAAAGTTGAACATATTTCAAGGGAGGATGCATTAGACCTGGATGCAGCTGATCTCCGAGATCTTTTAGACCTTCAACTTTGCAGGGATGAGGATGATGAAGATTCCCTTAACTTTGAGCTGCAATTCAAGGGCCAAGATAGGGAGAAGCTGATGAGAGAATAAAGATCATGAATAATGAAGTGTTTTGGCATCATCTATTCTAGGGGGAGATTGTTGGCCCATGCATTCAAGCCCAGAAAACCAGATGATAAGGAAAGCCAAAAATGGTTCTCAACAGTTGATCATCATAAGCAGAGCATGTTCTAGATTCTCCCCATGACAGTGGTTATCTATCATCTGATGAACTCCAAGTACTGATCTTCTCAACAAATGTTAACCAAAGACCTGATGAAGTATAAAGACTGAAGCCCTAACTACTGTTGTCTCTCAAGTACTGATGAAGGCCAATGCTGATGAAGACCAAAGCATTGCTCATTCAAGGACTGATCACCCTTTGAAGAAACCACTGATCCTCAACATCAGTGCTTAGGCTACAACAGTGGAAAGCTGAATCAGTGCTTTGTATAATCAGTGTTTATATAATCAGTGTTTTTATGTATCAGTGTTTAGAGTTTGTTAGGAAGTTAGATGTCACTTTCAAGGTGACGTCAGCAAAGATGCTCAATGGTTTCGTTTGTACTATAAATAGAACAATACCTGTACTGTTCCATTAGCTCTTTCTCACCAAGTCATCTTGTACGAACAAATCGCTAAGCTCAGGCTGAGGGGGAGTTTAGTTGCATGAATGCATTGTTGAATTTTGTAATAGATACAATCTTTCAACTAATGAAAATCATGTTTGCTGAAAACTATTCTTCTTTGATTGTGTGTTAAAGTTTATTTCCATTTTCGCTGCACATTGAATCTCTGTTTCATCCTTCATTTCTAATTAAACAACACAATCTAAGAAACTCAGATCCTAACAATTATCATCATGAATATCAAAACATCTATTAACTTACCTCTTTATTTTATGTTCACTAGTATTCATAGATTGTTTCAATGTTTCATAATCATCCATATCAACAAACAAGCATAAACATCATTATATACATGCGATAAATCAAACAGTGACCGCACTAACCTAGGATTTGAAATGATGAGAAATGTGCGATGAAAGAAGAGGAGAAATGATGTATCAAGAGGAATAATTACATTTGCTCTTTGATGGTGCTGCTGCTGTTAAATTCCAAAGAAAGAGGAGGATATTTTCAGGGTTTTCTAAAAGGGGAAGGTTGGTGAAAAGGAGAATATCTTCTGTCGTCAAATGATTGGGGAATAATCTTCCTAGGGTTTCCAATCATGTGCATATATATACACAAGTAACGGACCGCACTCACTACTGTGCGATACAAATCTTTGGTTGGGCTCAGATTTGGGCCATCCCTATTAGTGTGCGGTTAGGATTGATGGCGCACAATGGGGTGTGTGGCCATGTTTGGAGTGTGCGGCTGCCCAAATATATATAGAGTGTGCGACCATCATTATTAATAATAATAATAACTTACATATAACGATCTAGTATTACACATAGCAATCATAAAATAAACCAATATTCACATTATTATGTTCGCAAATTTACAACGTAAGTGGAAATGTGGAAGGAAGACCCGAATTGTCACATTATCCCCAAGTTGTAGGAAATTTCGTCCCAAAATTTAGTGCGCAACCACTGAATCAACTAGTTTAGTTAAACAGTCTCGAGGGACGTCACAGACCTATAGGAGAAAAAAATTATTTTTATTAAAGTGACAATTTGCAACAAACCTCAAGGTTTTTTTTTATCTAAATAAAGCCTTTTTTTTCAAAATTAATAATTATATCCTAATTAAATTATATAAATAAATATATAAACTAAATAAAAAAATTACATAAACCAAATTAAACAATTACACAAACCTAATTATAATATTACAATACTAATATTACACAAACCTAATAATTAAACCTAAACAAACCACATAATTAAACCTCAACACACAATTTCTAATTAAACACATAAAAGCCCTAAAAATCCCAACAAAAGAGGTCGTCTAGTGGAGGTGACACACTACGATTGTTATAACGACCGCCCGACCAATAATCTTGAAGTATGCGTCCCCGGTCAGGAGTTGGAGGGGATCCATCATCGTGCACCGATGATAGGTATTCATCATGCCTGTTTCATACCCTACAGCCCAGCTGGGTACGTCTTGTGTTGGACGGAGGTTTGAGGGTGTAGGTTTTGTGTTAAAGTTTGTTTGAAACCCTCCAAGTCGGAGACGATCAAATTGCAGTTGAGCCACGGTGTAATCATACACGTAATTCACCTTTTCATCGGTTAGAGGATTTCGATCGCCAAACTCTTCCATAGGTGGTGGGTTTGTAGCAGGTGGAGGGTTTGTAGGAGGTGTGATGAAACAATGGTTAACCGGGCAGGGTTAACTCACTGGTCTCGTCAAGTAGGGTTAATCCCTTCTTTCCGAGGATCGCTGGCTGGACCGTCCGCTGGTTGGTTTCCTGCACAAGGAAACAAGCCGTCACTCGTAACAAGGGGGATGGGGTGGGGGGTGCTCCTTGTTACCACTCTCCGGCGTAAGAATCAGTAATTTGCTTGGGAAGCAAAGTGTGATAGTAGTAGTAGTGAGAGAGTTGAGAAGAGATACCTCAAACCTGGTTTGGGATGGGTATTTATAGCCGAGGAGTGAAGGAGGGTAGTTGAGTAGCTAGCCTGACATCGCACAGCCTCTGTAGGTGTGTCAGGCCTGTCGATTACGGTGGTGATGCCACGTCCTACTGTGGTGTCAGGCTGTTGCATACATGTGGGCTGACAACTGACTGTTCTCAGTGCCACTTGCACTGTGGTGTCAGTCCCACTTGCCTTGTGGGCAGGATGCGGTGCCGGGCCGCATCGCTGCTTGCGGTAACTGTTGTTGTTCCCGCGTTTTTGTTCTGGCCAAGATGGATGCGGGATGCGGTGCCGTGCCGCATCGCCGCTTGGTGACTGTTACTGTTGTTCAGATCCCTTGTCGTGACGAATATGTTCATAGGATGCGGTGCTAGGCCGGATCGCTATGTGTAACATTCGTTCTCGTACTTGAGGTAAGTCTTCTCATCAATGGACAGATTTGTTTCAACCGTTGTGTTCGCGCGTGCCCGCGCGAACACAGATAAGTTCTTGCTGGTGGGGGTTTTTGATAAGGGTAATGGTCACTCGCGGTCGTGCTGACGCGAGATATGGGACCATACCCCTTCAAGTCCCCCCAGTCTAGTGTTCGTTCCTTATGCAAGTTGCATGTGGGAGGGATACTGGTCTATGGTGTCTAGAAGGTAGAATATGGGCCATGCAGATGGCTCCTACTTTCAGTAAATCAAGCTGCGGGTTTGGTGACGTCTCTTCCGTACCGATGAGCAAGTTCCGTCTGATGCGGAATTCTCGGCCAAGGATTTGATCCGGTAATATGGTCTACCTTTCTTACCTTTGAGACGGTGACTGAAGATGTTAGCAGGGTTCGAACCAACCTTTGAGATAGTGACGGACGATGTCTGTCTCCGAGGTGGAATGTTTGAAGCAAGTGGAGAGTTTGCAAGATGATGATTTAAACTAAGTGAAGGCCTTTGTGCCGGTGGAGGGTTGACTGTCGTCGTTGGAGGGTTTACGAGATGAGCATTCAAATGGAGTGATCACCTGATGTTCGACTGCCTGCCTACACCACTTTGATTAGAACCACCACCCATAACCTTGGATTAGTTTGGTATTGGTAGGGGATTGTGAAATGAGATGTGCAAATGTGGAAAGAGATGTTTTATTTATAGGGACTGGAAAAATAGCCGTTGGAACGGTAACCGTTTGAAAATATAGTCGTTGCCACAGTAACCGGTTATTAAAATTAAATAAATAATAAAAATAATTTATTATTTACGTGGCTTATTATTATAATTTATATAATAATAAAAATAATTATACTTATTAATTATATAACATAAATAAAGATTATACAAATTAGGTATAGTTTAGATAAAATGAAAAGTAAATGATGTGGTAGAGGTTTAAAGTGGTTTATTGTTAGAGGAAAAAGTAAAGATTTGAAGTAGTGGTAGTTTAGAATGATGTGGCATGCTCATTAGGCCGTCTGTTGGACGAAGTTGATATATTATTGTAGATGCTCAAAAAGGGAGAGAATAAGACAATATAAGAACTAAAAGCATTGATACCACATAAAATAATAAAACCCCCGAAGATTGTTGTGTATTTTTAATCAAAAGGTTATTAAAGTATAATGAGATAATCATTAAGAAAAATTGAGCAAATCATATCTTCTAATAGTTCTAACTATGACAAAAAATAACTGATTATATATATTAATTCATAATATATCAATGAATAGTGTTGTTTTGGTCTTTTTTACTATTTTTTTGTTTTTGTTTGTTTTTTTTTTTTTTTTTCTCTTTTTTTATTATTTTACCTTGACTTTTAACATTAACACTTATAACCCTTTAATTTTTCAAAAACTTTATAAAATACAATTTTTACTACATGAAATTTTATGTGCTTTCTTTTATTTACGCGTCGTTATAAATACAAGTTGATTTATGTTTCAACGTAGATTTTTTCCTGAGTTTGTCAGGTCAAATATAATATGTTTTCGTCGTTATAAATACTTTTATATATGTTTTCAGTTAATCACTTGGTGTTATAAATTCGTGTATTTGTTTTACGTGTTTCCCCAGTTTTGATCGTCGTTTGGTTAGCGCGGTTTTACGCCCTCTGACCCGCAATGAATAGTGTCTGTTTTGTTTTGTTTTGTTTTTTTTTTCTCTTTTTTTTGTTTTATTATTATTACTTTTGCTTTTAACATTAACACTTATAGCCTTTCAGTTTTTCAAAAACTTTGTAAAATACAATTTTTACTCAATCAAGTTTTATGTGCTTTCTTTTATTTACGCGTCGTAATAAAAATAAATTGGCTTATGTTTCGACGTAGATTTTTTCCTGAGTTTATCAGGTCAAATATAATATGTTTTCGTCGTTATAAATACCTTTATATATGTTTTCAGTTGATCACTTGGTGTTATAAATTCGTGTATTTGTTTTACGTGTTCCCTGGTTTTGATCGTCATTCGGTTAGCACGGTTTTACACCCCCTACTGGTAACACGGTTTTACGCCCCCAACCCGCAATGCGGGGGCTTAAGACTAATATATTATCTTTTAACAATTTTCAATACTAATAATTTATGTGTCACACCAATAACTCTTAGTATCGTTTTTTTTTTGGTGTGTGGTTACGTTTGGTTTATGATTAACTAAAAAACAAGACCCAATTTTAAGGTTCGTCTTAAACCCTCGCGTTATCTATATTTGAGTTTCTTGCATGTGTTCATAACTAGTGAAATTCCCCGCGCTGCGCGGCGGGGAATTCAAACGTTATCGATTCGTTTTGTTTTGTAACGGGATAAGCACGATACCCGTTCAGTTCGTTACCTACCGGTGTTTTACTCGTAAATACCGGTACCATACCGGTTGGTTATAAAAATTACAAATTTAGAAGCGGAGAAAACAATGTAAAAGTGAAAAAAATAAGGAATAAATCACGGAAAATATTATTAAGAATAATAGATACTCAAACGTTTATTTAGCAGCAGGTAATAAATTTTTTTTTCCCATGAAGTGATTCGAACCCGAGACACTCACTATATTTGAATTTTCATACAACCAACTAAATTGCGAAAGTTTTTCTTAATAGTTTTACGCAATAATAACTATAATATATACATAAAGCGGAAAATGACAAAAAAAAAAAAAGACACAACAAAACAAAGAAAAACGATGGCAAAAATATAAATTTAAATTCAGGGTAAAATCGTAATTTGGCTGGAAAGAGAAAAACAAAACTAATTGCAAAATTGTAAATTTAAACGGGGCAAAATCGTAATTTTGAACTGAGGGAAAAAGTGTAATTTTTAGTTGTGGGCAAAAGCATAATTTTATTTTGAACTGGGGGCAAAAACGTAATTTGAACTGATGGCAAAATCGTAATTTAAAAGCGGGGAAAATCGCAAATTGGTTGGGCCAATGGTGGAGTTCCAGGCAGTTGCCTCGCACTATGCCCCCATCTTGTGTCTGTACTTATACACTAAGGGCAAAATCGTAATTTGACTGGAAAAGCAAACAAAACCGATGACAAAAATGTAAATGTAAATTGAGGGCAAAATCGTAGTTTACCAGTGATGAAGAAAAAAAAACTAATGGCAAAACTGTAAATTTAAACGGGGAAAAATCGTAAATTTGAACAGAGAGTAAAATTGTAATTTTTCACTGGGGGCAAAAGCATAATTTTATTTTGAACTGGAGGTGAAAACGTAATTTTAAACTGATAGAAAAATCATTATTTTAAAGCGGGGCAAAATCGTAATTTGACTGGGAAAGCAAACAAAACCAACGACAAAAATGTAAACTTAAATTGAGGGCAAAATCGTAATTTACCTGAGTGAAAGAAAACAAAACTACTGGGGAAACTGTAAATTTAAACGGGGCAAAATCGTCATTTTGAACCGAGGGCAAAAGTGTAATTTTTCATTGAGGCAAAAGCATAATTTTATTTGAAACTGTAGGTAAATACGTAATTTTAAACTGATGGTAAAATCGTTATTTTAAAGCGGGACAAAATCGTAAATTGGTTTGGCAAAAAGACAAAAAAGTCAAGAAGGAAAATAAAAATATTAAATCATTGTTCATGTAACTTCCAAAACGTTACATACTAGTCAAATTCCCCACGCTATGCGGTGGGGAATTCGAACGTTATCGATTCGTTTTGTAACGGGATGAGCACGATACCCGTTCGGTTCATTATTTACCGGTGTTTTACCCGTAAATACCGGTACAGCATTGGTTGGTTATAAAAGCTACAAATTTAGAAGTAGAGAAAACAACATAAATATGAAAAAAGAAAAAGAAATAAATCACGGAAAATATCATTAAGAATAATAGACAAAGAAAAAAAATAAGAAATGAAACAATTTACTCAAACTTTTATTTAGCGGCAGGTAATAAAAATTTGTCTTTCACATAAAGGCTTCGAACCTAAGACACTCGCTATATTTGACTGTTCATACAACCCAACTGAATTGTCAAAGTTTTTCTTAATAGTGTCGCGCAATAATAACTATAATATATACATAAAGCGGAGAAGGACAAAAAAAAAAGAAAAAAAAAAAGAAACAACAAAGCAAAGAAAAACAATGGCAAAAATGTAAATTTAAATTGAGTGCAAAATCGTAATTTGGTTGGGAGGAGAAAAACGAAACTAATTGCAAAAGTGTAAATTTAAAAGGGGAAAATCGCAATTTTTAACTAAGGGCAAAATTGTAATTTTTAGTTGTGTGAAAAAACGTAACTTTATTTTAAAGTGGGGGTAAAAACGTCATTTTGAACGGATGGCAAAATAGTAATTTTAAAGCGGGAATAAAATCGTAAATTGGTTGGGCCAATGGGGGAGTCCCAGGCAGCTGCCTCGCACTATTCCCCCATCTTGTGTCTGTAGTTATACACTGGGGGCAAAGCCGTAATTTGACTGGAAAAACAAAGAAAACCGATGACAAAAATGTAAATTTAAATGGAGTGCAAAATCGTAATTTAGCTGGGAGGAGGAAAAAAAACTAAAGGCAAAATTGTAAATTTAAATAGGACAAAATTTATATTTCGAATCGAGGGCAAAATTGTAATTTTCCATCAGGGTAAAAGCATAATTTGATTTTGAACTGTAGGTAGAAATATAATTATTTTAAACTGATGGCAAAAGCGTAATTTTAAAGCGGGGCAAAATCGTAAATTGGTTTGACCCGAATTTCACAACCAATGGCATACTTGTAATTGTAATATCAATCTTTAAAATAATATATTTTTCCTGTTCATCAAACTTGGAAAATGTTATAGAGGTAATAACTATAGTTATGCGTCGGCCGCGTTGCGGGGCGCTAAACCGAGTATTTCTTAGGTTAATAACATGTACGTATTTATGTCGGTTACTTATGCATGCTACTTATAACACGATATTAAAAAAATACATTAAGTTAACCAATTAAAGAAAAATATTACCATAGTTATGATAAAAAAAATAACTAAAACGATGACAAGCGTGTAATTTAAAGTTGGGGGCAAAACAATAATTTGTCAGGAACAATTAGCGAGTGCTAGGAAACTGTTTGGAATGAATAAAAACAAAATTGAGTCAACCAAATAAAATAAAACACTACAGTGGTTTTGCCAAAAAAAAAAAAAAAAAAAAAAACATGGCTAGATTGCAAATTTTAGATGACGTAAAATCGTAATTTTAAAATGGAGATAAAATAATAGTATGAACTGAGGGCAAAACCATTTTTTTAATTTGAATTGGGGGCAAAATCGTAATATTTTAACCTCGGGAAAAATCGTAATTTTTAGCTGGTGGCAAAATCGTAATTTTAAATTGGGAACCAGATCGTAATTTGACAGGACTCTGGCAAAATCGTAAATTAAGCTAAGGGCAAAGCATAAATTTAATTTCGAATTGAGGGTAAGATCGTAATTTTAGACAGGGGATAAAATGGTAATTTGGCAGGACTTATAAATAATTATTTTATGTAAAAAAAAAACGAAAGAAAGTTGGCCGCCACTTTTGGCCAACCACATTTCATCACTATTCCCGCTACACTCTTGTATGTAGTTGTTATAAAATTATCCGACGAGCAGGGGCGGACCCAAGCCAACCCCAAGGCGGGCAGGCGCACCCCCGTCGAAAATTAGGGCTAAATTCCGTCGAAAATCCCGTCCGCACCCCTTGGAATTTTCGACCGCACCCTTTGAAATTTTTCGTCCACACCTCTTAGGTAAAAAGTTTTATCAATTTATATTTTAATTTTTTTTAGTAAACTCTTATTTTTTTAAAAAATATACTACCTAAATTATATAACTTTTAATACCTAACCAACTAAACCCAAATACCCATACCTTTACCCACTTATAATTCCTAACTAGCTAGCCCACTAAGTCTTAGCCCATTAACCAAACCCAACAATATTTCAAACTATAATAAAATAATTAAAGCCCAAAACCTTAAGAAATTATATCTCTCTCTCTCTCTCTCTCTCTCTCTCTCTCTCTCTCTTGCGTCCCTGCACTGCCAACGAACAACATCACCCAGCGACAACAGTCCAGCAGCCGGCGACCACCGTAATCAGCCACCATACCACCGTCGTTCGACACCAAATCTAACCGGAATCCGAACATGGGTAAGTTTCTTTGTTATTTTGATGATTTTGGTTGATATTATAGGAGAAAAAAGGGTAATAAAGTTGTTAAATAGGTTTGAAATTTTGTGTGTTTTGACGTTGTTTATGGTTGTTTAGATGATTTTTAGGGTCATTATGCTGTTTATATATTTTTAGGGTGATTACAACTTACATTATGATTTCTAGGGCTTGTATAGTTGAAAATTAAAATTGAAACATTATGTTATGGAGCGATGAACTTATGTTATATAGAGAAAGAATTGCTTAAGAAATTAGCTTTAGATGATGTTTTGGATAGATTTCAAAAAATGAAAACCCGTAGGGCGTTGACGTTTTAATTATGTTTGTAACAAGGTTTGACATGTTTTTGATGATTATATAAATTTAGTTTGATGTTTGTTTGTTTTACATGACCCGACCCGATACGAACCGATTTTTTTACTTATATACCTAGGGGCCTAAAATTTTTAAAAATGTTCCGCACCCCACATGGAAAAATTCCTGGGTCCGCCACTGCTGATATTTCCTTGGCATATTTTTATTAAAATAATGCTTTATTTACTACATTAATATTGCACGTAATGGGCATATATCTTTTTTATAACTTTCATGATACGTTTATTTGAAAAACTTCTAATGATAAAACAACTGGAAATAACATCATGATACAAGAAATATTATAACTTTATAACACGAATCAAACTTCTTAATAGGCTTCGAGTTTTCCTTTGAGTAAGGAATCCTGATTATTACTGGCGTACATATGTGAGAAACAATTACACACTTTATTTTGCATTACAAATGTTCATGATCAAGATTTTTCTTGCACTGATTTTAGTGGTGGCGGGCACGGTAGTGGTGGCGGAGGGGGTGGTGGGCATAGTTTTTCAACTGGTGGTGGCTTTGTAGTTGGTGGAGGATGCACAACTGGTGGGTGAGGTGGAGGTTTTGGGGTTGGTGGTGGAGGATATACTATAGGTGGGTGAGGTGGAGGTTTAGTGGGTGGTGGTGGAGGATATACGATTGGTGGATGAGGTGGTGGTGATGGTTTTATCACTGGTGGTGGCGGTGGTGGTGGTGATGCGTAGTGTGGAAAAAATGGTGGAAATGTTATAGGTGGTATTACCACCGGTGGAAACAAAGGAGGCGGTTTGACAACGGGTGGATGGACAAAGGGTGGTTTCACAATGGGTGGATGGACAAAGGGTGGTTTCACAATGGGTGGATGAACAAATGGTGGTTTAATTATGGGTGGATGTACAAACGGCGGTTTAACTATAGGTGGATGTACGAAGGGTGGTTTTCCAACAGGTGGATGTACCAATGGTGGCTTTGGAACATAAGGTGGTTTAACTATAGGTGGATGTACTACAGGTGGTTTTGGGATATACGGCGGTTTAACAATAGGTGGATGTACATAAGGTGGTTTAACAATTGGTGGATGTACTACAGGTGGTTTTGGGATATAAGGCGGTTTAACAACAGGTGGATGTACATAAGGTGGTTTAACAATCGGTGGATGTACGACCGGTGGTTTTGGAATATAAGGTGGTTTAACGACAGGTGGATGTACATATGGCGGTTTAACAATTGGTGGATGTACGATGGGTGGTTTTGGAAAATAAGGGGGTTTAACGATGGGCGGGTGGACATAAGGTGGTTTAACTGTGGGTGGAGTGGTGGTTGGTGGTTTTGGAACATATGGTGGTGATGATTTTGGTGGTGGTTTGACAACAATTGGTGGGAAGTGTGGTGGCAATTGTGGTGGTTTAATAGGTGGAGATGGTGGTTCACATGTTGGACAAGCAGTTGTTATGATAAGGGTATCTAGGTTTATAAGTAAAACTGCAAAAATAGCCCATTGAAGCTTTCCCATATTGGGCAAGAGTGTGTTGAGTGATTACTTGATGGAAGGTTTCAAGCTTTTTTATACATGCATGATCACTTCATGATTGAAATATATTCAATAAAGTTTGACCATTATAGTGTGTAAGCGATAATGATTTATCGTATATCAAAAATAAGATATTCTTAGGTCCATACACTTGTTTCAATCTTAGCATTATTATCATTCTCAGTAAATCTCACCAATAGCAAAGTTAAGGTAGGTTCTGAGAAAGGTAAGATGTAGACAGCCTTACCTGTATTCAGTAGGAATAGAGAGGCTGCTTCCAGTGAGACCCCCGGCTCGATGTTAGTTTTGCATCAAACCTTGGACATAAGGCGCGGCACATAACACTCGGCAATTAAGACAAAGGCCAATTAGTGTATGTACTCCCTTGTCTTTCGGCTATCAACATCACCACATGATGCATGATTAACCATCCGTTCTTTATTATTTTCACGAAATTAGTAAAATAACGTTAAAATTAATGCACTTTCACTTTTGTCCCCCGAGCGCCCACACATATATACAATATATGCGCATACCGCAAGCGGACGTTACTCGTTTCAATCTTAAAAAATGACCCATGGCATTATAGCCTAGTGGTATCTTGGGGGTGGGATAAGGCTTATGACCATTAGGTCTTGAGTTCGATTCCCACAAGGGGGGTTTTCCCAGATTTATTGGGTTTCCTCCTGAATTAGTGTATAGGCATTATTGCCTAGTGGAGATGGATATGATCGGGTGGTTCCGCTGGTGGCACGATGATACTCCAGTGGTCCGTCAGTGATCCAAATTTGCCGTTCAAAAAAAAAAATCATAAAAAATGATAATATATAAAAATTGTATTATGCATCGTTCTGTTCTTCAATGAAGTGTTGGATCTTCTCAAGTTAAGTGGTCCTAAATAATAAGATGACTTTTAAACTTCTCATATTCATCTAATGACACTCTTATTTATGAATATCATTTATAATAATTTTGTTTGTTTTTTTTTTTTTTTTTTGTAAAGGTAATTTGATATATAACCAGAAAACTTGTTAAGTTACATCAAAACAGAAGGTAGACGGGCAACAAGCTGCGCCGCCAACCCTTTCTGAATTGCAAACCCCAACCTCCCGAACACAAACCCCTGCCCCCTTGGGGTCGAACAATTGTTGTGAATAACCCGTTGAACCCTCGTCAAGAAGTTGATGGCTTCTGGCGCTAGGGAGCCAAAAATATCAAAGGCAAAAGGGATAAAGACATGTTGGTTCTCTGCGCAAGCTTTAGCGTGCTTATCCACTTTCTTTGATTCTGCCTTTCTTGCTGCTAGTCCAGCTACAAACCCGTTTTCCCTTAAACCAACCAAAGGGGAAACCCCCGTGAGGTCTACACAAGCATGTTTCCCCCCAGCCCAGCCAAAGACGAGCAGATCCGCTGGTCGCAGAGTAGATCTCCCTTCCATAGGGTCCGTGAGGAAATTCACAGGGGCCTCTTTCTTAGCAGAAATCCCAGCTCTTCTTAAGATGTCCCCCAAAACATCTCGCACCCAGTCATTCCGATATTTAAACCCAGGGAGCTCTTTACAGTGAACTGCGTGCTCCCCATATTTATCCATACAAGCTTTACGACATATCGGGCAGGTTTCATCTTCTGGGTACATAGGGATCATTAGCCGGTATTTGAGAATGGTTATGTATTCTACTGCCGACATGCATTGTCCTAACCCCTCAATCGGGACAACGGTCAAAAATTCCTGAGCATGGGGACCTTTCAGACACTCAAACACCGCCTTCTGGCGGGGTGACAAATCAAAAGCTTCTCCCAGGCTTTGAACGATTTTGCTAAAAAGTGCATTCGCCAAAGTTTTTTGTGGCTTCGAGGGGGCGGTGTCCTTGTTAGAGAAACCGCCAATATCCAAGTCTGGGAGAGAGACATTTAAGTGTTCGAGCGCTTGTTGATAGTCTGGGTCAAGCCCGACAACCCCACCGTTTCGAAGGATATGATCCTGTAGTTCCCAAGATTGAGCTCTAGACGCCACAAATGCATAAGCCCCAACATCTCGGGCTGAGAAGAGGCCCAAACCACCTAGACGCATTGGCAAAGATGCTAGACGCCACTGGAGGTCACCAAAGAAGGGGCCGTCACCCACTACTATGTCTTCTATAGCTTATAATTAACAAACACAATTAAGAAAGATAGAAATGAATATGATAACAAGTTTAGATAAATGTTACAAAAGTAAAAAAACTAAACAGAATAATAAAGAAGGAAGAATAGTTAAGGTCATGTGTTTTTCTGTCTTGAGATTTTGCCTGAAAAAGAACACTGAAAATAATATGTATCGTTGCTGAAAGATTTTGTGGGTGTAATGTAATCTTTGTAATCATGTGTTTTTCTGTCTTTAGATATCGTCGTACTAAGCTTTGTTTTGAAGTCATATCAAAATAAAAATTGACGAATCATTTAATTGTATTCAACGAAAACTATCAAACTGAATTAAGTATAAAACAACTGAAACGGTTTAATATATAGACGATTTAAAACTAATAGAAACATTAATCCTCGTTAATGAGTGTGGAGGGGCCTCATCCTTTGAGGATGACCCTCCACGTCATTCGCCACGTCAACACCTACGTAGAATGTCTCTCCAAGGATGAACTAAGGATGTGGAAGCATGGTTGTAAAAGTCGCTAGGCGCTCCCTAGTCGGTCGACCGGGGAATTGAGAGTACTCGGCCTAGGCGTAGAGTACACGGGGAGTACTCGGAGATGCCAAATTATAAAGAAATTAGTTTTCGGAAATGAAATATATGTCAAATAACATAAATTTACTAATATTTATAACAAAATACGTGAAATTGATATTCATTCTTTAATATGATAGACATAGAAATTATGTTTTATTTTATTTTAAGTCAAACTCGGCCCGAGTTGACCTACTAGATCCGATTTTGGCCAATGTTGACCGCATTTGATCGATTTCGGGTAATTAGTCGGAGTTGAAGAAAGTCGCCTCGGCAGCCTACCTTGTAGCGACTACTCGGGGAGTACTCGGCCTTGGAGACCTTGTTTTACAACCATGTGTGGAAGATGGGTCTCACCCTTTTTTTAATTTTTATTTTTTTTAAATAATTTAACATTTTTTTAAACATTACATAACTTATAAAATAAAATCATTACATAACTTAAAAAAAACATTACATAACTTAAAAAAAACCTCTTAACTTAAAAAATACTAGATTGCTAAAAATTAAAAATCCTAAAAATTCCATTTTTAGCGATCTTTTCTTTCATTTTACGCAAAACGTGACGATCTTCTTCCGGATACGCCTTGATATCGGTTGTCATTATCTTCCATTGCTCTTGTTTTGCCGCATCTTGCTTCGACCTTCGTCTACTTCACGTTGCTTCACTTGTACCTTTTTTGGCTGTGAACTCGGTGTATGCTTTGCACTAGGCCATCAAGTCCTCCATTCTTGAACTGCCCCCTGATGAGGCTTGTTTTTTTTGCAGCCGCTGCCCTTTTGACTTTCCCTTCCAGGGGGACCTACCTCCTCTCGAACTAAGTTCTCTTCGTCGTCAAATTCCAGCTCATCATTTATATTTATCTGACATCATGCGACCGAGCCCCCCCCCCCCGCACTATAAGTTCCAATCTCCGAGGTTTTCGTCCGTTTAGTGCTTACAATTTCATTTGGAACTGGCATCCACTTCTTATTGTTCTTCATAACTTCACATGCCCAGACGTGTGGGAAACCCGCCTATGCTCATCTTCGGATCTACGCATAGCCTTTTTAAAAACGTTTTCGTCACTCCACCCACTTGGACGATTCCGCAAAATTGCTGACGACCGGATGTATCTTTCGCCACTTCGAAGAGACGGAATCGAGATCGCGATACGGACCTTGTTCCATAATCGAAATGAATTTTGTTAGTATTTCCTTCCAAAAACCATCGCCGGTTTAGTTGTTTCCTATATTTTTAAAATGTAATTAAATTTATATATTAAAAAGTTTAAAACTTGTATATTACAAGACATTAAAAATTTATATATTTTTACATACCAACAATTGGGCATTTTTGACGTACTAATCCATGCCTTAGCTAACCCTCCTCCTCAATCTTTGACCATGGTTGCGCCTTCGGTCTCGAAGGTTGATCACCGACTAGACGCGACACTTGCTTCCGTTTTTTTTCGTTTGGAGGTTTGGGGTTGCGTCTCTGGCACATAATCTTCAACCTAGTCTTGTACGAGTTGAGACGATTCTACTGGTGGCAGTGAAGGTTGTGGTTGCGATGGAAACTGCGAGTTAAACGGGTTTCACATTAACATTTGTTGCATCGATTGCATTTGATTCATTTGAACGAAAGCTTTGGGGCTATGTTAGAAACCCGAAAAAGAGAATTGCGATTCCGACCAACTCGAATCCATCGTCGGATAGTGTTGGATTATTCGGGTTTGTTTTACGGGTCATTGGTCCGGCACGATATCGGGTCACGGTTCAAATGGTTATTTGTTTACGGGTTATAGATAATTGTGTTGAATTATTTATTTAGTCTTTATATGGATAATTGTTAGTTCGAATTAGATAAGTTTATCTAGTTGGTTTATTTATTTGTATTTATAGAGTTCGAGTTGGGTTAGGACTAGAATAGGTTTAGTATAAATAGATGGTTAGGTCTATTGTTATTGGTGTGCTTTTATTGATAAATAATACAAAGAGTCGAACCAGTTCGTTCATCCGGTGTTTGTGTGTTCGATCAAGGGCCTGATTTCCAACAATTGGTATCAGAGCTAGTTGGCGGTTTTGAGAGTCGTTTTCAAGAAGGGGAGCCGCCCCTGGCGGGGTTGCAACCGCGGTAAAACTCCGGGTTGTTGAAGACGAAGCAGAGTGAAAAAGAAAAAAAGGGTATCTTTGGTCAAGAAATATTTATTATATTCATTCGAATAAGGTTTGTTCGAAATTATGAAGATGCGGCTTAATTTATATGAAGGTTGGAATTTCGTGGGTCAGTGAATGTTATTGAACTTCACGATTCCAAAGAAAAGGGGAAGTTGGTCTTGGCAGTGTTAAGGTGCAACACCATGGTGGCCACGTACACAAGGTGGGTCACTTAGAAAAGAATCACATGGGCTATTAAAAACAGCCTGTTTAAAGAAATAGCATGTGAGGTGTTGTACGACGGGCTGTTCGGGATTGATTAACAGCGGAAGACGAAGACGTTATGGTGTTCGGGTCAACCGTTGTTGTGGTAGACGTACCGGTTGAGATGAGGGGGGTGACCGTGATGAACATCGGTGTTCGTGGCTGTTAGCGATGTTTAAAGGAAGAAGATACTAGGCTGTTCGGTTGTTAGTTGCGGGCTTGCGCGGCTGGTTTATAACCGGTGATAACAGTAGATGGTGAGAACGGGTACCTTGATCGGCTTGGTTCGTGATAAGAGGATACCGGCGTAGTGCGTGAAAAGCGGGCAGAAGGGATCCGTCAAAGCAGGTGGCTTTGGATTCGTCTCGTTTCGTTTGGCAAGGTGAGAAAACGGAAGAAGCGGGTAGTTTGTTTTCTTTGTCGGTGGAGAGCCTTTTGAACAAAGGTGATCGAAAAAGGTAAAGAAGGGAAAAAAAAACTACACGGCGGTAACATTATGGCGTTGGAGTTCAAATCGGGTGGCTTTGGATGTGACCGGGGAGAGGTCATTGATCCGTGATAAGTCGTGATGTTAATGAACGGTGTTCCAACGTGATGCCATGTGACATGTTACGAGCGTGGTTGGTTTGATTCGGGTTGAACCGAGACATTGGGCTTGATCGAGGTGAAGATCGGGTGTCCGTTAGATGTCATAGTGGTTCGAAACCGAGGTGATTCGGTGCTGCGGTGAAGGCGTAAACAAACACCGATTAAGGGGGTGATTGTTGGATTATTCGGATTTGTTTTACGGGTCATTGGTCCGGCACGATATCGGGTCACGGTTCAAATGGTTATTTGTTTACGGGTTATAGATAATTGTGTTGAATTATTTATTGTGTCTTTATATGGATAATTGTTAGTTCGAATTAGATAAGTTTATCTAGTTGGTTTATTTATTTGTATTTATAGAGTTCGAGTTGGGTTAGGACTAGAATAGGTTTAGTATAAATAGATGGTTAGGTCTATTGTTATTGGTGTGCTTTTATTGATAAATAATACAAAGAGTCGAACCAGTTCGTTCATCCGGTGTTTGTGTGTTCGATCAAGGGCCTGATTTCCAACAGATAGTAGCCGGATACCGAGAAAACGTATGGGTTCGGGTTAGGGTTAGGGTTGTTTTGATTGTATGGATCCAAGGCTAAAATTTTATAAAAGATGAAGAATTTTATAAAAAAGAGAGATATATTGGGTTGGATTGGTTTGAAAATGGGGTGAATTGTGTTTATAGATAAAGTAAATAATTTTGTTTTCAAAAAGTAGCCGCTGAACGACAAGATTTTTGATATTTTGGCCCTCTTTGGAGTCGAGGACTTGTCGGAGAAGACAAGGATGGGCCTAGGGGGTGGTGTGCAGGCCCCTGTGCCGCACCGAGCCAGCCCTAGGCCGTCCCCCACACCGTTTAGTCTAATCGTAACACACCGACAGGTGCTAAAAGGGAGGAGAACCGTGTTTAAAAAATAAAAATAAATGTTTGGCCGGAAACAAAGCTATATATGTTGCGCAAGCCTGATCCAACACTCATGTCTCTACATCATGTGCATATCAAGTTCACGCTTTCTATTATACAGTCAATTATATGTGCTTACAGCATTTACAATGGAGCCTCCACCTCCATCTATATAAAAATGCATCTTTCTATAGATCTTGTTACTTTTTTAAAAACATCACACATCCAACTCTCTATTTCTATCTATTTCTTACTCACAAAAACTTATTTTATTATTTTTCTATTTCCTACACACTCACAATAACAATAATATAGAGGGTAGAATATGACCCTCTAAATATAGAGGTGTACTTTACTTTCTTTAAATTTTTCTTTATTAAAGAGATTCCAATGTGATGATGTTTTTGTTGTTTCCTCTATTATTTTCTCTGTATAATATAGAATAGATGCTCCAATATGAATGATCTTATGTGTTACATTAAAAGACTCAAGTGAGTTTATTAAGCATATTGTATTCTTACTTATATACATTTTTAAAGTTAATTTACTCACCTATGTATGAGTTTAATCTCATTTTTTCAATAGTTAAGATTGAGAGGATGGTAAAATCATTAACAATATAGAACAACAAATGACTACAAGAAATTAGAATCCAAACGAATTAGGATTTTACAAATATACACTGATTTGAATGAACCCTTGTGAGAGTTGTGAAGATGTTGGTGCATATTTTGTATGTCCGCTGTCACGGCCCCCGACCCCATCCTGGAGCGGGCGCCGTGAGCCAGTCAAGTGGTACCGGTGGTTATTTTGAAAAGTATTGCAGCGGAAATTTCATCAAGACCGTGAGTTAGGAAAAATATCAGAGTTTTGAAACACCGGATTTTATTTATTAACCAGATGGGATAAACCCATGTTTTACAAAGATAGATTTAATATGGGATAAACCTGATTATATAAAACAACGTTACTTGATTTAATTTAATAAAATAAGCCATTTCTTTAAGCCTTTCAGTGTCGTATCCAACTCTTATTCCAATCTACTGTAATCGCCTTAAACGCTTTTAAAAATATTTGATCAACAAGAAATATTGGCGAGTACATTCAATTTGTACAAAAGACACATTGTTATAATATATACAGTATTAAGAGCGATTACAATTGCTTATATCTTATAATTATCTGACCCAGTTGTCACTCGACCGGATCTGTGACTGTGGT
Source organism: Helianthus tuberosus (assembly GCA_030545235.1). Classification (NCBI taxonomy): domain Eukaryota; kingdom Viridiplantae; phylum Streptophyta; class Magnoliopsida; order Asterales; family Asteraceae; genus Helianthus; species Helianthus tuberosus. The sequence goes on from JARYGA010032181.1 coordinate 791,178, forward strand.
CATATCATTAGTGGGTTCGTTCACCCAAAGTGACGTTTATCACTATTTAGGTCCGTTCACCTAAAAGTGACGCTAGATAAGTAATGTATACAAAACCCCACTTACTATCAATAATTTAAGATAACAAAGACTTAATCACTGTAAATATAACGGAAAAACATTTAGGGTTTTGGAAAGCACTTTGATAAAAACAGAATGACTCACCTTGTTAGCATATAGTCTTGATTAAACAAGCCTCTTGATTCTAAGTCTTCTGATAACTAAGCATCTACTTTATAGTTCTGAATCTTCTGATGATTAAACATTGTTAGGAAACTTTATTTGTAAGTATTGAAGAAAATCACAATCAACTGGATCTATGAAGAGATCACAGTCCTGAAGATCACGAACAAGAAAAAGAAAATCAGATGGGACAACTGGAATGCACAGCATCTACTTCAAAGAATCACAAGTTGATCAAGAGCTGAATTGGATTATCAGAAAAGGTCATTTCTGATGGATCTGATGATATTTCTGATGAAATATCATCAGTTTCTGACGATTCTGATCATCAAGATTTTTCTGATGATTTGTTCATCAGAATTTCTGATGAAGTGGTTTATCAGAATTCTAATGAAATACCCCACTTGTCTGAAATTGGCTATGTCCTGCCACACTTACCGAAGCAAGTTGACATTATTTAATATCATGATGAAAAACGCAACTTGAACGTTGGATTCAATGAATATGTCAATTGGGCACTTTTTGCAGGACTTATTGAATGAATAAACTATTGTTTATTCATGCACCCAGCCCTCTATAAATAGAAGGCTCAACCAGGAGATGCAAAGTGAGTTTAAAGCTTAGCATTCACACATACACCAAAACTCCATTGCCCTCTCACCCACAGAATTCAAGATTCATTTATATTAGATAATAATCTTACAATCACCTTGTAAACCATTTTGTTTCAAAGTGATATAAACTTGATAATTCTGTAGGTCTTGTTTCTTGAAAGTCTGATTTCCATTTCCGCACATCTTTTTCACATCTACTGAAATCACTTGCCATATTACGTGAAAAGAAGTTGTTCAGGCCATACTGGGTCCAACAATTGGTATCAGAGCAGATTGAATAAACTACTTTCAAACGATCAATCGCTCATCTTCTTTTCTCTAAATATGGCCAACTTTCAATCCTGGAATAATGCTTTTAACATTGGTTCTATGTCCAAACCTCCGACTCTGGTCAGAGAGGAATACCCCCAATGGAAAATCAGGATGGTCAATTTCCTTAATGGTCATGACCGAGCTCTGTTTCAATTCATTGAAAGGGGTCCACATATACCAATGACTATAATACCAGCTATTCCAGCAACTGACCAATCACCTGCTATCCCTGCCTCCCAAGCTCCCAAAAGTGAAATACTTTGGAGTGAGGAAGACAAGGAAAAAGTGGCTGGGGATGAAAGGGCAAAGTCACTTTTAATAATGGTCATCCCCAATGACATATTTTCACAAGTTGATGCATGTGCATCAGCTAAGAAAATATGGGATCAGTTGGAAAACCTTTGTGAAGGAGGAGAAAGGATGAGAAGAAACAAAAGAACAAACAATGTCTCATCTTATGAAAGGTTTAAAAGTTTGTAAAATGAAAGGTTAAATGATAAATATCAAAGATTTAGAAAACTTTTAAATGAGCTAAAGAAATTTGGAATAACAAAGTCAAAGGATGAAAGAAACATAAAATTTCTTGATGCCCTACCTAGAGAATAGAGAAGTCTAACCATCACTTTATCATCAACCTTAGAACTAGGAAACATGAGTCTTCATGACTTATACAGCATCTTAGTCCCCAGAGATGTCACACCCCGATATTTCCACGTATTACCGGTGGGGAGTATTGTGACGTAGTTGATATCATCATAGTCAAACAACACAATATTTAAATGCACAGCGGAAGCAAAAGATAGATTCATTTCAACCGAATATAATTGTAATATTAAGTATCACAAAATAGTTGAAAATAATCCACAGGGGGATCAAATAAAAAGGGAACATTGTTCAACAGTTTTATGTCATCTAAGCTTGCGAGACTTATTGTGGATGCTAGGAGAAAGCCAGCCTATTTCGAGTAGTACCTGCACTTAACCTTTTTGGAAAAATACGTCAGTTTACACTGGTAAATACAATTAACTGACTCAATAAAATTGATTTGAATGCACGTGGCACAAACTTTTATAACTTGGGATAATTATTTATACATAAACTTGTAAAAGAATTACATGTTTCTTATGCGTTCAGTAGCTCGGGTTTACACCGGGTTAGAGGTTAATAGACACAACACATGATATAGTCCCACGGCAGGTTATTCCCGAAACCGGCGGTTATACCTTATTATTTATATAGGTACTAACGGGTGTACGCCTACATCCGTGTACTCAGGTCGTGGCCATTTCGTAAAATGATGCCAAGGATATACGGGACATGGTCATTAACCCCCCAAAGGCTTTAAGCAAACAAAGCAATTCAAACGGGTCATTTCAATAAATTAACCATCATACGATTAAAGATTCAATGCCTGACCAAGCGGTATTTTATATACCGTACCCCAAGCCCGTATAAGGGAAAATAAGTTAAAAGTATTTACCTTTGCAAGTAATAATCACAACAAGCAAGTGCACGTAGCTTTTACCGGATCTCCTATTCTGGAACGAAGGTTTATAATAACCTATTAGAATCCTAACGGGTCTTTAATTAAGCCTAAACTTAGACCGGTTAGTTTTAAAGGGAGATACGGTTCGAACGCATGATTAAGCGAAGACCGGAATAGGATGTGATTTAGACCCGACAAGTTTGAAGACTTTTATAATATAGGTAAACTAAACACATTCTGGATTTTGAGGTAAAAATGATAAGGTTCGACCCGTTTCGGCTAATTTATGCAAACTAGTTACATAAACCGAACCGAACACGTAAGAAGCGTAACGGGTAACCATAAGAGTCGTACACAGGTTTCCTAAGTTAATATGCCTTAAATATGTTGTGATATCAGTAGGATACCTTCCATTATGCCCAAAACGAGTTTAATCTCAATTTAAGCCCCGTAGGGGTATTTTGGTCATTTTAAAGATTATAAAAGAGATTAATTATAATTCTGAGACTCGGGTCTGAGATAATCAGTAGAACAACTTATTTTAACAGGTTATATCAGTTGGCGATAAGTCTTATATGACAAAATGGTTTTAAACCCATACTAGGTGTTTAATACGCGTAAAAAGCCGTTTTAAGAGATTTCCGGGTCATAACTGGAAATCTGGTTTTCTGATCAGTTTATAAAGTCCAACATACTTCATTTATCATATAAAATCAGTAGCCAAAGGTTTGGTGTCTAAATGTTATGTAAAACTCATTTTATAAGCAAAAGGGTATAATCGGTACTTACCGAATCAAGGCAATAACCTTAGGTTATGATCAGGTTAAAAATAATTAAAAATCTTCAAAAATCCCAAAATATTATATTACATCAGTGGTTAAAAGGTTTGGTGTCAAAAATTGGGTTTAGATAGGCTTTATGCTAATTACGCCGTTTAATTAATAAAAATCTTTCTAATTACGCTATTGAGCATAACTCCTAATCTTGACCTCCAACTGATGTGAAATTAAAGGGACATGTTTATAAATCAGTAACAAAGATTATTGTCCTCTCACATTTCCAAAATTCTCGTTTTAAGGTCAAATGGGCATATTGGTCAACATTAGGCATTTAACGGAAACGTGTAAATGAATCGGACAATCAACGAGCCAATCACAGAGGGTTGTACCAACATGTAACCTGGTCCTAAGGAAGCTCTAAGGCACTTCTAAACCCATCTAAATCGAGTCAGAACTAAAGTCAAAGCAAAATTCAAAGTTTTGCGACTTTCGGTTCCGAACCGAGCCTAAACAGAAAATTGTCGGATCGAATAAGCTTAGACCAGTTCTTATACTAATTACCAAGTTACATGAGTGATAAAATAGGTTACACGTCTTCTACATTGCTAATTATGTGTTAATTCAAAAATTAAGTTTCTGTTGACTTTTTATAATAAACTTTGACCCGACAAATGATCTAGTTAGAGCGGGAATCAGAGGGTGTCCTTTTAAGGGTTTATTGCCCACATAATTACCAACTTATAACTACTTTAAGTTTGACTAATTGCTGGACCAATAGTGATTAATCGTTAAGTCAAACCTTAGTTACGACGGTTTGACTTTAAGCTAATTAATTATCAAAACACGATTAAGGAAGGTTAAGGAAGCTTACCAAGGTCTAATGCACGACTAATGATGCTTGGAGAGTGGCCTTGAGCTCCAGAAACCTTCAGGAGTGGAGTATGAGTGGATGATCAAAAGTTGCAACATGAGGGTCCTTATATAGTGATTGTGATTGCCCAAGATTGTGCCAAACAAGTCTATGATGGATCCCTGATCATTCACAAGTGTCCCTAGAGCCTAAAAACCCTTTTGTGCAGCACATGGTATTACAAACAAGTGATTTAAGTCAGTTAAACGGGCTGGACAGAGACCTGTCCAAAGTTTCTGTATCTGGGCGTGCTAGGCGGCCCACGTAAGGCTGTGCCTGGGCTTACACGGCCCGTGTGAGGCCTGGGATCAGGTCAAACAAGTTTCAATTATTTGCAGTTTTGGTCCCCAGTCCTTCTAAAAGTTGTTTAACCTTTATTTCTTGCATTATAAGCCCTCTAAATTGATTTCTAAGGGCTTCAAGACTTATACCAACTTTGTTAAGTCCTTGGTTCACTTTTGATTACCCGAAAAGTCATAAATTTCATCGTTGACGCTTTTAACCCCTCGCATACGAATTTTACCATAACTTTCTCATACGATAACGAAACTTGGTGAAATTTTTTATCATGCATTCTAGTGAGCATAATTAATTGTTACAAAGCTTCGGGTTTGCTAAAAGGTCACTCAGAGGTATACTTTAAACATGTTGACACATTTAACCCCTGTAGTTTGTAATCTCTCACTTTCTTCCACAATTAGCTTCGTATGATCCATGATTCATTCGTTTAAGGGTATAAACATCGTGTAGGGTTATTGTAAAGTATATTTATCCATTGTTGACATTTTGAACCCTTATATTCACATACTTTCCTTGTTTGTCAACTTTAGCCCTTTTTAGAGTATTAGTTCACACGTTCAAAGCTTATGACACGCGTCAATACATTATAGGACGTGAATTTTTGAGGTGTTACATCCTCACCCCCCTTAAAAGAAATCTTGACTTTGTGATTTACTGAAATAAATGAGGGTACTTTTCTTTCATTGTGGACTCTACCTCCCACGTGTACTCGGGACCTCTTCGGGCATCCCACTTTACTTTTACGATCGGTACATGCTTCCTTCGAAGCTTCTTAACCTGTCAATCCTCAATCGACACAGGTTTTTCAACAAACTCCAAGCTCTCATTGATGTGCACATCTGTATGTGGTATGACTAGTGATTCATCAGCTAGACACTTCTTCAGATTGCAGACGTGGAATACATTATGAATACCACTGAGCTCTTCAGGTAAGTTTAACTTATAAGCAACTGCTCCGACACATTCGATGATCTCGAATGGTCCTATGTATCTCGGGCTTAACTTACCTTTCTTACCAAATCGCATTACCCCTTTCCAGGGTGATACTTTAAGTAGTACCTTGTCACCGACCTCGAACTTCAGAGGTTTACGCCTTAAATCTGCGTAGCTTTTCTGCCTATCCATGGCGGCTTTGAGACGATCGCGTATTTTCACAATCTTATCTATCGTCTCCAGGACTATTTCAGGTCCTGTCAGTTGCACATCTCCAACCTCCGCCCAACAAACGGGCGTTCTGCACTTTCTACCGTACAAGGCCTCGAAAGGCGCAGCCTTAATAATGGTGTGGTAGCTATTGTTATAGGAGAATTCGATTAGTGGTAGGTGGTTATCCCAACTACCACCTAAGTCAATCACACATGCACGAAGCATGTCCTCCAAAGTTTGGATTGTACGCTCACTCTGCCCGTCAGTCTGAGGATGGTAAGTCGTACTAAAATTTAAGCGCGTACCCAAAGATTGTTGGAAACTTTTCCAAAAATGTGATGTGTATCTAGTATCTCTGTCAGAGATAATAGATACTGTTACGCCATGCAGAGATACAATCTTATCTACGTACAATTGGGCTAACATGTCAGAGCTATAGGTCTCCTTAATGGGTAGGAAATGTGCTGACTTAGTCAGTATATCTACTATTACCCATATAGTATCATTTCCTTTCTTTGTCTTTGGCAACTTGGTGATGAAATCCATTGTCACCATTTTCCACTTCCACGTGGGAAGTTCAGGCTGTTGTAGCAAACCTGACGGCTTCTGATGTTCAGCTTTGACTTGCGCACACGTCAAACATTTAGCTACATAGGCAGCTATAGACTTCTTCAAGCCTATCCACCAGAAATTTGCTTTCAGATCCTAGTACATCTTGTCAGCTCCAAGATGAACGGAGTATTTAGAACTGTGGGCTTCCTGGAGGATAACATCCCGAAGTCCTCCATAAACTGGAACCCAAATTCGTCCATTTAACCTCAGAATTCCGTCCTTGCCATAGGATAACTGTTCTTCAGTTACTCCTAGCTTTTCATCGGGATAGTTAGCTTTTAGCACAGCAACCTTCTGCGCAGCTAACAACCTTTCATTCAAACTATTCTTTATCTCAATGCTCTTGGCATTGATTCTTATAGGCTTCACTCTTTCCTTTCGACTTAAGGCATCGGCGACTACATTCGCCTTGCCAGGATGGTATCTTATCTCGCAATTATAATCATTCAAAGTTTCCATCCAACGTCGTTGCCTCATGTTCAAATCCTTTTGGTTAAACAGGTGCTGGAGGCTCTTGTGATCAGAATAGATCACACACTTGATACCACATAAATAGTGCCTCCATAGCTTTAGTGCAAATACAACGGCACCCAACTCCAAGTCATGGGTAGTGTAGTTCTTTTCGTGCACCTTTAATTGTCGAGAAGCATAGGCAATAACCTTGCCTTTCTGCATAAGCACACACCCCATACCGGTGTGTGATGCATCACAGTTTACCACGAATTCTTCAATCCCTTCAGGCAATGTCAACACTGGTGTATTGCTTAGCTTCTGCTTAAGGATATCGAAGGATTCTTGTTGCTTCGGTCCCCAGTCGAACTTAATATTCTTCCTAGTCAAAGAATTTAGGGGTGCAGCAATCCTTGAAAAATTTTCAATAAAACGCCTGTAATATCCTGCCAATCCCAAGAAACTGCGAATTTATGTGGGCGTCTTCGGCTCTTGCCAATTCATGACAGCTTCAACCGTAGCGGGATCTACCTGGATTTCGCGTTCACTAACCACATGTCCAAGAAATTGGACTTCACGAAGCCAAAATTCACACTTAGAGAATTTGGCATAGAGCTTTTCTCGATGAAGCAGTTTCAGAATGCAATGGAGGTGCTTCTCCTGGTCAACTTGATTCTTTGAGTAAATAAGAATATCATCGATGAAGACGATGACAAATTTATCCAAGTAAGGCTTGCAGACGTGGTTCATGAGGTCCATGAATGCGGCTGGTGCATTAGTGAGTCCAAAAGGCATCACTAAGAACTCATAATGACCATAACGAGTCCTAAATGCAGTCTTATATACATCTTCATCCTTGACCTTCAGTTGATGATATCCTGACCTTAAATCGATCTTGGAAAAGTAACTCGCTCCTTGAAGCTGATCGAATAAGTCATCGATCCTGGGTAATGGATACCGATTCTTGACAGTAACTTTGTTAAGTTCCCGGTAATCGATGCACAGTCGCATCGACCCATCCTTTTTCTTCACAAATAGGATTGGTGCTCACCAAGGAGATGAGCTAGGTCTAATAAATCCCTTTGCCAACAAATCATCCAGTTGAGTTCTTAACTCTTTCATCTCTGTTGGTGCCAATCTGTAAGGCGCTCTTGCAACAGGTGCTGCGCCTGGAATAATGTCAATCCTGAACTCCACTTGCCTATCTGGGGGTAAACCAGGTAGTTCTTCAGGGAATACTTCTGGATATTCAGAGATAATGGGTATGTCTTCGATCTTAGGCTTTGGTTCATCAATAGTTACTTGCGCCATGTAGATAACACAACCCTTCGTTAAACACCTTGATGCCTTGAGCATGGACACTTGCTCAGGCATTCCGTACTTAGTATCTCCTTGGATTGTCAAAGGCTCGCCATGAGGAGCTCTGACAACCACTTACTTCTTAGCACAAACAATCTGGGCTTGGTTGCGAGACAACCAATCCATGCCTATTACTATGTCGAAACCGGCTAATTTTAAAGGAAGTAAAGACAATGGAAAAGAGTGGTTCCTAATGGATATAACACATCCATCTAACACGGTTGATGCTGTTTCTAAGGTACCATCAGCTAATTCCACCTCATATTTCACACTTAAGGTTTTAACAGGTAAATTCAGCAATTTACAAAACTTATTATCTACGAATAACTTATCAGCTCCTGAATCGAATAACACTCTTGCATAAACATCATTTATGAGGAAGGTACCTGTGATCACATTGTCGTCCTGAATAGCTTCCTTTGCATCCATCCGGAAGACCCTTGCATTGGTCTTTTTCCCATCCTCAGTCTTCTTTGCAAGTTTTGGGCAGTTGGACTTGATATGCCATTTTTCATTGCAGCTATAGCACGTAGCATCTTTCAACTTTTTGCAATCCAAGGTCTTGTGCTCAGAAGACTTGCAAATCCCACATGCCCTTGGCTGTGACTGGGATTTCGACTCATATCTGCACTTCCCGAAGTGCTGTTTCTTGCAGATCTTGCATTTGGGTTTATCACCCGACTAATGACCATCTTTCTTAGATCCAGAACTCTTTTTGTGGTCATTGTTTCCCCTATGTCTCTTATCCGATCGCCGTGAGTTATCATCCTCACGCTTTCTTTTCTCAGCATCGGTGTTTCTCAGCGATCTCTGTCTGACCGCGTCCAGAGTAAAAGATAATGCTATATCAGCTGCAGACCGGAAAGTAGCTGGTCTAGAGGCTTTCACACTGGCCTTAACTTCTGCGGCTAAACCCCCGATGAATCAAGCTATACGCTTAGGTTCTGGTGTAACCAGGAATGGAACCAACCTTGACATTGTATTGAAACTGGTAAGGTAGGCCTGACAGTCCAGGTTCTTCATAACCAAAGATAAGAAATCAGATTCAATCTTTTCAACCTCATGCTGAGGGCAGTAGTTTTCCTTAATCAACATCACAAACTGATCCCATGACAGATTGTACAATGGGATTTTTCCGGTAGCTTGGATTAATGACCTCCACCAAGCTAATGCCTCACCCTTGAATGACTGAGATGCGAACTTTACCACATCCTTATCAGCGCACCCACTGATATCAACCACGGTGTCCATTTCGTCTAACCAAGTCATGCAGTCGACAGCTCCTCTTTCCCCAGTAAAGTCGCTCGGTTTGCATGAGACAAAATACTTATATGTGCAGGACTTACCACGCGGTTCCTGCTTAAGCTCGATCTTCTTTGATGGGAAACTTTGCTGATTTGAAGAGTGACAGTCATCATCGTCTTTCTTTGGCTCTTCCTTCTTGGAGGGTGGCTTGCTGTGAGCCTCAGAATGAGTCTTAGGCTTGGAATGCGGTGCGGATAGGGTCCTACTTCGAGTCCCGCTATATTCATTATACTGTCGCTCTATTGCTTTTGTAACAGCATTGTCTATTAATGCTTGCAGTTCTACACCCGCTATGTTAATTCAGGTATTATCATGATCCTCCCTTGGGTGACTGTTGATCTCATCCGAGTCAGCCATGTAGTTTGAACTGTTACATAAGATATGGACAATAATTTATTTGGGAGTTTATTATGGAATTGTCTTTTATGGCAATTCATTAACCATGGTAAACACAGACCATATTTGGTTAATTTGTTAGTCATATTTATTTAGGATTTTTTTATTATAATTTATCCTAATTATAAAACAATAACAGTATTATTAGTAGCACAAAAGGCCTAGTCACAGGGACATTTTTAAATTATAAGCCATGATTTCAGAGAATCAAGGCATGAAGGTTTGAACATAGTTCTTTACCTTTTTCTGACAGGGAGTCGTAGACTACTACTGTCTTTTGTCTTATATGACAATGAGTATGGCCCGTAGGCACTACATTACCAATGGATGGTCAACATATGATCATCTTAATTGATGATTTAAACCCATGATTTATAGATCATCAGGTTAGGATAGGAATCTTTTGAAGAATCCTATTATAAGAATGACGTGTGCGATTTTAACGAAGCACGTCTGCCTGGAGCTTTAACATGTTTTCAGATGTTAACAGGGATTTGAATCTTTTTAAACAGGTATTACCATTTTGGCCAAGTCTTATAATGACATGCAGGCTAGGTTACACTTTTAAGATTCTTATTCAATATTTAATAGGCAGGTTATTTTAAAAGGAATGATTTTTAATTTATTTATTTCAAGTATAATATATTTATGCATACAATGATAAAAATGAAATTTCTAAAGTTTAACATTCCATTAAACATAAAAAGGAGTACACATTGCCCTAAACGGGACTTTTAACAGGACAACTTGCCCACGCAGGGGCTAAACTGAAATACAAGTCCACGCAGGGACCAATTACTAAAATAGATGTCCACGCAGGGACTAAAAAGCAAGTCCACGCAGGGACTAAGTACATAGATAAATGTCCACGCAGGGACTAGATTGAAATAAGGAAATACAACAATTCATGTAGGGATTCAATGATCCCTCTTCTTCTTTCCTTTTAACAAACTTGCTAGGCCTTTGAGAAATCCTCTGTTGTTCCTACATTCTTCTTGAAATTCTCGTTCCACCCTGTTTAGCATGTGGAGAATTTCTTCCTGCTCCGGTGGGGAAAACCATGGTGGCTGTGGCTGCTGCTGAATCGGAGGTCGAGCAGGTATTTGATACCCATGAGCTGGGTATCCCACTCCCCCAGGGAGTTCCATATGGTCCTTCAGGATGAAGGGCGTTGTAGTTGGCTGCTACAAGGTATGGGTCGGCTTCAGCATAGTTATAGTTAGTGTGAGCCGGCTGCTCAAATGGATTATACGCCATGGAACCGGCGTATGTGGGTATTGGATTACCAAATCCCAATGGTGGCGGTGGTGGTGCAACTGGTGCAGAATTCACCTCTGAAACTGGGTTTGAAGGCCCGCCCATTTGTGGGTCTTCATGCAGTGGCGGATAGTGACTGCCACTTGAGTGATGGGGGGTGCTAAAGTGAAAACCCCCTCCTCGCGCGGATATTCGTGCGCCTGTTCTCCTATGCCTTGGTGGTTCTGGAGGTGCTTGATGAACCGGTGGCGGTGGTGTGACTGCCACGAAACGTGAATCCTCGGAGGGATCCTGCTGCTGTTGTTGTTGTGGGTTATGAGAGGGTGTAAAATACCACTCATACTGGTTGAACCTCGCTTGGAAACTGTCTGGACCATAGTAGGGTGATCCGTGGAAAGATGATCCATCAGAGATCTCGATGGGATGGTTGGGGGTCCTGGTTGCAGGCTCGACGGGATCCGAGTCCTCGTCCATGTCCATTGCATGGTCTCCCGAGAAATGGTCTTCAGGTCCTAGTGGGTTAAAACCCACTGGTTCTTCAATATAGTTTCCCGGGTTGAACCGGCCCTGAAAGACAGGAGTGGGGTCGCCAAAGGAATGGTGCAAAAGGGATCGCTGCAAAGGAAACAAGGAGTGGCGTGAGTCATCGGGCTCGTTTTCTGATTGCGGCCCAAAGGAGTGACGATAGGGAGGTGTTGAGCTATACGAGATAGATAGTCTAGCGGGCTCTAAATGGGTCCTCCAGTTTCCTTGAGGATCGGCGCTCATCGTAGTAGAAGGAGTCCGCCGGTGTGAAGGCCCGTCTTCGTGATCGTTGGGGGCGTTGATCGGCCCCTTACCTCGTCCTCCTCTTCGGAATCTCGGTGGCATTTCCTGTCAACACAAATGAAAGATACAACAAGAAATATAAAGGACAAAGTTAAGATTAAAAACAATTTGGATTTGTCGTAAGTTCTTTGTCTAGACCCGAAAATTTAGGAATGTGCAATTGTGTCATTGAGATTAAACACAAAAGGCTAGTGTTTAATTCACTCAATGTTGGCTCTAATACCAACCTGTCACACCCCGATATTTCCACGTATTACCGGTGGGCCCGGTGGGGAGTATCGTGACGTAGTTGATATCATCATAGTCAAACAACACAATATTTAAATGCACAGCGGAAGCAAAAGATAGATTCATTTCAACCGAATATAATTGTAATATTAAGTATCACAAAATAGTTGAAAATAATCCACAGGGGGATCAAATAAAAAGGGAACATTGTTCAACAGTTTTATGTCATCCAAGCTTGAGTGACTTATTGTGGATGCTAGGAGAAAGCCAGCCTATTTCGAGTAGTACCTGCACTTAACCTTTTTGGGAAAATACGTCAGTTTACACTGGTAAATACAATTAACTGACTCATTTTGAAAAGGTTTAATAAAATTGATTTGAATGCACGTGGCACAAACTTTTATAGCTTGGGATAATTATTTATACATAAACTTGTAAAAGAATTACATGTTTCTTATGCGTTCAGTAGCCCGGGTTTACACCGGGTTAGAGCTTAATAGACACACCACATGATATAGTCCCGCGGCGGGTTATTACCGAAACCGGCGGTTATACCTTATTATTTATATATGTACTAACGGGTGTACGCCTACACCCGTGTACTCAGGTCGTGGCCATTTCGTAAAATGATGCCAAGGATATCCGGGACATGGTCATTAACCCCCCAAAGGCTTTAAGCAAACAAAACAATTCAAACGGGTCATTTCAATAAATTAACCATCATACGATTAAAGATTCAATGCCTGACCAAGCGGTATTTTATATACCGTACCCCAAGCCCGTATAAGGGAAAATAAGTTAAAAGTATTTACCTTTGCAAGTAATAATCACAACAAGCAAGTGCACGTAGCTTTTACCGGATCTCCTATTCTGGAACGAAGGTTTATAATAACCTATTAGAATCCTAACGGGTCTTTAATTAAGCCTAAACTTAGACCGGTTAGTTTTAAAGGGAGATACGGTTCGAACGCATGATTAAGCGAAGACCGGAATAGGATGTGATTTAGACCCGACAAGTTTGAAGACTTTTATAATATAGGTAAACTAAACACATTCTGGATTTTGAGGTAAAAATGATAAGGTTCGACCCGTTTCGGCTAATTTATGCAAACTAGTTACATAAACCGAACCGAACACGTAAGAAGCGTAACGGGTAACCATAAGAGTCGTACACAGGTTTCCTAAGTTAATATGCCTTAAATATGTTGTGATATCAGTAGGATACCTTCCATTATGCCCAAAACGAGTTTAATCTCAATTTAAGCCCCGTAGGGGTATTTTGGTCATTTTAAAGATTATAAAAGAGATTAATTATAATTCTGAGACTCGGGTCTGAGATAATCAGTAGAACAACTTATTTTAACAGGTTATATCAGTTGGCGATAAGTCTTATATGACAAAATGGTTTTAAACCCATACTAGGTGTTTAATACGCGTAAAAAGCCGTTTTAAGAGATTTCCGGGTCATAACTGGAAATCTGGTTTTCTGATCAGTTTATAAAGTCCAACATACTTCATTTATCATATAAAATCAGTAGCCAAAGGTTTGGTGTCTAAATGTTATGTAAAACTCATTTTATAAGCAAAAGGGTATAATCGGTACTTACCGAATCAAGGCAATAACCTTAGGTTATGACCAGGTTAAAAATAATTAAAAATCTTCAAAAATCTCAAAATATTATATTACATCAGTGGTTAAAAGGTTTGGTGTCAAAAAATGGGTTTAGATAGGCTTTATGCTAATTACGCCGTTTAATTAATAAAAAGCTTTCTAATTACGCTATTGAGCATAACTCCTAATCTAGACCTCCAACTGAAGTGAAATATTAGGGACATGTTTATAAATCAGTAACAAAGATTATTGTCCTCTCACATTTCCAAAATTCTCGTTTTAAGGTCAAATGGGCATATTGGTCAACATTAGGCATTTAACGGAAACGTGTAAATGAATCGGACAATCAACGAGCCAATCACAGAGGGTTATACCAACATGTAACCTGGTCCTAAGGAAGCTCTAAGGCACTTCTAAACCCATCGAAATCCGGTCAAAACTGAAGTCAAAGCAAAAGTCATAGTTTTGCGACTTTCGGTTCTGAACCGAGCCTAAACAGAAAATTTTCGGATCGAATAAACTTAGACCAGTTCTTATACTAATTACCAAGTTATATGAGTGATAAAATAGGTTACACGTCTTCTACATTGCTAATTATGTGTTAATTCGAAAATTAAGTTTCTGTTGACTTTTTATAATAAACTTTGACCCGACAAATGATCTAGTTAGAGCGGGAATCAGAGGGTGCCCTTTTAAGAGTTTATTACCCACATAATTACCAACTTATAACTACTATAAGTTTAACTAATTACTGGACCAATAGTGATTAATCGTTAAGTCAAACCTTAATTACGACGGTTTGACTTTAAGCTAATTAACTTATCAAAACACGATTAAGGAAGGTTAAGGAAGCTTACCAAGGTCTAATGCACGACTAATGATGCTTGGAGAATGGCCTTGAGCTCCAGAAACCTTCAGGAGTGGAGTATGAGTGGATGATCAAAAGTTTCAACATGAGGGTCCTTATATAGTGATTGTGATTGCCCAAGATTGTGCCAAACAAGTCTATGATGGATCCCTGATCATTCACAAGTGTCCCTAGAGCCTAAAAACCCTTTTGTGCAGCACATGGTATTGTAAACAAGTGATTTAAGTCGGTTAAACGGGCTGGACAGACACCTGTCCAAAGTTTCTGTATTTGGGCGTGCCAGGCGGCCCGCGTAAGGCTCTGCCTGGGCTTACGCGGCCCGTGTGAGGCCTGGGATCAGGTCAAACAAGTTTCAATTATTTGCAGTTTTGGTCCCCGGTCCTTCAAAAAGTTGTTTAACCTTTATTTCTTTCATTATAAGCCCTCTAAATTGATTTCTAAGGGCTTCAAGACTTATACCAACTTTGTTAAGTCCTTGGTTAGCTTTTGATTACCTGAAAAGTCATAAATTTCATCGTTGACGCTTTTAACCCCTCGTATACGAATTTTACCATAACTTTCTCATACGATAACGAAACTTGGTGAAATTTTTATCATGCATTCTAGTGAGCATGATTAATTGTTAAAAAGCTTCTGGTTTGCGAAAAGGTCACTCAGAGGTATAATTTAAACATGTTGACACATTTAACCCCTGTAGTTTGTAATCTCTCACTTTCTTCCACAATTAGCTTCGCATGATCCATGATTCATTCGTTTAAGGGTATAAACATCGTGTAGGGTTATTGTAAAGTATATTTATCCATTGTTGACATTTTGAACCCTTATATTCACATACTTTCCTTGTTTGTCAACTTTAGCCCTTTTTAGAGTATTATTTCACACGTTCAAAGTTTATGACACGTGTCAATACATTATAGGACGTGAATTTTCGAGGTGTTACAAGAGAGGAAGAAATATTTGAAGAAACCATTCAAATAGGGGGATCTTTAGCTGTTATCTCAAACTCACAAAGAACAATACCCACCAATGATCCACAACCATCAAGCAACCAAAGTTTTGAAGTTTCTGATACTTCATCAGATTTTTCAGCTTTTGCTGAGGCAATAGCACTGCTCACCAAAATATTCGAGCAGAGGTTGAGGGGAGGTAGCCAGAGATACCAGAGGAGTGACAGAGGAAGGACGGATAGAAGATCTAAAGAAGAGGTTAGATCTAAGGATAAAGGGAAGGCTGAAGTTGTGTGTTACAAGTGCAAGCAGAGATGTCATTATGCATCAGAATGCAAGACCAAAAAGCTGAAGGATGTTGCCTATTATTAGAAAAAGCTTGAAGAAGCAAAGAAGCAGCAACAAGTAAGCTTAATTGCTGGAACAGATACATGGTTATCTTATGATTCTTCTGATAACGAAGAAGAAGAATTAGCAAATTTTTGCCTCATGGCACTCTCTGAAGGACTACCAGAAACTTCAAAACAAAAGGTAAATTTAGACAATCTTGATCTTGAACACAAGCTAAACAAGCTCATGTCAGATTTTCTAAATCTGCAAGAAAAACATCAATCAGATATTAGAAAATCTGATGAGTTGCAAAGGACTTTAAATAAAATCATTCTTGAAAACCAACTTCTTATAGAGGATAGTTTAGATCAAAGAGCTAAAATTGAGTTTTATGAAAATGAAAGAAAAGATCTTTACAAGAAAATCAATGTAAGAGGTTTTCAACAGGCCAAAGAGTTCATAAATTTTATTGAGTCCACACCTAAGAACAAAGGAGAGGGTTTAGGTTATACAAGATCAAATGGAAATAAACCCACTGTCTTTGTAAAAGCAACTCATCAGAATTCTGATAAATTTTCATCAGAATCTGAATCTGAATCTTGCAAAACAACCTGTTCTGAATACTCTTTTGAAAAACCAAACTTCAAAACAAACAAAAGTGAATGTAGTCAAGAATCTGTAAAGACTCCAGAAGCAGTTCACTCATCTTTTCAAAATTATCCACTCATTCTATCATAAGAGGAAATATCAGAAAATTCTGATAACTCTTGTATGTGTGTTGACATACTGAAGCTTGTTCAACACCATCTTCAAAAGAAAAATGTAAAATCTGTTAATGGCTCAGCAGATAACAGAGTTTCTGATGCAAAACCAAGAAGAAGAAATAAAATTATTAGAATTCCATCAGAAACAGTACCCAAGTATGCCTGGGTACCAAAAACCCTCTAATCATTTCATTTCAGGACCATCATGTGCAGCAGATCTGGTATTGCGACTCAGGAATCTCCAAGCACATGACTGGGGACAGGAGCTTACTCAGCAACTTTGTTTCAAAGCTGGGTAGAATAGTGAATTTTGGAAATGGAGTGAAAGGAAGGATCATGGGATATGGATGCATAAGGTATGGATGTATGACCATAGAAAGAGTAGCCTTTGTTGAAGGCTTAACTAATAATCTGCTATGTTATGGTCAGTTCAATGTTAAAAAAAATTACTCAGATAATTTTATCACCAGAAAATGCTTGATAAATTGCTTTAATGATAATCAAAATCATATATCTGATAAATCACCAGAAAATCTGGCAACTTATAAGAAATTCTGATGATGTCATCAGAAAATCTGATACAACATCAGAACACCTGATAAATTGTCAGAATTCTGGTGATTCATCAGAAAATATGCTGGATAATCAGAATTATCGTGATTCATTAAGACAAATTGCTGCATGTCATCATCCTTATTCATATCTCTTGACTGTATATCTATAAATTGTACATTGTCATTTAAAAAAAATTTTAAAAAAGAGATTTTTAATTGTTGTTAGTGCTGATAACGTCATCCAGCAGAAAATTTCCGGGAACTCGTTAATGTGGAACTTTCTCTCTCCTTCATTTATTACACCCCATCATGTATTAGTAGGCTATCAGATTACATCACCAGAAATTAGCCGCCTAAATCATTAAATGCAAGTGAAGTGGTGAAGGAACATATCTCTGTTTTTTTTTTCTGTCCTCTGGTAATCATTAAAAAACAGAGATTGCGGTGAAGAAAATCCACAAATTGGTAGCTTCCATTTATGGAAAATATTAAATTTACTATAAATAATCACCACTTTGAGTTAAAATTTGTCTTCTTCACTCCTCTTCTTCACTTCACATTCACACACACTCATAAAATGAACACCATCAAGGATGAATGCTTCCCACTTGTTCTTTATCCATATCATAACCTTAGATTGAGGACCAATCTGGAAGGTCCTCGATGGGAAGGGTGTCAAGTTGTGCTGAAGATGCTCATGAGTAGTAACTTGAGCTATGCCATCACTGCTCATATAACTGTTCATCCAGAGATTCATCAAAACTTCTGGAAAAATGCAACATTATCTAAGTATCAGAACAGGGAACAGATGGCCATCAAGAGTGAGGTGCTGAATCAAAAAATTCTGTTAAATGAAGCCACCATCAGGACAGCTATTCAACTCGATGATGATAATAACGTCCTGATGTTCACAAGGGCTCAAAAGGATGATGTCTTGAGGCAAATGGGTTACCGTACGCAAACCCAACAACGAGCAATCAACAAACATGGCTTTATCAAGCCATGGCAATATCTGGTCACACAGATGGGAGCATGCTTTTCTAAGAAGGCCATCAATCATCATGAAGTATCTCTTAGATTGGTGGAACCTATACTGGCACTTGTACTCAAAGTACCTTACAACTTCTCTCATTATCTAATGAGTGATTTTGCGAGTAATATGTGGGTTGGCAAGCCATTCTTGATGTATCCTTGTTTTCTGACAAAGATAATCACGAGCCAGCTAGACTTTGCAGGCATCCCTGCATGTTATCCAAGAGCTGATATGAGACTTCAAGAAAACATGGGTCTCATCATGCTTGTACCCACCAACCACAACTTTGGGTTGATAACTGATCTGTTATAGCTCCTAGAAATGGAACATGATGAAGGCATAGATATTGATTAGGTTTTGTTTGCTTTGTTTGTACAAATTTTTCTCTGTTAATATGTTAATATTTTATGCTTGCTAGTTTTCTGATTTATGGTTTATATTTTTGGGAATTGGGTAAATATGAAATGATCATCAGAAATCAAAATCCTGACTCAAAACTCAAAGTTTCTGATGACAGGAGACAAAATCGGGTAATTCAAAAATGGATCTTAAATTTTTTTCTGATAAAATGTTTTAGAAAATATCAGAGAAGGCAAAGAGACATGGATGCTACCAGAAAAACAAATGTGAGTCTTCTGATCTTATCTTATTCCCTCTCATCTAAAAAAATAAAAAAATAAATTTGTCAAAAAGAAAAACTTCAAAATCTGTTGAAGAGGATCACAAGTTTAGGGGGAACATTCAACCAAGAAATTCTGTCGAAAATTATTGACTTCTGTTGACCACATCTAAAAAGGTCAACAGAGGACAGATCAGAAGGCAATATATATTTTCAACAAAAATTATGTTGACTTTCTAATAACTTCATCAGAATGGGACTTTGACTTACAAAGAAAAGAGGATTCATATGAAGAAAGGTGATTGGACCTATTATCTAATAGGGTCCACAAAGATGAAAAGATGTCATAGAACTGATAGCTTTCTCCAATCAAAAATCAGTGCAACACTTTCGAGAAGGAATGATTGAAGAAACTACAAATTGAAGACTCAAGTTGAAAGGGCATAACCACGATTCCATGATAAACAATTTCATTAATGTTTTAACAACCACAATCCAACGGTTACATTTTGAACCAAAAACTCAGCACCCACGATCTAACGGTTATAAAGACAATTAATGTTCTCTTTATCACTATTTCATACCACGTTCTATACCTTTTCAACTTCTTCAACTCCATACACCCACAATACTCTGCTGAAACACTCCTATATAACACACACGTAGGAGAAACTCAAAAATCACTCATATTCCTCACAAAAACAACAAATCTTAAAATCCCCTGTTTTTCACTCACAATTCAAAAATCCCTAAATTTCAAACCCAAACTCACAGAGATCAACAATGGCAGAAGTTAACCTCAACATTCCAATTGCTCAACATGAAGTACCTTTTGTCGAGGAAGCAGAATTTCTACCAATGAAGGAAAACAATCTGCTGATGAATACAGAGCATTCAGAATATGATGAAAGATGTCAACTTCTGGTAGAATATCTCACAAAATGTCCAATCTCAGGAGCACTAACAAAAGGAAGAGAAGTACCAGAAAGGCTACTACAGCAATTTGTTTACACCTTTAATGAAGTTGAAGAAAATCAGGTGCCTGCTCATGTATGGGGAAGAGTTTATGTAACATTAACCCCTGCAAGAGTAAGAGAATGGCTTGAACTACCTATTCTTGATAGTTACACTGAAGCCCGAAGCAGAGAAGATTTAATAAGCTTCGTCATTGGGCTTGGCTACAAGAAAAAGGGATATCAACAAAATTGGAGCAATTAGAAGAAGTGAATTGCCAGCCATCTGGCAAGTGATGATGGAAGTGCTAAACAAATGTCTCACCTCAAAGATAGGAGGAACTGATCAAATCAGTCAAGCTATTCTAACAATCATGTTTGGACTCATAAATGGGTTCAAAATCGATTATGGGTCAGAAATTTTTAACCTTCTAAAAAGATCAATCATCACCAGAAATGGACAAATAACCTCTCATCTTCCATACCCAAGGTTAATCTCAATTTTCATTTCTGAAGCATTTATTGAAAGAAATATGGAAATTCCAATCTTGGAAGATGTCTGGAGATCAAAAACCATGAAGGCCTGGAGTTCCAATCATGGATGGGAATCAGATAAAGATGTCCCTGTGTTGCCAGAAAGCATGTTATGCTTCATTGCACCAGACTCACAATACAGAATACAACATGAAAAACTTCTGACAAAATCAGATTCTCCAACAGAAGAGCCCAACAGAGAAGTTGTGAACTGTTCTTCATCAACAGAAAAAGGAGATGATGAGAAGTCCTCGACATCAGAAAAGGAGGGTGCAGAAGGAAAAAGAATTATGGAGATAGCTGATTCACCAGAAAACAAGACAGAACATACTGAAAGACAACAGATTCATGAAGCAGGAATTCATCAAGAACATTATGCAGAATCACATATTGCTGAAGAAATGCATGCTGCTGCAATTGAAGCCACTGAAGTCATACACTATGATGAATCTCACATTGCTGGTACATCTCTTTTAAACACTGTTCTAGTTGAATCTCACAGAGAAGAAACAAAATTAGAAAGTTCAGTTAATGTTTCTTACAAAATAGAATATAGAACAACAAATGTTGATGAGGACGTTACTAGTGCCATTAATCTCAACTCTGAATCAGAAAATGAAGAAGAGGATGAGATCCCAACAGATAGAGATCAGGAAACTGATCAAGGAAATCTGGCTAAAGGTAATATGTTTACCTCAAAAACTTATGGAGGATCATATGTTGATATGATTCAAGGACATAAGGAAATCTAGGATGAAAATGAGTTTTTCATCACCGGTGGAGATGATTCTGGTAAGCTTAAAGCTGCACCAAAATCTGGTAAAGCCAAAAGTGACCCGATCATTTCCAAAATAGCAGTAAATGTGTTTGCAGCTGGAATGTTAGAAGGAACATCTGTTGTTCCAATTATCCCTGAAAAACCTATGAACCAAGAAAACTTAGAAACAGTGTTGGAAAATGTTTACAAAGTCTGCAAAGGAAATCTAGAGGAAGAAAAACTTGATATGTTGCTGTCAGAAATACAAGGTCAAAGAGCTGATATGAAGACTCTGTCAGAATCAGTGGAGGCAATAAAGAAACAAACTGATGAAAACACTGAAGCACTAAAGTATCTTCAAAAGATGAAAGAAAAGGCACCAGAATCCAACATCTCTGCATCAGAAATCCAAACGATTCTCACAGAAATAGAAAAGATCAAAGCCAAGTTGCAAATGTGATTGAATCAAGGCAGTCAAGTGGTACAAACAGAGTTTTGGAAGAAGTTACCATACTAAGGGCAAGTAGTAATAGTATCACAGATGCCCTTGAGAAGCTGTCAAAAGAATGGGCTGTAATTCAGACAAAAGCTCAAACAGAATTCACAAATGTTCAGAAAAACATAAACAGCAACTCAAAACAGGTAAAAGATGTGCAACAACTAATAGAGAAGATGCAATTCAACATTGCAAAACTGGCCAAAGTGGATCCACAAGAACTCATGAAAGAAATTCCTGCTGAAAGCTCAAATCAAGAAGCTCCAAAGTCAACTCCTCAACAATCATCAACCACACCAATCACCAAAGCTGGAACCACAATGATGGGTCCACCTTCGAATATCCCAAGAGATGAAATGCTGAAAAGGTTAGCAACTGCAAAACCTCAAGTTATTACAAATTTGAAATTGCTAGCATCTGTCCCAAATCCAACAATATCTGATGACTCAGAAATAACTAAGTATATGAATATACAAACAATGAATGAATGGGAACAAGAAGGTGATTCAGCAACAAAAGCAAAGATTGTTAAGTGAAAAATCTCTGAAACCAAGTCTGTCATGGTTAAAGAGATTGGCAGGGATGTAATGATATTCCCTGAGTCCAATCTGGTGAGTTATTATTTAACAAAAGAAGATGAAATACCAAGATCACTATCCCCTACTAGACTGGGTCTAAGAGAAGAAAGGATGAACAGAGGGCCAGGTAGCATTCACAAACAGAATGGGAATCCAGTAAAGAGAATTTTAAAGGTGAATGAAGTAAAAGTTGCAACTGATGATGTTGGAGGAACTCATGTGCAAAACAGATACACACTTCAGAGGAAGAATGGGGAAGAACAAAAGGTGACTGATGAAGAAATAGCTGACCAGTTGCATCCTTTAGACATTTTGTTTATGAAGGATCACTATGAAAAGGAAAAGAAAAATAATCAAGAAGTCAGAAGAGCATTAAATGGCATATCAAAAGCTGGAATATTGCTATTTGAAAGAATGGCTTTTTCAGACTTTGATCTATGCATCAACTATGAACATGTGCACAACAAAAAGGTGTATGTCAGATCACCAAAGACAAAGGTTCCCTCAGATATATTGGAAGATGCAAGATCTAGTGACATCATTATGCTGACAAGCAAAAATGGAGAACAGGACTATGGTGTAATCTTCAGAGATCATGATAACAACAAAGCCCTGTTTAGAAGTGTTGACATCTGCAAGTACTCAAATCAAACTATGAGGTATATCTTGAAAACCATGAACAAAAGACAAGAACATCTTCAGAAGATAGAAAAGAACTTGGAGGGAAACAAAAAAGAAATTGAGCAGATGATTGAAGAATGGATCCAAGCAAGAGAATGGTACAAAGACATGTATGCCAACTGCAACAAATATATCTCCTACAGAAAGAAGTTAAAGAAAGGAGATGTCCATAAGAGAGTGAAGCTGAATTGAAGAAACTGTTTATTTGATTTCTCATCTTTTATGTAATTTGTTTTTCAAAAACATCAGTAACTGGTTTAATTTTGCAAGTATTATATTTCCACTGTTTGGAAATTTTCTGTTTATAAGGTAGTTCATTTTCTTACAATACCTAGGGGGAAACTGTTAGGAAACTTTATTTGTAAGTATTGAAGAAAATCACAATCAACTGGATCTATGAAGAGATCACATTCCTGAAGATCACGAACAAGAAAAAGAAGATCAGATGGGATAACTGGAATGCACAGCATCTACTTCAAAGAATCACAAGTTGATCAAGAGCTGAATTGGATTATCAGAAAAGGTCATTTCTGATGGATCTGGTGATATTTCTGATGAAATATCATCAGTTTCTGACGATTCTGATCATCAGGATTTTTCTGATGATTCGTTTATCAGAATTTCTGATGAAGTGGTTTATCAGAATTCTGAAGAAATACCCCACTTGTCTGAAATTGGCTCTGTCCTGCCACACTTACCGAAGCAAGTTGATATTATTTGATATCATGATGAAAAAGGCAACTTGAACGTTGGATTCAATGAATATGTTAATTGGGCACGTTTTGCAGGACTTATTGCATGAATAAACTATTGTTTATTCATGCACCCAGCCCTCTATAAATAAAAGGCTCAACCAGGAGAAGCAAAGTGAGTTTGAAGCTTAGCATTCACACATACATCAAAACTCCATTGCCCTCTCACCCACAGAATTCAAGATTCATTTGTATTAGATAATAATCTTACAATCACCTTGTAAACCATTTTGTTTCAAAGTGATATAAACTTGATAATTCTGTAGGTCTTGTTTCTTGAAAGTCTGATTTCCATTTCCGCACATCTTTTTCACATCTACTGAAATCACTTGCCATATTACGTGAAAAGAAGTTGTTCAGGCCATACTGGGTCCAACAAACATCTTGTTTGATAGTAAGTTTATGGATCAGAGTTTTTCTGATAGTTAAACATTTAGTTTAACAGAGTGGAATACGTTTTAGTGTAAAACCATATCAAACCTAATGATGGTCACGAGATCATAACCTTAATGAAATTCACAAAGTATAGTCTTATTTAGACAGCACCTTGGCATTCGCTAGTTGGTTCCCGAATCGATCGGAAAGAATATTGTATCGGTGATTATTGGTTATAACACCAACGTATAGAAAGAAGAATAGAAGAAATGAGCAAAGAAAAATGAATCCTAAGCTTTCTATTTATAGGTAAGGGATAAGTCTTACCTCATATAAAACTTCCCTAGGTGTTATCTACCCATATACACCTTCCTCAGTTGAACCTTCCCTAGATAAAACCTTCCTCAGATAATACCTTCCTTATATATTACTTTCCTTAGATAATATCTTCCTTAGATAATACCTACCCCATATATACATATTTAGATAGTATCTACCTCATGTATATCTTGTTGTTAAATTATAGTTGTTTAACTTTACTTAACTGTTTAACTGATTAACTTACTTAGCTGATTAATTAATCTTACTTAGCTGATTAATTAATCTTACTTAGTTGTTAAGTTTTACTTATCTATTAAGGTTTCTTAACCGCTAAGTTTTACTTAACCATTAAGTTTACTTAAACACTAAGTTTACTTAATCGCTAAGTATTCTAGTTTAACAGCTCCTTGGTTATGAGTTCTAATTTCTAGATACAATGGAACTCGTATTAGCATATTAACCCAATTCAACTTCAACGATAATCACGAGATCAAAACCCACAACAAATGACAAAGTAGAGCTGTATACAGGCAGCACTTAAACATCCATTGGATCGGTTTCAATCAATCGGATATAGTATCATACCAGTGATTAGAGTTATTACCCTAAGAACGAAGCAGAGTTTCGAGACTTTGAATGTAAATTTGAAAGAAACAGAGAAACGATCAACAAAAAAGACGAATTTTTCCATCAAAATGTGAAATCTGAGCAAGTGCCAGACCCTTGAATTTATGGCCAGTTTGGATCTCCCCCGCGTGTCGCGCACGGCTCCGCCATTCTTGCACGTGTCGCAGGGATAGTCGACCTGGCTTCGACTGTCACGTGTCCCACGTAGGTCTGACACGTGTCGCAGTGTCGTGACGCGTGTCCTTGGCCGCCCTTCTTGTCCAATCGCGCGTTTTCCCTCGATTTTCGTGCCGATACTTATCGCGTATGTTCGGGTCTTGATCCTAAATAGTTTGGTTTATAATTGTGAGTCTAATAAAGGTACTTTTGTGCAGGTTGGTTCATCAACCATCAGGTTTTCAAGTTTCATCGTGCACACTTCTAGTTTTGTTTATGGATCTTTTCGAGGGTTGTTACATCCTCCCCACCTTGTTTTAAATCTCATCCTCGATATTTAGGCTATGATTAGAGTTATGGCATATGTTAGTTAATACTAATAGTATTTAACTAAATGAAACTGTAATTGAGTCAAGACATGTTCAAATTTTTTAAATACGAGAACAGTTTACAACAAATAGAACCTAACGATTCGACTGAATAAATTCCAGAAATCGGTATCAAACAAACGAGGTTTAACATTATGATTACCAAGGTGACTAATTTTGCATGGGTCAAATTAAAAGAGAGATTTATGATCAATAGATGTCTAAATCGAGTGTGAATTACTTTCAGAAACAATAGAATTCATTGTCAAAGGAAAATTTACCTTGGTTGTCAATTACGGAAGATTTAAAATCCACAAGCTCAACTGAATAGGAGTACGAAGATGATGTGTCAACTATCGAATAATAATATGAGCAAAAATCAGTACGTTGACATTATTAAATTACAAGGATACACCGAAATACAACAGAGTTTAGTGTATCATAGTCTTAACACTCAGTTATATTAAGACTACTTTTAAGGATAAATCAAGCGAAAGACATATGTAGTTTTACATGATTCGTATGAGTATGATTAGCCCAAGCTACAATTTTATACAGATGTCGCAAGGTGTCGTAATGACCAAAATAGTTCAATAATTACGGTGACTGAACAAGTTCACTGTTTTCGTAATCGAATGAAAGGTTTAATGAAGTAAATTTGGATATTCATTTCAAATAAATATTATAGGATTTTCAAATGAAAGACCAAATGAATATCATAAAATTTTCGATCAATGATGAAAAAATATTTAGAGGTACACTGGAATATAACACGAATTTGTGTACTCTTATCTTAACACATAATTATATTAAGAATGTATAAGATAATGAACCAACTGAAATTAAATAAATAAATCCGTACATCAAGAGTGAAAATGATATTAGCTCAAGCTTCAAGTTAATGAAAACGCCACCACAAGGTGTCGTAACCAAAGAAATGATTCAATGAAAGTGAAGACCAAACAGGTCTATTATGATTCTGAATAGATGATGTACTTGACAAGATGAATTTATTTAATAACTTTGATTTATACTAGGGTCAAATAGATGTCACTTATCAGCGATCGCATCCGGAATCATTGCTGCTTCCTGTGTAGTAAGTACGAATACTCGCTCGTTCTTCTTAGTTCCATCTGTTGTTGTCGGGTGCCTTCGTCAGTTTTGGGCAATAAGGGCGGATATGGCCTGTTTCTCCACAGTTAAAACGGACGAGGTTTTTCCTCTTGCATTGTTCCTCCTCGCGATCGGATGATAGTCCAAGTAGATCCTCTGGGAAAACGTCAGAGTATTTCGATATTGCCAGAATTTCTTTCAGTTTCTTGCCTCTGGTATTAATAATCACTAAGACCCTTAATACTATTCTTTACCTCCGTGCATAACTTGCGGCTTTTATCACAGAGTTAAACTTTGTCGGCTTGTCTGTCTTGTCTCCTTGTGATCACTTTTCTGATTGGCTTGCAAATCTCAGTAATCACCTCAGGAATCATTGTTGCCTTTTGTTCCTTTTTATGAAGCAGACAGAATTTCTTTTCTGTCAGTTCTTTTCATGCTTTTCATTTTATGGCATATGTCTTGATCGTGTGTTTCGAAAATCAGGTCTCACTATCTTAATGCCTTATTTTTGAAGCCTACAATGCTTCGTTCTTATTGGCGTAATAGTGTATATATTACTAGTTAGGACAGTTTTAGTCCTTTGCAGCCCATGTATTGCTGCAAGAATTCCTTTATTAATGAAAATCTTAGTAGGATTCACAGGTGACGAAAGTCTTGGTAGGTACATCTAGTCGTAGTTTACTCTCATCTTCTCAAGAGTTCTTAACGAAAGTAGAATTACTCTCATTAACTTAGGTTTTTAGATGTTTTGTGACTAGCACAACTTTTAGTTACAGGTTTCCTACTTGCGTTAATAGTCTAAGGTAACGCATTGGAAAATCTTATACTTTCGATGGCGTTCCAACTTAAAGAGTTCCCATCGTTTATTTTGTCACACGATTTACGAGATAGATGATCAAACAAAATAATGTTCGATATCAGAATTATAGATATATGCGAGAGATTCCTGATAATAAAATCTAGAATTATCATTGACACACATTGATGCGTGTGAAGTGTGTATATAAGTTTAAGTATATTTTAAGCCCTTTTACACTTTTTAGCCAAGTTTTAAATTTATAAAACACGATATTTACTAACACTAAACACACATATGGGCAAGTGCACCCATCGTGAGCGTAGTATAGTTTTGGTAAGATACCGAGGTCGTCCAAGGACACAAGAGCTTTTAGTACCGGTTTATCCTCAACGTCTAATCAAATCAAAAGTTTAGAAAAAGGTTTCAAACTAAGAAAAAAAAAGTTAACTAAAATGCTGAAAAATAAAATAAAAATAAAAACAGATAGACAAGATGAATCACTTGGCTCCGACTCGTGTTTAGTGTAACATTTGATTATTTCCGCACTTTTGCACTTTTTAAGAGATTATCTTAGTTATTGTAGTATGCCCCTCTTTTGAAGGTGACGTTACCCTCAACCCAGTAGTTTGAGTCAGCAAGGATACAATCCTAAAGGGTCGGATTATTGAAAGATAATTAATTAAGTTATTAATGCGTATTATGGTAGGCCCCTCTTTTGAAGGTGACGTTACCCTCGGCTGAGTAGTCTGAGTCAGCAGGGATACAGTCCTAGGTAGCCGGATTAAAGTATTAATAGTAGCTTACATATGAGGGGATCAAAGAGTTTGGAACCCCACCATCCAATACCGGTGGGTATTGAAGGAGGTCCTACTAAATTTGACCCAGGTCCTTGCAGGATCTATACACTGAACAAGGCAAGACTCTTACCAAACCGTTCCCTTAACCCCCGACCAGGTAGCCAACATATCTCCATATAGACCGTGGAGATATGAATGGTGAAAATCTTTTATTTTATATAGACAGTAAAATAATGCCAAGACACCACGGACAAACGATAAGGAAGAATCACCTTCAACATAAGAAACTAGTTATTAAAGTCATTAATACATAACCAAGTAAAAAGTGTGAAAAGATTAAAAATAAAAAAGTATTACACTAGACACTTGTCTTCACCAAGTGATGTAAGAGACTTAGGCAAACATGACCTTTGATTGTCAAGAACTCTTACGATCAATCTTGGATCCCGAGATGACTCACACACTCTATGATGGACAATGCATGGTGGTGGTGGATGATGATGTTGTGATGGTGGTGGGTGAAGTGTGAGAGAGGTGGTGTGCCAAGGGATGGTTTGCAAATGAGCAAAGCACCCCTATTTATAGCCTCACTAGCTCGGGCACGGCCCCGTGTCCAGTGGGCACGACCCCGTGTCCATCCTCTTCTCTGTCTTCATTAATTGCAGTTTGTCTGCATTAGTTAACCACGCCCCCGTGTCCGCTGGGCACGCTCCCGTGTGCAGAAGCATATATGTACTATCAAGATTTGCCTGAATTCTGCGAATCTTATAGTTGACCACTGCCCCGTATCCACTGAGCATGGCCTCGTGGTGGGCGATAGAAGCTTCTATAGCTTTGTCTTTTATGTTGGCACTAGGGCACGCCCCCGTGTTCACTGAGCACGGGGCGTGTTCAGCCTTCTGTTCTCTTGTTTTGCTTGGGAAGATGTTGTCGGGGAGGTCGGGGATGCCATGTTTGTTCCTTTTCTTGTATTTATGTTAGATTTAGCTGCCTTTTTGCTTCTTTTGTTAATTTGAGCTCATTTAATCCTGAAAATACAAAAGGAAGACAAAAGCACACGTTTTCCAACATTAGTACTAAAAAAAGGTTAGTTTTATGCCACAATTGATGTAATTTATAAGTTGCATTTTGCACACATCAAATACCCCACACTTGAATCTTTGCTTGTTCTCAAGCAAACCTCTTTATAATGTGGTTTTACACTCCCAAATGGAATGGGTAGAAGAGAAGGTTTTTGGGCTTGTCATAGAGTGTCGGGATTTCCAAGATTCTTTATTAAGTTTATTTTTATTTATTTACAATCCTATTAGTCATGAGTTATTTAAAACTTTTCTTAAGATAAATTACTTATTAGGGCATAACATGCCTCTTTAAAATTCCATTTATATACAAGTTCACATACCTCACGGGGGATCACTCAACACTCGACCGAAGATGAATTTTAGTGAATCATTCGAGAGCGGCATGGAACTTACTCCTACCATAGGCTTGCCAAGCAATCAATCCTCCTCCTTTTTAACTATAAACCTTTGTAAATATCAAGAGGACTTTTGGGTGAAGGGTTAGGCTTGGGTTAAAGGTAGGTGGTTGGGTTAGTGGTTAGAAGAAAAGGGCGAAAAGCGTAAAAAGCGTCGGTTTTCGTAAGACTTTTTATTTTGATGAAGCTATTATTCAAACAAAGTTATTTTTGATGAACTTGCTTGTTTATTTCTTTTGCTTCATCATCAACATATATATATATATATATATATATATATATATATATAGAGAGAGAGAGAGAAAGTATAATGTACAAAACGCCTTAACGTACATTAACGTACCCGACAACATATATAACTTGCGTGAAATTTTTTTGATCAACTTTAACGTGCGTGATTTGTATCCCATGCGTGATTATAGGGCTCCCATGCGTGATTTTATACCCCCATGCGTGATTATCACACAACCAACTGTTCCATGCGTTATTAAGCCCTGATCTGATGGTTATGCCTGTCGCGTACGTGAAGTACGATAAGGCGTTTTGTTTGTTAACCCCTCTCTCTATATATATATATATATATTTTTTTGAAAAAGTCATAAGAAAAACCGAGCCTGTTACTAAAACAAAGGGTTAAAAATAAAAAAGGGGTTTGGTGGGTGAAAGGGTGTTTGTTTTTGGGTTAAGAAATGAAAAGGTTTAGGCTCAAAGGGGTTAACTAGGGGGATTTTGGGTAGGTGGTAAAAAAAAGAAAAATAATGGTGTAGAAATAAAAAGGGTTAGTCCTAATGCCTCCATCATTTACTTACTCGGGTTTAAGTTGGTAAGGACCGGGAATGTATCGTCGTGGCAAGTTCTAGAGTCGTAAGAACCAAGCGGCTATTCACACAAGAAACGAAAAATTAGCATTTAGATTAAAGATATGTATTTGTATGCTCAATAAAGGCTCAAAACTCACTTTTGTGGGAATGGGTTTTTATGTGATCAAGTATACATAATCAAATTTTACTAAGCTTGTCATGCCTTTTCATAATTTTCTTATGTTGGTTCTTTTTATCACGACGCGATCGGTTGTAAATTTGTAAAAATATAACATTTTTAGAATTTGAAATTCCCAAGTTAAACCTAGACAAGTAAAAAAGAAAAAATGAATTTTTTTTTTTGAAAAAATTTGGGGTGATTAGCGGTTCCAATAGAGTTTTGTGTAAGGCTTGTGATTAGGACTTGCGAGATTCAAGGTTTTAGCATCCCCCCCCCCCCCCACACTTAAATTACACATTGTCCTCAATGTGTCCCAAAATAAGTTTTTAGGTTGATTGAATGTGTAAAAAGGTGTGAAAAAACAAAATTTTATGTTATTGGGCGTCTGGACACGGCCCCGTGGTGTCCGGGCACGGCCCCGTGTTCAGGTGCCAGTAACAGAAATGAATAAAGAGAAACAGAAGCCTGGGCACGGGGTCGTGTTGGGTGAACACGGCCCGTGTCCAGTTTACCTGAACTGGGCATTTTCCGCAGACTGTTCAGCACGGGGCCATGTTGGGTGGGCACGACCCGTGCTGAACTTGCTGTAATGAAGAAAATTTCGTCGGATGGCCCTGTTTTCGTGCATGGGGTGCTGGTTCAAGTTTCCCTTGTTATCCTTCACCATCCCGAGTGTGTTTTATTCCTGAAAATTAAAACTAAACTAGAAAACATAAAAGTTAATCTAAACTAAACTAAGGATAGTTCCGCGGAATGCCTCCGTGGTGCACCACGTTTATAAGGGTCCTTGGCTAGACCCAAGGCCTAGTCATATGTTACCCAAGTGGGATGTTTTGCATCCCATGCTACACCGTCGGAGAGCATCATCCAAACTTGAGTCAATGACCTTCATGTAGTTGACCGGGTCTTCGTCTTCTACTCTTTTTCCGACTCCAAACTTTACTTCCTCGTCCCTAACCCTCAATGTTAATGTTCCATCATTCATATCTACCACTGCTTGGGCCGTAGCTAGGAACGACCTTCCTAGAATGAGTGGTACTTCGGTATCTTCCTCCATATCTAGTATGACAAAGTCGGCCGGAAAGACAAATTCGCCGACTTTGACTAATAGATTTTCAGCGACACCTTGTGGGTATTTGACGGATCTATCGGCGAGTTGTATGCTTATTTTTGTAGGACTTATTTTTCCTAAGCTGAGTCGATTGAACATTGATGAGGGCATGAGGTTGATGCTTGCCCCGAGATCGGCTAGTGTATTACGAATGGGAGATTTCCCAATCGAGCAAGGAATTGTGAAGCTTCCGGGGTCAAGCTTCTTTTGCGGGAGTTTGTTGAGTAGTAAGGTGGAGCATTCTTCACCTAAGTTAGCTAATTGCAATGATTCAATTTTCCTTTTATGAGTGAGGAAGTCCCTCATAAATTTTGAATATTTAGGCATTTGAGTTAGGACTTCGATAAATGGAATATTAACATGCACTTGTTTTAGTAAATTTTCGAACTTTGCGAATTGCTCATCGGTCTTTTGACGAATTAACCGACCGGGGTATGGAACCGGAGGAGTCTTAGTAGGCTCTTGAACTGGTAGAGAAGCCTTCTCTTATTGGGGTGTGGGGGGAGTTGTGGTTTGGCTAGATTGGCTTCTTTCAGTTGGTGGAAGCGGAGCCTCTTCGGGACCCACGGTACGGTTTCTCAATGTTATGAGATGTACTTGTGCCTTTGGGTTGGTTTCGGTATTACTTGGTAACGAGCCTTGTGGTCTCTCGGAGAAATTTTGAGCTATTTGATTTAATTGTTTTTCAATGTTTTGAATGATAGCTTGTTGATTTCTAAAATTCGATTCCAATTGTTGAAATCGATCCGAATTTTTCTTTTCGGTGTCGTAGATGAGGCGAGATACAGTATCTTCAAGCCTTTCTCATCCACCTTGTTGTTGAGAGAAATTTTGTGGTTGTTTAATGTTAGTTCGTTGGTTTTGTTGGTTACTACTATTGTCGGGATCTCTCCAACCAAGGTTAGGGTGGTTACGCCATCCTTGGTTGTAGGTACCCGTTGGAGGACCCGACGGCCTAGGTCTATTATCAATGTAGTTTACCATTTCCATTTGTTCATCTAATTATTTCATACAACTCCAATTTTCATGTGGCCCACGACACCCTTCACAAGCCATTACCGAGACCGTTTTTGCCATTTCTAACTTTTTGATTTTTGAAGAAAGGGCCTCGATTTGAGCTTGCAAAGAAGTGCTTTCATCAACCTTATGGGCGCCCGGGGCAATAGATTTATTACCTCGGGGAGTGTGCCACTGAAAATTGGTTTGAGCAATTTCCTCAATTTGATTATATATTTCATTTGGGCGACGATTACCTAAAAGTTCCCCGGAGCTAGAATCAAGTATTTGTCTTGTGTGTGGCAACAACCCATTGTAGAACGTGGATACTTGTTGCCATACTGCAAGACCGTGATGATGACACTTTCTTAGTAGCTCCTTGAACCTTTCCCAAGTTTCATATAAGGATTCCCCATCCTTTTGTGAATATGTATTAATTTCAGTCATTAATTTAGCCGTTTTAGCAGGAGGGAAATACTTATATAGAAACTTTTGGGGTAGTTCATCCCAGGTGTTTACCGAACCAACTGGGAGGGTGTTAAGCC
This sequence comes from Helianthus tuberosus, assembly GCA_030545235.1. Taxonomy (NCBI): domain Eukaryota; kingdom Viridiplantae; phylum Streptophyta; class Magnoliopsida; order Asterales; family Asteraceae; genus Helianthus; species Helianthus tuberosus. The sequence continues at coordinate 824,526 of JARYGA010032181.1, forward strand.
AAGCCTTAGCCCGGTCTTTTAGTGAGAATGGGAACATACGAAGGCGGATGGCGTCGTTTGATGCTCCATTGATCCGGAAGGTATCACATATTTCTAAGAAATTAGTGATATGTAGATGAGGATCCTCGTCCGCAAGCCCATGGAAGGTTACAGAGTTTTGAAGCATTTGTATCAAATGTGGCCGAAGTTCGAAGTTGTTAGCTTCGACATTCGGTGCATTGATAGCGGTGCCGAGATTACCTACGGTGGGTCGTAGGTAATCCATGAGGGTACGTTGGTCCGCCATTGGAAGTGGGTCCCCTGAAACTTTCTCTTGGTTTTTAGCTTTAAGTCTTTTTCTGAGAAAGCGTTCGGGTTCTTCAAGAGGTTCTTTTATGTCTCTACTAGAACTGGAGCTCATACACTACGTAGAAAGTTCAGATGTGGCGCCTGAGTTCCAAGTCCTGCAATAAAAACAGAAAAGAACGTTGGTCAGAAGGTTCACCACGGCCCCGTGTTCAGGTGAACATGGCCCGTGGTCGGAGATACAGTGATTGCTTTCCGGATCCCTGTTACTGGGGAGTTGGACACGGCCCCGTGTTGCACCGACACGGCCCCGTGCTTAGCTCTCTGTAACTCGGAAAATAAAAACTGCCAGTAACAATGCTGGGCACGGCCCGTGTCCGACTAGGCACGGCCCGTGCTGAGCGTCTGCAGAAACTGAAAAACTACAAAAATCCTAAAAAAACAGAAAATTTAGAACAAACGATTAGGCCGTTGATTCCTAACTTTCTTAAAATCCTTGTGTCCCCGGCAGCGGCACCAAAAACTTGATGCGTGTGAAGTGTGTATATAAGTTTAAGTATATTTTAAGCCCTTTTACACTTTTTAGCCAAGTTTTAAATTTATAAAACACGATATTTACTAACACTAAACACACATATGGGGAAGTGCACCCATCGTGAGCGTAGTATAGTGTTGGAAAGATACCGAGGTCGTCCAAGGACACAAGAGCTTTTAGTACCGGTTTATCCTCAACGTCTAATCAAATCAAAAGTTTAGAAAAAGGTTTTAAACTAAGAAAAAAAAAGTTAACTAAAATGCTGAAAAATAAAATAAAAATAAAAACAGATAGACAAGATGAATCACTTGGCTCCGACTCGTGTTTAGTGTAACTTTTGATTATTTCCGCACTTTTGCACTTTTTAAGAGATTATCTTAGTTATTGTAGGAGGCCCATCTTTTGAAGGTGACGTTACCCTCAACCCAGTAGTTTGAGTCTGCAAGGATACAATCCTAAAGGGTCGGATTATTGAAAGATAATTAATTAAGTAATTGATGCGTATTATGGTAGGCCCTCTTTTGAAGGTGATGTTACTCTCTGCTAAGTAGTCTGAGTCAGCAGGGATACAGTCCTAAGTATCCGGATTAAAGTATTAATAGTAGCTTACATATGAGGGGATAAAAGAGTTTGGACCCCCGCCATCCAATACCGGTGGGTATTGAAGGAGGTCCTACTAAATTTGACCCAGGTCCTTGCAGGATCTATACACTGAACAAGGCAAGACTCTTACCAAACCGTTCCCTTAACCCCCGACCAGGTAGCCAACATATCTCCATATAGACCGTGGAGATATGAATGGTGAAAATCTTTTATTTTATATAGACAGTAAAATAATGCCAAGACACCACGGACAAACGATAAGGAAGAATCACCTTCAACATAAGAAACTAGTTATTAAAGTCATTAATACATAACCAAGTAAAAAGTGCGAAAAGATTAAAAATAAAAAGTATTACACTAGACACTTGTCTTCACCAAGTGATGTAAGAGACTTAGGCAAACATGGCCTTTGATTGTCAAGAACTCTTACGATCAATCTTGGATCCCGAGATGACTCACACACTCTATGATGGACAATGGATGATGGTGGTGGATGATGGTGTTGTGATGGTGGTGGGTGGTGGGTGAAGTGTGAGAGAGGTGGTGTGCCAAGGGATGGTTTGCAAATGAGCAAAGCACCCCTATTTATAGCCTGAACAGTAGCTCGGGCACGGCCCCGTGTCCAGTGGGAACGGCCCCGTGTCCATCCTCTTCTCTGTCTTCATTAATTGCAGTTTGTCTGCATTAGTTAACCACGCCCCCATGTGTAGAAGCATATCTGTACTATCAAGATTTGCCTGGATTCTGCGAATCTTATAGTTGACCACGGCCCCGTGTCCGCTGAGCACAGCCCCGTGATGGGCGATAGAAACTTCTATAGCTTTGTCTTTTATGCTGGCATGGGGCGTGTTCAGCCTTCTGTTCTCTTGTTTTGCTTTGCTTGGGAAGATGCTGTCGGGGAGGTCGGGCATGCCACGTTTGTTCCTTTTCTTGTATTTATGTTAGATTTAGCTGCCTTTTTGCTTCTTTTGTTAATTTGAGCTCATTTAATCCTGAAAATACAAAAGGAAGACAAAAGCACACTTTTTCCAACATTAGTACTAAAAAAGGGTTAGTTTTATGCCACAATTGATGTAATTTATATGTTACATTTTGCACACATCACACATGCTCATGATTTATTCTAAATTGTCAATTGTTATGGCTTTTGGATTTCCTTATAGATATGCATACCTATATAATCATATATTTCACATACTGTAATATACATACCATTCATAAGGTCAATGTATTTAACAGATTCATATTTCCAAAAACAGGTTAGACATCAGGTCATGGTACTATTTAGGGAATTTTGTCACTTGTTTGACATATCATATACCCCATCTTACCGGGTCTCGCCGGAGAGGTAACCCCATCTTACCCGGTCTCGCCGGAGAGATAATTATCATTGTATTTCCCATAAATAGAATCTTCTCAAATCAAGATTTTAAAGGTGCCTCTTTTATTAAAGCTTTCATCAAGAATCAAGGAAATTTGTATTCACGTGACGGATCATATTCCAGAACCAAGTAGTACCAATAAGCAAGAAATAACAGCGATCAAGTGTTGTTGCTTATTTATCGTACTTGCAATGTTCTAGTCATCATTCTTACGGCACATTATACATATACAAGTAATTAGCTCATCTTGAAGCTTATATTAATGCATCTTTCTTAAGTTCAAGTCTAAATACTATCCTGGGTGCTACTAGATAATATCCATTTCCTAACTCTTCGTTTAAACTTAGGTATTATTAGAACACCTAATTGCTTAAACCAGTGGCTCTGATACCACTTTCTGTCATGGCCCACGACCCCATCCTGGAGCGGGCGCCGCGAGCCAGTAAAGTGGTACCGGTGGTTATTTCGAAAAGTATTGCAGCGAAAATTTCATCATGACCGTGAGTTAGGAAAAATATCAGAGTTTTGAAATACCGGATTTTATTTATTAACCAGATGGGATAAACCCATATTTTACAAAGGTAGCTTTTATATGGGATAAACCTGATTATATAAAAAAATGTTACTTGATTTAATTTAATAAAATAAGCCACTTCTTTAAGCCTTTCAGTGTCGTATCCAACTCTTATTCCAATCTACTGTAATCACCTGAAACGCGTTTTAAAAACATTTGATCAGCAGCAAATACTGGCGAGTACATTCAATTTGTACAAAAGACACATTGTTATGAGATACAGTATTAAGAGCAATTACAATTGCTTATATCTTATAATTATCTGACCCCGTTGTCACTCGACCGGATCTGTGACTGTGGTCATATAACTAGTGGGTCCGTTCACCCAAAGTGACGTTTATCACTATTTAGGTCCGTTCACCTAAAAGTGACGCTAGATAAGTAATGTATACAAAACTCCACTTACTGACAGTAATTTAAGATAACAAAGACTTAATCACTGTAAATATAATTAAAAAACATTTAGGGTTTTGGAAAGCACTTTGATAAAAACATAATGACTCACCTTGTTAGCATATAGTCTTGATTAAACAAGCCTCTTGATGTCTTCTGATAACTAAACATCTACTTTATAGTTCTGAATGATGATTAAACATCTTGTTTGATAGTAAGTTTATGGATCGGAGTTTTTCTGATAGTTAAACATTTAGTTTAACAGAGTGGAATATGTTTTAGTGTAAAACCATATCAAACCTAACGATGGTCACGAGATCAGGACCTTAACAAAATTCACAAAGTATAGTCTTATTTAGACATCACTTGGGCATTTGTTAGTCCGAATCGATCGGAAAGAATATCGTATCGGTGATTATTGGTTAGAACACCAACGTATAGAGAGAAGAATAGAATAAATGAGTAAAGAAAAATGAATCTTAAGCTTCCTATTTATAGGTAAGGGATAAGTCTTACCCCATATACAACATCCCAAGGTGTTATCTACCCATATACACCTTCCTCAGTTGAACATTCCCTAGATAAAACCTTCCTCAGATAATACATTCCTTATATATTACTTTCCTTAGATAATATTTTCCTTAGATAATACCTACCCCATATATACCTATTTAGATATTATCTACCTCATGTATATCTTGTTGTTAAATTATAGCTGTTTAACTTTACTTAACTGATTAACTTACTTATCTGATTAATTAATATTACTTAGTTGTTAAGTTTTACTTATCTATTAAGGTTTCTTAACCGCTGAGTTTTACTTAACCATTAAGTTTACTTAAACACTAAGTACTTAATCGCTAAGTATTCTAGTTTAACAACTCCTTGGTTATGAGTTCTAATTTCTAGATACAATGGAACTCGTATTAGCGTATTAACCCAATTCAAGTTTAACGATAATCACGAGATCGAAACCCACAACAAATGACAATGTATAGCCGTATACAGGTAGCACTTAAACATCCATTGGATCGGTTTCAATCAATCGGATATAGTATCGTACCAATGATTAGAGTTATTACCCTAATAACGAAGCAGAGTTTCGAGACTTTGATTGTAAATTTGAAAGAAACAGAGAAACGATCAACGAAAAAGACGATTTTTTCTGTCGAATGTGAAATCTGAGCAAGTGCCAGACCCCTAAATTAATGGCCAGTTTGGATCTCTCCCGCGTGTCGCGCACGGCTCCGCCATTCCTGGCGCATGTCGCGGGGATAGTCGACCTGGCTTCGACTGCCATGTGTCCCACGTAGGTCTGACACGTGTCATAGTGTCGTGACGCGTGTCCTTGGCCGCCCTTCTCGTCCAACCGTGCGTTTTCCCTCGATTTTCATGCCGATACTTATCGTGTATGTTCGGGTCTTGATCCTAATTAGTTTGGTTTATAATTGTGAGTCTAATAAAGGTACTTTTGTGTGGGTTGGTTCATCAACCGTCGGGTTTTCAAGTTTTATCGTGCACACTTCTGGTTTTGTTTATGGATCTTTTTTAGGGTTGTTACATCCGCCACTGTACGAATAGGCTAGATAGAGTGTGTGTTGAATATTGCATAGAATAGTGTGAAATCCGGTACGAATCAAAAGGTTCTGTGATGTAACAGCTCCTTCGTACGAAGGGAGTCCCTTCGTACAAACGGACAATAGTCTTGATTCGTACGGATTCACAAGACCAACCTAGGTTCGTACGAATGCAGCATAGTGGGTTCGTACAAACCTATGATGCCTATATGTATGGGTAGAGGGGTCTTGTGTTGGACAAGCTTTTGGGTTCCCTGAGGGGAGATGATGTACAATTGGTTTCACGGGTATGTAACTTTTAAACATTGAACAGAAACCAGATTAAATTGACATGTTCGGTGTCGATTCTACTTCTACTCATTTTTATCACCGAATCGGTTATCTCGGGACCAAAACTTCGTCAAACTCGCCGGATCCTGGACTCTCAGAAGATAACTAAAATTTGAATTCGAAGTGAATATAATAGACGTGGAGAACAACATAAATTTGTGAAGTGAACGAGAGACCGAAATGTGAAGAACAATACAATTGGGTTTACAATGAAGGATTCTAACGAAAAGAAATTTTTTGTAGAAATAAAAAATATAAGTTTTAAACCATTAGAAATGATTCATTTAATACTTGTATTTAATGTTATTGTAAGTGCATACTGGTAAATTTAAAATTTAAATTAATTTATTATATTCTTTTAAATTAGCTAACTAATTAAATTTATAACTCATTTTTAAAATAATTTCCTTCAAGACAACCTAATTTATGTTGAGGAACAACTTTCAATATGTGTAGAATAAATTTCGATATACATAGTATATATATACGATAAGTTTTGATATGCGTAGAATAAATTTTAAAATGTGTAAGATAAAGTATTTTATACCTAATTAATGAGAGAGAAACAAATAATGAGAGAACTTATAAACAGGGGCAAATCCAGGGGTTGTTTTAGGGGTTCTGTAGGATCGAGATACGACCTATACGAGTCGTTCAGAAGAGTTTTAGACCAAAACGAGAGGCGGAAACAGACGTTTCGGTATCAAATCAGCTTGATTTGTGTGTAGAAGTAGTTTAACTGTCTTGTTTATTGATATGACACGTTTACAGACCTGTAGACACCTCGGCAGAGCTTCGCTACAGGAAAATGGAGAAGTTACAAATGAAATGACATGAGCTCCTATTTATAGACAGGCCAGTCCACATGGACTGACTTTCCACTTCACATGGACTGGCTTTGCCACATCACATGGACTGGCTTTGCCACTTCACATGGACTGGCTTTGCCACTTCACATGGACTGGTCAAACAACCCTATATTCTTGACTACTGAGCTCTGGTTTATCCGATCGAATTACAAGACTCGATACAAGACGAAGTCAACAAACATATGCACCAACAAACTCCCCCTTGGATGTTGACGAGTCTTCGGTACAAGTCTTCAGTATGTCGAGTCTTCAGCCTCGATCAGTCATCTCGCTCTTTCCAAAGTATCTGACACTATAAGCATCCTTATCGATCATTCTCTTCTTCTCGTCTTCTTTTTCTTCTAAGATTGCAACCTGGCTTTATCCTCTCTCTTACTTCTTTCAGAATCTGAATCTGACTCTATGTCTTCAGACTCCCCCTTTCGATAAGCTGGGATCGCAGTCAGGAATTCGCCATCTGCAGTCTTTGGATCGATCTTGGCTCTAATCTGCACATACTCTACCCAAAACATAAGTTTCACAAATTTTGAAATCTAACAAATTTAGAAACCTCTTGCAGATATTATTCACAATTATGACAGTGACGATCTCTGATGAATCACTTGTATTTATAACACTCAAAATTCTGATCTCAAATTATTTCAAAAACATTTCAAAAAAAACTCTTCCAACCCTCTTGTCCATCATGTTTAGCACTTGGAATTTTGAAAATCAGCTTTTCAACATCAATTGTCGAAAATAAGATGAACAAAAATCTTTTTGGTTTTTCAAAATTTTATGCTAAAACAATATTTTTGGATTTTTGATTAAATGGAAAACAGTAAAGAAATATTTACAGACAATATTTTTGTGAGTTTGCGTAAGAGGATCATATCAGTTTTTGAGACAAATCACCAACACCGTTAAGCTTCAAACATTTTAAGTTCTAAACGATTCATTTAGATTGTCAGTATACTGATCCATTTAAATTTTCACACAAAGTTCAACTGTTTCGAGATACGAGATTAATGTTTTAGAGACTTAAACTTATTCGCGTGTCCCGCCTCAGAATATACTCCCATATCCAGATCCCAATATTCAGTCTTACAGGTGAATATACCTAGATGATATCTGTAAGGGATTAAAATGTGAAGGCCGTGAGAGCTCAGGTCAGAACTTCCGTTCAGCAGAGAGATGACAGCTTCGACTTTTGGTGTGTCCCCTTTAGAGGATCTTTTTTTACAACAGCACATGATTTGCATTTTTCAATGTTTCATCACTTTTTATGCTGAGGGAGGGCTATATTTCAAGCAAGCGTAAAGTATTCTCCGGGGACTAGGTCATTGCTTCCTCAAAATCAGAAGTCCCGGGATAATACCCCAGATATCACTGAGTATAAAGACCTAGTATCTCAGAAAGAGGGATCCTTTAAACAAGATTTCGGGGGTTACCCATATATCTGAGAGATGTTCCCCACGATATAAGCAAGTTTGAAATTTAGATTTATATCTCAACACAATCTAATAAATGTGCAAAAACCTACTGGCACATCGGTTAATCAAGGACATTAAGTTGTACTTGATTTAACTATCTTACAAGTGGTATGATTATTGGAAATTGTTTTTGTGATAAACCTACAAGTGGTTGAAAACAGTGTGATGAATTAAACCCCATGTTTGTGAAATGGCAAACAAAACTAATTTTCCGGAAAAACCATTGTGGTTAAAACAAAATTAAGTGTTTTGAAATCATAATGGGAAAATAGTTTGTTGTCAGGGGGAGCTCTGATACCACTTGTAGGATCGAGATACGACCTATACGAGTCATTCAGAAGAGTTTTAGACCAAAACGAGAGGCGGAAACAGACGTTTTGGTATCGAATCAGCTTGATTTGCGTGTAGAAGTAGTTTAACTGTCTTGTTTATTGATATGACACGTTTACAGACCTGTAGACACCTCGGCAGAGCTTCGCTACAGGAAAATGGAGAAATTACAAATGAAATGACATGAGCTCCTATTTATAGACAGGCTAGTCCACATGGACTGGCTTTTACACTTCACATGGACTGGCTTTGCCACTTCACATGGACTGGCTTTGCCACTTCACATGGACTGGCTTTGCCACTTCATGTGGACTGGTCAAACAACCCTATATTCTTGACTACTGAGCTCTGGTTTATCCTATCGAATTACAAGACTCGATACAAGACGAAGTCAACAAACATATGCACCAACAGGTTCCGAGAATCCCCTCGATTTGTAAAATAAATAAAAAAGATTAGTGAAACCTTGTATGATTTGTAAAAAAATAGTGAGAATCTATCAAGAGAAACCATGCGCAAAATAAAATCCTGGATTCGCCACTGGTTATAAGTTATTTATAGTTTTACTATTGTGTCATTTATTCTCACATTAAGTTCCCTCTCACACGATCTTCCAATGGATTTAGGCTATTGGTGTGGGGCGTGGAGAAAGGGAAAGCATGTCACACCCCAACCGATGACGGAAACATCGGGGCGCGGCACTAGGCGAACCAGATTGCTCAAGAGATCCATAACAACTATTCGTTACCAATATTTTTAAAGGTCAATTGTCCCATACCAATCAACAAATATTCAACAAGTAATTATTACAGATAAAGAGTTTCTCTAAAACAAAACAAGTCCGACAACCTAGATTTCTGTTACTGTAGTTTCTAGACTACCTATCTTGATTCCGCAAAAGATCTCATCAACCTGTCACGTACGTTAAAATAAAGTCAATACATATAATGTAAAGGTGAGTACACAAGTTTGTGTAGCATATAGTAGAGAAAGCGTTTTACGCATAACCAGCATGTAACACGTAACGGGCGAAGCATGTAACTATCAAACAATGTCTACAACTTAACCACGAGACTACGTTTTGGAGTATGCGCGACACATGTTCACCACTGCGAACACGTGAAGTAAGGTAAAGTGATCCCTAGAAACCCCTGTCCATGACAGGTGCTGAGTCCAAACTATAGTACTATCGTTGCTAGAGGCGGTATAGTGTAACAGTGTATAGCATAGTACAAGCATTCAAAGTACACGTATAGCATGCGGGAACGGTTAGCGTTATAAAGTGTTTGCGTTGTGTGTTGTTATGTTTGATAGAGAACGTATGTAACACCCAAAAGTGCGTTAAATGAAAATGGGTTCGAGTATACTCACAGTATGTGTTTAAAAAGTAAACACAGCCTTGATTGGAGTAAAGGGAGCACGTTGAGTTAGCCTGAGCATAGAACAGTAGCGTAAGCATCAAATAGTGCGTAATAGAGTGTCGAATGGTGATCCGAGCGAGTGGGGATAGCCCATCCGGACGGATGGCCATTCGAACGGATGGCCATTCGAGTGGGTATGTGGGTGTTTGTAAAGTTGTTAAAATTCAAAGTTTAATCAAATCGTTTTGAACAAGAATTAGGATGAGAGACATGTCACCTGGTCGAATGGTCATTTGATAGGATGGTCATCTGATCGGATGGCCACTCGAGTAGGCGATCTGATATTTGAAAACTTGTAAAATTTCTAAGTAAAAATTTGAAGTTTTAATGGAGACGGCGTGACGTGTCAAACAACGGAAACACACCAAGGTCCAGCTCATTCGATCGGATGGGAATCACCCCATTCGATCAGATTCGTTGTTCTTGATGGAGTTTCATGTCTGACCCGTTATTCGGTCATCTCTTCGGTGGAAATCCATTTTCAAGCCGGCTCTCAACTAAAGATTGAGTGAAGATTCTGAATGAACCCAGATCCATCGGTTCTCGCGTGAAAGTTGAAGAAAAGTTTGAAATAGATGAGAAATGTTGAAATCTTGCAAAACTTAGTTGAAAAGTTGTGGAAATCTCTTAGATCTAAACCAATCTTGATGAGTTGGTATTTCACAACAGGTTGCATAAGCAAAGTGAGTGAAGAACACCTTCAAGAGGTCCAAATCAGTGATTTTAGAGAAAAAGTAAGTGTTGGTGTGTGATTTTGATGGAGAAGATGATGTAGAAGTGTTTGGTGATGATGATTGTACAAGATTTGAGGAGAAATACCTACGAAATGACCTTGAATCGCGATGAAAAGTGAGTGAGAGTGACTTGAGTGCGTGTGGTCAGATGGAAGTGTCAACATCAGATAATGAGGGGCGTACGGGTATTTATAGGCGAGTGAGAGAGAGTTAAGGCGGTGCGTGAAAGTGCAGTCGGTCGAATGGGTCGTCTGGTCGGATGGCCATCCGATCGGATGGCCATCCGGACGGATGTCCATTCGATCGGATATCCATTCGGACAGTCGTGTTGTGCGAGTTAGTTTTCCAACTTTTGTTTCGTGTGTTAAGCGTTGCGTTGCGTTTAATCGAGTTGCGAAGCGTTTGAGCGTATAAGCGTTGCGTTGATAACAACATAACATTTTAAACAAATAATCACATAGTAAACACACATAAAACATAATATAAAACAATCCGCGTTTTGAGTTTGCATTGAGTTCGCGTTGTGATAGCGTTTAATCTAAGCAAGCGATAAAATGCTTTTAAATAGTAAGCGTTATAAACAGCGTTTAAATGCGATAACTGCGTTCTGAATAAGCGTTTGAAATGCCTTTAGTATGAGTAATAATATAGTTTAAACCCTTGCGATAATCGAAATCTCGGAAGTACAAGTAATTAAGCAAGAAATGACAGATACAAATAATGACCCGCAAAGTCGGGTTGTTACAAAGCAAGCTCCTCCATGCCCCAAACACCACTCCACACCAAAGACTGGGCAAGCCTCTCCACGCCTCAAACACCACTCCGCACCAAAAACTGGCTGGGCGTTGCCCCTTAGGGCTGCATAATTCTCATGGGCATGGAGGTTTGTGGGGTTTGACCAATCACTGATTTAATAAATCATTTAATCTAAAAAAATAATACGCCCCTTCTTTGCCCATCACTCCATGTATTTGTGTTTTGAAAGGTAAAGCCTTCACTACCTAGATGACATACATGTAACAAGATTTGCCCCTAACCTCGCCCACCACATTGGGTAGGCTCTTTGTTAAAGTTCTTTGTTAAAGTTCGTATGCATTCCATGGTGTAGGATTTATAATTTGTGGAAGATATTTATTGGGATTCATTTCATTCTAGTTTTTTTAAATTTTTTAATATTGTTTAAAAACAGATTAAAAATAGTTTATGTATAAATTCATAAGTTAAAGATCCGGTACTAACCATGCTATTTATAAAAATTATGAAACATATTTGGACCATCTAAATATTTAATCAATGGATATCATTGATTACACATTAACACGCCTTCTAAGTATTTAATCAATACTATCAGTGGGGAATGTTCATTTGAGAAGAAATTTAATTTGAGAAGAAAAAGAATAAAGGGCATTTTAGTAAAATGATATTTCATTTTTAACTCATATGATTAATGTTTCTCTCTTTAATTAATTAGTCAACTAATCATTAATTATCATACATATAATCTATAAAACCTACACAAATCAAAATTTTCCTACATATAACCTACACATTATAAAATTTTATCCTACACGGTCAAAATTTATCCTACACACCTCGAAATATATCCTACACAACTCTAATTTGCCCTACACAAGTTGTTTTTTTTTTAATTTGGAAAAAGTATATATTTTGAAAAGGAGTTACAAATTTAATTTAGCTAGTTATTAAAGGGGAAGAATACAAATTAATGATTTATGTAAGTTTACCAATATACCCTTATATTAAAATTAAATACAAATAATAAATGAAGTAAAATGAAGCATTCTTATTAGTTGAAAGTTCTTCTTTTTTCTTCTTACAAAAAAATTCTTCTCATTTGAACCCTCCACTACTATCAGTTGTGTCAATTAGTAGTTTTTATGAGTATTTTAGTGATTGTGTTAATTTGATTAAATAAAAAGATTAAAACTAAAAATTTTGTTATGTTGACCTTTTCAACTAGTTCCATCAATATATTTAAATATAAAATAACTTTTATATACTTTATTATTTTCTTTAAAAAATACACTATAAAATTAAGCATTAATTTATAATATTGCTATATTATTTTAAATAAAATGACATTTTTAAAAGAGTTAATTACTGTTTTCGTCCCTGAGGTTTGTCAAAAATAACGGTTTCAGTCCATTAGTTTAAAAATTGCGATTTCAGTCCATTAGTTTCATTTTCGTAACCATTTCAGTCCACCAACTTAACTCCCATCCATTTATTCTGTTAACTTTGGGTGAAATTACAAAATTGCCCCTATGGTTTAATTAAAAAAACGTTGGTCACCATCCTATACCACTGTCGCCATCCACCGCCGTTCACCACCGTCACCATCCCCAATCCAAAACCCTGGCCCCCACCACCGTCGTTCAACACCGCCTACAATCACCATTGAGAGAGTTTCAATTTCAGATCTAAAAGGTCTCAGATTTGATAGATGGCAGTGGGGCATGGTGGTTGTGGTGGTGAATGATGGTTGGTGAGGGAGGGAGACGGGTGGTTGTGGCAATGAACGATGGTGGTAGTGGTGTGGTTGTTGTGTTTGCAAAAACCCCCATTGATTCTTCCCCTGTTTCGAACACCATCCACCACCACCGTCAACACCATCCACCACTGCCACCATCGTCAATAATCAGTCAGCACCATCCCCACACCTCCGGCCACTCCATAACTACCACTGCCACCACTGGCCAATTGAACAGAGGAGGAAATTGAACATGAATTTAGTTGAGGAAAGTTGGAATGGATCGAGATACATGTATATATACAAATTCAGAGGCGGTTAAGGAGTCAAAAACGTAATGAGATATGTGGAGGTGTTTGGGGTTAGCGGATAAGCATGAATAGCTGAGAAAACGGGATTTGATTTGGTTTTAAGTTGATACGGAGAGGAGATAAACATTGCGAACGAACACGAATGAAAAACGACTGTATGGAAGGAGCTCCGGGTTTGCCGGAATCCGACCGGAAATTTCGGAGAAGATGACCGGAAGAGCGGTCTTTCTGTTTGTTTGAAATTTGTTTTGAGGAATTGCAATTTGGTCCCTGCATTTTTAACTCTTTTCAATCAGGTTAAATGGATGGAGTTAAGTTGGTGGACTGAAATGGTTACGAAAATGAAACTAATGGACTGAAATCGCAATTTTTAAACTAATGGACTGAAACCGTTATTTTTGACAAACCTCAGGGACGAAAACAGTAATTAACTCTTTTTAAAAAGTAATAAAGTAGCACTCAAAACTATTTGTGCTGGTTTTGATGGTGTTGGTTATGTCAGTTCTATCTTCAAACTTGTTTTGTGCTCATTTTGCTTATGCTAATTTCGAAACTATATGTTTTAGTTTCAATATTGTTTGTGTTAATTTCGAACATGTTAGTGTTGGTTCGGTTTGTTCTAATCAACACATCAACTAAAATTGTTGATTATGTTTGTTAGCATAAAGTGTAAATATACATGTACAATCATTACAACTATAAAAAAACAAATATATTTTCCTAATTAGCACAACTATGTTTATGTAATCAGCACATCAACTATATTACGTTCTTGTTCTTCTTTAAGCGTAATATGATTTTAATGAAACCTAAATGGATTTCATAAAACGATTTTAGATTGCAGGGTGTGGTATCGGGAGAGGGATCGGGGAGCTAACGCGGAGCCTTTCCCCATCGGGGAACATCCCCCTCCCCATCCCAGTGAGCTCGGGGATTCACCCTGTTTGCCCTAAAATGCTTCTCTCTCTCTCTCTTAATATTATTGGAAGAGATGGATGGGGGGAGGGGGGACTTACCGTATCTGCCCTGAAGTGCTTCTCTCTCTTAGGCTATAGGGCGTGGTTGGAGCCCAATGGGGCTTTATCAAGTCCACGTAGGATTCACGTAGATCCACGTCAGCCATGGAGCCCCCCTTTAATTTGTAGGGTGTGGATGGTGCCCTCTATTAAACAAAAAAAAAGTTTTGATTGGGTGAATTTACATGGGCCCCACCTGATAAAGCCCTTCGAGCTCGTTACCATGGTGGCGAGCCTTCAATGGCGCCCCGCCATAGCGCCTGGGGTGTGGTTCGATAGCGCCTTGGGGCGCTATAGGTGTCCAGCTGGCGAGGGTGGCGCCCCCACATCCTCCAGCCTTAATATTATTGGAATGGATGGATGGGGAAACCATTTCTTCTTATTGATGGGGGAAGAGGAATGGAAAGAGAAGGTGCTGAGGTGAAGGTAATGTGGAAGTGGGGGGAAAGGGACCATACCCCACATACCCCATAGTCTTAGGGGATTATGTTTCATTGATTTCAAAAAAAAAATGAAAGGTATGAAATAAGCAACTTTAAATTGTTTTCGTTGAAATTGATGATAATTGCAAATGCGTATTTCATTTCTATTTGTTGATGATCATTCTTTTTTTAAACAAATGTATGATTTGTTTTATTAGTTTAGAAGAACATAACTTAAAACATAAACATAGGAATTGTTAAAACAAAACATTTTGGCTATTACAATAATACCTCTTAAACTTAGTCATTAAATCATCCATATAACAACAAACTAATGGTTCTCACATTTTTTTAGAAAAAAATAAGGTTTGTATATGATTCTACTTTATAAATTCATATCCTCGAAATCATGCACGATATTTGGCTACATTATTATTACTCATAACGTTGTATCACCCTGACAATATAGACAAATTAAGTTGGTTTCTTTGAAAACGACTTCATCTCTAATCTCCCATTTCATGCCGACAAAGATTTGATTTCTAACATGGTATTAAAATCAAATTGTAGGTGACAGAATCAACAAAAGTTGACTTATGTCCATAAATTAGTACAAATTAGTAACTATTTTTCTTTGATTGATGGTGACACGATCAATCAATCATTCAAACAAAATTGCTTTACAGCCTGCCGTCACCACTTTGGTGGGTGGTAGAGGCTTTGTGCCTCTTGGGAAAAGACCAGGGTCCAATTCCTGGCATAGGTAAATGTATGTAATTTAGAAATAGAGATAATTATATAAACCCTTGACGTTAAAAAAAAATTTTGCTTTACAGCCTATTTGACCCACAAATTTGTAGGAATCCGTTCGTGTAAAAGAAATACAAAAATTTTATTAACTTGAAATTCAGAACAGAACAGACTGAAAAGAAAATACAGTACGATTACAACTGAACAAAATAGTAAAACAGGAACAAAAATCGAACAGAACACTGTTCTTAGCTGAGGATCGTGTTAGACACGGGTCCCATAAAACAAATTTCGTGTCTCCCAGGAGATCACGTTTGTTTCCAGGATACAGCAGCCGCAAGCAGTTACACTGCCGGTCTTGACTCCAACCCGAAGGTATACCTCGAACGCTTGAAGAAGATGAAGATTTCAGAGAGAAGATTGTAATTTGCTGTTGGTTTTTCGGTGTGCTGAATCTGCTGAAGGAGCCTCCTATTTATACAGCAGATCTGAAGTTGTAACTGAAAAACGAATTTAATGGGAGAATTAAACTGGATTAAACGTCTTCAATGCACTTTAATTCATCATTAAATTCTCAGTCAAACGCATTGACTCGTCAGTTTCAAATGCTGCAGTGTAACTGCACTAGCATTAACTGCTGGAAGCTTCTGCACGCATGCGCCATTTTGGCTCACTGCCATGCGCGCGTGCGCCATACTGGCTCAGTCCCATGCGCACCTGCGCGTGCGCCACGTCACATGTAATCCTCTACGAGCACGCCACACAGTCACGCCGTTTTGGCTCACTTTTGTGTGCCGCGAACGTCACCTCAGTGCCCATGCTCCATGCGCCAGTGCGCGCCATCATGCAATGTATACTCGCGCGCGTACGCGTATGACTGCCACGTTATGCGCCACCGCGCGCGGACCCACCAGGGTCATGCACCTCCATTCCACGTCACCAAACCACCTGATCCTTGCAACCCTTTTGTTACACCACGTGCACGTGGTCAAAAATGCAAAGGCGGCTCTCAAGCGGCACGCGGCGATACGAGTGTGCGAAGTGCAAAGTGCGCCATCAAAGCGCCACATTGCGCCTCATCGCCCATGCCACGCGCGCGTGTGCGAGTGCGAGTTAGGGTGCTCCGCACCATTCGCGAGTACACTTAGTGAGTACTTCCATGAAACAATAAGGATGGAGAGTTCCCACTTAAATACCCCTTTAAGTTTCATCTCTCCTTCTATGTGGGACAAGGTGCTACTTTCCCACTTTTTCAACATTCAAGTTTCAAACACCAAACTCTGAGCATCGATATCTCATTCATCTTAGCTCCGTTTTGGACGTGGTTTAGTTCGTTGCAAAGCTCTTCCGACATAGAACACAAACCCACAAATAAATATATAAAACCCGCTCAATTTATTATATTTATTTCTAGTCCAAAATAGGAAAAAATCATTTTCCTATATTTGTGAAAAATGCTATTTTCACAAATTTCCAACAATCCCCCACATGAATAGAAATCGATTTATCAAGTTTCAACGATACACGTTCAACAGTTGAGTGTTGCAAGATAGGTAGGTGTAACCTTTGAACCTTCTTTTGTGAAACATACTTAGCCTCCTAGGGTCTTGTAGACGCGGTGTCTTTGAACAATCCCCTATTTATGTAGGCGACAATATACATTCACACAATACTCTCCCTAGTCGAGTCAAGTCCTTATGGTTTTGTCCGTTTATGGTCATGGAACACGTTCCTGTTTCTGCGAGAGCTCTAGGATTTGCGCCTCCCCACAAATCCATTCGAAGCGACCCCACTTTTCTCTAACATAGGTGATTCCTCTGAATCATTAAAAGAATCATGGTTAATTTGGATTTACTCAAAATCCTTAACCTCAACATGCTTAACCTTACTTCATGTCACTGATTGGAATGGACTAGGAAGTATACAACTCCCTTTATGAATTTTGGGGCACCCCCCACAGTGACTCCCTTTGGGTTTATGATTAAGTTGTCCTATTGAACCTAGATCTTGGGATCTCTAGTCAACTAGGTTAGGTTTCCCTCATTTTCCCTTCTTCTATGGGCTTTAGTCCCATTCCTCTTGACGACTTATACACCTTATCTTTGCTTAAGCCTTTTGTTAACGGGTCCGCAATATTCTCCTTTGACCTAACATAGTCAACTGAGATAACACCCGTTGAGATAAGTTGTCGTACCATGTTGTGTCTACGTTGAATGTGCCTTGATCTGCCATTGTACATCGCGCTTTGTGCTCTAACAAGCGCTGATTGATTATCACATTGTATGCAAATCACCGTCAATGGCTTTGGCCATCTTGGAATATCTTACACAAATTGACGTAGCCACTCCGCCTCTTCCCAGCTTTTATCTAAAGCGACGAATTCGGATTCCATCATGGATTTAGT
This sequence comes from Helianthus tuberosus, assembly GCA_030545235.1. Lineage (NCBI taxonomy): Eukaryota > Viridiplantae > Streptophyta > Magnoliopsida > Asterales > Asteraceae > Helianthus > Helianthus tuberosus. Next base: position 842,425 of record JARYGA010032181.1, read on the forward strand.
TATAACCGTTTGCTTGGAAGACTTCCAAGTTATAGCTGCTCCCGCAAGTGTAAACATATATCCACTTGTCGATCTATGATCTTTTATATCCTATATCCAGTTCGCGTCAGTGTATCCTTCGATCACTGCTGGATCACGGGTATAATGCAATCCATAGTCTCTTGTGTATCTTATGTACCTAAGCACCCTCATGATAGCTTTCCAATGTTCCGCGCACGGATTACTGGTGTATCTACTTAGCCTGCTCACAGCATATGCTAAGTCGGGTCTAGTACATGTCATTAGATACATGAGACTACCAATGATCCTTGAGTACTCTAACTGAGCAACACTCTCGCCTCTATTCTTCCTTAGGCGTTGGGTATTATCAATTGGAGTTCGAGCTATACTCGTATCGTCCGAATTGAATTTCCCAAGGAATTTGTCCACATAGTGAGATTGACTCAATATAAGTCCATTTAGGATTCTAGTGATTTTTACTCCAAGAATCACATCCGCGAGACCCATGTCTTTCATGTCAAACCTCGATTTCAACATGTCTTTCGTTGAGTTGATCATGTTATCATCACTCCCTATGATAAGCATATCATCTACATAAAGACATAAAATCACATAACCTCTTGGTGTGTCTTTAAAATAAACACACTTGTCGCACTCATTTCTTTTGAAACCATTATCAATCATGACATGATCAAACTTTTGGTGCCATTGTTTTGGAGCTTGCTTCAAGCCATGCAAAGACTTGACCAATTTACATACTTTACCCACGTTTCCAGGGGCGGAAAAACCCTCGGGTTGTTCCATGTAAATTTCTTCTTCTAAATTGCCATTTAGAAATGCGGTCTTTACATCCATTTGGTGAACTTCCAAATTTCTTAGAGCCGCAATTGCAAGAACCAACCGTATAGAAGTTATTCGCGTTACAGGCGAGTAAGTATCAAAGTAGTCTAGACCCTCCTTTTGTCTAAATCCTTTGATTACTAACCTTGCCTTGTATTTATCAATACTTCCGTCAGCTTTCATCTTCCTTTTGAATATCCAACGATATCCAAGTGGTTTACAACCAGGTGGAAGATCTACTAACTCCCAAGTATGATTTTGCAATATAGAATCAATTTCATTCTTAATTGCTTCTTGCCATTGAGGTCCTTCTGTGGAGGTAACCGCTTAGCGGTAGGTATTGGGCTCACCCTCAACCATGTAGCTCATGAAGTCTGGACCAAAGGATTTTTCAACCCTTTGTCGTTTGCTTCGTCTAAGCTCACCCTCCTCAACCTCAGGTCGTTCATGTCTTTCATCTAACCTCGTAGATGAACTTGGTCCTGCTTCATCTAACCATGTAGATGAACTTTGACCTGCTTCATCAGCAGCCGTTGATGAAGTCACATGTGTATCTCCTAACATAGGAAACACATTCTCAAAATATGAGACGATGTTAGAATTTGCCTCTATGATAGTGTGTTTGTGTACATCGGGATTCTTGGACTCATGTACAAGAAAACGATGGGCACTACTTTGATGTGCATATCCTATGAAAATGCAATCAACAGTTTTGGGTCCTATCCTAAGAGCCTTAGGAGGTGTTACAATCACCTTAGCTAGGCACCCCCACACTTTCAAGTATTTGTACGAAGGCTTCCTTTTTCTCCATAACTCATATGGAGTTTCGTCTCTATTTTTCAAAGGTATCTTGTTCAAAAGATAGTTTCCTGGGAGAATGGCGTCCCCCCACATCTCTCGGTTCACTCCCAAGCTTATCAACATAGCGTTCATCATTTCTTTCAATGTGCGGTTCTTTCGTTCCGCCACGCCATTTGATTGTGGAGAATAAGGAGGTGTACACTCGTGTACAATGCCACTTTTTGCGCATAAATCCGCAAAAGGTGCAACATATTCACCTCCTCGATCGCTTCTCACAGCTTTTATCTTCTTTTTAAGTTGATTCTCAACTTCATTTTTGTACAAGATAAACTTCTCTATTGTTTCGTCTTTACTTTTAAGTAAATACACATAGCAATATTTAGTACAATCATCAATAAACGTGATGAAGAACTTGTTTCCTCCACGTGAGGGAACCGCTTTTAAATCACACACATCGGTATGAATTAAATCAAGGGGTTCGGTTATTCGTTCAACCGATTTAAATGATGATCTCGTAAGTTTGGATTCAACACATGTCTCGCATTTGTGATCGGAATCGATATGGAATGTTGGTATCAAATTTAATTTAATTAAACGTCGTAAAGAATTAAAATTTACATGTCCTAGTATACCATGCCAAACATTAGAAGACTCAATCATGTAAGTAGAAGAAGCATTTTCATTCAAATTCCTGTTGTTTTTCACAACCATTACAGACATTTTGAACATTCCATTAAGGGCATAGCCCTTTCCAACAAACATTCTGTAACACCTGTGCCTCCACGGCCATCAAACAAATACCAAACCAATGAAATATTATATTTCATACTTGGGATTTGTAAAAATATGTGTATCATTTGCACATATCTGTTGGTGCACTTATGTCTGTACTTTGTCTGTATTTCGTCATGATTCAAAACGATGTCTTGTGTTAGTCTGAGTTACGTCTTAGGTTTGTTTTTATGTGCATTCGATGTAAGTTTGACCAAGTCAACCATCCTCCTGGTTTGACTTGACCAAACAGTTAGCACATGGTTGAAAGATGTTTGAGTCGAAGGATGGTCATCGAAGGATTACTTATATCCTTCGATGATGATGAGCTCGAAAGATATCCTTCGAAGTCGAAGGATGGACCACGAAAGATCACATCTTTCGTGGTATATGTTGATCCTTCGAGCTGTTTCTGGTCGACAGATGATCTTTCGATCAGTCTGTCTGATCCTTCGACCAGACGATCTGTGTCGGGTATAAATACCCGTGTGTTGTGTTCACTTCAGAATGAGACACAAGAGGAAGACAGAGAGAGACAGGAGCACACACACACACACTTTGAGAGTTTATAGAATACTTCTGTAAACATTGAGCTTGTAACCGGACCCTTCATTCGTATTAATACAAGTGGTGTTAATCGGTGAATCTTGCGTGTTGTGTTTGTGCTTGTTCTCGTATAAAGTCTCGGTTGCATGCTAGCTTGGATTCCGCACTCGCTAGTGTGTTTGATATAACAAGGATAAGGTTTTATCTCATCCTCGAGAGGGACCTACAAGTGGTATCAGAGCCTTGGCTCTTCTCCTTGTTAAAACCGAGTGTTTTCGGGTGTGTTTCGGATTTTTAAAGTTTATATTTTTCTGGAAAATCTTGTTATTTTGCCTTGTGTTTGTCATAAAACCTTGTTATCTCTCATTGTCACATGTTAAACATTGGTTTTTAGTGAAGTTTCGGCTGAAATCGGGTTTCAGAAAACCTTCGGTTCATCAGAATATTCATATATTTCTGGGCTGTTCTTCATTTGGTTCATCCTTTGTTCGAGTTGGTTCTTGATATTTTACACTTTTGATCTTAAAAATTTTAAATTACAAAGTGTTTGTTTGTGTTGGAAGTTGTTTTCTGATTAAAATATTGGGATCCTTACCTGGTTGGTGAAAGTCTGCATATTCAGACCTGAAAGATATGGTCTGAACATACTTTCTGCCGAAAGTTCTCACCAACCCGTCAACTTTTCACCAACCTGTCACATTTGTCAACCGTGTCAGAGCTGTTCGAAAGATATCCTTCGAAGTCGAAAGATCATCTTTCGACCAAAGGAGGTTCGACAGATAGTCATCCTTCGAGCATCCTTCGAAGTGTGAGACTTATCTTTCGGTCCAAGGAATATTTTCGAAACATATATCTTTCGGTCTACAGTTCATTTTCGAAAGATAAGGATCCTTCGATTGGAGAATCTTTCGAAAACATTGTTCGAAACTCAACAGTGATCTTTCGAACACTGTTGATCCTTCGAACAGGTGTTGATCTTTCGATCCTTGTTTGTTTAAGTCTAACAGTTTGTGTTTTTCAGGTCTTTCGATCAAGGATCTTTCGGCTGGTTGTTATCATTTGAAATTAACATAGTTTGTGAAAATTAAATTTTTAAATAGAAAACTTGTTTTCATTTTTAAATCAATTTTCACTTAATATATTAATTTTCATAAAATGGGAACAAACGGTCAGTGGGATCCAACCGCGTGGACTCAAATAACTTCGACTCCACAATCATCAGCTACGCAATCGGCGTCAGATTTCAACAAAACTGCATGGATGCAAGCTATTGTCCCACCTCAAGCTGCAATGATCACTGCAAATCAATGGGCATTGGTCACAAATCAAAACAGCAGCATTCAATCTATGATGCAGAACGACAGTGAAACTGGTACAAGCACAAAACCGCCAAAGCTAAATCACATCAATGATTGGGGATGGTGGAAAGAAAGGCTGAGAACTTATGTTCAGGGGCAAGGTCAAGACCTATGGATGTGCTTCTTCACCGCATTTGAACATGATTTGGAAGTTGCAGGATCTAATCCAGAAACTTACAGCACTTTGTCTGAAGATGATAAGAAGAAATTTGAGTTAGAAAAGAAAGCATTCATGATTCTCACACAAGCTCTTCACAGAGACATATACCACCAATTTGTTTACTGCACGACTACTAAAAGCTTGTGGGATATGCTCACGTTACGATGTGAAGGAAATGCTCAATCTAGAAAGATTAAGCAAGAATTACTGAAGAAAGAGTTTGAAGGATTCACGTGTATGGAGAATGAGACTTTGGCAGATTTATCTACAAGGTTCCATCACTTGTTGAGTGAGATGTTTGCTTTTAAAGTCACTGCCACTCCACAAGAAATGGTGAAGAGATTCGCTGACAGCTTACCAGCAAAGTGGAGCAGTTATCTTGAAATTCTCAAAGAAAATGGTGTTCTAGACACAATCACCGTTTATGAGTTGATTCAAAGATTGGAGAACAAGGATGTAGAAGAAAAGCTTAAGGCAAAAAGAACATTGACTCCTCAAAATCCAGAGATGTACTTTGGGATTGCAGGAGGTATCAGTGGAGAAAAACCAGTCTCTCAACATGCAAAGCTTCAAACAGCCTTCATCTCAAACACTGGTCCTTCCACAACAAGTCAGTTTGATCCTTCAGCATACACGATGATGTATTCAAGACCAGATTCTTCTTCTTCTTCAGCTCAGCAGCAACAACCACAACAGCAAGGGTTTTATGGAAGCTCTTCAAACTTTCAAGCCACTTCCAATCCAAACACAGTCAGATTAGACACTTCCAACTTTTCTAAAGTCAGTGTCGAAATAGCCAAGGAGCATATGGAGATGTTGAATACCTTGGTTAGTGCTTATAGTGGATTGATCGCAGGTCAGATTGGGAATATCAATCTAACCAATGAAGATTATCAGCAAGTGGATAAAGAAGAGTTTGAAATGATGGATATCAAATGGGCTCTTGCTAGTGCAATTCGAAGAGCAAAGGAGTTTATGGAAAGGACGGGGAGATCCAACTTGGAAAACAAGAAAGACACCAAGTATGGGTTTGACAAGCAAGCTGTCAAGTGCTTTAACTGTGGCGAACGGGGTCATTTCAAAAGGGAATGCACAAGACCAGCTCAGCATGGAAATCAAAATCCGTTCAAAAATCAAGGCAACCAGCAGAACCAGAACGGGAACAATGTTCGTACGTTGATACCTGTCAACAACCAAGGCCAAGCAGGGTCATCAAATGCCAACCGGGGGCTGGTGGTTCAAATAGATGAGGGTTGTGATTGGTCGCTTCAGCTTGGAGAAGGAGGAAATGGTGGAACAGCATGTTTTGCTGAAGTCGTAAAGGATTTAAAGCACGCCAGTGGTGGAGAATCTTCCACCAATGGTGTTGCATCTTCTGAAGATGAAGACAGTTCTGGTTATAGTGGAAGCTCAGATGAAGAATCCTCCACTTCAGGAAATGATCATGTGGATGAGACATCAAGTGCGTCAGTCGATGCAGATATTGATGAGCTCTTGGAAGAAGCTGCAGCAGGAACTGAAAGAAGATCTAATTTGATGGATCAAGCTTCTTACTCTTCGTCTTCTCTCCATTCAGCCTTTATGGCTAATGTCGACAGTTCATCAGGTCAGGTATGTGTCGATGAACCCACTGTAGTTAGCTGTGAAAATTGTGATAGTTTAAATGTTAAATATGCTGAACAGGAAAGTCAGTTTGAAATCATATCCAAACACAATCAAGAATTGATTGTAGATCTTTCTAAAGCAGCTGAAGCTAACTCGTTTTTAACCAGAAATGAAAAGGAATTTAAAGCAACAATTGCGTCATTAAGACATGATGTTTCAGAATTACAAAAGGCTGTTTTGCGAAAACAACATGCTAACAATAATCTTATTGACACAATTGAAAAGCAAATGGTAGAGTTGGCAACAGCTCGATGTGAATGTGAGACAATTAAGCAGAAACTGGAAAGCTATTCCAATTCCCGCTATGTATTGGATCACATTATTGATGTTCAAAAGAAAAAGGGGGATAAACAATGTATTGGATTCAAATCATGTCCTCCCCCAATGAATCACAATTACTCCAAATTGCCTGATGACGAGGATATGCCCCGTTTTGAACCTACTGTGCCACTCAATCTAGATGATTTTGCAGCAGGCCTCGGGTTCACAACTGGTACATCATCCTCAGGTCAATCTGAAACTGAATCTGAATCTGAGAATGTGACAGATTCATCATGTGTTAAGGAACAGAGTCCTCCCACTGTTGAGGATGCTGATTCTTCGGATGATGAATCTGAAGTAATTGTGAAACAACAGTCTAACTCGGTTACAACAGATATTCCAATCGAGAATCACATCCTGTGTGATCCACCAGTGAAACCGAGTAAGACTGATATGTCAAAACCAATGGAGTCCCTTGTATCTAGCAGTGAAGAGAATAACTTGTTGTACACGCTCAAAGGAGATAGCAAAATCTACTCTAACAAAGATTTTCCAATTAAAAATGTAAATCAAGATTTAATTGAGCAAATTTTTGAAGGATGTACTGATAAGTTTTTGGGGAACAAAAGTGGCAAAATTACCGTCACTCAATGTGATCCAATTCCGTGTGAACAAATTCGAAAACAATACGGAAACCAAAAACTACCAATTGAGCGAAAACAACAAGTCAACTCAGGAAAGGGTAAAGTACAGGGAAAGAAGGCTCAGAACAAGAAGGTTCAAGCACCTAAAGTTCAGCAGGCTAAGACTGAACAACCAAAGGTTCAACAACAAAAGGTGCAGAACAAAAGAGCTTCTGTTAAGAAACGAGAACCGAAAATGAACTTTGTTGGATCCACGGGTTCAGATAAAATTGAAACATTTCAAGAAAAATCTAACGTTGATTTTGTAAAACAAGTTAGAATTTTAAAACGAAATGATCAGAATAATTACACCCAACACACCAACGGATGTGATTTAGGTCCAAGCACGTCTAGATCACAAAGTTCATTGTCTGGTTCTCCGTCTGATCATCAACATGTTTCTCCGAGGTTTGTAGAGCGGAGAATGTGTTTTGAGTGTGGCACAATTGGGCATATTGTAAGATACTGCCCATACCTGCAAAAGTTGAAGGCAAAAACAAGTGCTCCCCAAGAAACCAATTACCAAAAACGATCACTTTCCCCGAAACAAGACCCACGTGTCTTGAAAGAAAGGGAAAAGAAGTTAAAACAAAAGAATCAAAAGGTAATTGAAAAGGCCTTAAAATCAGAGGTCAAAGAAGAAAAACCTGTTCAAGCAAAACCTAAAACTGTAACACCAGTAAATGCTAAAACAATTAATACAAATACGGGTAAAGGACAAACAGCTTGGAAACAAAAACAGGTAATTCAGTCAGGGGGAGCACCACAGGTTCTTTTTCCTAATCATCAAGTGATTGAAATCACCTTTCTTGATGATCAAGGACGACCCAAGTCCACAAAGGATTGGGTCCCCCTCTCCGACTAATCTCTGAGTGAGTGTGTAGGATATTCCAGGAGGAACTTTCGATAGTCGTAAGATTGTTGATAGTGGAGCGTCCTTGCACAAGATAGGCGACAGAAGAAATTGTTGCCTTTGATGGAGAGGAAGAGAAAAGGGAAAAAGAAATGTCTGATGAAAGAAATTGGAAGCTTCGACAAAATGAAAATCATTTCAAAAATGTGAATGTTCAAGGCTTTGATCGGGTCCCCGGGATAGATTCAAATCAAAATGTACGCACCTGCAGCACGTCTGAAGTTCAACAATCTACAAGATGAACGTGCAGTGTACATTTCTTCGTGGTGTGATTGAAGAAAATGTGTTTGTTGAACAAACCATCCAGGTGTGCGGATGCCTTGGCATGGATTGAACAACCGCACACTACTTCTGAAAGAGAAAGACAAAGACCTTCGCTGGTGCAATGTGGAAGACCAGCCGGACCCGGAGGTTTATGATCTTGTTGCTGTGAAGGGATTTCAGTAGCTACAAATCGACCTTGAAATCCACACCGGGTGGATATTCAGTTTGGGAGAGCACTCAGATTCCTTGCAATGCACGATGCAGTTGCAGGATACGGTTTTAAATTTCTAATCTCTCCTATACTTGTCGATATTTAAGCTGCTTTGTGAATTATTATCTCGTACAGCACTCTTTGGCCAGACAATGTTGTCATGGTCCGCACCGCTTACCGACATGCCAACTCATTTTTTTTTTTTTTCAAAATTCGATAAATCATTTCTGATTCAAAATTAATTTTGGTAAACGGCATTGATTTAACCAACATTGGAAAATCATTTTTGTAAATATCTTTGTGTTTTTAATTTTATCTTAGTTTGTTGATTTTAGGGGGAGTAAATCCAACTTTGAAAAATCCAAAAACATTGAAAAATTTCAAAAACACAAAAACAATAGAAAAACAAAAATGAGTTTCCTGGCGAGCAAAAGAGAAAATGATAGTACATCAGTGGTCTGTCTAAGCCTCTTTAAACCTTAAATGAAAAACGATAAGCAGCTCTATATAAGATGTATCGGTAGGCTCACAATCATTTTAAAGTGTGCAGGGTGATATAAATCTTAAATCGACTGAGGACTGGGTGGGAACCATTCATTGGCATATGATCTTAGTACCGAAATTTCGTTTGAGAGATTGCCGAGGTTCTGAGATATTCGGTCGTTATGCTGCTTTTCATCTGGGTATCATGGTTGTATCTTTTACCGAAAATTAACGGGGACGCAAGTCTAGATCTTCCATGATACCATACATACGTGTACATATTTCATACTGCATACGACCTCAATAAGTGATCAACAATCACATGTCCAAACAAATAAGTGATAAAATATCACATTCATCCGGGAGTCAAGTTCGTCTCTCTGCTGTACGAAAGTACTGACCTGTTCACGAACTTGCTCCTGTGCCCTCATGCATCTGAAAATCAAGTTCCTCATAAATAAGTGATTCTATCACATAGGGCTTGTTTTCTATCAAAATAAGTGAGAATCTCACATCATATACGGTCAAACAGATGATAATCGGTATACTCACCGGTAAGATGAATCCTAGTGCATACCTTGATACGGGAATGTGTCGTGATGTGGATGAACACCGGTCGGTAAGTATAAATTATACCTTAACGTATCCCCTCGCCATGATTACAAATGATAAGTTGAGCTTATGTGGACAACAATACCGATAATTGTTATAGGATGCTTATCTTAATGTTATCTAATTGAACAACAAGAGCGTTTTGGCATGACCGTACACTGATATGATTCTCTTACCCTCGAAACTCGCAAAAAGAATGTCTGTAAATATTTATTTAATGTTTCCTGTTTATGCATCTTTGTATATATTTATTTATTGCTTTCCATCTTTACATTTGAAAAATGAAAATTTCAAAAAAGATTTTAGGTGTGTTTTAATATAAACTTTATAAAATCCAAAAAGATTTTGCTTCTAGTTTATTTTTGATTGACTGATGTTGGAACTCGAGTCTATCCTTCCCAAGATCCTGATTATAAGCTGGAAAACAATTGCATCTTCATAAACAGTCGAAGTTAACGAGTTTTGAAAGTTAAAGGATTAAAATGAATATTTTTCTAAACTTTCAAACTGCTGTCGGTTGGTGTTTGATTGAGATTTGATCTCATATGTGTCGTTAGTTTAAATGTTAACTATATTCCAAGCGGTTGTTCTCATTATGCGTTTAGCTTTCTTGCATGTGCAGATGCTAAAGGCGAGGAGAACATGTTCGATGAAAAGCTTTGGAATGAAGACACGAAGTGGAGGCACTCAAAGGATAAAATGATCGAGTTGCCGCTGTCCCTTCATCAACACCACAAGGATCTGAAGAATTGACAAGTCAACGATTCACGAGCATGACTCAATGGAGAGTTCAATCTAAGGGGGAGTTTGTCAACACACTTTCTACATGAAACGGGGAGTTTGTTGATACACTTTCTACTTTCAAGACGTGAAGACTTTGAAGATCATCCGACATTGAAGACGTGAAAAGAAGTCAAAGACTTGAAGACACGAAGACCTACAAGAACGAAAATCGAGACAAAGCTACAGCCAAGGGGGAGTTTGTTGCTGCACTTATGTCTGTACTTTGTCTGTATTTCGTCATGATTCAAAACGATGTCTTGTGTTAGTCTGAGTTACGTCTTAGGTTTGTTTTTATGTGCATTCGATGTAAGTTTGACCAAGTCAACCATCCTCCTGGTTTGACTTGACCAAACAGTTAGCACATGGTTGAAAGATGTTTGAGTCGAAGGATGGTCATCGAAGGATTACTTATATCCTTCGATGATGATGAGCTCGAAAGATATCCTTCGAAGTCGAAGGATGGACCACGAAAGATCACATCTTTCGTGGTATATGTTGATCCTTCGAGCTGTTTCTGGTCGACAGATGATCTTTCGATCAGTCTGTCTGATCCTTCGACCAGACGATCTGTGTCGGGTATAAATACCCGTGTGTTGTGTTCACTTCAGAATGAGACACAAGAGGAAGACAGAGAGAGACAGGAGCACACACACACACACACTTTGAGAGTTTATAGAATACTTCTGTAAACATTGAGCTTGTAACCGGACCCTTCATTCGTATTAATACAAGTGGTGTTAATCGGTGAATCTTGCGTGTTGTGTTTGTGCTTGTTCTCGTATAAAGTCTCGGTTGCATGCTAGCTTGGATTCCGCACTCGCTAGTGTGTTTGATATAACAAGGATAAGGTTTTATCTCATCCTCGAGAGGGACCTACAATATCAATTCTTGTTCAATTTCAAACTCTAAATCGCTTTCTGGAAGGTTATACGCGCACTGATGCGTAAATATAACCAGTTTAATGCAACAAATGCTCCGGAATAGTGACATAGGCTTAACATACCTTAAATAACCTTTACATAACTTAGATATAAGTTTTGGAAGGTTTGGTGTGCTGAAATCAAAGTTTAATCGCTTACAGGGACTAAAGTTGACAAACTGCGAAAGTATGCCAATTTGAACTGTAACAGACATTCCGGAACATGACCATAAGTTAAACATACCATAAATATCCTTCACATAGCTTAGAAATAGGCTTTGAGGTGTTCGGTATGCTAAAATAAACTTTTGTGTCATTCATGGACTAAAAGTGTCAAAAAGTGCACAAGTTTGCATTTTCGCGCATAACTTACGTTCTGAATACATCCGGACATCCAAAAATTTATGTAAGCATGACTATATTATACTTTAGTGTTTGGCTTGCCAAAAATCCATTCGTCGCGTCATTTGGATCGTTTTTCGCGCTTATGCGCATTCCGTCGTAATTAAGCGAACATCGCGTTCGTACGACCAAACGAACCAACACCCGGCATATTTTTGAGCATGTTTCATGTCCTCAATGTTTAGGCAACATTTTAGGGCCTTAAATTTGGCTTTACGGGCCTTAGAAGTGTCGGAAATGGCCTTAAACACGTGCAGGGACTGAAACTGACATTTCTGAAACTTTGTTCTGATCTGTGACTCCTAGGCGGCCCGCCTCAGGATCTTAACATCCTTAGGCGGCCCGCGTCAGACCTTCTGACCAGGTTAAATGTTTCTAACAGCAGATTGCAGCTGTTTGATCCACCACCACACATTCTCATTTGTCTAGTCAGCTGATAAGAACCATTTTCTAGTCACCATAAGGTTCCAACACTTGTACGGTTACGATTAAGGCACGTTTTCCATGAAACGATCTTAACGGTGGACCTTTTACTATAAATACCCTACCCCCCATGCTTCAAAATTACAAGAATTCTGATTTGAGAACCTCTAAGTTGAAACCATTGTTTCATACCTGAGATTCTTGAATCGGGATTAGCATTCGGGGACCCTTCGTAAGTATTCTTTCGTTCTTTTCTTTATTTTATTGCTTTTAGAGTCAGAAAGTCAAACTTTGTTTGACTTTCAGCGTTGACCAGTTTATGGTCAATGCGAAGTTCGTTTGAACTTCGCAACGTGATTGTAATCACGTTGGTCATAGTCCCTTGGGACTATGCCCACTGATTACCACGTTGTCTAGGGTCGTAGGGTAGGCGATCTAATAAATCGCCTATACCTTCGAACCCGACCCATTTGGTCGATCATTAGGATCCGACCAAATACATTAGGTGACCATAGTAGGTAGGGAATAACCTTCCGAGGTTATACCCTATGGTCGCTTCGTTTAAGTAGTTGTATGATAGGTAGTTTATATGCCTTAGGTAAATTACCAGAATACCTTTTTCATGTATAATTGGTAATTAAGCATATGTAACCTAAACTTTTGTCACATAACTAATTATGTAACATGTTTAGGCATATAACACTTGTCATAGGACTAGTTAGACGGTCCGAACGCGTTTCACGCGCACGACGCGTTAAAGTAGCATAAGCTACCTTAATGGGTCGCGATGGGTCGTAAACAATTATGTTAGGTTTCATTTAGCATGTAGGCTTTGATAAACCATATGACACGAGTCTCTATACTCGTTTGGTTTACGAAACCTCATTCTATCCGATCTTCCGATTTAGGTCCGGTTTATTTATATAGTTTTAGATTGCCGACTGATTCCGTGCTCTCTCTAGCTTTGTTTGGTTGTTGTTCAAGACCTCCAAGCATTATCAGGCGAGTACATTATTCCCCTATTTTACTGCTTTCAATTGTTTTGGGGTGACTCATATGTGCTAAATGTTTTCGATGTTATAACGATGGTTTCAAAAACGATTAAGACGATTTATACAAAACTAATAACGATTTCAATAAAGTGAACAAACTTGTTGGTTGTAGTTACATAACAAATGACATTCATTAGCAATGATCAAGCCGACCAGTATTAGGTTATGGTACCATAGGATCTGACAAATCCCGTTATTTACTACACCCGTAGTTATGTGTGGGTGTTGTGGGTAGTGACTGAATCTGTAATTGTTAATTTACTCTTTGGTAAGGGTTTATTAATGCGAGTTGTTAATCTATCCTTTGGTAAGGGTTTATTAATGCGAATTGTTAATTTACTCTTTGGTAAGGGTTTATTAATGCGAGTTGTTAATCTATCCTTTGGTAAGGGTTTATTAATGCGAATTGTTAATCTATCCTTTGGTAAGGGTTTATTAATGCGAGTCAAGAAGGTTTGAATGTTATTAGCGAGACGACCATTTAAGTAGTTTCACGACCTAAAACGAATTTAACGATTGGGTAAACGATTGGTTTTCACACGATGTTTTAACGATTGGGTAAACGATTGGCTTCAAAGCGATATACGGTTGGGTTTTGGTTACATATTACATGATTTACATTGGGCATGAACATTACTTTGGTGGTTTGGTTTGATTAAGTGATTAAGTAACAATGCGTGTGGAATATGATACAAGCATGGTGGATACGCCGCTGGTACTTCCTATATATAAGTGTTTGTATGGTATTACATATTGTAGCGTTATTTGAATCATTTCAGCTCGAGACATAGAACATTTTATACAAGTAACATACTTTTCACAAGTCATTTATTTACAAACAACTTATCTTATATAAACTCATTTTACATGGTTATTCATTTAATCATGCATTATTCTCTTATTATACATATCACCTGAACTTATTATTTTTCAAATGATTTACAAAGACAAAGCAAATTACAAGGTTCATGACTAAACATTTTCTTAAAACAGAAGTCATGAATCTTATTTTCACAAAACCTATGTACTCGCCAGCATTTCTTTGCTGACCTCGTTTTCACATATGTTTCAGGTATTGTTGAATGATATCGATTGATAAGATGCATGCTCACATAGGACTGGACAAGGCCTTAGTGACTCAATAACAATGATAGACTATATTTAATTTGTGTATTTAGATTTCCAGACGATGTAATTATTCAATGTTTAATAAAACGAAACATTTTTGGTATCCATGGTTATGAAACATTAATTCTGTTGCAACACGCCCCGATGTTTCCGCCGCGATTTGTTGTTTTACGCGGTCGGGGTGTGACAGAAAAGATGGTATCAGAGCCCATGGTTATAGGGAATTAGTAATTAGTAATGCTTTGACCTAGTCTATAACCTTCTTAGGACCCTAACGCGAGTTTACTTGCGTTTAGTCATAAAACAATACCGTCACCTATCCTTAGGCGACGACCACAACAAGAACATAAATTTCAAAACCGCTTTGAAAAACTAATCATCTGTTCTAGGATGATTGATTACTAGGTTTTGAACTCTCTATTATATGGTTTTGAACCCCTTTGAGTTTTCAAAACTTCGTCAAGGTTTTGGGTTTTAAATGATGTGAACACGTGCAAACTGGAAGGGTGAATGCCTGTATTCTGGGTTTTCTGTCTAGGCAAGCACTTCGTATACATCTCATCAGACGCGAGACCAATTGTGCTTACCTGGGAATTCTTGGGATGAGTGTTCACTTATAGGCGAGCATGTCTTCGCGATACATTATTTTTGACCCATTTACTTTGATTAGTCACCGTCTCATTTGTTTGCCTTAGGTAACAAACAAATGATCGCAATTTTCATGCGTTATCTTTCTGTTTTGATTGTCCAATAATCTTTCACCTGTTTCTCCCTGTGCCTTTCTTTTTCTTCAAGAATGTCTCTTCATCACGATGACGCCCAGATATCTGAGCAAGCAGCCAAAATTCGCTCAGCGAATAGGCGAAGTAGTCCTGAAGACTGTTGAATTAGCTACTGCCATGTATCATCTCCAGGATGAAGCCACTCAAGAGTCACCAAGACAGGCAGGACCTAGTCAGGTGACAACACCATCAGCCAATAAACCAATCGAGGAATCAAAGACCATGGATGAACGATCCCCTAAGAAGTCAAAGAAGCGAAAGGCTTCTCAGAACTTCGCCATGGTCGCTCACAATGGTAAAGCAGTGCCCAACCAACCAGCTCAACCCCCTGCTAGGTGTGTATGGCTTTTCCTATGATACCTACATCAAGGAACTATGTACCTTACAAACTACTCTTGTGATTTCTCTCTTTCAAATGATTGCTCATGATTCCCTCAAAAATTTTAAGTACTCGTTTCACTCTAAGAAACAAAGTACAGAAAATTAAGTGACATTATGAGTAATCGTGCTTTTCGCACATCTGTGCCTTTAAATCCTTGGTTAGATAACTAAGGGTATTTTCAAATCTCATACCCATTACGTTTTGATTTTTCAACATACACAGTACCAGTATTTCAAAACAATCTTCATGATCTCAAAACATTTCATATAGTTTGAAAACAATTTTTCTAGATGCATTGTCTATGTTATTTCAAAAACATTGGCCATGTTATCAAAACCAACCTTTCTAATTTCAAAATATTTCATATAGTCTGAAGACAATATTAACACAATACATTTTCTGATCAAGTGCATGATTTCGAAAAGCATCATTCATGTCTTTCAAAAACCTTATACATAATTTCAAAATTCATCTCGCATGATTTTAAAACATTTTTGTAAATATATCTACCTAATACACCTACTTTATGATTTCAAAAAGTATTATATATAAGGTTTCAAAAACGTTAAACACATTTTTCTTAAAAGAACCCCATGCATAGTTTTCAAAAATATTTTCCTCATACATTGACTTAACCTTCAAAATTCTGCTTCATATGTCGCCTTGACATATCAAGCATCTCAACTTCATAAGCATTTTTACATCATGTTTTGACCTAAGCACATCCAGTGCAAGGTTTCAAAACATCTTCAACTTCTAAAATTCATATGGGATCTTTTTATTATTACAATTAGATCCTTGTGGATGATTATCATTCAAATCAGAGTCCTTAATTGGATTCCTTATGTACCTTAATTCGAACACTTCGGTTCCTAATAATCGAAATCGAATTTTTTTTTTTGAATCTTTCTATCTTTATAGTTGGATTCTTGGTAACGTTTAAAGTACCAAATGAAATCCACGGAATGGATTCCTAGTGTGCTTTAAATGCATGTACGCAATTTACAAGACAAATTAACGAACAATTTTGTGGTTATATGATATGTGTTTATGTGTTCTCCTCTATGTTTTTGTGTGATCCGATTTTCAAATCCTCATAGAATCTTTTATATCTTCATATGAGGGATTCGTAGTAGGATATTCAAAAGGTACTACCTTAAATCCTTATGGGCTTCTACGTGGTAGTTAAGACCCTTGGATTATATAGTACCACTCCATGATTCTTAAGAGACCTTAAGTGGTCTAGTCAAAAAGATTGATTCACAATCTGGTTAAAGAATGACATCTAGTGATGTAGCTGAACAGACTCCTTGATAGTCTCTTTAGATCATTTATTGATTAAATTAAAAGGACTCTATGGCGATCTAGTCACACTCATCACAGGATTGTTCATTTGGTTTTCCCCTACACATTATAAAATAGACTGTGTGAACTATGCAAGGAATTGTCTAATTATGGACGCGTACATAATTATGAAATTTAGTGCACAAAAACCCAGTAAGATTTATTATGTGTAAGAACCGATAGTGACAACAATAACGAAATGAGAACGATGTAATGGAGGTACGGTGGACGCACCAATGACGCTTCATATACTTGTATATAAGTATCCCTCTTACATTGCAAGCATAATGTTATTAAAGTAACTAGAAGTTCAGGACCCTAACCAATATTGTTCGATCTTTTCAACTTCATGTTTTCAAGCTCTCACAAGTTTCCTCTAAATAAATTTCGGGACGAAATTTCCTAAAGTAGGGGAGACTGTAACACCTGTGCCTCCACGGCCATCAAACAAATACCAAACCAATGAAATATTATATTTCATACTTGGGATTTGTAAAAATATGTGTATCATTTGCACATATCAATTCTTGTTCAATTTCAAACTCTAAATCGCTTTCTAGAAGGTTACACGCGCACTGATGCGTAAATATAACCAGTTTAATGCAACAAACGCTCCGGAATAGTGACATAGGCTTAACATACCTTAAATAACCTTTACATAACTTAGATATAAGTTTTGGAAGGTTTGGTGTGGTGAAATCAAAGTTTAATCGCTTACAGGGACTAAAGTTGACAAACTGCGAAAGTATGCCAATTTGAACTATAACAGACATTCTGGAACATGACCATAAGTTAAACATACCATAAATATCCTTCACATAGCTTAGAAATAGGCTTTGAGGTGTTCGGTATGCTAAAATAAACTTTTGTGTCATTCAGGGACTAAAAGTGTCAAAAAGTGCACAAGTTTGCATTTTCGTGCATAACTTACGTTATGAATACATCCGGACATCCAAAAATTTATGTAAGCATGACTATATTATACTTTAGTGTTTGGCTTGCCAAAAATCCATTCGTCGCGTCATTTGGATCGTTTTTCGCGCTTATGCGCATTCCGTCGTAATTAAGCGAACATCGCGTTCGTACGACCAAACGAACCAACACCCGGTATATTTTTGAGCATGTTTCATGTCCTCAATGTTTAGGCAACATTTTAGGGCCTTAAAGTTGGCTTTACGGGCCTTAGAAGTGTCGGAAATGGCCTTAAACACGTGCAGGGACTGAAACTGACATTTCTGAAACTTTGTTCTGATCTGTGACTCCTAGGCGGCCCGCCTCAGGATCTTAACATCCTTAGGCGGCCCGCGTCAGACCTTCTGACCAGGTTAAATGTTTCTAACAGCAGATTGCAGCTGTTTGATCCACCACCACACATTCTCATTTGTCTAGTCAGCTGATAAGAACCATTTTCTAGTCACCATAAGGTTCCAACACTTGTACGGTTACGATTAAGGCACGTTTTCCATGAAACGATCTTAACGGTGGACCTTTTACTATAAATACCCTACCCCCATGCTTCAAAATTACAAGAATTCTGATTTGAGAACCTCTAAGTTGAAACCATTGTTTCATACCTGAGATTCTTGAATCGGGATTAGCATTCGGGGACCCTTCGTAAGTATTCTTTCGTTCTTTTCTTTATTTTATTGCTTTTAGAGTCAGAAAGTCAAACTTTGTTTGACTTTCAGCGTTGACCAGCTTATGGTCAATGCGAAGTTCGTTTGAACTTCGCAACGTGATTGTAATCACGTTGGTCATAGTCCCTTGGGACTATGCCCACTGATTACCACGTTGTCTAGGGTCGTAGGGTAGGCGATCTAATAAATCGCCTATACCTTCGAACCCGACCCATTTGGTCGATCATTAGGATCCGACCAAATACATTAGGTGACCATAGTAGGTAGGGAATAACCTTCCGAGGTTATACCCTATGGTCGCTTCGTTTAAGTAGTTGTATGATAGGTAGTTTATATGCCTTAGGTAAATTACCAGAATACCTTTTTCATGTATAATTGGTAATTAAGCATATGTAACCTAAACTTTTGTCACATAACTAATTATGTAACATGTTTAGGCATATAACACTTGTCATAGGACTAGTTAGACGGTCCGAACGCGTTTCACGCGCACGACGCGTTAAAGTAGCATAAGCTACCTTAATGGGTCGCGATGGGTCGTAAACAATTATGTTAGGTTTCATTTAGCATGTAGGCTTTGATAAACCATATGACACGAGTCTCTATACTCGTTTGGTTTACGAAACCTCATTCTATCCGATCTTCCGATTTAGGTCCGGTTTATTTATATAGTTTTAGATTGCCGACTGATTCCGTGCTCTCTCTAGCTTTGTTTGGTTGTTGTTCAAGACCTCCAAGCATTATCAGGCGAGTACATTATTCCCCTATTTTACTGCTTTCAATTGTTTTGGGGTGACTCATATGTGCTAAATGTTTTCGATGTTATAACGATGGTTTCAAAAACGATTAAGACGATTTATACAAAACTAATAAGGATTTCAATAAAGTGAACAAACTTGTTGGTTGTAGTTACATAACAAATGACATTCATTAGCAATGATCAAGCCGACCAGTATTAGGTTATGGTACCATAGGATCTGACAAATCCCGTTATTTACTACACCCGTAGTTATGTGTGGGTGTTGTGGGTAGTGACTGAATCTGTAATTGTTAATTTACTCTTTGGTAAGGGTTTATTAATGCGAGTTGTTAATCTATCCTTTGGTAAGGGTTTATTAATGCGAATTGTTAATTTACTCTTTGGTAAGGGTTTATTAATGCGAGTTGTTAATCTATCCTTTGGTAAGGGTTTATTAATGCGAATTGTTAATCTATCCTTTGGTAAGGGTTTATTAATGCGAGTCAAGAAGGTTTGAATGTTATTAGCGAGACGACCATTTAAGTAGTTTCACGACCTAAAACGAATTTAACGATTGGGTAAACGATTGGTTTTCACACGATGTTTTAACGATTGGCTTCAAAGCGATATACGGTTGGGTTTTGGTTACATATTACATGATTTACATTGGGCATGAACATTACTTTGGTGGTTTGGTTTGATTAAGTGATTAAGTAACAATGCGTGTGGAATATGATACAAGCATGGTGGATACGCCGCTGGTACTTCCTATATATAAGTGTTTGTGTGGTATTACATATTGTAGCGTTATTTGAATCATTTCAGCTCGAGACATAGAACATTTTATACAAGTAACATACTTTTCACAAGACATTTATTTACAAACAACTTATCTTATATAAACTCATTTTACATGGTTATTCATTTAATCATGCATTATTCTCTTATTATACATATCACCTGAACTTATTATTTTTCAAATGATTTACAAAGACAAAGCAAATTACAAGGTTCATGACTAAACATTTTCTTAAAACAGAAGTCATGAATCTTATTTTCACAAAACCTATGTACTCGCCAGCATTTCTTTGCTGACCTCGTTTTCACATATGTTTCAGGTATTGTTGAATGATATCGATTGATAAGATGCATGCTCACATAGGACTGGACAAGGCCTTAGTGACTCAATAACAATGATAGACTATATTTAATTTGTGTATTTAGATTTCCAGACGATGTAATTATTCAATGTTTAATAAAACGAAACATTTTTGGTATCCATGGTTATGAAACATTAATTCTGTTGCAACACGCCCCGATGTTTCCGCCGCGATTTGTTGTTTTACGCGGTCGGGGTGTGACAGAAAAGATGGTATCAGAGCCCATGGTTATAGGGAATTAGTAATTAGTAATGCTTTGACCTAGTCTATAACCTTCTTAGGACCCTAACGCGAGTTTACTTGCGTTTAGTCATAAAACAATACCGTCACCTATCCTTAGGCGACGACCACAACAAGAACATAAAATTCAAAACCGCTTTGAAAAACTAATCATCTGTTCTAGGATGATTGATTACTAGGTTTTGAACTCTCTATTATATGGTTTTGAACCCCTTTGAGTTTTCAAAACTTCGTCAAGGTTTTGGGTTTTAAATGATGTGAACACGTGCAAACTGGAAGGGTGAATGCCTGTATTCTGGGTTTTCTGTCTAGGCAAGCACTTCGTATACATCTCATCAGACGCGAGACCAATTGTGCTTACCTGGGAATTCTTGGGATGAGTGTTCACTTATAGGCGAGCATGTCTTCGCGATACATTATTTTTGACCCATTTACTTTGATTAGTCACCGTCTCATTTGTTTGCCTTAGGTAACAAACAAATGATCGCAATTTTCATGCGTTATCTTTCTGTTTTGATTGTCCAATAATCTTTCACCTGTTTCTCCCTGTGCCTTTCTTTTTCTTCAAGAATGTCTCTTCATCACGATGACGCCCAGATATCTGAGCAAGCAGCCAAAATTCGCTCAGCGAATAGGCGAAGTAGTCCTGAAGACTGTTGAATTAGCTACTGCCATGTATCATCTCCAGGATGAAGCCACTCAAGAGTCACCAAGACAGGCAGGACCTAGTCAGGTGACAACACCATCAGCCAATAAACCAATCGAGGAATCAAAGACCATGGATGAACGATCCCCTAAGAAGTCAAAGAAGCGAAAGGCTTCTCAGAACTTCGCCATGGTCGCTCACAATGGTAAAGCAGTGCCCAACCAACCAGCTCAACCCCCTGCTAGGTGTGTATGGCTTTTCCTATGATACCTACATCAAGGAACTATGTACCTTACAAACTACTCTTGTGATTTCTCTCTTTCAAATGATTGCTCATGATTCCCTCAAAAATTTTAAGTACTCGTTTCACTCTAAGAAACAAAGTACAGAAAATTAAGTGACATTATGAGTAATCGTGCTTTTCGCACATCTGTGCCTTTAAATCCTTGGTTAGATAACTAAGGGTATTTTCAAATCTCATACCCATTACGTTTTGATTTTTCAACATACACAGTACCAGTATTTCAAAACAATCTTCATGATCTCAAAACATTTCATATAGTTTGAAAACAATTTTTCTAGATGCATTGTCTATGTTATTTCAAAAACATTGGCCATGTTATCAAAACCAACCTTTCTAATTTCAAAATATTTCATATAGTCTGAAGACAATATTAACACAATACATTTTCTGATCAAGTGCATGATTTCGAAAAGCATCATTCATGTCTTTCAAAAACCTTATACATAATTTCAAAATTCATCTCGCATGATTTTAAAACATTTTTGTAAATATATCTACCTAATACACCTACTTTATGATTTCAAAAAGTATTATATATAAGGTTTCAAAAACGTTAAACACATTTTTCTTAAAAGAACCACATGCATAGTTTTCAAAAATATTTTCCTCATACATTGACTTAACCTTCAAAATTCTGCTTCATATGTCGCCTTGATATATCAAGCATCTCAACTTCATAAGCATTTTTACATCATGTTTTGACCTAAGCACATCCAGTGCAAGGTTTCAAAACATCTTCAACTTCTAAAATTCATATGGGATCTTTTTATCTTTACAATTAGATCCTTGTGGATGATTATCATTCAAATCAGAGTCCTTAATTGGATTCCTTATGTACCTTAATTCGAACACTTCGGTTCCTAATAATCGAAATCGAATTTTTTTTTTTGAATCTTTCTATCTTTATAGTTGGATTCTTGGTAACGTTTAAAGTACCAAATGAAATCCACGGAATGGATTCCTAGTGTGCTTTAAATGCATGTACGCAATTTACAAGACAAATTAACGAACAATTTTGTGGTTATATGATATGTGTTTATGTGTTCTCCTCTATGTTTTTGTGTGATCCGATTTTCAAATCCTCATAGAATCTTTTATATCTTCATATGAGGGATTCGTAGTAGGATATTCAAAAGGTACTACCTTAAATCCTTATGGGCTTCTACGTGGTAGTTAAGACCCTTGGATTATATAGTACCACTCCATGATTCTTAAGAGACCTTAAGTGGTCTAGTCAAAAAGATTGATTCACAATCTGGTTAAAGAATGGCATCTAGTGATGTAGCTGAACAGACTCCTTGATAGTCTCTTTAGATCATTTATTGATTAAATTAAAAGGACTCTATGGCGATCTAGTCACACTCATCACAGGATTGTTCATTTGGTTTTCCCCTACACATTATAAAATAGACTGTGTGAACTATGCAAGGAATTGTCTAATTATGGACGCGTACATAATTATGAAATTTAGTGCACAGAAACCCAGTAAGATTTATTATGTGTAAGAACCGATAGTGACAACAATAACGAAATGAGAACGATGTAATGGAGGTACGGTGGACGCACCAATGACGCTTCATATACTTGTATATAAGTATCCCTCTTACATTGCAAGCATAATGTTATTAAAGTAACTAGAAGTTCAGGACCCTAACCAATATTGTTCGATCTTTTCAACTTCATGTTTTCAAGCTCTCACAAGTTTCCTCTAAATAAATTTCGGGACGAAATTTCCTAAAGTAGGGGAGACTGTAACACCTGTGCCTCCACGGCCATCAAACAAATACCAAACCAATGAAATATTATATTTCATACTTGGGATTTGTAAAAATATGTGTATCATTTGCACATATCAATTCTTGTTCAATTTCAAACTCTAAATCGCTTTCTGGAAGGTTATACGCGCACTGATGCGTAAATATAACCAGTTTAATGCAACAAACGCTCCGGAATAGTGACATAGGCTTAACATACCTTAAATAACCTTTACATAACTTAGATATAAGTTTTGGAAGGTTTGGTGTGGTGAAATCAAAGTTTAATCGCTTACAGGGACTAAAGTTGACAAACTGCGAAAGTATGCCAATTTGAACTGTAACAGACATTCTGGAACATGACCATAAGTTAAACATACCATAAATATCCTTCACATAGCTTAGAAATAGGCTTTGAGGTGTTCGGTATGCTAAAATAAACTTTTGTGTCATTCAGGGACTAAAAGTGTCAAAAAGTGCACAAGTTTGCATTTTCGTGCATAACTTACGTTATGAATACATCCGGACATCCAAAAATTTATCTAAGCATGACTATATTATACTTTAGTGTTTGGCTTGCCAAAAATCCATTCGTCGCGTCATTTGGATCGTTTTTCGCGCTTATGCGCATTCCGTCGTAATTAAGCGAACATCGCGTTCGTACGACCAAACGAACCAACACCCGGCATATTTTTGAGCATGTTTCATGTCCTCAATGTTTAGGCAACATTTTAGGGCCTTAAAGTTGGCTTTACGGGCCTTAGAAGTGTCGGAAATGGCCTTAAAAACGTGCAGGGACTGAAACTGACATTTCTGAAACTTTGTTCTGATCTGTGACTCCTAGGCGGCCCGCCTCAGGATCTTAACATCCTTAGGCGGCCCGCGTCAGACCTTCTGACCAGGTTAAATGTTTCTAACAGCAGATTGCAGCTGTTTGATCCACCACCACACATTCTCATTTGTCTAGTCAGCTGATAAGAACCATTTTCTAGTCACCATAAGGTTCCAACACTTGTACGGTTACGATTAAGGCACGTTTTCCATGAAACGATCTTAACGGTGGACCTTTTACTATAAATACCCTACCCCCATGCTTCAAAATTACAAGAATTCTGATTTGAGAACCTCTAAGTTGAAACCATTGTTTCATACCTGAGATTCTTGAATCGGGATTAGCATTCGGGGACCCTTCGTAAGTATTCTTTCGTTCTTTTCTTTATTTTATTGCTTTTAGAGTCAGAAAGTCAAACTTTGTTTGACTTTCAGCGTTGACCAGCTTATGGTCAATGCGAAGTTCGTTTGAACTTCGCAACGTGATTGTAATCACGTTGGTCATAGTCCCTTGGGACTATGCCCACTGATTACCACGTTGTCTAGGGTCGTAGGGTAGGCGATCTAATAAATCGCCTATACCTTCGAACCCGACCCATTTGGTCGATCATTAGGATCCGACCAAATACATTAGGTGACCATAGTAGGTAGGGAATAACCTTCCGAGGTTATACCCTATGGTCGCTTCGTTTAAGTAGTTGTATGATAGGTAGTTTATATGCCTTAGGTAAATTACCAGAATACCTTTTTCATGTATAATTGGTAATTAAGCATATGTAACCTAAACTTTTGTCACATAACTAATTATGTAACATGTTTAGGCATATAACACTTGTCATAGGACTAGTTAGACGGTCCGAACGCGTTTCACGCGCACGACGCGTTAAAGTAGCATAAGCTACCTTAATGGGTCGCGATGGGTCGTAAACAATTATGTTAGGTTTCATTTAGCATGTAGGCTTTGATAAACCATATGACACGAGTCTCTATACTCGTTTGGTTTACGAAACCTCATTCTATCCGATCTTCCGATTTAGGTCCGGTTTATTTATATAGTTTTAGATTGCCGACTGATTCCGTGCTCTCTCTAGCTTTGTTTGGTTGTTGTTCAAGACCTCCAAGCATTATCAGGCGAGTACATTATTCCCCTATTTTACTGCTTTCAATTGTTTTGGGGTGACTCATATGTGCTAAATGTTTTCGATGTTATAACGATGGTTTCAAAAACGATTAAGACGATTTATACAAAACTAATAACGATTTCAATAAAGTGAACAAACTTGTTGGTTGTAGTTACATAACAAATGACATTCATTAGCAATGATCAAGCCGACCAGTATTAGGTTATGGTACCATAGGATCTGACAAATCCCGTTATTTACTACACCCGTAGTTATGTGTGGGTGTTGTGGGTAGTGACTGAATCTGTAATTGTTAATTTACTCTTTGGTAAGGGTTTATTAATGCGAGTTGTTAATCTATCCTTTGGTAAGGGTTTATTAATGCGAATTGTTAATTTACTCTTTGGTAAGGGTTTATTAATGCGAGTTGTTAATCTATCCTTTGGTAAGGGTTTATTAATGCGAGTCAAGAAGGTTTGAATGTTATTAGCGAGACGACCATTTAAGTAGTTTCACGACCTAAAACGAATTTAACGATTGGGTAAACGATTGGTTTTCACACGATGTTTTAACGATTGGGTAAACGATTGGCTTCAAAGCGATATACGGTTGGGTTTTGGTTACATATTACATGATTTACATTGGGCATGAACATTACTTTGGTGGTTTGGTTTGATTAAGTGATTAAGTAACAATGCGTGTGGAATATGATACAAGCATGGTGGATACGCCGCTGGTACTTCCTATATATAAGTGTTTGTATGGTATTACATATTGTAGCGTTATTTGAATCATTTCAGCTCGAGACATAGAACATTTTATACAAGTAACATACTTTTCACAAGACATTTATTTACAAACAACTTATCTTATATAAACTCATTTTACATGGTTATTCATTTAATCATGCATTATTCTCTTATTATACATATCACCTGAACTTATTATTTTTCAAATGATTTACAAAGACAAAGCAAATTACAAGGTTCATGACTAAACATTTTCTTAAAACAGAAGTCATGAATCTTATTTTCACAAAACCTATGTACTCGCCAGCATTTCTTTGCTGACCTCGTTTTCACATATGTTTCAGGTATTGTTGAATGATATCGATTGATAAGATGCATGCTCACATAGGACTGGACAAGGCCTTAGTGACTCAATAACAATGATAGACTATATTTAATTTGTGTATTTAGAATTCCAGACGATGTAATTATTCAATGTTTAATAAAACGAAACATTTTTGGTATCCATGGTTATGAAACATTAATTCTGTTGCAACACGCCCCGATGTTTCCGCCGCGATTTGTTGTTTTACGCGGTCGGGGTGTGACACATTCAACGTCTAGACAAGACAAAATTATCCGATTCAAACACTAGATGAAACCCAAACTTGTTGAGCATCCATCCCGACAAGAGATTCTTCTGTATCTCTGGGACATAAAGCACATTTATCAAGGTAAGCTCCTTGCCCGAAGTCATCTTCAAGACGACCGTGCCTTCCCCCTTGATGCTTGCGGTAGCTTTATTTCCCATATAAAGCTTTTCTTCACCCTACGCTTCCTTGAATGTAGAGAAAAGAGCCTTATCTCCACAAACATGGCGGGTTGCACCCGTGTCAATGAACCATCCTTTTGGGTTTTCACCCATTGCGTTGACTTCTTCAATCATAGCCGCTTCCTCGGTTATCATTGCAATCAGAGGCATACCATCCTCATCAACCACGTGCACATGCTCACGCTTAGGTTTCTTGCATTGGTTAGCACGGTGCCCCGTCTCATTACAGTTGTAACAAGTACCTTGGAAAGGCGCAGACTTCTTTTTCACAGCCCCCTTTTTCGGTCCAAGGTTGTTAACCTTTGCTTTCCCCTTGTTGTTGTTTTTACCCTTGCCCTTATTGCCCTTTTAGGACTCCCCAACTTCCACCATGTTTGCCTTAGCCGAAGCTTGCAAAATGGTGCCTTTTTGGGCCACCATGTTGTCCTCTTCTATATGAAGACGGACGACAAGTTCCTCAATTATCATTTCCTTTCGCTTGTGCTTTAGGTAGTTTTTAAACTCTACCCACGAAGGAGGCAATTTCTCAATCATGGCTGCCACTTGAAATGTCTCGCTAAGTACCATTCCCTCAGCGTGGATGTCATGAAGTATAATCTGTAACTCTTGGACTTGGTTCATAACAGTCTTGTTATCAACCATTTTCTAGTCCAAGAAACGGGCGACAACAAATTTCTTTGTTCCCGCATCCTCCGTTTTGTACTTTTTATCCAAAGACTCACATAATGCTTTGGAAGTATTGATATTATAGTACACATTATACAATGCATCCAAGAGACCGTTGAGTACATAGCCTCGACATATGAAATTCGAGTGCTCCCAAGCCTCTACCGCGCTCAGAGCCTGAGCGTCGGTCTCCCCTTCCGCAGGTTGGGGTGCGGTTTCAGTCAAGAACCTCGCAAGGTTCATGATGGTCAAGTAGAAGAACATCTTCTGTTGCCACCTTTTGAAGTGGAGACCTGAGAACTTCTCGGGTCGTTCAACATGATTTGCCACTGTGGACGCTCCCACAGTGTTGGCAGGGGTACCGACAACAACGTTGGTGTTGCTGGTGTTCACGTTTTCAGTCGACATTCTGAAAAGTTCCAAGAAAACAAGTTAATAAACTGTTTTCAAAATAATAAATACGCTAATTTATTATTTATATGAGTGCGAAAAAACCAGCCGTGTAGCTTCTAAGTCCAACTTTGAAGACTACAACAGTAGAATTTTTAGAACTCAGCGACAGAAAGGAGTAGAAGCAGAGTTCTGTTTTGACAAAGTCGCTACTTTGAACCAAAACAGGAAAAAACCTTTTTAAAACACAACCTGCTGTGAGAAAAAAATATTAGAATCATAGCAGAATTGTTAGTGTCTTACACGAACGGTGTTTTAAAATTTTGTTTTAAGATTGTAGGAATCCGTTCTTGTAAAATAAATACAAAAATTTTATTAACTTGAAATTCTGAACAGAACAGACTGAAAAGAAAATACAGTACGATTACAACTTAACAAAATAGTAAAACAGGAACAAAAATCAAACAGAACACTGTTCTTAGCTGAGGATCATGTTAGACAGGGGTCCCTTAAAACAAATTTCGTGTCTCCCAGGAGATCACGTTTGTTTCAAGGATACAACAGCCGCAAGCAGTTGCACTGCCGGTCTTGACTCCAACCCGAAGGTGTACCTCGAACGCTTGAAGAAGATGAAGATTTCAGAGAGAAGATTTTAATTTGCTGTTGGTTTTTCGGTGTGTTGAATCTGCTGAAGGAGCCTCCTATTTATACAGCAGATCTGAAGTTGTAACTGAAAAACGAATTTAATGGGAGAATTAAACTGTATTAAACGTCTTCAATGCACTTTAATTCGTCATTAAATTCTCAGTCAAACGCATTGACTCGTCAGTTTCAAATGCTTAAGTGTAACTGCACTATCATTAACTGCTGGAAGCTTCTGCGCGTACGCGTACGCCCTTGCGCGTGCAAGTCTGCATGCATGCGCCATTTTGGCTCACTGCCATGCGCGCGTGCGCCATACTGGCTCAGTCCCATGCGCACCTGCGCGTGCGCCACGTCACCTGTAAGCCTCTACGAGCACGCCACACAGTCGCGCCGTTTTGGCTCACTTTAGTATGCCGCGCACGTCACCCCAGTGCCCATGCGTTTGTATAGGATCTATATTGGTGTTTGTATAGGTATACCCTATTAAAATAGTTTTGTAACTGGACCTATATTGGTGTTTGTATAGGTATACCCTATTAAAAAAATATATTTTACATATACATATCGGGTTTTTTCATAAAATAAAGTGCCCTTCGAAATATCGGGCCCTGGCCGGTGGTCCTCCCCGCCCACCCCAGGGCGGCCATGATTTTGTTTACTTTTTATTTAATCAATCCATTTTCTGTTATTTTTTTCTTTATGCTGTTATTTTGTTTATTTTTTATTTAATCAATCCCAGTTTTCCTTTTATTTATTTATAAATGAAAGCACACAAATTACAATAGACCTACCATCTATTTATACCAACCTCATACTAGTCCCAAACCAACTCAAATACTAATTAAATAAAAGTTTTAATTCGGTTCATATTAAAAATACTTTTGTTGAGGGAGGACGTCTCAATATCATGTAATATTGGGTCCATTATGTAAAACAAATGCAATTATGAAAATTTTAATTTATTTTTAAAAACCATGAAATCCTACCATTCAATCTTTCTGTTCGACTTTTTGCTTCCTCGTAATAATTTTGAAATCGCAAAGTTGACAAAGTCAACGTTAAAACTTTGTAGTCCTTCTGTCTTTATATTTAGAAACTAAATATAAAAATTTCAATCTTTTTGTTCTATCATAAAAATAAAACTGATTAAATTACAAACAAAGTCCACCAAGAAGAATGCAAATCTAATTCAAATATTCAACTGAAACGATGATATATATTTTTTAATAATAAAAAGTTACTAAATAAATGAAAACACCACTCTGTTATATAAAATGTAGCTACAAAATAAAATAAATAAAAAACACCACTTTCCTAAATAGTTTTCAAATAACACAAAAAAGGTAAATATTTTTTTCACCATCACTAGTTATAAAGTTGCTTTATGGAAACTTGTTTCATTAAAGTTGGTTTATGAGAAAAAGTTGAAAAAGTTGACCGAAATGGCTTGACTTGTGGGTAAAAGTAAAAAAAGTTTGACTTTTTGGGTGTATTTAACAACACTC
The DNA here is from genome assembly GCA_030545235.1 of Helianthus tuberosus. Lineage (NCBI taxonomy): Eukaryota > Viridiplantae > Streptophyta > Magnoliopsida > Asterales > Asteraceae > Helianthus > Helianthus tuberosus. Next base: position 872,406 of record JARYGA010032181.1, read on the forward strand.
TTTAGGGAAAAAAAAAAAAAGTAATTCATCACTAGTGACAAATGAGTCAACTTTAGCAGAGTACAAGTCCAGCTGCTTGCTCAGATTGAAGTTAGCCCGATCCGTATTATTATGAGCTCAATCCTAAGATAACACATGCTAGACTTGGTTTGCTTGTTGAACAACCCTAGTACATGCTTGATGAAACACTGGTTAACGCTTATGCTAACTAGTTGGGTCGTCTCGTATGTGGGGTTCAATCTCCTTCTCTACTCGCCTGAGACTGTGATCCTACAAAACAGCAACACCGTTAGCTCGTTAAAAGGGGAATATGGGGGTTTCCCTCTTAATCAGGCTTCGGCGTGAGAATAAACGACCGTTTTGAGGAGAAATAGTGTGTGTTATGGGTGAAATATAAGAAGAGTAGAATGTTTAACCTGAATGATGAAGGGTCATATTTATAGCCGGAGGGTGAAGGAGGGCGGAAAGGCCTTGCCAGCTGCCACCGGGCGCCAGTTGTCCGACCAAGAGGAATATCCTCTTGGTCTCCTCTGTTGCGGTCAGGATAGTGGGTGACGTTGCGTGCCGTTATTTGCCCAGATAAGAGGGATGGTACTGCAACTGTCGGCCTGCTCCCAGATCGTGCCGCAGGTCTACGTGGCGTCTGATTATTGGTGCCACGTGTTGTCCTTTTTGTCTGGAGGAGCATCTTTGGTGTCACCTTGATATTTTCCAGAAGCTTCTGGATTCACTTGCTGATGTAGGCGCCATGTCGGATAGAAAAGAAGATGTGGTCCCTGCCATGTGTGCATGGAATTGGGACCATACCTCTTCAAGTCCCCCCAGTCCAGTGTCCCTTTTAGTTGAGTTTATCATCTAGGAGGGATTCTGGACTCATAAGGGTAGTATTTTTGTTACTTGCTTTTGTTTGAATGTTGTAAGGCGCATGAAGGCCGTCTTGTAACATTTGAGCCAAAACAGCGCGTCGTGCACGGTGGTGACCTTGCAAAGTTGAGCAAAATGGCGCATGGCGCATGGTGGTATCCTTGCAAAGGTGAGCCAAAATGGTGCACGGCGCATGGATGGTAACCTTGCAAGTTGAGCTAAAATGGCGCATGGCGCATTGTGGCAGCCTTGCAAAGTTGAGCCAAAACAGCACGTGGCGCATGGATGGTAACCTTGCAAGTTGAGCCAAAATGGCGCATTTTGACAGTCTTGCAAAGTTGAGCCAAAACAGCGCATGGCGCATGGATGGTGACCTTGCAAGTTGAGCCAAAATGGCCGCATGATGGTAACTTCACTTTTTTGGAGGTTCCTTCCAAGGGAAGTTTCTTTGTTGGGATTAGGACGACTGACATGACTGATGTTCCGTCTGAGGTGGCTGTCTTGTCGGAGATGTGATTAGTTGCTTTTTCAGAACCGTCAGGCACGTTTTCGCCGTCTGTCAGCCACGCGCCCTAAAATCGAGGTGACGGTTACTCTCTCTCCTGACGTGTCAGTTCCCTAGTGGGTGTCTCCCTGACGGTCCACTACCCATCGCGTTTAATGAGATGGGTATAAATATCAGGCGGTTATTCATCTTTCCAACACTTCTTCCGATTTCAAATTTCAAAATCCTCTTTTTTCTATCTTCATCTTCCACCGATTTATTCTTTCTCTTCTCCATTTCCTCTCCACAATCATGTCCACCAGTGCAAAGCCTACTACGAAGAAGAGGAAGTATAAACCAAGGAATCCTCCTGGTCCAGATCGAGCAGAGATTAACTGGAAAGAAGAAGAATTTCAAAATCTTGTCCGAGATCTTGGTTTTCGTTCTGAATGGGGTGCTCAATTTCTGACCCCTAATTCCACTACCTTGGATGCCCCTCCGGGATATGTGACGTTATATGCCGACTTCTTCCGGGAAGGCAACTTTCGTCTTCCAATGACAAAATTCACCGGAGAAGTGTTGACGAACTATGGATTGCATATCTCCCAAATAAACGCTCTAGGGTTGCCAAGACTTACCCATTTCGAGTTCATATGCAGGGCGAACCGTATTGAGCCAACATTTGAAAAGTTTAAAGTTTTCTATTTCGTCAGTTACACCAGCGGTTTTTACTCCTTTAATTCCCATACCATTGGGGTTAATCCTTGCAGCACTCATCCCCCGAAGAGTCTTCACGACTGGAAACATAAGTTTTTCTACATTCGTCATGGGGTTTTCCCATTGACCTGCATTATAGGACTGAGACTGAAGGTGTTCCCCGTGTGAATGTTTCAGAGGATTTTACTGAACAAGATTGGTATAAAGTTCTGACCCGGAAGGTCACCCCTATTATTCAACTTGAAGAGAGAGCTTTAGTGGCTGCTGGGATGAGCATGTTATAGGCTCCTCAAAACCCTAGGGGTTTTCCAATTTATGGCTACCAAGGGAAAGGTATTACTGTTACTAATTTTCTTGATTTTCTCTTTGTTTTTGTGATGGGTCCCTTCACATCTTTCTGTGTTTTGCAGCAGGGTATAGTTTGATGAATGTTTTCGATCCGAAGGCCGGTGGTGCCATGTGTTGGATCTGAGTTTGGTTTTGATTGTATTTTTCGTTTGAAATTAAGATGGAAATGGATGAGTTGTGCAGCGGAATTAATATGGAAACAAACTTTGCATACAATCAAACGAGAGTATTGCTTTGATCAACCATTTTTCACAATGAACCGAAAGATTGAATTTATTTCAAGTACGATTACAATTGCAATGATTGACTACAAACTCCCCCTCAGCCAGAGCTCAGTGTTTGTTCGTGCAAAGAAGACGGTGTTGCAAAGAGCTAATAGAACAGTACAGAGCACTGTTCTATTTATAGGCACTAGCAAACCACTGAGCATCTAAGCTGACGTCACCATGAAAGTGACATCTAACCTCCTAACAAACTCTAACCTCTAATCAATACAAACACTGCTAGACTAACTACTGCTATTACATTATATTACACAAAGACAGAATAAACAACTGCTGCATCCCTCCACTGCTGTGAACCCAGCAGTACTTGTCCGGATCAGCAGTGCTTGACTCAAGGCAGTAGTTTGAACAGCAGAGCTTTAGTCTTTCATCAGCCTTTACTAGATCAGCAGTTGTGGGTCAGCAGTTTGCACGATCAGTAGATAGGAGGTCAGCAGATGTTGATAACCACTTTCAAGGGGAGAGACTTGTATGCAACATCTGCTTATTCTGGATCCACTGCTCTGATCCAGTTTTGGCTTTTATTATCTGTTCCTTTAGTAGGGTTCAATCCCAACAATCTCCCCCTGGAACAGATAATGCCAAAACTCTTCATTATTGTGGAACTTTATTGCCTCATCAACAGTTCCCTTATTTGCCCTTTAAGTTGTAGTTCAAAGGTTAAGGCATCTGTGCCTTCATCATCCCTGCTAAGTGGAAGATCAAGGAGATCCTGCAAATCTTCAAGACTTAGGCCAAGTGCTTGTTCCCTTGATATTTTCTTCACTTCTCCATCAGACCTGAACAGAGTCAATACATGGGTCTCTTTGTCAGTTTCCCACTTTAGTACTTTTGAGCCTGATGGGTTTCTTGGGAGATTTTTATTTGAAGAGGTATTTGGTGAAGCTGGCCTATTCATGACTGGCTGAGCAGTCCTTGCAGATTGTTCCAATTCAAGATCTTCTTTTATCATTAATTTAATGCCCTCTTTTACAAGGTCATTTCCAGCTTTTAGATCTTGAACTGTTTCAGCACCTGACTGGTTTTGACTCCTTCTTTTGTAGATGGCAGCACCAGCTGGAGCAGTGGTTCTTTTGATTTGCAGCTTTGGTGGTCTTTTTGAGACCTCTGCTTTGGAATAGTCAGGCTTTTGAGGAACTGTTGGATCTTTCTTTCTAAGTTTTTCCAACCATTTGTAGGTAGCACTGACCCTATCTTCTCCCCACTTTGTCACAGAATTCTTTGACCCATAATCAGCTTCTATCAGCTCTTCTTTCATTCTCTTCAACTCTAAAACCTTATTAGCTTCAATCTGTTTGAATTTTTCAGGGGGAGTCTGCTTGACCTTATTTTTGATCATATCTTGAATCCTGGCTGTCTCTTTTTCAAGTTCAGGAATGGTCCAGTTTTTGTACATATGTTTCTCCCCCTTGTATTTCTTGTAGGTCATGATGTTCTCAATGTAGTCTTTTCTCAAGGACTCATCTGCCCTTTCTGAGAGTTGCTGACATACATTTTTAGCAAATCGCTCCATAGCACTGACCTGTGTGAGTAGGAACTGATAGTTTTGCTGAAATTCTCTATCAGATTTCCCTTGTCTGTTTTTTATTGCGATATCCTCTGCTTGCTTGGCCTTGAGTTTCAAATATTCTTCAATATTGTTAGGCCTGGGATATCCTTCAACTGATGGCAAACTCCTTTTAGCTGGGTCGTCCTCATAATAGAAGGATTTGATTTCTTCCCTAACTGCAATGAGTTCCAGAGGAAATGAGACACCAGCAGGAGGTAATGACTTTAGAATTTGAGCTGAAGAGAGAGGTATGGGTTTTGGAATTGTGACAAGTGACAGAGATTTTGAAGATGTTGGTGGTGGAGATGTGCCATCATCTTTTAGAATTAGTCTTCTCCTTTTTGTTTGAGGAGGGACTGATGATTCTTTGGATGGAACAGTGGTTTGTGGTTGACTAACAGTTGTTGAAACAACTGGTGTTTCAACCACTGTTGTCATTACAACAGATGTTGTAACATCTGCTGTCTTCTGCTTTTTGTTAGCAGGTGATGTTGTTTTTGGTGGTGATGGTGGTAAAGCAGTGGATGTGGTGTGTGTTGAAGCGAGAACAGATGTTGAAACCACTGAAGTACCAGCAGTAGTTGATACAATAAGAGTTACAACAGCTGTTTTGGATGGTGGGTTTGGAGCAGACTTTGAACATCTGGTTGGGATGGATTTGGGTTGCCTTACTTTTCTAGTAGGCTTCTTCTTTTCCTCAACAGGATTTTCATCATCCTTTGACCCAGAAGTACCCTGATCTGGATAATCCACCCTAGCTTTCTTCTTGGCCTCTCTATCCTTTTTGACACTTGCAACAGCTTCTGCCAGTGCATTTGTAGTCTCATCAATTTTCTTGCTACCATCTGGAAAAGGAATATTTTTAGTCATATTTTCTCTCTCTGGTTCAATGTAAAGACCATCATCTATTCCCTTCTTCTTCCACTCCTGAATTTTCTCCCCCTTTTTGGCATTATCTGGAGGGAGTTGATCAATAAAGAGGACAGTTGGAGGAGCAGTGCCAGTGGTATGCAAGATCTGGGCTTTTAGAGCTTTGAGATCAGCTTGGGTGTTTTTGAACCTAGACTCCAATGTATTTCTTAGCTGTAGTACATGTTTTTCATGTTGCTGATCTGCCATTTGTGCTTGTTGATGGAGAAAAGGTTGAAATAGATTCCAGAGCTCATTTGTAGCAGGTGCTTGTGGTGGAGCAGGTGCTTGAGGTGGAACAGCAGTGGATTGCACCTTTTGTACTTGTAACAACTGTTGCAGCATATCTTTGAGTTCTGCAACAGAGTTATCAAGTTTTTCAACACGATCCGTCAATTTCTGGTACTTTAAACCATCACCCAATTTAATGGGATCATCTGATTTCCCACTAGCAGTGGTTTTATCAGTGGTTGAGGTAGGGAGTTTACTCCAAACATTAACCACTGATGCCCCTTTTTCTTGGTACTGGGGTCTTCTCCCTTCAACACTTGACAGTCTTTTGATGTTGCCAGAGGTCAAGAAAAGTCCACTGGTAGATGTCAGGGGTGCTATGGAAGGGATTACCTCCAAGGAAGTCTTATTAATGTAACCACTGTCCAACTGTAACCCAGTGGGTTCAACAGTTGTAGTGGTTGCTTCACTTGGATTACCACCAAGAGTTACTTGTAACTCAAGGGGTGTAACCTCCTCAGGTTGTGTTGGTGGGTTAGCAAAGATTGATACATCAGACCCAGTCATTTGGTGAGGTATATTCTCATTAATAGGTGATTGAGAAGGACTGGTCAGTGCCTGGTTCAAATCAATTGCATCCAACAGAAGTTTAGTTGGTGGAGGAATTGTGGATGTGATGTTTGGTTTAGAAACAGAATTTGCCCCGGGAATTGGGCTGTGGATGATGGAATCAAGTGATTCCAGAGCATCGTGATGTGGTATCCCAATTTGTACAACCTGTTCTTTTTGTGAAGAAGCAGTAGGAGTTTCGGTTATGGTTTGAGATATTTTGACCAACTGCTGTGAGGAAGTAGCAGCAGTGGTTTCTTGTGACTTTTGTTTTGTCACTGGCATTTGCTCTGGTATCTCATCCTCCAGAGTTGCCTTTTTGATGGGTTTGGGGGGGGGGGGGTTTGATTTTTCTTTTTCTGTGGCTTTTTGGTGATTTTAGGTGTGGGTTTCAAAGCAGTTGTTCTGCTTCTTTGATCACCTTGAGCAGTGGGCTCAGCAGCAGATACCTGAGGAGCAGTGGTAGCTGCTAAATTCTGCTCAGGCACCTCTGCTTGTGTTTTGCAAGGTGTTAACATTCTTGTAAAAGTTTCAGCAGTTAAGCTGTGCATTTGAAAATATTCACCTTGGTTTATTTCAGCAATATCATTCTTACTGAATTTCTGTTCGAAATAATAACTTAAAAACCTTGGAAATAGTAAGAATGATTTTGTTTCAACATTATTAACCAAATCATTAAAGATTTCCCGAGAATAATTAAAATTTTCTGCTTGAAGAATAGCATATCCCAGATTTTGAATCTTTAATGGTATTTCATTAAAAGAAGTGGTTTTGTTTGAAACACACAAGAGGAGGGTATGAAATAAAAATCTTGTTGCAGAAGGAAAGAAACCTTTTTGTAAGGTAGCTTTCTTCATCATTGTGTCTGCATACCCTCTCTCAATGAAGTCAATTTTTAACTCGTTTTTAGGGAAAGAAGTGTTACCTTGCTGATCCTCGAGTTTAAAGACTTCTGATATAGATTGTGGCGTGATTTGAACAGCTTTACCCTTTAAAGAGGAATTAATGGCTACCACATTTTCACCTTGTATGTCAAGGGTTGCGTTTTTCCAAAACTCTCGTTGGGTTGCTAAGTAAATTGGTGCATCGGCTGTTAACAAAGTTTTGTACTTTGATTTGGCCATTTTGTTGATGATGGAGTCGAAAGCATTTGTGGTGCTGGGTTTTGTGAGAAGACCTAGAAGATTGTGAGATGATTTGTATGGAATTTCGGTGGGATTGGCCTTTTGAGAGGCCGCTTTCAACGATGATTTGGAGGTGGGTTTTGCAGATGGCTTCGATTTTGTCATTTTGAGGATGATGATCGAAGAAATTTGTGAAGAAATGAGATGGAAAAACTGCTTTGAGAAGAGAATTTTTGAGAATTCAATTCGACAGTAAAACCCTGTTTTTGATGTGAAGTGGGGGTTTTATAGAGGAAAAAGTGAAGGCTGACGTGGCAGCGGTTACAAAAAGTCTGACTACAATGTACTGCCCACGTGACAACCCCTGATGAAATGAAGGACAGTACTTTTAGGAAAGTTACTGGTGAAGGCAGTGGTTATGGAAGCAGTGGATTATTTTCACTATCAGTGGATAGCATATCAGTGGATAAGACACTGCTTTTGAACAACAGTGATTATCAAAGGAATGAGTGAACAGGGGATGACTTTCAGCAGTGGACAGACTTTGAAGCAGAGCAGACTTTTGAATAAGCAGTGGTTATGGCAGACTTTTAAGGATTTTAATGAAAACTTCATTTTTAGCTATTTTTAAGGATGGATTTTTGATTTTCTGAAAACATTTTAATGCTTTTATTCATAGAATAACAAGATGTTGCTTGTTATTCCATGTTTAGCATCCCAATTCTAGAGACCAAGCTTTCAAAGGTGGCTGTATCAAGTGCTTTTGTGAGCACATCTGCCAACTGGTCTTTAGTTGGGACATGATGCAGAGAAATCAAACCTTTTTCATAGCAATCCCTCACAAAGTGATGTCTGATGTCGATGTGTTTGGTGGTTGAATGGGAAACTGGATTTTTGATGATATTTTCTGCTGCCTGGCTATCCAACATGAGTGGTGTCTTTAAGGCAGTGATACCAAAATCCAGCAACTGATTTTGAAGCCACAGGAGTTGGGCTGTACAGCTTGCAGCAGCAATGTATTCAGCTTCAGCAGTGGATGTTGAAATAGCTGCTTGCTTTTTGCTTTGCCATGAAACTAAGCAATCACCTAGAAACTGGCACCCTCCTGATGTGGACTTCCTTGTGGTGTGACATCCAGCAAAGTCACTATCTGAAAAACCTGAAAGCTTGATATTCCCATTAGCTGGATACCAGATACCAAGTGTGGGAGCACCTTTTATGTATCTGAAGATCCTTTTTACAGCAATGAGATTTGATTTTCTGGGGGCTGATTGACTTCTTGCACAGACACATGTTGCAAACATGATGTCTGGTCTAGATGCAGTTAGGTACAGTAAAGACCCAATCATGCTTCTATAAAGTGTTTGGTCAATCAGCTCATCCTTTTCATCAGACATGACAAGCTTATTTGTTGCCATGGGTGTGCTGCATGGTTTACAATCATTCATATCAAATTTGTTTAAAAGCTCTTTAGCATATTTGCTTTGATGAATGAAAGTTCCATTTTGCATCTGCAGAACTTGGAGACCAAGAAAGGATTGCAGCTCACCCATTGCACTCATTTCAAACTCAGCTGTCATGAGTTCCCTAAACTCTTCACACATTTTGTTACATGTGCTTCCAAAAATAATGTCATCCACATAAATTTGGACAATCATTAAATCCTTTCCTCTCCATTTTAAAAACAGTGTTTTATCAATGGTACCTCTTTTGAAACCATTTGAGAGTAGAAAGTTGGAAAGAGTTTCATACCAGGCTCTAGGTGCTTGTTTCAGGCCATACAAGGCTTTGTTTAGCCTGTAGACAGATCTGGATAAAATGGATCCTCAAAACCTGGAGGTTGACAAACATACACCTCTTCTTGAATTGTACCATAGAGGAAAGCACTTTTGATATCCATTTGAAACACCTTCATGTTGTGGTTGACAGCAAAGGCCAGGAACAGCCTGATAGCTTCCAGTCTTGCTACAGGGGCGAATGTTTCATCATAATCAATCCCCTCTTCCTGTCTGTAACCTTGAACCACAAGCCTGGCTTTATTCTTGACAACAATACCCCTTTCATCAGTTTTGTTTTTAAAGACCCACTTTGTGCCGATGGGACTGACATCTTTTGGCAGTGGTACAAGCTCCCATACTTGTTGTCTTTTGAACTGTTGGAGCTCCTCTTGCATGGCTTCTACCCAGCTGTTTTCTTTCAGTGCCTCTTGGTACTTGACTGGCTGATGGAGTGATAGAAAACCCGCAAAAAGACAAATGTTTTGGGTTTGGCTTCTTGTGAGCACCCCTTCATTGATGTTGCCAATGATTTGATCAGGTGGATGAGATCTCAAGAAGATTAAATCTCCTTGGAATGGTATGATGGCATTTGTTGGTGAAGGCTGCAAATGTGTATCATCTGAGCTAACCACTGCTGGGGACTTTGATGACCCAGCAGTGGCTTCAAAAGGTGGTGGAATAGGAGGTAATGGTGAGGACACATGCTGACTTTTATCCACTATTTGGGGACTTTTGTCAGCAGTGTTTGTTGATGTGGAAGCAGTGGTTAATGGGCTACTTTGGTCAACAACTGTTGAGGTAGCAGTGGTTGAGCTTTGACAGCTGTTTTGAACATCTGATGCTCTTCCCATTTTGGCAGACCTTTGAGGGATGATGATTTCATACCCATAGTATGGTGTTGAATCCTCTGATGGACCTGCACTGTTAGTCTTGACAGCAGTATTTTCAAAAGTGAATTTATCAAGATCAAACAGATCTGCAGGGTTTGCTGGAATTTTCATTGATGAAAGTTCATTGAACTTTACATTCAAAGTCTCCTCCACTGCCTTGGTCCGTGTATTAAACACTTTGTAGGCCTTGGCAGTGGTTGAGTACCCCAGATGATAACCACAATCAATTTTGGCTGCAAATTTTGAAATGGAATCTTTTAAGTTCAAAATAAAGCATGGGCAGCCAAACACCTTGAAGTATGAGATCAGTGGTTTGATTTTATACAGAATTTCATAAGCAGTCTTTTTGTACCTGGGGTTTATTAAAACTCTGTTCTGGACATAGCAAGCAGTGTTTACTGCCTCTGCCCAGAAAGTTACTGGCAAACCTGAATCCGCAAGCATGGTTCTGGCAGCCTCAATCAAAGTTCTGTTCTTTCTTTCAACTACCCCGTTTTGCTCTGGTGTTCTAGGAGTACTGTACTGCCTTACAATCCCTTTCTTCACACAGAAGGCATCCAACTCCTTATTTTTAAATTCTGTGCCATTGTCACTCCTGAAGCTTTTCACTGGAAGGTCAAATTGCTTTTCAACCTGTGTTACAAAGTCTTGCAAAATGCCTGCAGCCTCATCTTTTGAGTGTAAAAAGAAAGTCCATGTAAACCTAGAAAAGTCATCAACAATAACCAAACAATATATTTTCTTTTTGAGACTCATGACTTGAACTGGGCCAAACAAATCCATGTGTAGCATTTGCAAACACTGGGTTGTTTTGGACTCTTCAATGGACTTATAAGAACTTTTATGTTGTTTTCCTTTTAAACAGGAAATGCAATGTTCAGGACATGAAAACAATTTTTGTGGTAGGCCTCTTACCAAACCATTTTTTGAAATTTCAGTGATCATCTTAAGATTTGTGTGCCCCAGTCTTCTGTGCCAAAGTTCTGTCTCTTTGTTAGAGGCAGCTGAGAACAGACAGGCATCAGCTCTGGGACACTCTTTTGACATATCAACAACATAAACATTGCCACTTCTTTGAGCAACAAGTTTTGTTTGACCAGTTTTTATTATTGCTTCAATCTTTTTGACCATTTCTGGTCCAACAATCCTACAACACTCCTTTGTGAAGAATGACCCATACCCCTTGTCACTCATTTGTGAAACACTCAGGAGGTTGAATTTCAGACTGTCTATCCGATTGACATTTTCAAATTTTACATTTCCAGACAGTACTGTGCCAGACCCCAGAACTTTTCCTTTACTGTTATTCCCAAAGGATATATCGCCCCCTCCATGAATTTTGAAATCTTTGAGTAGGGCTTTACATCCAGTCATGTGCCTGGAGCCTCCACTATCAACATACCAAAGGCTATCTAAACAGGCAGAAGCTCCCTGCACATGAAGTAAAAGGATTAGTTCATTAGGGTTTCCAAAGCCAATAAGGCTTTGGATGGGGTCTCAACAGTGTCTGGGATGGATGCACATTGATGGACAGTGGTTAGGTCAGGGGTTTGTACAGTTTTAGTACTGTTTCTTGCTAACCACTGTTGGGGGTCTTGACCAATCACCTGTTGGTACCCAAAAGGATGCCTGTTCACTTTAGGTTTAGAGGGCCTTTTGTAGGCCTCATAAACGTGTGGAATCCTTTGGTAAGACTGTTTTTCCTTGCCTTTTCTGAACTGATTGGCAGGGGGTGCATCAGTAACCTGAACATCTCTTTTGACAGATGTTTGGTTCAGCTGTTTGAACTGGCACAAACAGTGGTTGGTTCTTGGTGATTTTGACAGATGATGTTGATGGACTCAAGGATGTTTTAGCAATGTACTCATTCTTTTTCACATCAAAGTTTTTGAGATACACACATGCTTGAGTTTTGTGGTTTGTTTTACCACAAACAATGCAGCTTTCAGCTGGAACAATGACACTTGTTTTGTTCAAATCATAAGCTTTTAAATGGAAACAGTCTTTTGTTAGATGATTCCTTTTCTCACAGAATTCACAAAACAAGTTATTGATTTTTTCTTTCTTCTTTCTCTTTTCGGACTCCTTTGCAGCAGAGGTTTTAACCTCTGTTGGGATGTCCTTGAGAGGAATGACTTTAGCTTTTGGAGCTTTAACACCATTAGTTGATGTAAAGTCCATGGGCTTGAAATTTTCAAGAATATCACACTCATCAGACCATTTTGGTTTAAACTGATAATTTTCAAGCTCCTCAAAAGTAGAGGATCCCATTGGTCTGTCAAGTGTGATTTTGTTACCAAGTTTATCAGTGATTTTCACTTCTTGGCCATTCTTGTTTGTGGGGATGAACTCAGTTGTTACATCAGTGGTTTGAACAGATTTTTCAAAAGCAGTGTTTTCATCATCATGTTTTCTATAACCAACACCAAATTTCACATTACTTTTTATCTGTTTTTCAAGCATAACCTCATACCCTTTGCATGATTCCACCCATTTTTCACAGGTAATCTGGGTGGACTCCAACTCCTTTTTGCAAACTTGGTATTTTTCTACCATAGTTTGGAGTTGAGTTTTGGTTATGCTCTGCTCTTCTTTCAGACTGCTGATCTCTTTATCTTTTTCAGCCAATTTGTTTCTAAGTTCTTTTAACAACTTTTCAAATTTGACTTCATCAGACAGGACTTTGTTCCTAAGGTTTTCATTTACCTCTTTGATGTTAGCAAAAGCAATAATGCAATTGTCTGAACACAGTTTTTCAAGAACTTGAGGTGATACCTTGGCAGCAGCCATCATTGCACAATCACATTGATGATCCTCTTCATCATCAGCTCTTGCTTCTTTCTCACCTGCTCTTTTTTCTTCCTCTTCTTCTTTGTCCTCTTTGGACCATGGATCTGTCAGTGGTTCAATCAGGGTTCCTGAACTTTCTCCCAGCAGTAATTCACCAGCCACAGCAGTAACCACTGCTTCAGTCACCTCATCCACTATTTCAGCACTTAGTTGTTCACCTTCAGTTTCAACCCCCTCTGATATTGATTCTAAAGCCTTCAAACAAAATTCATCATTAGAAGGTTCATTAAAGGCATAGAGAGCAAAATTTTCATCACTGAGCTCATCAGGCATGCTGCTCCAGTCAACAAAGCCTTGAGTGAAAAAGCTTTGCTGATCTGGTTGTACCACTGCTGGAGCAGCTGTTTGAGGTGCAACAGGTTGCACTTGTGCCTGGGGGACAGGGGTTTGAACATCTGAATTTGTGGAACAGTAGTTTGGACATAATGCACAGGCACAGGGGCAGCAGCATAATGAGCAGTGTTAACATGAGCTGCAGGGGTATATTGGGTATAGTGCACAGAGGTTTGATTTTGAGGTCTAGGGTTTGAGCTAGGATGAGTAATTATAGGACCAGTAGTTTGACTCCTGCATTCCCTAGCGAAATGACCTAGCCTATTGCACTTGTAACACTTGATTTTCGATTTATCCAACCCAACCCTTAGATTCCCATGTAACCCTGGGAATTTTCTCCCTGTTCTTTTGTAGAATTTGCTTGTTCTTACACTAAGCAAAGCCAACTGATGCAAAATGTCCATCTCTTCTAAGTCAGTGGGATCAAAATGTTGTAAATCATTGAGTTCAAAACACAAATTATCTGACATCTGGTTTTCATTAGCAGTAAATGCATAGTTTGCAGAGTGAGGATCAGGGTTGTTAAAATTTGCACCAGCAGTTATATCAATGAAGTGATCATAACCCTGTTCCTTACCACTGCTACCAGATTCTTCCTGACCCAAAAGAGCTGTGCTGCCGAATGAATAATCATCAGCAACTTTGCCAGACTCTTGCAACTTCCTTTTCTGGTTTAACTCCCTTTTATAGGTCAGGAGTCTACCATGAAGTTGGGTCAGGGTCAGATCTTTGAACTCAGCAGAGTTTCTGGTGACAAAAGCTATGGTGTCCCATTTTTCTGGTAATGACCTAAGGAACCTACTATTTTGAGTTAAATTTGGAAAAGTTACTTTAACAAGCCTTAGTTCACTGATGAGACAACTGAACCGCTCAAATTGTTGAGTCAGTGATTCACCCTTGATGTGACAAAATGTTTCATACTGCTGGTTCAGTATTTCCCTATTGTTTTCAATGACTTCCTCAGTCCCCTCAAACTGTTCCTTCAATGCATCCCATAGCTCTTTGGCACTGTTACAATGTAACAGTCCAGCATAGATCTCATTTGGTAATGCAGATGCTATGATGCTAAATGCTTTGGCATCGAGTTCGAACTTTTGAAAATCAACTTCAGTATAGTTATCAGTTGGTTTAGGAACGAACTTCTTTGGATCCTCAGCACTTGGCACCATAGGAACATGGGGACCAAAAACAACAGACCTCCAACATCCGGTGTTCTGTTGAGCGAGGATGTGACCCATCCTCCGCTCCCAGATGTTGTATTCATTTCGTTTAAGCATAGGTGGTTTAAACAGCGAGCCAATGTAATTCTTATCATCTTGAGTTTGTGACGTCATCCTGATTGTTTTACAGACACTGATTAATCAACTTTAATGGTGATTAAACCTTGCTCTGTTTTTCAATACAAACGAACAAACTTTCAGTATCAACTGTTATGAGCTGAACTATTTACGTCAAAATGATTGTTAAATCAAATTTGACTGTTCTAGCTCTGATACCAATTGTTGGATCTGAGTTTGGTTCTGATTGTATTTTTCGTTTGAAATTAAGATGGAAATGGATGAGTTGTGCAGAGGAATTAATATGGAAACAAACTTTGCATACAATCAAACGAGAGTATTGCTTTGATCAACCATTTTTCACAATGATCCGAAAGATTGAATTTATTTCAAGTACGATTACAATTGCAATGATTGACTACAAACTCCCCCTCGGCCAGAGCTCAGTGTTTGTTCGTGCAAAGAAGACGGTGTTGCAAAGAGCTAATAGAACAGTACAGAGCACTGTTCTATTTATAGGCACTAGTAAACCACTGAGCATCTAAGCTGACGTCACCATGAAAGTGACATCTAACCTCCTAACAAACTCTAACCTCTGATCAATACAAACACTGCTAGACTAACTACTGCTATTACATTATATTACACAAAGACAGAATAAACAACTGTTGCATCCCTCCACTGCTGTGAACCCAGCAGTACTTGTCCGGATCAGCAGTGCTTGACTCAAGACAGTAGTTTGAACAGCAGAGCTTTAGTCTTTCATCAGCCTTTACTAGATCAGCAGTTGTGGGTCAGCAGTTTGCACGATCAGTAGATAGGAGGTCAGCAGATGTTGAAAACCACTTTCAAGGGGAGAGACGTGTATGCAACACCCGCTTATTCCGGATCCACTGCTCTGATCTAGTTTTGGCTTTTACTATCTGTTCCTCTGGTAGGGTTCAATCCCAACACCATGGTTGTTGCTGCATTGCCTGAAGGGAAGCCTCTGTGGGTTGACCAGATAAGGAACAATTTCTTGCACCCCACAAGCCTGGCCACCTATGGCAATGTTGTTCTAGGTGAAGACGATGGTGATGAAATTGATGATGACTTTGACGTTGATCCTACTCCTACTCGAGGAGGAGTTATCATCCTTTCGAGTGAGGAGTCAGATGAATCGCATCAAGATCTAATCCATCGTTCTGCGCATGCAGGTTCGCAACGAGGGACTGTTAATGAACCTGTTGCTGACGATGCTAAAACTCCGGTTGATACTGCTGAACAGTTAGAAACCAGGAAGAAGAGGAAGAGAGATAAAACTAGAGAGAAGAAGGTTGAGGAACCCGTGGCTGAGGCACCTCGTAAGCGTCCTTCTAACCTCTCTTTCCTGGACTATGTTGTCATATCTGACACGCTATTTGGTTTAGACGTAAGAGTAAAGCGGTCAGAGCGTAACCCTGATGATGATGCCACTTTGACTGAAATGATGAAGAAGAAAAAACTAATTGAGGATAAGAAGAAAGAGCTTGATGCGCAAGCTGCTGCTACCTTAGCCGAGAAAAAATCTAAATTACAAAAGGAAATTGCCGCTGCACCATCCGAGTCAGAGATTGACTTGGGTGTGTTTAGCGCGAAGGCTGGTAACCAACTGGAAAAAATGTTTAAGTCTGCTGGTTCTCGAGGTGCGGCACTTTTTGTTTATGCATGTCTTGTACTTTGCATACTTTCTTTCGTTTGACTGTCAACACTTAATTTGTGGCAGCTCCCAAGCCTAGAAAGGGTGTGCGCCAGATTGACATTTCCAAGATTACCCCTCCTGCTTCTCCTCCTTCCAGAACTTATGGTTTATCTCATCCACGCTCTGACCCGAAGGGAAAGGGGAAAGAGGATCGTGTAGAGGTTGAGCAGGTTAGGGAAGATGTTGCTGCTGGCGCTGGTGGAGGTGAAGCTCGTGTTGAAGGTGTTGAGACTGAGGTGGAATCAAGTCAAGCTACTCCTCGCGCCACCATTTACACCAAACGCGTGCAGGGTTCTGGAGGGGTTGGTGCGTCCGGGACTCGCCAAAGTCTGGAATTTCAACATGTTCAAGGTGGGTCTTGGACTACCCATAACCCTTCCTGTGACGATCTTCCCCATGCCCCCCATTGGATCCTGACTCAGGGCTCTAGAATGAATGATCTCGCCAAGTGTCGTGAATTCTATTCCTTATCCCTCCCTCCAGCTGAAAGGATGTTCCAGAAAAATCACCACTGGATGGATCTCTTGGATGATCACATCCATGCCGGTGTTAATTTTTATGCTACTTGTCAGGAGATTGTTAGGGGATGGCAATTGATGGGAAAGGATACGTTGAAGTTTGAGGCTGCCAAGAAGGAGTTGGCTGAAGAGAGAGAGAAATTTAATGTTGAGAAAAAAGGCCTGCTATGGAGGGTTGCTGATGCCGAGGATAAGCTTGCCAAAGAGAAACAATTTAATGCCAACAAGCAGAAAGAGTGGGAGGTCGCGTGTGAGCGGACCAACCGCAAAATGCAAACTGCTCGTGATCACGTAACTAAGTTGAAAGGTGAGAAGACGAAATTAAGTGATGAGCTTGAACAAGGGTGTGCCTCGCATCAAAAAAGAGAAAACGAATACATCCAACTGGTTGCCAAGCTGGAACAAATTATTGCTGAAAAATCTGCAGAAAGCCAGGCTTCTGAGATCATAGCAGAAGAGGCCAATGCTGATTGCAAGTGGTTAGTTGCACACGGTGTTCCCTTGGTATGTTTTCTTTCATTTTTTCGACCTATTCCTCTTTGTTACTTATTTTGTATGCTCGTTTTGTTTCTTGCAGATTGCTGATCGCCTTATGAAGTCGGATGAGCTGGCCAAATATATGTTCGAGCTTGGTGAGGCTGCGTACGATAATGGTCGCAAGGATGGTTATGGCGAAGGAAGGGTGGCTGCTGAGGCTAAGGAGAAGGTGGATTATTTTGATCTGTATAAAACGGATTGTGCAGCCCGTTATGCCGAAAAGGGTCAAGAATATGAATTCCTCGAATTCACGATTTTTAAAGCGGTTGGGAAGTTATCCAGAAAAACTGATGGTGTGGAGATGTTGAAGAATGATCTTGGTGACCAGGATCCTAAAGCCGAGGATGCAGGTCCTAGCCATCGAGTTTAATTCCGGCTTGCATGCCGTGTATTGTCCTGTTGGCCTTGTAACTCCTGAACAATTATCTTGCTTAGTATCTCTGAACAATTTTATGTTTACTGTTCCTGTGGTTATTGAAACTTTTGACACAATTTTTTGTATATATGATGCTAATCGTAGGTTTTTAGTTTGTGAATTTTGTTTCCGTTACAATATGTGCATGTGTTCAATTACTTCGAATAGGTATCACGAATGAATGATGGCTATGGCAGGTTGTATTTTGTTGGTCATCTTGGGCTTACACTGTGTTGTGTTAAGCTTGGTGACTTTACAATGTTTGTTCTGTCGTTATGCGTATGATTTTATTCGTGTATATGAAGTAATTGTTTTTAACAAGTTATTGTGTTTTGACGACCCGGCTGTGTTCAGCCTTGGAGGTCTACAATGTTTGTTTTACCATGTCTATGATGTTTTCGTGTGTAGGTGGGCACGAAGTAGCAATTGGTTTATAGGCCTTGGTTGTGTGTACTTGACCCGGCTGTGCACTTAGTCATGACGAGCCTTGGAGGTCTACAACGTTTCCTATTTCGAAGCCATTGGTGTTTTCGTGTATGCCCGAAGTAATATATGCAGTTGTAACAAAGATTCACAGGAGATAAGATAACCAACACTTCTTGTATTAAAGATGATTGTGCTGGGCGCATGGTCGTTCGTTACATGAAAAGATAAAAATTAACAGCCGGTTACATTTAGCTTTTCCTTAGTTGTTGAGCGTTCCAAGTCCTGGGGACTTCCTTTTTTTCGAGTGTGCGTAACTTGTATGCTCCTTTTCCAAGGACTTCGTCTATAACGTAGGGTCCCTCCCATTTTGGGGCCATTTTTCCCGGTCTTTCGGCGTTCGATGCCTCATTGTCTCTCGGGACGTAATCTCCGAGGTTGAAAGTACAGATTCTGACCTTGCTGTTGTAGTATTTTTCTAGCTTGGTTTTGTATTTTGCCGCGTTGATTGCGGCCATTTCTCTTCTTTCTTCTAGAAGGTCTAGATCCAACCTTCTTTCTTCCTCGTTATTGATGGTGTTTATGGACAACATTCTTGGAGATGGGAGACCAATTTCTGCAGGTATCACTGCTTCGGACCCATACACTAGACTGAACGGTGTTTCGCCGTTGCTTGTCTTTGGTATCGTTCTGTAGGCCCATAGGATGTTGGGTAACTCATCGACGAGCCGTGCTTTTATGCCATCTACGATGCTCTTGTTTACTGTCTCCACTTGACCATTTCCTTATGGGTGTGCCACCGAGGAAAATGTATGTTCAATGTTCAGCTCCTTGAACCAATTTTGGAGGTCTTCAGCAGCAAAATTGGTTCCGTTGCCGGTTATGATTCGCAAGGGTTGGCCGAAACGACAGATTATTTGTTCCCAGATGAACCTTCGAACTACTGTAGACGTGGTTGATTCTAGTGCTTTTGCCTCCACCCACTTGGTAAAATAGTCTACCACGACTATGATAAACTTTACTGCTCCTGGGGCTTCTGGTAAAGGACCAACCATGTCTATTCCTCACTGATGGAACGGCCAAGCCATTGTGACGGGGACCAGCTCGTTTTTCAGGCGCATTGTTTTCGGGGCATGCCTCTGACAACCACTGCATTTCCTCAAAATCTTGACTGCATCCAGATGCATTCTTGGTCAGTAATATCCTGCATTCATCACCTTTGCCACCACCATTCTTGGAACTGCGTGGATGTCGCATATGCC
Source organism: Helianthus tuberosus (assembly GCA_030545235.1). Lineage (NCBI taxonomy): Eukaryota > Viridiplantae > Streptophyta > Magnoliopsida > Asterales > Asteraceae > Helianthus > Helianthus tuberosus. Next base: position 891,528 of record JARYGA010032181.1, read on the forward strand.
TTCGTGTACTTCCCCGATTAAGTAGTTAGCATCTTCTGGATCTACGCATCGTAGTAGCGGTCTAAGATATGACTTCCTATACAGGATGCCATCAGACATTTGGTAATGTTCAGACTTGCTCCGAGTTGGATGACGTTGACCTGCCTTAATGGGACTGAGGGGTTACTTAAAACTTCGATGCACACGTCTTTAGCCAGGTGTCGGAAACTTGTCGATGCGAGTTTGCTTAGTGCGTCCGCTGGCTTGTTTTCGCTTCTATTGATGTGGTGCACCTTGTAGGAGTTGAAGCTTTGCAGTAGGGTTCTTTCTTGTTCTAGGTACAGTGCCATGACGTCTCCCTTGGCATCATACTGACCATTGATCTGCCCAGCCACGAGCATTGAATCAACGTGCGCTTCTATGTGTTTTACCCCCATCTTGATTGCCAATCTCAAACCGGCGAGAAAAGCTTCATATTCAGCCTCGTTGTTTGTGCTTTTGAAGTCTAACCATATGGCATATGTGAACTCGTGATTTTCTAGACTTACCAGCCTTAATCCCGCACCTGCTCCATCTTCATCAAATGTGCCATCCGTGTAGAACAACCATGGTTCTTCTGAGTGTTGCTTTTCTGCCTTCTCCATTGCTTTGCCATCCGTTGTAACCTCCCAACTCGATAGCCCATTTTGCTAATCTTCTGGATATCTCTGGTCTTGCTAGGATATTGCCAATGTTGTAGTTTGTTAGAACATGAATAACATGGTTGGCAAAGTATCTGCGCAATCGTCTGGACACGTGTATCAGTGCAAGGACCAGCTTCTCCATTATGGTGTATCTGGTTTCTGGGTCATTCAAGGTGCATGATACGTAGTATACTGGTGTCTGCACGCCTTGTCGGTCAACTAGTAGAACTGCTCCTACTGCTTTTTCCAATGCTGACAGGTACATGACTAGTGGCTCGCCTTTAATTGGTGCTGTCAACGTTGGTAGACGTATCAGACAGTCTTTCATTTCTCAGAATGCATGTTCTGCTTCTGGAGTCCATAAGAACTGGTTTTTCTTTGCACAATTGCGGAGGGTTTTGATGAACGGGAATGACTTTGCTGCGTGATTGGCGAGGAAACGGTTTAATGCTGCCAAGCGTCCGGCCAATTTCTGCATTTCTTTTATCGTTGATGGTGAAGACATCCGCTCTATCGCTTGCACTTTTTCAGGATTGACCTTGAGCCCATCCTTAGTAACGATGAAACCCAGGAACTTCCCTTCTATCATTCTGAAGGAACATTTCGCTGGATTTAACTTGATGTTCACCCCTCGCAATGTGTCGAACGTTTTCTGAATGTTCATCAACATTAGATTTTCTTCTTTACTCATGATGACCAAGTCATCCATGTACACTTCAATGTATTTTCCAATGGCATCGCTGAATGTTTCATTCATTAACCTATGATATGTTGCGCCTGCATTTTTTAGTCCGAAGGGCATTTTTGTGTAGCAATATAGCCCTGTTGGGGTGCGAAATGCAGTTTTGTCTTCATCTTGGATCGCCATCTGCACTTGATGGTATCCTTTGTAACAGTCTAAAAAACATTTCCATCTGAAAGACGCCAGCGAGTCAATCTTCTCATCAATCTTGGGTAAAGCATAACAGTTGCACGGGCATGCTTTGTTCAAATCTTTGTAGTCCACACACATTCTCCAGCCACCGTTTCCTTTTGGGACCATTACTGGGCTGGCCACCTAGGTTTGGTAACGTACTTCTCTGATTATGCCAGCGTTTAGCAATTCTATGAACTGTTCTTTCATTGCCAAGTGTTTTATGTCTCCGAGGTGGCGTTTGGTGTGCACCACTGGCTTGGCGTTTTTAGCGACATTCAATCTGTGTTCTGCTATGTGCCGTGGTACACCAACCACGTCGGCCGGTGTCCAGGCGAACACGTCCATATTCTCAAATAACAACTTCTTAAGTGTTGCGCGTGTGAGTTCTGACATTGCTGGGCCTAAAGTGAGTGTTTGTTTCGGATACTTATTTAGTGTCCATTTTTCGGGTTCTGCGCGTGGTGTGAGTTTGCTTGGTTTTGCTGGTCTGATCTCATCGGTTGCAAGGACCTCTTTGCTTGCATAAATTATTGCTATCCCTGTTTCTGTCGGGAAACCGACGGCTGAATGTGGCCCTGAACAAATCATGCTGAAATCTCCTTGAGACTCTCTGCCCAAAAGGATATCGTGCCTCGAGTTTGCTGGTAAAACCATAAATGTAACTTCTTCCATTCTTGAATTCTTTCCGTCTGAGAGCAGCACCGGGAAAGATATCTGACCAAGAGGAAAGACGGCCTCGTTGCAGAAACCAGTGAGTGGGTAATCCACTGGCTCTTGGCGCGCTTTGTCCTCTTGGTCTAGCTGATTAAAGCATTGCTCATAGATAATGTCCTCGGTGCTCCCTGGATCTATAAAAATGTAGTCGTTCTGGTAATGGCTGAATACACCAGAAATGACTATAGGTCTTCGCTCTCTTGGGCCGCCTCATACCACAGGGAAAACGACTTGCCTTTCGCGCCAAGAGTCATATTGAGCGCGTTTGTTATAGTTCTTCCGGGGACTTCTTTGGCCCCCTTGGATCATGTGAGTTTCCAGCTTTCGAAGCTTCTTGTTGTCTAGGCCTTCTTCCCTTCTTTGGATCTGACGGTTGTCTCTTTTTCTTCCTTTGACCAGATGTGTGAGCTTTCCATTTTTCAAGGAGCGTTCTATTTTTTGTCTTAGGCTTATACAGTCATCTGTGAGGTGACCTGTGTCTTTGTGGAACTCACAGAAGAGGTTTGGGTCTTGCCCCCCTTGTTTCTCATCTGCAAAGGGGGTTTGAACTGATGATTTTCTGTTGACAGGACTTCAGAAGGGGTTTTTGTTAAAGGTGTCCACTACTTTGCTTTATTCTCTTTTTTGACTTCCTTGCGGTAACTTATCTTATTGATGGTTGCGCGCGCATCTTATGTTGGTGGGCTTCTTTCTTTGTAACCAGACGTTTTCCAAGGCTGACCCTTGCCTTTCTTGTTGTGCCTTTCATGTTGGCTATAGTTATACTGATGGCTATCATCGCCGGTCAGCTGTTTGTCAGTTCTTGCGATTGTCTTTGCTGCTTTGATGAAAGTGTCCCAATCTTTGGGACCCCCATCTCTTCCTTTAAGTCTTTTGATCAGATCATCACATTTTACAGCCCTCATGAAGTGTGCGCGCATCATCTTTTCCCCTACATCCCCGATTTCCAAGCACTCCTTGTTGTATCTGGTGATGAAATCTTCTATGCTTTCGTGATCTTTCTTCCATATGTTCAAGCAATCTGCGGGGTCTCTGGTGTGCCTACGCTGCTGGGAGAAATGTGCGAGGAATTTGTGTTGGAAATCCATCCAGGATTTGATCCTTCCCTCGGGTAAACTATCAAACCATACACGCATCGCGCTGACAAAGGTTTGTGCAAACAGATGGCACCAGGTAGGTAATGACCAGCCACCTACTAACCTTGCGCCGTTGAAGACTTGGAGGTGGTCGTCGGGATCTGTTAGGCCATTGTACTTGCCCACGTTGTGTGGCAGTTTTGCCTTGTCAATATCAGCTGTCGCGATTTCTCTGATAAACTTCGATCTTTCAGCTATGCCTTCTGGGCGATAGCTTAACGTATAATCGTGCTCTGCATTTGGATTGTACCCCGCGCGCTTGCGGGGGGCTTGTACGCCTCATGATTTGGTGGTAATCTGCTGAAGACTGTGCTTTCTTGCTTATACGTTGTGTCATCGTCTTCGTTGTAAATGTTCCACTCATCATTTATGTTGCGTAGACCCAACCGGCTGTGTACTGATCTTTTTTGTTGGTGAGTGTGTTGCACATAGTTACTCTGGGTATCACCATAGGTGTCGCATGTGTCGTGCACGCTTTGTCTTCTTAAGTTGGTTGTTTTTTCATGTTGCTGGTTCCGCGCATGTGTTTGCTGAGGGATCTGGGTACTTGGTGGTTTCTGTGGTGGAGTAACAAAAGCGGATTGATTAGCTTGCGCTTGGAGTAGTGCTTGCTGTGCGCTCAGTTGCGCAGAGACAAGGTTCAGAGACGCCGTTTGCTTGGCATACCAGGAGGCCAGAGTTTCTCCTTCAGGTAGCCCTAAGAGTGCTGAGAAGTTCATCTGCGCCTGAGCCGATGGTGCTGAAGGGCCAGCCCCATGGTTTGAAATTTGAGGTTCTGGAGTTGGTTGGTTAACCACTCCAGGTGGTGTTTGGAAATGAGCTCCGTTTGTGGTTTCGTTGATAACACTGGAAGTGCTTCCAAAGATATCGGGTATTTCATTGTTCACTTGCCCTTCTCCGATGATCCCGTTCCTTTGGTGCCTTTGGACGTGAGCAAGGTCCGTAAGCAGCTTAAAGGAAGAGCTTTCTCCGTCCACGTGAGGAAAAGGGTTTGGTTCAGTCATTTGGAGAGTGTTTTGAAGAAAAAGGAGATGAAAATGGTTTGCAAAAGATGCGGTGGGCGCCAATGATGAAACACTGGTTAACACTTATGCTAACTAGTTGGGTCGTCTCGTATGTGGGGTTCAAACTCCTTCTCTACTCGCCTGAGACTGTGATCTTGCAAAACAGCAACACCGTTAGCTCGTTAAGAGGGGAATATGGGGGTTTCCCTCTTAACCAGGCTCCGGCGTGAGAATAAGCGACCGTTTTGAGGAGAAATAGTGTGTGTTATGGGTGAAAGATAAGAAGAGTAGAATGTTTAACTTGAATGATGAAGGGTCCTATTTATAGCCGGAGGGTGAAGGAGGGAGGGGAGGCCTAGCCAGCTGCCACCGGGCGCCAGTTGTCCGACCAAGGGGAATATCCTCTTGGTCTCCTCTGTTGCGGTCAGGATAGTGGGTGTCGTGGTGCGCCGTTATTTGCCCAGATAGGAGGGTTGGTACTGCAGCTATCGGCCTGCTCCCAGATCGTGCCGCAAGTCTACGTGGCGTCTGATTATTGGTGCCACGTGCTGTCCTTTTTGTCTGGAGGAGCATCTTTGGTGTCACCTTGATATTTTCCAGAAGCTTCTGGATTCACTTGCTGATGTAGGCGCCATGTCGGATAGAAAAGAAGGTGTGGTCCCTGCCATGTGTGCATGGAATTGGGACCATACCTCTTAGGAAACACTGGTTAACACTTATGCTAACTAGTTGGGTCGTCTCATATGTGGGGTTCAATCTCCTTCTCTACTCGCCTGAGACTGTAATCCTGCAAAACAGCAACACCGTTAGCTCGTTAAGAGGGGGATATGGGGGTTTCCCTCTTAACCAGGCTCCGGCGTGAGAATAAGCGACCGTTTTGAGGAGAAATAGTGTGTGTTATGGGTGAAACATAAGAAGAGTAGAATGTTTAACCTGAATGATGAAGGGTCCTATTTATAGCCGGAGGGTGAAGGAGGGAGGAGAGGCCTTGCCAGCTGCCACCGGGCGCCAGTTGTCTGACCAAGGGGAATATCCTCTTGGTCTCCTCTGTTGCGGTCAGGATAGTGGGTGACGTGGTGTGCCGTTATTTGCCCAGATAGGAGGGCTGGTACTGCAGCTGTCTGCTTGCTCCCAGATCGTGCCGCAGGTCTACGTGGCGTCTGATTATTGGTGCCATGTGTTGTCCTTTTTGTCTGGATGAGCATCTTTGGTGTCACCTTGATATTTTCCAGAAGCTTCTGGATTCACTTGCTGATGTTGGCGCCATGTCGGATAGAAAAGAAGATGTGGTCCCTGCCATGTCTGCATTGAATTGGGACCATAGCTCTTCAATGCTCATTATTTTAAGGAGTAAACTGCTAAAATAGTCTCTGAGGTTTAGTTTAAAATTCAAACCTTTTAAATTTGTAGTCCTGGTTTCAATTTTGTTACCGTTTTTATACAAAATCAAAATCTGGTCATAAGTTTCAGTTAACATTGATTTTTTGTCTTTTTCCTCCCGTTTAATGAAGGGCAACATAGTCAGATGTTTTTAATTTGTTATAATAAAACGCTAAAAGACCATTTTGTCCTTCACTAAAAGGGAGAAAAAAGACAGAAATGCTGGATGTTAACTGAAAAATCTGACTAAATTTTGATTTTGGATGAAAATGGCAACCAAATTGAAACAATTGGGACCAAATTCAAAAGGTTTGAGTTTTCGACTAATGTGCAAAAAGTGACCAAACCTCAGGGACCATTTTGGCAGTTTACTCTTATTTTAAGTCTAAAATACTTTAATTTCTAATATTGAGTAAACTGCCAAAATGGTCCCTGAGATTTGGTCACTTTTACCACTTTAGTCCAAAACTCAAACATTTTGAATTTGGGTCCATGCGATTTCAATTCTATTGCCATTTTCATTTAAAATCAAAATCTGGTTAAATTTTCCAGTTAATATCTAACATTTTTGTCTTTTTTCTCTCTTTTAATAAGGGCAAAATGGTCTTTTAATGTTTTATTTTAACAAATTAAAAAAAAAACTGACCATTTTACCCTTCATTGAAAGGGTGGAAAAAAAACAAAAAAAAAACTGGATGTTAACTAAAAATCTGACCAAATGTTGCTTTTGGATGAAAATGACAATAAAATTAAAACCAAAGGTACCCATATTCAAAAGCTTTGAGTTTTGGACTAAAGTGACAAAAGTGACCAAAACTCAGAAACCATTCTAATAGTTTACTCTCTAATATTATTAACCAGCACGTATTCATCATTCTTACTGTTCACAAAAGGAACCCTCTGTTGGCCTAGTGTAAAACAACACTACAAGAAAATCGGGGTTTAAATGAAAGAAAAAGTTTGTCTGAGCTATCTATCGGTAACATCGATGGATATCGTGAAATTACCTTTAAAAAATGGGTTTAATAAATATCACCTAACCGTTGGTGATCCGTCGAAAATCTACGATAAGTGACCAATAATTGTCCAACGACCAGGCTTATTTGGGATTGATTCCCAAACATTTGCGGCCAGTAATGGTTTCTGATGGGTCTTCCGGTGGAAAACATTGAAGTTCTACCCCGATAAATAGTTAACTTTCCAAAAATGGGTCAGAAATTGTAGGTTTTCATTTTCTGATGTATGTCCTTCGGAAACCCCGGTTCAAAATTAGTCTCTATATAAACCACTTTTACCTTCATTATAAGTTGCAAACTACAAGTTGTGTTAGTTATGTATAATGTTGATTTGTTTTTGTTATTGTTTATATCCCCCCGCCAAAACCTCCTTTTTTTACACAATCGGTACTTGTTTTTTTGTGATTAAAATGTTGGTATTTGTGGTCGAGGAAACAAAATGCCGTTTCTTTGTAGTGATTGTCTTTTATGCACAATAATTCACAAGGGAAACCAAGATGGAGTCTTAAGGTGGTATTGGAACTTCGTTTTTGTATATGGTTTACCCACAACATAGAAGTCTGCATATGGAAACGAAGTTAAACGGTCCACAAACAGTGGCGAAGTTTGAGATTTCCAACCGTGGGGTCGAAAACGTATATACAAAAAAAATTCTATAAACGGGGGGTCAAAAACGTGTATACGCAAAAATTTCTATACGAAAACTACATACTCTCCACTACTGAGAGAAAAGTTCGGAGGGTCGGCCGCCCCCTCCTGCCCCTACTATGCTACGCTTATATCCACAAACAAATGTATTCTTCTTCTTTGTTTGAGCTTACCCCATAGACACCTAGTGATTCATCTATCTTAACAAGTTATGGTGATTTACCAATTTAGTTTGTTAACAATTCATGGTGATATACCAATTAAATGTAATTTATTGTTAAGTTTATAATCTATACTATCTATAATAAGAGATTATTAGCTGATGTAAATCTGCTTACTTGTTAATTTCTAAGCTATGCCACATGTCGTTGCTGATGTCATAATTCCGGTTTCAATATTTATATATACATAAATCTATTTCAAATATATAATCTGTTTTATTATTAGTAAAAAAAAGGTTTTATTTAGGAGGGAACTTTGAAATTGCATGGGGAGAAGAAATTACCATTAATGCACTGCAAGAAGTAATCATATCTTTCTCTCTCCTTCTTCTTCACTCTTTCTTATTCAAACTTTCTTCTCACCGATTCCATTTCACCTTATTAAAACTTTCTTCTCACCGATTCCATTTCACCTTTTTCTTCTCATTTCAAAATGTCCGCATCTTCTGTGCAAACTATGTCATCCGGCAAGAAATCCGACGGTGAACCACCATCTTTGTCACTCAGTTTCATTGATGATTTGAATCCGTCCAAAGATATGTGGAATCTCAAGTGTCGAATCATCCGTAAATGGGTTCAGTCCTTTCGTATGGATCTGATCTTGCTCGATGAGAAGGTATTAGTGTTTGTCAAGCATCTCTGATGTTTTTTTACTATTTTTATCATTTTGCATTTTGAGTTTTGTGTAATTTAGGGTTAGACAAAAAGAAACAAAGAAGAAAATTTGTTTGTTTGTTTTTTTTATCCGAAATAGATGATTATTGTAAAGTGACTGTTTGTTTGTTAGTTTAAAGAAAGAAAGATGGTTTTTTGTTTGTTATTTGGATCCTTTATAATTTAGGGTTAGATATAAAGAACCAAAGATGAATATTTATTTGGTTTGTTTATGGTCATTCATAGATGATTATTGTTTACTGTTTTGTAAGTTTGTTTTAGGGTTATATGGTTATTTATTTTCTGTGTTGTGTAATTTAGGGTTAGTTATAATGATAAAAAGACTAATAGTTTGGTTGGTTTTTGGTCATTTATAGATACTTACTGTTTGTTTCCATGTTATAGGATTAGGCACAATGAAACAAACATGAATATTAGTTACTTATTGATCCTTTATAATTTACGTTAGATATAAAGAACCAAAGATGAATATTTGTTTGGTTTGTTTATGGTCATTCATAGATGATTATTGTTTACTATTTTGTAAGTTTGTTTTAGGGTTATATGGTTATTTATTTTCTGTGTTGTGTAATTTAGGGTTAGTTATAATGGTAAAAAGACTAATAGTTTGGTTGGTTTTTGGTCATTTATAGATACTTACTGTTTGTTTCCCTGTTATAGGATTAGGCACAATGAAACAAACATGAATATTAGTTACTTATTGATCCTTCATATGTGGAGACTTTAGCCACATGTGCATTTTATATTTTTTTGAGATACTGTTTGTTTGTTTGTTTCTAAAGTATGTGCTTTCACTTATTTGTCAGGGCCGTAAGATTTAGGCAGGGATTAAGGCTCCATTGATACCTGTGTTTATCTCACAGCTTCATGAGGATGAAGTTGTTATTCTCTCCAGATTTGGTGTTGGAGAAAACACTGATGCTTACAAACTTATTAACCATGGTTACAAGATTAACTTTTACCGATGTACGGTTGTTACACGTGCGAATGGTTGGCAAGGTGTTAATTACGGATTTAATTTCATCGCACATTCACACATTCTTAATGGAGAAGGAAAGGATATGCTCACGTGCGGTATGACTGTTTCTGATAATCTGATATATGTTTTGCCTCCCTTTTCAGTGTCAATATTTTCTGTTGCTATGTTTACCATTTTAGATGTTGCTGGAATTGTTGTCTGGTGTGGAGCTATGGAAATCGTTCCTAACGAAATAAAAAAGATGAATTTGGATCTTCAAGATGTCCAGTAAATTCTAATTTGCCATTTATATAAATTTATTTGTGTGTTATGATTGTATTTAATACAATACCAATGATTAGTTTATTTTATATAAAAGTTTATTAAATGGTTATTCTTATTTAATACAATACCAATGATTAGAATAGTTTATATATAAGATTCTTTATTGCATTTAATGGTATATTCATAGTAATTCATTTTCATTATTTAATGTAAATGATTATGTAAATCATATACAATATTCACAGTAAATGATTGTATGAACTTTCAATGTTGTTCTTTTAATGCTATTCTTTGAGTTAAATCATCTACTATATGTTGTTCTTATAAGTTGGCTATTTGGTCGGGTTATAGTAACTTTATTGTACTAACCAATACATTGGTAAAACCTAACAACCTTTAACCATTGTTATAATGATCCATGGCAGTATCTTTGTGTTGTTCCCCCATCTAACAACCTTTAACCACTGTTACATCTAACTACTGCTAGCTAAGGTCTGATACTATTACAACAGACAAAGTAAACAACTGTTTCTTCATTCCAAGCAGGGCTTTGGTCTTTAGCAGCACTTGACTTAGGGTAGTAGATTAAATAGCAGCACTTTCTCTTCAGTTGTTGTTGTACACAAGCAGTTGTTAATGGACAGCAGTTGTAGTATACAAACAGTGGATGAGGGCCATCAGATGTTATAACCACTTTAAGGTGGAAAGTCTAATGCAAACAGCTGCTTAAGATATATACACTGATGTGAACCAGTTTTGGCTCTTATTATCTGTTTCTCACAAGAACGCAAATGATTGTATTAACTTTTAATGATGTTATTTTATCTTTTTCTTTTAGGGGAGAGGTAGTCCGTTGTACTTTGTGGAGTGCGTATGCACAAGAATTTAATGATTTTTTGTCTCAAAAGTCTCCAAACGAGACTGTGATGGCTGTCATTCAGCATGCCAGGATTAGGAAGTGGCAGGGTAATTTATATTTGACTGATTTATTTCATTTAGTTTTCCCAATCTCCATTTTGTTACATTTTTTAAGAACATTTTTTTATTTCTTTAGTGATTTGTAATGAATTGTTGGATATGTATATTGTTTCTTGCAGGTCAATATACTGTTCAGAGTGATAAGTTTGGAAGTCCTCTATTTCTCAACCAAGAAATTGATGAGATTAATGAACTTCGCAAGAGGTACTATCCATGATTTATATTTCATATTTTTATTAACATAAGTGTGAGTATTAACGCTAATTGTGTTTTTATTTTTATAGTCTTTTAGTGAAACAATTTGAAGCTGGTGCTTCTTCTTCTCAAACCATTCTTTCATCTCAGAGTGTATTTCCAGTCCGTGAAGAATTTCTAATTGAGACTCCTAAGAGACATGTTGATGAAATTATTGAGATTGATAGTGTACGAATAATTCTATATACATTCATAGGCATTTTAATTTTGTTTAATGTTTTCTATGTTTTATCAATTGAGCATGTTAATAACGCTTTATCTGTGATATTGTAGGCAATGTCATGTGTGGTAGTTGCAACGATCAAAATTGTTCAACAAAACTATGGATGGTTTTATCTGGCATGTCGAGACTGTAACAAGAAGGTGTTGACCAAAATTGAGTACTTACAATATGCTAAAACCATTTCTGATGAGGTCATGAATCTGTCACCTGCTTCATTGGTTTGTCCAAAATGCGATAAAGAATGCACATCGATAACCATAAAGTAAGTTAACGTCCGATCTTTTTATGTCCAGAACTGCTTTGGTTTTTGTTGTAATTTACTTGGCATTTATTACAGGTTCAAAGTACATCTGAGAGTGCAAGATGAAACTGGCAGCGTTTCTTTTGTGATGTTTGATAAAGATGTAATGAAGCTTATTGGTTCAACTGCGAATGATATAAAGGAACGCCAAGTGAAGCTCGATGATACGGAAACTTTTCCCCATGAAATATCACGGTTGGTCGAAAAGAAGTTGGCGTTTAAAATTGAAGTTTCTGATTACAACCTTAACCATGACTACCACGTCTACACGATCCAAAAAGTATGTGATGATCCGGACATAATCGCTGAATTGGTTGCTGGTAATGGAAATGCTCTTGAGGTTGCTGATGAGGTAAGAGTTTTTGTATATCTTATATTGATTTATTTTTTTCTTTCCAATTTTTGTAGTTTAAATATCTTAATTAAATTCCCTTTTGATAATATTTTGATATTAGGTGTTTAGTCATGAAGGTTCAGAAATTAAAGCTGTTCAATTATCTGAATCCTCACAGATGGCCGGTGCTGATATTTCAAAGGTGAATAAGAATTCTATAGTTTTGTTTTTTGGTTGAGTATAGATTATATTACATTGTTTGATACCTTAGTAGTTGTTTTGTGATTTAATTGAAGGATGTTGTATCTGTTATGGCCGACTCTTCCGTTGTCGAAGCCGAGAAGGATTCGGCCACCAGTCCTAATAGTAAACGTTCGTTGCAGGATGTGGAAGGTCAAAATGTTGGGGAACTCTCTTCTAACAACAAAAGGGGCCGGAGGAAGCCATCTAGGCTTAACACTTAGCTTCTTTCACGTCATTATATTTTGATGTTTAAGCAAACCTATGTTTTTTGTATGTACTTAAGTATGTGGTTGTTTGAAGTTTGGTTGTCGTTGGTAAGTGTTAAACTACTCAAACAGTTGTTTTCTATGTTTTAGATGTTGGTAACTTATGAACTTGGAACATGTGGTAAACCATTATGTGGTTTACTTTTTTGTATTATGCTGGGAAATATAATCTTTGCTTATAATGTGTGTTTTGAATTGTGAATATAGTATATGAGATGTCTAAATTAGTTTGACACAGTCTAAATTCTCCTTTTTTAATATAGAGTTTGAATGTATCTTCAGTAGTTGTTGTAGACAAGCAGTCCTTAAGGGACAGCAGTTGTAGTATACAAACAGTGGATGAGGGCCATCAGATGTTATATCCACTTTAAAGGGGAAAGTCTAATGCAAACAGCTGATTATGATGAATCCACTGATGTGAACCAGTTTTCGCTCTTATTATCTGTTCCTCTTTAAGCACTGTTACATATAACTACTGCTAGCTAAACACGGATACTATTACAATAGACACAGTAAACAACTGTTTCTTAAGTCCACTGCTTCAGTCTAAGCAGGGCTTTGGTCTTTAGCAGCACTTGAGTTAGGGCAGTAGATTAAATAGCAGGACTTTGTCTTCAGCAGTTGTTGTACACAAGCAGTACTTAAGGTTCAGCAGTTGTAGTATACAAACAGTGGATGAGGGCCATCAGATGTTATAACCACTTGGGGAAAGTCTAATGCAAACAGCTGCTTATGATGAATCTACTGATGTCAACCACTTTTGGCTCTTATTAGCTGTTCCTGTTTAACCACTGTTACATATAACTACTGCTAGCTAAACACTGATACTATTACAATAGACAAAGTAAACAACTGGTTCTTCATTCCACTGCTTCAGTCCAAGCAGGGGTTTGGTCTTTAGCAGCACTTGAGTTAGGGAAGTAGATTAAACAGCAGCACTTTGTCTTGAGCAGTTGTTGTACACAAGCAGTGCTTAATAGACAACAGTTGAAGTATACAAACAGTGGATGAGGCCCATCAGATGTTATAGCCACTTTAAAGGGGAAAGTCTAATGCAAACAGCTACTTATGATGAATCCACTGATGTGAACCATATTGTTTGGCTCTTATGAATCAACAGTGAATAAGCTTTTGACAAATGTTTTGAGCATCTGCGGTTCTGATGAAAGGAATGATTTAAAGTCTAATGCAAACAGCTGCTTATGATGAATCCACTGATTTGAACCAGTTTTGGCTCTTATTATCGTTCCTCTTTAACCACTGTTACATATAACTACGGCTAGCTAAACACTGATACTATTACAATAGACAAAGTAAACCACTATTTCTTCATTCCACTGCTTCAGTCAAATCCGGGCTTTGGTCTTTAGCAGCACTTAACTTAGGGCAGTAGATTAAATAGCAGCACTTTGTCTTCAATTTTCGTTATATTCTTTGAGTTAAATCCATATAAATTATGATGTTTCTAAGGGGTCCAACGAATTCCTAATAAAACCAAGACAAGAATGTTCAGAAACATGTAGTAGTTAAATCCATATAAATTCCTTGGTGCACATAAATTATCCGACAAGGTGACTCGGTAAAAATCTATCATTAAACTTCAATTCCAAAATATAAATCTTGTGGATCGCGTTGTAATAACTTTATTGAAGGAAACAATATATTGGTAAAACCAAGATAAGGATGATAAAAAAAATATGTAGTATTTAAATCCATATAAATTATGGATTTTTCAGTTTCACTTGGTTATATTTTTTATACAAAACCAAAGGGCCCTAAATTTGGCTTAATTTTGCAATTAAATGGTCTAATTCTTTCAATAATTTCTGGCCCATAAGTTGTGAACCATAAAATCCTGTCAAAGGCCCACAAAATGAATCAGGTTTGTTAAATCACCATTTCATATCGTCCGCTATGTTTATAGCTTCTTTTTCGACTGAATCAAATTGAAGATTAAAAATTAGCGCGGAAAACTCAACTTATAATTCAAGACACTCTTAGTTTGGAAGCAATCGATGAACACTAAATGGTAGGTTTTTCTATCTCATTTGTTTAAATCTATTATCAACATTTGATGTGATCATCCACTTATTTAGTTAGGTTTTAAATTGGAATGTTCAATCAGCACTAGCTGTTGAGAATAAATGTTTTTTTCGACAGTGATTACAATAATCACCTATAGCTAGCCCTAAATCACACATATGTGCTCAATTCTTATGTACAGTTATGGAGAGTAAAAAGAATTTTATACCAAGATATAGAGAGTATTTTCCACAGTGCAGTCCCCAACAATCCAAAGAATCCAGGAAGATAAGAAAGTCTATCTTGAATAAGCGTAGAAACAGAGGTGTGGTTCAATTTGTACAGACACCTCCTATTATTGATACACTTCTGGGCAATGTTACATCACAAAAAACGATAATGGAGGTATGTTTTTTATGGTCATTTTTTTAAATAAATATATATATGTAATGTTATATTACCTGAAATCAGTTTCTTGATATATATCAACAAGTATTATCAAAAGGTGTCTACGAAGCTTCAACTCTACATTACACACCATGCAGTGTAAATCAGAAACAAACGGTAATGTCGTTGGAATGCTCTTCTAAAAAAATGGGTAAACAACTCTTGTGCTACTTTTCTAATTATCTTACAACATGATTGTTGTTGTTTATTGAATATGTCTATGTAAAATATGTGAAAATTGTAAGTGTTTGTAGCATAAATTAACCAAATCTCTTCAGGTACAGCATGTCACACGCCCGACAAGTTAGATCAAACATGTGTTAGTACAATTCCTCTGACTTCATCCAGTCTTGGTAAGGTTATAAATCTTATTTTTTTAAGGTATGCTATCCGATTTGACCTTGTCCCTTTGTTTGGATTTTAGGACAATCTGGAAAGGCTAATTATGGTGTTTATCACCCTAGAAAGAGGAAACAAAGTTTGAAAACCATGGATATAAGTAAATTTGATTTATCCATTGTAGCTGATTTAAGCAGGGCATCTTCAATGGTCACTCCTCATCAACCATCAAATCATAAAATTGATAGCACTCCATTAACGGATATTACAAACTGTATGCTATATACACTTTTGTTATTACAACACGATCATTTATTGAATGTTAATGTAAGTTTGATAACATTTGTAAATTTTGTCTTGCAAGTGGATCGTGTTACAGTAAGGTCCCGTCGAAGTGATATTCCAACTCCTCAGAATATTGACATTAGAACTTCTCGACAGTTGCCAAAATGTTCCGTTGTAGCGTTTAATGGTATGTGTTTTACTTTTAATGCAAAACTAAATATAGGTTTCTGAGTCACTATATTTGTCGAATCTATTGCTTATCTTCCTATCTGTTGTAACCAATGTTAATTGCCATTTCCAAAATGAAACGGCAGGAAAAGAAAATTCCTACCCTGGTGAAAGGTCTAACTTTGATGATCCTGATTCGGAGGATTGTTTACCATCTTCTATCGTAAAAAAGATTTATGGAATTGCAAGAGGTAAATACCCTCCTTAAACTTATCAAAGTATCTTTCCAAATAACAGTTTAATCTCCTAATATTTCACTTATATAATCATTTTTTTATCTGCCTATATAATTTTGTAGATTACGTTGATGATGGAGATGCTATTTTTGTATGTTCTTACTGTCATGCAATGATTTGGAAAGATGAAATGCTTAGGGGTAATTTGCATTCTAAGAAATCTTCTTTTTCTCTTTGTTGTTCGAACGGAGACGTTGAATTGCCTTCCTCACCTGCTCCTCCTCCACTGCTCGAAAGATTTTACAAAAGAGTTACTCCTGAAAGCCGCAATTTCATGAATAACATTCGAGTATATAACATGATGTTTTCCTTCACATCCCTTGGTGGCAAGGTTTCTAAAACTTTTCAAAAAACCAAAGGTCCTTATGTTTTTGGACTGCAAGGACAAAATTACCATCGCATTGGTAGCCTTCTACCGAATGATGGTGAAGAGCCCAAATTTTCACAGCTTTATATTTATGATTCCCAAAACGAGGATTTTAATCGTCAAAAGGCTGTAAGGTAAATTAAGCATTCAGTAAATTCTGATTTATGTCAAGTGTTTTATATATATCTGATCTGTACAATAATGTCGTTTTTTACACAGTGTCGAGCAAGGTTCGAAGACACACACTAAACAACAACTTGATCTTGCCATCATATCGAGTCTTAAAAAATGTTGGATTCATGCAATCCACTTGTGAAGTCATTTAGAATGGTACGAGATTATTTTAAACAAAATGATTGGCAAAATGTAAGACTCAAGCTCATTGGAGTAAGGGATAAGGATGGTAGAATTTTTAACTTGCCTACTGCTGAAGAAATTGCTGCCTTAATAATTGGTGATTTTGATGGAGCATTTGATAAAAGGGATATCATAATTCAAACAAAATCAGGCGATCTTCAGAGAATCAGTGAGCTTCATCCCTTTTATCTTGCATTGCAATATCCACTTATCTTCCCATATGCAGAAGATGGATTTACACTTGGTATTAAACATCGAGGTGTTTCAGTTGATTGTGATATACTTAGAACCAGCACCACAATGAGAGAGTACTTTAGTTACAGAATACAAGACAGAGCCAACCAATTTTCGTTGTTACTCAACGCCCAAAAGCTATTCCAACAGTTTTTAGTTGATGCGTATACAATGATAGAATCTGCACGGTTAGCTTACATAAAGACACAACAACCCAAACTTAGAAGTCAAACGTTTAAGAATTTAAATCAAAGTGTTCAAAGTGGCCAAAGCGATGCGTCAAACTGTGGAAAACGAATTTTGTTGCCATCTTCATTTACCGGTGGAGCGAGATATATGATGCAAAAGTATCTAGATGCTATGGCAATATGCAAAGTTGTAGGATATCCGGATCTCTTCATAACAATCACTTGTAATCCCAATTGGCCTGAGATTTATAGATGTTTAAAAGACAAACGGCTGAACCCTCAAGATAGACCGGATATTATCGCACGGTTATTCAAAATTAAAATCAATCATCTAATTCGAGATTTTAAGAAACATAAATTCTTTGGTGAGATACAAGCAAGTAAGTCATTGTAAATTGTTTTAATTAATTTCTCAAATAATACTTTTACTAAAACTTTTTTGGATGTAATATTTCAGTTATTTATACAATCGAATTTCAGAAACGTGGTCTACCTCATGCTCATATATGTTTGTTCTTAAGTGCCGAGAGCAAATTTCCAACGGCTAAAGAAATCGATTTGGTTATTAGTGCTGAAATACCTGACAAAGAGACGGATGCTTCACTGTATGAACTTGTCAAACAATTTATGATGCATGGTCCTTGTGGTACAGACAATCCTCATTCTCCATGCATGGTTAATTTAAAATGTTCGAAGAAGTTTCTGAAAAAATATGTAGATGAGACTTGTGTTGATTCTGAAGGATATCCTGTCTACCGACGTCGTCAATCATGCAACACAGTAGAAAAAAATGGCGTCTTACTTGACAATAGGTTTGTTGTTCCGTACAATGCTATGCTACTCAAAAAGTATCAGTGCCACATAAATGTTGAGTGGTGTAACCAAACAGGATCCATCAAATATCTCTTCAAATACATTAATACGGGTCCGGATAGAGTGACAGCTCCTGTTTACGAAAGTACTACCACTGCTAATGTGAACCCTCAAAACAAGGAAATGACAAATAATGAAAATCTTTCAAACGAAACAGAAGTAGATGAAGTTAAAGCATATCTTGATTGTAGATATATTTCAGCGTGTGAAGCTGCTTGGAGAATCTTTAAGTTTGACATACACTATCGGTTTCCATCTGTTGAAATATTACCTTTTCACTGTGAAGATGGTCAGGCTATTGTTTATGACGATAATTCAAACTTGTGTGACGTGGTCAGTAACCCAACTGTGAAAATGTCTATGTTCACAGAATGGATGAAATGTAATCAAACGGATGCATTTTCTAGAACTTTGAAGTATATAGAGTTCCCCAGATACTTTGTATGGATACGCAAAACACGAAAGTGGGTACGTAGAAAAAAACCTTTTGGTGCAGTTGGTAGGATACATTATGTACCTCCATCACTTGGTGATTGTTATTTCTTAAGATTTTTATTGAATCACGTTATAGGACAAATGAGTTTCAATGATATAAAAACAGTTGATGGAAAAATATATCATACTTTTAAAGATGCATGTTTCGCTCGCGGTCTGTTGGACGATGATAAGGAGTATTTAATGGCCATTAATGAAGCAAGTACATGGGCTACTTCTGATTTCTTGCGTACATTTTTTGTAATGCTCTTGATGTCAAACTCCATTTCTAGACCGGGTATTTTCTGGATGGAAACAAAATCTCTATTATGTGAAGATATATTATATCAGCAACGGAGGATTACTGGTATTCCTAGTAATTTTAAAAACTTAAATAAAATTTCAGATTCCATTTTAGATTAATCAAGTATTTAAAAAATCTAATTACTAAACATCTGTTATATTTTTTAGATTTGGTTCTTAAAGAGGAAGAGATTGAAAACATTTGCTTAGCACATATCCAAAAACTGTTACTTGGTTATGGAAGTACGTTAAGCAACTTTACTGACATGCCAAATGTTCCTGACAACTACACTTCAGCATTGAACAATCAATTGATAATGAAGGAACTTTCGTATGATCGGGCTATCTTAAAAAAGGAACTTGCAGCTTCCCTGAAATCTTTAACTGATGAACAGCGAAAAGTGTATGAAACCGTCATGAATGCAGTTGTTAAAGGAAGTGGAGGAGTTTTCTTTCTATATGGTTACGGTGGAACTGGTAAAACATTTCTGTGGAAAACATTTGCAGCTGCGTTACGTTCCAATGGTGAAGTTGTGTTGAATGTTGCATCCAGTGGTATTGCATCACTTCTATTAGATGGTGGTAGAACGGCTCATTCCAGGTTTGTAATTCCGATAAATGTTAACGAGGATTCTATATGCTCTATTGAACCAAACAGTGAGCTAGGAGGCTTAATAAAAGAAACTAAGATGATAATCTGGGATGAAGCGCCAATGACACATAAGCATTGTTTTGAAGCTCTGGATAGAACAATGATAGATATAGCCCGTTCCAGTAATCCGTCCTTGCAGAACAAACCTTTTGGTGGAAAGATTGTGCTTTTTGGCAATGATTTTAGACAAATCCTCCCAGTCATTCCAAAAGGTACCAGAAGCATGATTGTAAATTCTTCATTGAATTCTTCTTATATATGGCAAGATTGTCAATTACTCAAGTTAACTGAAAACATGAGGTTAAAAATGGGTACAAAACCAAGTAATTTTAACGAGACCAAGGAATTTGCTGAATGGATTTTAAGGCTTGGTGATGGTCTACTTGGTGGTCCAAATGATGGAGAAGTGTAAATTGAAATTCCAGATGATTTACTTATACTCGATGCAGTCAATCCTATATCTTCATTGATCGCTTTCACATATCCGGATATGCAAAAGTTTTTATGCAATTCAAATTACTTCCAACAAAGAGTCATTCTTGCACCCACAAATGAAGTTGTGGATTCAATAAATACAGAACTGTTAAATAGTATGCCTGGTGAAGAAAAGATATATCTCAGTTCAGATACTTTATGTGAGTCTGAGGATCAAACCGACCTTAACATGGCATTGTTTCCTCCGGATGTATTAAACAAATTGCATCTGTCAGGATTACCTAACCATAAATTGGTTCTCAAAGTTGGAGCTCCGGTAATGTTACTTAGAAACATTGATCAAACAAATGGTCTGTGTAACGGTACACGACTTCAAGTAACAAAACTTGGAAAACTTGTAATCGAAGCAAAGATTATTACTGGAAATAATATTGGTCATCATACTTTGATTTCAAGATTGAAAATGACACCGTCCGATAAAAGATTACCGGTGAAAATTGCACGAAGACAGTTCCCATTATCTCTATGCGTTGCAATGACCATCAACAAAATCCAGGGAAAATCACTTGAACATGTATGCTTATATCTTCCAAGGCCGGTTTTTAGTCACGGACAACTATACGTTGCTGTATCACGAGTAAAGAGCAGGAAGGGTTTGAAGATCTTGATATGTGACAGGGGAAAACAAGTGTGTAAAACCACAACTAACGTGGTCTACAAAGAAGTTCTACAAAATCTATAGTCGTTGTAGAAATAGCATTTTGAAGAAAAGTCTTTTAATGTTTGAAGTTATTTGGTATTATGTTTTGCACACCCTATCAACATGTTCTTTTTATCTAATAATAATGGATGTTATTTTACAGAATTGTTTTAAAATATAGTATACATTTTTTAAAAATGATACCTTTAACAATTATAAAATAATGAAAGGTAAATAACAATAACATATATCTAAAAGACAAGAAATAACTAATACAAGTAATACTTTCAACCGTTAGTCATTAGGAACACTTCATGTTCTTAATATATAGCCTGCAGTGGTTCAGTAACATATGAATTAAAAACTTTTGAGTAGCTAACCCTTCGTACCACCAAGATCAAAACTAAACTACCAACCTTTACAAAAGTGTTTTGTGCAAACCAGCAACCACAAACAAAAAACATTGTTTCCATACAAAATAACATTATCTGAAAGAGCCCCACAACCATTCAGTCAAACAAGAAAATACCTTTACCCATGACGAACTTAAGGGTAAATTCTTCATGAGGAACCAAGTTTTTATCCTTCACAAACTGTTTCATGTTTTTTATGTAAAACCGATCATCAGGAGACTCGATACCAACTCGAACATCCCAAACATTTCCAGCAGCATCTACAATCTTTAAAGTTCTTTTCCTGTCCAAGCCAAGTTTTTTAGCGAGAACTTTTTTAATACGCTGTAACAAACAAAAAATAATGTTAAGAAAGATAATATTATAATATGGTTAACACAATGTAAGGTCCTGTTAGTAGTTTTTGGTTACAGAAACTTACAAAATGATTGCCCACACGGAAAACTACTGGAATAGTTTCGTTGTTCGTAGTTACAGCGAGCATTTCAGTTTCCTTGTCCTTAGTTATGTCATCCACATCTTCACCATCAGAGATACTGATAACCTCTTCTACCACTTCTTCCTTAATAGCAGCATATAATTCCGGTGGCAACACTAAATCAGCATCCCTGGAACAATTGAAAACAGACATATCAAGAGTGTGAAGATCAATCATTTCAAACACAAGAAGATGTTCATCACTTAGTGAAAATTTCTTCTTAATCCATCCCCATCCAGTTGTTATGTAAAGCTGATTGTCACTAACATCCATTCGAACAAAAAATTTATGCTTCCCAGGACCTCTAATAACAACCGGATAATTTGGAATGGTATTGTCCATCTTGTGATGTACAAATAAAAGATTGATATGCTACAACGAGAAAAAAAAATTAGTAGTTTCATATACGAAACCATATTAAATAAGAAACAATAATAAATATACCGAACCCATATTGCGAACTACATACCATAGCATCAGGTTTATCAAAAGCGCCATTGGGTCTGTAGTAAAAATAATCAGATGGAGCAAATGCAATATTGTCATAGAAATAAAAGATCCGGAAACTTTGTAATGCTTCTTCATACTGAAATATGAGTCATGATCCAGATTGTAGTTTCAAAGTTTAAACTACGGAATACCACCCATTGTAGAGATAATAGAAGTTTCCTATATCATATATCTTGACTTCAAAGACTTGCCCATTAGTTGTCCGTACTTTGACAAACCCAACAGGATAGTTAAACTCTTTTATCCATTGTTTATATTTTTTTGGCAGAACCTATGTATAAGTATATTAAAATCAGAACTGTCTAACATGATGTTATAAAGAAAATAAATTCGCAATAACTGAGATTAAAATACTAACCAAAGATTTCCTTTGGTTGTCGGTCATGTAAGAAGCAAAACCATACATCTTTCTATAAAAAGAGAAAAATGTTAAAAGATGGTAAGTAACTGAGAGAACATGATGAAGGGAAATAGCATTAGTATGCAACCACTGTTTGACCAAAGTCAAACCACTATTTTTTTTAAATCTGTTTGACCAAAGTCAAACCACTGTTTGCAAAACTATGACTCTTAGTGGTTCAAAGGTCTGCTTGACCATGGTCAAACCACTGTTTGACCAATGACAAACCACTGTTTTCTCCTCAAAACATTGTTTAACCCAACAGCGATTTTAATCATATATTTTCATAGCCCCAAACGTTAAAATATTATTCATTTGCATACTCGACCAAATGTTATTTTTGATGCGGAGAGTTTCTAATGCTTATTAATATGTTTCTATTCTTGACAGTGTGATACAAAACCCCAAACATGTGAAATATAATCTGATAAAATCTGTCAAGAACACCAACTGAAAGTTTACTAAACATCATAATCTTAAAAAATCTTTATACAACAACTGATAAACAATCATTTTTAACATAGCCCTAAATATATAAACCTCAATCGAACATCCATACAAAACTATAAACTTCAATCGAACATCAATACGAACATTCATATGATGGAATCTGAAGTATAACAAATCAAATAAACAAACATGATCACAAATTACAGTTCATATAAAAGAACAAACCTAAGATCAAAAATCATACATGCAAGCGTGATATAAAAAATTACATGAAGCAAAGATTTCAGAAAAACAAAATCGAATCAATACGTTTTCGATTACCTTTTGCTGATAAGGAAAAATCTTTAACACTCCCTGTCGTTGGTTTTGTCGCCCTTCGAAGAACGTAGATGGAAATGGAACGGTAGATGAGTGATTAGAATTTGGGGCCGTATTTAATATAAGGGTTTTAACGGGCCTACAAAATCTTACACAACAGTTAAGCTTAATTGGATCAAATATAAGGGGCTTTATTGAACCTGTTCAATAACATTTGATTATTTGAATTAAATACAAACAATTTAAATGATGTATTATAATCTATTTCGATGGTTATTAAAGCTACCCATGTGGTCACACAGACTGTCTTTAACATTACTTTATAAAGATATAGAACTAAAGACCAAAATTTAAATGATATATTATAATCTGTTTTTTAGTATTTGATTTCTATCATTACTAAACCTACCCGTGTGGTTACACGGGTCCTACACCTAGTGTCTTAAATGTTATTACCTAATTAATATAAGTTAGTATATGTTATAGTTGAAAATGTATGTGGTCTGGGAATAATAACTGTATTATAATGTCTTAAAATGTTATAGTTTGAATAATAACTATATTATAGCACAAATAAAAATAAAAAATATAAACGTTTTAACCAAAACTTAATAAATATACGACATAGCTCGGTGCCTTTAAAATCAAAAACTTTACACCCCCACCCATATAAACGCCTATAAACGCCGGTGTCCTCAGTTGTTGGTTATACTCTTCAGCATATATTTCTTAAACAATAAATTTTCATTACTAGGCAGAAAAAAACTTTAAAACATAAATTCAAATTATCATATACAAGCCATAATACTTGTCTTAAATCAAACATAAAAAAATAAACGTTAGACATGATACTAGTAATCTAGTGGGAGTCTTCAACAATGTGATAATTAAGAAACTCCTAGCTAACCAACTTTAACATGATGCCCATAACAAAATTCAACCACATTGAGTGAGTTCTGTAAAAATAAGTAAATTACTTTTTGAGTCATTGTGTTTTAGTGGTTTTAACCACTTGAGTCTAAAATCAAAAAGTTTAACGTCCTGAGTCCCTAGCAAATAGTAATCATAAAATAAACATCAGGCACATCCTCACATTAAATAACTATGCATAACAAAACAAAACATAACACTTCACTTTGGATTTTAACATGCATAAGCATACAATAAGTAGTTGTACAATCAAAGGCAAGCCACAAAGGCACTGCCATTTTATCCTTCTCCAGGGGGTTAACTTTAAACAATGGCGTTAACTTTAAACGTTTTTATGACTGTTTTGACCAAAAAATTAAAAACAATAACTTTGTGATCAAATTTGTACGTGAGGTAGTGTGCCTCTTGTTGTTCTTGTTGATTGAAGTAAAAGTTACAATGCGAGAGCAATAGCAGATAGGTTCTAAGTGTTACAAAGTAAGTGAAAGATGTGTTGTGTCCTACTACGATATCATTGCCTCATTATATATATAAAAAAATAAAAATAAGTATATTCTGAGAATTTTTTAGGAATAATCAGTCTTCACTCATGACCGGTAGAGGCCTATTCTACACGTTTTCTTCAACTGGTTTACTGGTTCTTTAGGATAGACTAAGTCAGTGTTAGTCACCTACGAAGACCGGTTAAAACCAAAAGAACAAAAGTTGGTTAACAATGTTAGTGTTCATGATACTGAACTTACTCGGGATCTAGGAATCCGGATTATAAAATTGACCCCTAACAATTGTCCTTGAAATTTGGCAGTTGGATTTACCATTTACAACTGTTAATTTTTTGAAATATCAAAACAGAAATGTGATGGTACGTGATTAAACGTTGTGGGAGATTCTAGGTAGTGGAACAACGCCGTTTCTTGCGGTTATAATTATCCCCTTTATTCTCTTTTCCTGCATTGTTATCTCGTTATCTTCTTCCTTCATCTCCATAGAGCATCAGAGGTAAAAACTTCAATCCCTCAAAACTACGTTCCTTTCTTGCAACTTTTAATCTTTCAGTCATGGGTAAGAAGATGACTTGATCTCTTTCTTCTTCTGTTGGTGATCCCGTCGAGGATTTCATAAGTCAAAGGCTTCTTGAACATCTTGATCAAGAATGTTGCTCATCCTCTGATCATAAAATCGAACTCTTGAAGGCTAGTGATGCATTCCATGAAAACACAATTTTTAGGGATTTTAATCCTAAGGTCAAATATGTTTTCGTTTCCAAACCTGGGTCTTTTCCTTGTGTTTATCTTCACACTAGTTTTAAGCTACCTCTTTCCGCCACTAATTTATGAGTTTTTCAAGCTCACCGTCCTAAGTTATTCTCAGACCATGCCTGTGATTTAGAGGATCTTGTACACTATGAAATTTTGATATGAACCCATGCCATTGGCATCAATGTCTCTGAGTTAGTTAGTGTCTACACTCTTAGAATCCATGGTTTATCTTGTTTTGTTTTCCAACTCCAATCCGACTAGACACATTTGATCCTGAAAGCCACTCAAAACGATAATGATATGAAAAGGAAATATTTTCTTTGTGAAGCGTTGCCCTAATCCTGATGGGGATAAATTGCCTTTTGATTGTGTCAAAAAGGGTAGGACTTAGTCTGCAGGATACTACATTATCCCGTTGTTTTTAAAACTAATCCTAAAAAACTTTTTATCCCTATGTGTCTAGCATTCTAAAAGTCAACCTACTACTCTTGAAGGGTAGGACTTTTACTCTCCAGTTAAGGAACCAAATATAACTACCTCAGGTAAGGATTCAGATGATCCTATTAAATTAGGTGATGAATTAAGATATAAGGATTTGACGGAGAGAATGTCTTCAATGGCTGAAATGAAAGATATGATGAAACAGATGATGGAGCATTCAAAAAGTCAACCTACTACTCAGCAAATTGCCAATGGACTGTGGAAATCAGTGCAACCAATTATCCAAGCTCAAAGGAATTTGGCTGATATCAACCATAACACTGACATGGAACTGATCAGGAATATGGTTGAGGCCAGATACAAGGTTACACAAGCAGATATTAAGGCCATAAGGGAACATCTGTTACAGACTACTTGCTATGCCCCCTCCAATAGTACTTCAAGAAGAAGTTGAGGATGATGCCAAAAAGGGGGAGAATGATAAGCTTAGAAAATTACAACCTTCGTCACAAGCAAAACCGAAGGTGCAACAACAAAATCCAGAGTCTGCTCCAACCAAAACTTCTGCAAAGGCATCAGATGCTGGAAAAGAAAAAGGGATTGATGAGACCCTAAACAAAAAAGTTGAATAGATTGCCTTAGAAAAGCAGAAGCAAGATACACTTGAAGCCAAAGCTTCCAGCTTAATAGAACAAGAACAGGCAGAGCAGAAGAAAAAGGAGGATATTGGCACTTCACAAGGCAGAAAGTCAACAAGAAGAGTTAGACAGCCAATCATCACCCCTCCTAAAACCTCAGTTGGGCCTACCAAAAGTGTATCCTCTGCCGAACCCAAAACCAAACCTTCACCACAAAAACCACCTCTCAAGAAACAAAAGAAACCATCACCACCGCCATCACCAATACAACCAACAGATGCCGGTACAATAGACGTATCAGCAGATGTTTTCCAAACAACTGTTATGATCATTTTTCCTACACCACCAACAACTCAACCACCTCCCACACCACAAAGAATTCCTACATGCCCACCTTCACCAAAAATCAAATTCATACGCAAAAGAAAAGCTTTTGTTGTGCAAGAAGATGATGAGGAGATTAAATCACCAATCCCCTTATCATATGCCCTATTCAAGCCACACCACTCTCATCATTTCCATTTAAATCCACTACACTTCCACCCGTTGCACCACACCCATCTTTCATCCCACTGGCTGCTCAGTATCCTCTGGAAATTCATGTGATTAAAGGTGAAATTGAATCATTCTATACAACAGAGGATACATCACAACTTACCTTCCCATCTTTCCTTAGTTATAGAAAGCCTAGAAACTTGGATGAATACCTGAAGCTAAAGGCTAGACAGACTAATTATATTGGAAAGGATAAGTGTAAAGGGATGGATGATAGGACTGCTCAGGGAATCTTGTCACTGGAACTTAGCAAGGTAAGCAAGATTGAAGATTATGCTAAGTACCTGAGCAAGTCTATGTCTGAGAATCCAATCAATGCTGAGCTTGATAAAGAACTGAAATAGGATTACATTGATCACATAATGAAGCATAAACCATACAAAGCAAACAGAGCTCAATTCAAAGACTGGTCAACAGATGCTCTCAAAGAAGAGATTGAAAGAATTAAAAAATTGCTCAATGATCCTTCACAAAAGCCAACTCCACCAGATTGGAAGACATGCAAACAAATTGATCCAAACAAGGCATTGAAGCTGAAGAAAATGAGAGCAGAGCTTGTTGCTGTTAATTATGGTAATGCAAGGTCTGTTGCCAGATGGTCTGAATCAAAGATTGTTGAAACATACAAAAGACTGGAACAGCTCAGAGGAAAGGATCCAACAGTTCCTCAAAAGCCAGTATATCCAACAGTGATTATCCCTCAACAGACCCTGACATCTAGAAAGCTGCCCTCAGCATCTGGCTTATCCATAACTGCCTTAAATCAAGCAAAAAGGCAGAAGCAGATGGCTGAGGCTGATGAACAGATGTTTGAATACTACAGAAAAGAGGGAATAAAAAACCAGCTGAAATACCGCACAGATCCTGCAAGTGACAAACTAAGAGAAACAGTTGCAAAACTTGTCAGCAGGCCACAATCACCCAACTCATCAAGAATAACTCTTCACCCAAGAAAACCATCTGATCCAAAATTATAAAGTGGAAGTCATCCTCAGACACCCACGAATTGACTCGGCTCAGATCAGATGATAGTGTTCAAAGGCTGAAAATGGAGAATGCATATGGTATGGATGCATCAGATAGTTTTTTATGAACTATGTTATTTTATTACTGATGAACTATATTATTTTATCATTTGTTTCATGTGTGTCGCAACCCCCGATCCCTTATCTGTCCCGGGAACGGGCAGACGCGAGATCAGAGTTTGGTGGTATCAGTTATTTAATCTTGCAGCGGAATTTACATCAGGACCGTAGTTAGGAAATGTTTATCAGAGTAAAACCACCATATTTGATATTAGTAATCATATGGGAAAAACCCAAGTTTCTTATTACAATACATTTATAGGGACAAACCCTATTTTATTGAATTTAAAACATCGTTTATTAGGTAACTTTTATAGCCACATTTTTCATAAGCCTTCAGTGCTCTCCAGCTGGCTTTTCACTAATTGGCTGTTCACATTGTGTTACCTGTAACGTGTTTTAAAAACATTTGTCAGTCGGAAATACTGGTGAGTGAATCCCAGTTTAATCAAGAAACATTTTATTAATTAAAACAGTATTGAGAGCGATCACATTGTTTATTTCTACACAATTACTCATTCAGTATTTGCCACTCGACCGGATCTGTGGCTATGGTCAAATTACCCATTGGCTAACTCGTCGTCCAATGGTAATGTACTGTCATTCCGACTTACTACTACTACTCGTAGTAATAAATTTTGTATACAAAACCCCATAATACCGGCAGTAATTGAAGAACTACAAAGACTCAATCACCGCTTAATCACATTGTAAACAAATAAGGTTTTGTAAAACATTCCAAAAAGGTTAACAAAAAGAGGATAAACTCACATTGTTATCTTAGACTTCTTGTAAGGGTTTCCTGGATATAATCTATAATTTATACAAATGTACATTGGTTAGTATCATAACCCTTTGAAAATATTAATGATACCCTCCCCGAGACGGCATTCCAACAACTACGTCGGGCAGAACCACGACAGTTGTTACGGAACCCTAAATCAATCGGGCAGCGTAACTATTACAAAACTGGGGTTATAATACTTACAAACGGAACAGAACCTCGCTAATTAGGGGTATAATACCTGACTATAATGCTTATAACTTCAGAAATTCGAGATTGAAAGAAAGAAATGAACGACGGAAAGTGAAACCCGATGGTCTTCTTATATTGTGCTGATATCTCGTCCCCTCGCGGCCTGCGTAACATAAGGCTAAGCCTTACGCGGCCCGTGTTGACTCCAGTCAACAGCATAGCTTAGCTGGGTCAGCTTGTAGGTCCGCCACGATGTCGACACGTGTCGGCCTCTGGTGTCTCCGCGTTTGATGATCTCTCACGGCCCGCGTCACTTAAACGGGGTCTTACGCGGCCCGCTTTAACTAAAGAAATCAAAGGAATCCGGTATCCACCTTGATACCGCCCGCGTAAAAGCTTGGGGTGGGTCTACGCGGCCCGCCTCAGCTTAATATTTATTGTTTTTAATTTATTTTATATGTTATAACATATTTCGGGCTCGGTATTCATATACGGGGTGTATTATAAGATATATTGGGACATTCTACAATATACTAAAGTGTTAGACACATTATGAGGGTGTCGGTTTTACCGAGGGTTGTTACATTCTCCCCACCTTATTTTAGAGCTCGTCCTAGAGATCTATTGGAATAAGTGTGGATATTTTCTTTTCATTTCAGATTCAAGCTCCCATGTGTACTCAGGTCCTCTTTTGGAGTCCCACTTCACTTTGACCAGAACTAGCCTCTTATGCTTGAGATTCTTGATTTTCCTGTCTTCAATTTGTAGAGGCCTTTCTACAAACTTGAGTTGTTCATTTACCTCTATATCCTTAAGAGGGACTATTAGTGATTCATCAGCTAAACACTTTTTGAGATTAGATACATGAAACACATCAAGTATTCCTGCCATTTCCTCTAACAGTTGTAGCTGATAGGCTACAGGTCCTATTCTTCTAATAATCTCAAAAGGTCCAACATACCTGGGACTTAGCTTTCCCCGTTTGATGAATCTTACTATTCCTTTCCAAGGAGAGACCTTTAATAATACTTTATCTCCTACTTGAAATTCCAACGGTTTGCGTTAGTTATCGGCATAGCTCTTCTGTCGATCACGTGCTGCTTTCAGTCGTTCCTTGACTTGCATAATCTTGTCAGTTGTTTCTTGCACTATCTCAGGTCCAGATAGTTGCTTTTCCCCAATTTCTGCCCAACAGACTGGGGTTCGGCACTTTCGTCCATAAAGTGCTTCGAATGGTGCAGCATTGATACTTGTGTGATAACTATTATTATAAGAAAATTCTATTAAAGGTAAGTGATCATCCCAATTACCTCCGAAATCGATTACACAAGCTCTAAGCATGTCTTCCATTGTCTGAATTGTTCTTTCGCTTTGTCCGTCCGTTTGAGGATGATAAGCTGTGCTTGATGTTAACTTGGTTCCTATTGCCTTTTGGAAACTTGACCAAAAATGAGATGTAAAGTGGCTATCCCTATCAGAAACAATTGATAAAGGAATTCCATGTAAAGAAACAATTTCACTTACATATAATTTGGCTAATTGTTCCATACTGAATGTTTCCTTCATTGGTAGGAAATGAGCTGACTTGGTTAGCCTATCTACAATCACCCAGATTGTATCATTTCCTTTCTTAGTTTTGGGTAATTTAGTAACAAAATCCATTGTTATTAATTCCCATTTCCATACTGGCATTTCTAATTGCTGTAACAAACCTGAGGGTTTCTGGTGTTCAGCTTTAACTTGTGAACAAGTTAAACATTTAGAAACATAGGCTGCTATGTCCTTCTTCATTCCTATCCACCAGAAATTTTTCCTTAAATCCTGGTACATTTTATCACTTCCTGGATGCATCGTATACTTAGACTTATGGGCTTCTTCTAATATACGATGACGTAGGTTTCCTAATTTAGGTATCCACATTCTCTTTTCATGGAATCTCCAAATTCCATCTGTTCCTTGTTCCAATTCTTTTAGCATACCTTTTATTTTTTTAGAATCATCCTTGATTACTGATTCTTGTGCTTCTCTTATCTGATCATTTAAATCTACTTGCAGATTTAATTTAAGAGAACGTACCCTTTTTGGTTTTTCATGATACTTTCGGCTTAAAGCATCTGCCACTACATTTGCTTTTCCTTCATGATACTGGATATCACAATCATAGTCACTAAGCATCTCCATCCAGCGTCTTTGTCTCATATTCAATTCCTTTTGTTTGAAAATATACCTTAAACGCTTATGATCAGTGAATATGGTAAACTTACTACCATAAAGGTAATGTCTCCAGATTTTAAGAGCAAAAATTATAGCTCCTAATTCTAAATCATGGGTTAAATAATTCTCTTCATGATTCTTAAGTTGTCTAGATGCATAAGCTATAACCTTTTGGCGTTGCATCAACACACATCCATAACCTAATTTAGAAGCATCACAATAGACTACGAAGTCTTCAGCTCCTTCTGGTAATGCTAGTATGGGTGTATGGGTTAATCTTTGCTTAAGGATTCTAAAGGCTTCTTCTTGTTTTACTCCCCATTCAAACTTAACATATTTACAGGTTAGCTTAGTTAAGGGAATGGCTATTCTAGAAAAATCTTGAATAAACCTTCTATAATAACCGGCCAATCCTAAGAAACTTCTAACCTCGGTTGGTGACTCAGGGGTTTTCCATTTAGTAATTGCCTCAATCTTTGTTGGATCTACATGAATTCCTTCATGGTTAACTAAATGTCCGAGAAACTGTACCTGCTCTAACCAAAATTCGCACTTAGAGAATTTAGCATAAAGCTTTTCCTTTCTTAACAAACTTAAAAGTGCTTGCAAATGCTTTGCATGATCCTCTTTACTCTTGGAGTAAATTAGAATATCAACTATGAAGACGATTATGAATTTATCCAAATATGGCTTACATTTTCGGTTCATCATGTCCATAAATGCAGCTGGGGCATTGGTTAAACCAAATGGCATGACAGTAAATTCATAATGACCATACCTTATTCTAAATGCAGTCTTAGGAATGTCCTCTTCCTGTACCTTTAATTGATGATATCCTGACCTTAAATCGATTTTAGAGAAAAATCGAGCTCCTTGCAGTTGATCAAACAGATCATCGATTCTTGGTAATGGATACCGATTCTTAATCGTAACTTTGTTTAATTCACGGTAGTCAATGCACATACACATTGATCCATCCTTCTTTTTAACAAACAATATCGGCGCTCCCCATGGCGACGAACTTGGCTGTATGAATCCTTTCTCCAACAATTCATCTAATTGTTTCTTTAATTCTTGCATTTCTGTGGGTGCCAAACGGTAAGGTGCTTTGGCAATTGGTGCTGTTCCTGGTATTAAATGGATTCTGAATTCAACTTCTCTATCTGGAGGTTGCCCTGGCAATTCTTCTGGAAATACATCTGAAAACTGAGATACCACTGGAATATCTTTTAAATCATTTCCTTTAGTGTTAGTGATTATGGAAATCAAATACACTATAGAACCTTTTCTTATATAACTTGCAGCTTTCATCACAGAGATGAATTTAGTGGACCTAGAGAGTTTATCTCCTTTAATTGTGATTGTTTTACCTTTTGGTGAATTTACTTGGATTGACTTTTGATCACATAAAATACTGGCTTTATTGGCTATTAACCAATCCATTCCTAAAACAACATCGAATCCTGCCAGATTCATGGGATAAAGATTTGCAATAAACTTTTGATTTAAAATTTCTATGCTTGCTCCCTGCAAGATTTCAGAAATTCTAACAGTTTCTCCATTGGCTGTCTCTACTAGGCATTCTAGTGGTAGTTAGTTAATGACTGATTTAGAAATTTGAAAAATGATGTATTAATAAAACTTTGGTTTGCACCAGAGTCAAATAATACTTTAGCAAAGACATCATTAACTAAAAACGTACCAGCTATGACATCTGGAATTATCTTGGCTTCATCTGCAGTCAGAACAAATGCTCTAGCATTTTTAGTATTCTTGTTGTCTGGAGCTGGAGCTAATTTTGGACAATTTAGCTTGATATGACCTTGTTCTCCGCAATTGTAACATACCCGGCTGTTAGCTTTCTTCCTGCAGTTTTCTTCCTTGTGTCCCGATATTTTGCAAAAGTTACAATATATGGAGCATCTTCCGGAATGTTTTCTTTTGCAATACCTACAGTAAGGTGCAGAGGTAGAACCTATATTTTTCCCACGATTGGAATTTCCAGAACGAAATTCTTGTGTGAGCTTTTGGGTTAGATTCCTTCTTTGATCCTCTTCTCGGGTACAGACTAATTCATCTGTCAAGGTATTTGCTAGTTCTACAGCTTCTTCTATAGTTTGAGGTCTAGCTGCCTTGACTACGTGTCTTATCTCTCCAATTAATCCCCAAATATAACGGGAGATTAACACTGGTTCTGGTGAAGCAAGGGTTGGCACTATTCTGGCATATTCAAAGAATATTTTAGTATATCCCTTACTATCCACACCAGTCATCCTAAGGTTGAGGAATTTGTTTGCTATCTGTTCCTTTTCATTAGGAGGGCAGAATTTCCTTTCTACCTTGTCCTTAAATTCTTCCCATTCCATATTGTAGGTTCTATCACTTCCTTTTGTTTGGAGGATTGTGATCCACCATTCTAGTGTTGCATTCTTAAACAAATTAGAAGCAAACAGTATCTTATCTTCTTCAGCACACTTGCTTATCCTTAAGACTGCCTCAGTCTTTTCTATCCAGCGTAAGGTTGCAATGGCCCATTCGTTGCCCGAGAATTCCATTGGTTTACAAGACCAGAATTCTTTATATGAACAACCGTAAGACACGGTTCTTCTTCTTTTGGGAATAGGCAATTGAAGTATTGGTCCATTGTTCACGCTGTGTTCTGGTTCAATTGGTCGCTTACTGCTATGCTTACTTTTATTATCAGCATCCTTAACAATTTGAAGAAGAAATGGCATTGCATCTATAATTCCTTGTGCTACTATGTGTTGGATAGCACTATTATCCACTTGATTGTTATTGTTATTGTTATTGATGCTTGGATTCTCATTAACCATGTTAATGTTACTCTGGTTATCATTATTCAGATTTCCTTGATTTCCTTCGTCGGCCATCTGAATTTTAAACAATTACCCCATATTAATATCACAACATAATATCTAATATAGTTAATCACATGGCACACATTTTTGCCAAAAGCGTCGATCATTGCGACTATACTCTTTTCATATACTATGCGTCTATTACACACTAGTACTGAAATAAAATTACAATACCAACAGGAATAGAATCACACTAATAGTAATATGCATCCGTACACACATATTTTATTTTATTTTTATTATATTATATTATTATTACTACCATTTCCTCCATTCTCACATTCACATATATGGATTTATCCAAAAATCCATATTGCGCTCATCTTATTTCCATACGAGACGCTCTCCCACCTGACGCATTCTCTCACTGCTTTCTAAAATTTCCTCCCCAAAAGTCCTAAGTTCTTGGACGTTTTCTGCACTCATTGGGGGTGCAGGTTCTCGGACTGGGTTTGGAATCTGGGGTGCGGGTTCCTGATATGGGGGTGAAAGTGCCTGGAATTGGTAAGGATCTTCTAAGATCTCCCTAATATATTCATCATGGTAATAGGGATCTAAAGGGTCCATACCTGGATAGGCTCCTATGTTCTGTATGGGTGGGTTTTCATGGATAGGGTAACGTTGCACAAAGTCCCTATTATCGTCCCACCAGGGGTCGTAATTTGGGTCTAGGGGGTTTGGTGCAGGTACCCTAGGGATTTCTTCTGGGTTAAAGTCATGCATCTCCACTTGGTTGTCAGGATATTCTATCTCCATGGGTTGATCTGGGTTTTGTGGTTGTGGGGCTACTAATTGTTCTAGACTTGGGTCAGCAGCAGTTGTAGCTAGGATATGGAAATTAGCTAGGCTTCTATTAAGCATATCCTGTGTATGGGCATCGGTTTTTCGCTTAGCAGCCGCTAGAACTCTTTGCTGTTGCAACTTTCGCATTCTTTTCCTACGAGCAAAAGCTTCCTTACTGAACCATCCTCGTTTCTTATGAGGGGATGGCTCTTCTGACTGAGCTTTGAAAGCAAACATTCCTTCTTCCTGATCAGCAGAATACCCAGAAAGGGCAGGCTGTGAAGAGGTACCTTCACTCCTAGGTGAATCAGACAACTGACAACTCATATCTGAGGGTCCTTGATTACTCATACTGTAAACTAACAAATAGTCAAATAACACATAACAAATAAATACAATTATGCACATATTTCCGTAATTTATTTCCTAACACAAAATTTAGAATTTAAGTGTCAGCAGAACACTTCTTTGGCTCAGACCAGTGGCTAGGCTCTGATACCACCTTCTGTCGCAACCCCCGATCCCTTATCTGTCCCGGGAACGGGCGGACGCGAGATCAGAGTTTGGTGGTATTAGTTATTTAATCTTACAGCGGAATTTACATCAGGGTCGTAGTTAGGAAATGTTTATCAGAGTAAAACCACCATATTTGATATTAGTAATCATATGGGAAAAACCCAAGTTTCTTATTACAATACATTTATAGGGACAAACCCTATTTTATTGAATTTAAAACATCGTTTATTAGGTAACTTTTATAGCCACATTTTTCACAAGCCTTCAGTGCTCTCCAGCTGGCTTTTCACTAATTGGTTGTTCACATTGTGTTACTTGTAACGCGTTTTAAAAACATTTCTCAGTCGGAAATACTGGTGAGTGAATCCCAGTTTAATCAAGAAACATTTTATTAATTAAAACAGTATTGAGAGCGATCACATTGTTTATTTCTACACAATTACTCATTCAGTATTTGTCACTCGACCGGATCTGTGGCTATGGTCAAATTACCCATTGGCTAACTCGTCGTCCAATGGTAATGTACTGTCATTCCGACTTACTACTACTACTCGTAGTAATAAATTTTGTATACAAAACCCCATAATACCGGCAGTAATTGAAGAACTACAAAGACTCAATCACCGCTTAATCACATTGTAAACAATTAAGGTTTTGTAAAACATTCCAAAAAGGTTAACAAAAAGAGGATAAACTCACATTGTTATCTTAGACTTCTTGTAAGGGTTTCCTGGATATAATCTATAATTTATACAAATGTACATTGGTTAGTATCATAACCCTTTGAAAATATTAATGATACTCTCCCCCGAGACGGCATTCCAACAACTACGTCGGGCAGAACCACGACAGTTGTTACAAAACCCTAAATCAATCGGGCAGCGTAACTATTACGAAACTGGGGTTATAATACTTACAAACGGAGCAGAACCTCGCTAATTAGGGGTATAATACCTGACTATAATGCTTATAACTTCAGAAATTCGAGATTGAAAGAAAGAAATGAACGACGGAAAGTGAAACCCGATGGCCTTCTTATATAGTGCTGATATCTCGTCCCCTCGCGGCCCGCGTAACATAAGGCTAAGCCTTACGGGGCCCGCGTTGACTCCAGTCAACAGCATAGCTTAGCTGGGTCAGCTTGTAGGTCCGCCACGATGTTGACACGTGTCGGCCTCTGGTGTCTCCGCGTTTGATGATCTCTCGCGGCCCGCGTACACCTAAACGGGGTCTTACGCGGCCCGCTTTAACTAAAGAAATCAAAAGAATCCGGTATCCACCTTGATACCGCCCGCGTAAAAGCTTGGGGTGGGTCTACGCGGCCCGCCTCAGCTTAATATTTATTGTTTTTAATTTATTTTATATGTTATAACATATTTCGGGCTCGATTTTCACATACGGGGTGTATTATAATACATATTGGGACATTCTACAATATACTAAAGTGTTAGACACATTATGAGGGTGTCGGTTTTACCGAGGGTTGTTACAATGTGTTTTTTAACAACTATGTTATTATTGATTATATGATGAACTATGTTATTTATCATTGTTTTTTAACTCGTGCCCCCCCCCCCCCACCCACCCACCCCCACACACACACAAAAAATTATGTATCCGTCACTTAGTTAGGCACCATATTGTAATCCTCATCCTCATTCATATGATTTAACTAACACACATAACATTTGTTATTTTTTAGAAACTTTCACATCTGATTCCCTGCATGTATTTATAGTCAACTAAATAATACTATTTCACTCACAACCACATCAAAATATAAGACAGGGGATGAATAATTAACTCCAAAAATGAGGGTTTACTTAAGTTTTCCATATAATTTAAGGTATGATGTTTGAGGATAGAATCTTGTTGGATTTAGTGGACCCTGCCAAAAGAACAGATGATTGAAAAGCCAACATAGTCTACAACATCTGATCATGAATAACAGTGCTTAGAAGATCTGCTTCCCCCAATGACAGAGACTCAACATCTACTACTCTAA
Organism: Helianthus tuberosus; assembly: GCA_030545235.1. Classification (NCBI taxonomy): domain Eukaryota; kingdom Viridiplantae; phylum Streptophyta; class Magnoliopsida; order Asterales; family Asteraceae; genus Helianthus; species Helianthus tuberosus. The sequence continues at coordinate 928,733 of JARYGA010032181.1, forward strand.
AAGTCTGTCAAAGCCAAAGTCTGCCAAAGAGAAACTCTGCTTGAAGACAAAGTCCGCTTATCCAAAGGTCTGCCAAAGTGAACCTCTGCTAATAAAGACCAAGTCTATTGAAGCAAAGGTCTGATCATCCTCTGCTGATAAAGACAAAGTCTGAAGAAGCTAAAGGTCTGTTATGGCTCAACTGAGGTTATGGCTCAACTGAGGTTAAAGCTCAACAGATGATAATCAACAGATGTTGATCAACAGAGTTTTTCAATGTAACAGTGTTTAGGATAATAGCAGATGTTAGGAGTTTATTAGACTGTTAGATGTCGCTGTCTAGGATACGTCAACCAAGATGCTTCAGATGTTTGATTTGTACTATAAATAGAACAGTGCATGTACTGTTCTATTTATCACTTTCCTTCTTAACATTTTGTACGAACGAATTAGAAGTGATCAGGCTGAGGGGGAGTGTGTAATTCTCATGCATACGTGAATCATTGTAATTACAATCTTTTATAAAAGCATGATGATGAAAGCAATCTTTCTATTGTTGTGATTCAAAGTTTATTATTCCGCTGCATATTTTCCATAGTTGTTTTATCTTCATTTATTGTTTCCATTTAAACTATCAGAACAGTCGAACTCAGATCCTAACAAGTCTTCAATGTATGAATAAAACAGAAAAAGATCTTATATTTTCCTTATTGAGAAAGACCTTATATCTCCTTATAGCAGCTTAATGGCATCTTGGGGGTGGGATAAGGCTTTGGGACCAATAGCTCCTGGGTTTGATTCCCACAAGGGGGTTTTTCTCATATTTATTGGGTTTCCTCCAGTATTAGTGTATATGCATTATGCCTAGTAGAGATGAATATGATCGGGTGGTTACGGTGATGACACGATAATATTTCGTTGCTTCATCAGTGATCCAAATTTGCCGTTAAAAATGAGTATAGAAAGTGGGTGAGAAAGTGAGATATTATGTATGTAATTAAATGTCCATAAAAAATCATGAACCAATCACTCTAAAAGCATTTTTTTTGTGTTCACTTTTAGAGACTTGATGGAGATTCACAATCATTCGGGTCTTAATGAGCTGGAAAAAACTATTCTTTACGGTATTATTATCATTTGTTGTTGGAGCATTTGGAAAGCTAGGAACGAGTTTAGGTTCGCAAACAAACCGGTTCGGGTCGAGAACATCATTAGTGAGATAAAGACAGTCAGGTTTTTATGGGTTAGAAATAGAACAAAGTTAAAAACTTTGTCTTAAAAAAACTGGTGTAGTTTTATAATTATGTAATTTTCTATTGTTTGTTTTGAACGCCCAATTTTTACAGGTTGGTGCGTTCTTTTCTATGAAGTCAGCTTTAAAAAATAATCACCCTAAAAACAAAAGCACCAATCACTCTAAAAGCAAAAGGATAATATTTAAGTAGGGTGGGTGATGGGTGCTCTTTTGGTGTTTTGGAGTTTTATTTTCAAGCACTTCTTTTCTTTTTTTTTTAAATGAAGCATCAGGACAATATCTTAAAGTTTTGATTTTGTGGAAAGAACTATTTGTTACGTGACCGTTACCATTGATTGATTTTGTAACCATTTACGATATGTTAAATAAATTATGCCTCCATTCAAAAAACCAAAATTAAGCCTCAAGTATTTTTTTTCTATATATTTTTTCTCTTTATTTTAGCACACGATAGTATTTATTTTTATACATATATTAAATTGATTTAGTACACAATCAATGTTACATAACTCATAATACGTGTGAAATTCACTATTTAATGATAATCATGGAAAAAAACTAAAGAGTGTATTTTATGTTATATATACATAGAGAGAGAGTAAATAACAAAAAGAGTCATTTATGTTGACACCAAATTGCAAACTATATCCTTGCATCTTACATCCTTTGACCTTAATTCAGTTAGTTTTCATGATAAAATCTAACCAAAGGGACCTCATATGAGGGTATTTTGGTAATTTTACCCTAAATACTAAAAAGTTAAAAATATAAAAAATAACAAATTAGATTCTCTTTCTCTCTCAACTCTCTCTCTCTCCCTCTCAGAAATAAGCGAATTAGGTTTATAGAACTAGAAACCATTGAAGAAGAAGAAGAATTAGGTTTTACTTTCTTCGCCGGAAGATAAATCATAGCTTGTAGATCGGAATTGTTAACAAACGAATCGTCAACGATAACAAGTTCAAGTGAAGGATTAAGCTCACAGATCACATATTCAAGCCACAAGTTCAAATCAAAAGGATTATAATGCACGAAATCAGAAGCAATTTGCGATAAACCCTCATCGTTACCGAACACACCTTCTAAATGCTCAATCTTCTGAGCAACATCAACCATATCAGCTAATTTCACTTTGTAACCTAACATCGCTAACATCTCATCAACGCCGGTATCTTCTTTGTTGTTCCACATGTTGTTCATGTCTTTTTCGGTGACGTCAGTAGTAGGGGTGTAAACGAGCCGGGCTGAGCCCGAGCTCGACAAGGCTCGAGCTCGGCTCGTTAGGTTTTTATGAAGCTCGAGCTCGGCTCGGTTCGAGCCTACTTCTTTGAGCTCGAGCTCGGCTCGCGAGTAAAACCCAAAGCTCGAGCTCGGCTCGAACTATTTTGAGAACAACCTTAAATGAGCTAAAAGCTCGACTCGAGCTCACTTCAACATCGCTTATACAAGGCAAAGCTCGGCTCGAGCTCGGTTCATCAATGTTATCATCATTATTAATATATTATATATAAAAAAATTAAAATTTTGTATGGGCTCGTTTCGGCTCGCAAACCTAAACAAGCTTTGTATTTCAGGCTCGAGCTCGGGCTCGATAACAAAACGAGCTCTATTTCAGGCTCGAGCTCGGGCGTTCGAGCTTTTTACCAAGCCGATCACGAGTAGCTCTTGAGCCTCTGGGCTTGTTTACACCCCTAGTCAGTAGCGGTAATGAAACCGACTGAAATTGGAAGTTTGTGGAATTTAGTGGAGCTTGAGTGGCTATCAATTTGATATCTGGTGTAGTTCCAAATGAAATTGAGAAATGTAGCTTGTAAATATACTTGATCTTGAACGAAATAGGTTTTCAAGTCCACTTCCTGATATTTTTGAAAGGTTGCAAGGTTGAAGTTCCTCTCACTTGGAAGAAATCGGTTCGATGTGAGTATAATGGTGGGGATGAGCGAAATGCAAAGCAACCCATTTGTGTTAGAGATTTTGAAATTGGAGTTGTGGGTGTTATGATTTGGGGTTGTTTTGTTGTTGATTTGTGGTTGTGAGTGTTAATTTTGGGTTTCATGATGGATTTTTAGAGAGAGAGAAAGGGAATCTAATTAATTCTTTTTATATTTTTATTTTGAGTTAAATTTCATTTTAGTTCTTGTGGTTTGAGTCATTTTGCCAGTTTAGTCCAAAGGTTTCATTTTTCGCCTGTAGGTCTACAAAGGTTTCATCGTTGCCATTTTAGTCAACTGGGTTAACTTCATCCATTTTTTTTAACGAGAAGGGCAATTCGATCATTTTATATGTAATTCTGTTAACAAGAAGGGCAATTCCACCATATAAAATGACCGAATTGCCCATCTTGTTAACAGAAAAAATGAATGAAGTTAACCCAGTGGACCAAAATGGCAACGGTGAAACCTTTTTGGACCCACAGGTTAAAAATGAAACATTTGGGCTAAATTGGCAAAATTGCACAAACCACAAGGACTAAAATGGCATTTTACTCTTTTATTTTTTTAGTATTTAGGGTGAAATGATCAAAATACCCTTATGTGAGGTCCACTTGGTCAGATTTATACATGAAAACTAAGTGAGTTATGGCTAAAGGACATAACATGCAAGGGTTTGTAAACATCGAGTACGTTTCTTGCATATTTTGAAGATAAAGGACATAGTTTGCAATTTGATGTAAACATAAAGGAGGTTTTTGTAATTTACTCATATATATTGTTGGGATTGAACCCTATCAGAGGAACAGATAATGTAAAGCCAAAACTGGATCAAAGCAGTGGATCCAGAATAAGCAGACGTTTACAGTTGTTTCATGCAAATCTCTCCCCTTGAAAGTGGTTTCATATCTGCTGACCTCCTATCTGCTGATCATACTAAGTGCTGATCTACAACTGCTGCTTTATATCTACTGATCAAAGTCAAAGACTGATGGAAGACCAAAGCTCTGTTGACTCTATCTACTGCCTTGGGTCAAGTACTGCTGATCCGGACAAGCACTGCTGGGTTCACAGCAGTGGAAGGATGCAGCAACAGTTTACGTGTCTTTTATGTAATGTAATGTAATAGCAGTAGTTTAGTACATCAGTGTTTATAGATCAGTAGTTAGAGTTTGTTAGGAGGTTAGATGTCACTTTCATGGTGACGTCAGCTAAGATGCTCAGTGGTTTGCAAGTGCTTATAAATAGTTCAGTACTTTGTACTGTTCTATTAGCTCTTTTGATCAATCGTCTTCTTTGCACGAACAAACTACTGAGCTCTGGCTGAGGGGGAGTTTGCATTCTTACATCAATCATTGTAATCGTTGTTGAAACAAATTCAATCATTCGGTTCTTTGTGAAAAGATGTTTGATAAAAGTATTACTCTCGTTTGATTGTATGCAAAGTTTGCTTTCATCTTATTTCCGCTGCACAACTCTTTCATTATTCATCTTAATTACAAACGTAAAATACAATCAAAAAGAAACTCAGATCCAACAATTGGTATCAGAGCTTGGACAGTCAAATTTGATTTAACAATCATTTTGACGTAAATAGTTCAGCTCATAATAGTTGATACTGATCGTTTGTTCGTCCGTTGAAAAACAGAGCAAGGATAAATCACCATTAAAGTTGATTTCTCAGTGTCTGTAAAACAACAAGAATGACGTCACAATCTCAGGATGATAAAAACAACATCGGCTCACTGTTTAAACCACCTATGCTAAAAAGAAATGAGTACAACATCTGGCAGAGGAGGATGGGTCACATCCTCGCTCAACAAAGCACAGGTTGTTGGAGGTCTGTCACCTTTGGTCCTCATGTTCCTTCAGTGCCTAGCGCTGAAGATGCTAAAAAGTTCGTTCCAAAACCAGTTGAAAATTACACCGAAACTGATTTTCAAAAGATCGAACTAGATGCTAAAGCGTTTAGCATCATAGCATCAGCGCTGCCCAATGAAATATATGCTGGACTGTTACACTGTAACAGTGCCAAAGAATTGTGGGACGCACTTAAGGAACAGTTTGGAGGTACTGAAGAAGTCATAGAAAACAATAGGGAAATCCTGAACCAACAGTACGAAACGTTTTGTCATGTTAAAGGTGAATCACTGACTCAACAATTTGAGCGGTTTAGTTGTCTCATCAGTGAACTGAGGCTTGTTAATACCACTTTTACAAACTCAACTCAAAACAGCAGGTTCCTCAGGTCACTGCCCGAAAAATGGGACACTATAGCCTTTGTCACCAGAAATTCACCTGAGTTCAAGGATCTGACCTTGACCCAACTCCATGGTCGACTTCTGACCTACGAAAGGGAGTTAAACCAGAAAAGGAAGTTACAAGAGTCAGGAAAAGCCGTTGATGATTATACATTCGGTAACACTGCTCTTTTGGGTCAAGAAGAATCTGGGAGCAGTGGTAAGGACCAGGGTTATGACCATTTCATTGACATAACTGCTGGAGCTAACTTTAACAACCCTGATCCTCACTCTGCAAGTTATGCATTCACTGCAAACGAAAACCAGATGTCAGATAATTTAAGCTTTGAACTAAATGATTTGCAACATTTTGACCCCACTGATTTAGAGGAAATGGACATCCTGCACCAACTGGCTTTGCTAAGTGTTAGAACTAGCAAGTTCTACAAAAGAACAGGGAGAAAATTCCCAGGTTTGCATGGGAATCTAAGGGTTGGGTTGGATAAATCGAAAATCAAGTGCTACAAGTGTAATAGGTTGGGACATTTTGCTAGGGAATGTAGGAGTCAAAATACTGGTCCCATAATTACTCATCCTAGCTCAAATCCTAGACCTCAGAACCAAAACACTGTGCATTATGCCCAATATGCCCCAGCAGCACAAGTGAACACTGCTCACTATGCTGCTGCCCCTGTGCCAGTACATTATGTCCAAACTACTGTTCCACAAATCCAATATGTTCAAACCCCTGTTCCACAGGTACAAGTGCAACCTGTTGCACCTCAAACCACTGCTCCAGCAGCAACACAACCAGATCAACAAAGTTTTTTCACTCAAGGATTTGTTGACTGGAGCAGTATGCCTGATGATCTTTGTGATGAAAATTTTGCACTCTATGCTTCTAATGATTCTTCACATGATGAGTTTTGTTTGATGGCACTAGAGTCAATACAGGAGGGGGTTGAAGCTGAGGAGGAACAGCAGTACTCTGAAACAGTGGAAGAGGTGATTGAAGCAGTGATTACTGCTGTGGCTGATGAAGTACTGTTGGAAGAAAGTTCAGGTACTCTGATTGAACCAATGATAGATCCATGGTCCATAGAGGACAAAGAAGAAGAGAAAGAAGAAAAGGCTGGTGAAACGAAGGTAAGAGCTGATGATGATAAAGATCATCAATGTGATTGTGCAATGATGGCAGCTGCCAAGGTATCTCCTCAAGTTCTTGAAAAACTGTGTTCAGACAATTGCATAATTGCTTTTGCTAACATCAAAGAGGTGAATGAAAACCTTCGGGATAAAATCTTAACTGATGAGGTCAAATTTGAAAGCTCTTTAAAAGAACTTAAAAACAAATTGACTGAAAAAGAAAAAGAAATCAGCTGTTTGAAAGAAGAGCAAAGTATAACCAAAACCCAACTTCAAACTATGGTAGAAAAATACCAAGTTTGCAAAAAGGAGTTGGAGTCTGCCCAGATTACTTGTGAAAGATGGGTGGAATCCTGCAAAGGATATGAGGTTATGCTTGAAAAACAGAGAAAAAGCAATGTGAAGTTTGGGGTTGGGTATAGAAAATATGATGATGAAAACACTGCTTTTGAAAACTCTGTTCAAACCACTGATGAAGCTACTGTGCTTATCCCCACAAACAAGGATGGCCAAGAAGTGAAAATCACTGACAAACTTGGAAACAAAATCACACTTAACAGACCAATGGGCTCCTCCACTTTCGAGGAGCTTGAAGATCATCAGTTTAAACCAAAATGGTCTGATGAGTGTGATATTCTTGAAAATTTCAAGCCTATGGACTTTACATCAATTGATGGTGCTAAAGCTCCAAAAGCTAAAGTCATACCTCTCAAAGATATCCCAGCAGTGGTTAAAACCTCTGCTGCAAAGGAATCTGAAAAGAGAAAGAAGAAAGAAAAAATTGATAACTTGTTTTGTGAATTCTGTGAGAAAAGGAATCATCTAACAAAAGACTGTTTCCACTTAAAAGCTTATGATCTAAACAAAACAAGTGTCATTGTTTTAGCAGAAAGCTGCATTGTTTGTGGGAAAACAAACCACAAAACTCAAGCATGTGTGTACCTCAAAAACTTTGATGTGAAAAAGAATGAGTACATAGCTAAAACATCCTTGAGTCCACCATCATCCTCATCATCTGTCAAATTCACCAAGAAACAACCACTGTTTGTGCCAGTACAAACAGTTGTCACAAAACAGCTGAACCAAACATCTGTCAAAAGAGATGTTCAGGTTACTGATGCACCCCCTGCCAATCAGTTCAAAAAGGGCAGAGAAAAACAGTCTTACCAAAGGATTCCACACGTTTATGAGGCCTACAAAAGGCCCTCTAAACCCAAAGTGAACAGGCATCCTTTTGGTTACCAGCAGATGATAGGTCAGGACCCACAACAGTGGTTAGAGAAACACTGTCCTAAAACAGTTCAAACCCCTGACCTAACCACTGTCCATCATCTTGCATCCATTCCAGACACTGTTGAGACCCCATCCAAAGCCTTGTTGGCTTTGGAGACCTTAATGAACTAATCCTTTTACTTCATGTGCAGGGAGCTTCTGCATGCTTTGATAGTCTTTGGTATGTAGATAGTGGAGGCTCCAGGCACATGACAGGATGTAAAGCCCTCCTCAAAGACTTTAAAATCCATGGTGGGGGTGATATATCCTTTGGGAATAATAGTAAAGGGAAAGTTCTGGGGTCTGGTACAGTGCAATCTGGAAATGTAAAGTTTGAAAATGTCAATCTAATAGACAATCTAAAATTCAACCTTCTGAGTGTGTCCCAAATGAGTGACAAGGGATTTGGGTCATTCTTCACAAAAGCCTGTTGTAGGATTGTTGGACCAGAAATGGTCAAAAAGATTGAAGCAATAATTAAAACTGGTCATACTAAACTTGTTGCTCAAAGAAGTGGCAATGTTTATGTTGTTGACATGTCAAAAGAGTGTCCCAGAGCTGATGCCTGTCTGTTCTCAGCTGCCTCTAACAAAGAGACAGAACTTTGGCACAGAAGGCTGGGACACACAAATCTCAAGACAATCACAGAAATTTCAAAAAATGGTTTGGTGAGAGGCCTACCACAAAAATTGTTTTCATGTCCTGAACATTGCATTTCCTGTTTAAAAGGAAAACAGCATAAAAGTTCTTATAAGTCCATTGAAGAGTCCAAAACAACCCAGTGTCTGCAAATGCTACACATGGATTTGTTTGGCCCAGTTCAAGTCATGAGCCTTAAAAAGAAAAGATATTGTTTGGTTATTGTTGATGACTTTTCTAGGTTCACATGGACTTTCTTCTTGCACTCAAAAGATGAAACTGCAGGCATTTTGCAAGACTTTGTAATACAGGTTGAAAAGCAATTTGACCTTCCAGTAAAAAGCTTCAGGAGTGACAATGGCACAGAATTCAAAAATAGGGAGTTGGATGCCTTCTGTGTGAAGAAAGGGATTGTAAGGCAGTACAGCATCCCAAGAACACCAGAGCAGAATGGGGTAGTGGAAAGGAAGAACAGAACTCTGATTGAGGCTGCCAGAACCATGCTTGCAGATTCAGGTTTGCCTTTAACTTTCTGGGCAGAGGCAGTAAACACTGCTTGCTATGTTCAGAACAGAGTTTTAATAAACCCCAGGCACAAAAAGACTGCCTATGAAATTCTGTATAAAATTAAACCACTGATCTCATATTTCAAAGTGTTTGGCTGCCCATGCTTTATTCTGAATTTAAAAGATTCCATTTCAAAATTTGCAGCCAAAATTGATTGTGGTTATCATCTGGGATACTCAACCACTGCCAAGGCCTACAAAGTGTTTAATACACGGACCAAGGCAGTGGAGGAGACTTTGAATGTTAAGTTCAATGAACTTTCATCAATGAACATCCCAGCAAATCCTGCAGATCTGTTTGATTTTGAAAAATTTACTTTTGAAAATACTGCTGTCAAGACTAACAGTGCAGGTCCATCAGAGGATACAACACCAGACTATGGGTATGAAATCATCATCCCTCAAAGGTCTGCCACAAAGGGAAAAGCATCAGCTGTTCAAAACAGTTGTCAAAGCTCTACCACTGCTACCTCAACAATTGTTGACCAAAGTAGCCCATCAACCACTGCTTCCACATCCTCAAACACTGCTGACAAAAGTCCTCAAACAGTGGATAAAAGCCAGCAGTTGTCCACACCATTACCTCCTATACCACCACCTTTTGAAACCACTGCTGGATCATCAAAGTCCCCAGCAGTGGTTAGCTCAGATGATACACATTTGCAGCCTTCACCAACCAATGCCATCATACCATACCAAGGAGATTTAATCTTCTTGAGATCTCATCCACCTGATCAAATCATTGGCAACATAAATGAAGGGGTGCTCACAAGAAGCCAAACCCAAAACATTTGTCTTTTTGCTGGTTTTCTATCACTCCATCAGCCAGTCAAGTACCAAGAGGCACTGAAAGACAACAGCTGGGTAGAAGCTATGCAAGAGGAGCTCCAACAGTTTAAAAGACAACAAGTATGGGAGCTTGTACCACTGCCAGAAGAGGTTAGTCCCATTGGCACAAAGTGGGTCTTCAAGAACAAAACTGATGAAAGGGGTATTGTTGTCAAGAATAAAGCCAGGCTTGTGGTTCAAGGTTACAGACAGGAAGAGGGGATTGATTATGATGAAACATTTGCCCCTGTTGCAAGATTAGAAGCAATTAGACTGTTCCTGGCCTTTGCTGTCAACCACAATATGAAGGTGTTTCAAATGGATATCAAAAGTGCTTTTCTCTATGGTACAATTCAAGAAGAGGTGTATGTTTGTCAACCTCCAGGTTTTGAGGATCCATTTTATCCAGATCATGTCTACAGGCTAAACAAAGCTTTGTATGGCTTGAAACAAGCACCAAGAGCCTGGTATGAAACTCTTTCCAACTTCCTACTCTCAAATGGTTTCAAAAGAGGTACCATTGATAAAACACTGTTTTTAAAATGGAGAGGGAAGGATTTAATGATTGTCCAGATTTATGTGGATGACATTATTTTTGGAAGCACATGTAACTCAATGTGTGAAGAGTTTAGAGAACTCATGACAGCTGAGTTTGAAATGAGTGCAATGGGTGAGCTGCAATGCTTTCTTGGTCTCCAAGTACAGCAATTGCAAAATGGAACTTTCATTCATCAAAGCAAATATGCTAAAGAACTTTTAACCAAATTTGATATGAATGATTGTAAACCATGCAGCACACCCATGGCAACAAATAAGCTGGTCATGTCTGATGAAAAAGATGAGCTGATTGACCAAACACTTTATAGAAGCATGATTGGGTCTTTATTGTACCTAACTGCATCTAGACCAGACATCATGTTTGCAACATGTGTCTGTGCAAGAAGTCAATCAGCTCCCAGAAAATCAAATCTCATTGCTATAAAAAGAATCTTCAGATACATAAAAGGTGCTCCCACACTTGGTATCTGGTATCCAGCTAATGGGAACATCAAGCTTTCAGGTTTCTCAGACAGTGACTTTGCTGGATGTCACACCACAAGGAAGTCCACATCAGGAGGGTGCCAGTTTCTAGGTGACTGCTTAGTTTCTTGGCAAAGCAAAAAGCAAGCAGTTGTTTCGACATCCACTGCTGAAGCTGAATACATTGCTGCTGCAAGCTGTACAGCCCAACTCCTGTGGCTTCAAAATCAATTGCTGGATTTTGGTATCACTGCCTTAAAGACACCACTCATGTTGGACAGTCAGGCAGCAGAAAATATCATCAAAAATCCAGTTTCCCACTCAACCACCAAACATATCGACATCAGACATCACTTTGTGAGGGACTGCTATGAAAAAGGTTTGATTTCTCTGCATCATGTCCTAACTAAAGACCACCTGGCTGATGTGCTCACAAAAGCACTTGATACAGCCACTTTTGAAAATCTGGTCTCTAGGATTGGGATGCTGAACATGGAATAACAAGCAACATCTTGTTTTTCTATGAATAAAAGCAACAAAATGTTTTCAGAAAATCAAAACTCCATCCTTAAAAATAGTTAAAAATGAAGTTTTTTCATTATGTCCTTAAAAGTCTGCCACTAACCACTGATTGTTCAAAAGTCTGCTATACTTCAAACGTCTGTCCACTGTTGAAAGTCAACCCCTGCTCTCTCATTATTTTGATAAACTCTGTTGTTCAAAAGCAGTGTCTTATCTACTGATATGCTATCCACTGATAGTAAAAATCCTCCACTGCTTTCATACCACTGCCTTCATCAGTCACTTTCAACAAAAGTACTGTCCTTCACTTTCAACAGGGGTTGTCACGTGGACAGTACATATTGGTCAGACCTTTTGTAACGGCTGCCACCTCAGCATTCACTTTCTCCCCTATAAAATCCCCCACTCACCACCAAAACAGGGTTTTACTGTCGAATTGGATTCTTAAAAATTCTCTTCTCAAAGCAGTTTTTCTTCACATTTCTTCACAAATTTCTTCGATCATTCATCCTCAAAATGACAAAATCAAAGAAATCTTCAAAACCCTCATCCAAATCTTCATCGCAAACAGCCTCTCAAAAGGCAATCTCCACTGAAATTCCACACAAACCATCTCACAATCTCCTGGGTATTCTCACAAAACCAGGAACCACAAGAGATTTCGATTCCATCATTGATCTCATGGCAAAATCAAAGTACAAAACATTGATTACTGCCGATGCACCAATCTATTTGGCGACCCAAAGGGAGTTCTGGAAAAATGCAACCCTTGAAAAACAAGGCGACACTGCAACCACCATAAACTCTTTTATAAAGGGTAAAGCTGTCCAAATCACGCCACAATCCATTTCAGAGGTCTTTCAACTCGGTGATCAGGAAGGTAAAATTTCTTTCACCAAACACGAGTTAAAAATTGACTTCATTGAGCGAGGGTATGAAGCCACAATGATGAAGAAAATAACCTTAGAAAAAGGTTATTTTCCTTCTGCAACCAGATTTTTATTTCATACCCTCCTACTATGTGTTTCAAATAAAACCACTTCTTTTAATGAAATCCCTTTAAAGATTCAAAATCTGGGATATGCTATTCTTCAAGGAGAAAATCTTAACTATTCTCGGGAAATTTTTAAAGATTTGGTTAATAATGTTGAAACAAAATCATTCTTACTGTTTCCAAGGTTTTTAAGTTACTATTTTTCAAAGAAATTCAGTAAGGATGATTTAACTATAATAAATCAGGGTGCTCCTACTCAAATAAACAGTTTAACTACTGAAACTTTTTCAAGGATGTTAGCACCCTGCAAAACACAAGCAGAGGTACCTGAGCAGATTTTAGTAGTTACAACTGCTCCTCAGGTATCTGCTGCTGAGCCCACTGCTCAAGGTGATCAGAGCAGCAGCACAACTGCTTTGAAACCCACACCTACAACCACCAAAAAGCCAACAAAAAGAAAAACACAAAAACCCCCCAAAACCCTCAAAAAGGCATCTCTGGAGGATGAGATACCAGAGCTTCTGCCAGTGACAACACAAAAGTCACAAGAAACCACTGCTGCTTCTTCCTCACAGCAGTTGGTACAAATATCTCCACCCATAACCAAAACTCCTCCTGTTTCTTCACAAAAAGAACAGGTTGTACAAATAGGGTCTCCACATCATGATGCTCTGGAAACACTCGTTTCTATCATCCACAGTCCAATGCCCGGGACACATCCTCCTTCTACACCAACCATCACATCCACATTTCCCTCACCAATAAAACCACTGTTGGATGCAATTGATTTGAACCAGGCATTATCCAGTCCTTCTCAATCACCTATTAATGAGAATATACCTCAACAACTGACTGGGTCTGATGTATCATTCTTTGCTAACCCACCAACACAACCTGAGGAGGTTACCCCCCTTGAGTTACAAGTAACTCTTGGTGGTAATCCAAGTGAAGCAGCCACTACAACTGTTACACCCACTGGGTTACATTTGGACAGTGGTTACATTCATAAGACTTCCTTGGAGGCAATTCCTTTTATAGCACCTCTGTCAACCACCAGTGGATTTATTTATCCTACTGGCAACATCAAAAGGTTGTCAAGTGTTGAAGGAAGAAGACCCCAGTACCAAGAAAAAGGGGCATCAGTGGTTAATGTTTGGAGTATATTTCCTACATCTACCACTGATAAAACCACTGCTAGTGGGAAATCAGATGATCCCATTAACTTGGGTGATGGTTTAAAGTACCAGAAATTGACGGATCATATTGCAAAGCTTGATACCTCTGTTGCAGAACTCAAAGATATGCTACAACAGGTGTTACAAGTTCAGAAGGTACAAACAACTGCTGTTCCACCTCAAGCACATGCTCCACAAAGGACACCTGCTACAAATGAGCTCTGGAATCTATTTCAATCTTTTCTCCACCAACAAGCACAATTAGCAGATCAGCAACATGAAAAACATGTCCAACAGCTGAGAAATGCAATGGAGTCAAGATTCAAGAACACTCAGGCTGACTTAAAGGTTCTCAAAACTCAGATCTTGCACACCACTGGCACTGCTCCTCCAAACATACGTTTCATTTATGACCTCCCAGATGATAATGCCAAAAAGGGGGAGAAAATTAAGGAGTGGAAAAGGAAGGGTATAGAAGATGGTCTTTATCTTGAACCAGAGAATTCAAACATGACCAAAAAGATCCATTTGCCAGATGGTAGCAAGAAGATTGATGTGACAACAAATGCACTAGCAGAAGCAATTGCAAGTGTAAAGAAAGATAGAGAGGCCAAAAGGAAAGCCAGGGTGGACAGAATGGATCATCCAGATCAGGGTACTTCTGGGTCAAGGGATCATGAAAATCCTGTTGAGGAAAAGAAGAAGCCAACTAGAAAAGTGAGGCAACCCAAATCCATTCCTATCAGACGTTCAAAGTCTGCTAAAAAACCACCACACAAAACAGCTGATGCATCAGGAGTTACAAAAACTACTGCTTGCCAAACAGTTGTTCCATCAACACACACCACATCAACACACACAACATCCACTGCTTTACCATCATCACCACCAAAAACAACACCTGCTGACATACAGCAGAAGACAGCAGATGTTATAACATCTGTTGTAATGACAACAGTGGTTGAAACACCAGTTGTTTCAACAGCTGTTAGTCAATCACAATCCACTGCCTATACATCTACCACCACTGTTCCATCCAAAGCATCATCAGTCCCTCCTACAAAAAGGAGAAGACTAGTTCTCAAAGATGATGACAATTCACCATCACCAACATCTTCAAAATCTTTAGCTCTTGTCACAATACCAAAACCTGTTCCTCTCTCTTCAGTTCCAATGTACAAGCCCTTACCTCCTGCAGGTGTTCAATTTCCTCTTGAACTAGCAGCTGTTAGAGATGAAATAAAATCCTTCTACTATGAGGATGACCCTGCCAAAAGGAGGTTGCCATCAATAAAAGGATATCCTTGGCCTAAAAATATTGATGAATACTTGGAAATCAAAGCCAAGCAAGCAGAGGATATTTTAAAAAGAAACACACAAGGGAAGTCTGACAAAGAAATCTCAAGAAATTATCAATATTTGCTCACACAAGTCAGATCCCTGGAGCAATTTGCAAAAAAATGTTAGTTAACAAATTTCTGAAAGAGCAGCTGAATCTCTGAAGAAAGACTACATTGAAAGCATCATGGCTCACAAAAAGTACAAAGGAGAGAGATATATGTACAAAGAGTGGACTGTTCCTGAGCTTGAAGATGAAGCTGCAAGAATTCAAGACATGATAAAAAGGAAGGTCACTCACACTCCTCCTAACTGGGCAAAATTTAGAAAGAATGTACCTGACAAACAGGAAGAGCTGAAGAGGATGAAAGAGGAATTGGTAGCAGCTGATTATGGTAACAAAAGACAAGTTGCTAGATGGAAAGAAGATATGGTCAGGGCTACTTACAAAAGGTTGGAACAATTAAGAAAGAAAGATCCCACAGTTCCTCAAAAGCCTGACTATCCTGAAGCAGCTGGTTCAAAAAGAATTTCAAAGCTGCAAATCAGGAGATCCACAGCTCCAGTTGGTGCTTCCATCTACAAAAGAAGGCCACACAAACAACTGATTGCTGAAACCATCAAAGAGTTAATGGAAGGTGAAGACCTTGGAAAAGAGGGTATAAAGAAAATGATCATGGAAACTCTTGGTTTGGATCAAACTGCAAGTACTGCTCAGCCAGTCATGAATAGGCCAGCCTCTCCAAATACTTCTGCAAATAAACATCTCCCAAGAAACCCACCAGGCTCAAAAATACAAAAGTGGGAAACTGACAAACAGACCTGCGTATTGACCTTGCTCAGGTCTGGTGGAGGAGTGGAGAAAATATCAAGGGAACAAGCTCTTGGCCTGAGTCTTGAAGATTTGCAGGATCTCCTTGATCTTCCACTCAGCAGGGATGATGAAGATACAGATGCCCTTGACTTTGAACTACAATTCAAAGGTCAGATAAGGGAGCTGTTGTTGAGGCAATAAAGATTTCCACAAATAATGAAGAGTTTTGGCATTATCTGTTCCAGGGGGAGATTGTTGGGATTGAACCCTATCAGAGGAACAGATAATGTAAAGCCAAAACTGGATCAAAGCAGTGGATCCAGAATAAGCAGACGTTTACAGTTGTTTCATGCAAATCTCTCCCCTTGAAAGTGGTTTCATATCTGCTGACCTCCTATCTGCTGATCATACTAAGTGCTGATCTACAACTGATGCTTTATATCTACTGATCAAAGTCAAAGACTGATGGAAGACCAAAGCTCTGTTGACTCTATCTACTGCCTTGGGTCAAGTACTGCTGATCCGGACAAGCACTGCTGGGTTCACAGCAGTGGAAGGATGCAGCAGCAGTTTACGTGTCTTTTATGTAATGTAATGTAATGTAATAGCAGTAGTTTAGTACATCAGTGTTTATAGATCAGTAGTTAGAGTTTGTTAGGAGGTTAGATGTCACTTTCATGGTGACGTCAGCTAAGATGCTCAGTGGTTTGCAAGTGCTTATAAATAGTTCAGTACTTTGTACTGTTCTATTAGCTCTTTTGATCAATCGTCTTCTTTGCACGAACAAACTACTGAGCTCTGGCTGAGGGGGAGTTTGCATTCTTACATCAATCATTGTAATCGTTGTTGAAACAAATTCAATCATTCGGTTATTTGTGAAAAGATGTTTGATAAAAGTATTACTCTCGTTTGATTGTATGCAAAGTTTGCTTTCATCTTATTTCCGCTGCACAACTCTTTCATTATTCATCTTAATTACAAACGTAAAATACAATCAAAAAGAAACTCAGATCCAACATATATATATATATATATGATTAGGTTCAAGAGTGAACACTAGTGTAATTTGCGAACTGAGCGAACTAATCCTGGCCATACATGTGTGTAGATCAATGGCCAAGATTTGATGATGAAATACGTTAGTGTATTTTACGATTTGATGATGAAATCTTAGCCATCCACGTGTGTAAATCAATGGCCAAGATTTGTTCACTTAGTTCGCAAATACATTAGTGTTCACTCTAGAACCCCACCCTATATATATATATATATATATATATATATATATATATAGGAACGGGATCAGGAGAAAACGCCCAAAAGTGTGAGAACGGTGAGAACGCATCCTGGCCCAACACGTGGCGCAAGACATGATCAGGGTCCGAGGGGTATTTTTGTCTTTTCAAACTTCTTTTATTTTCCCAACGTGGTATAATATTTTCTGGCGTCTAAGATTTTTTTGGCGTTAATTGTATTTATTAAACTTTTTGGCGTTGAATTAATTGTTTTTGTGTCACATAGATAATTTTTGGCGCTATAGCGTTTTTTGGTCAATTTTTTTGGCGTTTTGTATAATAATTCACTACGAGTCATTAATATTTTCATAAGTTAACAATAAGACCAAATGTTTTTTTTTGGGCGTTTAGTGAATTTTTTGGCGTTTAATACATTTGACAACTTGCTTTGCCAGCACACTTTCTCACAGGTTTCACACTACTAGCGTTTTGGTGTTTGTAGTTTTTGGCGTTTTATATAATAATGTATTTTATTTGTAGAGAATTAGATAACAAAACAACAGATAACTTTATAACAAAACAATATAAAATGAAAAAAAAATTTAAAAATGGTAATCTAATTTCTCTTCCGAATCTTCACTGTCATCAATTCCTTTTTCTTGGGTTTGTTTTGGCGTTTTGAACATTTTGAATACCTTAGCTAGATGTCAACTTTCCTACATAAACCCTGTCTTTTTCAGACGAAGCTGCTTAGTGGCATCCTGTTTTTTGGTGTGATATTCTTGTTTGGTGGCATGTCATTGAATATCAACTCTTGCTTGATGCTATTTATAATAATGGAGTCCAAAATAACATTTTACACTTGTGTTGATCTCTTTATTCCATGCCGATATTCATCAAGAACAAAGCTCACATGATGGCATATCACTGTCATCAGTCTCTTTTTCTTGAATATTTGTCCATCTCATTCAGCAAAATATTATTGAGATAACCCCCTCAGAAGAAGAATCCATTCAGTGAAAGCTTTGCCATCTGTGGTTATTTTAACTAACATTTTTTGGCGTTTTAAAGTGAGTTGTTTCTAGAGGATATGGCGTTTGTTTTTTTGGGTGTGATCAATTCATTGTGTATAGACCCCTTTCTTATAGGAGTTTTTTGGCGCGTAGTTTAGGCGGAATTTTTTTATTGTAATAAATGATAGTAATAAAGTAACCGTCTTTTTAGTTACTGTTTTTGTATTTACTGTTTTGATCAGCTTTATCAGTTTATAGGTGACAGACGTCCCATCTTCTAAGTTTGGCGTTTTTTTTAAATGGCGTTATGCAGACCAAGATATTAAGCAAGAAAAATATTTTTTGTTATTTTTGGCGTTTTGTAAGGAATAACTTTTTTTAGTATTTTTTTGGCGTTTTGCAAATAAATAGAGAAATATATCATTTAAATATATTAAAAAAGAAGATTACACAGAAGAAAAGGAAAAAAATTAAAACCCTTCGTCAGAAGGTACTTTATCCGAAAAGTATCCATCACTTGCGTCATCTTCTTCCTCGGAGTCTTCATCTGTATCTTCATCCATGTCATCACCTTCACCTTCATCGGCTTCTTGTTCCTGAAGATTCTGAAGCCTCCACTTGAACATGTCTTGCATTAACTCCAATTTTGAGTGCATTACTGTGTTCGTACAAGTGGCGTTATGCAATTCTTCCATGAAACCAAGACCCTGCTTTGTCATGATGTTTTCAAGCCAGTAGACTTCCTGTTCCCCGCTGTCGTATGTAACGGTGACCATGTCTGTTTCATCATCAAAACGCCATGATGTCATGACAGGGTCTGGCTTCACATCTGCTTTGATTGGTCCAAATTTCCTGGTTAATGCTTTCATAAGCATATGTGTTTCATGGCATTCGTTGTCTAGAGCGATGTCAAGTGATAAGATACCCCTCTGTACCTTTTCTTCCATGTTCAAAATTGCCCTGACCATCTTAACATACACCATCCTTCTGTTGTCAAAACGGAGGACGAATCGCCTGATTCCCAGAGTGTATCTCCACGAAATGATTGTTGCCATTTTTGGCGTTTTGGTTAAGTTAGTGTTTTTTGTTTAAAGATGTTTTCCAGAAATGGATAGATTTAAGTGATTATGGAAGCTATGTTTTAACTCGTTTATATAATGATGTTTTTGGGGCAAAATTTAGGAGGGAATTTCTTCTAATAAATGTTAATAACTAAAATTCAGTTACTATGTTTGTTTCATCCTCTGTAATATCCAACGCGTTTTATCACTAATTTTTGGCGTTTTATTTTTAATGGCGTTTTATTTATTTTGAATGACGTGTTATCATTTGATAGCGTTTTGAATATGAGCGGTAAAAGTCCCTTTTACCCTTAATGAAGCGCGTCCCACATAATAAATTGATGTTATTTACAAAAACGCCACCGCGCAATCTAGTCCATGGATTGTTTTGATCATACGGCCAATAAGCGTTCTCACCGTTCTCACACTTTTCACCGTTTTCTCTAAATCCTGGCCCTATATATATATATATATATAGGTAGAGGATCCTGTAAAAAGTGCTCAAAGTGTGAGAAGTGTATTATAACATTATATATAATACTATATAACACCATATAAACACCGTATAACAATATGTAACACCATATAATACCATATAACACTATGTAACACTATATATTATTATATAACAAATATAACACTATAGGTTGTCTGATAGCATGTCTATGATAGATGTATAGTGTTATATTTGTTATATAATGATATATAGTGTTACATAGTGTTATATGGTATTATATGGTGTTACATATTGTTATACGGTGTTTATATGGTGTTATATAGTATTATATATAGTGTTATAAGAGCATTCTCATCCAATCCATCAAATTATACATACATTCTACTAAAAAACAACTCCTATATCAATATATTTTCACTAAAAACAAATACTTTTTCTCTCTCCTTTTCAATTAAATAATAGAGAAAAATGCCCGGATAGTCCCTGTGGTTTCACCTTTTTTCACCTATAGTCCCTATCTTTCTAAAACTACTTGAATAGTCCCCAAGTTTTCACGTTTTGTTCTCGGATAGTCCCTGGGTCTAACTTCAGTTTGTTTTCTCTGTTAAAATGATGTGAAATGACAAAAATACCCTTTCCTTAAAGGGCCAAACCACAGGGACTATCGGGGCATCTTCTTCATCTTCTTCACCGCCGCATTCACCGCCACATTCACTTATCTCTCCTCCAAATATCTAGGCTGACGTGTCACACCAAATTTGGCTGAAACATATTTTTCCCAAAATCTTCATACGAACTCATGTCTCATGATATATGATTTCCACTTTTGACAAACAAATCCACAACCCGATTCACTGAATCCGGACACTTTTGAATCCAGCCAAAATCACGAGCCGAATTCCGTATCAAAATTCATTCAATCCGTTTCTCACCTGCACCATTAATTACTTCAAATAATATCCTTCTTCTTAATTAAACCAATGAAATACGAGTTGCTTCACAGCATTGATCCGGCTACAGTTTCAGAATCAGATCTGAACTTTCCGGCATCATCATCAACGCCGTCAATGGATCTGGTTACTAACGGAAGCGTTGACTTCAGAGGCAGAATTGCCGATAAACGGAAAACCGGTGGATAAATTAGCACACACCACTGTACCACACACCACTGCTCCGCCGCTGTGCCACCACCATCGTCATCACGTATCAATCACCCACCATACCTCCACTCGAACCACCTCCCTGCCGTCGCGACCAGGTGGCCGGAGACCACCCGTCTTGATCTCGCCTCTCTCTTCCTCGGTTCTCTCTCTCTCTCTCTCGGTCGAATCTCACTCTCTCTCTTGGTTATGCAGGTTATGTGTGTGTATATTGTGAGATAAAACTAATGGGGGCTAGGGTTTTGAAGAAGATGCCCGGATAGTCCCCGTGGTTTGGCCTTTTAAGGAAAGGGTATTTTTGTCATTTCACATCATTTTAACAGAGAAAACAAACTGAAGTTAGACCCAGGGACTATCCGAGAACAAAACGTGAAAACTTGGGGACTATTCAAGTAGTTTTAGAAAGATAGGGACTATAGGTGAAAAAAGGTGAAACCACGGGGACTATCCGGGCATTTTTCTCTAAATAATATTATCATTACATTTTTCTCTCACCTTCACTCACAACCACTTTCAATATATATTAAAAAAATTATACTGGGTGAACAGTGTCCCCCCAAATATACAGATGAACAGTAACATTTTCTCTCTCCTCCACTCACAACCATTTTTATACCCTTTATAATATAAAAACTACCCCTCACATATTTTGATGGTGTGGATGAGAATGCTCTAATACACTTCTCACACTTCTCACACTTTAGGCCCTTTTTACACTATCCTTACCATATATATATATATATATATATATATATATATAAATAAATAAAAAATAAATGAATTAATATGGAGATCGAAAACTATTCACCAGCCAAGCTCGAGCTCTCGTAAGTTAAACAAGCTGAGCTTGGCCCGTTTACACCCTTATGTATCATTGACATAACGTCTCTAATAGTTGTATAGATCTTATAATCCATAAATTTTGAGTCTAGAAAAGGGTTGGATCATTGTTTATACTGTGATAAATCCTCATCCTTTTTATGTATTACTTTTGAGTTTAAATTAAATTTGAACTAGGTTATTTCTCCGTGCTTTGCGGCGGTACGTTATTGCGGGTATTTAATGGGTATTGGTTTCGGTTCGTTTCAGTACTGGTACGATAATTCACTGGGTATAGAAATCAACATGTATTTATATCGACCGAAAATGAAAAAAAGAACGATCATTGCTACCAACACCGATATTTTTGTAAAATATTGATTAATTTAGATTGACACGATATCGGTGGCGATGATATTCATTTATCGTCGCTGCTAGAGCTGTATAATAAAAAAATATCATAATAGAAACCCATAAAAGTGAATACATATATCATTACCAATGTTGTTTGGTACGATACGATAGCTACCGTATCATATTATAGAAAGCAAAAACAATAAAAATAAATATCGGTACCGATACAAATGTCGTTCGGACGGTCTTGGTTCGGTTTGTTAAGACAATGGCAAAGTATCTGTTTTTAATAAAATTTATATCGCAATGTTAGAAAAAAAAAACAATCATAGTTAAGAAAAAGTTGATGTACATAAGTTATTAAAAAGCAAATTATATGATGAATAAAATATTATTATAAAAATTTAAACATATACTCAAAATATTGAATTACTATGACAGCTTTTAAATAATATATATAAAAATCAAGTTATGTGATAGAATAAAATATTATTATAAAATTAAAACAAATAATCTAAAATATTGAGAGTGTTCATGGCAAGTTTCAAATAATATGTATAAGAGTAAAATGCACAGATAGTCCCTGTGGTTTTGCAAAATAACACCTATAGTCCCCAACTTTTGGAAATTACACCGGTGCTCCCTGTGGTTTGACAGTTTGTTACTCGTATAGTCCCTGGAGTGGATGACGGTTAGTTTTCTCCGTTAAGTGGATGTGAAATGACAAATCTACCCTCCATCTTCTCCCCTCTATAAAAACAAAACAACCCTACCCACCCCTACCTTTCTCTCTGTTTGTTGAAATCTGCAGTTGTTGTTTCTTCATATACGAGATGGTGTTAGACTGATTACATACTGATTTCGATTGTTTTCGGTAAAATCAAATATGTTCTTTATAAATCATTCAATGTTGTTCTGCAGTTCTGTTGTTCCGCAGTTTCGGTTTATCTCTTTTGTTCGAAACAAAGAAAAAATAGATTCATAGCTGGATCACTTCGATTTCGGATTTGCAGTTGTTCATAGCGGCTGTTGTGGCTGAGAAAATAAACAAAGATGAAGTTTGCAGTTGTTGAAGAATAGCCTTGTTGTTTCGCGATTGTTGATTCATTGATATTGTGTTGAGAATGTTTTACGAAGAGATTCTGAGTTTTGATAATTGCTGCTGAGATTAGCAATTGGATGGTCAGCCGATATTGTTAGTGGTGCTACTGAGTTTTGAGAGTGAAAGAGGTTAACAAAATAGAAAGTTGCGGGTTTTTAGACATGTGAAAAACGAAGATGGGAGGTGGGAGGTGGGTGGTGGAGAAGTGAAGGATAATTTTGTCATTTCACATCTACTTAACGGGGAAAACTAACCGTCATCCACTTCAAGGACTATCCGAGTAACAAACTGTCAAACCACATGGAGCACCGGTGTATTTTTCAAAAGTTGGGGACCATAGGTGTTATTTTGCAAAACCACAGGGACTATCCGCGCATTTTACTCTATGTATAATTAAAAGGAAAAATTATAATTTTTGTCCTTTATCTTTATACCACTTTTCAAGCAGTGTCCTTTTTAACGAAAGTGTTGTGTGATTTTGTTATAAAATTAAAACAAATAATTTAAAATATTGAAACTGTTCGTTCATGGCATGTTTCAAATAATAATATGTATAATAGTGTTTAAAGTTTTAAGAGACTTTATCCTCTTTACGGTCTAATTCTTTTTAATATTTTATATTTAAATTAAAGGGAAGCAATAATTGTTGATTGTAGATTTTGTTTGTCGGGGCTTTTTTGTGTGTTGCGTTATGATTCATATTTTGTTTAAAGTTCTTATCTCCAAGTCTTTTTATTAGAACTTTTCAGTTTGTGTCGAAAGTGTAACACCCGGATTCTAAAATGACTTGATATGTTGATCAATTCTGTTTTAAGCATAATGGAAAACATGAAAACATACCCGTGATTGCAGACAGGCCAGCAGAGAATCCGGTTAGTGATGCAGCCATCGAAGCCGACATGCTTGTCAATGTGATCTGGTTCCTCCTTAGGGTGCAATCTAATGATGGTGATGAGAGAACCGATAAAGGGTAATCGGCTATGGAGAGGGAGAAGTTTCGAGTGATGTTATGAGCTTATCACAAGATGACTAATTGTCTAACCTTGTAACCTCTAGGCTCTACACTAGTCTCCTTATATATGCACCCAAGAGGAAAACCAATTAGTTAATACGGGTGATATGGTCAATCAACAATTACCAACTAATTATTTAATAGGTTGTTATATGTTTTGATCTATATTATGTAAATGATTATAATGGCTACTAGATTAAATATTACACCATAATATATTTAATCTTACATGATAATCTATATATGCACTATTAATCGGTCCCGACCTTTTCAACTTAAAGTAGTGTTCGTTTCACAAAATAGAATGGAATCTTGATGGAATTGGAATATTGATTTCACCCTTTATCTTGTTGGTTTCAACAAGAAAATGAATTGGAGTCGAACAATAACATAAGAAATGGAATCTACATGTCAATTCCATCCAAATTTCATTCCATTTTGCAAAACAAACACACCTAAATTACAAATCAAATTTCAATTTCTACGTGAATTCTCATTCCAATTCCATTACAATCCATGAAACGAACAATACGTGTCATTTGGGAATAATGAGTTTACATACAGAAACATTAAGTCAGATAAGATGGGTGTATGATTTGGCTTTTTTTTTTTTAATTTAGTTATATACTTGTCATTAAATTCCAAAAGTTATACTTGATTAACTACCCAACATGTCTAATTTCACCCAGCATGTACAAAAGATGCATTCTACCCATTATCTCGAAACCTACATATTAGCAATTGTTAAGTAGGTGAGCATACAACAAGCAAAGCAAAGCCAATACAACCCAACACCCAAACAACAAACATAGAAAAGCACATAGGCTTCTTTGTACACCAATCCGCAAAACTTTCTCCGGCGTATGATACTTATTGGTGGCATTTTTGCTTGTAAGCCAGCATATAACACATTAACGTATGATACACTACTTATAGGTCCTTTTCACCATGTTTTTAACGCTGCTTTGCAACCACTCTTCCACACGTATATGTAAATGATGTGTGGATCATACAAGCTTTATATATATCGCACATTCGAGTTATGTATATATAGCTTCTACGAGAGTTACCTATATGTAGCTAGTCTTGTTCTTCAAATCAATAGCTTTCTTCTTCATCAATAAACACATGCTTTCTTAGCCCTTTGATAACTGAGAAAGCAAGATGAACAAGGAGAATGTTTAGCAATATGTATCCATCCAAATGTTCCATTTTTAAGTAATACTTCATCATACAAGGTACATACATATATTTAGGGGTTACTGGATTTTATCATCCCCAACTATTGGTTATTGGTCGCTGTCACCCCCAACGATCACTTTGACTCCCATCACCCCCAACTTAACACTTAGTGCATTCTGTCACCACGTCGTTAACTGATCACTAACTTTTGATCATGTTACTGTACTTTTGACTTAGGAAGGTTTTCGGGATCTTAGGATACCCCAAAAAGTAACAAGATCAAAAGTTAGTATTCAGTTAACGACATGGTGACAGAACACACTAAGTGTTAAATTGGAGGTGGTGGGCATCAACGTGATAGTTGGGGGTGGCAGCGGCCAATAGCCAATAGTTAAGGGTGATAATTTCCAATAACCCTATATTTAGCTCATACGAGTTACATATATGTAATAAAAGTTATGTATATGTAGCTCCTACGACTTACATACATATATGTAATACGAATTACGTAGATACAGCTCCTACGAGTATTTATATATGTAGTCTAGTTGTGTTTTCAGTTCAACAGCTTTCTTCCGCATCAATAGACACATGCGTTCTTAGTCCTTGTTTTTCAATTTAGCCTTGTTACATGTTTTTTTTAGTAAATTACGTTTTTGGCTCATGTGGTTATATCAC
The DNA here is from genome assembly GCA_030545235.1 of Helianthus tuberosus. NCBI lineage: Eukaryota > Viridiplantae > Streptophyta > Magnoliopsida > Asterales > Asteraceae > Helianthus > Helianthus tuberosus. The sequence goes on from JARYGA010032181.1 coordinate 954,525, forward strand.
TTTTACTATATTAGCTAATGGGGGCAGATATGTTAAAAATTCTTATTTTGGGCTAATATAGTAAGAGTGATATAACCATAGGGGCCAAAAACATAATTTACTTTTTTTTTTTCTGAAACAAATAAATTGAATCATTTTTTCGATGAAGAAATAGCAGCAAATATTGATGCAAATCCAACTTACCAACCAAGTAAAAAACCATCTCATGATAATGTAAAGGTACCAACCAAGTGATTAATCAAAATCCACTATGCAATGTTTGATGATGATTGCCGGCCATCGTTTGAGTTACAAAATAAATCAATTATAAAAATATGTAAAATATCAAATTGGAAATCTACATGCCTGTACATTTTTATGATGAAGTAAATTCTCGCCGCAACACACGGAACAAAAATACTAGTGTATATTAAAAACTTCAATGATGAATAATGATTTTATTTATTTTCAGTGTTTATCTATGTGTTTCCTATTATAAAATTTCGTTGATATGTGTATTAAAGAACAAGGATGATGAATGGTGTTCTTATTTTTTTAGGGATTTATTTATTTGTTTTTATGGTTTCCGTTATAAAATTTCGTTGAAAACGGAGTTGTATTCGTAATGAGTATGTTTTTATATTGTAAACTATATGGATTGTCGGCACCGTACTGGTAACGTGACGAACCGAACCAACATTTGTACCAGTATTGTTTTGAACCGAACCGAAACCGAACAAATTCCCGCTGCAACGCGTAAGGGATTTCACAAGTTACAACTATTAAAACCATCCACTACGCATTGCGCCAACGGTGGGAGACATCTCTCCTCAACGTGAGAAGGCTTCATGGTTAGATTAAACTAATTGTGTTTGATTAAATTAATTATATTATTATACACTATGATAACACAGCCACCTTAAGTTCGAGGCTTTTATAATTTATATAAACAGGTATCCACGACCCCGGCCCAACTTTTGGTCTTTTTTCAGCAGGATACATTTTGGCCCACTTCTCAACCCCTTTTACTTTGAAGCCCATATTTTTTAAAGTTCGTTTGTATCAGGCACGACAAATCTTACGAATTTATATATTTGATTAAACTAATTGTACTTAATTAAAGTAATTATTATACACTATACCTTTCTAAAATTTTGTTTTAATAATACCTTATAAATTTGTACAAGGTTTTTTTTTTTTTTGAACGGCAAATTTGGATCACTGACGGACCACTGAAGTATCATCGTGCCACCAGCGGAACCACCCGATCATATCCATCTCCACTAGGCATAATGCCTATACACCAATTCAGGAGGAAACCCAATAAATATGAGAAAACCCACTTGTGAGAATCGAACTCAGGACCTTTTGGTCCCAAAGCTTTATCCCACCACCAAAATGCCACTAGACTAGAAAGCCATGGGCCATAAAATTGTACAAGTTAAAATAACAAATGATAATTTGTTTTGATTATTTTGGTATTAGATTCGAATAGTTAAATCTAATGGAGTTTTATAGTTTGAGTTAATTACACAGATGGGTCCCGTGGTTTATAGCTAGTTTCACATTTGGGTACTAACTTTTTTTAACAGGTTTAGGTTTTATTGTTTCAATTTTGTAACACCTTTGGGTACTAACATCAAAATTATCAATACAATGACTAAAATACCCTCCATTCTTTTTAATCCCATATATTTAAAATTACAAAAATTAAAACTAAGTTTTATATATTAAACACGTGTAATACACGGAGTTTTAACATAATATCTTAATAATAATAATTTATTTGCACATTACCAACTATTATTATACCTATTCAATTTTTAATTATTTAAGATTTTGAGCAACTTCTATCGTACTAAATTATTTACCATTTCTAAAAAAATTATATATAAATAAAAAAAATAAATAGATTTATGTTAATTAAGAGATATAATAAAAATATGAAAATAAAAATAATAGATTTTGTAAAATTGATTTAAACTTAAATAAAATTAGGTGTTAGTACCCAAATGTGTTACATTGATAAAATTAAAAAAATGGAAGGGTATTTTAGTCATTATATTGATAATTTTGGTGTTAGTACCCAAAGTTGTTACAAAATTGAAACCATAAAACCTAAACCTGTTAAAAAAGTTAGTACTCAAAGGTGAAACTAGTTATAAACCACAAGACCCATCTATGTAATTAACTCTTATAGTTTTATATTTTGGCCCACTTCTCAACCCCTTTTACTTTGAAGCCCATATCTAAGTTACTTTTTGGGCTACGGACTTATCAACCCCATTTGATGGTGGATGTGGCATCTCGGTTCGATGATGGCCTCCGGTAGGCTATAGAAGACATAGTCGTGGGTGGTGGCCCCTTCTTTGGTGACCTCCAATGGCGTCTGGCATCTCTGCCAATGCGTCTAGGTGGTTTGGGCCTCCGCTCAGCTCGAGATGTTGGGGTTTATGCCTTTGTGGTATCCAGAGCTCAGTCTTGGGAACTACAGGATCATATTCTTCGAAACAGTGGGGTCGTTCGGCTCGACCAGGACTATCTGTAGGCGCTCGAACGCTTAAATTTCTTTCTCCCAGACTTTGATATCGGCAGTTTCTCTAACAAGGACATCGCCCCCTCGAAGCCACAAAAAACTTTGGTGAATGCTCTGTTTAGCAAAATCGCTCAAAGCCTGGGAGAAATTTTTGATTTGTCATCTCGCCAGAAGGCGGTGTTGGAGTGACTGAAGGGTCCCCATGCTCATGATATTTGACCGTTATCCCGATTGAGGGGTTGGGACAATGTATGTCAGCAGTAGAATGCATAGTCATCCTTAAATACCGGCTGATGAGTGATGATCCCTATGTACCCAGAAGATGAAACCTGTCCGATATGTCGTAAAGCTTATATGGATAAATATGGAGAGCACGCAGTGCATTGTAAAGAGCTCCATAGATTCAAATATCGGCATGACTGGGTGCATGATGTTTTGTGAGACATCCTGAGAAGAGCTGGGATTTCAGCTAAGAAAGACACTCCTGTGAATTTCCTTACGGACCCTATGGAAGGGAGATCTACTCGCGACCAACGGATCTGCTCGTCTTTGGTTGGGCTAGGGGAAACATGCTTGTGTGGACCTCACGGGGGTTTCCCCTCTAGTTGGGTTAAGGGAAAACGGGTTTGTACCTGGACAAGCAGCAAGAATCAGCATGTTTTTTGTCCCTTTTGTGTCACGGCCCCCGGCCCGGTGTTACCCGTTCCAGAAGCCGCGGGACAGAAACCCGTGGTATTTATTTAGTTTGGCAGCGGAAGTATTAACAGGATCGTTTAAACTTGAAAATGCCCAATTTATTTTATTTCACAAGTTTGGGACAAATCCCATAATTTACAATAAAGGAAATTTCACAAGGAAATTCCCTGTTTTACAAAACATATTTATTTATTTTATTGAGTCACTTCTTCAAGCTTGTAGTGCTACACGGCCCTTTTTCCTGAATCACAGCAGATCACCTGAATCATGTTTAAAAAGATTTTATCAGCGGGGAAATACTGGCGAGTCATTCAATTTGCACAAAAGACACATTGTTATAATTTTACCGCATTAAGGGTTTTTATATTTGCCCCTATCATATAATTATCTGGTTCAACTGTCACTCGACCGAATCTATGACTGTGGACATATCACTAATTAGGCTCGCCCACCTAAAGTGATAAATCGTTAGTAGTAATGTGCACAAAACCCCCACATACTGCCAGTAATTAAATATTAGCAAAGACTTAATCACTGCAAAGTATAACTGGAAAACATTTAGGGTTTTGTAAAGCAATTTGATAAAAAGAGAATGACTCACATTGCAAATTTAATCGGACAGAACCTTGCCTACTGTTTTAACCTTGTAACCTAGTTTAAATAACAATGCACACGAAACTAGGTCAGTAACTTAATACAACATTTACGATAAGCTCACGAAATCAAAACCCTCACGACGAATGACAAAGTATAGCCCGTATTCGGGCAGCACTTAAACATCCATCAGATCGGTTTCAATCAATCGGATATTGTATCGTAGCAGTGATCGAGTTATTACCCTGTTGTCGCAGTAGAGATTCATGTTTGTGAGTGTTTTTTGAACGAAATAGTGTATAACTCAGTGTAGGAAACGAATTTTTACGTCGAAACAACTGTGCCATGCAAGTGCCAAACCCCTGCATTTATACTGAAAAATGGTCCCTGTCGCGTGGCGCGACAGGTTGTCGCGTGGCGCGACGGCGCCCTTTTTAGGGTAGGGTAGCCCCGTGTCCACTTAGCCTAGGTGAGTCAACAGCAAACGAATTTCGTGATTTTACAGCGAGTGTTGAGGATAATCGTCAATTAGGGGATACCCCCCCCCCCCCCTGAGTTTTAGGGGCCCTGATCCTAGTTCCAACTGTTCTGAAAATTTTAGGGGTCATGCAATATTACGTGGGGGTCTCATTTAGGGTTTCCTATTGGACATAATAAAATAAGAAATAATAATTTTGGCGAGAGTTGTTACATCCTCCCCACCTTGTTAAAATCTCGTCCTCGAGATTTACTGGAACAAGTAAGGATATTTTCGCTTCATCTCTGATTCCAGTTCCCAAGTGTACTCAGGTCCTCTCTTTGAATCCCACTTGACTTTGACCAATACCAGTCTTTTGTGCTTGAGAAACTTGACCTTTTTATCTTCTATCTGAAGTGGTCTCTCTGCAAATTTTAACTTTTCATTTACCTCTATGTCTTGGAGAGGTATTACCAGGGATTCGTCGGACAAACATTTCTTGAGGTTATATACATGAAACACGTCATGTACTCCAGCTAGTTCTTCTGGTAGTTGTAAGCGATAAACAACTGGTCCTATTCGTTGGATTACTGGGAATGGTCCTACGTACCTTGGACTTAGTTTTCCCTGCTTACCGAACCGAACTATCCCTTTCCAAGGAGAAACTTTCAAGAGTACCTTGTCTCCGACTTGAAATTCTAACGGCTTGCGTCGATTGTCGGCATAACTCTTTTGGCGATCTCGGGCCATTTTCAGTCTTTCCTTGATTTGAGTGATCTTGTCAGTGGTTTCCTGTACAATTTTGGGACCTGATAATTGACTTTCTCCTATTTCTGCCCAACAAACTGGAGTTCTGCACTTTCGTCCATACAGTGCTTCGAACGAGGCAGCTTCAATGCTTGAATGGTAACTATTGTTATCGGAGAATTCAATTAAGGGTAGGTGGTCATCCCAGTTTCCACCAAAATCTATTACACATGCCCTGAGCATGTCTTCCAGGGTTTGAATCGTCCTTTCACTTTGTCCGTCTGTTTGGGGATGGTATGCAGTACTTAAATTCAATCGTGTCCCCATTGCTTCTTGGAAACTCGTCTAGAAATGTGAAGTGAAACGACTATCTTTATCCGATACAATAGAGAGTGGGACTCCATGCAAAGACACCACCTCGTCCATGTATAACTTTGCCAACATTTCCATACTAAAGGTTTCTTTCATTGGCAGGAAATGAGCTGATTTGGTTAATCGATCCACAATTACCCAAATTGCGTCGTTACCTTTTCTGGTTTTGGGCAATTTAGTAACAAAATCCATGTGAAGAAACACTAGATAAATGGTCAGAACCGAGATATCTAGGGGGTTTGAATCCGCATAAAAAGGTTAGTTCCTTCTCGATTGATTCAGGGGCAACAGATCTTCTTCTCCGAGAGCTCTGCAAAAAAGAGCACCGTTAGCCTCGCCAAGGGGAGAAGAGGGTTCTCTCCTTGACCCGACTCCGGTGTGAGAATAAGTTGGTTATGAAGAAGAAGAAGAAGTATTTGAGAAGTGTGTGTAACTTGGATTCATACCTGGGTTTTTTCTCATATTTATAGCCGGGAGTCGTTTAGGCGGGAAAACCTGTTAATGAAAAGTTGACGGAAGATGCTAACCCCGTGAGCGGTTACGTTTCCTTCCGTCAAGCTCCTTGATCCGACGTGAGAGCACACGGATCGTGGTTTAGATCGATGGCAGGGGATTTGCCACGTGTAAAGTGACCAAGTGGAGATTACTCTCCAATTGCATGCTCTCGTTGTGAATTCAGGGATGCTTGAGATGGTGACACGTGTCCAGACGGTTACAACCGTCTTGGTGGTGCACGATGGTATTTCTTCTAGAAGATTACTGCTGTAATCTGGTGTGGCACCTTATCGTGTGAAGACAGGTGAATAAATAAATCCCAAGTCTGGGTAAACAATATCCAGGTCTGGATATTTAAGCGGAAGTGTTTATTTTAGGATTTTCATCCTTTGCTAATGGGAAGAGGCGCAAGGATTTATGATTTCCTTTGGGCGCGCGGCTATAGACTGCTGACTATTTTTTCCTTTTGCAAGACCAGTGCGCGGCCGCGCAAGGTTAAAAGGTTAAGCAAGGTTGTGGTATGGTCCCAAGTGCTTATTATGAGGTTTTTGGGACCTTACCCCTTCACCATGGTTATTAGTTCCCATTTCCAAACAGGCATTTCTAATTGTTGGAGTAACCCTGAAGGTTTCTGGTGTTCTGCCTTAACTTGTGAACAAGTTAGACATTTAGATACATATCTAGCTATGTCCTTTTTCATTCCTATCCACCAGAAGTTATTTCTTAAATCTTGGTACATATTATTATTTCCAGGGTGCATGATATATCTAGATTTATGGGCTTCCTCTAAAATCATATTTCTTAACTCTCCTTGCTTAGGTACCCAAATCCTTTTCTGGTGGAATCTCCAAATTCCATCAATTCCTTGCTCCAATTCCCTTATTCTTCCTTTCATTCCTTCAGCATCATCCTCAATTGCTGTTACTTGAACCTTCTTCAGTTGTTCCATTAAATCTAACTGTAGATTTAATCTAAGAGCACGAACTCGCTTTTGGTTTTCATGATACTTACGACTTAGAGCATCTGCAACTACATTTGTTTTTCCTTCGTGATATTGGATATCACAGTCGTAGTCACTTAGAATTTCCATCCATCTTCTTTGCCTCATGTTCAATTCTTTTTGCCCAAATATGTGCCTTAAGCTTTTATGATCTGTATAAACGGTAAACTTACTTCCATACAGATAGTGCCTCCAAATCTTAAGGGAAAAAATTATTGCTCCTAATTCTAAGTCATGAGTCGTATAATTTTCTTCGTGCTTTTTCAATTACCTTGAGGCATACGCAATTACCTTTTTGCGTTGCATCAACACACGTCTTAATCCTAGTTTAGAAGCATCACAATAAACTTCAAAATCTTCTGTCCCTTTGGGTAAAGCAAGAATTGGGGTGTTTGTTAACCTTTGTTTTAAAATCCTAAAGGCCTCTTCCTGCCTAGGTCCCCATTCAAACTTAACTGATTTACAGGTTATCTTAGTTAATGGCACAACTATCTTAGAAAAATCTTTAATGAATCGTCTATAGTATCCAGCTAACCCTAGAAAGCTTCTAACTTCCATAGCTGATTGTGGGACCTTCCATTTGGTGATCGCTTCTATTTTGGAGGGATCTACGTGAATACCTTCGTGATTCACAATGTGACCTAAGAATTGCACCTCCTATAGCCAAAATTCACACTTTGAGAATTTGGCGTAAAGCTTTTCCTTTCTTAACAAAGTTAAAAGTGCATGTAAATGCTTACAATGCTCGTCCTGACTTTTGGAATAAATAAGTATATCATCGATGAAGACAATCACAAATTTATCCAAGTACGGATTACAGATTCTATTCATCATGTCCATGAATGCGGAAGGAGCATTTGTTAGTCCAAAGGGCATGACTGTAAACTCGTAATGACCATACCTAGTTCTGAAAGTTGTTTTAGGTATGTCTTCTTCTTGTACCTTCAACTGATGGTATCCGGATCGCAAATCTATCTTAGAAAAGTGTCTAGCTCCTTGAAGTTGATCGAAAAGATCATCAATTCTAGGTAATGGGTATCGATTCTTAATTGTAACCTTATTCAGTTCTCTATAATCAAAACACATTCACATGGAACCATCCTTCTTTTTCACAAACAACACTGGTGCTCCCCACGGGGATGAACTAGGTTGTATGAATCCTTTGCTTAATAATTCATCTAACTGCTTTTTCAATTCTAGCATTTCGGTGGGTGCTAACCGATAAGGTGCTTTAGCTATCGGTGTAGTTCCAGGAATCAGATGAATTCTAAATTCTACTTCTCTATCTGGTGGTAATCCTGGTAGTTCTTCTGGGAATACATCCGAGTATTCTGATACTACAGGAATTTCCTTAAGTTCCTTACCCTTAGTGCTAATGATTACCGAAATCATATACACTATTCCTTGCTTTCGTTCATAACTAGCAACTTTCATTACAGAAATGAACTTCATTGATTTACGTGGCTTATCTCCTGTAACCACGATTATTTCGCCTGATGGTGTATGAATTTCTATGGAATTCTTATCATAGAGGATTCGAGCATGGTTGGCTACTAACCAATCCATTCCTAATACGACATCGAATCCAGCTAAATTCATAGGTAATAGGTTTGCAGAAAATTTATGACCTGAAAGTTCTATATTTTCTTTTTGCAAAACCGTATCTATGTTAACAGAATTTCCGTCTGCCGTATCTACTGTATAAATCTGCCTAACTTTTGTTAAGGGTAGCTTAAGAGCTTGGCAGAAAGAAGTATTTACAAAACTTTGGTTTGCACCAGAGTCGAATAATACTTTCGCATAAACGTTGTGTACCAGAAACGTACCAGCTATTACTTCGGGAATCAGTTCGGCTTTCTGTGTGGTCAACTAGAAGGCTCTTGCGTTCTTCTTATTAGTTCCTTCAGCAGGTTTGGCCTTGTTATCCACTGGCTTGACCAATTTAGGGCATTCTGGTCTGAAATGCCCAGCTTCCCCACAGTTGTAGCAGACTTTTAATTTCTTCTTGCATTCCTCCTCCCGATGGCCCGAAATTTTGCAGAAATTACAATTTTCTCTACATTTTCCAAAATGTTTCTTTTTGCAATTCCCACAAAATGGCGGGGTGGAAGAGGACCCAGTTCCCTTCCCCTTGAAGTTAGTATTATTACCCACACGAAATCATTGGGTGATCTTTTGGGCTAATCCCTTTTTCCTGTTTTCTTCCTGCGTACCAGCCCGTCGGTCAAAGTATTGGCTAACTCCACTGCATCATCAATTATGCGAGGTCTCGCAGCCTTGACGATGTCACGAATCTCGCTAATTAAACCCCAGATATAGCGAGAAATAAGTACCGGTTCTGGCGAAGCCAGAGTTGGTACAATTCTGGCATGTTCGAAGAATTTCGAAATATACCCTCGACAATTAACATCCACCATTCGATGGCTCAGAAACTTATTCGCCATTTGTTCCTTTTCATATTCGGGGCATAATTTCCTTTCCACTAGACGCTTAAATTCTTCCCAACTCATGGCATAAGCCATGTCACTTCCCTTGGCTTGCAGTACCGTGTTCCACCATTCGATGCTTCTTCCTTAAAAAGGTGAGAAGCATACATGACCTTATCCTCCTCGACACATTTACTTATTTTGATTACTGCCTCGGTTTTCTCCAACCAACGTAGCACGACAGTTGCCCCTTCATTGCCTGCAAATTCGTCAGGTTTACAGGCAAGGAATTCCTTATAGGTGCAACCAGGTGTTGCAACTTTCATTTTCTTAAGTATTGGGGCCTGAATCAAGTTGTCGTTATTGCCGCCTCCGTTAACACTATTACTGAAATTATCGTCGCGCGTGCGTTTACTTGGGTGAGCTTGTGAAGGCTCAACAGGGCTTTTAACCGCAGCGATGATTGCTGGGATAGCATTTGCTATTTCTTGAGCAACGATGTTTACTATATCTTGCCTATTAAGAAAGTGATCTTCATGGTTTTGCTCAGATTGGTTAACTTCGTTAACTGGTTCATTAACAGCATGTTCCATCTGGTAATTAATATATATAAGTTATTAGCACAAAATAAATAACAACCAACACAATAAAACAATCGCACATAATCTCGTCAACACGTATAGCCAAAATTGTCGACTTTGCGACTTTCATATTTTATATATTTTAGTATGCATCCGTACACACTAGATATGTTACAAAAGTTTTATTTTTAGTTATTTTACATGATTATATTTTTATTATTTATTATTAAACACACCACCACCCCATCACATAACCACACCACCGTCAGCTGATTTTTTAAAAACGACGTTCCCCCTCGTCGTATTTCCAGGAGATCTGTTCTCCCACCTCCCGGATTCGATTCCCTGCGTCCACCAGTTCCTCACCATAGTGGCGAAGTTCAGCCAAGTTTTATGTGCTCATTGGTGGCTTTGGTGCAGGCTCTGGGTCAAACCAGGGGAAAAAGGTGTTAGGGTTATTCAAGAGATTCTGAAATTGCCAGTCAGTTGTCCACCATTCTTCCAGCTCTCCTTGTAGAGGTCGGGGGTTAACAATAGGATCTGGGATAGCAGGCTCTAAATTAACTGGAAGTTGTAATTCAGCTGGGTAATTGAAGAGGTTTTCATCGGCAGGTCCGATGAGGTCGCTATTTGCCAGTTTGCGGTCCAGCTCCTTCCACGGTGACATTTCCTAGGCTTGCCCTGAACTTTCCTCGATCTCCTTTCCTTTGCCTTTATCATTGGGATCCTCAGTCTTTTTAACCTTCTGTGCAGCTGGCTTACTCCTCCATCCGTGTCTCCAGCCTATGATTCTCCTTCTCTTTTTCGTCTTGGGTTTCTCATGAGGTTGGGCTTGGAATTCCAAAGGTTTCTCAGTGTCGGCCTAATAACCGGAAAAGCCCCCGGAAACTTCCATGTCAGCGGAATAGATAGTGAGATTCTGAAGAGCTTCAGACAACTCATTCATGTTGTTAGCATATATGAAAAACACACACAAACTTAAGTTAACATTTTATTCATCCCGTTGAATTTTCACAGAATCACAAAATAGCAATTTGAAAAGAAATTAAGTATTTCTAAATACTTAATTAGCTTAAATCAGTGGCTCTGATACCACATTTTTCTGTCACGGCCCCCGGCCTGGTGTTACCCGTTCCAGAAGCCGCGGGACAGAAACCCGTGGTATTTATTTAGTTTGGCAGCGGAAGTATTAACAGGATCGTTTAAACTTGAAAATGCCCAATTTATTTTATTTCACAAGTTTGGGACAAATCCCATAATTTACAATAAAGGAAATTTCACAAGGAAATTCCCTGTTTTACAAAACATATTTATTTATTTTATTGAGCCACTTCTTCAAGCTTGTAGTGCTACACGGCACTTTTTCCTGAATCACAGCAGATCACCTGAAACATGTTTAAAAAGATTTTTATCAGCGGGGAAATACTGGCGAGTCATTCATTTTGCACAAAAGACACATTGTTATAATTTTACATCATTAAGGGTTTTTATATTTGTCCCTATCATATAATTATCTGGTTCAGCTGTCACTCGACCGAATCTATGACTGTGGACATATCACTAATTAGGCTCGCCCACCTAAAGTGATAAATCGTTAGTAGTAATGTGCACAAAACCCCAGATACTGCCAGTAATTAAAGATTAGCAAAGACTTAATCACTGCAAAGTATAACTGAAAAACATTTAGGATTTTGTAAAGCAATTTGATAAAAAGAGAATGACTCACATTGCAAATTTAATTGGACAGAACCTTGCCTACTGTTTTAACCTTGTAACCTAGTATAAATAACAATGCACACGAAACTAGGCCAGCAACTTAATACAACATTTACGATAAGCTCACGAAATCAAAACCCTCACGACGAATGACAAAGTATAGCCCATATTCGGGCAGCACTTAAACATCCATCGGATCGGTTTCAATCAATCGGACATTGTATCGTAGCAGTGATCGAGTTATTACCCTGTTGTCGCAGCAGAGATTCGTGTTTGTGAGTGTTTTTTGAACAAAATAGTGTATAACTCAGTGTAGGAAACGGATTTTTACGTTGAAACAACTGTGCCATGCAAGTGCCAAACCCCTGCATTTATACTGAAAAATGGTCCCTGTCGCGTGGCGTGACGGCGCCCTTTTTAGGGTAGGATAGCCCCTGTCCACTTAGCCTAGGTGAGTCAACAGCAAACGAATTTCGTGTTTTTACAGCGAGTTTTGAGGATAATCGTCAATTAGGGGATACCCCCTGAGTTTTAGGGGCCCTGATCCTAGTTCCAACTGTTCTGAAAATTTTAGGGGTCATGCAATATTACTTGGGGGTCTCAATTAGGGTTTCCTATTGGACATAATAAAATAAGAAATAATAATTTTGGCGAGAGTTGTCACATCTTGCCTTTGACACATTTGGCTCCCTAGCGCCACAAACTATCCAATTTCTGATGAGGGTCTAACGGGTTATCCACAACAATTGTTCAGCCTCAGGGGGCAGGGTTTTGTCTTTGGTAGATTAGGGTTTGCAATTCAGAAAGGAGTGGCGACACAACTTGTTGTCTGTCTACCTTATGTTTTAATGTAACTTGGCAAGTTTGTCAGAAATAAATAAATAAATTTACGTGTGATTTGTAAGTCTGCAGTTAACATAATTTTAGTATCTGAGGAATCATATAGATTTGTTTATATTTATATAACTATAAAGATTTGGGAAATATGTAATTTGAAAATAATCATTAAGGAGAATATGTTTATACCATCAAACCTGTTTATCACGAATTAAGTAAAAGAAATTAAATTTTTTTCTCAACTTTAATAGATTTTAATATATAGTTCAACGGAATTGATAAATAACTTAAATGCGTGTAAGCATTTGTTACTTCGAAAAGCTAAAGCAAGGTCTGGTTAAAATAAAAAAGTTGCTCAACCATATAAGACCGTGGGATATGGTGGGGAGGGGGTTTGGGGCATGGGTTGACACGTGGATTATGGGGGCACTCAATACACAAACTCAAGTTTTAGGTGTATGGTGAGCTGGGCTGGGCTGGGCTGGCGTGGCCAAGCCACATCAATTTTTTTTAATATATATATATATATATATATAACCATTAAAAACTACATAAACATACATAATAATTATAAAAAACATAGTATCAAAATAAAAAACAATCATTCTTCGTCGTCTTCGTCGGTTTCGAACCCAGGAATCGTTGAAACATGGTAAGGTATTTGTAAAGGAAAAAAAGTTTTTTTTAAATAATACCCAACGGCTAGTTTGGTTTGGCCATTGAGAGCCCGCCATGTCATATTGATAGACCCGCCCCACGCCCGGCTTTAAACTCCCGCCCCTTGGGCCACGCCCAAACCCAAGCCCACCCGGGGTGGTGGCTTGGGCATTTTCAGCCAACCCACACCCCAACCCCGCTCCATACTCCACAGTCTAACATGAATAAGGACTTACAATTTATCTAATCTCGGAATGAACTACTATATAGACTGGGTGATCATTCGAATGATATGATACTTATCAACATAGAAAAAACTTCAAACATAGGGAAAATATAATATATAAATAAAAGAGCGATAAACATTTGTCTAAAGGATGAAAATCAGGCAAACACATCAAGAATAAGATGTTAGAAGTTAAGGCATCCGTATATTAAACAATTATATAAATAAAAAAGCGATGAATCTTTATCTAATAGATGAAAATCTGACAAACACATCAAGAATAACAAGATAACCTTACCTTGTTATTCTTGATGTGTTTGTCAGATTTCTTGATGTGTTTGTCAGATTTTCGTCATTTAGATAAAGATTTATCGCGTTTTTATTTATATAATTGTTTAATATACGGATGCCTTAGATGTGTTTGTCATATTTTCATCCTTTAGATAAAGATTCATCGCTTTTTTTAATATACGGATGCCTTAACTTCTAACATCTTATTCCTGATTTGTTTGTCTGATTTTCATCCTTTAGATAAATGTTTATCGCTCTTTTATTTATATAATATGTTATATTAAACGGTTTCAGTTAAGAACAAGCTTAGATTTAAGAACAGTTGGGAAAAGCTTTAGCATCGTGCATGCGTATTTTGATTAGAGGATCCACACGCTTCTGTTTTAACACTAGAAGTGTAGAACTATCCAAGCGATTTACCACGTTCTAAACATACATATTATATTGCAAATTTAACCAAAAGGGTTGTCTTGTGTTAACCATTTTCTCCATTTTTGACGATATATACTTCGAAAACCAAATCTTGTTACAAATCAAATGAAAACAAATGAGAGCAAATTTAACCAAAATGGATGAGAACAATATTAAGTCACATAAATAGTCAAATCTTATTATAAATCAAAAGATTGACCAGAAAAACTGGAATCAAATGAAACTAGAGGTCAAAAGAGAACAAATCGAAATGATAAACATCTGAGTGATAATAAATTCAAAGAGGACACTAAAAATGTCATATGAATTATTCGGAATCAGAATATATCACAAACATAACGTCAAACATGTATTGTAATCACCAATGCATACACTATAAAGTATAATCACTAAGACATGTTGCATAATCACCAACACATAACTAATGTATAAGCAACAACAAATGTAGTGTGTGAGTGTAACACATTTGTTTGAATTGCTTTTGCTTTTGGATATGATTTGCATGCATTAATATGGTTAAATGATAGATTTGTTAGAAACTTATCGTGGTATATTGTATTCAAATATATATAAACAATTACTTTAACAGTTTTAATTATGTCTTAATTTGATTCTTACACCAGACCCATAACCACCTTTGTGGGTACCATATGCATATCATTGCAACACTAATGGTTGTAATTTGTGTGGTTATCTATGATGTCTCTCTATTTGTATGTCGAGAGAGCACTTAGCCAATTTGATAGGAGGAATATGAATCAAACATATGATAATTTGATATATATGATTTGGTGGATCGTTGTGTTTGCCCACGCGATCACATAATTTGTGATGCGTTTGGATGTTCATATCCTATGTATGATTTTGGGATTTTATATAATTATTGTGATTATCAGTGAAGGATCTAGAAAATCATTATAGGGACAAAATTAAAAAAAAAAATCTAAAGAGATAACGAAATCGAAAAAATGTCAATTGTTTAGAAAATTTATACTACCGCCGGAGCGTCAAGGGGAATAATATTATTATTGTTCATTATTTATTTATTTTGTGAATAATATTATTATTATTATTATTATCTCTATGAGTGGATATCTTCTTCCATATGTTCGCTTTACATCCTTGGATGTTTAAATACAGTTACTTTTTAATTTGTTTTGGCTTACAATGATATTTTCCCAAATCATTTCACTAAACAACCTCCTTCAAGGTTTTACTATAAATAATTTATGTTATATTTGTTGAACATTTATATTTACCTATATCGTATAAGTTCACTAGTCGTTTGACTTGACCAAAAATGTTGCGGTATGTAATGGAGAAACATTCAAAAATCCTCGTTTTAAAAGTATCAGGAAAAGAAAATACGAAATATCGTGATAATATATTTAGACTTTAGTAGGGTTATCTATTAGTTTTAAATCTTGGTTTTGAAGGTTTCTTTGCGTTACAAAACATGTTTTATGACATAGATAAGCATGCATCATAAGACATGTTATATTATCGTGAAGTGACAACTTTGAGCCCATATGTTTCTCAAAATCATTTTTGTCTTTTGTTTTTAGAGACACAAATAGGGTCTTGCATGTTTCCCTCCAAGAACCAACTTTCCAATGCCCTTTCAATTAAATTTTATTCTCTCTATTCTCTACGAAAGTGACGAAACTTTATGAGCTATTTAGTATTGTTAATTCAATCAATACTTTAAACATATATTTAAAATGGTATATATTGTGCATCTTTTGGGAGTTACTTTTCTTCCCTACATTATAATGCTATAATTGATTAATCTCCAAATATATAATATTTCGATTTTAAAAGCAAAAGTGGCGCATTTTATATTTTAAATCTATGTAAAAGAAATTACTTTTTGGATCATCACCATGCGATGTATGACATGTCCACGTAAAAAAAGAGAGAAACGATAAAAAGGAAGATAAAAAGTTATCATTTTCTCGTTAGAATCTTGTTAACATCGCGGTTTTAACAAAATGATATGTTTTTTAGGTTTTCACAAAAAAAAATTACGTTTATGACAATCATAACAAAGTTCCATGAATGAAATTATTATGGAAACCCGAAATTGATAAAGTAAATACAACAAACCAACGTACCATTGATATAAGGTCACCTGGTATACTCTAATACCCATAGGTGTTAATCATAGTTGTCATCCGTTAACACATGTTAAACCGCTTCTGAAGGGTGTTAAGAGGCATTAAAAGCTTCACATGTTAAGAAGTTAACTAGGAAAGAGAGGGAGGGAATCAAGCATTGCAAAATTTCCACACACACAAAACATGCTATATATATATATGTGTGTGTGTGTGTGTGTATGTGTGTGTATTTTAATTAATTTTAAGGGTCGTTAATGGGGTTAACCCATTTCCTTAGTGTGCGATGAAGTGAAAGAGGGTCAAGTAAGTGATGTGGTGCCTACGTGTAGTTAAGGGGCGTAAAAGTATACCCCATAGCCTAAAATAAATGAAAGATAACAACCACCTCATTGCATTTTTGTTTGCCATAAATAGATATGTTATGATTATTTGAAACAAATAAGCTTATATATATTGTTAGGCCTTAAGGTTGTAGTATTTCAAAATCGCTCCATCAAATTTTACTCATTCAACCAGTATGTGTAAGCTTAATTATGGAAAATAGTCATAATATATGATATCTCAAAGATACAATATACATTTACATCACCTAGACTAATTATCAACCTTTTATACATAATTTATAAGATGAGCGAAATCAAAAAGCCTGATCACAAAATAAACATAATATAATCCAATTGAGAGTTTTAGTTCATTAAATTAATTAACTCAATATATTTATGAAAATTCAACAAAAAAAAGAGAAGAAAAAAAACATATCGGTATGAATAGCGTCGAGAACTTGCATATTGCACCTTCAAGATCAAAGATCAATGAAGTTATTTGTCAATTCTTTTATCAACATATGTGCATTCCTTGCTGATGAATCATGCACCCATAGCGAACCTACAATCTGTAACATGACTTTCAAAGTCAAACATAACATTTTCTAAATTCAAAATTTTCATTTATGGTTTCATAAATTCTTGTCAATCTTTTCCCTAAAATAGTTATATTTCATGAAAATCAATATAGAATAAAATACATATTTGAAAACACATTTATTCTCATCAATTTTGAAATTCTAAACTGTTATCTTTGACTAAAAAAGTAAAAAGTGAGCTCTATTTTGTACATGTAGGTGGCGTCTAGTGCACGAATAAGTACTTCTAAATTAATGAATTATGTGGCCTTTTATTTTTTCCTTGATAATTATCATTTTAATTAGCGAACACACAATAGTCAGATGATTAAACTATAGTAAATATGCTTAAAAAGTAAAATTGTCAAATCATGTGTTAATAACTCTAGCAACTATCTTTATACATGCCCGACTATAATGTCATAATGCACTATATTGAATTTCATTTTAAACAAAACCATTTCATTTCAAACTACCCACTCATTAATACAAGTATATTGTGGAATCTAGAAGAAAGAGATTATCTATTATGAGGATCAATTTCAAATGCTTTCTTGATGTCCATCTTGCAAAGATCTTTAATCTATTTTGAACCCAAATGGCACCTCATCATACTCTATCTTCACAAACACAGTTCCATTTTGGAGTTTCCAAGTTAATTTCACTAAAAGTAACAACAAAAGCATCCATTTTAAGCAACTTTTTAGATAATATAACAATACTAAAATGACCAAACCGAATCGACCCAGCTTCAAATGTTAGGACTGTGCCTTTTAGGCATGGAACCAAGTCTTGCGCATCTATATTTTGACCCATTTATCTTAAACATCTCGCATAAAATATATAGCTAGAGGGAAACATATCAAACAGGTTAAAAGACACCCAAAGTATATTTTCAATGCGCAAAGCCTTTAAATCACATTATTGAAAAATTTAACTTGAAAATTTATTTTAATAATATTTTTATATAATTACAACTAAACATTAGTTAATTTAAAAAAAATAGGCAAAAAAATGTATTTATACGATGACCCAAACAGTGCGTACTAAAATTTTAAACAGATTAAAAGTCATCCAAATGACCCGTCAGGTGATCAGGTACTTTACGGTCAAAATTGTCTAAAAATGTATTTCTCTGAATTATAAACAAAATCAGAAAAAGTGTCAAATAAATAGTTAAACTGTTTAAGTTAACAACAAAAAACTGAACTCAGGCATCCTTAAGATAAAACATAGATTATAGCTAATTTGTCAAATGCAGATCACATTTTTTTAAGTATAATGCCACAAGATCACTATATCTTCTAATTAAATGGCATAACATCTGAATCTTCAAGTGGTTCTTGTTGGGTGCTGTGTATTTCATTTTCAGATTTTTGACATCTCAGTTAGACCTATTTTTCAACTATCATTTTGGACACACATAAATATAGATATTTTTCACCTTGAAGCTGATCATTATATGAATTTTGTCCAAATTCAGTAGTCTTCTTTCCGGATGCTAAGTGGTTGTTGTCTTCCATCACTTAGCTTGGTTATATTCTTTTGTTGCCTGCCTATTCTTCCCGCTCTAAACTCATAAAGCAAAGCACCACCGTCCATTGTTCTTAAATCAAGTAAGCACACACAAAAAATAGTAATTGCGTGTAGCCTAATTAGTAATATTGTTTACCTTTTATCCTTATTCTATTATAAATTATGAGCACAATTAATACCAGTCCACTCTTGAGAGTCCATCTTCTGGGAAGGTCAGGAGTCCATTCCTTTGGGTTCTGCAAAATTAATTTGGTGGCCTACTATATACAATGAAATTTAATTGACCCAAAAAGTAATCACTTTGATGCTTTTCTAAAACTTTATCTTTATAACTATCAGAAAAAAGTAAATATAAAGGGTATCAAATTTAACATCAACACAAAGATGCTCTCCATGCTCATTAGTGTCACTCTTGAGCTATTTTGCTGCTTCTTTGAGAGGTTTTCAGAATTTGCATAATGATGAAAAACGAAAATTTCAAATTTTGGTTGGGGATAACATGGCTTCGGTTACGGCAAAAGGGCTATGGGGCTAACAGAGAAACAATTCCTAAGCATTTGTATTACAAATCAAGACTTCAACATGTAATATAGATTAAGACTTCAACAAAAGATACGCATGACAAATTACAAATTAACACTTCGACAAATATATATATCATATTTAATATACATAAATATGTAATATAGATCAAGATGTCAAGAAAAGATACATATGACATACATATGGAAACAGACGCCTTACCAAGAAACCGTCTGGTGCTACAGCTAAAGCGTTCACCATATCCAATTATAATAATACTTGTTGAGAAAGTTAGAGCTAAAGCGATCACCATATATGGCTTATGCGGGTGGCATGTACACAATTATAATAATACGGGTTGAGAAAGTTAAGTCTTCAAAACTATTTTAACGGCTAAAATAAAAATTAAAAGAACTAAAAGACTAGAATGGAAAGTTGATTGATTTTATCCAACATTAAACCAAGAAGTCAAGGTAAACAAAAAAAACATGGTTTGAGTAAAATATATATATAAATAATAACTAAAAGCTACAAACCATGAATAATTGAAAACCAATGAATGCAAGTTGAGAGTTTTACCTTGGTCAGTAGTGGTAGGAGGCCAAAGTAACCAATTTTTTTACCTACAAAAAAGGATATCGATTCAGTGTTTGAAGCTAGATTGTAAAAGTTCATATAGATTGTACCAATGATAAGACCATGTGTAGTGGTTAAGCCAAATAATGCCCCCACCATGGGGCGTTTTGCGACACGTGGCAGTCCAGTCAGCATGGGGCATTATTGGGCGTTTTTACAAAAAGGGCGTAGTGGGATAATGCCCAATAATGCCCCGTCAATCATTACACAATTATTAATTTTTTTAATTTAATTTAAATAAAAAACATTACATTCTTAAAAAAAAATTCAAAAGTTATCTCCATCTTTAAAACCATATCTAAACTACAGGGACCATAGTTGTCAAAACCAAACCTTTTAAACCTCCTCTGCATTCCATCTTCTTCGTTTATTTGCAGGTTTTCCGGCACAATTTCCGGCTAACCACAAAGCCATTCCGACTCGATTTCGTCTCCTTCCGGCACAATTTCCAGGTGTCTCCATCTGATTGGCTGGTGAAACTTGTTCAAAGCGTTGTTTAAACAACGCCAAACAACTTTTTTTTTTCGAAAATAACGCTCAAAAAACCGGGTGTAATGGTCCCCGGGCGTTATTTGGCGTTTTTTTTTAATTTTTTTTAAAAATACCGCCCCACTACGGGTGGTCTAAGTGTGCTACAAATGGAGGTCTTAACCACTCGAATAACTTTAGCTAGATCGGCTTCAAATGTACCGTAAAACAAATACTTCCAACAGCTTCTAACATGTTCTCGAATCAGATAAAAATACATTTTGTTAATCGAATCAAAAGATTAAACCTGTAAAAAACAAAGGAAAAATATTTTATGCCTAATAAAAGAAGTAGACAGACCAGGTCAACATTAGGAACATCAACTCCGTGAGCAGAAATATCAGTGGCTACTAAAACATTAAAACGACTGTCTCTAAAGCCCGATAGCATTTTCTCCCGCTGATCTTGACATATATCACCATGCTAACTGATCGATATCGTGCTTTCTTGGCATAAAATTATACATTTACCCCATTTTCGTGCTCCTGAAAATAAATATAAGTTTAGCTAGTGATATAATTATCAATATGCCTATAGTAAGACCAAAAAAAGTAAGCGGTTTAACCTTAAAAATCTAAGATCAGAGTTCAGATTTCATACCATGATGAAGGCTTCACATAATAAGGTCAAATGGCATGAATTAGAGTTCAGAGTTCAATAATGTAATAAAAAAATCAAAAAAGGTCAAATGACATGAATAACAATGGTTTCCACAAGATATAATAATATATAATAAATTCAACCTGATTACATGTCCCCAGTTAAATATAAACACGGTCCTATATTAAAGTATGCCACTCTTGCCAAACACCACATATTAATACCCGTTTAAAGGCATTTCATTGCCTTTTTTCAGTTTCATATGGTAATTAAAGTAACCCAATCCAGCAATGAGTTCACATATTTACAAAAATCGACCCCCAATCCAATAGTTTTGAACCCGACAATAATTTTTTTGTATTTAAAATCCCAGTTGCAGCTTTGTAAATAATCTTCTTTTTTTCAACTTTAAGCTCCTTTTCAACTTGAGATACTGTGTAGATTCTCACCTTTCGTTTTAGACCACCATATGAATCAAGAATTGATATTTGCTTTAGCTAGTTAAAAAAAAGATCACAAAGTTTAATGATGAATGTCTATAATATAAAGAATGTATTTAATGAATCTTATTGAAAACTTACATAATTAATGATAAATGTCGATAATACAAAGAATTTGTTTTATGAATCTTATTTACAACTTAGAGAAAGGAGGACCAGCTTCCACATGAGAGCAAATGTTACTAATGGTTTTAATAACTAGAATTACGACCCGTCACAATGCGGCAGGGAATCTTTAGTTATAACTAAGTCGATTTAGGACGCACACGTTATGTTGAACCTGTCAAACGGGAAAAAAAATAGACGATGTAAAAACGTTCACCCACACACTCACGTTGCATCGTGTTAACTCACAAAATTTAGAACGAAACGTAAAAACGCTAAACCAAAGACGCACGTTGCGATGTGTTAAGTCACAAAATTTAGAACGAAGCATAAAATGTTTTGTGTTAAAAGTAAAAAACAAATAGTTTTGGGTTAAAAGTAATTTATGAAATACATTTGGGTGAAAAGTAAAAAAATCAATTTTTTTTTTGAAAAACCCCCAAAGACAAGGTTACAACAACAATATGCATAACCATTTTTTCTTTGAAAACCCCCCAAAACCAAGATTACAATACATAAGTAAAAAAAATCAAAGTGGTTAAATCGCAAAAGATGGAAACTTTTGAATTAGAAGTAAAAAATTAAATTAATTAAAGGGGTTAAATTACCAAAGATTAAAACTTTAAACTTGGATTGTCAAAGATTAAAACTTTAGGGTCAAAAAGGAAACAAAAATTAAAAATCTTAAACTTAAATTGTCAAAGATTAAAACTTTATGGTAAATTGTCAAAGATTAAAACTTTAGTGTTAAAAAGGAAACAAAGATTAGAAGTTTAAACTTAAGTTATCAAACATTAAAACTTTAGGGTTAAAAAGAAAATTTTTCATTTTTTTTTGAAAGACTCCCAAAGCTAAAGGTACAACATTTTATGCATATATAACTTGCTTATTTATAGGTTAACTAGGGTTAAGACCCGCCCGCGTTGCGGCGCGGGTACATCGTAAACATTGAATGGATTAGTCCAAACTTTATATGATGCATTAACCATATGAAAGCACACATTTCGACGTATCCACTTGAACTCAATGTAACATGTATAAGCATTGTGATTGGATCAAACGTAAAGTAAAACAAATTCATATCGAACAATCACAACGTATTATATGTGACACAACTCATACATAAAAAACGTAACGGTATGAAGAAAAATATGCACATGTAATCGAAATGGATTAATTAGAGCTTTCGAAAAAAAGGAAGAAAAAGAAACTATAATTTGACTCCACTCGGTTCGAAACAAACTTTACGAAACATACATAAAATAAGCACGAAAACATATTATATTTGACGTGAATCATTTCCCAAAAAAGTTTACGTCGAAACATAGAACAACTTGAATTTATACCAAAACGTACATAAAAATATGCACATAAAAATGGTTTCTTTAAACGAAAACGTATTATATTTAACTTGACTCGTCTAAAAAAAAGTTTACGTCGGAATGCGACCCGTCGCAATGCGACGGGGATTCTTTAGTTATAACTAAGTCGATCTAGGACCCGCACGTTTTGTTAAACCTGTCAAACGGGAAAAAATAGACGATGTAAAGACGTTCACCCACACACGCACGTTGCGTCGTGTTAACTCGCAAAAATTAGAATGAAACGTAAAAACGTTAAACCAAAGACGCACGTTGCGATGTGTTAAGTCACAAAATTTAGAACCAAGCATAAAGCGAAAAATTTACGGAAAATGAAAACTATAAAGGACCAAAGTTGAAAGTAAAAAAAGTTGTGAGGATAGATTGCAAAAGATAAAAAGTTCTAGGTTAAAAGTAAAAAAAAAAAACAAATAGTTTTGGGTTAAAAGTAATTTATGAAATACTTTTGGGTGAAAAGTAAAAAAAATCTATTTTTTTTTTAAAACCCCCAAAGCCAAGGCTACGACAACCATATGCATAACCATTTTTTCTTTGAAAAACCCTCAAAGCACACCCCGCGTTGCGGCGGGGCGTAAAACGGTGTCAAATAGTACTAATGTCACACAACCGTCATCGACCACCAACACTGACTCGACCTAGGATCTGCGTGTTGCGACGAATCTGTTAAACATGAAAAAATAGAGGTAAAAACGTTGAACCACACATGCACGTTGCGCCGTGTTAACTTGCAAATTTCGAAACAAAACATAAAAAAAGTTGAAGAACACTCGTACGTTGCGTCGTATTAACTCGAAAAATTTAGAACTATACGTAAAACAAAAATTTGCGAAAGATGAAAACTATAAGTGACAAAAGTTGTGAAGTTAAATTAAAAATAATGAAAAGTTTTGGGTTAAAGTTAAAAAAACAAATTATATAGGGTTAAAATTGCAAAAGGTAAAATCCTTTGGATTAAAAGTAAAAAATCAAGTTTTTTTTTTTTGAAAAATGCCCAAAACACAAGTTACAAGTTCTTATGCACAAAAAACTTACTAAGTTATATATGGAATAATAATTCCAACCTCAATACATTCTTGTTGTTATGTAATCATTCTTTACACCTTTTGCGAAAGCCTAATGAAATTAATATATAAAATACCATATACATTAAGTCCCGATGCAAAACTTAAAAATATTCAGACAAAAAAAAGAAAATTTTGATTTTACTTACAAATGGTGAATGATACCATAGTCTTGACATGAAATGTTCCACACGAAATGTGTTTAAATAATAGCTTCCAACATTAGTTGTTGCCTATAGAGCAAGAAAATAATAATTATATAAAAAATTATTATACATTTGAATTTTATATTTGTGTTTGATATACATTACCGCCTGCATTAGTCGATCAACCATCTGTGAGGTACAACGGCCACCGCAGTCGTGTTATCATCTAGTTTTTTGTTCCTGCCAAATTTAATGAAGTGAGTATTAAGGTGAAAAAAATGGGATAAGTGTAATCCCTGATACTTATACAGAATCACAGGACATAGCAAGTGCTCCATTTTCTTACGTGTTCGATGATAGTTGAATTACTCTTTTCCCTGGATCGTTCCTAGGTAGAAGAGTAGCAGTTCTTATGTTTATAGAAAAGTAGTAGTTCTTATGTTTATCATATAAACCCGAAAACAAATCAAAATCATCAATTAGATAGTGATGCTAACTAAAAACCATGAAACTATAGATCCAAAGGGCAATTCATAAAGAAAAACATGAGTCTAGTGATCCAAAGAATTTCTTACCCAATGTTATTTCGATCAAAACCCTAGAATCTCTTATCGAGATCGAAGAACCCTGAATTCCAATCCATTGTCTTCTTTCTGACCATCTCCTTTAGCACACTATATTGTATCCAAGAATATCTTACCCAAGGTTATTTCGATCAAACCCTAAAATGTCTTCCCCCAATTGTGCGCTTGAACGTGGAGTTGGCAGCATGAAAAAAAAAATCAAAAACTTGATTCGTTAGGATCTAGATATGATTGATACAAAAAGAAGATGAATTACTTGATTCAGTTTCTTCGTGGTGGTCATTCAGATGGAGGCGGCTAGGGTTTCTCTAGAGAGAGAATGAGAGAATGCGAATGAGGGAGGTAGCGATTGGAGTTTGATATGAAGTCAGGTTATAACATTTATATAGTTTCATTTTTTACCCATTTTTCCTAAACGGGTCCATATTGTTAAACGGGTCCCTAAAAAGAACCATTGTGGAGGCTAGAAAAGTGTCATGTGTCAATGTAGCCTAAAAAATGTTCTGTGTGAAATGGAGGCTAGAAAAATTCCATGTGGCACCCTAGGTATGTTCTTTATTAGGATGTATAGATTAGTGTAGAGGCGTTTGCCTAGAAAAGACCAGGGTTCAAATCCTAACATAGATGTAATTTAGGTAGTGTCCGTTTCATGAATTGTAATGGAATGGGAATTTGCGCAGAAACTGAAATTTGATTTGTATTCTAGGTGTGTATGTTTTGCAAAATGGAATGAAATTTGGTTGAAATTGGAATATAGATTCCCTTCCTTATGTTGTTGTTCAATTCCAATTTATTTTCTTGTTAAAACCAAAAAAATAAGGAGTGAAATCAACATTCCAATTCCATCGAGATTCCATTCTATTCTGGGAAACAAACACTACCTTAGTATTTATCAATGTAGTTTAGGAGTAAGAGTAATGTAACTTCTATTATTATAAAAACTTGTTAGTGTAAGAGAGATTTGACAATTTTATGGAGCTTAAACTTGAGCTAAGATAACTTTGAGCTTTACATATGAAGCTTGATCTCAGCTCGTTTTCGATCTCTACATCATAAGCCTAAAACTTGACCTTAACTCGCTTAGGGTTATAATTCTGAAGCTATAACTAGAATTCTAAGCTACTTCGCTAGTTTAATTTGGCTTGTTTATTAGTTATTAATTTTGCAAATATATATATATATATATATGTATATATATACACACACATATACTTATTTTGTGTATTTAAAATTTGTTTTTTAAATATGTATGTATGTATGTATGTATAGCATAAGGGGGTAGGGGTACTCCATTTTCCATCACTCACCACACCCAATTATTGTCCACCATGTCATTGAGCTTGATTTCATCACTAGTGAATAATTTTAGTATGGGTGCCCATCACTCACCACATGTGATGGAGAGAAGGAAGCAGGAGTGAAGGAGAAGGAAGCAAAAGAAATCTTCAACGCGTTGTGGCTACCACGACTTATGGGGTTCACACGTTTTGGGTAATGGAGGAAGCGGTGTTCCACGCTAAACAACGCGTGATGGACTGCCCACCAAGGATCGCCCCGACCCCTAATATACACTATTTAGTAGTGATGTGTGTAAAATAAAACATATAAATTACATCAAATGTGGCATAAAACTAACCTTTTTTTAGTACTAATGTTGGGAAAAGTGTGCTTTTGTCTTCCTTTTGTATTTTCAGGGTTAAAAGAGCTTAAATGAACAAAAGAAGCAAAAATACAGCTAAATCTAACAATAATACAAGAAAAGGAATAAACGTGGCATGCCCGACCCCTCGACAGCATCTTCCTAAGCAAAAACAAGAGATCAGAAGGCTGAACACGCCCCGTGCTCGTTGAACACGGGGGCGTGCCCAAGTGTCTGCAGAAAAGACAAAGTTGTAGAAGCTTCTATTTCCCAACACGGGGGCGTGCCCAGCGGACACGGGGCCGTGGTTAACGCTAAGATTCGCAGAATCCAGGCAAATCTTGATAGTACAGATACGCTTCTGCACACGGGGCCGTGCCCAACGGACACGGGGGCATGGTCAACTAATGCAGACAAACTGCAATTAATGAAGAAAGAGAAGATGGGTGGACACGGGGTCGTGCCCAGTGGGCATGGGGTCGTGTCCGGGCTTCTATGCAGGCTATAAATAGGGGTGCTTGGTTCATTGCAAAGGCATCCCTTGGCAAACCACCTCTCTCACACCTCACCCACCCACCACCACCATCACAACCCACATCCACCACCATCATCCATCATAGAGTGTGTGTAGTAGTCTCGAGATCCAAGATTGATAGTAAGAGTTCTTGACAATCAAAGGCCATGTTTGCCTAAGTCTCTTACATCACTTGGTGAAGACAAGCATTTAGTGTAATACTTTTTATTTTTAATCTTTTCGCACTTTTTATTTGGTTATGTATTAATGACTTTAATAACTAGTTTCTTATGTTGAAGGTAAAACTCCCTTATCATTTGTCCATGGTGTCTTGGCGTTATTTTACTGTCTATATAAAATAAAAGATTTACACCATTCATATCTCCACGGTCTATATGGAGATATGTTGGCTACCTGGTCAGGGGTTAAGGGAATGGTTTGGTAAGCGTCTTGCCTTGTTCAGTGTATAGATCCTACAAGGACCTGGGTCAAGCTTAGTAGGACCTCCTTCAATACCCACTGGTATTGGATGGCGAGGGTTCGAATTTCTTGATCCCCTCATATATAAACTACTATTAAAACATTAGCCCGGCTACTTAGGATTGTATCCCTGCTGACTCAAACTACTTAGCCGAGGGTAACGTCACCTTCAAAAGAGGAGCCTACCACATTATGCATTAATAACTTAATTAATTATCTTTCAATAATCCAACCCTTTAGGATTGTATCATTGCTGACTCAAACTACTGGGTTGAGGGTAACGTCACCTTCAAAAGAGGGGCCTACTACTATAACTAAGATAATCTTTTAAAAAGTGAAAAAGTGTGGAAATAACCAAAGGTTACACTAAAGGTGAGTCGGAACCAAGTGATTCATCTTGTCTATCTGTTTTTATTTTTAATTTTTATTTTCGGCATTTTTAGTTTTTATTTTCATGTCTAAACCTTTTTCTAAAATTTTGATTTAATTAGACGTTGAGGATAAACCGGTACTAAAATCTCTTGTGTCCTTGGACGACCTCGGTATCTTACCAACGCTATACTACGCTCGCGATGGGTGCACTTGCCCATATGTGTGTTTAGTGTTAGTAAAATATCGTGTTTTATAAATTTAAAACTTGACTAAAGTGTAAAAAGGGCTAAAAATATACATAAAATTATATAACACACCGCACACATCAAGTTTTTGGCGTCGCTGCTGGGGACACAAGGATTTTAAGAAAGCTTAAAATCGACGGCCTAATCAGTTTTTCAAAACCTTTTTAAAACGCGCGCACATTTTCTGCATTTTAGTTAGTTTTTGCATTTACAGTAGCCTGAACACAGGGCCGTGCTGCATTTTTTTATAAAACACCCAGATACAGAGTCTGAACACGGGGTCGTGCTCACTGAACACGCCCCC
The DNA here is from genome assembly GCA_030545235.1 of Helianthus tuberosus. NCBI lineage: Eukaryota > Viridiplantae > Streptophyta > Magnoliopsida > Asterales > Asteraceae > Helianthus > Helianthus tuberosus. The sequence goes on from JARYGA010032181.1 coordinate 982,739, forward strand.
GTACTGCACAAAACCAGTTACTTTTATTAAAACGCCCAGATACAGAACCTGAACACGGGCCGTGTCCACTGAACACGGGGTCGTGTCCAGCCTCTGTTTCCGTTTTTATTTTTGTTTTCTGGTCTCGAGACTCTGTTGTGGTCTGCTGAGTGATTCTTATGGATCAATACTCAGGAGGCTACAACCACACCTATGAGGAGGATGATTATAGGGAAGACTATTGCACCATTTGCGGTAACCCTCACTCGGTACAATATTATGACTTATTTCAACCATCCACTTCATACACCTACTATGAGGAGCCCAGGTACGAGCCATCAACTTCATACACATCCTATGAAGACCCAAGGTATGAACCTTCTCCCTCATACTCATATTTTGACGAACCAAGGTATGAGCCTTCATACTCATACTTTGAGGAACCAAGATATGAGCCTCCACCTTCATATGCTTATTATGAGGAACCATGGCATGAACAACCCACCTCATATGAGTATTATGAAGAACAAAATTACGACCCTTATCCATCATATACTTACAATGAAGAACAATGGTGTGAACCATCTACTTCCTATGAGTATTATGAGGAACAAAGGATCAAACATCCAGATTTAAGCTTTGAGGATCCTGATCCTTACTCTATCACCCACATAGCCGATAAGATAATAGAACACATTAAAACTATCGAACGTTGCATAAAAGAATCTCGCGCAAGGGAAGAGGAGTCCCGCGCAAGAGAAGAATTAACTTGTAATAAAGAAGAGATAGTTGAAAATGTAAAAATGGAAGAACAAGTAAGTGAAAAACCGACACATGAGTTAAACAACGAGAAAGGTGAGTCCGACAACGTTAAAATTCAAGAAGAGTCTAATTTTGAAAAAATTAATCTCTTGTCACCTTTTTTCGAAAATCATTGTTTAGTACCCACTCATGCTAAGTTTTTAAAAGAGTTAAACACTAACACTAAAATTGACAAAACGGTAAGCATTAAGTTAACAATTGATCAAACTTCGCTAATAAAAGAAGACCCATTTGAAATTAACATTACACCGGTTCCATGTTTTTTTCAAAACTCCTTTATTAGTAATATCACAATTGATAAAGATCTTTGTGTTAATATAATGCCAAACTACATTTTTGAAAAATTAAGTATTAGTGATTTTTCTCCACTTCAAATACCCATTTTTCTATCTAATCGGAAAGTAATAAAATCAATAGGGGTAGTTGAGGATGTCTTGGTCCAAACCAACCAAATGGTAATCCCAACCGACTTTGTCATCCTTGATGACGCTCCTCTAGTGTTGGGGCGACCTTTTGTAAAAACCCACGAAGCTTTGAAAAATCGGAAGTACAACAATCTATCTATTCAATTAGGGGCATTTAAAAAGAGTGTCGATCTTGAGCGTTCAATGAAATATCCATTCGGCAATAATGACCCCCTAATTGTAGATGAAGATGAACCACCCGATACAAGAAAATAAATTGACCACTTTGTTGAAGAAGAGGTCGCCATAGAACAAACCTTTGTGATTCTTGACAAAAATGAGCAATCAAATAAGGAGTCTCCTAAAGACCCACCTCTTGAGCTCAAAGAACTCCCAAAGGGTTTGGAATATGTTTTTCTTGACAAAGATGGTAAATCACCTGTAATTATTTCGTCAAAATTAACTAGTTTAGAAAAAGAAAAATTAATTACGCTTTTGAAAAAAAACACAAAAATGCGATCGCTTGGAAGCTTGTAGATATCAAAGGAATAAGTCCTTCCATGTGCACGCACAAAATTTTGATGAATGATGACTATAAATCGGTAATATAACCACAACGTAGGGTAAATCCAAATGTCCAAGAAGTGGTTAAAAACGAAGTCATCAAATTACTTAACGTCGGACTCATTAACCCAATTTCCGATAGTCCTGGGGTAAGTCCCGTTCAAGTAGTTCCAAAGAAAGGAGGTATGGCGGTAATAACTAACGAGAAAAATGAATTAATACCAACAAGAACCGTCACAGGATGGAGGGTATGTATAGATTATCGTAGATTAAATGAGGCAACAAGGAAAGATCATTTTCCTTTACCTTTTATTGATCAAATGTTAGAAAGATTATCCGGTCACAAATTTTATTGTTTCTTATATGGTTTTTCAGGTTACTTTCAAATCCCGATAGCACCCGAAGACCAAGAAAAGAAAACATTTACATGTCCCTATGGAACTTTTTGCTTATCGACGCATGCCTTTGGTCTATATAATGCCCCCACAACCTTTCAACGTTGCATGGTGGCCATTTTCCATGACATGATAGAAAAGACAATGGAAGTCTTCATGGACGACTTTTTTATCTTTGGAGATTCATACGACCAATGCCTCGATAACTTTGAACGAATGCTATCCCGATGTGAGGAAACTAACCTCGCCCTTAATTGGGAAAAATGTCATTTATGGTAACGGAGGGAATAGTACTCGGTCACAAAATCTCAAGCGAAGGAATGGAGGAAGATCGAGCAAAGATAGACACTATTTCTCGATTACCACCCCCATCCTCCGTTAGAGCTATCAGAAGTTTCCTAGGGCATTCCAGATTTTATAGACGATTTATCAAAGACTTTTCCAAAATCTTAAGGCCTCTAACAAAATTACTTGAAAAAGATGCCCCTTTCATCTTTGACAAGGATTGCAATCAAGCATTTCTAACCCTAAAAGAAACGCTAGTCAATGCACCTATCATGATAGCACCTGATTGGAAATTACCTTTCGAAATCATGTGTGAAGCAAGTAACTTTGCAATTGGAGCCGTCTTGGGACAAAGAAAAGATAAGCATTTTCACCCAATTTATTACGCTAGTAAAACACTTAATAATGCACAAGAAAATTACACAACAACAGAAAATGAATTGCTAGCTGTGGTATTTGCTTTTGATAAATTTCGTTCTTATCTTGTTCTTTCTAAAACAATAGTCTATACAGATCATGCAGCCATTCGATATCTTTTCAAGAAACAGGATGCTAAACCACGTTTGATTCGGTGGATTCTACTCCTCCAAGAATTTGACATTAAAATAAAAGACAAAAGAGGAGCAGAAAACACCGCAGCAGATCAACTTTCGCGCTTGGAAGACCCAGCTTTGGAGGCAACCAGGGACGAGCAAATCAATGAAAAGTTCCCAACAGAGTCCCTGGAAATGGTGGAATACCGAGAAGAGCCATGGTACGCCGACTATGCTAACTACCTAGCCAGCGGTATAGTCGCCAAAGGATGGCCACGTCATCAAAGAAAGAAATTCTTTGCCGATGTGAAGCATTATTTTTGGGAAGATCCTTATCTTTTCAAAATGTGTGCCGATCAACTCATCCGCCGATGCGTACATGGTAGTGAAGCAAGAAGAATTCTCCGCCATTGTCATGAAGGTCCATACGGAGGACATCATGGTGCCGCTAGTACCGCACGAAAGGTATTTGATTCAGGGTTTTATTGGCCAACCATTTACAAAGACTAGGGGTGTTCAAAAAACTCGTGGCTCGCAGCTCGCTCGAAACTCGCTCGGAAAAAGCTCGAAGAAAGCTCGTCTCGAAATTGGCTCGGTTGTAAACGAGCCAGCTCGGCTCGGCTCGGCTCGATTTGTAAACGAGCCGAGCTCGAGCTTGGCCTGGCTCGGCTCGTGAGCTCGTGAGCTGGCTCGATAAGGTTTACATCCTTCATTTTTTGTCCCACATCGCTTAAAAAACAAAAGGTAAGGGAGTATCTCCCCTATAAAAGTAGGTAAAGACAATGGAGAAAGTGAATTAACTATTTATACTTGCATATTTAGCCATATGGTTAAATTAAATGACAATTATGGCCCTTAGGCTATGAAGAAATTCATTTTTAAGGGCTTTTTAAGTAATAAATTTTGCGGTTCTTTGTTAGTTCGAGCTAGATCGAGCCGAGCCGAGCTAGCTCGAATTCTAATCGAGCCGAGCTCGAGCCTCAAATCTCAGCTCGATTTGAAATTCGAGCTCGAGCCGAGCCAGCTCGAATCGAGTTCGAGCCGAGCTCGAGCTGGGTCTAGCTCGGCTCGACTCGGCTCGTTTACAGCCCTAACAAAGACGCCCAAAGTCTTGTCAAGACATGTGACGCTTGCCAAAGATCAGGTAATATTTCTTCCAAAAACGAAATGCCACAAAATGGCATTCTTGTTTGTGGAATTTTTGATGTGTGGGGGCTCGACTTTATGGGACCCTTCCCACCGTCAAAAGGAAACAAATATATACTTGTGGTGGTAGATTACTTCTCTAAATAGGCCGAGGCCAAGGCACTTCCAACCAACGATGGAAGAGTCGTTGTAAGATTTCTAAAAAGATTATTCTCTCGTTTCGGAACACCAAAAGCATTAATTAGTGATAGAGGTACCCATTTTTGTAACCATCAACTTGAAATTTTTTTAACAAGGTATGGGGTCTATCACCGGGTCTCAACGGCATATCACCCTCAAACAAACGGACAAGCCGAAGTGACTAATAGAGGTTTAAAACGAATACTCGAAAAAACCGTAGGGTTAAATAAAAAAGAATGGGCCGACAAATTAGACGATGCTTTATGGGCCTTTCGAACAGTGTACAAAACAACAATAGGTACAACCCCATATAAGCTTGTCTATGGAAAAAGTTGTCATTTGCCAGTAGAAATAGCTCACAAGGCCTACTGGGAAATTAAAAATGTAAACTTAGACTTAGAGGTTGCCGTCAAAAATCGATTTTGCCAATTAAATGAATTAGACGAATTAAGGAATTATGCGTACTCTAACTCCAAAATTTATAAGGAAAGAATGAAAAATTTGCTTGATAAACACATTAAACCTAATGAATTTCGAGTAGGAGATCAAGTTCTATTGTTTAATTCACGACTTCGATTATTTCCTGGTAAATTAAAGTTTAGGTGGTCAGGACCTTTTTCCATCACCCATATTTTCCCACACGGCGCAGTCGAAATTAAATCTCGGAATGGAATTCCATTCAAAGTCAATGGCCAACGGCTAAAGCTTTATCAAGGATTCATTGAGGATGAAGAGGAAGAAATCTCGCTTCAATCGATTGAAGAATGAAAGCATCAACATCATACCTGGTAAGTTACCAACAATCGAAAAAACATCTGAATCGGTAAGATCTCTAAAACCAAGTTTTGGGAAACAGGGCACTCACACGAGCACTTAAAAAAAAATTATTGCCCGCCCACGGGGCCGTGTCCGCGCAACTGTAGGGATAAAACCCCCATTTTCATTCAGTTTCTTCATTCCACAAGCCCTGTTTCCCCAAAAACTCTCTGGTTCAGGCGGTTTTTCTGCAGATTTCGACGTTTCCCCTCCTTCTAACAACGTCAAGGTATGCTTCTATCCTTATAATTAGTTAGATTAAGTTCATGCATGTAGTTTAACATCAAGATTTGGGGAAAAATCTAGGGTTCTTCAACTTGAACTGGATCGAACCTCAAATTTTTGCATAAATCTGTTAGCATTAGTTTAGATACATGTTATAGGAAGTAAATCAACTTGTATTGTTTGTAGATTTGCCCGATTTCTCATGAAAACACCAAACCCTTGTTTTTGAACCGAAAAAGATAAAATTGAAGGGGTAAACGGTTTGTTTTGGGAAAAACGGCACTTGGGGTTTCATTTTCGGGGAAAACCGCTCCTACTGGACCAAAAATTTTCAAGTTTTCGAGATCGGGTCGAAAAATGAGATTTTTGGGAAACATACGCCTAGACACGGGGCCCTGCTCAGCGAGCACGGGGTCGTGTCCAGCCAAATTTTGTCCAACTTGGGCGTGTTCAGCCGACTGTTTTCAGTTATTCTCCGAAATTTTCACTGTTTCGTACTAATTGTTTGGTGTGTTTTCTTTCAGATGGCCAAGAAATTCACTAGGTTCAACGCAAGCAAGTTGGCGGATCAAGCACGTTATGATGTGTTAAGGACTACGCCCGAAGAAAATCCCAGACAAGTGTGCATGGACACTCTTGAGACAGTGAACCAATTAGACTGATTCTACAACATTGTCACCGGCCCACTACGAGCTGCCCTTTGCACTCGGCTTCACTCCGTGCATTAATACAACATGGAATTTTACAGCACGTTCGTCTTCAAGACAAGAGCGGAACCGTTTGATAATGAAGGGGTAGAGATAAGGGGTTAACCTGTGAGACCTCCAATCGCTCAATTTGGAGCTCTGGTGGGGTTGTACTCGGAAAAGGATGCTAGGGATGAAGAGAACACCGGCGGTCTCCGCGAGCTTCAAGAAAATCAACGCCAAGCTGCTTGGGCTCAAACCGAAGAGGGCAACTACAACCCGAGCCGAACTAAGAGCACCCAGTTGAAAGATCCTTTTTACCGCTACATCCACAGGGTCCTCACTTACTCACTTAGCCAGAGACACGACAACATCGGCGTTGTAGGGTTACGAGATCTGCTAGTCCTCCATTGCATCCACAACCGTATCAACCTTGATGTTCCACACCTGCTACTCCGAAACATGCACCTGAACCAGCTTGCTACTCCCCCGACTCCTATCTTTTTTGGAGGGTGGATTTACCGCCTTTTCAAACACTTTGTTGATAGGATGTCGAGGTCCTTTCAAAAGGGACCATGGTCGGGGAAAGTAGACATGGTCATATGCCGCTTCATGAACTTGATTTATGAACCAGATGACGGGATGGTCAGTTTTCAAAGGGTTCAAGGGCATGCATGGAACCCGCAAGAAGCACTCGTCTTACACGCTCCACACATCCGTCCTCCTCCTCCTCAGTACCACTACCAGCACCAGGGTGATCCGGGTCAATCCTCCTCTCAAGGAGGCGGTTTTCCTAACTTTCAAATCTTACATGATTTATTGCAGGAAAACCTTATGTGCACCAGGAACACCTACAACAATGCCAGCAACACATACGCCCGGGTCGGAGCTGTCACACCCCTTTCTATGGCGGAAGCACGAGGTGTGATCATGAAAGGTTCTCATTGCATACGAAGAGTAAACATGCTACATGCTCGTAAAATAACATTCAAATACCATAATTTGAAAACATACGTTAGCGTTTACATCGCTAAGTCGCATAAAACATTGTCTTAAAAGTTTACAACTTTATTCAAAGTTAAACACAAGCGACATCCACGAGCATAAGCTAGACCACGCGCACATCCATCCTAGTTACCTGAAATACATGTGAGTTTTTGGAAAAACGTCAACATAAAGTTGGTGTGAATTCATGCAGTTTTGTATTTCATGTTTGTATACTTTGTATGAAAACATAGTTTGTGAGTAAATCAAGTTTTCATAAATCCAGTTTCATGTGTACATCACGTACCTATGTATAATTCAATTTCTTCTTGAGTACCCCACGTACTTCAAGTTATTTATCAATCTTCTTGAGTACCCCACGTACTTCAAGTTATATATCAATTCTCTTGAGTACCCCACGTACTTCAAGTTATATATCAATTCTCTTGAGTACCCCACGTACTTCAAGTTATTTATCAATTCTTGTATGGTATGAATTTTATGTAAATACAGTATTTCTGTAATTATCAGATTGTTAATGGGTTGCAAAGCCATTAACATGTGACACGTCATAGGAAGTCACCAAACCTAAGGCATTTAATTGGTATATTCTGAGACACAAAAGCACCACTCGATTCTCGCCCCGACCGAGTGTGAGGCTGCCAGGCACCTGTTAGATCTAACCTTTTGTTCTGCGGTCTAGGTATATTGTTGATTAATGGTGCTTCTGTACCCTATTCGTGACACTATTTCTCATAACGCCTCCTACTTGGTTCTCGTTCTCACCAAGCGCGTTTCTTGTTATCATTTCTCATAGCGCCTTATACTTGGTTCCCGTCTCACCAAATGCGCTTCTCATATTCATATATTTCGTCACACTTGGTTCTCGTTCTCACCAAGTGTACTTCTTGTATTTATATCATACCATTTATAAATATTGTACTTTTGTACATGTATTTCACCCCCGAAGTTATAAAAACTGAAAACAGTTAAAGAGAAAAGGGGGAGCATGAACTCACAACTTTGCGTTCCTAGCGTCGTAAACTCCACCGGATTTGCTTACTTAACGTCGTAACCTATACGCGTTTTCTTATCGTTAGTCACTAGACTTGCGTCGCACAAGTACAGTCACTCTCTTTTGTGTATATTTTCTTGTGTTAAAAATATTCTATATTTTTAACTACGTATCTTACTTATATTATTTTCTCCAAAAATAAATATAAGTCTTTTGCGTTTTGCACTTTGCACCCGAATCGTGTATCTTGTGTTTTGTATGTGTATTTCTATATTTCTACTCCTCATGAGTATTTAGTGTATTTTTAAGTCTTAATACACTAGCACGTATAACACATACTATATACACTTAGCACAAAATTTGGTGATAAAATAATATATATTTTTCTCTCAAAAATATATACTTATTATTCATTTTTATTCTTCAAGAAATCACCATTTCTTATCATCAAAAGTTAGGGAAACCTTGTTAATGCTTTTAAACACATTTTTAGGGAATAAGTTCCTCAAAAACTTATATTTTTCTAAGTGTCAAAATTTATAAAAATTTTGACAGAGTTTCCCCTAAAAATGGAGGTTTCCCACGTTTTCAAAACGTGTGTTTATTTTCTTTTAAATCATCATCAATCATCAATAATCATCAACAACAATTTATCAACAATATCCGTCAACAATAATCACTAATCTCATGAACTTGAATATTTACAAAAATGTGTAGTAACTTACTAGCACATTTAGTAAGTCTTGTTATCTTTAAAAATAAGTTTAACTTCTTAAAAACTTTATTTTTAAAGAGTATGAAGTTTTACAACTTCTAGTCGGTTTTTACGAAAATTATTTCTTTGTTAAAACCCTTGTTACACAAGTATCCATACACTTGTTTGTTCACAAAAACCACTTTTGTTTGTGTAAGACCCGGTTTAGAACATGTGATTTCTTTAAAGTGTGGTTCTTCAAAAATACCACTTGCAGATACGTAGATCTGCTAGTTTTAAACACCAATGTACAGGTTAAATTACTTTTACACAAGTAAAATATTTTACACAAGTTCATGTCTCTAGTGTGGTAGAGTTTCGCCTTTTAACCCTTGTAGTAACCAAAAACGAGCTTATGTGAAGATCCATGATCTTACAAAGTTGGGTTAAACGATGATCCGAGCTACCACATCATAGATCGGGTCTAGATAATCATGTATTTCAAATACTACAACTTTTACACAACTTATGTGCTATTAACCACTATTTTTCATGTTTTTAGTAGACTTTTGTGCATCTTTTCGCATTTTAACGAGATTTAACCGATACAAATCCTTTTAACCACTCTAAAATAGTTTAAATACGAGTTCTAAGTGTTATACCTCTAGCTCAAGGCTAGGGAAGATTCTAAGCACAAATCGAGTGGATAAAAGCAAGGTAGAGAGGTCCTTCGCCTTCCGTTTGCTCCAAGACTCCTAATACGTGACCCTTAACACTTGTGTGTGCTTGGAATGATGATGATCAAACTCGAAAAATTGATGGATGGGTGTGGGTGTTTGGCCGTAAGCTACTAGAGAGAAAGAGAGGGTTGTGGTGTGGTGTGGTGTGTTTAGTGAAAGTTCATGTGTGTAACTCTTGCATCTTATAGACAAACCATAGGTTAATTACCCAAAGGATATTGTGTTATTTAGATATTAGACAAACTAGATTTTGGCAATCTTGCAAGGACAAGTGTGTCCCCCATGTTTAGGGACGGTTAGGAGGGGGGGGGGGGTAAGCTAGTTCAAATCCAACTAGATGATTAGGAATTAGTTAGTTAAGTTAAGTGTCTTACCCGGTTACTAATGTGTAGTGTAATATAAAGGGTGTTAGGGCATTCGGGGGCCCTAACTAGCTCAGAAAAGTATAAATAATGTCATTGACATTATTTTTATGTTCCGGGTAATCTCCGGTTGTTCGGTTACATACCGATTCGTTAAAGTGCTAAATTGCACCTTTTAGTGTCGTTTAAGTACCTTTCTTGTACTCTTTCAATTCCCAACACTTAGGGAAATATTCTGTATAATAAAACGACATTTCTGCATAATATTTGTATGTCTAAATGCTGAATTATTGCTGATTCGTATAAATTCTGCACTTAAAGTGCGTTTCGGGTGCTTTTTAGTGCTTATTTTTGCTTTCGTATTGCATATACATTAACCCTTGTATGTACTCTTGGGTTTTAATGCATTCTTGTTGTCGGACCTACACCTAGGCTCCAATTTTATGTCTAACTGCTTTCTGCAGTTCTGTTGACACATTGTGTCTTACCGGTGAGTTTACTATTATTCTGACGCAACGCTCTCGTTTATGCATAAAGCAATATTTTGTAGTATACAACGTGCATGAATTCACTTGTTTAATCATGTGTTCAGACATTGCTGACAATTAAACTCATAATTGCAGTCATTAAGCAATAATTATAGTGTATGGAAATTACCGGTTTGTGCCAGTTGTCACAGTCTCCCCCCGTTAAAAGAATTTCGTCCCGAAATTCAGGCTGAACTAACTCTCGCTGGAGTCTTCTTGAATAGGTGGGGATACTTTTTCTTGAACTGGTCTTCACGTTCCCATGTGTACTCGGGTCCGTGCTTAGAGCTCCAACGTACTTTGACAAGTTTCACACTGCTCCTCCTGGTCTTGTTGACTTTCCAGTCAGTAACCTCAACGGGTTGTTCTGTAAATCGGAGGGCTTCATCAATATGCACTTCATCCAACGGGATGGTCACGTTTTCTTGCGTTGGACTCTTCTTCAGGTTGGATACATGAAACGTATCATGTACTCCATTAAGTTCTGCCGGTAACTCCAACTTGTATGCCACGGTACCAATTCTTCTCAATATTCTGAATGGTCCGATGTATCGTGGATTCAACTTTCCACGCTTTCCAAATCTGACTACGCCCTTCCATGGTGAGACTTTTAACAACACTTTGTCTCCCACCTTGAAATCTACCGCTTTTCTATTTGGATCCGCGTAGCTCTTTTGTCGCTCTCGAGCCGCCTTAATGCGCTCTCGGATCTGCGCAATCTTGTCGGTTGTCTCTTGTACAAGTTCAGGACCAACCATACGCTTATCTCCAGCGTCTGCCCAACATAAGGGCGACCGGCATTTGCGGCCATACAGAGCTTCGAACGGCGCGGCTTTTATGCTCGTATGATAACTGTTATTGTAGGAAAACTCAACTAGAGGTAGATGAGTATCCCAGCTGCCACCTAGGTCCATGACACATGCGCGAAGCATATCTTCTAACGTTTGTATTGTCCGTTCGCTCTGGCCGTCTGTTTGCGGGTGGAATGCCGTGCTCAGATCTAACTGAGATCCAAAGGCTTCCTGAAATGATTGCCAGATTCTTGAGACAAAGCGTCCATCTCTGTCCGAAATGATTGAGATTGGCACTCCATGTCGTGCCACAATTTCTCTTAAGTATATCTCTGCAAGCTTTCCAGTGCTATCCTTCTCTCGGATTGGTAGGAAATGCGCAGACTTCGTCAATCGATCAACTATTACCCATATCATATCGTGCCCTCTCGGGGTCCTGGGTAATTTCGTTATGAAGTCCATCGAGATTTGTTCCCACTTCCACACGGGAATTTCTGGTTGTTGTAGTAGGCCGGACGGTTTCTGATATTCGGCCTTAACCTTCGCACAGGTTAGGCATTTTCCAACATAAACAGCAACGTCGCTTTTGAGTCTCGGCCACCAATAGTACTCTTTCAAGTCTTGATACATTTTGTCCGATCCTGGATGGATCGAATATCTCGATTTGTGGGCTTCATTAAGGATGACTTCTCGTATGCCACCATAGAGTGGAACCCAAATACGCCTTTTAAAGTATAAGGCTCCCTCTTCATTTGGCACCATGTAATTCAATGCACCCCGGAGGTATTCAGCTTTACGGTTCTCTTCTTTAAGAGCTTCTTGTTGTGCATCCCGAATGCGTGCAGTGAGGTTCGTTCGAATCGTCATTTCCAATGCTCGAACCCTTAGGGTCTTAACCCTTTCCTTTCGGCTCAACGCGTCCGCTACAACGTTTGCCTTTCCAGGATGGTACTTAATCTCACAGTCGTAATCATTTAGCAGCTCGACCCAACGTCGCTGGCGCATATTCAATTCCTTCTGATCAAATATGTGTTGCAAGCTTTTGTGATCTGTGAAGATTGTACATCGAGTACCATATAGATAGTGTCGCCAAATCTTCAAGGCGAATACCACTGCACCCAGCTCCAGGTCGTGAGTGGTATAATTTCTCTCATGAACCTTCAGTTGTCTTGAAGCATAAGCGATGACTTTTTGGCGTTGCATGAGCACGCAACCCAAGCCTTGTCGTGAGGCGTCGCAGTATACCACGAAGTCTTCAGTGCCTTCAGGTAGTGATAGTATTGGTGCATCGCAGAGCTTGTTCTTAAGTAGCTGAAAGGCTTCTTCTTGTTTGTGACCCCAGTCGTATTTCATGTCCTTCTGTGTAAGGGTCGTTAGCGGTTGAGCTATCTTCGAGAAATTCTCAATGAATCGCCGGTAGTAGCCCGCTAAGCCCAAAAATTGTCGAACTTCAGTTGGGGTCTTGGGAGCTTCCCAATTCTTTATTGCTTCAATCTTGGACGGGTCTACATGAATGCCTTTCTCATTCACCACGTGACCAAGAAATTGTACTTCGCGAATCCAGAATTCGCACTTCGAGAATTTTGCATAAAGCTTCTCTTTCTTCAGTAGTTCCAAGATGGTTCTGAGATGTTGCTCGTGCTCTTCTTTCGTTCGCGAGTAAATCAGGATATCATCGATAAAAACAATCACGAATTTATCGAGATATGGTTTGCATACGCGGTTCATTAGATCCATAAAGACCGCTGGCGCGTTCGTCAATCCAAACGGCATCACAAGAAATTCGTAGTGCCCATATCGCGTTCTGAATGCAGTCTTTGGCACGCTTTCATCTTGGATTCTCAGCTGATGGTATCCAGATCGAAGGTCGATCTTGGAATAGTAGCTTGATCCTTGCAGTTGATCAAATAAATCATCAATCCTTGGTAGCGGATACCGATTCTTGATTGTGAGCTTGTTCAGTTCCCTGTAATCGATACACATCCGCAGTGTTCCATCCTTCTTCTTCACGAATAATACTGGAGCTCCCCAGGGTGAGAAGCTTGGCCTTATGAATCCTTTATCCAACAACTCCTGGAGTTGTGTAGATAATTCTTGCATTTCGGATGGAGCAAGTCGATAGGGTGCCTTGGCTACAGGAGCAGCTCCTGGAACCAAGTCTATACGGAATTCGACTTGTCGTTGCGGAGGTAGTCCTGGCAGATCTTCAGGGAACACATCAGGAAATTCCTTCACCACAGGAATGTCTTCGAGTTTCGGCTCCACAGCCTTCTTGTCTATAACGTGTGCTAGGAAAGCGACACATCCTTTCCTCAAGCACTTCTGTGCCTTTATGCAGCTGATGATTCGAAGAGGCGCGTCTCGTTTTTCTCCATGCACGATGAGAGTTTCACCATTCGCTAAAGGGATGCGAATGATTTTCTCATGGCAAATAACTTCAGCTCTGTTCTTGGACAACCAGTCCATTCCGACCACTACATCGAAGCTACCTAATTGAATAGGTAAGAGATCGATGCTAAAATTCCGTTCGCCAAGTTCTAGTGTGCAGCCTCTAACAACTTCGCTTGATTCAACGAGTTTACCATTGGCTAGTTCTATGGAATAAGGAATTTCTAATCTACTAGATTCTATTCCGAGTATGCGTTTAAATTCCACGGACATGAAGCTATAATCGGCGCCAGTGTCGAATAATATGGATGCAAAGTGATTGTTAATGAGAAACGTACCGGTGACCACGTTAGGGTCCTCGCGTGCGTCTCTTGCTCCAATCACAAATGCTCGAGCCGGAGCGTTGTTTCTCTCTGGGCAGTTCTTCATGAAATGATCATTGCTTCCACACTTGAAGCATCCTTGCCCTTTCCCGTTACCATTCTTGTTACCAGCACCATTCCCGTTTCGGTTCTTTCCTTTTCCCCAACAGTCTTCTGTTTGATGACCCAATTTACCACATTTGTCGCATCTTGAAATGCGACAAGCTCCTTCATGATGAAACTTACATCTTTGGCATCTAGGCATGGAGCCTTGGTATGCTTTGGTTGCATGGGTTTTCATCTCCTGAGGCGGATTAGTGTCGCGCTTCTTGTTGAAACCCTTGTTGTTGCGAGTAGCTTGATTCAAGTTTGCATGTTTCCTTTTTTTGTTGCCAGACGACTCAGCATGCGTCTCGGCATTTTCTGTTGGGTTCAGTGAGAGCTTCTTCATTCGAACACAATCTTCAGTAAGGCTGACAGCCAGAGTTACAGCCTCGGTGATTGTTTGTGGTTTGGCCGACGTCACCAAGCCACGAAACTCTGAGGCCAGTCCCCAAATGTAGCGTTCAACACGCTTGAATTCGGGAGTTACCATGTAGGGAAGTACTCTAGACAGATCGTGGAACCTTCGAGTGTAACCATTTATGTCAGCACCTTCCATGGTCAGGTGCCAGAACTCCGTCTCCAGCCTTTGGAGTTCAGCACGAGAGCAGTACTTCTCTCTCATCCTTTCCTTCAGTTCTTCCCAAGTTAGGCCATAAGCAGCATCGTCACCCAAGGTTTGGGCTTGCAGGTTCCACCAAGTCAGAGCTTCATCGACGAATAACCCAGTAGCAAAAGTGACTTGTTGATCCGCGGTACACTTGCTCATGCGGAAAGTAGCTTCAGTCTTCTCCGTCCAGCGCACAAATTCTACTGCACCTCCTGTGCCGTCATAGTTTATCGGCTTGCAGTCGAGGAACTGCTTGAAAGTGCAGCCTGGAATTGATTCAACCAATTCACGTGTGAGCAATTGAAGAAACAATGAAACAAAGACCGTTCATAAATTTCCTCATGCTTAGTACAGTGTCTCAAGGTTACCTTGAGCTGCATTGCCTCCAGACGAATCTCCATTCCCATTACGCCTAGCGTTGCTTGGTCCTCCACTGTCTTGAGTTCGGTTCGCCTCGTACTGGGCGATAGCAGCGGAGATCCTTTCCTCTAGCAAAGCGTTCAGCTCTTCAGCAGTTCTTGGCAGTGGGGGAGGTGGAGGTTGATCATCATTGCGAGCATTCACAGTTTTCCTGGGTGCCATGTTCTGACAGAACATAACACAGCAGGGTTAGACATTGGTTTGATATCGTCACACTAGACAGTAGTATCATATATTCACAGGTATATATACCACATAAGTGACATCAAACAATTATTACTCTAGCAGAGTACTTATTAGGCTTGTACTGAGGGAATCTATACGTGACAAGACTTGCTGTGATTTTTGTGCACTGAATTCCATAATTACGTATGCATCCATAATTACGTAACTCCTTGCACAGTCCGCACAGTTCGTTTCATCCTCGTATTTCTCCCTTCAGATGGGCCATCGCTTTCAGGTAAAGTCACGTATACTTGTGACATTCTACCTCTAGTATATGCTAATTATCACACATAATTGCAAGAAATTTCTAGTCAATGACAAGTGCTACTCTAGTGCACTCTAAGTCTTGTAGTGTCTTTTCTCGACTCATGTAGACAGTTTCAGGTAGTGGATGTCGCGGGACGTTTTATGCAATGAAAACTCTTTGAAAATTGTTTTCGTGAATGGATCCTAGAGATTGTAGACTAGACTCGAGAAGGAATCCTGGTTCACTACAATCGCAGCTCTGATACCAATCTGTCACACCCCTTTCTATGGCGGAAGCACGAGGTGTGATCATGAAAGGTTCTCATTGCATACGAAGAGTAAACATGCTACATGCTCGTAAAATAACATTCAAATACCATAATTTGAAAACATACGTTAGCGTTTACATCGCTAAGTCGCATAAAACATTGTCTTAAAAGTTTACAACTTTATTCAAAGTTAAACACAAGCGACATCCACGAGCATAAGCTAGACCACGCGCACATCCATCCTAGTTACCTGAAATACATGTGAGTTTTTGGAAAAACGTCAACATAAAGTTGGTGTGAATTCATGCAGTTTTGTATTTCATGTTTGTATACTTTGTATGAAAACATAGTTTGTGAGTAAATCAAGTTTTCATAAATCCAGTTTCATGTGTACATCACGTACCTATGTATAATTCAATTTCTTCTTGAGTACCCCACGTACTTCAAGTTATTTATCAATCTTCTTGAGTACCCCACGTACTTCAAGTTATATATCAATTCTCTTGAGTACCCCACGTACTTCAAGTTATATATCAATTCTCTTGAGTACCCCACGTACTTCAAGTTATTTATCAATTCTTGTATGGTATGAATTTTATGTAAATACAGTATTTCTGTAATTATCAGATTGTTAATGGGTTGCAAAGCCATTAACATGTGACACGTCATAGGAAGTCACCAAACCTAAGGCATTTAATTGGTATATTCTGAGACACAAAAGCACCACTCGATTCTCGCCCCGACCGAGTGTGAGGCTGCCAGGCACCTGTTAGATCTAACCTTTTGTTCTGCGGTCTAGGTATATTGTTGATTAATGGTGCTTCTGTACCCTATTCGTGACACTATTTCTCATAACGCCTCCTACTTGGTTCTCGTTCTCACCAAGCGCGTTTCTTGTTATCATTTCTCATAGCGCCTTATACTTGGTTTCCGTCTCACCAAATGCGCTTCTCATATTCATATATTTCGTCACACTTGGTTCTCGTTCTCACCAAGTGTACTTCTTGTATTTATATCATACCATTTATAAATATTGTACTTTTGTACATGTATTTCACCCCCGAAGTTATAAAAACTGAAAACAGTTAAAGAGAAAAGGGGGAGCATGAACTCACAACTTTGCGTTCCTAGCGTCGTAAACTCCACCGGATTTGCTTACTTAACGTCGTAACCTATACGCGTTTTCTTATCGTTAGTCACTAGACTTGCGTCGCACAAGTACAGTCACTCTCTTTTGTGTATATTTTCTTGTGTTAAAAATATTCTATATTTTTAACTACGTATCTTACTTATATTATTTTCTCCAAAAATAAATATAAGTCTTTTGCGTTTTGCACTTTGCACCCGAATCGTGTATCTTGTGTTTTGTATGTGTATTTCTATATTTCTACTCCTCATGAGTATTTAGTGTATTTTTAAGTCTTAATACACTAGCACGTATAACACATACTATATACACTTAGCACAAAATTTGGTGATAAAATAATATATATTTTTCTCTCAAAAATATATACTTATTATTCATTTTTATTCTTCAAGAAATCACCATTTCTTATCATCAAAAGTTAGGGAAACCTTGTTAATGCTTTTAAACACATTTTTAGGGAATAAGTTCCTCAAAAACTTATATTTTTCTAAGTGTCAAAATTTATAAAAATTTTGACAGAGTTTCCCCTAAAAATGGAGGTTTCCCACGTTTTCAAAACGTGTGTTTATTTTCTTTTAAATCATCATCAATCATCAATAATCATCAACAACAATTTATCAACAATATCCGTCAACAATAATCACTAATCTCATGAACTTGAATATTTACAAAAATGTGTAGTAACTTACTAGCACATTTAGTAAGTCTTGTTATCTTTAAAAATAAGTTTAACTTCTTAAAAACTTTATTTTTAAAGAGTATGAAGTTTTACAACTTCTAGTCGGTTTTTACGAAAATTATTTCTTTGTTAAAACCCTTGTTACACAAGTATCCATACACTTGTTTGTTCACAAAAACCACTTTTGTTTGTGTAAGACCCGGTTTAGAACATGTGATTTCTTTAAAGTGTGGTTCTTCAAAAATACCACTTGCAGATACGTAGATCTGCTAGTTTTAAACACCAATGTACAGGTTAAATTACTTTTACACAAGTAAAATATTTTACACAAGTTCATGTCTCTAGTGTGGTAGAGTTTCGCCTTTTAACCCTTGTAGTAACCAAAAACGAGCTTATGTGAAGATCCATGATCTTACAAAGTTGGGTTAAACGATGATCCGAGCTACCACATCATAGATCGGGTCTAGATAATCATGTATTTCAAATACTACAACTTTTACACAACTTATGTGCTATTAACCACTATTTTTCATGTTTTTAGTAGACTTTTGTGCATCTTTTCGCATTTTAACGAGATTTAACCGATACAAATCCTTTTAACCACTCTAAAATAGTTTAAATACGAGTTCTAAGTGTTATACCTCTAGCTCAAGGCTAGGGAAGATTCTAAGCACAAATCGAGTGGATAAAAGCAAGGTAGAGAGGTCCTTCGCCTTCCGTTTGCTCCACGACTCCTAATACGTGACCCTTAACACTTGTGTGTGCTTGGAATGATGATGATCAAACTCGAAAAATTGATGGATGGGTGTGGGTGTTTGGCCGTAAGCTACTAGAGAGAAAGAGAGGGTTGTGGTGTGGTGTGTTTAGTGAAAGTTCATGTGTGTAACTCTTGCATCTTATAGACAAACCATAGGTTAATTACCCAAAGGATATTGTGTTATTTAGATATTAGACAAACTAGATTTTGGCAATCTTGCAAGGACAAGTGTGTCCCCCATCTTTGGGGACGGTTAGGAGGGGGGGTAAGCTAGTTCAAATCCAACTAGATGATTAGGAATTAGTTAGTTAAGTTAAGTGTCTTACCCGGTTACTAATGTGTAGTGTAATATAAAGGGTGTTAGGGCATTCGGGGGCCCTAACTAGCTCAGAAAAGTATAAATAATGTCATTGACATTATTTTTATGTTCCGGGTAATCTCCGGTTGTTCGGTTACATACCGATTCGTTAAAGTGCTAAATTGCACCTTTTAGTGTCGTTTAAGTACCTTTCTTGTACTCTTTCAATTCCCAACACTTAGGGAAATATTCTGGATAATAAAACGACATTTCTGCATAATATTTGTATGTCTAAATGCTGAATTATTGCTGATTCGTATAAATTCTGCACTTAAAGTGCGTTTCGGGTGCTTTTTAGTGCTTATTTTTGCTTTCGTATTGCATATACATTAACCCTTGTATGTACTCTTGGGTTTTAATGCATTCTTGTTGTCGGACCTACACCTAGGCTCCAATTTTATGTCTAACTGCTTTCTGCAGTTCTGTTGACACATTGTGTCTTACCGGTGAGTTTACTATTATTCTGACGCAACGCTCTCGTTTATGCATAAAGCAATATTTTGTAGTATACAACGTGCATGAATTCACTTGTTTAATCATGTGTTCAGACATTGCTGACAATTAAACTCATAATTGCAGTCATTAAGCAATAATTATAGTGTATGGAAATTACCGGTTTGTGCCAGTTGTCACAGGAGCGATAGAAAGAAACATCTCCGACATGCAGGATGATATTGAGATCATCCGAGAGTATATGGCGGGCCTCGGAGGAGGTGATGATGATGAAGACGAAGACATGGATTGAGCGGGAGGAGTAGGAGGTAGCATCCCACGGTTGGAGGTCTCACAGGTTAACCCCTTATCTCATAAACAATTTCATGGCCTGCGTGCCATTTGTTGAACAATTTAGTTTCCTTTAACACTTTTTATTGTCTGTATTTTTTTTACTTGTGGTGTAGATGATTAAACTTTGGTAAATTAGGATGTTTGTTATGTTGTTTGGTGTAGTATTTATTAGTAAAACAGGTCCCTACGAGGCTTTAAGCACTAGATACTAGTGCTAATAAAGCCGGGGAAGCAAAACCGAAGGCAGAGACCTGTTTTATATTTTTGCAGTTTGTCCACACGGGGTCGTGCCCAGCCGACACGCCCCCGTGCCCACCGCCCAGACCTGCTGTTTGTTTAATTCTGCAGATTGTTGTTTAACTTGTGCCAACACGGGGTCGTGTTCACCAGACACGCCCCCGTGTCCACCTTCTGTAAGTCCTTGTTACTAGCAATCTGACCACGGGGCCGTGTTAATCCGACACGGGGCCGTGTCCAGATGCCCAGTAACGGAAAAAATTTGTTTAAACACACCTTTTTACACATTCAATCAACCTAAAAACTTATTTTTGGGACACATTGAGGACAATGTGTAATTTAAGTGGGGGGGGGATGCAAAAACCTTGAATTTTGCAAATCTTAATTACAAGCCTTACACAAAACTCTATTGGAACCGCTAAACACCCCAAATTTTTAAAAAAAATTTCATTTTTTCTTTACTTGTCTTGGTTTAAATTGAGAATAACAAATTCTAAAAAGGTTATATTTTTATAAATTTACAATCGATAGCGTCGTGATAAAAAGAACCAACATAAGAAAATTATGAAACGGCGTGACAAATCTAGTTAAATTTTGATTATATATAATTGATAACATTAAAAACCCATTCCCATAAAAAGTGAGTTTGAGCCTTTATTTAGCATACAAATACACATCTTTAAACTAAATGCTCATTTTTCGTTTCTTGTGTGAATAGCCGCTTGGTTTCTTACGACTCTAGAACTTGCCATGACGATACATTCCCGGTCCTTACCAAATTAAACCCAAGTAAGTAAATGACGGAGGCATTAGGACTAACCCTTTTTTCTTTCAACACCATTATTTTTTTTTACCACCTACCCAAAATCCCCCTAGTTAACCCCTTTTAGCCTAAACCTTTTCATTTCTAAACCCAAAACAAACACCCTTTACCCACCAAAACCCTTTTTCATTTTAAACCCCTTTATTTTAGTCCAAAGCTTAGTTTTCTTGTGACATCCTTATCAAAAAAAAACCGATGAAGTTTAGCAATAAACAAACAAGTTCATCAAAAGAAACTTTGTTTGAAAAATGCTTCATTAAAATAAAAAGTCACAAAAAAAATGTTTTACGAAAACCGACGCTTTATACGCCTTTTCGCCATTTTCTACTAACCACTAACCCAAAACCACCTACCTTTAACCCAAGCCTAACCCTTCCCCAAAGTCCTCTTGATATTTACAAAGGTGTATAGTTAAAAAGGAGGAGGATTGATTGCTTGGCAAGCATATGGTAGAAGTAAGTTTCATGCCGGTCCCGAGTGTTTCACAAAAATACATCTTCGGCCGAGTGTTGAGTGATCTCCCGTGAGGTATGTGAACTTGTATATAAATGGAATTTTAAAGAGGCATGTTATGCCCAAATAAGTAATTTCTCTTATGTAATGTTCTAAATAAATCATAACGAATAGGATTGTAAATAAAAATAAAACCTAATAAAAATATTGGATTCCCGACACTCAAGACAAGCCCAAAAACTTCTCTTCTACCCATTCCATTTGGGTGTGTAAGTCACATTATAAGGAGTTTTGCTTGAGGACAAGCAAAGATTCAAGTGTGGGGGTATTTGATGTGTGTAAAATGCAACATATAAATTAAATCAAATGTGGCATAAAGCTAACCCTTTTTTAGTACTAATGTTGGAAAAAAAATGTATTTTTTGTCTTCCTTTTGTATTTTCAGGGTTAAAAGAGCTTAAATGAACAAAAGAAGCAAAAATGCAGCTAAATCTAACAATAATACAAGAAAAGGAATAAACGTGGCATGCCCGACCCCTCGACAGCATCTTCCCAAGCAAAAACAAGAGATCAGAAGGCTGAACACGCCCCGTGCTCGTTGAACATGGGGGCGTGCCCAAGTGTCTGCAGAAAAGACAAAGTTGTAGAAGCTTCTATTTCCCAACACGGGGGGCGTGCCCAGCGGACACGGGGCCATGGTCAACGCTAAGATTCGCAAAATCCAGGCAAATTTTGATAGTACAGATACGCTTCTGCACACGGGGCCGTGCCCAGCGGACACGGGGGCGTGGTCAACTAATGCAGACAAACTACAATTAATAAAGAAATAGAAGATGGGTGGACACGATACCGTGCCCAGCAGGCATGGGGCCGTGTCCGGGCTTCTGTGCAGGCTATAAATAGGGGTGCTTGGTTCATTGCAAAGGCATCCCTTGACAAACCACCTCTCTCACACTTCACCCACCCACCACCACCATCAAAACCCACATCCACATCCACATCCACCACCATCATCCATCATCCATCATAGAGTGTGTGTAGTAGTCTCGGGATCCAAGATTGATAGTAAGAGTTCTTGACAATCAAAGGCCATGTTTGCCCAAGTCTCTTACATCACTTGGTGAAGACAAGCATTTAGTGTAATACTTTTTATTTTTAATTTTTTCGCACTTTTTATTTGGTTACGTATTAATGACTTTAATAACTAGTTTCTTATGTTGAAGGTGAAACTTCCTTATCATTTGTCTGTGGTGTGTTTGCTTTATTTTACTGTCTATATAAAATAAAATATTTACACCATTTATATCTCCACGGTCTATATGGAGATATGTTGGCTACCTGGTCGGGGGTTAAGGGAATGGTTTGGTAAGCGTCTTGCCTTCATATGTAAACTACTATTAAAACATTAACCCGGCTACTTAGGATTGCATCCCTGCTGACTCAAACTACTTAGTCGAGGGTAACGTCACCTTCAAAAGAGGGGTCTACCACATTACGCATTAATAACTTAATTAATTATCTTTCAATAATCCAACCCTTTAGAATTGTATCCTTGCTGACTCAAACTACTAGGTTGAGGGTAACGTCACCTTCAAAAGAGGGGCCTACTACTATAACTAAGATAATCTTTTAAAAAGTGAAAAAGTGTGGAAATAACCAAAGGTTACACTAAAGGCGAGTCGGAACCAAGTGATTTATCTTGTCTATCTGTTTTTATTTTTAATTTTTATTTTCAGCATTTTTAGTTTTTATTTTCATGTTTAAACATTTTTCTAAAATTTTGATTTAATTAGACGTTGAGGATAAACCGGTACTAAAATCTCTTGTGTCCTTGGACGACCTCGGTATCTTACCAACGCTATACTACGCTCGCGATGGGTGCACTTGCACATATGTGTGTTTAGTGTTCGTAAAATATCGTGTTTTATTAATTTAAAACTTGACTAAAGTGTAAAAAAAGGCTAAAAATATACATAAAATTATATAACACGCCGCACACATCAAGTAGTTTGAATTATAATTAAATATTGGACTGGGATCATAGAAAATGAGAATCTTAATAATCAACGTGGACCATTCATTTTTTTATATATTTTTATTTAAACTTCCTTTCTTCAGTTTTTTTAATTGTACATAGATGTATATAGAGTGAGATTATGGTTATAAATATGTTTTTGATAATGTACAAACGTATTTAAAATTAAAAAATAAGTATTATAGATATATGTTTGATAATGTATCTTAGATTTTAGTTTTGATTTTCTCTATGCATTCTCATACTATGACAATGAAGAAGGCTATCATTAATTTTCACCTTTCGTTCATGTTATGACTTTGATAATGTAAATTGAAGAAGATGTTATGCTTTGATAACATACATATGGGGGAGGGCTATATAGAAAACCCTTAAGTTTTTAGAAAACTCTGGAAACTCAAATCTCCCCTCATTTTTACCCAACCTCCCGACATTTTTTTTTGAAAAAAAATAATACATGTAATATACATGTTTTAAAGTGTTTTGGGCCAAAAAAAAAACAAAAAGCGTCGAAGGGATGTTTTTTAAAAAAATAAACAAATTTCAGCATGCTTCGGGTGACTAACATGTGTTAGGCACAAAAGGCAGAAACTTGCTGAAATTTTTTTTTAAAACATCCCTTCAGCGCTTTTTTGGTTTTTTTGGCCCACAACTCTTAAAAACATGTATATTACATGTGTTATTTTTTTAAAAAAAAAATGTCGGGAGATTGGGTTTTCTAGGGTTTTCTCAAAATGGAGGGTTTTCTATCTAGCTTTAGCCCATATGGTTCTTAATATATTTTTACTAGGTTAGAACCCCGTGTATTACACGGGTTGAAAATATTTAATTGTATATATCAAATAATAAAACAATATATATTTAAAAATCTTGTTTATTACATGGGTTGAATAAATGTAATTTTATATATTAAATAGTAATGTTGTATTTTTAATTTTTTTTAACATAGAATAAATTGTTATAGCATATTTGTATATATTAGTATACTAGGTTATCACCCGCGAATACTCGCGGATCGGAAAATTTAATTTGCATTAATTTAATTGTCGTTAAATAAAATAAAAAGACATGTTTTCAAAGGTTTTTGATGAACACGTTTGAGAGAGAGAGATAGTATGAACGAATTCATGAGTTCTTGATGTTATTGTGATTGTGTGACCTTTATCTCTCTAGTTATCTCTCCTTATATAGATCCAAATGGAAACCATTGATTAGATAATAAGGGTAATTACGTCCATCAAATAATTACTAACTAATCTAATAAGGAATAAATATATTTTGATCAAATGTACAATATAAATGATAATGATAGTCTTCTACTTAAATTAATTTATCAAGTATAAGACGTTGGCCTATCGTTTTAATCGCACCCATTTAGCCGTTATATTCGGTGCGACACTGCCACCAGTTGCAGCAGCAAATGCAACACCACCACCAAATGGGGAACTGAAGCCTGAAGCCTGCCGACAGCATTTAGGTCCGTGATATCTTTACCCTTGACTTCCTTCGGTAACAATTCAATTCTACCTTCATCTTCATCAGCTCCAACTACAGTTTACAACTTAAAGGTTACTTCAAATTTTGCACAAACCACATACATGAATTAATTGAAGTAAAAATTGCCACCCCTAGCTCAAACAGATAGCACATGTTTGGAAAAGAAAAATTAAAAATCTACGCCAAACATAAAAAGCTTCACTCATTACATCAACAAAAAGTCATTTATCCTCTAAATGTAATCTGACCACTTTTTGTACTTGTAGAGTGTTAAAGCATGTTATCAAACATAATTTACTAATTAATCATTGAACATGAAACTACTGATGAGATTCAAGTTACTCAAAAGCCATAGAACCAAGATTCAACCTATATCAAAATGATCAACTCAGCAATCAGATTGAATTCAAGTTTAATCATAATAATGTTAGATCAATCACTTGCATATGTGTGGGAAATAAAAGTC
The DNA here is from genome assembly GCA_030545235.1 of Helianthus tuberosus. Classification (NCBI taxonomy): domain Eukaryota; kingdom Viridiplantae; phylum Streptophyta; class Magnoliopsida; order Asterales; family Asteraceae; genus Helianthus; species Helianthus tuberosus. The sequence goes on from JARYGA010032181.1 coordinate 1,007,747, forward strand.
ATTGTAACATTGTTGTTCAAACGCGAAATATAACCCCGCTGAATCACTGTTTTTTTACTAAGGTAGCAATTTTGACAAATACTGATTGACCCAAACAAAAAGAAAGCAACATATTGCTCGATTTTTTATTAATATATTAAGAGCAAAATTCCGATAGAGAGAACACTCGAATTCAACAAACATTAGCAGTCAAGTCTCTAAACCAAATTGGTTTAGGAGAAATCAAGCATAATTTTTTTTAAACTAATTTATCTTACCAATTGAATGATCTTATTAAAGATCCACCATAAGCCAATAATAATGATGGAGCTCTAATAACCTCTTTTACACATTAAAATCTTCTATTTAGTACCTAATGCAAAAGTAGCACTGTTATAGTGTTATTAAAACCCAAAGTGCTTAGATTCAAAAAAATCTTTAAATCTTTAGGATGGTTTTTGCTTACCAACAGTGGGTTCTCAGATGAATGAGTTTGCTACTCACTTCCTCGCTTCTATCTTCGACCGATAACCGTACCAACAGTACCAGGCCGATCATACCTTCATTGTAATGGTACCGGTATCATCATTTGTTGTTGTGGAACCGACATGTTTTTCATTATTTGCACATGTGCTTGAAGCTTCTTTAAGTAGTCTATTACTTCATCTAACATTGAAGCTTTATCCGCCTGTATAAAGTGTCAAAAAGAAATTAACATATGATGTCTTAAAATCTTAATTTTTTAGGCATGATATTATATGCTTACCTGTTATTCAACCCACCCAATTTACTACATGGGTTGGGCCATTATTTTTACATACGTCATAAGTGTATAAATAAATAAAAAATACAAAAGTAAACAATATAATTCATAAATCTATGAAGACTCATGGTCTATGTATTAAGAATTTGTTACTGGTAACATACCATATAATAATTCAAAAAGATTCCTCGTGTACGATAAAACCGAGCAAGTTCAAATGCAAGTTCCTCCACATGCCTATGAGACACTTCTCCTCCCCAAGTTATATACCTTGTAAATAAACATCTAAATGATAAAGAACGTGTTAACAATATATGTGATACATAATCTTTATTTTTGCATTCATGTTTTTCTTTTTTCAAAACTTACTACCACTACCATTTGTTACTGGCTCATTAGACAATATATTCAAAAAGGTATTTTCCCTTTTTCTTATGTCAAATTAATAAGATCCACGAAGGCTATGAATATGAAGAGTATTAGGGAAAATGATAAGACTTCAAAATTTAATACAAACTCAATAAGATTATGTATTCATTTCAAAATATCATTGTCTGTTAATTCATGGGACCATTTCTTTTAATCCCTTGTTTTAGAAATGATTCCCAAGTTCAATGATGTAGGTGAAAGAACCAACTGAAAAGTTATTCTAGGTAATCAAGTCATCTGAGTCAAAAACATAAAAAAATAAAATCATACTCCTAAACACCAAAATTTACATCTGATGCTTTCGGTGCACGAGATTTAAAACTAACGAAAATAATAATAAAACACAAAATTGCTTTCATTGAGAGTCGAACTCAAGAGCACACGCTTACTAAACTGGTGCTCTAAAGTCTAACTAACCGAGGACAAAGTTTTATAAAGTTATTTGTACCTATAACATAACTATAAAAAACCGAGATAAACAAATTACCTTCTAAGAATCTCAAGTCAATGTTGGTTTGCACGTGATTATCTTTGTCTTGACCATTCCTCTTTCTTAACACACATGTTTCGCATATATAAAATGGCACTTTGATTGATGTTACACCTTGAAGGTCGATTTAGAAAACATCAAATTAATTTTTTTGGAGTTTAATAAAATAAGGTTGTATATGCTTACTTGGTTTAATTGAGAAAATGCATTTCGAACAGGATAGTAGTCATCCGTAAAGCTCAAAGCAACCTGTATGTAAGCATAAAATCGAATATTAGCTATATGTCCTTTGGATAACAATATATTACATCACTTTTATGTAGAAAGAATTTGATCAAAGCTACAATAATAAATAAAGATAAGGATTTCATAGAAAAACATGGCATGTAAATATTATCATTACTCCTAACACACGTTCGTGCATAATTTAACTTTTGCAGGCTATGACCCGATGTGATACATCTTTTTAAACCAACTTCTCATGTCCCGAGCCAAAATAACTACTTTTAAATTGGCTTGTTCTGACACGAAACAATTTTTACCCCAACTTGCCCTGATCCGAACCAAAATAACCATTTATAAGTAGGCTAGTTCTGACCCAGCAGCCAACCTGACCAGTCCATTATGCAGGTTTACTAATCATTAATTAATAAAGCAAAAAACTAACAAACAAACAAAATGTATGAGCATAAACACTCACGAATTACATGAGGTGCATTCTTCGACCAAATCGGACCTTTCACAACCTCGCTATTTTCTTCATCATCATTCCAACCAATCACTTCATCTCTTATCTCCCCTTCTTCCATTTCACCCACATATTTTACCTTCTTCACACCCTCTTCATCACTTACACCATCATCATCATCATCATCACTACTCGAACCACTTGGTCTAAGCTGTGCTGCATATAAGATTAAGGTCTTGTTTAGAGTTGTGATCTTCAAAGCATTTATAGGAAAATGAAGAGTTAACAAAAAAAAAAGTATGTTGAAATGAACTCTCAACTTTGAGGTATCTATAGACTAATTAATGCCATAGCGGAAAAATGAATATGTGTTGATGGGTGAAGTTGGAACGTATTTGTTTGACTCAGAGTAGTCTAACTAAAGATGGTTCATCTTTTTCTTTGATTCAATTCACATTCACAATTGAAAGCTATATTGCAGCTTATTCTATGGCGACTAAGTTTATTAAAAACAATATTCTTCAAACATGGAATGTCCAATAACATTATCTTATGAGATTTATTACGCATTCACAAATAATATAGTAGCCATTATTTAGTTTACCTTCGGTGACATTGATGCTTGCCCAGTTTGCATCGCTACCCCCAACGCGGTATGAGCATCGAGTGAACAAATCCACCTGAGAAGGTTTCCACAGCAGTTCATATTAGTGAATTTAGGCACAAGTTATCAAAAGTTTAATATATAATCACAATTGGTTCACATTAATAAACTTAATTAAAAATCACAATCCGTTCAATCAGTCGATTATTAGGCACAAATTATCACAAGTTTAAATCATAAAGAAAATTTTCAATCGGTTTACCAATTGTGAATACAATAATAGTTTAATTTTAATAATAAAGCATGCAATTATCTACTTATATGCGTCAAAATTATCTACTTTAATAATAAAGCATGCAATTATCTACTTATAAATAGTTTAATTTGAAACCACTGTTTTAACCCAAAAGTGGTTTCAAAACACAGTTTTAACCCAACAGTGGTTTCAAACACTGTTTTAACCCAAAAGTGTTTTAACAACACTGTTTTAATCCAGAACACTGGTTTCAAAACACTGTTTTAACCTAATGTGATTGAAGATTTGCTTAATTCATGTTTTATGGTAAATATATTTTCTTAATGCTTAATTCGAGTATTTATCGTCTTATGTTTTTATTGGGTTAAAACTGAAGGCTTGAGATCACAGATGATGTACTTGCACTAAAAGACAGAAAGTTGGGTAGTGTCATATAATAAGAGCTTCAACAGTTCAGGGAAAACAAGTTTGATAACTTGCACACTTACCAAAGGATGAGAATCTTTTGGGCAAAAAGTGGACCCTCAAAAATATTGTATATGTTGGAGTATAGTTGTCAAGATTTATACTCATCAAACTAAGCACAAACAGCAGATGTTTCCACAACCACTGTTTTGAAGAAGACAATGTTGCTGTCCCATATTGAGAAAATCAAAGTCTGTTGTAACCACTGATTGGTTCAAACATCTGTTGGTTTGTAGCTATCCATTGTTGATAGTCAACCTCTGTTCCATCATTTTCATTGTTTTCCACTGTTACCAAACTTCAGTGCTTTAAACCACTGACACAGCTATCCACTGATAGTTAAAGTCACCCACTGTCCTCATTTTCATTTGTAATCCACTGATATTCATCCATCAGTGGTTTCCTTAACAACTGTCTTCCATTATCCTTTATTTGATCAGAGGTTGGCATATGGGCAGTTCTTATCCGTCAGATCTTTGTAACCGTTGCCACGTTACCAATCACCTTTTTCCCTATAAAACCCTGATCAAAAACCCCAAACAGGGGTTTTACTGTCGATTCGAATTCACAAAAAAACTGTTCTCAAAGCAGTTTCCATCTTCTTATCTCAAATTCATTCTTCGATTTTCTTCATCAAAATGACGAAATCAAAATCAAAATCATCACCATCTTCCAAAGAGGTCGCTCAAACTGCCGCTGAAACCATTGAAATACCATACAAATCCCCTCACAACTACTTGGGTCTACTGACAAAACCCACCAACAATCACACCTTTGATTCAATCATCGACATCATGGCTGCATCAAAGTATAAAACTTTGCTTACAGCAGATGCTCCAATTTACCAACAAACCTAGAGAGAATTTTGGAAAAACGCTACCCTCGAAAAACAAGGCGAGACCGTCACTGCCATTAATTCTTCCATACAGGGTAAAGCGATTCAAATTACTCCACAATCCATCTCAGAAGTCTTTAAACTCGATGATCAGAAAGGTAAAACTTCTTTTCTTAAAAGCGAGTTGAAAACTGATTTTCTGGAAAGGGGGTATGCAGATCAAATAAAAAAGGATACCTTAGAAAAAGGTTTCTTCCCCTCTGCAACTAGGTTTTTATTTCATACTCTTTTGACATGTGTTTCAAATAAAACAACTGCTTTTAACGAAATACCATTAAAGATCCAATGCTTAGCTTATGCCATTCTACATAATGAAAATTATAACTATTCCCAAGAAATCTTTCATGATTTGGTGAAAAATGTTGATAGCAAAGCATTTCTACTTTTTCCAAGGTTTCTAAGCTACTATTTCAAAGAAAAATTTGGAAAAGAAAATGAAAATTTACTCAAACAAGGTGCTTATTTTAAAATAAGTGGTTTAACCACTGAAACATTCTCTAGAATGATGGCACCTACAAAAACAAAAGCAGAGGTGCCTCAGCAAAATTCAGCAAAAAACACTGCTCCTCAGGCATCTACTGTTGAGCCCACTGCTCCAGGTGATCATAGTAGCACAACCACTGCTATGAAACCCACACCTGTAATCACCAAAAAGACCAAAAAGAAATCATACAAAAAGCCCACCCAACCCAACCCAAAGCAAAGGCAACTCTGGAAGATGAGATCCCAGAGCAACTGCTAGTGACAACACAAATGTCACCAAAAACCACTGTTGCTACTTCCTCACATCAGATGGTAGAAAGATCTCCACCCTTACCTCAAACTCCTCTTGCATCCTCACAAAAGGATCAGGTTGTAAACACAGGGACTCCACATTATGAAGCTCTGGATCCACTCGGATCCATCTTCCACAGTCCTGATCCCAAGGACATGTCTCTTTCAACACCCTTATCCTCACCTCTCACATTACCATAATCCATAATACCTTTGTTGCATGCAGTTGATATAGCTCAGACACAAACCAGTTCCTCTCAATCACCAATCACTGAGAGCATACTCCTACAAGTGACTGGGTCTGATGATTATACCTCTGCTATCCTAGCAACAACTGAGGAGGTTACACTGCAGGAGTTACAAGTAATTCCTATCAGTAGTTCAAGTGAAGCAGCCACTACAAATGTTGAACCCACTGGTTTACATTTGGACAGTGGTTACATCTATAAGACTTCCTTGAAGGCAATTCCTTCTATAGCACCTCTGATAACCACCAGTGAGTATGTTAAAACTACTGGCAACATTGAAGGGCTATAAAGTGTTGAAGGAAGAAGACCCCAGAACCAAGAACAAGGGGCATCAATGAATGATTTCTGGGACTCAGTTCCAAAGTCACACATTGATATAACCACTGCTGGTGGGAAATCAGATAATCCCATTAAAGTTGGTGATGATTTAAAATATCAGGAATTGACGGCCAGAGTTGAAATCTTGAAACAACAGTTGCTGAAATAAAGGATATGGTGCAACAGCTGTTAAAAGCTCAAAAAGCACAATCCACTGTTGTTCCAGCTCAAGCACCTGCACAACCTGCACCTGCTGCAAATGAGCTATGGAGTGTTTTCCACCCCCTGCTTGAAAAACAAAAACAAATGGCTGATGCTCAACATGCAATACATGTACAAATGCTGACAAACATGGTGGAGTCAAGGTTCAAAGATACTCAAGCAGACATCAAGGCTAGCATCCAGAACACCACTTGCAAAGCTCCTCCCACTGTACTATTCATTGATAACCCCCTTCCAGATAATGCCAAACAGGGGGAGAAAATCAAGCAGTGGAGGAAGAAGGGAATAGAAGATGGCCTTTATGTTGAACCAGAAAAAGAAAAGCAGATTTCAAAAACTGCTAGCCAAACTGCCGCCATCTCTTCAACACACACCACTATAACACACACTACAACCACTGCTCTACCTCCACCTAAAATCACCTCACCACCAAAAGTCATCACTTCAACTACATCACCAGCCATCAAATCAACCCCTGCTCAAAAGCAGAAGACATGTACTGACTCATCAGTAGTTGTAATGACAACCGAGGTTGAAACAGTTGTTGTTTCAACAGCTGTTTGCCAGTCATCCACCACTACTCTCATCAATGTCACATCACCACCATCACCTCCTGCGAAAAAGGAGAAGACATCAGATATTACAACATCTGTTGTAATGACAACAGTAGTTGAAACACCAGTTGTTTCAACAACTGTCAGTCATCCACAATCCACCACTGCCCTCACTTCACTTCAAGCAATCTTTACTTCAATTAATAAATCACCCAAAAGCACTCCTTCACTAGAGAAAAGTTACACCAAAAAAAGAAAAATAACTCAGGCAACTGATGACAAATATGATCCTAATGCTGCAAAATATCCACTGGAACTGGAAGCTATAAAAAATGAGATGAGACAATTCTACACTGTGGATGACCCTTCGAAAAGAAGATTTCCTTCTCTCATAGGCTTCATAGTCCCTGAAAATATGGATGAATATCTCGAGCTCAAAGCAAGGCAGGCTAAGATAAGAGCCAAACTTGAATGCAAACATCAAGGTGATGAAGCCATTTCTGAAAGAATGGAATTCTTCCTCACCAAAGTCAAACAGATGGAAGACTATGCACGAGATCTGAGCAAAGAAATGTCAAACTTACCACCCAAAGCAGATCTACGAAAAGAAATGAGAAAAGAATATGTTGCATACATCATGAAAGAAAAATTCTATCCAGCTGAAGAAAAACAATTCGAAGAATGGCCAATAGTTGCATTAAAGCATGAGGCAAACAGAATTGAAAGAATTAAAAATGATCCAAGCAAGAAGAGGACATCTCCAAACTGGAACAAATACAAAAAGCTCATAGCTGAGCTTACATCTGAGTACAAAAGAAAGAAGCAGGAGCTGGTGGATGCAAAGGTGGATACTGCCAATGCCATAGCAAAATGGACTAAGCAGCAAACAGACGAGGCTTATGAAAGGCTTAAGAAAAGGAGGATGACAGTTTCTGACACTCCAAACAAGCCTGACTACAAAAAGCCAAAGAAGCAGATCAAAACTTCTGAATCACTTATCACCTCTACAGATACCTCTGTCACTGTGATTGACCAACAAAAAAGTAAATAGCTGACTGTTGCAGAAGAAAAGGAAAAGGAAAAGGAAGCTGAGTATTTTGAAGAAGCCATCAAGAAAATGGCTTTAGATAAAGATAGATCAGCAAAGCTTCAAGACCTTGCCAAAAAGGTTTTGAACAAACCATCATCACCAAAGACATTGATGTGTGTAAAATGCAACATATAAATTACATCAAATGAGGCATAAAACTAACCCTTTTTTAGTACTAATATTGGAAAAAGAGTGTTTTTGTCTTCCTTTTGTATTTTCAGGATTAAATGAGCTCAAAAACGCAAAAGAAGAAAAAAGACAGCTAAATCCAACATAAATACAAGAAAAGGAACATTAGTGGATTGCCCGAACCCTCAACGGCACCTTCCAAAGCAAAATAGAGAAAACAGAAGGCTGAACACGCCCCGTGCTCAGCCAGCACGGGGTCGTGCCCAAGAAGCAGCAGAAAAGACAAACCTATAGAAGCTTCTATTGCCCACCACGGGCCGTGCTCAGCGAACACGGGGGCGTGCCGAAAGTACTGCAGGCGCATTAATTGTAATTGCGAATTACAATTAATGAAGAGAGAGAGTGTCAGACGGGCACGGGGCCGTGCCCAGCGAACACGAGGCCGTGCCCAGGCCTCTGTTCAGCCTATAAATAGGAGTGCTTGGTTTCATTGCAACTCATCCCTTGGCACACCACCTCTCTCACACTTCATCCACCACCCACCACCATCACAACACCATCATCCACCACCATCATCCATTGTCCATCATGGAGTGTGTGAGTCATCTCGGGATCCAAGATTGATCGTAAGAGTTCTTGACAAACAAGGCCATGTTTGCCTAAGTCTCTTACATCACTTGGTGAAGACAAAGTGTCTAGTATAATACTTTTTATTTCTAATCTTTTGCACTTTTTATTTGGTTTTGTATTAATGACTTTAATAACTAGTTACTTATGTTGAAGGTGATCTTTCCTTGTCGTTTGTCCGTGGTGTCTTGGCATTATTTTACTGTCTATATAAAATAAAGGATTTTCACCATTCATATCTCCACGGTCTATATGGAGGTATGTTGGCTACCTGGTCGGGGGTTAAGGGAACGGTTTGGTAAAGGTCTTGCCATTGTTCAGCGTTTAGAGGTCCTGCAATGGACCTGGGTCAAATTTAGTAGGACCTCCTTCAATACTTCACGGTATTGGATGGCGGGGGTCCAAACTCTTTGATCCCCTCATAAGTTAACTACTATTAATACTATAACCCGGCTATTTAGGACTGTATCCCTGCTGACTCAGACTACTTAGTCGAGGGTAACGTCACCGCCAAAAGCGGGGCCTACCACAATACTGCATTAATAACTTAATTCATTATCTTCCAATAATCCACCCCTTTAGGATTGTATCCCTGCTGACTCAAACTACTGGGGTGAGGGTAACGTCACCTTCAAAAGAGGGGCCTACTACAATAACTAAGATAATCTCTTAATTATGTGCAAAAGTGCGGAAATAATCAAAGGTTATACTAGATACGAGTCGGAACCAAGTGATTCATCTTGTCTATCTGTTTTTATTTTATTTTTATTTTCAGCATTTTAGTTAGTTTCTATTTTTCTTAGTTTAAAACATTTTTCTAAACTTTTATTTTTGGTTAGACGTTGAGGATAAACCGGTACTAAAAGCTCTTGTGTCCTTGGACGACCTCGGTATCTTACCAACGCTATACTACACTCAACGATGGGTGCACTTGCCCATATGTGTGTTTAGTGTTAGTGAAATATCGTGTTTTATAAATTTAAAACTTGGCTAAAATAAGTGTTAAAAAGGGCTTAAAATATACACCTAAAATATACGACACTTTCACGCACATCAAGTTTTTGGCGCCGTTGCCGGGGACACAAGGATTTTAAGAAAGTTAGGAATCAACGGCCTAATCATCTTTTATTTTTCTTTTTTATTTTTTTAGGATTTTCTTAGTTTTTCAGCTTCTGCAGAGCTCAGCACGGGCCGTGCCCGCTGAACACGCCCACGTGCTCAATCATTGGAACTGGCAATCCTGTTTTACATCAGACAGTAAGCTGAACACGGGGCCGTGTCCACTCAACACGCCCCCGTGCCCAAGTTTCAGTTACTGAAAACAGAACCGTTAGATCCCGACGGTTGGTAATTTCTGACATATACATGAGTGATAGTAATTATTTTTACTTTCGGCACTCTTATGGTACGTGGTGTCAATTATGTGGTGGCGAACATGAAGAAGTAAAATGCTACTTCCTAAATTATAGGCCCCACTACATGGACCCACGATCTTTTCACAACCTTAAGAGGGGCGAAAGTAAAAATAAGCACTATTTCTCCCTCGAATGCGCCCAGCCAGATATTCTAGGGGAAATGTTCCTTAGCGAATTATTTCAACTAGAAGAGCTAATTCTGAAATGGATAGAAGAGCTTAGGAAGGATTTTATTAATCCGCCCCAAGACGATACCCATGAAGAAATGTTGGAACCGCATTCCGACAACCTCGTTTCTCCCGAAAATACCTTCGTACCTAGCAAAGACTTGGACGATAGTCGTCCCTGTGTCGATTGTGCCGTGAAGGACTCTCCATCGACTTCGTTCGGTGCATACATAGACCTGAGCGATTCGGCATATACCTTCTTTAACAAGAGCCCGGAAAAGGGTTGGACTTGTCCACCTAGAATGAAAATAGGAATTACCCTCACCGACAACCTCTTGCGTTCTCGCCTTAGTCTAGGACAATTAAGGTATATTAGGCACTTTGGGGTTGTTCCAACCAGTAAGGAACCACCCGATATCGGGGAGATCCTTGAATTAGCAAGACTCCATAAAACAGCCTCCAGACACGGGGCCGTGTCCAGGTCAGCACGCCCCCGTGCTCACTAAAAAGATTCTCTGCTGATTTGGTCAGAATACGAACAAAATGTGTCAGGATTTTCTCTGAACACGGGGCCGTGTCCAGTCAACACGGGGCCGTGCCCAGGGCGCTGTCGTTTTCTTTAAATGCAGCCTGATTCCTGCTCATTTTGACCACTTCAATTGACAGAGATCTCTGGAATTTTCACTCCTACCATCCTAGGTAAGTGTCAAAAGAAGGTTCCAAGGGACCCTCTTGTCCTTTCCACTTTTATTCATTTCCTCCTCTTTCAAAATTTTTCAAAAGTTCCTCCATGGAAGCTTGGAAATCCTTTGATTCCAATCCTCTATGTGAAGTTTGTAAGATTATTTGCTAAAGATTCTGGGCTAAAGTTAGTTGAATAACTTTACTTTAAATTATCCGAGCTTAAAACCCAGATAACAATCATAAAAATAATTTAAAACTCCAAGAGTCTTTAGCCAAAAATCCTGCAGACAAATGGACACGGGGCCGTGCTCAACGAGCACGGGGCCGTGTCCAAGGGCTCTGTTTTGTAAAAATTTAGTCTCCTTCGGTTTTCTTCACAGAAAATGGCAAGCAGAACAAGCGGATCATCTTCAAGAAATAACCGACAAGGGAGGAGATCTTCAACAGCAGAAGATTCTCTTGTAAACTATGTTTACGCTCTAAGGGAGGCTATTGATGAAATGACGGGAGTGGAAGAAGCATTGGTCGACTGTATCAACCATCTTACAGTGGGGCTGGAGGGCTGTCTCCATGAAGTAAACCTCTTGCACCAGAGGTTGAACCTTCTCGCTTCCCCGCCTTTGGTACCCATAATAACCCAAAGGGCGTGGAACGTGGTGCCCGAAGTTGTCATTCCAGCTGAATGGTACGCCATGCACCAAGAGGTTCCTCGAAGAGTGGTGCAAGGAGTCCCGGTGAATGTTCCCCCTCAACCACCAACAGCAGAAGAAAACGAAGCCGCATTCTTCCTCCCTAGGGAGATCGAAGAATGTCTTTAAACAAAGTTTAGGAAGGAACTCGTTCGGCTAAAAGTCCTACTCTATCGGGAAATCATTCTCGAAATTTTCCTATATTGGTTGAACTCCTTATGATAACCTCGTGTACTCGCTGACCTATCTAGTTAAGTTTTAATTTTAGTTTAATTTAGGATTATGTAAGTTCTCTCTATGATGAAATGAAATGATGGTTTTAATGTTTGGATGGTTTGTAATAAATAAAACACACTCATGGTGGTGAAGGATGAAAAGGGGAACGAGAAAAATGATCCCATGCACAAGAACGAGGCAACCCGACAGTTTTCTCCCTTTCAGAAGGTTCAACACGGGCCGTGCCCAACCAACACGGCCCCGTGTCGGACCACCTGCAGAAAACGCCCAGTACAGGTAACTGGACACGGGCCGTGTTCACCCAACACGCCCCCGTGTCCAGACTTCTGTTCCTCTTATTTCAATTTTGTTACTGGCACTTAAACACGGGGCCGTGCCCGGATAACACGGGGCCGTGTTCAGTGCCCAGTAACACAAATTTTTGCCTTTTAAACACTATTTTACACATCTAATCAACCTAAAAATTTATTTTTGGGACACATTGAGGACAATGTGTAATTTAAGTGTGGGGGGGATGCTAAAACCTTGAATTTTGCAAGTCCTAAATACAAGCCTTACACAAAACTCTATTGGAACCACTAATCACCCCAAATTTTTTCAAAAAATTTCATTTTTTTTACTTGTCTAGGTTTAACTCGGGAAATTCAAGCTCTCAAAAAGGTTATATTTTTACAAATTTACAACCGATAGCGTAGTGATAAAAAGAACCAACATAAGAAAATTATGAAAAGGCATGACAAACTTATTTAAAATTTGATATACTTGATCACATAAAAACCCATTCCCACAAAAGTGAGTTTTGAGCCTTTATTGAGCACTCAATTTCATACCATTTGACTAAATGCTCATTTTTCGTTTCTTGTGTGAATAGCCGCTTGGTTCTTACGACTCTAGAACTTGCCATGACAATACATTCCCGGTCCTTATCAACTTAAACCCGAGTAAGTAAATGATAGAGGCATTAGGACTAACCCTTTTTCATTTCTACACCATTATTTTTTTTTTTTTTTCACCACCTACCCAAAAAATCCCCCTAGTTAGCCCCTTTGAGCCTAAACCTTTTCGTTTCATCACCCAAAACAAAAACCCTTTCACCCACCAAAACCTTTTTCATTTTTAACCCTTTATTTTAGTAACAAGTTCGGTTCTTCGAAAAAAAAAAAAAGAGAAAAATGAAGCAAAAAGAAAATAAACAAACAAAGTAATCAAAAATAACTTTGTTTGAATAAAAGCTTCATCAAAACTAAAAAGTTGCAAAAATACGAAAACCGACACTTGTTACGCTTTTTAGCCCTTTTTCTACTAACCACTAACCCAACCACCTACCTTTAACCCTAGCCAACCCTTAACCCACAAAGTCCTCTTGATATCTACAAAGGTATAAAAGTTAAAAAGGAGGAGGATTGATTTCTTGGCAAGCCTATGGTAGGAATAAGTTCCATGCCGCTCTCGAGTGATTCACTAAAAATACACCTTCGGCCGAGTGTGAGTGATTTCCCCGCGAGGTATGTGAACTTGTATATAAATAGAATTTTAAAAAAAGGCATGTTATGCCCAAATAAGTAATTTCTTTTATGAACAGTTCTAAATAAATCATTACGAATAGGAGTGTAAATAAATAAAAATAAAACCCTAAAAAGATCTTGGAAATCCCGACACTCTATGACAAGCCCAAAACCTTCTCTTCTACCTATTCCATTTGGGAGTGTAAGCCAAATATTAAAGAGTTTTGCTTGAGGACAAGCAAAAGTTCAAGTGTGGGGGTATTTGATGTGTGTAAAATGCAACATATAAATTACATCAAATGAGGCATAAAACTAACCCTTTTTTAGTACTAATATTGGAAAAAGAGTGTTTTTGTCTTCCTTTTGTATTTTCAGGATTAAATGAGCTCAAAAACGCAAAAGAAGCAAAAAGACAGCTAAATCCAACATAAATACAAGAAAGGGAACATTAGTGGATTGCCCGAACCCTCAACGGCACCTTCCAAAGCAAAATAGAGAAAACAGAAGGCTGAACACGCCCCGTGCTCAGCCAGCACGGGGTCGTGCCCAAGAAGCAGCAGAAAAGACAAACCTATAGAAGCTTCTATTGCCCACCACGGGCCGTGCTCAGCGAACACGGGGGCGTGCCGAAAGTACTGCAGGCGCATTAATTGTAATTGCGAATTACAATTAATGAAGAGAGAGAGTGTCAGACGGGCACGGGGCCGTGCCCAGGCCTCTGTTCAGCCTATAAATAGGAGTGCTTGGTTTCATTGCAACTCATCCCTTGGCACACCACCTCTCTCACACTTCATCCACCACCCACCACCATCACAACACCATCATCCACCACCATCATCCACTGTCCATCATAGAGTGTGTGAGTCGTCTCGGGATCCAAGATTGATCGTAAGAGTTCTTGACAATCAAGGCCATGTTTGCCTAAGTCTCTTACATCACTTGGTGAAGACAAAGTGTCTAGTATAATACTTTTTATTTCTAATCTTTTGCACTTTTTATTTGGTTTTGTATTAATGACTTTAATAACTAGTTACTTATGTTGAAGGTGATCTTTCCTTGTCGTTTGTCCGTGGTGTCTTGGCATTATTTTACTGTCTATATAAAATAAAGGATTTTCACCATTCATATCTCCACGGTCTATATGGAGGTATGTTGGCTACCTGGTCGGGGGTTAAGGGAACGGTTTGGTAAAGGTCTTGCCATTGTTCAGCGTTTAGAGGTCCTGCAATGGACCTGGGTCAAATTTAGTAGGACCTCCTTCAATACTTCACGGTATTGGATGGCGGGGGTCCAAACTCTTTGATCCCCTCATAAGTTAACTACTATTAATACTATAACCCGGCTATTTAGGACTGTATCCCTGCTGACTCAGACTACTTAGTCGAGGGTAACGTCACCGCCAAAAGCGGGGCCTACCACAATACTGCATTAATAACTTAATTCATTATCTTCCAATAATCCACCCCTTTAGGATTGTATCCCTGCTGACTCAAACTACTGGGGTGAGGGTAGCGTCACCTTCAAAAGAGGGGCCTACTACAATAACTAAGATAATCTCTTAATTATGTGCAAAAGTGCGGAAATAATCAAAGGTTATACTAGATACGAGTCGGAACCAAGTGATTCATCTTGTCTATCTGTTTTTATTTTATTTTTATTTTCATCATTTTAGTTAGTTTCTATTTTTCTTAGTTTAAAACATTTTTCTAAACTTTTATTTTTGGTTAGACGTTGAGGATAAACCGGTACTAAAAGCTCTTGTGTCCTTGGACGACCTCGGTATCTTACCAACGCTATACTACACTCAACGATGGGTGCACTTGCCCATATGTGTGTTTAGTGTTAGTGAAATATCGTGTTTTATAAATTTAAAACTTGGCTAAAATAAGTGTTAAAAAGGGCTTAAAATATACACCTAAAATATACGACACTTTCACGCACATCAGACATTAACAGATATATCAGACATTGAGCTAGATCAACAAAAGAGTCAAGAGCAGATTGACAAAGAAGTTGCAGAAGACATAGCTGCAACAAATGAAGTCATAGACAAGGCTTTCAAACAAATGTCTGAAAATTCTGAGCTAGCAAAAGCTCAGGATACTGCTTTACAAATCTTTACAAGGACAAAATCTCCCAACTCATCAGTAAATAAACCTCTCCCAAGAAACCCATTGGGTTCAAAAATACTAAAATGGCTCTCTGATCAAAAGACCCATGTATTGACCCTGATAAGGTCCAATGGTGAAATGAAGTACATATCAAGGAAACAAGCACTGACCCTTGGTGTTGAAGATCTACAAGATCTCCTTGAACTTTCATTGTGCAGGGATGAGGATGACTCAAGTTCCAAAGATTTTGAAGCAGAATTTAAAAGACAAGCTAGGGAACTTCTAATGAGAGAATAAAGATCCAAAATAACGAAGAGTTTTGGCATTATCTGTTTTAGGGGAGATTGTTGGAATTGAACCCTACCAGAGGAACAGATAATGAAAGCCAAAACTGGGTCACAACAGTGGATTAACAATAAGCAGTAGTTTACAACAGGCTTTCCCCTTGAAAGTACTTATAACATCTGATACCCTCCATCCACTGTCTTGATACAACTGCTGCTACCCTTTAAACTGCTGATACAACCCTGAAGAAGGAAACACTGCTGGTTAAATCTACTGATGCTAAAAGACTGCCCACTCAAAGACTGATCAACTTTGAGGAAAGCACTGTTGAAAGAAGAAAGCAGTAGTTCAGTGTTTTACTTGTATTGTATAGAATCAGTGGTTAGGATTAGCAGGGTTTGTATAAGAACAGTGTTTACAGGTAACGTCAGCTGAGATGCCTCAGTGGTTTGGTTTGTCTACTTATAATTTATTTAATTAATAATTTTATTTATTTTTTATTAAATTATTAAAAATATGAAAAAATAAAATTCAGAAGTTTACATAGTAAATAAAACAAGTAGATGTACATGATAATCATGTCACAAACATGTAATTTTTTGTTCATTGTAATCAATACACAACTGCTTCTAAAGTGCTTAATCATCAATTTTTTAGGAAACTTTGTAATTATTTTTACATCATTTAGTTAAACACTACAATCATTTTTATAGCCCATAAGTTTATGATAATTAACCTATCAGATCTCAAATATAATTTTAAGAAAATTGTTAGGCTATAGTAATAAATTGTTAAGCTATATTGATAAACTAAGCACAAACAGCAGATGTGACATTGACCACTGTTTTGAACAAGACTATGTTGCTGCTGCATATTGAGAAAATCAAAGTCTGTCGTAACCACTGATTGGTTTAAACATCTGTTGGTTTGTAGCTATCCACTGTTCAAAGTCAACCTCTATTCCATCATTTTCATTGTTTTCCACTGTTACCAAGCTTCAGTGCTTTAAACCACTGACACAGCTATCCACTGATAGTTAAAGTTACCCACTGTCCTCATTTTCATTTGTAATCCACTGATATTCATCCGTCAGTGGTTTCTTTAACAACAACTGTCTTCCATTATCCTTCATTTCATCAGAGGTTGGCATATGGTCAGTTCTTATCCGTCAGATCTTTGTAACCGTTGCCACGTCAGCAATTACCTTTTTCCCTATAAAACCCTGATCAAAAACCCCAAACAAGGGTTGTCGATTCGAATTCACAAAAAAACTGTTCTCAAAGCAGTTTCCATCTTCTTATCTCAAATTCATTCTTCTATTTTCTTCATCAAAATGACGAAATCAAAGCCATCTGCAACATC
Organism: Helianthus tuberosus; assembly: GCA_030545235.1. NCBI lineage: Eukaryota > Viridiplantae > Streptophyta > Magnoliopsida > Asterales > Asteraceae > Helianthus > Helianthus tuberosus. Next base: position 1,024,733 of record JARYGA010032181.1, read on the forward strand.
CACTTCGAAATCATCTAAAAAGGCCTCTCAAAAGGCTACTACACCCATCGAAATCCCATACAAATCCCCTCACAATTATCTGGGTATTCTTACAAAACCAGGCAGCACCGATGTTTTCGATTCCATCATTCATACCATGACTGCATCAAAGTACAAAACTTTGTTAACAGCAGATGCTCCGATTTACCAGGAAACCCAGAGAGAATTTTGGGAAAATGCCACTCTTGACAAACAAGGAGAAGACATCATAGCCATTAATTCCTCCTTAATGGGTAAACCAGTTAAAATCACACCACACTCCATCTCGGAAGTCTTTGAACTCAATGATCAGCAAGGTAAAACTTCTTTTTCCAAAAATGAGTTAAAAACTGATTTCCTTGAAAGGGGGTATGCTGAACAAATAAAGAGGGATACGTTAGAAAAAGGTTATTTCCCTCCTGCAACAAGATTTTTATTTCATACCCTGTTAATGTGTGTTTCAAATAAAACAACTGCCTTCAATGAGATACCATTAAAGATTCAATCCCTGGGGTTTGCTATTTTACAAAATGAAGATTTTAATTATTCCCAGGAAATCTTTGATGATTTGGCAAAAAATGTTTTAACAAAATCTTTTCTATTATTTCCAAGGTTTTTAAGTTATTACTATACAAAGAAATTTGCAAAGGATGATGTTCATGTATACCAACAAGGTGAATCTTTTCAAATTAAAAGTTTAACAGCTGCAACTTTCACTAGAATGTCAGCACCTTGCAAAACACAAGCAGAGGTGCCTGAGCAGAATTTAGCAGCTACCACTGCTCCTCGGGTATCTGCTGCTGAGCCCACTGCTCCAGGTGATCATAGTAGCACATCCACTGCAATGAAACCCACACCTGCCATTACCAAAAAGACCAAAAAGAAATCATCCAAAAAGCCACCCAAACCCAGTAAAACGACAACTCTGGAAGATGAGATCCCAGAGCAATTGCCAGTGACAAAACAAAAGTCACCAATAAGCACTGCTGCTACTTCCTCACAGCAGATGGAAGAAAGATCTCCACCATTGCCTCAAACTCCTCCGACATCCTCACAAAAGGATTCAGTTGTAAACACAGGGACCCAAGATTATGAAGTTCTGGATCCAATCGGCTCCATCTTCCTCAGTCCTGATCCGAAGGACATGTCCCTTTCTACACCTATTCCTTCACCCGTCACATTACCACAATCAATGTTACCTTTGTTGCATGCAGTTGCTATAGCTCAGACACAAACCAGTTCCTCTCAATCACCTATCACTGAGAGTATACTCCCACAAGTGACTGGGTCTGATGTTCATACCTCTGCTAGCCCATCAACAACTGAGGAGGTTACACTGCAGGAATTACCAGTAATTCCTTTCAGTAGTTCAAGTGGAGCAGCAACTACTAATGTTGGACCCACTGGTCTACATTGGGTCAGTTGTTCCATAAATAAGACTCCCTTGAAGGCAATTTCTTCAGAGACAACCAAGGCAACCACTGGTGTGTTTACTTTAACAACTGGTGAGTTGTTCAAGGTGTCCACAAATGAAGAAAGAAGTCCCCAGTACCAAGAAAAAGGGGCATCAGTAGATGACTTTTGTGGCATATTCCTTAAGTCTGCTGCTGATACAACCACTATTGGTGGGAAATCAGATGATCCCACTAAGTTGGGTGATGGTTTAAAATACCAAGAACTGATGGACAGAATTGACACACTTGACACATCTGTTGCTGAACTAAAAAATATGATGCAACAGCTGTTGCAAATTCAAAAGGTACCACCCACTGTTGTTCCAGCTCAAACACCTACACAACCTGCACCTGCTGCAAATGAGTTATGGAACTTATTTCAACCCCTGCTCCAACAACAAAGACAGTTGACTGATCAGCAGCTTGACATAGATGTCCAAAAGCTGAGGAACATGATGGATTCCAGATTTAAAGACACCTAAGCTGACATCAAGGCCATAAAGTCCCATATCTTGAACACCACTGGCAAAGCACCTCCCACTGTTCTCTTCCTTGATAATTCACCACCAGATAATGCCAAAAAAGCGGAGAAGATCAACCTGTGGAAGAAGAAAGGGATTGAAGATGGTCTCTACATTGAGCCACAAAAAGATTGTATGACTAAAGACATTCCCTTGCCATATGGGAGCAAAAAGATTGATTCTAGCACAAATGCACTTGCTGAAGCAAAAGCAAGTGTAAAAAGGGATAGAGAGGCAAAGGATAAATCAAGGTGGAATGAGGAGAAGAGAGCTTACATGGAGCTGGATGTACAGGGTTGTTCTGAGCCAAAGGATGTTAAAAATCCTGACCCAAAAAGAAAAAATCCCACTAGAAAAGTGAGGGAACCCAAATCCACACCATCCATACTCACAAAGCATACTTCAAAACCACCATCTAAAAGCCCTCAACATCAATCTTCCACCCAAACAGCTGTTGTATCAACAACTGTTGATACTTCAGTGGTTTCAGCAGTTGTTAAACCAACAACCACCACCTCAATGACAACAACTGCTACTTCAACATACACCACTCAAACACCTGATCTCACTAAATTATGCACCACCACTTCAACCACATCATCAACCATCAAATCATCACCTGCCACTGTGCAGAAGACTTCTACTGACACATCAGTAGTTTTAATGACACCTCAATCTTCCACCCAAACAGCTGTTGTAACTCCTGTTGTATCAACAACTGTTGGTACCTCAGTGGTTTCAGCAGTTGTTAAACCAACAACCACCACCTCAATCACAACAACTGCTACTTCAACACACACCACTCAAACACCTGATTTGACTAAATCATCCACCACCACTACAACCACATCACCAACCATCAAATCACCACCTGCCACTGTGCAGAAGACTTCTACTGACACATCAGGAGTTGTAACGACAATGGTGGTTGAAACACCTGTTGTTTCAACAACTATTAGTCAAACACTTCTCACTTTAAACACAACCACTGATCCACCCAAAACATCATCAGTCTCTCATCATCCAAAAAGGAGAAGGTTAATTTTGATTGATGATGAGCCTTCACCTTCACCAACATCTTCACAACCTCTACCACTTGTCACTTTACCAAACCCTGTACCTCTCTTCAATACAGATACAAAAGCCAATCACTGATATTGCTCCTGTAGGTGTTCAATTTCCTCTAGAACTTATTGCTGTCAGAGAAGAGATCAAATCCTTCTACTATGAGGATGATCCTGCAAAAAGGAGTTTACCATCTGTTGAAGGATATCCTAGGCCTAATAATATTGATGAATATTTAAAATTAAAGGCCAAACAAGCAGAGGATATTGCTAAAAGAGAATCAACAGGGAAGACTGACAAAGAATATCAAAGGCACTACCAATTTTTGCTTACTCAAGTCAATTCCCTGGAACAATTTGCAAAGAATGTTTGTCAAAAACTATCAGAAAGAGCAGATGAATCTCTGAGAAAAGACTATGTTGAGAATATCATGGCTCACAAGAAGTATAATGGAGAGAAGCATATGTACAAAGATTGGACCATTCCTGAGCTTGAAAGTGAGCAGCCAGGATCCAAGAGATGCTTAAAAATAAGGTTAAACACACTCCTCCTGACTGGAAAAAATTCAAAAAGAATGTACCTGACAAGGCTTTAGAGTTAAAGAGAATGAAAGAGGAGCTGATAGCAGCTGACTATGGGTCAAAGAATTCAGTGTCAAAGTAGAGAGAAGATAGGGTCAGGGCCACTTACAAAATGTTGGAGGAACTAAGGAAGAAAGATCCAAATTGTAACGACTCACACAAAAATGTCCTAAAACGTTCCGTAAGTATAAGTCCAATTTATTGTAAAACTCATATTCACAAAATTTGATATTTTGTACCATCTTCCTTGAAACTGTTCTTACTAACTAAAATGTGACATAATTCTAAAAGAGATATCGTAGCCTAAATCTCGAGGACGAGATTTAAAACAAGGTGGGGAGAATGTAACGACTCACACAAAAATGTCCTAAAACGTTCCGTAAGTATAAACCTGGACCCTGATATAACAACTCTCATTAAAAATACTATTTCTTATTTTAATTTGCTCAAGAGGAAACCTTAATTGAGACACCCAAGTAATTTTGCATAAACCCTAAAATTTTCAGAATGATTAGAATCAGGATCAGGGCCCCTAAAACTCATGGGGGTATTCCCTACTCGACGATTATCCATATATCTCGCTGTCTATTTCGAAATTTCTCGTTCCGTCGACTCAGCCGAACCCCAAACACACGTGGCAACCATCTGAGCATATGTAAGCCGTCGCGTAGCGCGACGACTATAGGAGTGACCAGTCGCGCTAAGCGACTGAGTCAAAAGTTCAGTATAAATAGAGGGCTTTGGCAATTGATTTCTGGCGTTCGTTCGACGAAGAAATTCGTTATACACTTCGAGTTATAGTAGAAACAGTCTCAAAATCACTAATTAGTAGAGGGGGTGCTGCTACGATGCCGGGTATTAACTCGATCGCTATTACGATTCATTGTTCGATCGATCAATGTACTCAATGGATGTTTAAGTGCTGCCCACATTAGGGTGATGCTTTGTCATTAATCGTTAATTCGATGGATGTTTAAGCATAGCACTTTGTCATTCGTTGTGAGGGTTGATCTCGTGTGTTATCGTAATTGTTGTATTAAGTTACCTACCTAGTTCGTGTGCACTAGGTTACAAGGCTAAATCATTAGGCTAAGATCTGCCTGTATAAATCTGCAATATATCAAGGATTATCTGTAGACTAAACTTTGGCCGTATGAATCTGCATGATTATAAGTGAGTCATTCTCTTTTTATCAAATTACTTTTGAAATCATGTTTATTTTCAAAGGTTATAATTACAGTGATTAAGTTTATGTAATCACCAAGTTACAGCCGGTATGTGGGGTTTTGTATACATTACTTGATAATCTTCACCATTGGGGCAGCCAAGGGTTATATGACCATAATCACAGACACCATTGGACGAATGGGCCAATGGGTCGAGTGATAAAGTACTGTGGGTAGTTGGTTGATATCAGAAACATTGTAATCTTCCTTAATACTGTAAATTATAACAAATGTGTCATTTTAATAAATAGAATGATTCACTCAGTATTTTCCCTCTGACAAAACCTTTTTAAAATACATTTCAGGTAATTACAGTAGATGGGAGTAAAAGATGGATACGGCACTGAAAGGCATCAAGAAGTGGCTTATTTTATTAATTAAATTAAAATTTAGAAATATTGTTTTATGTAATTATCTTTATTAAAGCTACCATTGTAAAACATGGGTTTATCTCATCTATTTAATAAATAAAATCCGGTGTTTTCTAAACTCTGATATTTTTCCTAACTCACGGTCCTGATGAAATTTCCGCTGCAATAGTTTTCAAAATAATCACCGGTACCACTTGGTTGTTCGCGGCTCCCGATTCCGTCCAGGGTGGGTCGGGGGTCGTGACAGAAGGTGGTATCAGAGCCACTGATTTAAGCCTATAGGTGTTGTGATAATAATACCTAAGTTCATATAAAAGAGTTAGGAGATTGCTATTAACTGGTAGCACACATGATAGCATTTAGACTTGAACTTAAGAGTCCGGATATAATGGGGTTACCTCTCAGGCGAGAACCGGATAAGATGGGGTATATAATATGTCAAACAAGTGACAAGATTTCCCTAAATAGTATCATGACCTGATAGTCCCACCAAGCATTTCATTTGTTTTGCTTGATCTTCGACTTCATTGAATTTTTTCTTTGATCACGATCACCTGGTGGTGACGTTTTCACAAATCTGAAGCTTGCGCTAATCTCATTACACACATCATATACGGATTAATTATTTATTTATTTATATTAAATCTGCTTCATTGGTTTATCCTATAAAAGCAATCTTAACACAATCATGTGCTAAGATAATGATACACATATTCATATCATAATTCAGTGTATCTCTTAATGATTCTTACAACATCAATCGAGCCTTTCGTATTGCTTTATCATCTTCAATTGAAAAACATTATTCAACTGTTTCATTTTCAAATCGAAAATCCTACTAGATTCTTTGAAACAAACATTCGGATTTACTTCGTTGAACTTTCATTTGGTTTCAAGCATGGTGAACTCATTCAGTCACCGCTATTATTATTTCAATTACTACGACACCTTGTGGTGGCATTTTCTTTAAATTAAAACTTGAGCTAATTTCATTTTCACATCTGATGTACGGAATTATTGGTTCAATATTTTTAAAACAGTCTTAACATAATTATCTGTTAAGATAAGAGTACACAAATTCATATTATATTCCTGTGTATCTCTAAAGATTCTTTCATTTAAAATTCTATAATTTTCAATTGATCTATTCATCATCAATCGAAAAACCTATAATTTGAAATTTTCTTCATTAACGGTGAATTTGTTCGGTCACCGTAATTATTGAACTATTTCAATCATTTCGACACCTTGTGGCGTCGATATAAATTTGTAGCTTGGGCTAATCATAATCATACGAATCATTCAAAACCACGTATGTCTTTCGTTGGACTCATCATTAAAAATAGTCTTAATACAATTATATATTAAGACAATGATACACTAAACTCTATCGTATTTCGGTGTATCAATAAATGTCAACACATTGATTTTTCTCATATCATAATTCAATATTTGATAAATCATTTTCATGCTTTTATTTTATTTTGAACCTATCATTTCTGAGTCTTCCTCAGTTGACAATCAAGTAAGTTTCCTTTGACAATGACTATTATTGTTTCTAAAGTCATTTACAACTTGTAAACATTCACATCTATTGATCATATATCTTTTAACTTGAACGTAGTCACTTTGAAAATTTTATCATTTCATCTTATTCATTTGACATCGATCTCTTGAATTGATTTAGTTGAGTATTAAGTCTAATTTATTGTAAAACTCATATTCACAAAATTTGATATTTTGTACCATCTTCCTTGAAACTGTTCTTACTAACTAAAACGTGACATAATTCTAAAAGAGATATCGTAGCCTAAATCTCGAGGACGAGATTCAAAACAAGGTGGGGAGAATGAAACGACTCACACAAAAATGTCCTAAAACGTTCCGTAAGTATAAACCTGGACCCTGATATAACAACTCTCATTAAAAATACTATTTCTTATTTTAATTTGCTCAAGAGGAAACCTTAATTGAGACACCCAAGTAATTCTGCATAAACCCTAAAATTTTCAGAATGATTAGAATCAGGATCAGGGCCCCTAAAACTCATGGGGTTATTCCCTACTCGACGATTATCCATATATCTCGCTGTCTATTTCGAAATTTCTCGTTCCGTCGACTCAGCCGAACTCCAAACACACGTGGCAACCATCTGAGCATATGTAAGCCGTCGCGTAGCGTGACGACTATAGGAGTGACCAGTCGCGCTACGCGACTGAGTCAAAAGTTCAGTATAAATAGAGGGCTTTGGCAATTGATTTCTGGCGTTCGTTCGACGAAGAAATTCATTATACACTTCGAGTTATAGTAGAAACAGTCTCAAAATCACTAATTAGTAGAGGGGGTGCTGCTACGATGCCGGGTATTAACTCGATCGCTATTACGATTCATTGTCCGATCGATCAATGTACTCAATGGATGTTTAAGTGCTGCCCACATTAGGGTGATGCTTTGTCATTAATCGTTAATTCGATGGATGTTTAAGCATAGCACTTTGTCATTCGTTGTGAGGGTTGATCTCGTGAGTTATCGTAATTGTTGTATTAAGTTACCTACCTAGTTCGTGTGCACTAGGTTACAAGGCTAAATCATTAGGCTAAGCTCTGCCTGTATAAATCTGCAATATATCAAGGATTATCTGTAGACTAAACTTTGGCCGTATGAATCTGCATGATTATAAGTGAGCCATTCTCTTTTTATCAAATTACTTTTGAAATCATGTTTATTTTCAAAGGTTATAATTACAGTGATTAAGTTTATGTAATCACCAAGTTACAGCCGGTATGTGGGGTTTTGTATACATTACTTGATAATCTTCACCATTGGGGCAGCCAAGGGGTGATATGACCATAATCACAGACACCATTGGACGAATGGGCCAATGGGTCGAGTGATAAAGTACTGTGGGTAGTTGGTTGATATCAGAAACATTGTAATCTTCCTTAATACTGTAAATTATAACAAATGTGTCTTTTTAATAAATAGAATGATTCACTCAGTATTTCCCTCTGACAAAACCTGTTTAAAATACATTTCAGGTAATTACAGTAGATGGGAGTAAAAGATGGATACGGCACTGAAAGGCATCAAGAAGTGGCTTATTTTATTAATTAAATTAAAATTTAGAAATATTGTTTTATGTAATTATCTTTATTAAAGCTACCATTGTAAAACGTGGGTTTATCCCATCTATTCAATAAATAAAATCTGGTGTTTTCTAAACTCTGATATTTTTCCTAACTCACGGTCCTGATGAAATTTCCGCTGCAATAGTTTTCAAAATAATAACCGGTACCACTTGGTTGTTCGCGGCTCCCGATTCCGTCCAGGGTGGGTCGGGGGTCGTGACACAAATGTTCCACAAAACCTGACTATCCTAAAACTGAAGGTTCAAAAAGGCCACCAAAGTTACAAATCAAGAGATGCACTGATCCAGCAGGTGCTGCTATTTATCAAAGAAAAAGACAAAAGCAGATGCATACTGAAACCTTGAAGGACATTATGGCTGGTGATGAACTTGTAAAAGAAGGTATCAAGAAAATGGTGATAGAAAGGCTTGAAGTGAATCAAACTGCAGGCACATATCAGATCTGATGGTGATGTGATTCTCCTTGATCTTCAACTGGGTAGGAATGAGGAAGATACAGATTCTGTTTAGCCAATGCTACTTTTTTACTATATAGTTTTTTTCCTTTTTGAGGTTGAATTACATGTTAAACTCACGAAAAATTATTAGTTGGTTTTCAATGTTGATGACACTGATGGCCAGGTACATTATGTTATCATGACGATAACTGGAATAGGTTGATCAATTCTTCTTTTTTTGCTTTTTGTAAATTTTTATTATTTAGTTATGTTGTATAGAAAAGTAAAATATACTAAAGCTTCTTGCTAATAAAGTAGAGCTAAAACAAAAGTTTCATTGAAAATTAAAATTATAGATTTGATCGGTTTGCGGATATTATTAGACATAGATGATTTGTTGAAAATGTGTATTACCAAGATCGGTAGGCAAAGTACCAGTATTGAGATGTACCGAGTTTGTGGTTGGGACTTTTAAATGTATACTTAACTAAAATGCGAATGTGAATTCATTAAATATTTGTTCACATGATAGTTTACATATTTACATAGACAAAAACTTTTATCATTATAGTTATCATAATACTAACACATATTGTGTTTAACATTATTTTATAAAGATATAGATCTAAAGACCAAAATTTAAATGATATATTATAATCTGTTTTTTAGTATTTGATTTCGATCATTACTAAACCTACCCGTGTGGTTACACGGGTACTACACCTAGTTTTAATAATAAATCATGCAATTATCTACTTATATGCGTCAAAATATACTTTACTCGAAAACATTACACCGGTTAAGGTTTTTTTTTTATCTCGTATTAAAAATGGCTAATTAGGACATAATCTAATCCATTTGAATTTAGGAGGTTTCATGTAACTAAAAATACACTTTGGATGTATTTCTATACATTACACCAGTTAGAGATAAAACATCACCCAAATCAACAAATTCACAAAAAATGGATTGAAATTTCCACCTCTAAGCAATAATGTAGAAACTACCATTGCAATCACCAAATCGCAAAGCCCCGCCTTTATTAAAAAACACCAGGCCATTGCTAATTAAGCTCCGAACAGAAGTGAAATCCTCCATCATTGTGACCTGGTGCGGCAACTGATTCTTGGTAGGTCATCTCCGACGTTGCCATTGCGGCTATTGCTGGTCATTTAAGATTCCTAATGTCACTGCCAAAGAGATGTCAGTAGCGCTCCTTGTTGTTGGGGATCATCACTGTTGCCGGTCACCACCTCTTTATCTAGTTTTCAATTATGTCGGCGTCATTCATCATTTATGCGGAGATGGGGACTACATTGTTTACTGCACTGAGCACATCTATCAAACATAACTAACATTGATCAATTCAAGTAAACAGGCTGAAATAATCACCTCTGCTCTCGATCATACTTACTCCATATTATGTGATGTAATTCCAAATTTGATTCGTATCGCAGTGCTAGAATTGGTGGGAATTCGACCTATATCGATTGCGACACTTAGCTCCATCTACAAGTAAATAACAAAGTTATGTTACAGAGGTTATTTAACTTAAATATAAACTGAAATATAAATTTCTAAATTAAAATATTCATTTGAGGCACCCACTGAATTCCATTCCAAATCACCCGTAGATCGAACCACTTAATTTGTAGGTCCATGCGATGTGGCGTGTACAAAATCTCTAATTTGATGCTCCAAATTGATATCTTCTCCACATATCTAGTGAACATGATAGCACCCTAACCCCAACATAAAACAATTTTCTATACTCCGTAGTCTACACCTGATAACACTTTATTCAACTTTGGCGTCCACACTTTCATTTTATTGTTTTAAAATAATTGCACATCTGACACTCTATGAAGCTAAATGTTGCTCTGCCATGGCTACCCATTCCGTGAACCACTCAAATCTAGCCTTGGGTTAGCCAAACAACCTAGGACCGGTCTACTTTGATCAAACGCTTTACCTTAGTTATGAATTAGAAAACATAAATGTATAAGCTATCTCTAATCCTAACATGAACCTAATTACAACCAAGCAATTCGAACTCGCTAAATTCAATTGCATAAAAAACCAAACACACACCAACTTAAGAAACGCATAATATTAAAAGGAACCTATTTATCAATTATGTCAAAAATCAAATAGACAGGTGACAGTAGGTATCAGAGCAGAATTAAACATGAACTTAACTAAACACAGTGATTATCAAACTCGAACACTAACTTGATTCTACACCCACCAAGCTAAAGGTAAAATCTATGTCGCTGGAAAAACTCATCGAAATCGATATCAAATAAACCATAAATGTACCTGATATGCAGACAATTCAAAGAACCAATGGAAGCATGCAGAGGCAGTTGACTGTTGACAGATGTACAAACGACGACAACCATTGCATCGGCGGAATGGCATTAAGGTAAAGCCCTAAAATAACCTTACCAAAAAACATCAACTTCATCAAAATTCAACATAAAAACACAAACACTCTTAAAAACATAAATAGTTGACTTCTTACAGGGTATTAGCATCTTTCATCTGCATCGCTATCATCGATTGAGCGGGACCTTCAAACATATAAAACTATTCGATTGTGGCAAGACGTAAAGAAAAAACACCATAATGATATGCATTTTTGAAAGTGGTTAGAAGAAGCGTTACTTGAATCTGGAAATGGAAAGGGAACAGACGCATCGCCAGCTTCATCGTCGCTGATTATTAACCATGAACCCAATGTCCTAATGTTAAGATGCTAAAATTGCACATTTAGGAGTCACTTCTAAGGTTTATTATATTTAGCAACAAAATACAATATGCTTATCGACAATGAAACAAAACAAATTGAATAATTGATGAATCTTGTGCCATTAGGGTATTTATCCCTAAGTTTTGCAGCCTGGGAACCGCCTCTCTGGAACAAAAAGGAACACATAACTCACAAAATAAATTAAGATTTAACATCAAACCGCACTGTTTCCCTTGAATTGGTACAAAGAAAGTGTTCCATTAATCTAAAGTTATGATGTTTCCAATCCAGATTGCAAATCTAAAAAACTAAGACTTGTATAACATAGAAATACATACCATGTCAAAATGAAAGTTTTCTCTACCTTTTAATCAGCTCCAATGCACAATCCATTGCATCTGCAACCGAATCAGTATCCCACAGGTGATCCGTATGGCCCACATAAAAACGGGGAACATCCGATAAACTCGGAAAGAATAAAAAATGCAAGATTTTGATTAACAAACATATATATTCGGTCTTTTTTTAACATTTTTTAAGTTGCATATCGAGCCTAGAAGAATTATTGACCATGATATAGAGAAACAATGTCTCTGCAACTGTTGGTTAATCAGCTTCAAATAGTTTTCCAAAACTAAAAGTAACATTTTTATAAAGATTAGAGAAAAATGAATAAAAAAGATAGATACCAAATATTTGGTGATACTGGTCAGCAGCTAAGATACGAATCCATTGTCACCATTTCAAATGTTGCCTGCACATTAAAAACAAACACAAAAATACACAAACTGACATAAAAATGGATAAATAAAACCTAAATCTATATATATATATATATATATATAAGAGAAAAGACATCCCAATTGTTGAGACTTTTACCATCTTCAATATATGAACCTTCAATCTACAAAACTAAATAGAGATGAATTCACATAAAGAGTCATTTTAGAAGTGAGTCCCCAACCCATCCAACAATCAGAAAACTGGTATCAAACTGAAACAATAATTGAGCAAATGATACTTGGTATGCTAATGTTCCCATTCTAAACAAAAACTCATGTGGTCAGAATATACACTTTTGCAGCTTCATGAATTTTTGCATAAAATCATCTTCATTTAAGATGCAGGCGTCGATAATCCAACACCAGAAGTGTGTCGAAACTCTAAGTCCCTAACCTTCAATTTCTTTTTTTCATTTTATCTGATATACGGCTTGCAGATCTGAGATGACAGCAGTAATCAAATAACGAAACATCAAAAAGATATAATCGGTTCAGATACACAATCCCTAAACGGTAAACACAATAAACGCATGGTCTCTAGATACATTATCCCATCGTTCAGTGACATATAAATATATAATAAGAATGAAAAAGACACGGAAATGGAATGGACAATAGTAATAGATCCTTCAGTTACCCTATCACTTCTTTTCCTTCTCACTTTTCATTAAGCAAATTATCTTGTTACGCTAACTAAATGAAACCAAATTTTGAAATCCAAGCATTCATCTCATTAACGATAAGATGAATATCAGAATATGATAAATATCTATATTTGATTCAAGGGATTGAATTACTGGATTAATTTAAAATTAATTCTATATCCAAATCGGTACTAATGAGTACTAAACCCTAATTTCATGTTCTTCAAAACCCTTACATTTGCTCGTAGCCTGGCAATTAAGACACATATATATATGTAACATAAACAAACAGAAGAATCTAATCATACGAAAATGAAGCCCTAATTGAAGAAACAAAAAAACAAACCTAATGCTTACCTTTGCAGAACATTCCGAATGAAAGAAAATGATGATTATACTTGAATTTTTTTATTCAATGAGGAGTTGAAAATAGGGTTTTGATCCTTAGAGACGGCAGCCGAAGGAGTTGAAAATGTTCAAAACACTACTTTCAGATGAAATTGCGACATCAAATCTACATAATCGATCGTAAAAAAACTAACTTGAGACACCGTTGTTGCTTTGCTAAAGAAAATGCGTATGCACAGATAGGGTTTAGAGGGAGAACCACAGACCGTCATTCTTCGTAATTCATTGAAAAACAAAGAACGATCTTCAATCTTCTACAAAGAAACATCAATTTTGGGGTTAACAATGGAGGTTAGGGTTTACAAAACAACCATAAACAGAAATATTAGATTTCGAATACTTGTTAATGAATCAGATGAAATTAGGGTTAGAGATACGTACCTTGATCTTTAGACACAAAGTGGCTCAGCTTGAAGAATTAGTGTTTGCGATGTTGTATCATGGAGAAGGAGCATGTTCTCCAATCGGGTTCACACATTGATGTAGGAGGCAGAGGGATTGAAGAAGAAACCCTAATTGTATTTGTGTTCTGAAGACGGTGTGTAAAGCCGAATAAAAAAATGAATTTATAGTACATCCAAATCCATAGATCAAGAAGCCGTAAAATCCGACCCGACTAAAGCCGGATCTCGTATTTTGAGAATTTGGTTTGTTAAAATCGTGATTGTAGAAGCCATTTGAGAATTCCCTCCTAAACTCATCATCAAAACTTGCCACATCAGCAAAAATGGCCAAAATCAAATGCCACCTAGCCCAAATCCATCTCATTTATATATATATATATATATATATAGATTACATAGTATTAAAAAATACATATAATCTATATTTTGTCTAGATATATAATGTGTTCCCTCTAGTTGTTAGGTATAGAGATGCAAATATAGATATATATAGTGATAAAGAAGATATAAAGATTTAACATGTTGATTCCATCTCGCAGTTACCCCTATTTCTACGTATCTCTTTTTATAATTCTTCAATTTTATGATCATGATAAGTAATACATTTTGATTTTATTTAATCTTTATCTTTAGTTTTTTGAGACAATGTATGTGTAAATCCTTAACGAATTTGACTTCTTACATTAAGGTTGTGTGTAGTGGGGCGCCATATGCGTGTCTATAAAGCCCCAATGGCGCCTGGAACACCACAACGAAAAGCGTTATGGGGCAAAAGGGGGGGGGGGGCGCCATCTCCTTCGCGGCGTGATGGAGGGGATTTTCAAAAGTTTGACCAATCAAAAAATATTTAGGGTTTTTATAATTAATTAATAAAATTAAAAATTAGGTAATGATGGGTAGGGACTTTATGACTACGGGCTCTAGTGATATAACGCCCCATAAAGCCCCTGTGTGACGTGGCACGACACGTGTCGCATAACGCCCACAAAGGGACTTTATGACTACGGATGGCCTAAGGTCTTATAAAATGTTAGATGACAACAACTACAGCCAAGTAATTCCGTTATTCTAGAACCGATAAGACCACAAGTAAATTAGCTCTTGCACATGAACGATTTTTTTTTTTGAACGGTGACTTTCAATTTGAGTGACCCAATGTCACACCGCCAAAGGGTGGATGGTATGATTCAAACACTTTAGGGTGTTTGAGTAATTGTCTAACGAATAATATTATGCCATGTCAAGTCCCCATTTTACACTCAATCACTGGCAGTGATTCAAACACCTGGAGAGTGGTAAAAAATTAAAAAAAAAAATTATGATTGATTGAAAGGGGTTGGAACCCACCATTAACCCCCCCCCCCCCTCTCTCTTCCTTCCCTCCTCTTCCCGCATCGGTGACTATACACCGATTTACCCACTACCCGATCACCGAAAAGGGGGCGGCACCAATTCACCGCTCGGTGAAAACCTCTCCCCGCATGCATTCGGTGAATGATACCGAGTACCTTAAACGGCGACCCTAGCCAAGATCCCAACATATTTTTTTAACCATAAATGAGAAAAGTAAAAGCAGGTGTATAGTAGGTGGCTTATTAAGATAAAGTAATTCTAAAAAATCTTTTAAATCTAGAACGGTTACAAAACATAATAAATCATAAAATATAATAGAATGTTAAGGAAAAAAGACACAATTATATAAATAAAAAATCTAAATTCAAAAGCTAAAAATCCAAGTCTGTATGAAATTAGTTGTTGTACGTTTCTCTTCTTTGTATTCTGTTTTTGTTTTTTCTTAATAAAATTTGCCCTTAAAAAATAATGATTAATAATCAACTATGCTTGTATTACCTGGATGTTAGTACGACTATTTTATTAAATCATTAGTGTTGTATGCATCAAAACATCAAATTTGTTGTTTTGGTGTTAAAAAATCACTAAGCAAATTATCAAATTGTTAATTAGTGATACGACACCAAATTTTGTGCAACACCATTTTTTATATATTATTTTATCCCTATTGATTAATGTCCTTTTACGTTAATTAATACACTATTTGTTAAATAATATTCATAATAATTAGTTTAATTAATTAAGTAGGAGATAGAGATAAGAAAACTAAAAAATAGATGGCTCCAATAAATGACATGTGTCCCTTCATTGTTTCTTTTATTATATAGTATAGATATAGATTAATGTACACATATGTGTATTTAAAATTTAAAAATAACTATTATATATATATATATATATATATATATATATATATATAGAGAGAGAGAGAGAGAGAGAGAGAAAGTATAATGTACAAAAGCCCTAATTATACTTCACGTACGCGACTATCCTGACAGTCAGATCAGGGGATTAAAAGCGTGATTAATTTTAAACAATTAACACGTCGCAGCGATTAAGATTTCTCATTAAGGGCAAATTAGACATTTTTCATTCTTGAGTCAGGGTAATTCAGACATTTACTAACATCAAGGAAAGTATGCGAGTTCGTTATCTCCTGCATCCCGGTAATTTTGATTCGTATCAGTTTCAAATAATTTCCGTTTTTCAAATTATCAAATTAGCGGTTATTGGTGGGCGATTAGGGTTTCCATCACTTATTGTTTCTAAAGGATCCACAGAGTAGTAATGCTCGAAACATAGATGATATTGAATTTAAAGATGCTGAGGTCAATGCCGGTCATGATGCTGCAGAGCAATATAGGAATCCGACATCAGACAACCACGTTCTATTAGACGATCAGACCAGTAAGTCGTCAATTAATGGTTTCAATTTTCCAGAATTCAACCAAATTATTGTTGTATGATTTGTTGTTTTTGCTCGTGCATCATTTTTTGATTATTAGTTTGTTTTTTTTTTTGAAATGTAATAAATCACGCATGTTTATAAGCTATGTATTGAAGAAGTCCTGTGTAATTTCACTAACCATGCGTTATTATTATGAAGTATACATTACTGAATGCTTTTTCCTTCATGCGGTATTATTGACGAAATTGCGTTATTATTTTTGATGCGTGATTTGTTTCTTTCCCTGTGTGTCTTTGGTTATTAGGTCATGTTTTTAATTTTTTTTTGTCATTTTTAAAATGTGTAGATGAAATATTGTATATTCCTGAGGTAGCTTCATCATGTGTTCCTGTTATCAGAATGGAATTCTCTTCCATAGAGCAAGCATATGTTTTTTATCAGACATATGCCAAGAAGGCGGGGTTCTCTGCTCGAAAAGGAGGTGAACATCATGTTGGTGGTATTATCAAGACTAAATACTTTGTGTGTTCAAAGGAGGGGCATAAACCACAGGAATTTGATGATCCTTATTCGAAGTTGTCTAAGCCATATAAACGTAGGAACAGACCGACTATTCGAACCGGCTGTAAAGCACAGATTAAGCTTTGTTCGACAGATGGGGTGTTGTATAAGGTTGATAAGTTTGTTCAGTCGCATAATCATTCATTCGTGTGCCCCAAAGATATGCATTTATTACCAGCTTATAGACATCTTTCCGAAACACAAGAAGAGATCATGTGGGAGCTTGGTACATTGAATCTTGGGCCAGTGAAAGCCTTCAATATAATGAGAGAAAGATACGGAGGTTTTGAAAATGTTGGCGCAACTAAAGACGATTGCAAGAATTTTAGAGCTAGGATACATAGTTATATCGGAGAGTATGATGCAGATATGGTTATCAATAGGTTGACCGATAAAAAGCAGTTTATGGTTGATTATTCATTCGTTCATTCAGTCGATGAAAACAAACGATTAACTGGCCTGTTCTGGGCCGATGGTTTGTGCAAACGTAACTATGCTGAGTTTGGAGATGTCATATCGTTTGATGCTACATTTAAAACCAACAAGTTAGTCCTCACTTCAATGTTATTCCTGCTTTTTTTTATAATCTTCTTGTTTTTTATTCATTTTTTAATCCACATTTTGAAGGTATAAAATGGTTTTTGTACCTTTTACTGGTATTAATAACCACTTTCGGAATGTGACGCTTGGAGCCGGGTTGCTAGCATCCGAAAGCATTGAATCATACAAGTGGCTTTTACAATCATTTTTGGACTCATTTGGTAAGCAGCCGAAGGTGGTCGTCACTGATCAGGATCTCGCGATGAAACAAGCTATCGAAGCAGTGTTCGATAAGAGTAGGCACGGATTATGTATGTGGCACATATGAAGAAACTTGCTGATAAGGTTAGGCTCAACTACAACCTGCGTTATTATTATTACAATCTGCGTAATAACTATATTGATTTCTGAATTTTATTTGCCCCTCGTACAAAAATCATCATCATGCGTTATTATTTCATACACTCCTTTTTTTTCTTGCGTTATTATTTCCTTGTTCAATAAGTTCCAATTCTTTGTTTTAATAGGTGGATCATGAGTTGTGTAACAACGAAGAGTTCAAGAGACGTATGTGTGACATTGTATGGACTGATTCGATTGCGCCAGAAACGTTTGAGAGAGAATGGAAGCTGATAATGATTGAATTCGGTCTAACCGAGAATAAATGGATTGATGATATGTTTGGCATGAGATCTTCGTGGATTCCAGCTTTCTATCGATATGAGCCTATGTCTGGGCTTATGCGGACCACCTCCAGATCAGAGAGCGAAAACCATTTTTTATGTCAAGTAGCAAATTCTCAACTTACCCTTGTTGAGTTCTTTAACCATTTTGATGGTGCAATGAACGTGCAAAGATTCAACCATCAGAAGAATGACCATATATCTAGAAATACAATCCCAGAGAGGATGATGCTATGAAAATTTACACCAGGTCAATTTTTGCTGATCAACAGTCAGAGTTACAAGGAACACTGTCCGAGTTCCTTTCTATGGAGACTAAAATTGAGGAACCGTTTTTGAAGATAAGTATGAAGGATTGGAAAGCCCACGGAGACGGTTTATTAGAGGTAACACTATCTAGACCAGCTAACATGCGTTATTACATAACAACGTGCCTTTTTTATTTGATTTTTAATTTTCAATTGATTTTGTTTAGGTTTGTTTCAAGAAGGGGGAGGATGTAATTGCATCATGCAGTTGTCGGAGGTTTGAACAATATGGATTGTTGTACAAACATATATATTTTGTGTTCAAGATGTTCAAAGTGAAAGAAATTCCCAACAAGTATGTTATGAGGAGATGGACCAAAGACGTGGTACCGAATGATCTAAATAATACATTTGATTTAAGTGTTGATGATAATGATGCGCATAAAAAGGCCAAAGAGGTTGCGTATGAGATAATGCAGACCGGAGAGTATCTTATTGGTAACTTGATGAAAGATTTCAATCATCTACTTATAGTCAGGGATCGGATGAGGGAGATGAAAGAAATGGTTGATGAACTTCGCATAACCAAGCCCATTGACCCTAAGCTTGATAGATATTCAAGGTTAATCGGTTACGAGAAACCGAACACTAATGCTCCACCTACAGTCCGTGTGCCAACCGGTATTAGAAACAAAGGACGTGGTTCACATAAGCGGATTAAATCAAAAAAAGAGAAAATTATTAGTCTAAAAGGCAAGAGAAGTCGGACATGCAGTGTTTGCAATATCAAAGGTCATGATATTCGAACTTGCGAGGTTTTAAAGGGTAAAGCTAGTGCTGCCGATAAGAATGCCGGTAAGAAGGGGAGGAAAAGAAGAGCAACACAGTTAGAGAGTGATCCTGGTTTAGTTGACGAAGTGGACGAGGAGGTAGAAACTGGTGAGGAAGAGGAGGAGTATGAGGAGGTTGACGAAGCAGATGATAGTGATTCTGAATGGGAAGACGAGTTATTTTTGGACCACAATTGCATTCATTTAAACATTCCATATTTCATGCTTTTATTAAGACACAACTTTATGTAATCTGTGACATTCACAACATTTTACCATGATATGCAAGATTAAATATCTCAATTGATTCTTTTTTACCCCTTTTCGATATGCAGATGCGTGATTAATCATAACTATAAACGACTATCTGAAATGGAGATCTCAAATGACCATTAAAACCCTCTCTAACATTTTTGCATAACCTGTCTTAACCCTTGTTCACAGCGATTTCCACCCAAAACATACCCAAACACAGATTTTCAGCATCATAACTAGCGTCATAAAAAAAGGCACATACGTGATTATTTGTAACATGCATATTTCATATTAATAATGCTAAAACAACATTCACATATGCCTCAAAAAGGTCTGAAAGCATGTTATAATTAAGCCCTGGATAACTGTCCTAAATATATCCACATATGAGTTTAATACACCAAAAACCACCATATGAGTTTAGAACATTCCAAAAATCAACAAAAAAGTGGATTAATCTGCCATACCACCTAGTTCTGTGTCAATATCTTCCCAAGCTCCTTCTCAGTCGTCTCCATCTTCTCTTTAACCGTCTCCACTGCATCTTTGAGATATGAGTAAACCAAGTTATTAGCAGATGACTGATCCTTCATCATCTTTATCCCGTTGTCCCTCAATGAAGATTTTGGTTCTTCTAGTAGTTTCCCCCAGACCTCCTGGTTCATCTTTTGCTGTTCTAAGAGCCTCCCATGCACATCCAGAATACAGTTAGAAGAGTTAACATTAGAAGCAAGCTCTGTCAACCTGCGGGTGGACAAGAGCTCCTTGATTGCTTCGCTTGCCGGATCACTAGACATTGTTGTTTTCTTGAAGAAAGCTGTTAATTTTTTTTTTTGCATAATTCTAATAGGGGGAATCATATATGTCACACCCCAGCCGATGGCGGAAACATCGGGGCATGGCACTGAGCGAAACAGATTATCCAGAAGTTTCCATAACAATTATCATTACTATTCAATTTAAAATAACATATCCCATACCATGTCTCAAACAGTAAACAAATTATTACAGATAAAGTCTAGGCAAATCATTCTGTTCCGACAACTCAAATTTAAATAGAGCAATTATTTATCTGCTTCTAGAGACCCTTGATTCATTTACTACAGACAACTATTTGTTGGGCTCTAAAGCTTTATTCTAGCTTCAATTTCCTACCAGATGTGCATCCTAAGCACCTGTCACATACGTTAAAATAAAGTCAATACATATAATGTAAAGGTGAGCATACAAGTTTGATAATAGCATATAAAGTTCGAATTCGTTTACGCATACCCAGCACGTACACATAGTGAAATGAAGCACGTTAGTTATCGACATAGATCCATCGATACCAATGACTGCGGGTTGACTGCCAAATGCAGTTCGCAATACATGATCACCATCGTAACCATGCAAGTAATTGTCCTTAACAACCCCGTGAACGGGTGCTGAGTCCAAACTATAGTACTATCGTTGCTAAGGCAGGTAGACAGCATTCCATGTGTAAACATAAAAAAACAAGCATTCATAACCCACGTATAACATGCATTACGGTTAGCGTTCAAATAGTATTGAGTAGTGTGTTTGATGTGATTTGAATAGTCGTAACGTATGTAACACCCAAAAGTGCATAAAGCAAAAAGGGATCGAGTATACTCACAGCGGTTGATGGATTGAAGGGAGCGCTTAGCGAGTAAAGTTAGCCTGAATGGATTGATAACATAACGATAAGTGACGCGTAAAACGTTACAAAGTGTGAATGAGTCGGATAGCAGTTCGGTCGGATGGTAATCCGATCAGACGGCTTGTTCGTGCGGATGACTATCCGTTCGGATGGTCATCCGGTCGGACGGTAATTCGGTCGGATGACTATTCGAGTGGATTGTTTCTTCCTATAAGGTGAATGTGTTTGTGTATGATGGCTTGACCTTTGAAGTTTTTGTTGTAGCATTTTGAAAACATTGAAGTATCTCTATCCTTCAAGTCGGTCGATCGGACGGTCAATCGTGCGGATAACAATCCGTTCGGATTGTCATCCGGTCGGACGGTAATCCGGTCGGACGGCGACCTTACTGATGAGGTTACTTTGTGTGAACAATTTCACCGCAGAAGGGTCACTCGGTCAGATATCCATTCGACCGGGTGGCAACTCTGTTAGTGAACATGTTGAAAATCCTTTAAGTCTTTAAAGTCCTAGTATCTCATGATCCGAAGAGTAATCCGGTCGGATGGTAATTCGATCGGATGGCAATTCGTTCAATACCCAAACTTTAAATAAAGTTGTCTAAGTGTGGGACCCAAGGTGTTATCCGTTCGGATGGCGTATCCGCTCAGACAGTAGTCCGGTCGGACAGCATTCTGTTCTGATTGTTCCGTTCGTCCTACACTTGGTCGTTTTGATTGTTTGTCGTTTTATCGAGACGTTTTGACAATGTGTTAACCAACGGAACCCCTTCTTGTCCCAAGTGACCTGATCGACCAGGAATCACCCTAGTTCAACCAGTTAACCGATTCAAGGCGGTTGCTCTTGTTTAACCCAAAATCGGTGGTCTCGTGAGGAGAATCTAGATCTTGGACTAGTACATTCCCATGAATGAGTAGAAGACTCGAACAAGGTCCGATTCTACCGGTTTTAAATGCATTGAGTGTAAAAGAGTTGAAAGAAAGCTAAAATCTATCTTCCAATCCTTTTTCACCATAAAGGTGTTTAGATCTATGAAAGATCTTTGTGTAATCATGTGGAAATCGGTTAGATCTAAGTTGTTCTTGATGAATTGAAGTCAAAACATGAAGTTCTTCAAGAACTCATGATGACGTCATCCTAGAACACCTCAGATCTAGTGATTTCATGGTTAAAAGTTAAGATTCAAAAGGTAGAAAGGTGTAGGAGTGCGTGTAGGTCAAGAAAGTACAAGATTTAGGGAGAGATCTTACCGGAATCGGGAGAAATCGAGGAAAAGGCGAGCTGAGCGTGTTGTTCGGACAGAGGTTTCCAAAAGTAGAAAAGTTTGAGAGTGACATGGGTATTTATAGGATTCCAAAAGAGAAAAGTGCTGTCCGGTCGGATGGCACACCGCCCGGATGACTATCCGGTCGGATGACATCTCGGTCGGATGGCACCTGACTCATGCCCCAAGTGGCTATCCGGTCGGATGGCTATCTGGTCGGATGGCACTTGGTTCGAGTGTTTGACGCGATGATTTTTGACGTTTCGATTTCGGTTGTGAGCGGTTCGATACGATAGGGTTTCCTAGTCAAATTACTTTCAGTCCCAATCACTCATATCGAGCATTATCCCTTCTCCACTAATTATCATAGTTCGATTGTGATTCGAGTTCGATGTCGATTGAGTTCGATTGCATTTCGAGTTCGATTGCGTTTCGATTGATTACTGCAACATAACATAAATAAATATGCACAGGTAACACATAAGGCACACACACACCTATAACAATAACTAAAATGCGTAGTTCGAGTTACGATTTGATTCGATTAGCATAGTTCGATTATCGTTTAGTTAACTTTATCGCATTGTTACTTTCTACAGTTCACAGTCGTAAGTCGATTAAGTTGCGAAAATCATACGTCGATTATTGTAATTATAGACACTTACTCCACATAATAGCTAAAATAAAAGAAATCTATTACTAGTCGGTCGCGCGAAATCGGTCGTTGACTTTGACCTTAACTTTGACTTCTCAAAAATACGGGGTGTTACAATATATGTATACAGATTGTGAATTAATATGGTAGTTGAGAGAGATTTGGTAAGTAAAATTAAATATCTTACATAATTACTAGTCATATCGATTTAGGAGTCTATTTGTAGGTTTCATTATTATTAGGAATTATATTTTATATCAACTTGTATCCTGAATATTGTTTAATATATTTAACAAATCTCAGTAGCTTACAATGCACAGTGATTAAACACATGCGTGATTATTTAATGCATGCGTGATTATTTCAATGGCTTATGTCCATGTTTGATAATTTGATACATGCGTCATTTTTATTACATGCATGATTTTTTATAAAAGCGTGATAATATCTAAATGCGTGATTTTGTTACATAATATCTGTACTAGACCAAGAAAACTCCAAATAAACTGCTAGGATGATTCCTGAACCATACAGTTATCATGCTTAATAATTTTAGTTGTCCTCTTGTTTGCTATTTCCTTTTATATATCATTGGAAGACCATTCAAATATTATATTAAAATGGCAGATTCTTGTAATTCATCGTGTGGTTCTTCTTCATCTTCCGGTATGCGTGTTTATCTCAAAAAGAGGATCGAGGATCAAATAGCTGAAGACAGGTCTTGTAAAGACTTGTTGGAAACTAACCTTTCTAGGGTCAGAGAGAACATGAAAAGGCGAGAAGAGATTTTCAATTTGTTGTCTGGTATGACAGATTCAAGTGTCAAAGGGGTGGCTATGATGTTTTTGGTTGATCTTGGCAAGCGGGATGAGAAACAGTTAAAGGAGCTTGCGGATGCAATAACCGTCTTAGGATGCTCTATGGACACGAAGATCGAGTTTTTGAAGTCCTATTTCTGATGGTTATTTTGTATCATTTTTCATCTTGGTAGTGAAATCATGCGTTTTTTATGTTTATCTAAGTGTTTTATTTTGTATGGAAATTGTGTGTTGAATAAGGAAATTGTCCCATTAGTTTATGATTAATCAGCAAATTTAAGAATTAATAATAAAATTAAAAAACCAACATGTCAAAGATGTTTGCAACAAAGTAGTTTTACGACTTAGCATTTTGTTTCACCTTTTTAAGGTTGAAGAACTGATCCAATCGGTCCTTAATTTTGTTATCTAGATCGAGCAAAACATCTACGGTGCTCGCTTTCTTCGTAAATTCCTTAGCTTTGTCGTATACTTCTTTCCTTATAAGATTGTAGTCGGACAATACAATCTTACTAAGATATCGATACCGCAAGAATCGAAGGTGTGAATCTTGAATCTTCTTTTTATCTTCTATCTCAAACCCCGGATTCCATGGAGATTTTCCTTTGTATGTCTCCATATGTCTCATAGTGAAGACACCACAGTCACAACCGTTTTGAAGAGTTCTCCAATCCATTTCATTTCGAATTATGCTTGCTGTTTCCAAGTTTGTTATCCACTCTTTTTGTCGAATCTTGCCTTTTAGGTATAGTACTAGAACTCTTCGCTATAATCACGATAAAAATTCATATTAGTACCTATTCATTGTAGTAATATAAAGCTAGTTAGAATTACCAGCTTTTCGGGGCGCCCACGGTAGCATTTGCTAAACGGTTCGTCAAACCTAGAGTTATCAATTAACTCGATTTCGCCATTTTTCAAATGAAAGCATAGGCACCAGAAATGATCAAATAGTAGTACTGGAATGAAGATTAGATCCAATGTGTCAACTTTCTTCACCTGATACTTACACAGTATATCGTCTACGCTTGGTGCAAATACTTTCAATCGATCATTATCTGTGTATTTTGGCCCAAACATTTCGTCTTGCTGCAAAAATTATGGTGATTTTTTTCATTAAACTCCATCAGTCCATTAAGCTTAAACAAGCGTGATTATAATATAGAATGCTTCGTTAACCTTAAAAATGTATTCATTTAACTTTCAACATGCGTGATTATCATATAGCAGGCTTGGTTAACCTTAACATATTATGTGCATTAACTTTAAACATGCGTGATTATCATATAGTATGATTGGTTAACAACCTTAACATGCGTGATTACATTTCAATATGTGTGGGTAACATATAAAAGTTTAAACATGCATAATTAACGTAGTATAATTCATACATGCGTGATTATTGTGAAAAAACTTACAAATATTGTACTTGGCAAGAACAGCATGTAGGGTGATGATTTTTTGTCCCTTTTTTTCTCTTCAAAGTTTAACACATCTACAAACGCGTCCACTCCACTTGAAGCTATGTATTGCGATCGGTGAAAGCTTTCAAAAATGATTTTTAGTGTTTCGACTCCACTTTCAGACTTGTATATCAATGTCCTGTTGTTTAGAACCAAAAAGGACAGTTTAAAAAGAGATGAAAATTTTAGGTTGTTTATAAGAGACAAAACATCTTACCCAATATCTTCGACCGGAGCTAAGAGATAGCAGATGATCGTTTGGTCACGGTCCAGAAGCGGCTCATATAAGTTGGTTATCCTGTTGCAGTAAGGTGATATGTATGCGTCACCTAATTCTGCCATTCGTTTTTCATTCTTTTCCCTCAATATTTTGAGACGCGTTCTCAGTAGTTGTGTATGTCTCTCGTCATTCGTTAGGTGTGTATGTCTCTCGTCATCCGTTTTCTTTGTGTTCGCAGACACGGGAGTGTTTTGCTTACTTTCATTTGATGTTTGTAGGATGGGAGCCAATTTTAAAAGCGTCTCCACCGACTGCATTTCTGCATCCGTCACTTCATCAGTTTCTTCAGCGGATGTGGTCGGAGGCATTTCTTTACCACAGACGTCAGGGTTTATCTTTTCAAGCTCATTCAACATTGGCTTGGTTATTGTATTCTGACTTTGTGCTTTTTGCTGACTGCACTATGCTAAATTTACAGCTTGGTCCATTTGGTGTACCACATCTGCGTGTGTCACTGTTTGATGTTCGAGTAGGTTAATTTTTTGTAAACACAAGTTAGAATACGGTTAATAATTTAGCAATGATCGTATTTGTTACCTTCTGTCGTCTGCTTGTATACACCTGGTTCGATGGTTTGTAATGCGGCCAGGCATGAGTCTGAAATACCCCCATCGTCATATGTCATATTATCAACATCATGACATCCTATAAAATCACAAACGTTTTGGTTATTATTAAACATAATTTCCCGTAAATCTTAAGAAATAACACAAATTCTTATCTACCTTTTGTTTTTCTTGTGTTTTCATCTTCCACGGTTGCATCTCCATCCCCTCCTAACTCTTGATTTGTATCGCCACCCTCTCCAACTTTGTTTTGAACCGCCTCATCACCTCCAGAGCTTACTTGATCAGTTCTCGTCGGCACGGTATTTTTAACCGCATCATCCCATCTTTTACACATTCTCATTATTTCTGGATCCCAGGAACACTTTTCCTTTACGTCCCTAACGAGATTATTCATTTCCGTAACCAGAGAAATGTATTTATTTATATTCTTTTCCATTGTTTTCAACAACAGCTGCAGAATTGGAGTTTTATCAATATCATGCGTGATTATCTATCTAAGAAGCGTAATTTTCATTTTTAGCAATATCATGCGTCATTATCTAGGTAACTAGCATAATTTTTATTTATGTTCTTGTCCATTTTTGTTGTTAATCATGGGCTTGATTTCAAAGCAAATTTAGTTCAATTTTTTCCAAACAGGCCATTGTTACTCCTAATAAATTGGCCCAAACAGGCCAATGTCTCTCCTAATAAAATGGCCCAACAGCTTAATCTAGTGGGTAGTCGATATTATTAGAAGCCCATTGCACTATTTATGACATCAAGACTTATATGCTAAGTGGAGAGTTCAAATGAGAAGAAATTCTTTATATGAAGAAAAAAGAATAAATTTCAACCAATAGAAATGCTTCATTAGACTTCATTTAATATTTGTACTTAATGTAACTATAAGGGTATATTGGTAAACTTACATACATCATTAATTGGTAGTTTCATCTTTAATAACTAACTATATTAAATTTGTAACTTATTTTTAAGATATATATTTTTCTCAAAAAATAAAAATAAAAATTTATTTATAGTGTAGGATAAATTCGAGGCGTGTAGGATAAATTACGAGTTGTGTAGGATAAATTTCAATATGTGTAGGATAAATTTCGAAATGTGTAGCATAACTATTGATGTGTATAGTTAAATTTTTTTAGTGTGGAGGATGATAGTCTTAATGACTAATTAATTAGTCAAATATAATAATAAATGAGATGACAAAAAACTATTTAGTGTTTTACCATTGTACCCTTTTGTTCTTTTTATTCTTAATAAAATTTTATTCTCAAATGAACCTTCCCCTATATGCTAATGGGCCTTTTGTGCCAGTGATATATATTTGGGCTTAGTACAGGCTTATTAATTTCTTAATCTAACTTGACCCAGTTACAGTAGTTGTCCAAGCCCAGGTCTTGTAACCAGCAGCAGCATACGTCCAATTTGAAACCCATCTGAAAAAATTTAGACGCCCCAAAGCAGCCCAAACCTGGCCCGTTATACCTAGATTTATCCACCAGTAAACATCCAGTCTCAAGATGGCTTCTAAGCGGCACAAGAGTGATTCAAATCATGCGGTATTAATACAAAAGGGTGACTCAAATCATGCGGTATTAATTTGTTAAACTAACATGCGTTATTAATTTTTTTAACTAGCGTCATTTTTCTAGATGTACAGGCGTTATTTTTCTAACATCATAAACAAGCATTATACTGTAATACGAGGTTCTTAAAGCATGCGTTATTCAGAATATCATAAACAAAAATACAGTTTACCTTCTTATTTTTGTTTGAGGCTTCCCGCGCAGCATGATCATAGATCACACCAGTTAGTTGAAGCGGAGTGTTGCAGTAGTCAAGCTCTTTTTGCGTTTGTGTCCCTATGTACATTTCTTCTAGGTTCAAATCTGAAATATGTTCCCTAGGATTCCAGCCCTCAAACCAATCGGTAGTTGATGGTATGTAACATTCGTCAATCGAATCTTCACCAGCCATGTTTCTTTTTTTGTAGACCTGTGTGGTATCCATTGGTGGTATTGTGAAGTCGTCCGTATCTGCAGTAGGCTGATCTGAAGTATCGAATGCGGTGATGTTTTCTTTTACCGCAGATGCCTCGTGTAATGGGATGTTGTCAGCGAACAGGTCCGTGAATAACGTCAAAGTTTGTTGATTTACGATTTCGAATGGCGTTGTCGGAGCCTCTTCGTTTTGATGATCATCGCCATTGATGTCCGAGGCAGTCACATGTTGATCCTGGCGATTGTCATGTGTTTCTTCGTCTTTATCAACTTCATCACAATCTTCAACATTCAGCGGCCCATTGTTGTATAAATATTCTTCCACGTCGTCGATCATCAAAGATGTTATATACTTTATGACAGGCAGTTTGACAACTTCATCGAAAATTTTGTGCCTTTTGTTGAAATAATGGCTGTATAGAAGCTGCATATAGTTGTTTGAAAAAAAAAACAAATTACTACTACCAATATTGTATTAGCATAAATTTTCAAGATGTCTACAAAACATACCGTTAGAAATGCAACTGGTCCATTGTATTGTGAGTCTAGTTTTTTTCCAACCTTGTCTAGTTCGTTTGAGCGATTCTAAAACAAAGGAGCACCAATCCAGCTTTGAAATGTCTTCCTCTTTGTCAATGGCAAGTAGAAAACTTTGTTTAACCGTTGTTGACTTTGTTATCTCTACAAACAAAGTGTTCCAGTAGGCTAGAAAAATTAATTTGAATAATATGCCGCCATTTGTTTGTTTTTTCATAGTTTTTGCAACTAACGTATGAGTAATTTTGTTGGTATCCGGCCACTGGTTTTTGAACTCATCAATAGTTGTTTCTGCCCCTTGAGTAGCAGTATTTTTTTCGACTATCTCTCCTTTCCGAGGCTTATTTTTTTCCCGTACTATAACATGCCCTTTTGGAATACCAAACACATCATGTACTGAATCTCGGGTAATTTCTATCTTATGATTTCCTATCTTTAGTGTGCTGTATGGCTCGTCATAATTTCGTACGAGCCAATAACCTAGACGTGTGCTTATATGATTAAGCTTTATATCAAGAACATCACCAAATCTAATGCTTTTCACATCCGCTACCTGTGCTTCTGTAAATTGTTTTACTGTATCCAAGAAACCTGAAGGGCTACATTGTAGGCTTATTACATCATGATGATATTCATAGTACAGTCTTGGTTCCGTCCTAATTGGTTCCGCTTCGGTATTCGTCTGTTTCCCCTTTCTAGGATCTATCTGCTTGTGTTCTTTCGATGGTTTCTTTTTTACTGGCTCAAAGTCATCATCATCTTGGTCAGTTGAAGTCTTTGGCCTCTTTTTTGTGTTTTTAGCCTTTTTGACTATCAAGTCTTTAATCAGTACTTCAAAATCATCATCATCATCTTGAAGATTTAATTTTTTTTGCTTTTTATTTACGTTTAACTTGCGAGGTTGGTTTGTTATCATCGGCTGAATGGGGAGCTCAAAATCATCATCATCATCAGCAACCCCTACATTCATATTTCAAAACAAATTAAATCAAGCAAATTAGCTTTTTTCATATAATAACAGGCGTTATTATTTTATTGGTTGTACTCAACAAATCTTATACAACTTGCGTTATTATTTTCATTGGTTTTGCTTGTAACACCCCAAAAACGGGTTTGGTAATCAAACCACGTTAATAGTAAAGACGGGTAAAATACCGTTAGTGGTAAAAATTAACCCGGTAAATATTAGGATTTAAATAATTAAACTTGATGTTAGTTAAAAAGGAGGATAAATACTTTGAGAAAACAAAGTATATAGAAGGCTCGAGTTAACGGGATTTAAAATAAAACGGGTTATGACTTCCCGAACCCACTAAGTGACTAGGAATATTAACCTAGTTAGTTATGTGTTGTCAGAACAATAAAGGAAACTAGAAATAGTTAAACCTTTTATAAAAACAAAACATGAGGGGCTAATAGTGCCAAATGGAGGATACTTATTTATTAAAACTAAAAATAAAACACAACACACACTTGGTAAGTGTGTGTGTGTGCGCAGGGACGATCAGGAGCACCAGGGGGTTCATGAAATCCAGCAAAATCAAGGAGAAATCGAGCAAAGAAATTAGGGCTTTAACTAAAATCATGATCACCAAGCTAAGGGGATCGTAAGGTATGTCGAATTTTTGATATTTATGAAGTTGAGAATTCTTGATGTACATAAGAAATTCGAAATTGATGTTGCATGATTGTGGTATGGATGATATTGAAGTGAAATAGTATTTAGGAGTAAACCCTAGACAATAATATATTGAAATCATGCCTAGCTCAAGTAAATTCATATTTTATTGATGCTAAATTCATGTATGAGATGTTTTTAGGGTTTTGATTGCTAAAAATTAGTGTTATGATGTCAAGAACATGCTTAAATTGAAAGCTGAATTCAAACAGCTCCTGATCAGAATTTACAGCCAACTTGTATTGGCTGTAACCTGAATAAAACATGACAAAAACGTGTGTTTCTTGAGTCTTAAATGTAATTCCAGGAAATATCTTTAAAACCCCACTGGAATCGCATTTTTTCGACGAAAATTGAGCGTTTTATGAAATTTTCCGTATCAAAGGTTCAAGCTGCGTTTTCTGGCAGAATTTGCAGCCCATTACGAATGTCATAACTCAATTTAGGAATTTAGTTATGATCTCAAATTTTTTCTGTAGATAGTTTTAAGCGATTAAAAGAATCGCCAATTAGAATTTCGTAAATCGGATAAACAAGGAATTTTTAATGATTTTTTCCGTAAGCTGCAGTCAGAAGTGACAAATCTGATTGCAGCTTAGTAAATGAATTTTTATAAATTTTTTGTAAAGAGTTAGATCTTGAAATTTTAACACAAGGCCTAACCCTCCGATAGGTACGCCACATAAAAAATGATAATTTTTGAAGACTTGTAAACAGGTTAAACAAGTCACCAAAAACAGCCCATTTCCAGTGATATGAAATGCCTAAATGAAATCGCGGCCTACTATTTAGTATGTAAAATTTAATTTCGTTAAGAGTTCGGATGAAATATGCCTAAGTGAGTTCATTGAACCAAATGTGCATTTGAATATGTTGATAAGTCAATTGACTTTCAAAAAGTCAAACCGACCAATGATTAGATCGAATGATAATTTTGATATGGTCGAATGATAAATTCGACATAAAACCCGTAGGATGGAATAGTCGTAAACAATTATGACAAATCTAACCGTCTTACGAATTGTGATGATGATAGTTTGACTCTAGACAAGCTAGATGAAGACTTTGGAAAGAAGCGGGTCAAACGGATCGAGTATGCGGAAAAAGGACATAACCGGATGCAAGGTAAGTGAAACTTACACCTTTTAGTAAAATAAATGTTCATCCTATAAGTTTCAATTACAATAAGGATAATATTCAAGATATGGTTCCCGACGTGAAATAATACGGGTCGGAACTAATATAAATGATAAAAACCATGTTTAATGGTAAAAGAGATAGAACGGTAAATTAGCCATGAAAAGCTAATTATAAAAATGGGTTTTTGAACGGTTACTATAAGTAAGCCTAATGAATAAAAAGACCGTTGTAGGACGAATGTCTATAAGTAAGCCTAATGAATAAAAAGACCGGGTAAACGACCATTAGAGTTTTTTAGAAACTTGTTTATTGATTTTGAAACCCTTAGATACATATAAAAAGTATAGGCAAAAACGTTGTGGGACGAATGTCTAGAAATAGTCAATTGCGAAAAAGGACTAGTTGAAGGGTAGAATTGAGGAAAAGGGGTTTGTTATGTTAAATCCACCACAAAATAGTTGTGGTGGATAATATATAGTTATTTAGATATGGAAATATTGTAGTGTCAAAAAGAAAAGAGCAAGTTTTAGACTAAACTGCTTAAATTCCCTAAACGGGTCAAAACAGTTTATGCACATAGCTTGCGTACTAGTCGCGCAAATTATAGCAATTACGAACCTGAGCTAAATATTTTGTGTTAAATACATTGGAACATGTATTTTGATTAGTTAGAAACAAGTTGGTGGTTTTAAATACAAACGGGTCAAAATGTTGATTTTGAATAATAAGCCGAATGCTTAGAAATTTTGAATTTTATTAGTTTGAATGCTGAATTTTAACTCCATGAAATGGAGAACTAAATTACGGTCGCGTAGGAAAAAGAATCACACGAATCGGATAAGTAGAACAAAAGTTATGACATTTTAAAGTTGAATTTCGATTAAACTTATGGCTGGGCAAATGCAGGTTTCAGCAACAAACCCGCTGGAAATTGGTTTCCCCCGCGCCACGCGATGGGTCACAATGTGTGGGGCGCGACACGCGACAGACGTCGCGCCACGCGACAAGTTTGTCAGAGTCTCGCGCGACACGCGAGAGACATAAAAGCTGGAAAAATTATTTTTAATTATCATTTGATGCGTAGAACTTGTTTAAACTTATATTTTGGTTATCAAAACTAACTTTTACGTTGGTTTTGATCATAGGTGATATCAAGTGTACCCGAATGGAGATCAAGCGATGGCAAAGGACCGAATACACGTTAAATGAAGCTTCCGCAAGTTGTTTCGTCGTTATTCTAAAACGATGAATTAAATAACATTATGTTGTATTACTTTAAATTGTAAAAGCTTTTAATAAACCCGTATTTTTCATTGTAATTGTAACTGTAATTACATTATTATGGACTTAAATTATACGAAAATCGTTAAATAATAGCAAAGGTGTTACAAGTTGGTAATCAGAGCTCATGGTTAAAGAATAAAGTGTGTTCGGTTCGAGGCTCGATTGCAAATCCGGAAAGTACATGTATGTTAATGGTTTAGCACGTTAAAGTGTTGTAAACAACACCTAGGGTTATCGCGTAATACACGCTACCCCAATTAAAATGATTGATACAGTTAACGATATTACGTGCATTGACATGTATAGTAAAAAGCCTTGTATTACAATACGGGTGTTTATTAATGTAGAAATTACTAACTTTTGTAAATGTTTAGTTGAAGGACGCTCGCATATGAAGATGACGAGAGTTGAACGAATTGTGGATATGACGGTGGAACGGTCCGAGGTATGACAAGCTGAGTATACTCACCAAGGACCTAAATCGCGTAACGTTCGCGAACAAGGTGAATGGCAAGGAAAGCCCGTCGGGCCAAGCGTTATCAGGTGCATGTTTTAAATTTAATCGCACAAATAGCAATATGCAGCAAACATGTAGAGAATGATTGTTGCATATGTAAATTAGAAACTTGGAAAACCTGAATAGAATACCTACCGAGGATATTATTTCCAAGAAAACTAAATAGAGGCGTTACTTACATAGGGCGTGATGTGAAAACTATAAAAAGGTCATGCGTGTCATGTGCTAATCGCTTACTCTGGCCAAGTAAGTAGTGGCATATGATACCATGAACTTCTTATAGCGGACACATTTACATCTGATGTAGTAAGGACGGGGTTAAAGGGACAAATTAAAAAGGTACCCAAATGAGTCAAATAAGTAAAATGTTGATAGTAAACGTAAACGCAAGTCGGACGACGGAAGCGTATTACGTTAGAATAACGAGCCCGAGAAGAGACAAAGATTAAAGTAAATGAAAACACGAACCAACTAATGTGAATGCTAAGACATAGGGGATAAAGTTTGACTGTCATAAGTGATGAAATTCACACAGACAAGTCAAAGGAGGTAGACTAAAGAATAAAGGACTCAACTGAATAAAAACAATGAATTTCGCTAAGACGACCAAATAAATTAAAGTGACGTCTAAAACCATATAAGAATGGTTACTTGATGATAACTTCGGTAAAGATATGTCACGGCCGCCGACCCGGTTTGACCTGTTTAAGGAGCCGCGGGACAGAAATCCCGTGGTATTTTAATTAACAGCGGAAGTTTCTTCAGGATCTTTTTTTTTTAAACTAAAATATTTCCCGATTATTTTATTTCACAATTCGGGATAAAACCCGGTAATTTACAATATTGAGATTTCACGAAGAAATCTTTTATTTTACAAACATGTTTCTTTATTTTATACTGAGCCACTTCCTTAAGCTGATAGTGCTTCACGGCACTTTTCCTGGATCACAACAGATCACCTGAAACATGTTTGAAAAAGGTTTTGTCAGCGGGAAATACTGAGTGAATCATCCTTTTTACTAAAACGACACGTTTGTTATAATTTACAGTATTAAGAGAGATTACAATGTTTATTTCAACCAACTACCCACAGTATTTGTCATCGACTTGTTTCGGTGACTGTGGTCATATTACTATTGAGTCCGTTCACCCAATAGTAACGAGTATCATTATTTAGGTACGCCCACCTAAAGTGATAAAACAGCAATACTGTGCACAATACCCCACATACCGGCTGTAATTTGGTGACTACATAAACTTAATCACTGTAATTATAATCTTGAAAATAAACATACTTTTTGTAAACAGATTTGATAAAAAGAGAATGACTCACATTGTAGATTTAACAGAGCTTATTCTACTGATTAGCCTTGATAACCTAGTTTAAATAATCAGGCACACAAACTAGGTTAGTAACTTAATACAGCATTTACGATAACTCACGAGATTACAACCTTCACAACGAATGACAAAGTGCGATACTTAAACATCCATCGATTTAACGACGAATGACAAAGCATAAACCCTAATGTGGGCAGCACTTAAACATCCATTGGATAGTTTAATCGATCGGACATTGAATCGTAGCAGCGATCGAGTTATTACCCTGAATTGTGGCAGCACTTCGTGATCAGTGTGTGTTTTGGGACTGTTTTGATTATAACTCAGCGTACAATTTGAAATTAAACGTCGAACGAACACTCAATTGCATGAAACAGACTGTCCTATTTATACGTGAAATTGACATCTCCCGCGTGTCGCGGAAGATGTCATAGATGCTGTCGCGACTCGCCTGGGGTACCAACCTACCCTAGGGTAGCCTTGACACTAGTATAGGCCTGCTGAGTCGATTTCGTGTTATTTCGAATTTTTGACAGCGTTTTCAGTAGATAACTCTAACTAGGGTTTACCCCCCCCTTAGTTTTAGGGGCCCTAATCCTGATTCCAAATGTTCTGAAAAATTTAGGGTTTGTGCAGAATCACTTGGGTTTCTCAATTAGGGTTTCCTATTGGACAATTTAATTAAATAAATATGACTTTTGATGAGAGTTGTTACATTCTCCCTACCTTAATAAAAATCTCATCCTCGAGATTTACTGGAATAAGTGAGGATACTTTCGCTTCATTTCTGATTCCAGCTCCCAAGTGTATTCAGCTCCTCTCTTTGAATCCCATCTGACTTTGACTAAAACTAGTCGTTTATGTTTGAGAAACTTGATCTTTCGATCCTCAATTTGAAGAGGTTTCTCAACAAATTTCAGTTTTTCGTTTACCTCTATATCTCGAAGAGGTACTACCAGTGATTCATCTGATAAGCATTTCTTGAGATTGGATACATGAAATACATCATGTACTCCTGCTAATTCTTCTAGTAGTTGTAAACTATAAGCAACTGGGCCTATACGTTGGATCACTGAAAATGGTCCTACGTACCTTGGACTTAGCTTTCCTTTCTTCCCGAATCTAACTACTCCTTTCCAAGGAGAAACTTTTAACATTACTCTGTCTCCAACTTGGAATTCTAACGGCTTGCATCTATTGTCTGCATAACTCTTTTGACGATCACGAGCCATCTTCAGTCTTTCCTTGATTTGAGTAATCTTATCAGTCGTCTCTTGCACTATTTCAGGACCTGATAATTGACTTTCTCCTATTTCTGCCCAACAGACTGGAGTTCTGCACTTTCTTCCATAT
Source organism: Helianthus tuberosus (assembly GCA_030545235.1). Taxonomy (NCBI): domain Eukaryota; kingdom Viridiplantae; phylum Streptophyta; class Magnoliopsida; order Asterales; family Asteraceae; genus Helianthus; species Helianthus tuberosus. The sequence goes on from JARYGA010032181.1 coordinate 1,060,987, forward strand.
AGTGCTTCAAATGGGGCGGTTTCAATACTTGAATGATAGCTATTGTTATAAGAGAATTCAATTAATGGTAAGTGATCATCCCAATTTCCACCAAAATCTATTACACATGCTCGGAGCATGTCTTCTAGAGTTTGGATTGTCCTTTCACTTTGTCCGTCTGTTTGGGGATGATATGCGGTGCTCAGATTTAATCGAGTTCCCATAGCTTGCTGGAAACTTTTCCAGAAATGAGAAGTAAAACAACTATCCCTATCCGAAACAATGGAGAGTGGAACTCCATGTAAGGATACAACTTCATCTACATACAATTTTGCCAACCTTTCCATACTAAAGGTTTCTTTCATAGGTAGAAAGTGAGCTGATTTGGTTAATCGATCCACAATTACCCAAATCGCATCATTACCTTTTCTGGTTTTGGGTAACTTAGTAACAAAATCCATTGTTATAAGTTCCCATTTCCATACAGGCATTTCTAATTGTTGTAGTAACCCCGAAGGTTTCTGATGTTCTGCCTTAACTTGTGAACACGTGAGACATTTAGAAACATATCGCGCTATATCCTTTTTCATTCCTATCCACCAAAAGTTCTTTCTTAAATCTTGGTACATTTTATTGTTTCCTGGATGCATAGTATACCTAGATTTATGAGCTTCTTCTAGAATCTTATTTCTTAATTATCCCTGCTTAGGTACCCATATTCTGCTTTTGTGGAATCTCCAAATTCCATCAGCTCCTTGCTCTAATTCTTTTATTCGTCCCTTCATTCCTTCAGCATCATCTTGGATTGCTGTTTCCTGAACATTCTTTATTTGTTCCATTAAATCTAATTGTAGATTTAATCAAAGAGGCCGAACTCGTCGTTGTTTCTCATGGTATTTACGACTTAAGGCATCTGCAACTACATTTGCCTTTCCTTCATGATACTGAATATCACAGTCGTAGTCACTTAGGATTTCCATCCATATCCTTTGCCTCATGTTTAACTCTTTTTGCCCAAATATATATCTTAAACTTTTGTGGTCTGTGTAGACAGTAAATTTACTTCCGTAAAGATAATGTCTCCAAATCTTAAGGGCAAAAATTACGGCTCCTAATTCTAAATCATGAGTCGTATAATTTTCTTCGTGCTTTTTCAACTGTCTTGAAGCATACGCAATTACCTTCTTGCGTTGCATAAGCACACATCCAAATCCTAGTTTTGAAGCATCACAATATACTTCAAAATCTTCAGTTCCTTCTGGTAAGGCTAAGATTGGAGCATTGGTTAATTTATGTTTCAAAATTCTAAAGGCTTCTTCTTGTTTAGGTCCTCAATCAAACTTAACTGCTTTACAGGTTAGCTTAGTTAATGGTACAGCTATCTTGGAAAAATTCTTAATAAACCGTCTATAATAGCCAGCTAAACCTATAAAACTTCTTATTTCCATTGCTGTTTGTGGAACCTTCCATTTGGTAATTGCCTCTATCTTAGCAGGATCTACGTGAATACCTTCGTGATTCACCATGTGTCCTAAGAATTGCACTTCTTGCAACCAAAATTCACACTTCGAAAATTTGGCATAAAGCTTTCTTTTCTTAACAAAGTTAAGAGTGCATGAAGGTGTTCACAATGCTCTGTCTGACTTTTGGAATAAATAAGTATATCGTCTATGAAGACAATTACAAATTTATCCAAATATGGTTTACATATCATATTCATCATGTCCATGAATGCAGCAGGTGCATTCGTTAACCCAAAGGGCATGACTGTAAACTCATAATGACCATACCTAGTTCTGAAAGCAGTTTTAGGTATGTCTTCTTCTTGTACCTTCAATTGATGATATCCGGAGCGTAAGTCTATCTTAGAAAAATATCTAGCTCCTTGAAGTTGATCAAATAGATCATCAATCCTAGGTAATGGGTATCGATTCTTAATTGTAACCTTATTCAGTTCTCTATAATCGATACACATTCTCATTGAACCATCCTTTTCCTTTACAAACAACACTAGCGCTCCCCAAGGGGATGAGCTAGGTTGTATGAATCCTTTACTTAGTAATTCATCTAATTGCTTTTTCAGTTCTAACATTTCTGTGGGTGCTAACCGATAAGGTGCCTTGGCTATCGGTGTAGTTCCTGGAATTAGATGAATCCTAAATTCTACTTCCCTATCTGGAGGTAATCCCGGTAAATCTTCTGGGAATATATCTGGATATTCTGAGACTACAGGAATTTCCTTAAGTTCTTTACCCTTAGTACTAATGATTACCGAAATCATATATACTATTCCTTGTTTTCGTTCATAATTAGCAACTTTCATTACTGATATGAACTTCATGGGCTTACGTGGTTTATCTCCTGTAATCCTAATTACTTCTCCGGTGGGTGATTGAATTTCTATGGAATTCTGATCACAAAGGATTCTAGCATGGTTGGCTACTAACCAATTCATTCCAAATACAACATCAAATTCAGCTAAATTCATCGGCAATAGTTTTGCAAAGAATTTATGTCCTAAAAGTTCTATGTTTTCTTCTTGCAAAACTTTATCTATTTTAACTGAATTTCCGTCTGCCGTTTCAACTGTAAAAATCTGCCTAATATTGGTTAAAGGTAAATTAAGAGCTTGGCAGAATGAAGTATTTATAAAACTTTGGTTTGCACCAGAGTCAAATAATACTTTGGCGTAAATGTTGTGAACTAGGAACGTACCCGCTATCACATCTGGGATGAGTTCTGCTTCTTGAGTGGTTAGCTGAAATGCCCTGGCATTCTTCTTAATAGTTCCGTCTGTCGCCTTGGTTTTGTTGTCTGCTGGTTTGCCTAATTTAGGACATTCTGTTTTGAAATGTCCTGTTTCTCCACAATTATAACAAATTGTGAATTTCTTCCTGCAGTTTTCTTCCCGATGTCCTAAAACTTTGCAAAAATTGCAGGTTATATTACATCTTCCATAATGTTTCTTTTTGCAATTCTTGCAGAAAGGCAAAATTGAAGATTGCCCTGTTCCTCTTCTTTTAAAGTTGTTGTTATTACCCGTACGAAATCCTTGGGTAATTTTCTGAGCCAATTCTTTCTTCTTGTTTTCATCTTGCATACGTACCAGTTCGTCAGTTAGGGTATTAGCTAATTCCACAGCATCGTCAATAGTGCGAGGTCTCGCAGCTTTAACGATGTTGCGGATTTCACTAATCAGTCCCCAAATGTAGCGAGAAATGAGTACCGGTTCTGGCGAAGCCAGCGTTGGTACCACTCTAGCATATTCAAAGAATGTCGAAGTATAACCGCGACAATCTACACCCATCATCCGATGATTTAGAAACTTATTTGTCATCTGCTCCTTTTCATACTCGGGACAGAATTTTCTTTCTACAAAATCCTTAAATTCTTCCCAAGTCATGGCATAAGCTATTATTTTTCCTTTTGATTGTAACACAATGTTCCACCATTCGAGTGCTCCTTCCTTGAAGAGATTTGATGCGTACATAACCTGATCATCTTTAGCACATTTACTTATTGCAATGACTGCTTTGGTTTTCTCTAACCAACGCAGTGATGCAGTTGCTCCTTCATTGCCTGCAAATTCAGTGGGTTTACAAGCAAGGAATTCTTTGAAAGTGCAACCAAGCGTTGCGGCTTTCATTTTCTTAGGAAATGGAGCTTGATGTGGTTCTGCATTATGATTGACATTATCATTGCCTCCGTTTACACTATTACTGAAGTTATCTTCAGAAATACGTTTACTAGGAACAATTTGTTGCGGTTCGATTGGATTCTTTATAGCAGCAACGAATGCTGGAATAGCATTAGCTATTCCTTGAGCAACAATATTTTCGATATCTTGCCGAGTCATATATTGATCTCCTGGATGTTGCTCAGACGGATTAACCTCATTTACTGGTTCGTTACCAATGTTTGACATCTGATAATAAATTTTATGTAAATAATTAGTATAAATATAAATATAATAAAATAGTTTGCACATAATCACATTAACATGTATAATAAAAAATTATCGATTTCACAAGTTTCATTTCTATATATTTTATTATGCCTCGTACACACGATTATCATACAACGTTTTATTGTTAAGTTATTACACATATTGGTTATTATGATTATTTATTCACACATATTCCTGCAAACTCTCATTATCTGGTCAGCTAATTTCTTAAAAACGACGCTCCCTTTCGTCATACTTCCAAGTAACCCTTTCTCCCACATCCCTAATCCGATTTCCTACATCAATTAATTCTTCGCCCCAGAGGCGAAGTTCAGTCAGATTCTCTGGGCTCATAGTTGGGTATAGTGGAGGTTCTGGGTCAACTTGTGGGAAAAATGTATCAGGGTTGTTTAAAAGATTTTGGTATTGCCAATCAGTTGTCCACCATTCATCTAATTCTACTGGTAGTGGTTGAGGTTGGACAATAGGATCTGGAATAGCAGGTTCCAGATTGATTGGGATTGGAGCTTCTAGTGGGTAGCTGAAAAGATCTTCTTCAGTAAATATAATGTTTGGATTGGCTGGTTCAAGGTTTCCATCGGCAGGTCCGATGAGGTCACTCATTACTAATTTATGATCTAAAACTTCCTAAGGAGTCATTTTCTGTTTTTGTCTAGAACTTTCTCCGACCTCTATTTCTGTTTGCTTAAAACTCTTCTCAGCTTCTATCTCTACTTGATTAACATTTTCCTCAATTTCTACCCCTTTTCCTTTGTCTTTTGGTTCTTCAGCTTTGGTAACCTTTCTTGTTGCTGGCTTTTTCCTTCGTACACGCCTCCAGCCCACAAATCTGCTTCTTTTCTTGGGTTTAGGTTTTGCCAGTGGTTTGGATTGAAATTCCATGGGTTCTTCTTTATAGGCGAAGTAACCGGTGAATTCCTTGGAAACTTCTATCTTAACGGGATAGAGGTTAAGATTTTCTAAACCTTCTGATATCTCATTCATGCTGTTTAGCATATATGCAAAATACATACCAAATGTTAAAATAACAAAATTTTATAGATAACCCATAAATATTATTGCATACATAAAACAACTGACAAGTAAATTATACTACGATTTACTGTAACTTATTTATTTACTAAATAAGGTTTCTGGAAATAAAAGTGCTAAAACTTTTGAGTATTTAGAGATTTGCATTTTCTGCTACTGTGGCTAGCATATAAAGATTTGCTCATTTCTCATCTAATTTGTCCTCCCAAGGTAATTTATTGATTAAGTCCTGGGTTTCTTGTTTAACTTTCTTCTCTCGGTTTTCCTTATTTCCTCCTGACTTTTCCTAATAATTAAACTTCTTTTATTAGGAGAAAGTGGCTCTTCATATTGTGCTTTACGGACAAATATTCCTTCTTCAGGAATTACATAAGGTTTTGTTTGGGATGAACTTCCTTTCTCGTTGGATGACCTATCTAGTTTAAGATAGATGTTTGACAGCTTTTGTTTACCCATACTGTAATTAACAAATAATCAGTTAATAAAACACATAATCACATAATTGGCAATCAGTAAAATTAAGTATTTCTAAATACTTAATAGGCTTAAATCAGTGGCTCTGATACCACCTTATTTCTGTCACGGCCCCCGACCCGGTTTGACCCGTTTCAGGAGCCGCGGGACAGAAATTCCGTGGTATTTTAATTAACAGCGGAAGTTTCTTCAGGATCTTTTTTTTTAACTAAAATATTTCCCGATTATTTTATTTCACAATTCGGGATAAAACCCGGTAATTTACAATATTGAGATTTCACGAAGAAATCTTTTATTTTACAAACATGTTTCTTTATTTTATACTGAGCCACTTCCTTAAGCTGATAGTGCTTCACGACACTTTTCCTGGATCACAACAGATCACCTGAAACATGTTTGAAAAAGGTTTTGTCAGCGGGAAATACTGAGTGAATCATCCTTTTTACTAAAACGACACGTTTGTTATAATTTACAGTATTAAGAGAGATTACAATGTTTATTTCAACCAACTACCCACAGTATTTGTCATCGACTTGTTTCGGTGACTGTGGTCATATTACTATTGAGTCCGTTCACCCAATAGTAACGAGTATCATTATTTTGGTACGCCCACCTAAAGTGATAAAACAGCAATACTGTGCACAATACCCCACATACCGGCTGTAATTTGGTGACTACATAAACTTAATCACTGTAATTATAATCTTGAAAATAAACATACTTTTTGTAAACAGATTTGATAAAAAGAGAATGACTCACATTGCAGATTTAACAGAGCTTATTCTACTGATTAGCCTTGATAACCTAGTTTAAATAATCAGGCACACAAACTAGGTTAGTAACTTAATACAGCATTTACGATAACTCACGAGATTACAACCTTCACAACGAATGACAAAGTGCGATACTTAAACATCCATCGATTTAACGACGAATGACAAAGCATAAACCCTAATGTGGGCAGCACTTAAACATCCATTGGATAGTTTAATCGATCGGACATTGAATCGTAGCAGCGATCGAGTTATTACCCTGAATTGTGGCAGCACTTCGTGATCAGTGTGTGTTTTGGGACTGTTTTGATTATAACTCAGTGTACAATTTGAAATTAAACGTCGAACGAACACTCAATTGCATGAAACAGACTGTCCTATTTATACGTGAAATTGACATCTCCCGCGTGTCGCGGAAGATGTCATGGATGCTGTCGCGACTCGCCTGGGGTACCAACCTACCCTAGGGTAGCCTTGTCACTAGTATAGGCCTGCTGAGTCGATTTCGTGTTATTTCAAATTTTTGACAACGTTTTCAGTAGATAACTCTAACTAGGGTTTACCCCCCCTTAGTTTTAGGGGCCCTAATCCTGATTCCAAATGTTCTGAAAAATTTAGGGTTTGTGCAGAATCACTTGGGTTTCTCAATTAGGGTTTCCTATTGGACAATTTAATTAAATAAATATGACTTTTGATGAGAGTTGTTACAAGATACCCGATAGATGGGTAGGTTTTTGAAAGTATGCATAAACCAAGAGACGGGAACGCGAAATAGAAAGTCAAAGGACTCGGATTAAGAGTCATGACTAAAAGATGATGAGAAATTACAAACAGAAATTTTGATAACTACGTTCAACTATTTTAAAGTTGAACGAGTCGAATGAAGGATGAAGTTTGACGTTCATGAGTAATGAAATCTCACACGAATAAGTCAAACGAGATAAATAAAGTGTAAAAGCTTGGTAGTGCAAGTAAGCGCAAACCTAATAATGGAAGCGCGAAATATTAATGAACCTATGTGACGGGTTGTAAAGGAATGTAGATAGGAAAAACGCAAACTAGCGAAACAAGAAAGTTAAAAACACTAAGATAAAGAAACCGGGTAGCGGGTCGTAAAGAAGTATAGGTAAGAACCGAGTAACGGTAAGTGTAGGACAAACCGACGTGTAAATGACGATAATAGTCATAAGGTTGGAAAGATAATTCGAAAGAAAACAAATGTAGCCTTAGACTACAGTCAAGGTTAAATGAAATCCAAAAAAAAAATTAAAAGTAAATAATTCCAAACATAAAAAGAGACGTAAGACAGGGAAAACGTAAACTAAAAATTCCGTTTCTAGTCAAAGGCAACGTTTTAACAAACATAAGTAGTATGAGATGAATTAAGAAATCATAAACACGCATAAGGCCAGAAATGGCAATATGGTATACCCGAGTGTTGGGGTATGAAGTGACGACGACTAATTAGTCTAGCCGGTAAAATTATTCAAAGTTAAGAAAATGTCATGACAAATACAAAGCGCTTATTAATATAAGACAAGCGCGGTATAAATATGTTAACAAACTGGTGAGACTAAGTGGTCAAGTGACAACTCAGTTAAAAAGGTGAAAAGGATAAGAAATAAGAGGTGAAAGCCTCGGTCAGTGAGAATTACACATAAAAGACACCGAAGGAATGAATATCATAAAAACAAAACTAAGTTTGTTTAGTCTAAAATTAAAAGAACTATGTAAATAAGGTTTCGGGGACGAAACCTCTTTAAGGGGGTAGACTTGTAACACCCCAAAAACGGGTTTGGTAATCAAACCACGTTAATAGTAAAGACGGGTAAAATACCGTTAGTGGTAAACATTAACCCGGTAAATATTAGGATTTAAATAAATAAACTTGATGTTAATTAAAAAGGAGGATAAATACTTTGAGAAAACAAAGTATATAGAAGGCTCGAGTTAACGGGACTTAAAATAAAACGGGTTATGACTTCCCGAACCCACTAAGTGACTAGGAATATTAACCTAGTTAGTTATGTGTTGTCAGAACAATAAAGGAAACTAGAAATAGTTAAACATTTTATAAAAACAAAACATGAGGGGCTAATAGTGCCAAATGGAGGATACTTATTTATTAAAACTAAAAATAAAACACGACACACACTTGGTAAGTGTGTGTGTGCGCAGGGACGATCAGGAGCACCAGGGGGTTCTTTCAAAACCCTAAAGCTCATGAAATCCAGCAAAATCGAGGAGAAATCGAGCAAAGAAATTAGGGCTTTAACTAAAATCGTGATCACCAAGCTAAGGGAATCGTAAGGTATGTCGAATTTTTGATATTTATGAAGTTGAGAATTCTTGATGTATATAAGAAATTCGAAATTGATGTTGCATGATTGTGGTATGGATGATATTGAAGTGAAATGGTATTTAGGAGTAAACCCTAGACAAGAATATATTGAAATCATGCCTAGCTCAAGTAAATTCAGATTTTGTTGATACTAAATTCATGTATGAGATGTTTTTAGGGTTTTGATTGATAAAAATTAGTGTTATGATGTCAAGAACATGCTTAAATTGAAAGCTGAATTCAAACAGCTCCTGATCAGAATTTACAGCCAATTTGTATTGGCTGTAACCTGAACAAAACTTGACAAAAACGTGTGTTTCTTGAGTCTTAAATGTAATTCCAGGAAATATCTTTAAAACCCCACTGGAATCACATTTTTTCGACGGAAATTGAGCGTTTTATGAATTTTTCTGTATCAAAGGTTCAAGCTGCGTTTTCTGGCAGAATTTGCAGCCCATTACGAATGTTATAACTCAATTTAAGAATTTAGTTATGATCTCAAATTTTTACTGTAGATAGTTTTAAGCGATTAAAAGAATCGCCAATTTGAATTTCGTCAATCGGATAAACGAGGAATCTTTAATGAATTTTTCCGTAAGCTGCAGTCAGAAGTGACGAATCTGATTGCAGCTTAGTAAATGAATTTTTATGAATTTTTGGTAAAGAGTTAGATCTTGAAATTTTAACACAAGGCCTAACCCTCCGATAGGTACGCCACATAAAAAAATGATAATTTTTGAAGACTTGTAAACAGGTTAAAAAGTCACCAAAAACAGCCCATTTTCAGTGATATGAAATGCCTAAATGAAATCGCGGCCTACTAGTTAGTATGTAAAATTTGATTTCGTTAAGAGTTCGGATGAAATATACCTAAGTGAGTTCATTGAACCAAATGTGCATTTGAATATGTTGATAAGTCAATTGACTTTCAAAACGTCAAACCGACCAATGATTAGATCGAATGATAATTTTGATATGGTCGAATGATAAATTCGACATAAAACCCGTAGGATGGAATAGTCGTAAACAATTATGAGAAATCTAACCGTCTTACGAATTGTGATGATGATAGTTTGACTCTAGACAAGCTAGATGAAGACTTGGGAAAGAAGCGGGTCAAACGGATCGAGTACGCGGAAAAATGACATAACCGGATGCAAGGTAAGTGAAACTTACACCTTTTAGTAAAATAAATGTTCATCCTATAAGTTTCAATTACAATAAGGATAATATTCAAGATATGGTTCCCGACGCGAAATAATACGGGTCGAAACTAATATAAATGATAAAAACCATGTTTAATGGTAAAAGAGATAGAACGGTAAATTAGCCATGAAAAGCTAATTATAAAAATGGGTTTTTGAACGGTTGCTATAAGTAAGTCTAATGAATAAAAAGAGTAAAACGGGTCAAATGGTAATGTGGATACCATTTGACAAATATTGACTAATAAGCACTTGTCGAGTGTTATGCTTACAGGATAAAGCGGCTTATGAATTAGCGTTGCTATGAATTAGCAAATTTTCAAGACAAGGTATTAAAACGGGTCAATGTATTGATCCGAGCCAGGTACGTATAATTATGTTGTAGTTAAAAGTGCTAATTTGGTCAATAATTGGTGAGAGTCTTTCGTCGTAAAATAAGATACTAGAATTGACCAAAAAGCCCTTAACGGGCGAACCGGGAAACGACCGTTAGAGTTTGTTTAGAAACTTGTTTATTTATTTTGAAACCCTTAGATACATATAAAAAATATAGGCAAAAACGTTGTGGGACGAGTGTCTAGAAATAGTCAATTGCGAAAAAGGACTAGTTGAAGGGTAGAATTGAGGAAAAGGGGTTCGCTATGTTAAATCCACCACAAAATAGTTGTGGTCGATTATATATAGTTATTTAGATATGGAAATATTGTAGTATCAAAAAGAAAAGAGCAAGTTTTAGACTAAACTGCTTAAATTCCCTAAACAGGTCAAAACAGTTTATGCACATAGCTTGCGTACTAGTCGCGCAAATTATAGCAATTACGAACCCGAGCTAAATATTTTGTGTTAAATACATTGGAACATGTATTTTGATTAGTTAGAAACAAGTTGGTGGTTTTAAATACAAACGGGTCAAAATGTTGATTTTAAATAATAAGCCGAATGCTTAGAAATTTAGAATTTTATTAGTTTGAATATTGAATTTTAACTCCATGAAATGGAGAACTAAATTACGGTCGCGTAGGAAAAAGAATCACACGAATCGGATAAGTAGAACAAAAGTTATGACATTTTAAAGTTGAATTTCGATTAAACTTATAGCTGGGCAAATGCAGGTTTCAGCAACAAACCCGCTGGAAATTGGTTTCCCCCGCGCCACGCGACGGGTCACAATGTGTGGGGCGCGACACGCGACAGACGTCGCGCCACGCGACAAGTTTGTCAGAGTCTCTCGCGACACGCGAGAGACATAAAAGCTGGAAAAATTATTTTTAATTATCGTTTGACACGTAGAACTTGTTTAAACTTATATTTTGGTTATCAAAACTAACTTTTACGTTGGTTTTGATCATAGGTGATATCAAGTGTACCCGAATGGAGATCAAGCGATGGCAATGGACCGAACACACGTTAAATGAAGCTTCCGCAAGTTGTTTCGTCGTTATTCTAAAACGATGAATTAAATCACATTATGTTGTATTACTTTAAATTGTAAAAGCTTTTAATAAACCCGTATTTTTCATTGTAAATGTAACCGTAATTACATGATTATGGACTTAAATTATACGAAAATCGTTAAATAATAGCAAAGGTGTTACATTGCTCAACAAATATTTTACAATAGGCGTTATTATTTTGCCAACAATTCTTTTTCATAACAAAGTTGTTTAGTGGACAAAAACAAGCCACAGGTTGTCCATCTTGCATCAGTTTCAATGATTTCCCCACCAAAACTAACTAATTCTAACCTTAAGACCCTTTTTGACATGTTAATACCTGTATTACAGAATGAAAACTTACACCAGGCGTGATTATGTTCTTTGGATGCGTTATTATTTTCATCCTGCTAAATCAAATTTTTTGCTTTAAAAACGGATGAAAACAAAGGGCAAGTTAGATCAGAAGCCCCAATATCAAAATTTAACCTAATAAAACATTCGATAATTTTTTAAACAAAAAGGAAAGTTAGCTCAAAATCCCCAATTTCACAATTTAACCTAATAATACAGTGGATGGGGGATGAACAATGTAACACCGCTAGTTCATATCCAACAATACCGCTAGTTCATATCAATGAATCAACATGAATCAACATCAAATTACGCTAGTTCATATCAAATATCGCTAGTTAATCAAACCGGATTTTTTAGAAGATACCTGGATTTATGCCGCTAGTGTGCACCGTGTGCACCGGATCGTTTCGTTTCTTGCTCCTTCTCTCTCGCTTAGCTTCAATTTTTGTTCACCATACAATGAAACCACCGATTAGTATGACAATTTCTTCAACTAAAACCTTGTGATTGAACAAGAAAAGAAACGGATGAGAAGATGATTTAATCGATGCCTCTTAATGCCGTATTCGTCATCCTCACTTCAAATCGATGCTCGTTTGTTGTTCACCGTTGTTGTCGTCATTCTCCCTTGGTCGTAATCGCCTTCAACCTCACCGTCAATTTTGGGGTTTAATTATGGTTTTTGATTTGATACAGAGATTTAGCCGGGAATATAGGTATAGTAAATTGACGATTTTAACCTTTACTTACCGTAATTATGCTTTTGACCCCGCTTCTTATCATCTAATTAATCACGCTTTTAATCCCCTGATCTGACGGTCACGATTGTCCCGTACATTAAGTACGATTACTCATAATGTATGTTAACCGCTCTCTCTCTCTCTCTCTATATATATATATATAAGAAGTGATTATTCTTAACAAGGGTTTGATAATGTACGTATATGTACAAAATAACAAACGATAATGTACATATTAACAAATTATGTAACTAGAGGGAGAAATAAAAATGCACTATGTGTACAATTTCAAAAAAAAAAAACAGAGAAAGAATGTTTAAGCAAAAAAGAATACATACAGAAAATGTGTGGCCCACAAGAGCTTTTAGAGCATCCACAATAAGGGAATATTTTGGTGTTTTTAGGGAGAGAGAAAGTGATGTGGAGGAGTGAGGGTGTAAAGATGTTGGTGAGAAAAAACGAGAAAAAATGGATGGGTGTAAGTTATGTGAGTGTAGAGAGGGGAGAGGAGAGGGAGAAGAAATTTGTTTGTGAGAGGGGAAGGTGAGAGAAATACTCTCATTGGTTGGGCAGGTGCCACATTAGCACCAAAAAATACCACCTAAAAACACCTTTATTGGTGATGCTCTTACAATTCTCAAATTTTATTAGGTTTAGGATCCTTACCCATCAAATTTTATTAGGTTCTCTTAGGATCCTTATCCATTAAATATAATAATATTTGATAATATAAATAAGAGGCTTGTGAGTCTAATCAAACTTGTTATATAAGCTCGGGCATCATAGTATACAAACCCGTTTAGTTTTTAAGCTCAAGCTTGGACAGTTGGACCCGATGTGCTTTAAACTTAGCTTAATTTAAACTTTTAGCGACCCGGTTTCAAGTAGCTCATGAACGACTTTATCATTTACACTTAATCCCATAAATTTCTACTCCTTACTCTATAATCAATATCAAAATACTCTTTAATTTTATATCCTTAATTCGTAACTCATGACTAGCATCTATACTCAGGCCAAACTGGTTATGTCTAAATATAAAATATTTGTAGAAACAATGGAAACATTATGGATCATAGTGGTAAAGCACAACTAAGAGATGATAATGTTTACTTAAAAGTGTTAAAGTTGAACCACCTAAGTCAAAATTGTTGACTTTGTTTTTTCCATCGAAATTGGTGGACCTACTTTAGGCTTTGAATTAACCACTTGGCAAATGGTTTAGTGAATCCAACCCAATCCAATGGGAGAATCCAACCTTTCCTTGTATTAAAAAGACATTTAGCATGTTGCCCCCACGTTAATGAGATAGTGGTGGAGTGGTTGGGAAAAGATTTGGTGTTCCTTGTAATCCAGGTTCGACTCCTACTCTCCCTATTATTTTCTGTAGCATCCAAGTGAAGGGTGAATACGGGTGGCGCTGGTTCGTCTTGGATTGGAGTCGAGGTTTTACCGATTATTTCATTATCGTGCCTTCGGACAGGTGAAAGTCAGGTTTCCGTGCATCTAAGAAAGCCAAGGGCTGGTAGCAGTCGAGTAGTCGACCTTGACCACAGTATCCTGTGCCACAGTGATTGGCACATGATTCCTTACCATTAAAAAAAAGTATGTTGCCCCCACCTCTTATCAACACTAAAGTCCTTTCATGTTGTATTTGTTCTTGTTTTTGCAAGTTGGAGCCCTTATCCTTTCTTTTCCTTTACTTTTACCATTTTATTTTGTTAAGTCTTGTAATTATAATTGTAATACACTATAATAATTAGTAACAAAATTGTATTGTATCTTTCATTTTATAACCTGATAAACTATTACTAAAGTCTAAAACCAACTAACATTACCAAATCATTACAAAAAATCATTAGAAAAATAATGACTTTAGTAGTTAATTCAACTATGGTTTCAATGTTTTTACAATGAACAAATCAAAATGTGCTAGCTATGTCAGAGTATACCATGATGATACCTAAGGCAGAGTATGTTAGTAATGTGTTAGCTATGTTTCTTTATACTGATGAATATATTGATCATGAAATCTTTATCAAGATGGACCTGTGTTTTCTACTTTTCTTTTATTTATAGAAATACTTTTTAAAAAGTTTGATAACTATGTCTAAAATTTTTATTATTAATAAGGTAGACAGACAGTTGGAACCGGTTGCGGTGTCGGATAGTGCAGACAAATGGATTTGGCTTGGGGAGGGATTTGAAGAATTCAGTGTTGCTGCTGTTAAAAGATCTATTCTGAAGGGTAGGGGATTGAATTCCGAATCGGCTTTCAAGTGGTCTAAATGGGTTCCCGCTAAGTGTAATATTTTCGCTTGGCGGGTGAACCTTAATAGGATTCCTACCGTTGAAGCGTTGCGGAGAAGAAATATCATTATTCAGAACTCGAGCTGTGGCTTTTGCAACGAAGGAGAAGATGAGGTGAGTCACCTTTTTACGGGATGTATTGCGGCCAATGTTGTATGGAATTATGTTAGTAAGTGGTGTCGTGTCCCACAAATTTTCGCATTCTCCTTTCAAGATCTGTTGGAGTCTCAAAAGACGTGTGGTTTAAAGGAGCCGGAGAAGCTCATTTTCCAAGGTGTTATAATTATTGTGTGTTGGAGTCTTTGGAAGGCGAGGAATAAAGCGAGGTTCAGGAATAGCTCCTTTAGAGTAGAGAAGATCATTAGTGAGGTGAAATCCTTGGGGTTTCTTTGGGTTAAGAATAGAACGAAGTTTAAGAATGTCTCGTGGGAAAATTGGTGTAAATTTGTGATTATGTAATTTTGTAGCTGTTTTGGGCCCCCCCGGTTTCTAGCAGGGGCGCAGCATGTGAGGGGCCGGGGGGGGACGTCCGCCCCCCGGGATTTTTCGCTCAGTAGTGTTATATATGTAGTTTTCGTATAGAAATTTGTGGGCATATACGTTTTCACCCCCCCCCCCCCGGTTCTATAGAAATTTTTGGGTATTCTATAGAAATTTTTGGGTATATATGTTTTCACCCCCCGGCCGAAAAATTCAAGCTTCGCCACTGGTTTCTAGGGTGGTGTTTTTCTAATGAAGTTTACATTTCAAAAAAAATAAGGTAGACAGTTGACTTTTAAAGCACTACTAGTTTCAACTCATACATTTTGGTTTCAGAGGAAACCTTCATTAATATTTATGGGGTCTAATTGTAAAAAAAAAAACTTATAGACTAGAAATGTTAAAGTAAAAAAGTTTAGGAGTGACTGATAAATTTATGAAAAGGAGACGTAGGAAAGTACTGTGTGCGTACGATATAGTGCGAGTGAGTAGACAAATTGACTCGCTTTACAAAGTTGAGCCCACGCCTTAATCAACTCCATAGATTATTATATCTATTAGTTAGTATATTATTTTCCATATATTATTAAGGTGGAGATACAATAGCAAGTTTATTTGGCTAGGAAGACTAGGAAGTGATCTTAACCATCCATTTAGTTAATCAAGTGCTAAGATTAAATGATGGAATTGAAGGGAAGAAAAGAGACGCGTGAGTTTGTTTAGGGGCATTCTAGTCAATCCAAGCCAATAGTTTCTCTCTCCTCCAATTCCCCCCATTTTTTAAACGTTAATAACTCTTTCATACGACATTATTTTTTTATAAAAATTGCACCAAAAAACGATCGTTTTTTATCTTTAAAACGAGTATACTATTGCTATATTTTCAAAAAAAAAATTTAAAACCCAGTTGCGTAAAACGCAATGAAAAAAAACCTAAAAAATCATATTTTTCTAAAACGCAATGCACAAAAAACACAAAGAAATGTATTATTTGTAAAACGCAATGGCCAGAAAACACAAAGAAATGTCTTATTTCTAAAACGCAATGAAAAAAAAACCTAAAAATTACATTTTTCTAAAATGCAATGCACAAAAAACACAAAGAAATATCTTATTTGTAAAACGCAATGGTCAGAAAACACAAAGAAATGTCTTATTTCTAAAACGCAATAGCCTAAAAACTCAAAAGAAAATGTACTTTCTAATACGCAATGGACTAAAAACACATAAAAATGTGTTTTACCTAAAACGCAATTTACCAAAAACACATACAAATGTCTTATTTCTAAAACGCAATGGCCAGAAAACACTTAAAATGTCTGTTTTCTAAAACGCAGTGGACTGAAAACACATAAAAAATGTTTTACCTAAAACGCAATGCACCAAAAACACAAAAAAATGTCTTATTTGTAAAACGCAATGGCCAGAAAACACTTAAAAATGACTCATTCTAAAACGCAATTGCCTAAAAAACAAAATAAAATGTTCTCTATAAAACGCAATTGACTAAAAACACCTAAAAAGGTGTTTTACCTAAAACGCAATGCACTAAAAACACTTCAAGAATGTGTTTTTCTAAAACGCAATGGCCAGAAAACACATAGAAATGTTTTAGTTCTAAAACGTAATTGCCTAAAAACACCAAAGAAAGTGTTCTCTCTAAAACGCATTGAACCATGACAATAGTTTTGTCTGTGCTGTGAACTGTCTGAACCAATGCAGCTCAACCCCAGCCAGGGGCTCTGCCCCTTGGACCCCGCCAGGGGCTGCCGCCCCTGGGACCCCGTTACCAGGGGCGCTGCCCCCGGACCCCCGCCAAGATCGTAAAACGCAATGACTAAATCAAAAACCCAGATCATAAAAATGAAATTAAAGAATTTCTTACATGGATCGAAGTGATTTCTTCAACAATTGACGAATTTTGAATGATTGTAACACTTATCAGCGCTCGAATCGAACGGATCGAGTGATTATCTTCAAAATCACTGGAAAAAACGAGATTTTGTATGAAATTTAACTGGGTTTTCTTCAAAAAAGCTGAAGAACACGTTGATCGGGTGTTTGAATCATTGATTGGTGATGAAAATCGCACTATAATGTAGTGATTATTGAGATAGAAAGTGAAGAAATGGTTGAAGATGATGGTTTTTGAAAATGGTGGGTTTTGAAGTTACTGTGTTTTGAAAAGGAAGAAGAAAGAGTTGAATTGACTAAAATACCCTTTTTCTTTATTTTAAATGTTGCCACATGTCCTAATCCTATTGCTTCCTACACTTTCTAGCCAAAATAAACTTCCTATTTGATATTTTCCCTATATTATTATATCTTTTAGTTAGTATATTATTTTCATTGTTTACTGTTAAAAAATTTAGAGTTAATTGCCAAAATCGTCCCTGAGGTATGGCCAGATTTGTCATTTTCATCCAAAATGACACTTTTGTGCCAAATTGCCCCCAACCTTTGTAACTTTTTGTCATTTTCATCCAAACCACTAACTTAGTTTATTTTTTATGTTAAGTTGAGGATATTTGGATGAAACTGGCAAATATAAAACCACAGGGACGATTTTGGCAATTTACTCAAACTCTTTTAAATTTCTTTTATTTAATTAATTTTGTTACATATATAATAAAAAAGAATATACATGCAATTTTTATATGAAAAAAATAATAGATTTGTCACATAATTTTTATAAATTTTCATCCAACCACTAACTAAGTTAATTTTTCTATTAAGGCGAAGGATGTTTATAAACTAACACATAAATTAAGTTCTAATTTTTTATATAGATCAGTTTTATAAAAATAAAATCTACTTATACCTCTAAATTTTATAAAATTAAAATGCTGGTAACCTTATTGAAAAAAGTCAAATAAAAAAACTTATCACATGTACCAAGTTTGTATTCATCTTCTTCTCTTTTAAATTCGCTCCTAAGGAAAAACAGAAGCCAGCCCCCCCCCCCCCCCATCAAACAACGTATCGTTACCAAACCTTAAAAATACCCACCAAATTGTAATTATAATGCTATTAACCAAAAGTTTCTTTACTCAAGCCACTCAGAATAAGTATTAGTTAGTTGCCCTCATAAACTTAATTAAATAAATAAATATTTTATTTCTGCCAACATATTTCCTAGGTGCTCAACACATTTAAAAAATAAGTAACGTTTTACAATTTTTTATAATCTCTACAACTAATAAATACTAAAAGTTGTAATCGATTGTTATGTGTTGCACACCAATGACGTTTTCTCTTTATAAAACTGATTTATATAAATAAGCTGTAAATTAACTTCTGTCTTAATTTATAAAATTTAAAACATCATTCACCTTAACAGAAAAAATAAACTGAGTTAGTGATTTGGATTAAATTTATAAAAATTATGTGACAAAACTATTAATTTATTTTTCTAAAAACTCCATGTATATTCTTTTTTATTATATATGTAACAAAAATCATTAAAAAAAAGAAATTAAAAAGGGTTTTAGTAAATTGCCAAAATCGTCCCTGTGGTTTTATATTTGCCAGTTTCATCCAAATATCCTCAATTTAACAGAAAAAATAAACTAAGTTAGTGGTTTGGATGAAAATGGCAAAAATTTACAAACGTTAGAGGCAATTTGATACAAAAGTGTCATTTTAGACGAAAATGACAAACGTGCCCAAACCTCAGGGAAGATTTTGGCAATTAACTCAAAAATTTTAAATGTTGCTAAAGTTATCATATTTGTTGGTGGGTACACATAAAGTATAGTTTTTATTTTTACTTTTTAGTATTTGTTACTTTACGTTTATGTAATAACTAGTAAATTTCCACTACGCTACGCGGCGGAAATTCGACCTGTGTATTAGTTATTTCGTTATGATATTGCTACAGTAGCGGAGCTCAGAAACTGGAAAAGATAATGCAAAAAAGAAAAAGTCGTTATATAATTAAAAAGAAGTTGACATGTGTTTTACATCGATCTACAGTTAGAAAAACAAAATCGGCAATGGTTCCGAAATCACGTCATGGATCTCGATACCAATATTGTTCGGACAAAATTTTCATCGCACTGATGTTGTAATCCCTAAAAATTTTCAAGATTTCTAACAAAACTAGTTGATTTTCCGCCCGGGCGTTGCGGCGGGGACCTAATGTCTGCAAAACGTGTGTCGGCAACGGCAAGCAGATAACGAAAATCAAAACATAAATAACAATGACGTGGTAACGATAGTCACTCCGTCCTAAAAAAAACGATTTTAAATAAACTAATATATAATAATAGGACCCCACACGTCCTACATGTTGAAAATTCAGTTGTTTTTAGTTTAGTTATTACGGTGCTAACACGTTAAAATATGGATGAGCTCGGTCCCGGTAACGGCACCGAGAGTACCGATCCAGAAAATCATCGTAGTTAGGTACCTGCACCGAAAATGCTCGGTACGATACGGTATGGTATGATATGGTATTTGAAGGTAAAAATCAATAAATACAGGTATGGTGCTAGACTGGTGTCGAAACCGAAAGTAACGATTCTGAAAACGGCAAAAGGTGGGTACCAAATTGGTACTGAAAATGATTGGTATAGTAAATTTGGTACCGATACGATACCGGTTTCATTACAGGATTTGATACGATTTACTCATCAATAATCTAAATATCCAAGTTAATTTTACATGCTACAATTCATTCATTATAGAAAAAGACAAAAAAGAAAACAAAATAAGTTGTTGTGTATATAAAACCTCAATCAAACGAAATACAGTTTACAGTTTACTTACAGTTTGTATGAAAAGTAACCTACACGGTGCAATTACTTGCGTTGCTACAGGATTTGATGAGATCGGTATCAACCGGTACCGAAAATACCGTTACCGAAAATCCCCAAAAGTGGGTATCAGTACCGATTATACCTGGTACGGTACGGTTCGGTACCGGACGGTACTAGTAGGTACTTGTATTTGAGGGTAAAAACCGGTGCCGAACCGATACCGAAAATGTCAAAAGTCGGTACCGATTCAGTACCGAAAATATACACGGTTTGGTAATTCGGATACCAGTACCGGTACCCGATACCATTTGCTCATCCCCTTGATGATGTTACTATTCATTGGATTGTGTATGACAAATAATCTAAACCGGTGCAATTACTTGCGTTGCTACAGAAATTGATGAGCTCGGTGCCAACCGTTACCGAAAATCCCCAAAAGTGGGTACCGGTACCGAATATACCTGGTACGGTACGGTTCGGTACCGGTACGGTACCGGTATTTGAGGGTAAAATCTGCTGAATATCGGTGCCGAACCGATCCCAAAAATGTCAAAAGTCGATACCGATTCGGTACAGAAAATATACCCGGTTTAATAAATTTGATACCTTATTTCCCGGATTTACTGTTTGATTTACTGTTCATTGCATTTCTTTTTTAATATAAGGATAATATTATATTTTAAAATAGATTGCTATTGATAAATAATGTATTATATAAGTATTTTAAATGTAAGATTGTGGGGAGTGGAGGGGCTTGGGTTGGGGGCATTGTTCGACACGTGACGAGTGTGAGATCCACAAGCTTATGGTGAAAAATGAGGGGTGTGGCATGGCTTAGCTTGGCTTGGCGTGGGCAACCATGTGAATTTTTTTAATTAAAGTAGTCAACCAAAGCCAGCCAACTAGGTCCGCCCTTGATCCTTTCGATTACATACGACTTCACAAGCTTACATGCATTAAAACATACATCGGTTGTTACAAACTTAACAAGCAAAACCATAGCTAACAATAAGATAGTGTTTGTTTCACAAATGAATTGGATTCTGAATAAAATTTTTAATTTAGCTTTCGTTTTAATTTCATTCCAATCATCAGGGCAAATTACATTCTTTATATCTCATTCTTTATGTTGTTTGTTTAAACAAAAGAACCAATTGGAGTTGAATCTAAATCGCCAGTGTACTTCCTTCTTTTTTGATACAAGGTCGTTATGCCATTTACATTCCAATTCCGTTGATAATTACCGATCAAACATTATAGGATTCAAAAGGAGTTCTTAAAATCTATTTCCAATTCCATTACATTATATATACGAAACAATCACTACCTAATAATTGACTTACTCCTCTAACCCAATATGCTCTGATTTCATATTTCTTTAATCTTCTACTATTTCCACATCTCTAAATCTTATTCACATTCTTTTCCATCTCTCTCTCTCTCTCTCTCTCTATATATATATATATATATATAGGGTAAGGTTCATGTGAGAACCACCTTTATTGCGAGAACCGCGAGAACACAACCTAAAATAGCTAAAAAAACCTAACCCCTCCCCCTCGCCCCCCCCCCCCCCCCCCCCAAAAAAAAAAAAAACCTAACCCCCCCAAGCTAAATGATAAAAACTAAAACCCCCAAAAAACCTAAAAAAAACCTAACCCCACCCCAACCCCCCCCCCCCCCCCCCCCCCCCAAAAAAAAAAAAAAAAAAAAAAAAAAAAAACCTAAACCCCCCACCCCCAAGCTAAAATGCTAAAAACTAAACCCCCAAAAAATCTAAAAAAAATCTACTTTTTTTTATTTTTTATGTTAAAATCGCTACTTTTAGTAGCAAATTTTTTTTTAAAAGAAGTTTAAAAAAAAAAAATTTGCTACTAAAAGTAGCGATTTTAACATAAAAAATATTTAAAAAAAATTGTGTGTTTTTTAGCTATTTTTAGACATTTTTGGTTGTGTTCACATTGGTTCTCGCGGTTCTCGCAATAAGGGGTGGTTCCTAACGGATCTTTGTCCTATATATATATACATAGGGAGAGGATCATGAGAAAAGTAGATATAAATGAGAAAACCAAAAAACTAACCAAAAAAGCACTAAAAAGGGAGGGGGGAGCCTTTTAATGAAGGAGGGGGGGGGGGGGGGACTTTTAATGAAGGAGGGGTAAAATTGGAAAAAAAAATATATATAACTTTTCAAACATTTCCAATTTCTCCATACGTTATCATTTTAAAACAAAAATGGCACCATAAGATCACAAATTTTTGTGCCTTTCATTCAAGTATATTCGAGCATATTTTTTATAACATAAAAAAAGATTTATGGTGTCGTCTTGTTTTCAATACTATTATTATAGTAGTGCACATGTGCAATATAACATGTACTACAATTGCATTACATGCTTAAAATTAGCTTTTTGAGTCTAGTTTAGCTTTTAGAGTTAGTTTTTTTGGAGGTTTAGGATTAGGATTAGGTTTTTGGGTGTGGGTGGGAGGGGGGTTTAGGTTTTTGGGAGGTGGGGGTGGGGGGGTTTAGGTTTTTTTCGGGTTTACAATTGCATTACATGCTTAAAATTAGCTTTTGGAGTCTAGTTTAGCTTTTAGGGTTAGTTCTTTTGGAGGTTTAGGATTATGATTAGGTTTTTGGGTGTGGGGGGAGGGGGGTTTAGGTTTTTGGGGGGTGGGGGTGGGGGGGGGGGGGTTAGGTTTTTTTCGGGTTTATGTTTAGGGTTTAGTTTTAGGTTTTCGGGAGGGTGGGGGGGGGTTAGGTTTTTGGGGGGTGGGGGGGTTAGGCTTTTGGTGGGAGGGTGAATTTAGGTTTTTGGGGGGGTGGGGGGTTTAGGTTTTTGGGGGGTGTCGGTGGGGGTGGGTTAAGTGGTTTAAGCTTTATGTATTAATGCACATGTGCAGTACAACAAAAAAAAAATTATTTTTTTTTTGAAAATTTTTTTCTAGGCATAAAAACTAGCGATTTTTTTATTAAAAATTATAAAAAAAAATTGGTATGTTTTTAGGTTTTTTTTAGGCTTTTTTGGTTAGTTTTTTGGTTTTCTCATTTAAATAGTTTTCTCATAATCCATATATATATATATATAGACAGAGAAAAAAGGTGTTTGAATATTAACTTTTTTTATTAGGTTTATTTTTTTTAGTTTTTTTCCCTATCCAACGGAGTCAAAGGGAAAATCATTGAAATCAGTTGAAATTGTTATTGAAGCTAATGTCCTCTCAAAGATTCTCCACCAAAACTGTCATCATCCGCCCCTACTTTTCTTCTAAAGTAACAATTAATAATTTCAATAATTAACAATAAGAATAGTAGTAAATAGCACTATGCAATAATGTAGTTTAAACAATAGAATTTAGCAATTTCCGAGTTTAAAAAGAAACTAATACATAATACCTTAAAGTCAAATCTCAAAACAAAAATATATAAAAACTATAAAAACCTAAAATTTAAGTCTTGAAGCTATGTATAAAAAACTACAATGCAATCTAGGAATCTACTTATGGGGTGAACAGATTATATCAATTTTTTTTACCAGTCTGGTCACACGGAGTGGGTTCAGCAAACCCACTCGGAAACTAGCGGCACTTCGGCAGCCTCCATCCCATGTCGTGCAATGAGTGGTGGCATGCGGTAGGCAAGGGTAAGCTTTTGCTTCCCTTGACTAGTTAGTTTTTTTTTAATATACTTTATAAATTGGTTGTTGCATGAGAAACGTATGTAAAGAGGTATGGTCTCAATTCCTTGCCAACATGGCAAGGACCACACCACCTTTTCCATCAGACGTGGCGCTGACATCGACGAAGTCATCCAGAAGCTTCTAGAAGCTTCTGGAAAATATCTAGGTGGCCCCAAAGATGCTCCACCCGACATAAAGGACACAACGTGTCACCAGTCGCCAGGCGCCACGTAGGCCTGTAACAAATCTAAGGACAGCCCGACAATGCCAGTACGACGTCTCCAAGATGAGCGAATGCGAGCGCGCCACGTGTACCACTACACTGACCACAGCAGAGGAGACCAAGAGGATATTCCCCTTGGTCGGACAGCTGGCGCGCAACCACAGCTGGCATCACTGCTCTTCCCTCTCTCACCCTTCGGCTATAAATAGAACCCTTCATCATTCAGGTAAAAGGATCTGGCTCTCTCCATTCTCACACTTAACACACACTGTTATTTCCTCCTCGGAACAGTACTTATTCTCACGCCGGAGCCTGGTTAAGAGGGAAACCCCCATATTCCCCTCTTAACGAGACTAACGGTGTTGCTGTTTTGCAGGAACCGTGCCATCTCACGAGTAGAAAGAGAGATTGAACCCACAGAAGAAATAACCCCACAGATTAACCATAGTGTTAACCTGTGTTTCATCAGTATGCATGGCAAATTGTGTCAAGTAAGAGGCAAATAATCATGAAATTTAATGTAATGTTGATGTGAAGGAGATAGATGTTGTGACAAGTGCGGCATGCATCGAGGCTTTCATTTCTTGTGGCCTTATAATTCTTTATTTGTTAGGGCCAACGGGGTGCAATAGGCAACCCCTTTCGGCAACCCTTTGTCGCTTGGGCATGACCACCACCAAATGAATATAGGTGATCAGCAAAAGAGAGAGGGAAAGAATTTGGCGAGTAGTTGCCGCTGCGTGAAAGAGAAGGTGGGGCCCATACCCAAATCAACCAATCACATGTTTTGTTTTTTGTTTTTTTAATTAGTTTGCCTAATCTTAATTTAGACATGCATCCCTTGTGTTTTTTGGGTAATAGGCAAAAAGTTTAAGCAAATTACATAGCAAAATTCAACTGGGTATGGGGAAACTTTGCCTAAAGGGGTCAAACATGCACCCCCTTACCCTTAAGATAACATTTGTTATGAAAAATATACAGTTTTAGCGCACATAACAACACATAATCATAAAAAATTACCTGGTTCATACAACATGAGCATTAAGCTTATAATCAATGACTCAATGTTGTTTAAACCACACTTTATTCAATCCTTAAACGAATCGATCTCAGATAGTAAATGTAGTTCAAACACGACTTTATTCAATCACTAAATGAGTTCAAACCCGCAGTGGCGAATCCACGGGGTTCCTTGGTTCCGAGGAACCCTCTCGGTTTGGAAAAAGGTAGTAGAAACCTCAGATGATTTGGGAAAAAATAGTGAGAATCCATCAAAAGGAACCCCTGAAAAAAATTTCTGGATTCGCCACTGCAAACACGACTTCATTCAATCTCTAAATGAGTTGATTTCGTAACTCGGATAATTCAAGTAGTTCACAAGCATCTATACTCGTATGCAATGTTTTAAAAACCGGTTCAAACCGGCCGGTTGAACCGGCCGGTAGAACCGCTTAAACCGTCCGATAAACCTGGTTGAACCATCCGATACACCCGATTAAATCATTTTTAAACCAAATCCGGTAGTGTATAAAAACCGGATTTTAAAAGATTGCTCGTATGTATACACACCACTAATATCAAGTTGTAAAAAAGGCATTTTGAAGTTATATTTTTTCCATGTATAAACCTTTTAGAATATTTGTACGTTAACATGTACAATGAATAAATATATCTAAAATCTTAACGTCAACAAACAGAAAAAAAAGAGAGGAGCCATTAATCAACAATTAAATATAACAAACTAATTTTCATTCAATTCAATTCAATTCTTTCCTTTTTCAACTCGGGATGACTCAGTCCGAGTCAAGTTACAACTCAACCTTGCCATCTCCCAAGCAAAAAAAAAAACACATACACGATACACCACAGTCTGAGTTAACTCACCTACATCCAAGCATAAACACATCTAAAAAAAGTATTTGTAAAAAAAAGATCTCCTAACTACTTCTACTCATAAAAAAAATTAGAATAGTAGTTAGATTCTCTAACTCGGACGAGTCGACTCAGTTACTAACTCGCTACTATCATTTCAAATATTCGTTACAAGTTTCAACACACGGATCCATGAAGGAGCGGTTTAGATTCACCGACGTAGTCCACGTGGCAGCATCTCTGAAACTCCTCGAGATTCACGTAACGGCCGGACTTTTTGCCGTTATCGATTAACCAAAGGATCTGTTCAAACTCCGTTTCTTCACACGGAATCGTTAACGGACCGATGTTGTTAAAACCGTATTCTTCTTCAGCTTCCGTTAGAAGCTTCTGGAAAATCGGATGGTTTAAGTACGTCGCTCGGACAATAAACCGCCGTAAATTGCTGCCGACGCAGATCGCCACGTGTCCGGCCGGAACATCGGCGGCGATGAACCGGCGAGGAGATGTGGAGGAGGATCTCCGGCGCCAGCGGCGGAGCATCTGTCGGACTCGTACAATGTGTTGAATCCTGCTTGATTTCTCGATCGCCGGTGACATCTTGCAGTCGGAACGGTGGCTGTTACGGTGGCGGAGTGAGGGTTTAGTGTGTGTGATTTTGTTTTGGTTTCCGTTAAAAAAGAGAGGTTGAGTTTTATAGGATGGTTGATGTGTGTGAAAAGACCAGGTTGCCCCTAGGGTTTGTGATATTTACGTGGATTATGTTGTCCGCCATGTGATGGAGGATGCTGGTCCCCGTTTAGAGTTTTTCTTTTCTTTTTGTAATCATCGTGGTAAAGGTTTTATTCTTTCAAATTTGAATATATATTTAAATATTATTTGGATTGGTTATGATTGTGTTATGTATATTAAGTAATGTTTAGGTTATTTATGTGTATTGGTTTATGTATGATGCTTTGTGTAATAGTTTTGAGACAAAATTGCAGAAAACAACATTTATGTATACCCCAAACTGCACTTCATACCTTTCACTATGAAATCCGCCAAAACCAACCTTTACGTTCATGTTTTGCTACAAGTTCAACCTTTACCACTAACACCATTAGATTTTTTGGTTAAGTTACCTCACATGCTTTGCATGTGAGGGTATTAATGTCTTTTCACCCATCTTTTTAATTAATAATTCTTTTTAACTTATATAAATTCTTTCTTCCCACTTTATAGCAGCAGCAACACAACTTGATTCACCATTTCATTTAAACCCTAGATTCAAAGTAGGAAACATCACCTCATCGTGTATCATCCAAAACCTAACAAGGCTCATCGCGAAGTTCACCGGAATTTGAACCAAGTTCACCGGAGCTTGAACCCACCGCTGTAAATAAACAGATATAAAACCCAGTTCGCCGGAGTTTGAACCCATCGGAGAACCTAATAGCTTTATCACCATCCGCTTATAGTTTCTTTCATCCTAATGAGCAGCTGGGACTTCAACTGCCATGTGAAGAGTCTCACTGCTCACCATTGCCTCTAGCTGCTATAGTTCAGTCAACTTTAGCACATGAAAGCAGAGCAGACCGGGCCAAAGTCGGAGCTGGATGCATTGCAGCCATCATTTTTGGTTTTGTATTCCTAATTCTCCTAGCCATGGGTGCCTACTATGTGGTGACCACCCGCCGCAACAATTTGCGAAAAAACAATAGTACAGTTATACCATCAGCTTAACGACATGTAGCTAAGCTTTTATCAATTCATTACATGTCTGTCGCTCTTCATTTCTTAATCTAGAATATGAGATGTATCATGTATGCCATAAAATCATCACTGATTAATGTATGTATTATGTAATTACGTACGGTTGAAGATTGATTTATAAACGTCTGATCTTGTAACGACGGTTAATAGGCGGATAAGTTACTCACATTGCAAGTACAAATCATAAAAAGACATACATTAGAATGTCAATGCAAGTAGTTGATAGATCTTTATGCAGTAAAACATGTCCAGTTCGCCGGAGTTTGAACCCATCGGAGTTCGATCAGGTTGACCGGGTCACCACCACGAAAAACTGTTGGTGATCAGACGACATGTGTGCAGCGGAGTTTGATGATTTATTTGGATTGTGAGTGGGATCAGAATTATCATGGTGGGTTTTGTTGGTTTTTTTTAAATATATGGTGGGTTTTGTGGGTTTTTTTTTAAATATATATATTAAAAAAGGATTTAACAAACTCATACATACACACCAGATCTCGTGCAGAGTTTGTTAAATTTGTGTATGTGTTTTTATATATATATTTTAGGTGTGTGTATGTGCAGAGATTAAAAGAAAATCAAAGAATATTTGACTTATGTTGTTTGACTGATGAAACAAAAAATAGAAAAGAAAATAAGGATTTAAAAAGACTAAAATACCCTCACATGCAAAGCATGTGAGGTAAGTTAACTGACTTTTTTGACTAGGTTTGGTGTAAAGGTTGTGATCTGTAACAAAACATGAACGTAAAGGTTGGTTTTGGCGGATTTCATAGTGAAAGGTATGAAGTGCAGTTTGGGGTATACATAAAGGTTGTTTTCTGCAATTTTGTCTAGTTTTGATTATACTTGTTAATAACTTGTTAACAGAATTTGTGTGGTTGGACTAAGGGGTTAGATAGCAAGGTTGAAGTTTGGATATATGCATTATCGATTTTAGTTGGGGAACCAATCGAATTATACAAGTAGCGGCGGTAATTCTCGCCATAATAGGGATTGGAGATTATTTTAAATTTTTGTGTCTGAACTCCGGCTTAAGAGTAAGAGCATATGTTATCGGTAGTTTTTGGAAGAGTAAATTATAAAAATCGTCCTTTATGTTGACACCAAATTGCTAACTATGTTCTTTATCTTCCAAAAGTACAGAAAACGTACTCGATGTTTGCAAACGCTTGCACGTTATGTCCTTTGGCTCTAACCCAGTTAAAATAGTTAATTTTAACTGTTAAGTGAAGGGTAGATTGGGTGTTTTTACTTATTTATTTATCAAAACCATTTTAATAATGAAAACAAATCAATTTTATATACACTAGTGTTCACTCTTGAACCTAATCCTTGATTGTTCGTGGAACATCCGTGTACCACTTTCATCCTGTGATGAGTGCTTGGTGTCTTCAGGTATGGAGTTAATCAAAGCTCTAATTTGAGTAGGTGTTTTATCGAGTAGAGCTCATACAATAGATGGATTTATCAAACGCCTGTGCATTGCGGTTCTAGAGTAAACACTAGTGTATTTTTGAACTGAGTGAACAAATGTTGACCATTGATTTACATCATCAAATTGTAAAATATACTAGTGTATTTTCATCATCAAATCCTAGCCAATGGTTTACACTTATGTATTGATAATCAAGGTCTAGGATTAGTTCACTAGTGTTCACAATCATGGGGGTATATATATATATATATATATACATACTAGTCACTTACCCGCGCGATGCGGCGGGAGTGGCGATTTACAATAGGATACTCGTTTACCGTTAGTTTATCCGTCGTCTCGTGATATATCGTATAGTACTTAAGTTAGTTTTCTTATTCGTGATCTTCTACAAGAATAGTACAAAACAAGGAAGTAGATGTAATTAAAAACAAGAAGAGTTCAAAACAGTCAAGTAGCTAGACAAAACAATAAAAACAAAATGCGGGGAGTCTCTTGTATCTCTTCCTGTTTTACCAATACATCCGTTCGCTTATGACTTTCTTGTATCTTCTCCTCTCCTGTACCAGATTTCGACACATAACAAAATGTTACACGCTTACAGGTGCTTTAAAATAGTAATTAAAAAGTAATTTCAGGAAGCAAATAAGGCACATAATCTACTAACTTACCTTCGTTTTGATACGGATGCGATTAATTAATCACGCAACACTTCCTGGTAGACAACATTTGATGTGTAAACTCCGCGTTGTTTGAATTCTTTGGCGAGATGTACCAACACCTTCGTACTTTGTCTTGAAATCCCTCTTGATAACGCGACATAAAGTTGTCCATGTGAAAATACAGAATCCGGTAGATAAATACCAACGTTCGGAATTGTTTGACCTTGAGCTTTATTAATCGTCATGGAAAAGCTAAGTCGAATTGGAAATTGTTTTCTTTTCAGCTTAAATGGGAACATGTCATCTTCAGAAAGGGTTAGAGGGATTCTTGGCAAAAAAACTCTTTTTCCGGCATGTTGACCGACTGCAATTTCCGCATCAATAACATTTCGCATGAAACCCTTACATATCAACCGCGTGCCATTACACAGGCCATGTGATGGATCGATATTACGTAACAATATTATTGGGCATCCAATTTTTAAATGAAGCTTATGAGGCGGCAAACCACTAACATTTAGCGAATTTAAGAACTCGACCGGATAGAAGTTGCGCTGATCGTCTTCAGCTTCATCAAAACTGTAATAAACTTTTTCCTCCCCTTGAAAAATTTCAATCATTTGATTATTAATCTCGTCAACACTATCATTTTTAGTGGACAATATTGCTCTAGAGATTATATAATCTGAAGAATATACATTATCTTCAATTGATGGAAAGATGGCATGGATCAATTCTTTTATAGCGTTTTCTCTGTTGTTGCACTGAATTGTCATGTCATCGGGTATGCGGATATAGTTTCCTTCGATTGGTTCTTCAGTTCCATCGCCGACTCTTAAAAGAAATTTAGAAAACCATGGATCTTTCAGCGCTCTCATATTTATGGTCAACCGCATCTTCTTAGTCAAAGACCAAAGAGGTGACATTCGTACGCTGGAGTCTACAATCTGTGCTCGAGTGCCACGTTTGATAACCGGCAACACCTGTCTGAAGTCACCTCCCATAACCATTATCTTTCCACCAAATGGGAGACTAACACCTATAATGTCTTGGAATGTACGATCGACTGCCTCTATCGCTTGTCGTTTAGCCATCGACGCTTCATCCCATATGATTATTTTGGCAGAGCGAATCAGTTTAGCGGCCCCACTCTGTTTTTTAATATTGCACATTGAATTATTTTCAAGATTAAGAGGAATCTTGAATCTCGAGTGAGCCGTTCTACCTCCTGGCATATTATTAGCCGCTGCACCTGATGAAGCTGTTGCGAGAGCAATAAGACCACGTGACCGAATTTCAGCAAGCAAGGCAATGTACAAAAATGTTTTTCCAGTTCCACCTGGACCATCAATAAAGAACACGCCTGGAAGATCATTATCAACATGCATCATGATCTCATCAAACACATTTTTTTGGTCCGGATTAAGTGAATGTTTGGCACTCAAGTGTTCAGGTTCCAAAACAATCCCATACTCTTCTTGTAACTCACGATAACCTGCATCTTGTAAGTTAACATCGTCAGTTATCTTAGGAAGGTCGAATTTATTGAAATTTTTACCCATGGATTGTACCAAGACACTTATTTCGGTAAGAACCATATTTTGAACTCGTTCTATACTTTGACAGTGTAACCGATGATCTTCAGATAGTGAATCAAAGTGGTCATTCCATAACTTTCGAATATCTCCAGGTTGGCAAAAAATCATTATGGTCGCAAATAACCTTCTAAGAGCATTGGGAAACTGAAACGTAGAGGCTTCTTCGAGACATTGTGATAGATATTCATCGTCTTCTATTAAGCCTAACTCAAGAGCTGCTTTCCGAAATGTCGCACACCGTTGACCATTAACTGTGCAAAGATGTTCGAAAGAAGTAGGCCCTCTGACATTTGACAAAAGTAGGCGTAAGTAGTACCTTTCTCCTTCGGCTGGATTAGCGGAAACGATACGACCTCTTTGTTTTTTACCGAAACGACGACTCCAACGGCGTGTGCTTCCATTCCAAGTATAGTGTTTTGGAAAATCTTTATACAAATGTACCCTTGCTGTTTCATCGTTTCTATTCTGATCAAAAAATGCTGTTAGCATGGTTCTCTTATCCCTTTCCCTATCAACAATATTAGGCATCAAGTCATCATCTCTAAATCTAACCATCTGATTATTTGGGAGATGAAGTTGTAAGGCTAGAACAGCAGGAAAGATTTGAGAAAGAGAGAAGGAAAAAATTCGCCACATAGCCTCTGGGGGCGATATGTAGCGTGCATCTTGAAATCTTTTTATCTCATTAATAACAACCCCTGGCTCACTTTGATCGACTTGAATAACCTGTTTGTCATGTCCTTTATAAACATACTTGAAAAGATATTTCACAGATTTTATACTTGAGCAAACTTCAACATTCATGTGGCAGTTAAACATCATCAAAAGCCTTGGGTTATATGGGACCACCCATCTATTATCAAGTGTTTGTCCTCGTAGGTCCACTTCTATCCCGGTGTCTCTCCTTCGATACAACGGATACGAATCTTCTCCTTGTGTCGTCTGTTCGTTAAATTGTCTAGGATAGTGAAAACGACAAATTTTAGGATCACCCTGCATACAAGGACTGCTTGATCGTAGATTGCCGCAAGGACCGTGAATCATGTGCTTGACAACCATCTCATGCAATCTGGGATGTGTTAGTTTGTTAGGAATTTCAGCACACACAACCTTATCATAATGGTCCGCGTTATTGATCTTGTGTTGCGGGTACATGATTAGGAGAAAATGTGCGTGCGGCAAACCCCGCTTTTGAAATTCAATGACATAGACGTATGACTTAACTTCCCCGAGGACATGTTTCTTGAAGAGTTGATCCTTAAGATCTTCTAATTTAGCCCGGAACACTCTTGAAACAAGGTCTGGACGATCTGTAGCAGTTTGACCAACATGTAAGTTATCACATATCTCAGGCCACTTAGGATTACATGTCATTGTAAGGAATACATCAGGCTTGCCGTCGTCTTGAACTAACGTCATCGCATCTAGAAACCGACGTCGCATGTCGCGAGGCCCCCCGATGAAAGATGCAGGCAACACAATTCTTTTCCCGACTCTGTTTGCATGAACCTCGCCAGTATTGACGCAATCCACAATACCTTGGTACAATTCGGCTCGAATTTTTTCCTGGTTTCTCTCACAAAATTCTAAGCGTGACGTCTCAATTTTGATGTAAACATCAACCACAAACTGCTGTAGCAGCCTACCACCGAACAAAAGCACATTATCGGTAGATCGAATCTGGAACTTGTAACAGTAGTACTCTCGCATAGCCACGGTTGTTCTACCACTTCGTGTGTTAGCCTCTGAACGATGAAGATGTATTAAAAACAAACAGTTAATAAAAATAAAACGCATTACGCTATTTTTATGATCTTCACTTAAAAAGGATAACAAATTGTTGGTACCTTCCATTTCTCCTTCGATGTTGTCATTGTTGCGAACCTCATTGATTGATACTCCTTGACGTGGTATGTTAGCATGCCAACCCGACTCACCATTAGGAAAAAATAAAGGATACGACAATGGATCGTAACAACTGAAGTACGGCTGAATAATTTGTCTATATTCAGACCTACCGTACACTACAATACTTCGTTTATACGAAGTGATATTGTCATTACCTTCAACCCAAATACCAGCAACCTATATAATTGTGAACTATAAGTAAGTAAAATAAGCAATTATATTAAATAATTGCAATTAATATAATATATTATATATACCTCCGATGTCGTTGGTCGGTTGTACACCCTTTGGTCAAGTTCAACCGAAGTATTCAAAGTGACTCTATAGTTATCCAGAGGTCCTAGTTCCGCAAGTCTTCTAAATGTATCGACATATGGGTTTGTAGAAAGAACGCGTGTTAAAATCTGAGTAATACGCCGATCAAGATTTGGCCATCGGAGTCTGTGATCTAACTCAGTATCAGGATCGTAAAAATACAACTGCAAGTACCTAGGAGTCCCATCCCTTGGAACTAATTGGTCGATTCTGTGATATATTCCTTTATGTGCACGAAAAGTATATACGCCGTCTCTCATATTGTTCAATGTATCATCCAATGTCACACCCATTGAGGCAAAAGAAAAATTGGTGTTATAAGCACGGATGTTTTGCCTAAACAAATCTCCAATTTCATCTTGAGACGTGAAAAGTCGGTACAATTCCTCTGGAATTTCTAAGTTTGCTAACACGGTTTTCCCACTCATACAACAAAAGGTATCAAATTCAAATTGAAATCGTTTTGCTCCACAATTAGGACATGCGCCTCGTTCCTTTAAAACACGATGCTCTCCAGGTACACCATTGTAAACAAAATTATAAGGATCATCTTCTACGCTCCCATGTTGGAGGGAAGGTTGATCAACTACTTCAGCAAATTGGGGTAATAAAGTACGCGGATGAATTTGAATACCTAAAAAAATTGGTGTATTAAGTAATGAAGGTTGTAAAAGATGTCAAGTTCGAAAAAGAAATCTTTGTTAAATAAATAGAAACCTCGTGATGTTCTATGTCTGACTACGTCAATTACATCATCTATCGGGGTTTGGTTGACTTGACTGCCATTTGAAATACGCATTCCATTATCGTTTGGTGTATTAGAACATCCTTCATTGTACTCCTTGCATTTTGTAGTAGAAACACTTGAGGCGATCTCATTTGTTGTTTGTAGAAATTGAGTAATATTAGTTTGTAAACTTCTTAACGGTGTCCTTTCTGTTGACCTATTATTCATTAAAGATATTGATGAAGCACTTTGGGGGGCATCACCACTCCCAAATTTAGATACTTTGTTATTTTCTTTGCGTGCAGCATAGTATCTTTTTTGATACTCTTTTCGTTTTTCAGCTTTAGTAGATGCACTCGAGCTAGAAGCATGATTTCGAGGGTTTGAGAGTCCATTAGTCATTGTAAATTGAAAAAATGACAAATACCTTGCAAATTAAATAAAAGAGAGTTATCATAGATGATGAAATTCTCAAATCATAACAACATTCCAACACACAACTTAGAGAAAAACAAACCGAAGGATAACATTGAAATACATAATGATAACATTAAAATACATGACTTAAACGGAATATCATGACTTAGAGAAAAAAAAACACAAATCCTTAAAACATTGACATACATAATGATAACATTAAGTGAAAGCCAATCTAAATACTTGGTGAAACAATGGTCTGCACAAACACCGCACCCTTAAAACCTCGAAACCAAGAAACGGGATAAAAACATTCGAAGGGCTTCATATCCATTTCAATTGTAAACAACTTCCCTAATTTAGTCATCACAAACCAATTACCATTTGTCACATAATGTGTTATATCGCACCACAATGACAATGATATCGGGGGGATCGGAGGACATGATAAGACCTTAATCCAGTAATCCCCTTGTAGTGTCCATAGGTCAATTGTCATCTCAAACATGCCAGTGCTAGCAAACATGTGAAGCACATTTTTTACATTAACTAAAACACCTTGAACCATTCCATTAGAAGGAACGGGTGGAAAGCTTATCTCCTTGAACTGCTCCGAATTAACATCAAAACAAATCACCACATTCGTACCTCCAATCCAACATTCGCAAACAGTGAAATATAGAGTACCACCACAAAATGTGCCAGCTGACCAATTGAAATGAGGGCTTAGGTACTCTTGTCTTGTTATGAAAGGAATATTTCTCCAAGAGTCTACTTCCCTAGAATAAACATAGACACCAAGTACACCACTCCTACGCTTTATATGCAAGACCTTGTAATCATCGTCAGCGTCAACGTACAAACCAATGGCATCAAGGTTATTTATATAGAATCCATGAGAATCAGGGGTTGACAAACGCTTGAAAGCAGTAGTTGTTGGATTCCAAAGAAGCAGCTCGTATGTATGATTCAAGCAAACACACAACAATCCGTTCAAATGTGAAAGTATTGAGACATCATTATTTTGGTGATGGAATGGAAATGTAACTGTTGAGCTTGGACCATAGTCATTGTTATTAGAGATGATTGGACGAACAGAACACGTTAGGTCGTCAATTAGTAGAACTCTCTGGTTAGATGAAACTACTGAGCGAGAACAATGTATCTTTACAAAATCTTGTGTTGACAATAACGCATACCATTGCTTACATACACTCTTAGAACGACCTACATCCTTTGCTGGCAGCCTCGTTAATATCTCAAACACGATTGTATGAGTAGGAAGGTCAGCCATGGTTATACCTTCGTTTAATACAGATAATGATTATTTAGTTGTCCAATCTAAGAAGATTATACCTTGGTGATAGATTATAAATACTTCTACAATTACATCAATATGAGGGAAACAAAAAGCAAAACACGAAACACCAAGAGAGACTTTAATATTCAACAACTAAACAAATAACAACACCAAATGTTTCTAACTTAAACACAAATTGGATAACGATCCATAATTTACATATCCCGTGCCTCGACCATATCCGGTTCGTACGTAATCGTACTCAACTCCGTAGACTTCAAAATATTAACTGAAATAACAAATAAAATATAACTTTTATTAAACTACATGAGCCATTAGATCTAACTAATTATTAGAATGTTCATGTGTAAAGCATAACATACTATCTGGTAGATGAACCAACTTGAGACGTGATACATATATGATGGACCTTTGTTGCACGGCTCGAATGGAACGTATAACATCGGAAGGCTTCAGGGCAGACAAAAACAATTGTATTGTGTGACCACTGTATATTACGATTTTGGGTTAAAGTTCTTCTAATAATAATATTTTCTTACATATAACGTAAATATTATGTTTGTAATATGTTAATAATAAATAATAACGTACGTCTTATCTTGAAGAGAAAGTTCAAAACAACATCGATCACGTTTGCCTTCTATTATTCTCCCAACCACATCTAAAACCAAATCAGTTAAATCGTATAGACCATATATAAAGTTTTATATATTTAATAAAAATTATAGATAGAGAATTAATATGTACCAACAATATCCATTTGAGGTCTCCTGTCATGCTTCAATTCTATAATGGAAGGGACCAATGGATATAAAGAAGCACCCCTTGGAATCGTAAGCATAAGTGAAGAAAGCTTTGTATATTCGTTGATGACAATTTTCTTCTCGGACCAAACTAACACGTAATTCTGGTACTTTGGGCACTCAAGATAGTTGAGATTCTCAATTTGGAAATGATTCAACGAAAAAAAACCACCCATCAATGACGCGTCATTATATTTGTGTATCAAATTTTGTGGGACGAACGCAACAATTTTTTGTCTCTAAAATGAAAAGAAATTTAGTGGTGGAAAAACGCTTATATAACACAAAGTAAATTAAAATAATGTTCTTACGTGTTGATCAAGAAATATAACCACTAATCTCTTTCCATCGACGTCATGCCAAATAAACTCCACCTTAACAAAGATTATATTATACCATGCTCTATCATTTGTCAATGATGAAAATTCTTCAACGGAAAAATGATCAGACATATCCTATTAAGTGTTCAATATTAGTTAACTAAAAAAATAAAAACTCCAGAAATAAAATTTAAACTAAAACATGATTAAAATTAAACAGCAACAAATTTAAATTTAAACTAATACATAATTAAAAGTTACATAATTAAGATTCAAACTAATTCGAGAAAAAAAAAACTACAGTCATCATAAAAGTTGTTCTAAGGTTCCCAAACCATTTTTTCATCCAATGGTGGTTCGTAAACCGCCCCAGGGTCAGTTTCGTACCCTTCAGCCCAGGTCGGTAGTTCTTGTGTTTGACTGTAGTTTTCCACATAAGGGGGGTTTGAAGGTGGAGGATGCATAGGAAGTATAGGAGTGTTTGGCACCGGACGATGGCACCCCTCAATTTGTAGTCCACCAAATTGTAGTTGAGCGAAGGTATAGTCATACGCCCAATTCAACTCTTCATCCGTCCAACCAAATGGATCATCATATTCAGGGTTTGCCAATGGAGGTGGGGTTGAAACCGAAGGTGGGGTTAAAACCGGAGGTGGGGTTGACACCGGAGGTGGGTTTGAAGTTAGAGGGTTTGAATCAGGAAGGTTTAAATGGTTTGTTGATCCTAGTGATTCAACGGGAATTGGATAACCACCGCCCATACCTCTCAATTGATATGTGTTTGGAGTGATTTGTAAACTGAAAAATACAAAAAGAGAAATAGATAATACTTGAATTTAGAGTATCCAATTTATTTGACTACTTACTTTTTAGACTTATATGGTTAGAAACTAATGTTGTTAACGGAAGATTATGTTGTACCACTGGTCATGGTTAATTTGTATTACGAAATATCCCTATTTTTTTCTCTTTATTGAAATATTCTATGCAAGTTTCATCTCATGTATATAATCAAAACGGCGTTTTATTTTTACCACGTGTTTTAAACGTTAAAAGAAAACATATAAAATAAGAAATCCACATACATGAACACATACACATAATTACTATAACAATCAGCTTTGTGAATACAGTATTGTTTTAAATACAGTATTGTTTTGAATACAGTATTGTTTTGAACACAGTATTGTTTTGAATACAGTATTGTTTTGAATACAGTATTGTTTTGAATACAGCTTTGTGAATACAGTATTGTTTTGTGAATACGGCGTTTTATTTTGTTTTGAATACAGTATTGTTTTAAAAAAAATTCCTGTAATGATGAAGGAAAAGATCAAAATATAACAGAACAAAGTAAATGAATGAAAAGATCATAATTATCACAAAACCATGACACATATCAGTCCCAAAAATGAAGGAAAAGATCAAAATATAACAGAACAAAGTAAAATCAAAACTACAAAAACAATTTACTATAATTTACACATACACATAATTACTATAACAATCAGCTTTGTGAATACAGTATTGTTTTAAATACAGTATTGTTTTGAATACAGTATTGTTTTGAATACAGTATTGTTTTGAATACAGTATTGTTTTGAATACAGTATTGTTTTGAATACAGCTTTGTGAATACAGTATTGTTTTGTGAATACGGCGTTTTATTTTGTTTTGAATACAGTACTGTTTTAAAAAAAATTCCTGTAATGATGAAGGAAAAGATCAAAATATAACAGAACAAAGTAAATGAACCTAAATATCATAATTATCACAAAACCATGACACATATCAGTCCCAAAAATGAAGGAAAAGATCAAAATATAACAGAACAAAGTAAAATCAAAACTACAAAAACAATTTATCCTTTCACTATCCCGAAAAATGAAAAAATATATCAAAACATCCCACAGAACAAAGTAAAATAAAAAGTACATAACAATTTATCTTTTCACTATTCCATATCTAAAATTGACCTAACTATCATAATTTTCATTGAACTACAACACTTATCATCCCCAAAAATGACCTAAATATCATAATTATCACAAAACCATGACACATATCAGTCCCAAAAATGAAGGAAAAGATCAAAATATAACAGAACAAAGTAAAATCAAAACTACAAAAACAATTTATCCTTTCACTATCCCGAAAAATGAAAAAAATATATCAAAACATCCCACAGAACAAACTAAAATAAAAAGTACATAACAATCTATCTTTTCACTATTCCATATCTAAAATTGACCTAACTATCATAATTTTCATTGAACTACAACACTTATCATCCCCAAAAATGACCTAAATATCATAATTATCACAAAACCATGACACATATCAGTCCCAAAAATGAAGGAAAAGATCAAAATATAACAGAACAAAGTAAAATCAAAACTACAAAAACAATTTATCCTTTCACTATGTCATATTTGAAAGAACTTACAACAATGCAAGAGGGAGATGTGAAAAGCCGACAAAAATTTTAAAACCTTGATGTGAGAGCCGAGAAACAACGCAAGATCCGAATGCAAAGAGTTGATATATTCTGAAATCGAAGTAAATAGAAGTTGTTAAGTTGATGTTTTGAAAGTAGGATTATTCAACTGAGATAAACTTACAATTTCAGTTGAGTGTAGTTGAGAGTTTGTAAAGTGTGAGTAGAGTGTAGATATCTCTGGATTATTTATAGAGACTGAAGGAAGCAGTGCTGTCTTTCAAACAGTGTATGGAAGAGTGTTGATATATTATAGAGACTGCAGCAAGCAAGCTGTCTTTCACACAAAAGTAAAGTGTTGCTTTTTCCTGTAGATTGTACTTCCCTGCTTTTGGCATCCCTTTTTTTCAGATGTGTGAGCATTGAGAGAGAAAGCATATGGTGATCCGTGTGAAGTCAAATGGACGGTCCCGATCTTGATCCCTTTTTGTCTGTAGCATAAGTCAAATGGGTTAAGATCAGTTAAAAAACAAAAAGCATAAAAATAACAAAACACATCAAAAAACAGAGAATATAGTCAAGTTTATATTCTCTCAGTAGCATAGCATGTTAAAAATTAATATTCAAGGCTTAGAAATTACCAAAAAAGAGCGAAAAACCGACTGAATTCGAATCTCAGCCCATTCTTGACACTAATGCTCCGTTAGTTCTCGCAAAGTCAACCATCATAAAAAGAAATCAAGTATTAGTAAAGATTTGATATTAGTTATAACCAGTACACTATTAACTTAAAATAAATTTAATATAAATCACATTTTGTGAAGTTGCAAATATAAAAAGCTTTATTATAAACAAAAAAGAAAAGAAAATTGATGAATGATGATAAACTTTACTTTACCTCTGCTTGAGTGAGCATGAGACCACTAAGTGAGGGAACATTCTGCATATGAAGCCCCCATCGATTCGAATGAAGCAGCGTTCAGCGTCGCCAAAGCCAATTCCGAGACTCTCCAAGCAGATACACTTTCTCCGGCAGCCAGAAGATCGGAGTGAGCTTGTTCTGTAATAATAGTGATCGTGACAGTCGTTAACCAAAGGTATAACTAATTAAATTCAGATCCTAAAAAAAGGTTTCCTTGCGAGTTCCGAGTGACATACCTGAGTCGATTCATCACAAAACACATGCGAAAATCCTTCGTAAACCTCAGATTTCGTCCTTCGAACATCCGTCAACCGCTTCACCTGAAAAGTAAGAATCGCAAAAGAACATGGTAAGATATATAACACTCATTGCAACTTATCAGAACATCAAACGGATCCCTTGTTCAAATCTGTGGATCCCTTGCCAGATAAAGCTTGTGATACATCTCATGAAACCCTAGATCTGCTCATCGAGCATCCCACAAAACAAACTAAAATCAAAAATACATAACAATCTATCTTTTCACAATTCCATATCTAAATGACCTAAATATCATAATTATCACACAACCATGACACATATCAGTCCCAAAAATGAAGGAAAAGATCAAAATATAACAGAACAAAGTAAAATCAAAACTACAAAAACAATTTATCCTTTCACTATGTCATATCTGAAATTAATCTAACTATCATCACCAAAAATACAAATTCAAATATCACAAAACTTTCAACCTAATTTGAAATAACCGCATCTACTAACAAATCTACATCAAGATTAAAGATAAGAATCACAAAAGAACATGGTAAGATATATAACACTCATTGCAACTTATCAGAACATCAAACGGATCCCTTGTTCAAATCTGTGGATCCCTTTGTCACACCCCGACTTTCCACGTGTCACCGGTGGGCCCGGTGGGGGAGTATCGTGACGTGGTTGGCAACGTAATAGTCAAACAACACAATATAATAATGCACATCGGAAGCAAAGGATAAATATCATTACTTTTCCGTATATAAAGTAATATTCAATATTACAACGGAGAGTAAAGGATCCACAGGCGGATCTTAAAACATATCATTTGTTCAACAGACTTTAGACGCCTAGAACTTGCAAGATTCCTTATTAGCGCCCTGAGCTTCCAGCCAATTTCGTTTAGTACCTGTCACTTAACCTTTTTGGAAAATACGTCAGTTTTCACTGGTAAATACACTCAACCGACTCATTTGAAAAGAGTTTAAGAAAATTGATTTAGATGCTCCAGGCACAAAACCTTTTGACACTTTGATTAAAATGCACAGAGGCAAAATTAACCTTTTATACTTGGGAAAATTATTTGTATATAATCTTGTATACAGTTTTACTTATTTGTCATCCATTTAGGGCCGGTTTGTAGGGCCGGTCTCGATTAACTGACACGCCACATGTATAATGCCCACAGGCTATCATCCCCTAAGTGGATTACCAGTTCCGGTATAATGCCCACAGGGATGATACCTTCGAGTGGATTACCAGTTTTTACATAATGCATCTGTCAGGTGTATGCCTACACCCCGTGCTTAGGTCGTGGCCATCTCGTAAGATGATGCCAAGGATATCCGGGACATGGTCATTAACCCCCAAAGGCCATACACCAAATAATAGTAAAATAATACATATTAAACAGGTTATGTAAGTACATCAATCACAATCCGATTTAAATGACTACATACACCCGACCAAGCGGTACTTTTATAGCACCGTATCCCAAGCCCGTATAGGGAAAATAAGTTAAGAGTATTTACCTGAGCTAGCTCCTGTCTTAAATATCAGAAATTAATAACTCAGTCGTATTCACTTAAGTAAGCGTAGGTACCATTTACCGGAAAGCTCTAGTCTGGAATGATGGTATAAATAATTAATTAGAATGCTAACGGGTCTTTAATTAAGTCTAAGCTTAGACCGATTAGTCTTACAGGAAGATACGGTTCAGACGCATGATTAAGCGAAGACCGTATAGAATGTGATTTAGACCCGACAAGTTTGAAGACTTGTTTAATATGGGTTTATTATTCACATTCTGGATTTTGAGATAAAACCGATAAGGTTTGACCCGTTTCGGCTAATTTATGTAAACTTGTTACATAAACCGAACCGAACGCGTAATAAGCGTGACGGGTATTCATTAGAGCCATCTACAGGTTTCCTAAGTTAATTGTGCCTCAAATATGTTGTGACATCAGTAAGATGTCTTTCATTATGCCCGAAACGTATTTAAACACAACTAGGCCCCGTAGGGGTAGTTTGGTCATTTAAAAGGTTATGAAAGAGTTTAAATGTTTAACTGAGTTACATGTCTGATGTAAA
Organism: Helianthus tuberosus; assembly: GCA_030545235.1. Classification (NCBI taxonomy): domain Eukaryota; kingdom Viridiplantae; phylum Streptophyta; class Magnoliopsida; order Asterales; family Asteraceae; genus Helianthus; species Helianthus tuberosus. Next base: position 1,103,585 of record JARYGA010032181.1, read on the forward strand.
CAGCAAACATACTTAATTTGATGAGTTATAACAGTAGGCTAAAGCGTATATGTGAATTTTATCATCTTTAACCAAACTATGCCCCGTAGGGGTATTTTGGTAATTTCACATAAGCCGAAAAGATCAAAAACGAAGTCTGAGTTTATCAACCTTTGCTTACTGTTAAAATATCATAATTTGCCTCATATATCAGTAGGTATCAACCCGGGTATGTCCAATGTGATTTTAAAACATACTATGCGTTAAAAACGCTAATTTAGGCGATTAAAGGCCATTACCGGGTTCGATACTTAAATCTGATATTTTTATATTTCCAGAAGGCTTAAAATAATTTATTTATCATAATTATTCAGTAGCAAAAGGTTTGGAATCGTTTAGATGTGTAAAACTCATTTTATGGCCCGTAAGGGCAAAACCGACAATTACCGAGTTAAGCCTACGACTACGAGTTATGCTCAGCCTAAAATCAATTAAGACTCTTTAAAAATCATAAAATAATATATTATATCAGTGGGTAAAAGATTTGATACCAAAAAGCATGTTTAACTAGGCTATACGCTAATTACGCCATTATGTTAACATAAAGCATTAGTTTTGCGATATTGAGCATAACTCTTAATCTACAAGTCAAACTGATGTCAAACTTTGCATACAAGTTTATATATCAGTAACTAAGGTTTCTACACTTTTACATTTTCATAAATCTCGTTTTAAGGTGTAAAGGGCATAATGGTCAACATATGAGCAATTAACGGAATCATGCGTATTAGTCGGATAACTAATGAACCGAGGTGTATAATCACAGAGGGTTATACTAGCATGTAACCTGGTCCAAAAGAAGCTCTAAGGTATTTCTAAAACATACCTAAACGGGTCAGAATTGAAGTCAAAGCAAAAGTCAAAGCTTTGCGACTTTCGGTTCCGAACCGGGTCTAAACAGGAAATAGTCGGGTCGAACATGTTTGGACATGTTCTTACACTTATTACTAAGTTATAACAATGATCAAACAGGTTGTATATGATCTAGATAGCTAATTATGTATAAATGACATTTTAAGCATCCTGTTGACTTTTTAATTAACGGTTTGACCCGACATTTGACCTGGTTAGGATGGTGATCAGGGGAAACCCTTTTGGGGTTTTATTACCCTCATAAATACCAACCTATAACTACTTTTAATTCGAGATATGACTGAGCCATTATTGACTAATCTCGAAGTCAAACCGTAATTACGACGGTTTGACTTTTAGCTAATTAACTAAGCTAAAAGCAATTAGAGAAAGATTAGAACACTTACTGAAGTCCTATGCACGACTTATGATCAGTTGGACCTCCTTGAGAGCTCCAGAATTGATCCAAGAATGCAGGAATGTGTGAAGAACAATGTTGCACAAACAAGGCCTTTTATACTTGTTCAAACACCACAACTAGTTGACAACAAGGTCTATGATCCATCCATAACTGATTAACACCTGGTCCTAGATGTTAGGAGCATTTTAGGGGTCTTTTAATAGTGAGAAATACCTAAGAAATCGGTCAGAATCGCGTAAAACCGGCTGCAGAAGGTTTCTGATAGCTGGGCACTACCTTACGGACCGTAAGGTCCACAAGGTTACGGTCCGTAAGCTTAACCAAAGGGCAATTTTCCATTTTTCAGTTTGCATCCCTGGCTCTTGGCACTCTGAAAGGTCAACTAAGCTTAATTCTTGCATTTTGACCCCTTATTATTTACATACAAGGGCTTTATGACTTATACTCACTTTGCCAAGTCTCTGGACACTTCCGGTTAACCCGAAAAGCCTTAACTTTCAACGTTTAACACTTTAACCCCTCGTACACGAATTTGATCATAACTTTCTCATACGATAACGAAACTTTATGAAATTTTAATCGTGCAGTCTAGTGAGCATAATTTATATTTACAAAGCTTCGGGTTTGTCAAAAGGTCACTCAGAGGTATATCTTTAACATGTTGACACATTTAACCCCTGTAGTTTGTAATCTCTCACTTTTAGCTTCGTATGATCCATGATTTATTCGTTTGATGTTATGAACATCATGTAGGGTTATTATGAAGTATATTTATTCACTGTTGACACTTAGAATCCGTAAAATTTCATACTTTCCATGTTTGTCAACTTTAGTCCTTTTATAACACTCTTTCACACGTTCAAACTTTATGACACGTGTCAACACCTTATAGGACGTGAATTTTCGAGGTGTTACACCCTTGCCAGATAAAGCTTGTGATACATCTCATGAAACCCTAGATCTGCTCATCGAGCATCCCACAGAACAAACTAAAATCAAAAATACATAACAATCTATCTTTTCACAATTCCATATCTAAATGACCTAAATATCATAATTATCACACAACCATGACACTTATCAGTCCCAAAAATGAAGGAAAAGATCAAAATATAACAGAACAAAGTAAAATCAAAACTACAAAAACAATTTATCCTTTCACTATGTCATATCTGAAATTAATCTAACTATCATCACCAAAAATACAAATTCAAATATCACAAAACTTTCAACCTAATTTGAAATAACCGCATCTACTAACAAATCTACATCAAGATTAAAGATAAGAATCACAAAAGAACATGGTAAGATATATAACACTCATTGCAACTTATCAGAACATCAAACGGATCCCTTGTTCAAATCTGTGGATCCCTTGCCAGATAAAGCTTGTGATACATCTCATGAAACCCTAGATCTGCTCATCGAGCATCCCACAGAACAAACTAAAATCAAAAATACATAACAATCTATCTTTTCACTATTCCATATCTAAATGACCTAAATATCATAATTATCACACAACCATGACACTTATCAGTCCCAAAAATGAAGGAAAAGATCAAAATATAACAGAACAAAGTAAAATCAAAACTACAAAAACAATTTATCCTTTCACTATGTCATATCTGAAATTAATCTAACTATCATCACCAAAAATACAAATTCAAATATCACAAAACTTTCAACCTAATTTGAAATAACCGCATCTACTAACAAATCTACATCAAGATTAAAGATAAGAATCACAAAAGAACATGGTAAGATATATAACACTCATTGCAACTTATCAGAACATCAAACGGATCCCTTGTTCAAATCTGTGGATCCCTTGCCAGATAAAGCTTGTGATACATCTCATGAAACCCTAGATCTGCTCATCGAGCATCCCACAGAACAAACTAAAATCAAAAATACATAACAATCTATCTTTTTACTATTCCATATCTAAATGACCTAAATACCATAATTATCACACAACCATGACACTTATCAGTCCCAAAAATGAAGGAAAAGATCAAAATATAACAGAACAAAGTAAAATCAAAACTACAAAAACAATTTATCCTTTCACTATGTCATATCTGAAATTAATCTAACTATCATCACCAAAAATACAAATTCAAATATCACAAAACTTTCAACCTAATTTGAAATAACCGCATCTACTAACAAATCTACATCAAGATTAAAGATAAATCAACATTTAGAACCTAACCTGAGTCGATTCATCACAAAACACATGCGAAACTCCTTCGTAAACCTCAGATTTCGTCCTTCGAACATCCGTCAACCGCTTCACCTGAAAAGTAAGAATCACAAAAGAACATGGTAAGATATCTACTAACAAATCTACATCAAGATTAAAGATAAATCAACATTTAGAACCTAACCTGAGTCGATTCATCACAAAACACATGAGAAAATCCTTCGTAAACCTCAGATTTCGTCCTTCGAACATCCGTCAACCGCTTCACCTGAAAAGTAAGAATCACAAAAGAACATGGTAAGATATCTACTAACAAATCTACATCAAGATTAAAGATAAAGCAACTTATCAGAACATCAAACGGATCCCTTGTTCAAATTTGTGGATCCCTTGCCAGATAAAACGGATCCCTTGTTCAAATCTGTGGATCCCTTGCCAGAACATCTCATGAAACCCTTGATCTGCTCATCAAACGGATCTGGTGATAGATTCAAACGGATCTGGTGATAGATCTCATGAAACCCTAGATCGCCGAGAAGAGAGAGAAGAGAGAGAGAAGAGAGACAGAAGATCTGATGTTGTTTTGTGAGATGTGTGAGCATTGAGAGAGAAAGCATATGGTGATCCGTGTGAAGTCAAATGGACGGTCCCGATCTTGATCCGTGTGAGAAAGTTAAACAATTGGACGGCAGATGTATAACCTTGTAAAGGGTAAATGGTTTTGTGTTTTCTTGTGCCTTAACAGTTGTACATTGTGCATTAAGTGTTTTTTCAACACCTTGTTCAATTACCATCTTGTCCTTCACATATCCTTATTAAAGTAGTATAGATATAGGCGTTCGGCTACAAAGTTCATTTTTCCTACAAAGTGTACAAAGTCATAAAACACCACAATTTCAACCATAAAACACACTCAAACCCACAAATAACAGAGTGAATATCACTAAAACACAATATCCAAACCCTAGCATTCCATAAAAACTTCAAACACAAAATCTTAGAACTATGACTATAAAACACAACATGATGATCATCTTAAAACACACTAATGTTAGTCATTCGAAAATCAAAGTCTTATCATCCAAAACACAACACAAAACCCACAAATATGGCGTTTTAGTAATCTTTATTTTATTATTGGTGGGGTTTGAGTGTGTTTTATGGCTGAAATTGTGGTGTTGTATGACTTTGTACACTTTGTAGGAAAAATGGACTTTGTAGCAAACTCCCACCCTATATATATGTGTGTGTGTGTGTGAGGGTTTAAATGAGAACACTAAATATTGCGAGAACCGTGATAATGGATGGAAAAACCGCGAGAACTTGGTAAAAAACAATTTAAATTCGAAATTTTGTTTTTACAATTATCATTATTATTCGAATACAATGTTAGAAATTAAATTTAAACGTTTAAATTTACATATATTCGTAAATATTGAAATTTTACACATGTGTAAGTTTTCTCATTTAGACATGTGTAAATTTGTTGTATTTAATAAATTTACACATTTATAAAAATTTTAATAAGAGTGATTTTGAGAGCATAAATGAATTATTTGATGTTGTAAAATCTTTTTTTTTTATGTTGTATTTTAATTACATTTAGGCTTGTATTAAAAAAAAAATTGGTTTTGATTGGTTTCTTATTTGTTTTCACGGTTCTCGCAATATATATATGGGAGGATTATCTTGAAAACGCTAAATATCACGAGAACCGTGAGAACAAATGAAAAAAGCAATCAAAACCAATTTTTTTTTAATACAAACCTCATTGTAATTAAGATACAACATCAAAAAAAGAATTTACAACATCAAAAGTTCATTTTCCTTTCAAAATCACTTTTTTTAGATTTTTTACACATGTGTTAATATAACAGATTTACACGTGTGTAAATGGCAAACTTACACATGTGTAAATTTTCTTTATTTACGAATTCACGTAAATTTAAACGTGTAAATTAAATTTCTAACATTGTATTCGAATAATAATGATAAGTGTAGAAAATTTTTTTGAATTTGAATTGTTTTTTACCAAGTTCTCGCGGTTTTTCATTTGTTCTCACGGTTCTCACAATATATAGCGTTCTCATTTAAACCTTCCCACACACATATATATATATATATGAAGGATCATTTAGGAACCACTCTTTATTGCGAGAACCGCGAGAACCAATATGAACACAACCAAAAATAGTTAAAAAAACATACAAAAAATTAATATTTTTTAATGAAAAATCGCTGGATTTCGTTATTAACTTTTTTTTACTACTAAAGTAGCGATTTTTACACAAAAATATTAAAAAAAAAATTGTGTGTTTTTTATTTTTTAGCATTTAGCTTGGGGGGGGGGGGGTTAATTTTTAGCATTTAGCTTGAGGGTTAGTTTTTTTTTTTGGGGGGGGGGGGGGTGGTAGGTTTTTTAGGTTATTTTGTTGTGTTCACATTGGTTCTCGCGGTTCTCGCAATAAATGTGGCTCTCGCATGAACCCTACCATATATATATATATACATATATATATATAGTGGAGGGTTCAAATGAGAAGAAATGTTTTATAAGAATAAAAAAGAACAAACTTCAACCAATAAAAATGCTTTATTTTACTTCATTTAATTTTTGTATTTAATATTGGTGTAAGGATATATTGGTAAAATTAGATAGATCATTAATTGTTAGTCTTCCTTTTAAATAACTAACTAAAATTAAATTTGTAACTTATTTTCAAAAAAAATATATCTTTTCAAAGAAGAAAAAAAATTAATTTAAGGTGTAGGATAAATTATGATGTGTGTAGGATGAATTGCGAGTTGTGTAGGATAAATTTCAATATGTGAAGGAGAAATTTAAAAAACGTGTAGGATAAATTTTGATGTTTCTAGGCAAAAATTTTAGTGTGGAGGATGATAATACTTATGACTAATTAATTGGTCAAAAAGAATAATAAATGAGATGAGAGAAAACTATTTAATGTTTTACAATTATACCCTTTGTTCTTTTTCTTCTCAAATAAACATTCCCGTATATATATATATATAGGGGACCGCTAGAATGAGAACCACCACGAGTTATGAGAACCGCGAGAACCAAGTGCCACGGAGGGGCGTTGACCACGATTTTTTTTTTACAACTAGATCCGTATATTTTAACAACATTCGTAAAAAAAAAATTTCAAACGGCGCGCCCGAGGGGGTAGTTTTTTACACCCAAAGTTTGGTGTTTTTATTATTTTTTTTGTTTTTTCTTTTTTTTTTTACAAACTTTGGGTGTAAAAAACTACCCCCTCGGGCGCGCGTTTGAATTTTTTTTTTACGAATGTTGTTAAAATATACGGATCTAGTTGTAAAAAAAAAATCGTGGTCAACGCCCCTCCGTGGCACTTGGTTCTCGCGGTTCTCTTAACTCGTGGTGGTTCTCATTCTAGCGGCTCCCTATATATATATATATATATATATATCTAAAATAGGAACCACCTTCAGTTGTAAGAACCGCGAGAACCACTTTCAACCAATCACAACAAGGGGTAGTTTGGTCATTTCCTTTTAATGTCCTATCTATCATCTATCATCTCTCCTCCCTCCTCGTTAAATTGCACACCTTTCTCTCTCCTCTCTCTTATTAACCACATCACATTCATCATCTTCTTCATTTCACTTGTTTGTCCCTCTCTCTCTTGTTGCCTAACCTCAGTCAAGACGGTCACCGGTTCCCCTCTTTCCGGCGATAGTTACCAGCGTCCCACCCACACCCCTCGATTCCCCTCTTTCCAACGACAACCACCAACCAAACACCCCCTCCGTCTAGTGGCGGCCCGTGATGCCGGTGGTTGAGTTTTCCGGCCGGCCACCCACACACCCGGTGGTTGAAAATCACGGCGACGGCGGTGAGGGTTTGTGTGATATAAGAAGTGGGGTTCTTTTTTCTGTATTTTTGTGGATTTTGTGATATAAGAAGTGGGGGTTCTTTTTTCTGGATTTTGATCGGTCGTTAGTAGGTGGTTGGTCGGCGTCGGAACACGTTGGTGGGAGGTGGTTGGTCGGCGGTGGTGGCGGCGAAGGATGGGGCGAAGGGGGTGGGTGATCTGATGGTTCGGGGAGAGAGGCTGTGGGTGATCTGCAACCCCATCTCCGGTGAAAAGTTTTGATTTTTTTTTTAATATCTGTTGTTGGTTTGTTTCTTTGAATCTGTGGGTTTGATCTGTGGGTCATGAACAAGAATCTGATAAAACTTTGTGGTGGTTTTTGGCTTTCTAGTGATTTTTGATGAACTTTTGATTTGAAGTTTGATTTTTTGATGAACTTGGATTTTTGATATGTGGGTTTGATCTGATATGTGGGTTTGTTCTGTTTTGTGGAAATTTTTGATATGTGGGTTTGATCTGTTTTGATATTGATATGGTCGATTTTGGGCGGTGATGATGCAAAAAAAAAAAACGTAGATTTTGATGACGATGGCGCGGAAAAGGACGGCGGAGGGTAGGTTTTTTGAACCTGCAACCCCACTTTTTGCAGCCTTCTGATTATCGGATAATCTGAGTCGAACCCCGTTTTTTTTCGAGATACACTTTGTTTTGATGTTGTTGGTTTTTTTTATTTTTTCCCCCTAGTCGATGATGATAACAATATATCTGAGACACCTCCCGAGTTTCCGATTTCTGGGTGCGTTCGTTTTTGCGTAAAAAAGCTTTTGTAAAAAAAAAAGTTAAACCGTAAACTTTTTAACGTAAACTGTAAACTTTTTAACGTAAAACGTAAAAACGTAAAACGTAAAAAGTTTTACGTAAAACGTTTTACGTTAAACGTAAGACGTTAAACGTAAAAAGTTTACGTAAAACGTAAAACCTAAAAACTTTAACGTAAAACGTAAAAAGTTTTACGTAAAACGTAAAAAGTTTTTACGTAAAACGTAAAAAGTTTTTACGTAAAAGGTAAAAAGTTTTACGTAAAAAGTTTAACGTGAAACTTAAAACGTAAAAAGTTTAACGTAAAACGTAAAAAAGTGTAAAAAACGGCGCGTTAAAAAACGTGAAAAAAACGGCGCGTAAAAAAACATGTAAAAAACGGCGCGTTAAAAAAACGTGTAAAAAACGACGCTTGAAAAAACGGCGCGTAAAAAACAAGGGGCTTGAATGCGGCGCATAAAAACGCCGCGAAAAAATACGGGACGTAAAAAACGCCGCGGTAAAACGGGACGCCAAAAACCGGGGCGCAAAAAAAATTCGCTTTGTTAAAAAAATCTGAATTTAAAAAATGGTTTTAATAAAAAAATCTTTTTAAAAAATAAAAAGTAATATAATAAAACTAAAAAGTAATATAATAAAACAAAAAAAAGTAATTAAAAAATAATAAAGAGAAAAAAACAAAAAAGAGTTATTTTACTAAACTACCCTTTTGGATTAAAATATTAAAGACATAATAAGACAAAATGTATTTAATATTAATTTTTGTTACTTTTAATCTCATCCATTCTTCTTGTTGATCCAAAGGCTAGAAAGTGGTTCCCATGGTTCTTACAACTAGAGGTGGTTTTCATTTTAGCGATCCCCTATATATATATATATATATAGGGTAAGGTTCATGCGAGAACCACCCTTATTGCGAGAACCGCGAGAACCAATGTGAACACAACCTAAAATAGCTAAAAAAACCTAACCCCCCCAAGTTAAATGCTAAAAACTAAAACCCCCAAAAAACCTTAAAAAAAAACCCAACCCCCCCCCCCCCCCCCCCGCACCCCAAAAAAAAAAACCTAAACCCCCCTCCCCCACCCCCCAAAAACCTTAACCCCCCCCCCCCCCCCCAAGCTAAAATGCTAAAAACTAAACCCCCAAAAAACCTAAAAAAAAATCTAAATTTTTTTTAATATTTTTTATGTTAAAATCGCTACTTTTAGTAGCAAATTTTTTTTTTAATTTTTTAAAATTTTTTTATTTTTTTGGCTTCAAAAAGTAGCGATTTTTTTATAAAAAATATTAAAAAAAAATTTTTGTGTGATTTTTAGCTATTTTTAGGCATTTTTGTTGTGTTCAGATTTGTTCTCGCAGTTCTCGCAATAAGAGGTGGTTCCTAACAGATCTTTGTCCTATATATATATATATATATATATATATGGGAAGGATGTATAGAAAACCCACTTGTGGTTAGAAAACCGGGAAACTCAAAGCTCCCGATTTTTTTTTGAAAAAATTTACACATGTTATATGCATGTTTTTAAGGGTTTTGGGCAAAAAAAAAAAAAAAAAAAAAAAATCAAAAAGCGCCGAGTAGATATTTAAAAAAAAATAAACAACTTTTGATGTAACATATGTTACATTCGTCTAATATATGTTACCCCATAAATTTGTTTATTTTTAAAAAAAATATCCACGGCGCTTTTTTTATTTTTTTTGCCCAAAACCCTTAAAAACATGTATATAACAAGTGTAAATTAAAAAAAAAATTCGGGAGCTTAGAGTTTTCCAAGTTTTCTAAATTATAAGGGTTTTCTATAGATACTTCCATTATATATATACAGAAACATGATCAAGAGAAAACGGTTGGAAGTGTGAAAACGGATCCTGGCCGAACACGTGGCGCGCGATATAATCAAGGCAGAGGGGCTTTTTTTGTCATTTTATTCTCTTTTCCAATGCATCCCTCACACACCTTTGTCATTTGTGGCGTGTAGGATTTTTTGGCGTGTAGTTAGAAACAAAAACTCTCTGATGTTTTATTGTTTTTTAGATCTGCATCGATGAATTAATCGTTTTTGTGTTACGAAGTAAGTATCTTAGCGTTTATGGCGTTCCCAAATTCATTATAATCGATTGATAATTCAAACATCTTGGCGTCTATGGCGTTCCCAAATTCATTATATACCTTTAATAATTCAAACATTAAATTTTTTTTGGTGTTTTTGTATATCTGTCAAGTTGAATTAATCCCTTATATCTTATAAAGGTAAATATCTTGGTGTTCATGGCGTTCCTAAATTCATTATAATTTATTAATAATTCAAAACATTACAACTAAGACGAAATCAAACTAAACTAATAGTCTTCTGTGGATGGTATTACATCAGAGATGTACCCGTCGCTTTGCTCATCACTTTATTCAGACTCATCATCATCATCTACGTCATTGGCGTATAACACCATAATCTGGTTTAGCCTTTCTCGCATCCTATATTTAAATATCATCACAATCCTTGTTGTTGCATCATTCGAAGGTGCTAAATTACAGAGTTGTTCAAGAAGGTGTAGCCTATCTGTGTTCAACACTTCATCCATCGTCAATGAATAATCCACCCCGTGTTGATAAGTCACTTTCACCGTTCTTGATTGTTCATCCAAACTACAACTAGTAACTGTTGGTAGATCAGTAACGTCATCATCATCATCATTTGCTTGAAATCACCTTTTCAATCTTCTTATTACCATTTGAGTCCTTTCACAGTCATTGGCCGTTGGAACCCCAAGGGCCAGAATATCCATCTAAACGGCCTCATCCATATTAAGCATGGTCTTGACCTTCACCCTTCTCCCGTCAGATAACTTTAGGATGAAATGTCTCTCCGACCTATCAAACCTCCATGCAATAAGCTGAGCATTTTTTTAAGTTGTATGGCGTTTTAGACAATTTGTGGCGTGTTTAGACAATTGGTGGCGTGTTAAGTTTGTTTACCTGTTCTACTTATATAATGACCTTTTTTGGCGCGAGGTAGATTAGGTCTGTATGTTTTTTACGCTAAAAACCAATAGTAATTATATTTTTTGATGTGTATTTTTTGTATCTTTTGTCGTGTGATGTAGGATGCAGACCTATAATGTGACAAGTAATTATGGCGTTTTGAAAATATAAAAAATACAATTGTCATGGGATGGTTTTTAATTTAATAAATGTTAGTAATAAAGTTTCCATCGTTTCAGTTACTATTTGTTCAGCTTTATCTGTTAAAGCTGTAACGTATCCCATTATTAAGTTTGGCGTTTTATATTAATGACGTTTTAGATAAAGATGACAAACTACAACTTTTGTAAGACACCCTTTTGTTCTATTCTCTTGCACCTTATTTTATACATTTCAATAATTTTTTTGGAGTTTCTAATAATACGTGATTAAAGGAATTTTATTATAGTTTTGGTGTTTGGCGTTTTATAAGTAATCAGAGAAATAATGTATTTTATTTGCGGAAAATTAGATAACAAACCACAGAAAATGACACCAAAAAATAGAAAAGAAAAATAAAATAAAAATCATAATCCAATTTCTCATCCAAATCTTCAGTCATCAATCTCTTCTTCTTGAAGTTTTTGTCCCCTGAACCTTTGAATTCCTTAGATAGATGCCGATTTCCTACACAGCTGAAACTCCCGACTCTAGACGAAGCTGACCATTCAGTAAAATATGTCGTTTTGGTTATTGGTGTGATCTATTGTTGTTGATGTTGAAGTGGTTTCATGGATGTTGGAGACATAGATTGATGCCATATGTGTGGATGCTATTTTCTGGGTGTGATTGTGAGTGGGTTTTTTCGCTTGGTTGATCTTTGGCCGTCATCTTCATATTCTTCCCACTCTTCATCATTTAATAATGGAGTCCAAAATAGCATTTACACTGTCATCAGTCTCTTCTTCTCATCCAAACCTACTTCAAGAACAAAGCACACAAAATGGTATATCACTGTCAACAGTATCGTTTTCTTGAAGATTTGTCCATCTCATTCAGAAAAATCTTATTGAGCTACCCCACTCACCTAAGAATCCATTCAGTGAAACATCATGGAGAACTATACTGAATCTCCAAGAAACGACGTTTTCCATCTTTGGTTTTTTAACCTTTTTTGGGCGTTTTAAAGTGAATGGTATTTAGGGAAACATGGTGTTTGTTTTTTGGTGTAATCAATGGAAGATCCTGAGACGTTTGTTTATATAAGATGTTTTTGGCGCGTAGTTTAGGCGAGATTTTATTATAATAAATGTTAGTAATAAAGTATCAGTCGTTTCAGTTACTGTTTGTAGTTACTGTTTGTTTAGCTTTATCTGTTAAGGCTGTAACACGTCCCATCTTTTAAGTTTGGCATTTTGTATTTAGTGGCGTTTGTAGATAAAGATGATAAAATACAACTAATTAACTTTTGGTGTCTAGCGTTTGTGGCATTTTGGCGTTTTATAACTAATTAGAGAAATATAGTATTTTATTATATGAAAAGTACATAACAAACATAGAAAAAATTACACAAAAGAAAAAAAAGAAAAGAAAAAAAAGAAAAGAAAAGAAAAGAAAAACAATAAAACTCCTCGTCAGAAGGGATTTTGTCTGAGAAGTATCCATCGCTCCCCTCTTCTTCTTCAGATTCTTCTTCCGATTTCTCATCCAGTTCATCACTTTCACTTTCATTGGCCTCTTGTTCTTGAAGATTTTGAAAGCCTCCATTTGAACATGTCCTACAACAACGCCAATTTTACGTTAATGTCTGTGTTCAAACATGTTGCGTTGTGTAACTCCTCCAGGAACCCAAGACCCTGCTTGGTCATGATGTTTTCAAGCATGTAGTCTTCCTGCTTCCCGTTGTCACATATAACGGTGACCATGTCAGTGTCTTCATCAAAACACCATGATCTGATGACTGGGTTCATTTTTGCATTTGCCTTGTTCGGTCCAAATTTTCTGGTTAGTCTTCTTATAACTGTATGTGTTTTATAACAGTGATTATCAATAGGGACGCCAAGTGCTAGGATCCCCCTCTGTACTTCTTCTTCCAAGTTCAATATGACTTTGATTGTTTTAACAAACACTCTTCTCCTGTTGTCAAAACGGATTACGAATCTTCTAATTCTGAGGGTTTATCTCCATGAAACGATGGTTGCCATTTTTCTTCCTTTCAGAGTTTTTTTTTTTTTTGAAATTTAGCGTTTTGCTTAAAGATGGCGTTTCTAGTATGATCAATGGAAGTGATGACGGAAGTGATGGGGATGTCGTTTATATAATAATGTTTTTGGCGCGTAGTTTAGGAGAGAATTTTTTATAATAAATGTTAATAATTAACTTTCAGTTACTGTTTTCACATCTATTTCTTAAATTTGCAACATGTTTTATCATTAAGTTTTGGCGTTTTGTATTAATGGTGTTTTAGATAAATATGTCGTTTCATCTGGAAGTGACTGATGTGTATTGAATGTAGGTTAAGGCAGGAATTTTGAATGGTGTTTTGCTCATTAGTTTGGTGTTTTGTATTAGAGCAGTAAAAAGACCCTTTTTACCTTAATGAAGCACGTCCAAGTAATAAAGTTAATGTAATTTACGAAAACGGCACCGCGTCATTCTAATTCATTGTCACACCCTGATATTTCCACATATTACCGGTGGGCCCGGTGGGGAGTATCGTGACGTAGTTGATATCATCATAGTCAATACACACAATATACTAGTAGAGCGGAACGCTTGGTGAATAAACTATTACAAACCATAATGTCTGAGTGTCCGAATGAAAGAATATACAGACTGGATTGTAATAAGATCCACAGGCGGATCATAAATAAAATACAAGAAACGGGAAATAACGGACTTCAGGTATCTAGGGATTTGCAAGATCCTCTTATATGACACCTAGTAGCTCCAGCCTATTTACGAGAAGTACCTGTCAATCAGTCTTTAGAAAATACGTCAGTTTACACTGGTAAATACAATTATCTGACTCATTTGAAAATATTTAAGAAAATTGATTTAAGTGCACAAGGCACAAATCATTATTAACTTGGGACAATTATTTAAGATAATCTTGTATACAGATTTATATGTTTGTCATACAATTAGGGTCGGTTGGAAGGCGGTCTTGATTAACCGACTCACCACTTATAGAACCCACAAAGGAGTTATCCCCAACATGTGGGTTTATATTTTAGCATTTGCATATGTCAGGTGTATGCCTACACCCCGTGCATAGTCGTGACCATTTTCAAATGAAATGAGCCGAGGATATCCAGGACACGGTCGTATTAACCCCCAATGCTTATGTTAACAAACAAGACAGATTAAAACGGGTTATGTAAATTTATTAATCACAATCCGATTAAATAATTTCATACCAGACCAAGTGGTATTATTATCATACCATATCCCAAGCCCGTATAAGGGAAAATAAGTTAAAAGTATTTACCTGAGCTGAATGTGAAAAGTAACTCAGCCGTAAAATCCTAAAGCTTTATAATGATACCTTCTACTGGATGCTACTTAATCTGAATAGAAGGTTTAATAACCTATTAGGATGCTAACGGGTGTCAAAGACTTAGACCGGCTAGCTAAAAAGAAACTTTACGGTTCTAAACGCTAGATTAAGCGGAGACCGGAATAGAATGTGGTTTAGACCCGACAAGCTTGGATACTTGTATAATATGGGTAAACTAAACACATTCCAGAATTTGAGGATTTAATGATAAGGTTAAACCCGTTTCGGCTATTTTATGTAAACTAGTCACATAAACCGATCCGAACGCATAAACGCGTAATGGATAACCAAATGAATTATATACAGGTCTCAAATGTTATTATGCTTAAAATATGTTAATACATCAGTAGGATGTTAACATATATGCCCAAAAAGTATTTAAAACCAATTTAAGTCCCGTAAGGGCATTTGGTCATTTTAATAATTATAAAAGAGATTTTATAACAAACTGAAGTTCTGGTCTTTTGTAATCAGTAAAATTATTTATTTAATCTCATTACATCAGTAAGATATTACATATATGTGAGGTTTACTATTTATGGCCAAACTACGCCCCGAAAGGGCATTTGGTCATTTCACATATGCTTTTAAAGACATTTTTGGGAATCTGAGTTCATGACTTATACTTACTGTAATAATATTAAAATTTGTTTAAAAATTCAGTAGGTAACAAGTCTTAGATGTTAAATATGGTTTTAAACCATAATATGCACCTAATTAGTGTAAAACTCGCTAATTGACGATAATCAAGATGTTTATCTAAATCTGAGATTTTGATCAGTTTTAAATACTCAAAATAATTTATTTAATGTATGAAATCAGTAGGAAAAGGTTTGGCATTCAAATCATTTGTTAATCTCATTTTATGCATGAAAAGGGTATTATCGCCATTTACCGAATTACACAAGAACTCTATGATTTAAACAGATTATAATCTGACAAAAAATCTTTAAAATCCTTAAAAATAATATCTTAACAGTAGGTAATGAGTTTTGGTTCGAAATCCAAGTTTAAACGTGTCTTATGCAAGATATCGCAAATTAATTAATAAAAAGCTTCTAATTACGATATCGAGCATAACTTCTATTTGAGACCAAGAACTAATGTCAAATTTTCGGGACAAGCTTATATATCAGTAGCAAAGGTTTTTGTCCTCTCACATTTCCAAAAATCTCATTTATATGTCAAAAGGGCATTTACGACATTTATAAGCATATTAACAAACAAGAGCATATAATTCAAACCACTAAGGACCAAGCAATATAACTCCAGAGGGTTATACGACTATATAATGTGGTTCTAATGGAAGCTTAAAACATGGGAGAATTAAGCTTAATCGGGTCAGAACTGAAAGTCAAAGCAAAAGTCAAGCTTTTGCGACTTTCGGTTATAAATTGACCTTAGACTGATAATTGTCGGGTTAGACCTGGTCAAACATGTTTAATTACTAATTACCAAGTCATTAGAATGTAAAAATATAATTTAGAACCTTTGTTTTATTAGTTTAAATCATTTTTAAAGTTTTTGTCCAGTTTGACTTTTCGACTAACTAGTTTGACCCGACAATTAACTAGTCAAACAAAATAATTAGGAGGTGCCCTTTTAAGGGTTAATCACCTACCTTAATATGGTTCCATAACCACTTTCATTTCGGTCAGTGGCATGGACCATTTATGATTAAACCACAAGTCAAAGGTTAATTACGATATGTTTGACTTTTCAATTTTTAAGCTAATGAAATGGACTAAGCAGGGATTAAAACTCTTACACAAGGTCCTTGCTATCTTTTCTACACTTCTTAGTCTTCTCCTAATGCTTGCTATCTCCAGAAGTGGGTTTTGAAGTTGTTGTAACCAAATGAGCAAGTAATATGTTCAACATAAAGGTTTATTTATACTTGAAATCCTTGATTCAAGATCATTCCAGGTGTAATGGGAGTGTTTAGGATCACCCCAAGTGTCCTAGTGGTATCCTAAAACCGACAACAAGCCCCAAGTATCGAAATTCAAGCATCTAAGGCGGTGGAACAGGTTGCAACCAGCAGCTGTCTATTTTTCGCAGACCTGGGCATTTGTCGCAGCCCGCATAGGACCAGAAGAAGGTTTACGCGGCCCGCGTAAACCTGTTGTTCAGGTTAAAAATGTTTCAGAACTGGCAGATTCAGTCCCTGGTCATTTTAAACCTTATTTAACCTCATTTTTGGCATATAAGGCCCTTGTAGTTAGTTTGTAGAGGTCCAAGGGAGTAGAACCAGACTTCGTTAGGCCCGGTTTCGTTAAATATCACCATAAACACAAGTTTCATCATGTTGACACTTTTTACCCAAAGTCTTGAAAACTTGCTTAACGATCTCGAAACCACGAGAAATTTATACCGCTTATTCTTGAGAGTATATTTGAATATTTCGAAGCCTCGGGTTCATTAAAAGGTCACTCAGAGATAAGAATTGACATGTTGACACGTTTAACCCTTGTAGTTTATAATCTTTCGATTATTTTCATGAACGACTTCTTATATTCAATTAATCACTCGTTTAAGAATATATTCTTCATGTATGGTCATTCAGAGGCACAAGTTTGGCATGTTGACACTTTTAGTCCCTGTGGTTTCATATTTTCATCGTTTGGCAACTTCAGTCCTTCAAACTCAATCTTTCACATATTTAGAGTTTAGGACACGTGTCTTCACATAATTGGACACGTTTTTACTTGGTGTTACATCCTCACCCCCTTAAAAGAAATCTCGACCCCGAGATTTACTGGAATAATTGAGGGTACTTCTGTCACATAGTGGACTCAACTTCCCACGTATATTCAGGGCCTCTACAGGCATCCCATTTAACCTTTACTATAGGCACGTGCTTCCTTCGGAGCTTTTTAACCTGACGATCCTCGATCGATATAGGTCTTTCAACAAACCTCAGGCTTTCATCAATCTATACGTCTGTATGAGACATAGTTAACAATTCGTCAGCTAGACATTTCTTGAGATTACAGATGTGGAATACACTGTGGATTCCACTCAGCTCCTCAGGCAAGTTTAGCTTATAAGCTACACTGCTGACACATTCGATAATCTCGAATGGTCCAATATACCTCGGGCTCAACTTGCCCTTCTTACCAAAATGCATCACTCATTTCCAGGGTGATACTTTTAGTAAGACTTTATCGCCCACTTCGAATTTTAGAGGTTTCCGCCTCTTATCAGCATAACTTTTCTGCCTATCCCTGGCAGCTTTCAGGCGATCACGAATCTGGACAATCTTTTCCGTCGTTTCAAGGACTATATCAGGTCCTGACAACTGAGCTTCTCCTACTTCCGCCCAACAAACATGCGTTCTACATTTCCTTCCATACAATGCCTCAAAAGGCGCAGCCTGAATGCTAGTATGGTAGCTATTGTTATAGGAGAACTCGATCAAAGGTAGGTGGTCATCCCAACTACTACCTAAATCAATAACACATGCACAAAGCATGTCTTCCAAAGTTTGAATTGTACGTTCACTCTGTCCATCAGTCTGAGGATGGTAAGCGGTACTAAAATTCAAACGAGTGCCCAAAGATTGTTGGAAACTTTTCCAAAAGTGAGAGGTGTATCTAGTATCTCTGTCAGAAATAATAGACACCGGCACTCCGTGAAGGGATACAATTTTATCCACGTACAATTGAGCTATCTTGTCGGAGCTATAAATCTCCTTGATGGGTAAGAAATGGGCTGACTTAGTCAGTCTATCAACTATAACCCATATGGTATCATTTCCGTGCCTTGTTTTAGGTAACTTTGGTTATAAAATCCATAGTTACCATCTCCCACTTCCATGTGGGAAGTTCTGGCTGTTGTAGTAGACCTGATGGCTTTTGATGTTCAGCTTTAATCTGAGCACAAGTCAGGCACTTAGCTACATGTGTGGCAATAGATTTCTTCAAACATATCCACCAATAATTAGCTTTCAAATCTTGATACATTTTGTCACCTCCAGGGTGAACTGAGTATTTGGAGTTGTGAGCTTCCTGGAGGATTACATCTCAAAGCCCTCCATGAATAGGAACCCAAATTCTTCCATTCATTCTAAGGATTCCATCCTTGCCAGGTGTTAACTGTTCAGCAGTCACGCCTAACTTTTCATCTAGAAGGTTAGCTTCCAAAACAACATTTTTCTGTGCAACTAATAGCCTTTCGTTCAGGCTATTCTTCAGTTCAATGCTCTTAGCATTAATCCTGATAGGTTTGACTCTTTCCTTTCGGCTTAGAGCGTCAGCGACTACATTCGCTTTGCCAGGATGGTAGCGAATTTCACAATCGTAATCATTTAAAGTATCCATCCAGCGGCGCTGTCTCATATTGAGCTCTTTTTGATTGAATAAGTGTTGGAGACTTTTGTGATCCGAATAGATCACACATTTGGTTCCATACAAATGATGTCTCCATAACTTTAGTGCGAATACAACAGCACCCAGCTCCAAATCGTGGGTGGTGTAATTCTTTTCATGCACCTTTAATTGTCGTGATGCATAGGCAATCACCGTGCCTTTCTGCATAAGCACACAACCCATACCAGTGTGTGAGGCATCACAATATACCACAAACTCTTCTATTCCTTTGGGTAACGTTAATACCGGAGCATTACTCAACTTTTGCTTAAGAATCTCAAAGGATTCTTGTTGTTTTGGACCCCAATCAAATTTTACATTCTTACGGGTCAAAGAAGTCAATGGTGCATCTATCCTTGAAAAGTTCTCAATGAATCTTCTATAATATCCAGCTAAACCCAGAAAGCTGTGAATTTCTGTAGGCGTCTTGCCTCCCAGTTCATAATGGCTTCTATCTTGGCGGGATCTACTTGGATGCCACGCTCACTAACAACATGTCCAAGGAATTGGACTTCACGAAGCCAAAACTCGCACTTGGAGAATTTAGCATACAGCTTCTCCTGTCAAAGCAATCCTAAGATACATCGAAGGTGCTTCTCGTGATCAACTTGGTTACGAGAGTAGATAAGTATGTCGTCTATGAAGACAATGACAAATTTATCTAAGTATGGCTTGCAGACTCTATTCATGAGGTCCATGAATGCTGCTGGTGCATTAGTGAGCCCAAACGACATTACTAAAAACTCGTAATGTCCATATCTCGTTCTGAACGCTGTCTTAGGCACATCTTCAGTTCGGACCTTAAGTTGATGATATCCGGATCTCAAATCAATCTTCGAGAAGAAGCTCGCCCCTTGGAGCTGATCAAATAAGTCGTCGATCCTGGGTAAGGGATAACGATTCTTGATCGTTACCTTGTTTAGCTCACGGTAATCAATGCATAAGCGCATTGATCTATCCTTCTTCTTCACAAACAATATTGGAGCTCCCCAAGGCGAAGAGCTAGGTTGTATAAAACCTTTTTCGAGTAAGTCAAACAATTGAGTCATGAGCTCTTTCATTTCGGTAGGCGCTAGACGATAAGGAGCTCGTGCAATTGGTGCAGATCCTTTAGGGGGTAGTCCATGTAATTCATCAGGAAAGACATCAGGATACTCGAATATAATTGGAATGTCTTCAATCTTGGGTTTCGGGTCATTCACTGTCACTTGTGCCATGTAAATGACACATCCATTCTTCAAACACCCTGATACTTTGAGAATAGACACATTGCTGGGCAAACCATATTGTGTATCTCCTTAAATAGTGACAGATTCACCAGAAGGGGTTTTGATAATAACTAGCTTTTTATCACAGGCAATTTGGGCTTGGTTATGCGACAACCAATCCATGCCCAAAACTATATCAAATCCAGCCAATTTCATTGGCAAGAGGGATAACGGGATAGAATGATTCTTAATGGATATGAAAATCCATCAAGAAGAGTTGAAGCTGTTTCTAAGGTACCATCAGCAAGCTCTACCTCATATTTTATGTCTAGATTCTTAATAGGCAAATTCAGTTACTTACAAAACTTATGGTCTACAAAGGACTTATCAGCACCTGAATCAAATAAAACTCTAGCATAAATATTATTAATGAGGAAGGTACCTGTCATGACGTTCTCTTCATTCACCGCTTCCCTAGAATTCATCTGAAAAACTATCGCATTCGTTTCTTCCCCTCCTCGGGCTTCTTGGCATTCTTGGGGCAATTTGTATTGATGTGCCCCTTTTCATTGCAACCGTAGCAGGTTGCATCCTTAATGTTTCGGCACTCTACATACTTGTGCCCTTTCTTCTTGCAAATCCCACATGGTTTGGCTTGTGGGTCTTGGTTGCACTTCCCAAAGTTCCTTTTATTGCAAGTCTTGCACCTGGGCTTGTCACTTGACTGCCCTTTCTTAGAACCAAAGTTCCCTTTGTTCTTCTTGTTAGATTGAGGGGACTTGTCTTCCTCCCTCTTCCTCTTTCCGTCATCGGTAGCTTTCTTTGCCCTACTCCTCTCAACGTCTACAGTAAGGGACAAAGATAGATCCACAACAGATCTATATGTAGCAGGCTTAGAAGCCTTGACATTTCCTTTCACTTCAGGGGCTAGACCACCGATGAAACGCGCAATGCGTTTGGGTTTAGGAGTGACAAAATATGGTATAAGTCTCGACATCGAGTTGAAACTGCTCACACAGGACCTACAATCTAAATCCTTCATCACCAAAGTGAGGAAGTCAGTTTCAATCCTCTCAACTTCATGCTGAGGACAATATGTGTCCTTCACAAGATCAACAAACTTGTTCCACGAAAGGTTATACAGAGGAACCTTTCCCGTGGATTGCACCAATGCTTTCCACCAAGTGAGGGCGTCGCCCTTGAAAGATTGAGACACAAACTTAACTATGTCTTCCTTAGCACATCCACTGATGTCAATCACAGTCTCTGTAGGTCCCTATCTCGAGGATGAGATAAAACCTTTTCCTTGTTATATCAAACACGCTAGCGAGTGCGGAATCCAAGCTAGCATGCAACCGAGAATGTATACGAGAACAAGCACAAACACAACACACAAGATTCACCGATTAACACCACATGTATTAATACGTATGAAAGGTCCGGTTACAAGCTCAATGTTTACAGATATGTTCTATAAACTCCCAAAGTGTGTGTGTGCTCTCAACAGAATGCTCTCTCTGTTTCTCTTGCCTGAACTGTCGAACTGAACACAACACATGGGTATATATACCCGACACAGCAGGTCTGGTCGAAGGATCAGATAGATTGATCGACAGATCATCTGTCGACCAGAAAGCCCATCGAAAGATCACATTCACCTCGAAGGATGATATCCTTCGAGGTCTATCCTTCGTGGTCATCTTTCGAGCTCATCATCATCGAAGGATATAAGTAATCCTTCGATGACCATCCTTCGACTCAGCCATCTTTCAACCAATGTGCTAACTGTTTGGCCAAGTCAAACCAGGAGGATGGTTGACTTGGTCAAACTTACATCGAACGCACATTGTAACAAACTAAGACGTAACCCAGACTAACATAAGACATCGTTTTGTATCATGACGAAATACAGACAAAGTACAGACACAAGTGCACCAACAAACTCCCCCTTGGCTGTAGCTTTGTCTCGATCTTCGTGTCTTCAAGTCTTCAAGGCCGAGTCGAACCGAGCCGAGTCGCGTCCACACAAAGTGCATCAACAAACTCCCCCTTGGACGCTACTCGTGATGGTTCGTCTTCTATGTCTTTCATGTCGGAGGATCTTCAAAGTCTTCACGCGTCGTAAGCAGAAAGTGTATCAACAAACTCCCCGTTTCATGTAGAAAGTGTGTTGACAAACTCCCCCTTAGATTGAACTCTCCATTGAGTCATGCTCGTGAATCTTTTGACTTGACAATTCTTCAGATCCTTGTGGTGTTGATGAAGGGACAGCGGCAACTCGATCATTTTATCCTTTGAGTGCCTCCACTTCGTGTCTTCATTCCAAAGCTTTTCATCGAGCATGTTCTCCTCGCCTTTAGCATCTGCACATGCAAGAAAGCTAAACGCATAATGAGAACAAACGCTTGGAATATAGTTAACATGTAAACTCACGACACATATGAGATCAAATCTCAATCAAACACCAACCGACAGTAGTTTGAAAGTTTAGAAAAATATTCATTTTAATCCTTTAACTTTCAAAACTCGTTAACTTCGACTGTTTATGAAGATGCAATTGTTTTCCAGCTTACGATCAGGATTTTGGGTAGGATAGACTCGAGTTCCAACATCAGTCAATCAAAAATAAACTTGAAGAAAAATCTTTTTGGATTTTATAAAGTTTAAATTAAAACACACCTAAAATCTTTTTGAAATTTTCATTTTTCAATGTAAAGACGGAAAACAATAAATAAATATGTACAAAGATACATAAACAGGAAACACTAAATAACTATTTACAGACATTCTTTTTGCGAGTTTCGAGGGTAAGAGAATCATATCAGTGTACGGTCATGCCAAAACGCTCTTGTTGTTCAATTAGATAACATTAAGATAAGCATCCTATAACAATTATCGGTATTGTTGTCCACATAAGCTCAACTTATCATTTGTAATCATGGCGAGGGGATACGTTAAGGTATGATTTATACTTACCGACCGGTGTTCATCCACATCACGACACATTCCCGTATCAAGGTATGCACGAGGATTCATCTTACCGGTGAGTATACCGATTATCATCTGTTTGACCGTATATGATGTGAGATTCTCACTTATTTTGATTGAAAACAAGCCCTATGTGATATAATCACTTATTGATGAGGAACTTGATTTTCGATGCATGAGGGCACAGGAGCAAGTCCGTGAACAGGTCAGTACTTTCGTACAGCAGAGAGACGAACTTGACTCCCGGATGAATGTGATATATTATCACTTATTTGTTATGGACATGTGATTGTTGATCACTTATTGAGGTCGTATGCAATATGTACACGTATGTATAGTATCATGGAAGATCTAGACTTGCGTCCCCGTTATTTTACGGTAAAAGATACAACCATGATACCCAGATGATAAGCAGCATAAAGACCGAATATTTCAGAACCTCGGCAATCTTTCAAACGAAATTTCGGTACTAAGACCATATGCCAATGAATGGTTCCCACCCAGTCCTCAGTCGATTTAAGTTTATATCACCCTGCACACTTTAAAATGATTGTGAGCCTACCGATACATCTTATATAGGGCTGCTTATCGTTTTTCATTTTAGGTTTAAAGAGATTTAGACAGACCACTGATGTACTATCATTTTCTCTTTTGCTCGCCAGGAAACTCATTTTTGTTTTTCTATTGTTTTTGAGTTTTTGAAATTTTACGATGTTTTTGGATTTTTCAAAGTTGGATTACTCCCCCTAAAATCAACAAACTAAAATAAATTTAAAACACACAGGTATTTACAAAAATGATTTTCCGATGTTGGTTAACTCATGTTTTACCTCAATGCCGTTAACCAAAATTAAGTTTTAATCAGAAAAGATTTATCAAATTTTGGAAAAGTCAGTTGGCATGTCGGTTTGCGGTGCGGACCATGACAGCATTGTCTGGCCAAGGAGTACTGTACGAGATAATAATTCACAAAGCAGCTTAAATATCGACAAGTATAGGAGAGATTAGAAATTTAAAACCGTATCCTGCAACTGCGTCGAGCATTGCCAGGAATTTTAGTGCTCTCCCAAACTGGATATCCACCCGGTGTGGATTTCAAAGTCGATTCTTTGCAGCTACTTAGAAATCTCTTGACAGCAACAAGATCAGAAACCTTTGGGTCCGGCTGGTCGTCCACATTGCGCCAGCGAAGGTCTTTGTCTTTCTCTTTCAGAAGTAGTGTGCGGTTGTTCAACCCATGCCAAGGCGTCCGCACACCTGGTTGGTTTGTTCAACAAACACATTTTCTTCAATCACACCATGAAGAAATGTACACTGCACGTTCATCTTGTAGATTGTTGAACTTCAGACGTGCTGCAGGTGCGTACATTTTGATTTGAATCTATCCCGGGGACCCGATCAAAGCCTTGAACATTCACATTTCGAAATGATTTTCATTTTGTCGAAGCTTTTCAATCTCTTTCAACAGACATTTCTGTTTCCCCTTTCTCTTCCTCTCCATCAAAGGCAGCAATTTCTTCTGTTGCCTATTTTGTGCAAGGATGCTCCACTATCAACAATCTTACGACTATCGAAAGTTCCTCCTGGAATATCCTACACGCTTACTCAAAAATTAGTTGGAGAGGGGGACCCAAGCCTTTGTGGACTTGGGTCGTCCTTGATCATCAAGGTAAGTGATTTCAATCACTCGATGATTAGGAAAAAGAACCTGTGGTGCTCCCCCTGACTGAATTACCTGTTTTTGTTTCCAAGCTGTTTGTTCTTTACCAGTATTTGCATTAATTGTTTTAGCATTTACTGGTTTTACAGTTTTAGGTTTTGCTTGAACAGGTTTTTCTTCTTTGACCTCAGATTTTAAGGCCTTTTCAATTACCTTTTGATTCTTTTGTTTTAACTTCTTTTCCCTTTCTTTCAAGACACGTGGGTCTTGTTTCGGGGAAAATGAACGTTTTTGGTAATTGGCTTCTTGGGGAGCACTTGTTTTTGGCTTCAA
Organism: Helianthus tuberosus; assembly: GCA_030545235.1. NCBI lineage: Eukaryota > Viridiplantae > Streptophyta > Magnoliopsida > Asterales > Asteraceae > Helianthus > Helianthus tuberosus. The sequence goes on from JARYGA010032181.1 coordinate 1,128,865, forward strand.
CTTTTGCAGGTATGGGCAGTATCTTACAATATGCCCAATTGTGCCACACTCAAAGCACATTCTCCGCTCTACAAACCTCGGAGAAACATGTTGATTACCAGACGAAGAACCAGACCATGAACTTTGTGATCTAGACGTGCTTGGACCTAAATCACATCCATTGGTGTGTTGGGTGTAATTGTTCTGTTCATTTCGTTTTAAAATTCTAACTTGTTTTATAAAATCAAGGTTAGATTTATCCTGAAATGTTTCAAGTTTGTCTGAACCCGTGGATCCAACAAAGTTCATTTTCGGTTCTCGTTTCTTAACAGGAGCTCTTTTGTTTTGCACCCATTGTTGTTGAACCTTAGGTGCTTGAACATTCTTGTTCTGAGCCTTCTTTCCCTGTCCCTTACCCTTTCCGGAGTTGACTTGTTGTTTTCGCTCAACTTTTGGTTTTTGGTTTCCGTATTGTTTTCTAATTTGTTCACACGGAATTGGATCACATTGAGTGACGGTAACTTTGCCACTTTTGTTTCCCAAAAACTTGTCAGTACATCCTTCAAAAATTTGCTCAATTAAATCTTGATTTACATTTTTAATTGGAAAATCTTTGTTAGAGTAAATTTTATCATCTCCTTTGAGCGTGTACAACAAGTTATTCTCTTCACTTGTAGAAACAAGGGACTCCATTGGTTTTGACATTTCAGTCTTACTCGGTTTCACTGGTGGATCACACAGGATGTGATTCTCGATTGGAATATCTGGTGTAACCGAGTTAGACTGTTGTTTCACAATCACTTCAGATTCATCATCCGAAGAATCAACATCCTCAACAATGGGAGGACTCTGTTCCTTAACACATGATGAATCTGTCACATTCTCAGATTCAGATTCTGATTGACCCGAGGATGATGTACCAGTTGTGAACCCGAGGCCTGCTGCAAAGTCATCTAGACCGAGTGGCACAGTAGGTTCAAAACGGGGCATATCCTCGTCATCAGGCAATTTGGAGTAATTGTGATTCATTGGGGGAGGACATGATTTGAATCCATTACCCTTCTTATCCCCCTTTTTCTTTTGAACATCAATAATGTGATCCAACACATAGCGGGAATTGGAATAACTTTCCAATTTGTGCTTGGTTGTTTCACATTCACATCGAGCGGTTGCCAATTCTACCATCTGCTTTTCAATTGTGTCTATAAGATCATTGTTAGCATGTTGTTTTCGCAAAACAGCTTTTTGTAATTCTGAAACATCATGTCTTAATGACGCAATTGTTGTTTTAAATTCCTTTTCATTTCTGGTTAAAAACACGTTAGCTTCAGCTGCTTTAGAAAGGTTTACAATCAATTCTTGATTGTGTTTGGATAGGATTTCAATCTGACTTTCCTGTTCAGCATATTTAACATTTAAACTATCACAATTTTCACAGCTAACTACAGTGGGTTCATCGACACATACCTGACCTGATGAACTGTCGACATTAGCCATAAAGGCTGAATGGAGAGAAGACGAAGAGTAAGCAGCTTGATCCATCAATTTAGATCTTCTTTCAGTTCCTGCTGCAGCTTCTTTCAAAAGCTCATCAATATCTGCATCGACTGACGCACTTGATGTCACATCCACATGATCATTTCCTGAAGTGGAGGATTCTTCATCTGAGCTTCCACTATAACCAGAACTGTCTTCATCTCCAGAAGATGCAACACCATTGGTGGAAGATTCTCCACCACTGGCGTGCTTTAAATCCTTTACGACTTCAGCAAAACATGCTGTTCCACCATTTCCTCCTTCTCCAAGCTGAAGCGACCAATCACAACCCTCATCTATTTGAACCAACAGTCCCCGGTTGGTATTTGATGACCCTGCTTGGCCTTGGTTGTTGACAGGTATCAACGTACGAACATTGTTCCTATTCTGGTTCTGCTGGTTGCCTTGATTTCTGAAGGGGTTTTGGTTTCCATGCTGAGCTGGTCTTGTGCATTCCCTTTTGAAATGACCCCGTTCGCCACAGTTAAAGCATGTTACAGCTTGCTTGTCGAACCCATACTTGGTGTCTTTCTTGCTTTCCAAGTTGGTTCTCCCCGTCCTTTCCATGAACTCCTTCGCTCTTCGAATTGCACTAGCAAGAGCCCATTTGATATCCATCATTTCAAACTCTTCTTTATCCACTTGTTGATAGTCTTCATTGGTTAGATTGATATTCCCAATCTGACCTGCAACTAATCCACTATAAGCACTAACCAAGGTATTCAACATCTCCATATGCTCCTTGGCTACTTCGACACTGACTTTGGAAAAGTTGGAAGTATCTAATCTGACAGTGTTCGGATTGGAAGTGGCTTGAAAGTTTGACGAGCTTCCATAAAGCCCTTGCTGTTGCGGTTTTTGCTGCTGAGCTGTCGGCTGCACATTCGGTCTTGAAGACATCATGTAAGCTGAAGGATCAAACTGATCTGTTGTTGAAGGTCCGGTGTTAGAGACGAAGGCTGTTTGAAGCTTCGCGTGTTGAGAGGCTGGTCTTTCTCCACTGATACCTCCTGCAATCCCAAAGTACATTTCTGGATTTTGAGGAGTTTGTGTTCTTTTTGCCTTCAGCTTTTCTTCTACATCCTTATTCTCCAATTTTTGAATCAACTCATAAACGTTGATTGTGTCTAGAACACCATTTTCTTTGAGAATTTCAAGATAACTGCTCCACTTTGCTGGTAAGCTATCAGCGAATCTCTTCACCATTTCTTGTGGAGTGGCAGTGACTCTAAAACCAAACATCTCGCTCAACAAGTGATGAAACCTTGTAGATAACTCTGCCAAAGTCTCATTCTCCATACACGTGAAACCTTCAAATTCTTTCTTCAGTAATTCTTGCTTGATCTTTCTAGATTGAGCATTTCCTTCACACCGTAACGTGAGCATATCCCACAAGCTTTTAGTAGTCGTGCAGTAAACAAACTGGTGATAAATGTCTTTGTGAAGAGCTTGTGTGAGAATCATGAATGCCTTCTTTTCTAACTCAAATTTCTTCTTATCATCATCAGACATAGTGCTGTAAGTTTCTGGATTAGATCCTGCAACTTCCAAATCATGGTCAAATGCAGTGAAGAAGCACATCCATAGATCTTGACCTTGCCCCTGAACATAAGTTCTCAGCCTTTCTTTCCACCATCCCCAATCATTAATATGATTTAGTTTTGGCGGCTTTGTGCTTGTACCAGTCTCACTATCGTTCTGCATCATAGATTGAATGCTGTTGCTTTGATTTGTGACCAATGCCCATTGATTTGCAGTTATCATTGCAGCTTGAGGTGGGACAATAGCCTGCATCCATGCTTTGCTGAAATCTGACGCAGATTGCGTAGCGGATGATTGCGTAGCTGATGATTGTGGAGTTAGAGTCCACGCGGATGGATCCCACTGACCGTTTGTTCCCATTTTATAAAAATTAATATATTAAGTGAAAATAGATTTTAAAAATTGAACACAAGTTCTCTTTAAAAATTTAATTTTCACAAACTATGTTAAAATTTCAAAAGGTAACAACCTGCCGAAGGATCAAGAATCGAAAGACCTGAAAAACACAAACTGTTAGGCTTAAACAAACAAGGATCGAAAGATCAACACCTGTTCGAAAGATCAACAGGGTTCGAAAGATCACTGTTGAGTTTCGAACAATGTTTTCGAAAGATTCTCCAACGAAGGATCCTTATCCTTCGAAAATGTACTGTAGACCGAAAGATGAACACGGATGAATGTCGAACGATGACTTCGAAAGACTTCGAAAGACTCCCCAGTCGAAGGATCCTTGTCTTTCGAGAAAGAACAGTAGACCGAAAGATGAATATTTCGAAAAGATTCCTTGGTTCGAAGGATGATGATCTATCGAACCTCCACTGATCGAAAGATGGTCTTTCGAGTTCGAAGGATATCTTTCGAACGGTTCTGACACAGTTGACAATCGGTGACAAGTTGGTGAAAAAGTTGACGGGTTGGTGAGAAAGTATGTTCAGACCATATCTTGCAGGTCTGAATATGCAGGTCTTTCACCAAAACAGGTAAGGTCCGAATATTTTAATCAGTTAACAATTTCCAACACACAAACACTTTGTAATTTAAACTTTTTAAGATCAAAAGTGTAAAATACCAAGAACACTATGAATATCGGTTGAAGATAAGAAGAACAAACCCAGAAATATGAATATTTCTGCAAACCGACAACACTCCGAAACCCGATTTTAACAAGTTTTTCAGAAAATATAAACTATAAAAACCCGAAAAACAGTCCGAAAAACTCTCGGTTTTAACAAGGAGAAGAGCCAAAGCTCTGATACCACTTGTAGGTCCCTATCTCGAGGATGAGATAAAACCTTTTCCTTGTTATATCAAACACGCTAGCGAGTGCGGAATCCAAGCTAGCATGCAACCGAGAATGTATACGAGAACAAGCACAAACACAACACACAAGATTCACCGATTAACACCACATGTATTAATACGTATGAAAGGTCCGGTTACAAGCTCAATGTTTACAGATATGTTCTATAAACTCCCAAAGTGTGTGTGTGCTCTCAACAGAATGCTCTCTCTGTTTCTCTTGCCTGAACTGTCGAACTGAACACAACACATGGGTATATATACCCGACACAGCAGGTCTGGTCGAAGGATCAGATAGATTGATCGACAGATCATCTGTCGACCAGAAAGCCCATCGAAAGATCACATTCACCTCGAAGGATGATATCCTTCGAGGTCTATCCTTCGTGGTCATCTTTCGAGCTCATCATCATCGAAGGATATAAGTAATCCTTCGATGACCATCCTTCGACTCAGCCATCTTTCAACCAATGTGCTAACTGTTTGGCCAAGTCAAACCAGGAGGATGGTTGACTTGGTCAAACTTACATCGAACGCACATTGTAACAAACTAAGACGTAACCCAGACTAACATAAGACATCGTTTTGTATCATGACGAAATACAGACAAAGTACAGACACAAGTGCACCAACAAACTCCCCCTTGGCTGTAGCTTTGTCTCGATCTTCGTGTCTTCAAGTCTTCAAGGCCGAGTCGAACCGAGCCGAGTCGCGTCCACACAAAGTGCATCAACAGTCTCCATTTCATCTAACCACTTCATGCAGTCAATTGCTCCCTTTTCTCCTATGAAATCCCTCGGTTTACAGGAGACGAAGTATTTATAGGTGCACCCCTTGGTGTACCTGGGAGTCTGATTTAACACCACCTTCCGAGATTCAGATCTCTAGTTGGATGAATGCTGAGATTCATCCCTTTTAGATGCATGCGAATGCGATAAGGGTTTTGTATGAGTTTTGGACCGAACATGACTCGGTTCCTTGAATATTTTATCCACCGCTTGAGCAACTGCGGTATCAATCATTACCTGCAATTCAGCATTTGTATGGTTTATTCTTGCTTCATTATTGTTCTCTTCTCGCGGATGATTGTTTGCTTCGTCAGATCCAACCATGATTTGGGTACTAAAATTAAACAATAATGATTTATTTAAATTATATAATAAGTCATCACATTGATGATTTGATGGTCATGGTATTATTAAACCATATAGACCATTTTATGTAATAAATAACAATCAATGGGATATAATTATTTATATTTATTAGACAGTGGAATATAAATCACAACTGTCAATATCATAAAAGACATTTTTATTTAGCACAAGGCTCGTCTAAAAGGAAATTTAGATAGGCACAAAAGGCCTTGTCACAGGGACGATTAGAATATAACCAATGATATCTAGGATCAGTGATCTTTTAAGGGTCGAACATAGTCCATCGCCTTATTGACAAGAAGTCTATCAAATAAACTATCGTTGTCATTATTACACTTTTGCTTATAAGCATACATCTCAAATGGATGTTTTAGGTGTATACATCATATTGACGTTTATTAGCCATGATTCACATGGATCATATAGGCTTATGAAAATGATTTGGAAGAATCCAAGTATATTTGGAAGCTTGTGTGGTTTCTCGTACCGCACAACCAGGAATGTTAACATGTTCTCAGATGTTAACAGGGAGTTATTTTCTTAAAAAGGTTGTACCATCATAGCCATTAATATTTTGGCTAGGTTATACCCTTAAGAATTTCTTTGGCATATCAATTTAAAATTGAAATGATATAGTGTGATGATGTAATAAAATACATATTTAAAATCCAAAAAGAAATTCCATTAAAACATTAAAAACTATTACAACGATGCCCTAAACGGGACTTGAAATAACACGCTGCCCACGCAGGGGCTACAAAAATAGAAATAAGTCCACGCAGGGACTCGGTACTGAAAATAAAAATGTCCTTGCAGGGACTTGATTCAAAAGACAATACAAGATAAAATAAAGAACTTCCTACTTCTTTTTGCCTTTGATGAGATTCGCAAGGCCCTTGAGAAAGCTGTTATGCTTCTTTTTGGTTTCATCTGCTTCACGCTCAACCCTGTCTAACCTATGCAGTATTTCTTGGGTTTGCTCCTGTTGAGGAGCATGAGGTTGCTGGTAAGGTGGGTATTGATACCCCTGCATCGGATAGCCAGTTGGGTAAACTGGTGGGTAAGAAGAAGGATAAAGTGCATTATACTTGTTGGTGCATCCGTCTGTCGACTTTGTCTTGTATCGAGTCTTGTAGTGTATTAAATAGATCAGGGCACGAAAAACGAGAAATGTGTGTTTATAGGGATTTCACTTGAAATGACACATGTGTCATTTCAAACGAAATTAGATTTAGTAATTTCGCATGAAATCAAAAGGATGATTTCGTTTGAGTTAATTTCATGCGGAATGAGATTCCACTTGAACCGTTTCAAGCGAAATCACCTGCCCTATAAATACCTGATGTGTCTATTCATTTGTAACGATTCTGATTCCGGTAGCGAAGCTCTGCCGAAGTGTCTACAACATTGTAATCGATTTGATATCAATTAAAAGACAGTTTAAAGTGATTTCTCGTGTAATTCAGCTGAAATAACACCGATACACTTGTTTCTGCCTTTTGTATTGGTGAAGACCTCTTCTGAACGACTCGTTTGGGTCCCAAAACGATCTTACAAGTGGTATCAGAGCTCAGGAGGAAGAGTTCTAACCTTTTCAGCTGCAAAATCTGATTTCTACACCTTCTTTTCAAAATTAAACAACTTTTTACGGTCAAAATGACTTGAATTTCACATATAACAAGCGAAACAGTGTTTTAACAAATCCTTGAAAGTATTGGACCTTAATTCGATCTAAAGTTGGTAAAATTTGTAATTTCGCTTGAAAAACAGATCGATTATGATGATGTCAGCACTATTTCGCACGAAATAGGCAATTGATTTCACTTGAAAGTGCTATTTCGCTTGAACATTACAATATTTCACACGATATCAGCTTGTAATTCCGCTTCAGATTGTAATTCCGCTTCAAAGGTGATTCCGTTTGAGTGTGAACATCAGTGTGTAATTCCGCACGAAATAGCAGTTGATTTCACACGAAATTAGCTATTTCGTTTGAAGCTTATTCCGCACCAAAGGGTAATTTCGTATGAAAGTTGATTCCGCGTGAAAGTGTGATTTCGCTGGAAAAGTTGATTTCGCTTGAAAGAGGTTGATTTCGTGTGAGAATTGTATTTCGTTTGAAACTGACAGTTTGTGAACTTTTGAAAACTAAATCATGGAGAACGAGTTTTATAATGCTTTTGCTAGTCCGATGACAATTGCTCAGAGTACATTACTTGAAAATGAAACAGGAACAACACAAAAACCGCCTAAGCTTTTGGACATTGATGATTTTAGTGGATGGGCTGAACGGTTTGGTAACTGGGTGGAAGCTTATCACTTAGATGCATGGGAACATACTGAAGTTCAATATACTAGACCAGTCGGGAACAACAATGTGAAAATACCGATTAGAGAATTGAGTGCTGAGGAGAAAAAGAAGTATAAAGATGAGAAGTTGATGGTTAGTTTGTTGCAGCAAGCGATTAAAGAAGACATCTTGATATTACTTCAACACAATGGAAATGCATGTTCGATATGGAATTAATTAGAATCAAAGTTTCTTAGAAGTGATGATATGCCGAAGTACAAAAAGTCGCTTATGAAGAAGGAATTTGATTTGTTCCGTGGTTTAAGAAATGAAAGCACCAAGCAGATCATTGAGAGATACTGCAATTTATTGAAGAACATGAACAGATTGGGTATCAATAAAGATAAAGATGAGTTGATTGAGAAGCTGGCTGATGCGTTACCACATGATGAGTGGGGCACGTATCTGATGATGTTGAAGAATAAAACAGATTTTAACAAAATCACGTTGAGCGAGTTTATTAAACATCTTGAAGCTCAAGAAATGGAACAAAGAAAAATTGCTAGGATGAAGAACTATGATGGAGAACAAGACATTGGTTTGTATTACAAAAGTGGTGTTAGTGAGAAGATCAACTTTTCACCAAAAGTTGAAACTGCTTTCAATGCAACGGGTTCTTCTGAAAAGTCATCTCAAGGATCAAGTAGCAAAATGGGATTTTCTTCATATCCATCGTTTGATCCACATTTTACAGCAACAAAGAGTGGCAAAGTACTTCAATGCAACATTGCATTAAATCTGGAAAATGATCAAAACTATTCAGAGGAAGTAGCAAAAAGTCATATGTCTTTGTTAGTAACTGTTCTTGAATCTTATGGTAGTTTAGTTGCAGGGAGGATCGGGATTCCAATGCTTATAAAAGAGGATTACGATCAAGTAGATGCTGAAGAAATGGAGTTAATGGATATAAAGTGGTGCTTGGCGAGCGTGTTGAGAAGAGCCGAAAAGTTTAAACAAATTATGGGAAGAGATGATTTCCGTGATGCGAATGTTTCTACTTTAGGTTTTGATAAATCTAAAGTCACTTGTTTTCGTTGCAGGGAAAAGGGGCATTTCAAAAGAGAGTGCACAAATCGCGAAGCAAACGGAGCTCAAAATCCTTTCGGAAACAACGACTACTATCGAAAGGCGATTTATCATCAAGTTGCTCAACACCCGTATCAACAAGAACAACCACAAACTGCTCATGCTAGGAAAGTGATTGAAGATTCAAAGAAAGCGTGTCTGGTAAATAAAAATGATGGAAGTTCATCAAAAGATTTTAGTTGGGATAAATATATTCCAGCTGATAATAAAGCATGTCTGATAAATCAAGATGATGAAAGATTACCAGAAGGATTTAGCTGGGAAAACTTTAGCTGGGACAAGTTCTGTCCAGACAAAGAAATTTTAAAAGCTAAAGCTATTGTTGCTCAGATTATAAATGATTATACTGATGAATATTGGGCAGAAAAAGCCAGAAAACGTTTAAATGCTGAAACTGAGAAAAAGAAGGAAGTTGAAGAAGAAATTCAAGTGAGAGTAGTCAAAGAAATTCCAGAATTTGAAATTAAAACAGATGCTGATGCAGTCAAGGTTTCTGAGAAGTGTATGAATTATGATTCTCTGATAAAGCAAAACAATGAATTGCTACACAACATAAAAAGGCTGAAAGAATCATATGATGTCTTGAACAAAGCCATGAATAAATACAATGAGTCGAGCAGTGAACAAGCTATAGCAATGAATACACTCAAAGGAGCATACATGAGACAGCTTGACAATGTCAATTATTACACCGAGAAGTGTGCTGAGCTTGAATTAAAGTTGGAAACTCAGAGAATAGAAACCGAGAAAGTAAATAATTTGCTAAAAAGTTACTCATGTTCTACTTTTGTGGTTGATAGGATTTACCCGATAGTAGAAGGATTGAAGACTTTTGAAGAAGAAAAATCTGAAGAGAAGAAATCTGAAACAAAAGAAGATGATGAAGTGAAGATTTCTGGTAAGAAACCAAGTGTTGTCTATAACAAATGTCCACCCCCGGTCGAAAATGGATATTCTCCTTGAAATCCAAATTCAGAAAGAATAAAAAAGGCAACAAACTTACAGTGGGAGTCCGAGTCTTCAGAGAATTTGCCAGAAAACATTGATGTCACGTTCACATCGTCTGACACTGATCATGAGTCCGAGTTAATAAAAAAGTGGTCGATCAGGTGTTAGATAAGGATGAAACAGAGGAGTTCAAATCAGAGTCAAAGTCTGAGTCCAACACGTCAAAGTCAACAGTCAAAAAGGACAAACGGGTTTATAATAAAGAATTTTTGTTATCAAAATCTAATTTGAATGATGAACCGATCAAAGTAGCATATACTTTGAATGATTCTGACAAATTATATTCTGATGAGATTTTTCCAATAAGAGGTGTTAAACCAGAAATGATAAAGAAGGTTTTCAAACTAACAGAAATTAATATTTCTGAAATAAAAGATGTAAATCTTTCTGAAAAACCTAAAATTTATACCTCAAGAGTTCAACAACGTTTAAATAAGAAAAAGGGTTACAGTTCTGGTTCAGGTTATCGAAAGAAACCAAACCATAACGGTAATTACAAAAAGAAAGGCATAGGTTTTATTCCACCGAAAAATCATAAAAATGAGAAAATTTATAAATCAAAAACTGTTTTTGTTACAGGAAAAACATCTGAAGAAGAAAAAGAGCAAGTGTTCAGAAAGCAATCCAACAAAGAATTCCTTGCCAAAAAGCAAGAAGAAATGAAGAAAAACATTGCTCAGAAGAAGATAGAGACGAGAACCTGTTTCCAGTGCAAAGTGGTTGGTCACATTGCCAGGAATTGTCCAAAGGCAATTAAATCAAAACAGGGAGTCTCTGAAAAACTCAAAGAAAAAATTGTTGAGAAAACCGAACCACCAACAAACAGATTCAAAGTTTTTGAAAATTCAATTTTTGAGGTTGGTGAATGTTGGGAAAATGTTTACAATAGAAAGGAGAAACTTAATAACCAAAAATGGGTTGTTAAGAATTCAATTGAAAGTTCTGGTGATGAATCTGATTCCACAAAATCAGAGGAGCCAAAAGTTGTTGTGAAAGAAGAGAAGTCAGTGCCGCCTTTGGATGATGCAAATTTTCCACCATTGCGGACTGAAAATTTTAAATCTAAAATTGGTAAATTTGAAATTTCAAATCAATTTTTTCCTGAAAAGAAAGAATTTGATGTTGAAAAGGCTTTTAACCCCACAGTCCAAAATATTTTTGGAAAAATGATTGACGGGAAAGTTAAAGGGGTAAAAGAATTCTATGAGAAAAAGATGGCAGGTAAGCAACCGAATGTTGGTAACTCGGAATCTCCCAAGAACTGTCAGGCTTGGGAGAATCTCTTTAACTGAAAAACCTGACTTGCCGGAGCTCCCAAGTTGGTAATCGTGGAGCATGAATTGGCATCATTCTTGAAAAATTGTTTTTGTAGAAGTATAACTTGCCGGAACTCCCAGATTGGTAAGTGTGGAGTAGAAATCGGCATTTTGAGATTTCAACCTACAAGTGGTAATTGTTGGTAAATAAACCGCCAAGTGGTTGAAAAAGAGGTTTTATCTACAAGTGGTTGGTAGTTATTCCTACAAGTGGTTAATCAAGGTCATTAAGTTGAACTTGATTTAACTTTCTTTTAAATGATTGAAAAACAAAGTGATGAATTGATCCCCTAACCTACAAATGGTTTATGAAATCAACAAAACTAATTTTTCGGAAAAACCATTTGATTAAAACAAACTTAAGTATTTTGAAATCATAATGGGAAAATAGTTTGTTGTGAGGGGGAGTTCTGATTGTTTATGCCAAGTGAATGGCGAATTGAAGTGATTCGATATCAGTTGTCAATTTACTTGTATAGTTTGTTTTCAAATTTCTTTTAATGATTTTGAATTTTAGGGGGAGTAAGAATTTTCAGAAAATCCAAAAACATTAGAAAATTTGAAAAAGTAAAAAACATGTTAAAATCAAAAATGAGTTTTGTTGTATAAAAGAGGAAATGATAGTACATCAGTGGACTATCACAACATGCTAAAGAATTGGAAAGTCAAATGTGATAAACGGTCTCACTGATGATGTGCCAGTAGGTTTTTGCACATTTAGTAGATTGTGACGAGATATAAACCTTAATTTCAAACTTACTTATATCGTGGGGAACATCTCTCGGATATATGGGTAACCCCCGAAATCTTGTTTGAAAGGTCCATCTTTCTGAGATACTAGGTCTTTATACTCAGTGATATCTGGGGTATTATCCTGGGACTTCTGATTTTGCGGAAGCAATGGCCTAGTCCCCGTATAATACTTTCTGCTTGCTTGAAATATAGCACCGCCCTCAGCATAAAAAATGATGAAACATTGCAAAATGCTAATCATGTGCTGGTGAAGAAAAGATTCTCTAAAGGGAACACACCAAAAGTCGAAGCCGTCATCTCTCTGATTTTGCGGAAGCAATAGCCTGAGCTCTCACGGCCCTCGCATCTAACCCTTTACAGATATCATCTAGGTATACTCACCTATAAGACTGAATATTGGGATCTGGATACGGGAGTATATTCTGAGGTGGGACACGTGAATAAGTTTAAGTATCTTAAAACATTAATCTCGTATCTCGAAACAGTTGAACTTTGTGTGAGACTTTAAGTGGATCAGTATACTGACAATCTAAGTGAATCGTTTAGAACATAATATGTTTAAAGCTTAATGGTGTTTGATGATTTGTCTCAGAAACTGATATGATCCTCTTACACAAACTCACAAAAGTATTGTCTGTAAATATTTCTTTACTGCATTTCATTCTAAATTCAAAAATCCAAAAAGATTTTCAGTGTGTTTTAGCATAATTTTTTGAAAAATTCAAAAAGATTTTCGACAACTGATGTTGGAGAGCTGATTTTCAAAATTCCAAGTGCTAATCTTGATGAACAAAGGGTTTGGGAGAGTTTGTTTGAGATGTTTAAGATGAAAAAGATATTTGAAAAGAAAAATGATATTTTTACAAGTGGTTCATCAGAGATCAAATTGTAAAATCATTTATTGATTGTTTGGTACTTGCATGAGATTTCAAAATTTGACAAATTTTAAATTTGAGAAATTTATTGTGAGGTAGAGATTGTGCAGGTTAGTCAGGTTTCTGATCTTGAGCAGGATGAGAGCCAGGTTACAATCTTAGATCCTGTGAAAAGGTGAATTCCAGACTGCAATCCCAGCTGATCGAAAGGGAGAGTCTAAAGATGGTAATGCTGAAACAGGATAAGAGCCAGGATTTAGATTCTAAGGATAAGAAATCAAGAAATCTGATCAAGAGGAGTATAGAGCCAGGTTGAGATTATGGAAGAAAGAGAAAAAGATTGATTGAGGATGCTTACAATGGAGAATATTTGGAGAGAGCGTGAAGACTGATAAAGGCTGAAGGTTTGACAACCGAAGACTCGTCACCGAAGACTTCATCAACATCCGAGGGGGAGTCTGTTGGTGCATCCGTCTGTCGACTTCGTCTTGTATCGAGTCTTGTATTGTATTAAATAGATCAGGGCACGAAAAACGAGAAATGTGTGTTTATAGGGATTTCGCTTGAAATGACACATGTGTCATTTCAAACGAAATTAGATTTAGTAATTTCGCACGATATCAAAAGGATGATTTCGTTTGAGTTAATTTTGTGCGGAATTAGATTCCGCTTGAACCGTTTCAAGTGAAATCACCTACCCTATAAATACCTGATGTGTCTATTCATTTGTAACGATTCTGATTCCGGTAGCGAAGCTCTGCCGAAGTGTCTACAACATTGTAATCGATCTGATACCAATCAAAAGACAGTTTAAAGTGATTTCTCGTGCAATTCAGCTAAAATAACACCGATACACTTGTTTCCGCCTTTTGTATTGGTGAAGACCTCTTCTGAACGACTCGTTTGGGTCCCAAAACGATCTTACAATACTGTGCTGCAGTAAGATATGGATATTGGGCTCCATATTCCGCAGTGGTTGGATACCCCGATGGGTTATGCCCAGACGAACCTGGGTATGTTCGTATTGGGTTGTCAAAACCCACTGGCGGTGGCGGTGGTGCATAAGATACTGGCAGGGGATTGTCTTCCGGCACCGCATGCGAGGGTCCACTCATTTGGTGGTCCTCGGGAATAGGAGGGTATGAGCTAGAACCTTGAGGGGAACTGAACCGTGGTCCCCCACGCACAGACATTCGTGCATTCCTCCTTCACCTAGGCGGCTTGGGAGGTGGTTAAGGTGGTTCCTCAACTAGTAGAGGTGGTGGGGTAACCGCTTGAAGACACGGTTCATTCAAAGGAGGTTGAGCAGGAGAGTTATGATATGAAGGAGTGAATTCCCATTCATACTTGGCCCACCTTTCGGAAAATGAATCGGGCCCTTGGTACGGCGATTCTTGGTACGGAGAACCGCTAGAGATGCTGATTGGGTGACCCGGTGTTCCGGTTTGCAGCTCTGGATCGGGGTCGTCATCCATTTCCATCTCCTGGGAGAAGTGATCTTCGGGTCCTAAGGGATTGAAACCAAAAAGATTGTTGACTTAGTCATTGGGGTTGAACTGAGCTTGAGAATAAATGGAATCAGAGTGACGGAAAAAATGGGAGTGTAAAGAGTGGTGTGATTGGTTCGAATGGTGTGATTCTTGCGAGTGATGGGAATGTTGGGGCTCGTCAGGAATGGGTAGCCCAAAGTATGGAGGATCCGAGGGTGAGGATCCTAGCGAAACGGAATGCCTTGCCGGTTCTAAATTATGACTCCAATGGTCCCGAGAGTCGGAACTAGAGAAAGTCGCTGACGGAGTACGCCTATGGGTGGGTCCCGCATGGCCTGATGGCCCTCCTCTCATTGGTCCCTTTCCTTTGCCTCGTACACGTGGCGATATTATTGGTAAAACCTGTCAAAACAAGTAAATATAACATAAACAATAAAAGGAAAGTTAAGAATAAATCCTAGGTCATTAGCCTAGACTCGGAAGTCTAAGGAATGTGCTTATTGTGTCATTGAGATTAAACACAAAAGGTTAGTGTTTAATTCACTCAATGTTGGCTCTGATACCAACCTATCACACCCTGATATTTCCACATATTACCGGTGGGCCCGGTGGGGAGTATCGTGACGTAGTTGATATCATCATAGTCAATACACACAATATAATAGCAGAGCGAAAGGGTTGGTGAATAGACTATTACAAACCATAATGTCTGAGTGTCCGAATGAAAGAATATACAGACTGGATTGTAATAAGATCCATAGGCGGATCATAAATAAAATACAAGAAACGGGAAATAACAGACTTCAGGTATCTAGGGATTTGTAAGATCCTCTTATATGACACCTAGTAGCACCAGCCTATTTACGAGAAGTACCTGTCAATTAGTCTTTAGAAAATACGTCAGTTTACACTGGTAAATACAATTAACTGACTCATTTGAAAATATTTAAGAAAATTGATTTAAGTGCACAAGGCACAAATCGTTATTAACTTGCGACAATTATTTATGATAATCTTGTATACAGATTTATATGTTTGTTATAAATTGGGGCCGGTTGGAAGCCAGTCTTGATTAACCGACTCACCACTTATAGAACCCACAAAGGAGTTATCCCCAACATGTGGGTTTATATTTTAGCATTTGCATCTGTCAGGTGTATGCCTACACCCCGTGCATAGGTCGTGGCCATTTTCAAATGAAATGAGCCGAGGATATCCAGGACACGGTCGTATTCCCCCAATGCTTATGTTATCAAACAAGACAGATTAAAACAAGTTATGTAAATTTATTAATCACAATCCGATTTAATGATTTCATACCTGACCAAGTGGTATTATTATCATACCATATCCCAAGCCCGTAAAAGGGAAAATAAGTTAAAAGTATTTACCTGAGCTAAATGTGAAAAGTAACTCGGCCGTAAAATCCTAAAGCTTTATGATGATACCTTATACTGGATGCTACTTAATCTGTATAGAAGGTTTAATAACCTATTAGGATGCTAACGAGTCTTTAGTTAAGTCAAAGACTTAGACCGGTTCTAAACGCTAGATTAAGCGGAGACCGGAATAGAATGTGGTTTAGACCCGACAAGCTTGGATACTTGTATAATATGGGTAAACTAAACACATTCCGGAATTTGAGGATTTAATGATAAGGTTAAACCTGTTTCGGCTATTTTATGTAAACTAGTCACATAAACCGATGCGAACGCATAAACGCATAACGGGTAACCAAATGAATTATATACAGGTCTCAAATTTTATTATGCTTAAAATATGTTAATACATCAGTAGGATGTTAACATATATGCCCAAAAAGTATTTAAAACCAATTTAAGTCCCGTAAGGGCATTTTGGTCATTTTAATAATTATAAAAGAGATTTTATAACAAACTAAAATTCTGGTCTTTTGTAATCAGTAAAAATATTTATTTTATCTCACTACATCAGTAAGATATTACATATATGTGAGGTTTACTATTTATGGCCAAACTATACCCCGAAAGGGCATTTTGGTCATTTCACATATACTTTTAAAGACATTTTTGGGAATCTGAGTTCATGACTTATACTTACTGTAATAATATTAAAATTTGTTTAAAAATTCAGTAGGTAACAAGTCTTAGGTGTTAAATTTGGTTTTAAACCATAATATGCACATAATTAGTGTAAAACTCGCTAATTGACTATAATCAAGATGTTTATGTAAATCTGAGATTTTGATCAGTTTAAATACTCCAAATAATTTATTTAATGTATGAAATCAGTAAGAAAAGGTTTGGCATTCAAATCATTTGTTAATCTCATTTTATGCATGAAAAGGGTATTATCGTCATTTACCGAATTACACAAGAACTCTATGATTTAAACATATTATAATCTGACCAAAAATCTTAAAAATCCTTAAAAATAATATCTTAACAGTAGGTAATGAGTTTTGGTTCGAAATCCAAGTTTAAACGTGTCTTATGCAAGATATCGCAAATTAATTAATAAAAAGCTTCTAATTACGATATCGAGCATAACTTCTATTTGAGACCAAGAACTGATGTCAAATTTTCGGGACAAGCTTATATATCAGTAGTAAAGGTTTTTGTCCTCTCAAATTTCAAACAATCTCATTTATATGTCAAAAGGGCATTTACGGCATTTATAAGCATATTAACAAACAAGAGCATATAATTCAAACCACTAAGGACCAAGCAATATAACTCCAGAGGTTTATACTACTATATAATGTGGTTCTAATGGAAGTTTAAAACATGGGAGAATTAAGCTTAATCGGGTCAGAACTGAAAATAAAAGCAAAAGTCAAGCTTTTGCGACTTTCGGTTATAAATTGACCTTAGACTGATAATTGTCGGGTTAGACCTGGTCAAACATGTTTTAATACTAATTACCAAGTCATTAGAATGTTAAAATATAATTTAGAACTTTTGTTTTATTAGTTTAAATCATTTTTAAAGTTTCTGTCCAGTTTGACTTTTTGACTAACTAGTTTGTCCCGACAATTAACTAGTCAAACGAAATAATTAGGAGGTGCCCTTTTAAGGGCTAATCACCTACCTTAATATGGTTCCATAACACTTTCATTTCGGTCAGTGGCTGGACTATTTTTGATTAAACCGAAAGTCAAAGGTTAATTACGATATGTTTGACTTTTCGGTTTTTAAGCTAATGAAATAGACCAAGCAGGGATTAAAATTCTTACACAAGGTCCTTGCTATCTTTTCTACACTTCTTAGTCTTCTCCTAATGCTTGCTATCTCCAGAAGTGGGTTTTGAAGTTGTTGCAACCAAATGAGCAAGTAATATGTTCAACATAGAGGTTTATTTATACTTGAAATCCTTGATTCAAGATCATTCCAGGTGTAATGGGAGTGTTTAGGATCACCCCAAGTGTCCTAGTGGTATCCTAAAACCGACAACAAGCCCCAAGTATCGAAATTCAGGCATCTAAGGCGGTGGAACAGGCTGCAACCAGCAGCTGTCAATTTTTCGCAGACCTGGGCGTTTGTCGCGGCCCGCGTAAACCTGTTGTTCAGGTTAAAAATGTTTCAGAACTGGCAGATTCAGTCCTTGGTCATTTTAAACCTTATTTAACCTAATTTTTGGCATATAAGGCCCTTGTAGTTAGTTTGTAGAGGTCCAAGGGAGTATAACAAACTTCGTTAGGCCTGGTTTCGTTAAATATCACCATAAACACAAGTTTCATCATGTTGACACTTTTTACCCAAAGTCTTGAAAACTTGCTTAACGATCTCGAAACCACGTGAAATTTATACCACTTATTCTTGAGAGTATATTTGAATATTTCGAAGCCTCGGGTTCGTTAAAAGGTCACTCGGAGGTAAGGATTGACACGTTGACACGTTTAACCCTTGTAGTTTATAATCTTCCGATTATTTTCATGAACGGCTTCTTATATTCAATTAATCACTCGTTTAAGAATATATTCTTCATGTATGGTCATTCAGAGGCACAAGTTTGGCATGTTGACACTTTTAGTCCCTGTGGTTTCATATTTTCATCGTTTGGCAACTTCAGTCCTTCAAACTCAATCTTTCGCATATCTAGAGTTTAGGACACGTGTATTCACATAATTGGACACATTTTTACGTAGTGTTACATTCATAGATTGTTTTGATCCAACGGATGAGGGGCGTTCTCACCGTTTTCACACTTTTAGGTGTTTTCCCTAAATCATGCCCCTATATATATATATATATATATATATAGAAACGGGATCAGGAGAAAACGGTGAGAATGGATCCTGGCCGAACATGTGGCGTGATATAATCAAGGCAGAGGGGCTTTTTGTCCTTTTATCCTCTTTTCCAATGCATTTGTCACACACCGTTGTCATTTGTCGCGTGTAGGATTTTTTTGGCGTGTAGTTAGAAATAAGAACTCCCTGGTGTTTTATTGTTTTTTTAGATCTGGTCTATGAATTAATCATTTTTGTGTAACAAATTAAATATCTTGGCATGTATGGCGTTCCCAAATTCATTATAATTGATTAATAATTCAAACATCGTGGTGTCGATGTCGTTCCCAAATTCATTATATACCTTTAATAATTCAAACATTACAATTTTTTTGGCGTTTTTGTAGATCTGTCCAGTTGAATTAATCACTTATATCTTATAAAAGGTAAACATCTTAGCGTTCATGGCGTTCCTAAATTCATTATAATTCATTAATGATTCAAAACATTACAACTAAGACGAAATCGAACTAAACTAATAGTCTTCTGTGGATGGTATTACATCAGAGATATACCCATCGCTTTGCTCATCACTTTCTTCAGACTCATCATCATCTAGGTCATTGGCGTATAACGCCATAATTTGGTTTAGCCTTTCTCGCATCCTATATTTAAATATCATCACAACCCTCGATGTTGCATCATTTGAAGGTGCTAAATCACATAGTTGTTCAAGAAGGTGTAGTCTATCTATATTCAGCACTTTGTCCATCGTCAATGAATAATCCACCCCGTGTTGATAAGTCACTTTCACCGTCCTTTATTGTTCATCCGAACTCCAACTGGTAACTGTTGGTAGATCAGTATCGTCGTCGTCATCATCATCATCATCTGCTGAAAATTTTCTCTTCAGTCTTCTTATTACCGTTTGAGTCCTTTCACAATTGTTTGCCGTTGGAACCCCAAGGTCCAGAATATCCCTCTGAACGGCCTCATCCATACTAAGTATGGCATTGATGGTCTTGACCTTCACCCTACTCCTGTCAGAGAACTTTAGGACAAAATGACTCTCCGACCTATCAAACCTCCATGCAATAACCTGAGCCATTTTTTTAAGTTGTATGGCGTTTTAGACAATTTGTGGCATGTTTAAACAATTTACCCGATCTACTTATATAACGACCTTTTTTGGTGCGAGGTAGATTAGGTCTATATACTTTTGGCGCTAAAAACAATAGTAATTATGTTCTTTTGATGTGTTTTTTTTTTGTTGTATCTTTTGTCATGTGATGTAGGATGCAGACCTATAATGTGACAAGTAATTATGGCGTTTTAAAAATATAAAAAAGTACAACTGCCATGGGGTGGTTTTTAATATAATAAATGTTAGTAATAAAGTTTCCGTCATTTCAGTTGCTGTTTGTTCAGCTTTATTTGTTAAGGATGTAACACGTCTCATCTTTTAAGTTTGGCGTTTTGTATTTAATGGCGTTTTAGATAAAGATGGCAAAATAAAACTTTTGTAAGACACCATTTTGTTCTATTCTCTTGCACATTGTTTTATACATTTTAGTAATTTTTTGGATTTTTTAATAATACTTGTTTAAAGGAATTTTATTATAGTTTTGGCATTTGGCGTTTGGCGTTTGCTTCATTTTGGCGTTTTATAAGCAATTTAGAGAAATAATGTATTTTATTAGCGAAAAATTAGATAACAAACCACAGAAAATGACACCAAAAAAATATAAAAGAAAAAAAAATAAAAAATCCTAATCCAATTTCTCATCAAAATCTTCACTGTCAACAGTCTCTTCTTCTTGAAGTTTTTGCCCCGTGAACTTTTGAATACCTTTGATAGATGCCAATTTCCTACACAACTGAAACGCCTGGCTGTAGACGAAGTTGGTCATTCAGTAAAATATAGCGTTTTGGTTTTTGGTGTGATCTATTGTTGTTGATTGTTGAAGTGGTTTTGTGGATGGTTGGAGACATAGATCGATGTCGTAGGTGTGGACGCTATTTTATAGGTGTGATTGTGAGTGGTTTTTCGCTTGGTTGATCTTTGGTCTTCATCTTTATTTTCATCCCACTCTTCATGATTTATGTGCGTCAGGTGTTATATATATTTAAGTATATTTTTAGCCCATTTTAACACTTTTGTCAAGTTTTAAATTTATAAAACACGATATTTTACTAACACTAAACGCACATATGGGCAAGTGCACCCATCGTGAGCGTAGTATAGCGTTGGTAAGATACCGAGGCCGTCCAAGGACACAAGAGCTTTTGGTACCGGTTTATCCTCAATGTCTAATCAAATCAAAAATTTAGAAAAAAGGTTTTTAAACAAGAAAATGAAAACTAACTAAAAATGCTGAAAATAAAAATAAAATTGAAAACCGATAGACAAGATGAATCACTTGGATCCGACTCGACTTTAATGTAACCTTTGATGTTTTCCGCACTTTTGCACTTTTTAAGAGATTATCTTAGTTATATTAGTAGGCCCCTCTTTTGAAGGTGACGTTACCCTCAACCCAGTAGTTTGAGTCAGCAAGGATACAATCCTAAAGGGTTGGATTATTGGAAGATAATTAATTAAGTTATTAATGCGTAATGTGGTAGGCCCCTCTTTTGAAGGTGACGTTACCCTCGGCTAAGTGGTTTGAGTCAGCAGGGATACAATCCCAAGTAGCCGGGTTAATGTTTTAATAGTAGTTTACATATGAGGGGATCAAGCCATTCGCACCCCCGCCATCCAATACTAGTGGGTATTGAAGGAGGTCCTAGTAAGCTTGACCCAGGTCCTTGCAGGATCTATACAATGAACAAGGCAAGAACCTTACCAAACCATTCCCTTAACCCCCGACCAGGTAGCCAACATATCTCCATATAGACCGTGGAGATATGAATGGTGTAAATCTTTTATTTTATATAGACAGTAAAATAATGCCAAGACACCACGGACAAATGATAAGGAAGTTTCACCTTCAAAATAAGAAACTAGTTATTAAAGTCATTAATACAAAACCAAATAAAAAGTGCGAAAAGATTAAAAAAACAAAAGTATTACACTAAATGCTTGTCTTCACCAAGTGATGTAAGAGACTTAGGCAAACATGGCCTTTGATTATCAAGAACTCTTACTATCAATCTTGGATCCCGAGACTGCTACACACACTCTATGATGGATGATGGTGGTGGATGTGGGTGTTGTGATGGTGGTGGAGTGTGGGTGAAGTGGGAGAGAGGTGGTTTGTCAAGGGATGCCTTTGAAATGAACCAAGCACCCCTATTTATAGCCTGCACAGAAGCCCGGACACGGCCCCGTGTCCATCCATTGTCTGTATTAGTTGACCACGCCCCCGTGTCCGCTGGGCACGACCCCGTGTGCAGAAGTGTATCTGTACTATCCAGAGTTGCTTGGATTCTGCGAATCTTAGCAATGACCACAGCCCCGTGTCCGATGGGCACGCCCCCGTGTTGGGAAATATAAGCTTCTACAACTTTGTCTTTTCTGCAGACACTTGGGCACGCCCCCGTGCCCGATGGCCACGGGGCGTGTTCAGCCTTCTGATGACTTGTTTTTGCTTGGGAAGATGCTGCCGAGGGGTCGGGCATGACACGTTTATTCCTTTTCTTGTATTAATGTTAGATTTGGATGTATTTTTTTGCTTCTTTTGTTCATTTAAGCTCTTTTAACTCTGAAAATACAAAAGGAAGACAAAAGCACACTTTTTCCAACATTAGTGCTAAAAAGGGATTAGTTTTATGCCTCATTTGATGTAATTTATATTTTGCAATTTACACACATCAATGATTAATAATGGAGTCCAAAATAGCATTTACACTGGCATCCGTCTCTTCTTCTCATCCAAACATTTTTCAAGAAAAAAACACACAAAATGACATATCACTGTCATCAGTATCTTTTTCTTGAAGAGTTGTCCATCTCATTCAGCAAAATCTTATTGAGTTACCCCCACTCTCCCAAGATTCCATTCAATGAAACTTCATGGAGAACAATACTGAATCTCCAAGAAATGACGTTTGCCATCTGTGGTTGTTTTAACTTTTTTGGCGTCTTAAAGTGATTGGTATTTAGGAAAACATGGCGTTTGTTTTTGGGTGTGATCAATGGAAGGTCTTGAGACGTTTGTTTATATAAGATGTTTTTTGTGTGTAGTTTAGGTAGGATTTTATTATAATAAATGTTAGTAATTAAGTATCCGTCCTTTCAGTTACTACTTGTAGTTACTGTTTGTTCAGCTTTATCTGTTAATGTTGTAAAACGTCCCGCCTTTGAAGTTTGGCGTTTTGTATTTAATGGTGTTTTGTAGATAAAGATGATAAAATACAGTAATTAACTTTTTGTGTCTTGCGTTTGTGGCATTTTGGCGTTTTTTAACTATTGAGAGAAATATAGTATTTTATTATTTGAAAATTACATAACAAACACAGAAAAAATTACACAAAAGAAAAAAAAAGAAAAAAAAAACAAAACTCGTCGTCAAAAGGGACCTTGTCTGAGAAGTATCCATCACTCCCCTCTTCTTCTTCTTTCAGTTTCTCATCCAAGTCATCACTTTCACTTTCATCGGCCTCTTGTTCTTGAAGATTTTGAAGCCTCCATCTGAACATGTCCTGTAACAACGCCAATTTTATGTTCATATATGTGTTCAAGCATGTTGCGTTGTGTAGCTCCTCCAGGAACCCAAGACCCTGCTTGGTCATGATGTTTTCAAGCATGTAGTCTTCCTGCTCCTCGTTGTCACATATAACGGTGACCATGTCAGTGTCTTCAACAAAACGCCATGATCTGATCACTGGGTCAATTTTTCCATTTGCCTTGTTTGGTCCAAATTTTCTAGTTAATCTTCTTATAACCGTATGTGTTTTATCACAATGGCTATCAAGAGGGACGCAAAGTGCTAGGATCCCCCATAATCACGCTCGTTGTCGTACGTAATGTATTTTACACTTTATATATATATATATATATATATATATATAGGGGAGGGGTCATTGGGGAACACTAAAAAAGTGGGGATCCGTGGAACACTTTTAAAAATTATACTTAACATGTTAAAAATTATTTTTTTATAAATTTTTTCGAGACTTTTTCTTATCAATACATGTAGAAACATTTTTAATAAAAAAAATCAAAAAACAAAAATATTAAAACATGTTTAAAAATCAGTTAAAAAATATATGTCTTATAAAATTAATTTAACATGTTAAAAATCAATTTTTTTCAAAAACATTTTCAGCGCTTTTCCTTATAAAAATGGGTAGAAACTATTCGAATAAAAAAATAATTTTTGCAAAAAAAAAAACCTCTTTTAATTGTTTTTTTTATTTTTAGTTTTTGATTTTTTTTATTATAAATGCTTCTACAAGTAATTATAATCAAAAGCGGCAATTTTTTTTTAAAAAAAATTGATTTTTAACATGTTAATTTAAAATTTTAAGAGTGTTCCCCGGTTCCCCACTTTTTTAGTGTTCACCAATGAACTTCACACTATATATAGTGTGAGGTTCATTGGGGAACACTAAAAAGGTGGGGAACAGCGGGGAACCGACTCAAACGAACTCCGATTGGACTCATTCCAGCGGCGTTGGAACCGGCTCGTCGAACCCTAACTAAGATCTCTTACCCCTAAACCCTAAATCCTAACTCCTAAGCCCTAAACCCTAAAGCTAAAAAATACGACTAAAACCTATGTTAAACCGTAAAATCTAAACTATAAACCCTAAACACTAAAGCTAAACCCTAAACCCTAAAGCTAAACCCTAAAGCTAAACCCTAAAAGCCAAACCCTAATATATTTAGGGTTTAGGTGTTATGATTTAGGGTTTAGGGTTAAGAGATCCTAGTTAGGGTTCGACGAGCCGGTTCCAACGCCACTGGAATGAGTCCAATCGGAGTTCGTTTAAGTCGGTTTCCCACTGTTCCCCACTTTTTTAGTGTTCCCCAATGAACCTCACACTATATACGTATATATATATATATATATATATATATATATATATATATATATATATATATATATATATATATATATATATATATATAGCGGAAGGTTCAAATGCGAAGAAATGTTTTTTAAGAAGAAAAAAGAATAAGTTTCAACCAATTAGAATGTTTCATTTTACGTCATTTAATATTTGCATTTTATTTTAATGTAAGGGTATATTTGTAAACTTACACAGATCATTAATTTCTAGTCTTTCTTTTTAATAGCTAACTACATTAAATTTGTAACTTATTTTCAAAATATATATTTTGCATAAAATAAAAAAAAATTAGTTTAGAGTGTAAGACAAATTTTTAGGTGTGTAGGATAAAATACGAGTTGAGTAGGATAAATTTACGTATGTGTAGGATAATTTTCAAAATGTGTAGGATAACTTTTTATGTGTGTAGGCAATGAAAATTAGTGTAGAGAATAATAGTCTTTATGAGTAATTAATTACTTAAAGATTGTAATAAATGAGTTGAAATTGTACACATGTGTACAACAAATTTTTTTTATTTTTTTCATATAAAAAAACATGCGATTTTTATAAAAAAAATTGAAATTTTTTTTTGGTGTTTTTTAGGGCTTTTTAGTTAGTTTTCGAGTTTTCACGTTAAAAGTGGTTTTCATTTGAACATTCCCCTATATATATATATATATATATATAGTGGAGAGTTCAAATGAGAAGAATTAAAAATTAAGAATAAAAGGAATAAAGGATACAATGGTAATCTGAACAAATCATTTAATGAGACTATTATTTATTTTTGTTATTCAAATTAATGAACTCTAATCATTTAATGAGCAAATCTTATAAAATAGTTGTGCACCTTACACAATAAAAACAATCATGCACATGATCTTACATTTTCATTGTTTCCTACACCATTAAAACAATATTTTAACGTAGGATACAGAATGTGTAGGACTCAGACACTTTTAAATAATCTTGCGACTCATAATAAAATATGTAGGACACGAAATCTTTAAATAATTTTGTCACTTCTAATAAAATTTGTGTAGGAGCCAATACATTAATGATGGCGAAGGAGAAATTTATTCATTTTCAACATCAAAATGTCCATACTACCCTTAGTAATTAAAAAATTAATTAAAAGTAGATAAAAACGATATCTTTTGTTCACAACCATTGATCAAAAAAATATAGGGTTTAGATTAATTCATTTTTTCTTCTTTTAAGAATATTCTTCTCAAATGAACCTCCCCCTATATATATATATATTAGTTTTTAAAATCATTAAAAATGGTTTTCTAAATGAATAAATAAGTAAAAAGACTAATTTGCCATTTACTTAATAGTTAAAATTAACTGGGTTAGGACTATAGGACATAATGCGCAATGGTTTGCAAACATCGAGTACGTTTTATACTTTTTGAAGATAAAGGACATAATTTGCAATAAGGTGTCAGCATAAAGGACAATTTATGTAATTTACTCTTTTTGGAATAACAGACGGTAAACGTGGAAGAGAGAAGAATAAAATGCAGCAGGCGCAACAGTGATGGAGGGAAGATACGAGTTGTATCAATGGGGAGTATGGAGGTAATATTATGACTTTGTGAGAAAGGAAGGAGAGAGAGTTTACTCCTTGGGGGAGCACAAATTTCGGGGGTGGTTTGTGAGGGTTGACTGGTGTGTAGACGTGTGTGAGGTCTTACATTGTTGATACTCGAAGTATCTTTCTAGTGGTGGGGAAGTAAGGATAAACGTAGAGAGAGTAGTTGAGTCGAAACTCAATAACCTTCTTTTGAGAAAAGGGGAGGGGTGCATACTATGGTCCTTGTGACCTTACACACGACTAAATCCATTGTATGGTTGTTCATTATCAATTTATCATCGCCTATATGGTTGAAGGACAATGCATTACCTAGCGGTTGTATGTTTTTTCTGGCTTGCAAAATATTTGTCTACGAGTACCTATTATGGTGATTATGACAACCACTAATACATTTATCGTTGAAATATTGATCATTAAATGTGTACCATGTTATCATTAAGTTAACTTCAGGTTGATTAGTCTTGCCAGATCCGGACTAATAAGTTGATGTTGTATGACCTAATTGCCATGAACTGAACTAAGCTTGTATGGTTCGACCTTACTTATATATTGACTTTCTAGACTCGTACATAATGCATGAATATATGTAATAAGAAAGAGAAAAAGAGAGGCTTATACATGAAACAGCCCAGGTAAACCTTGCAAGATATTGTTTGATTTGCCCCCGATTGGTTGCCCATCCAAGAACTCATGGTTTTGTATTCACCTGATGAGTTGCTTGCCCAGGAAAAACGCGTCTTGGTAGAGAAGGTTTCCACCCCTTTATAAGGAAGGTTTTGTTCTCCTCCTCAACCGATGTAGGACTTACATCTCCACCCCCTAGGGAGCCAAGCGTCCTCGCTAGCACACAGGCCCGGCCCCTGGCTCTGATACGATTTGTAACAGCCCAGGTAAACCGTGCCAAGATATTGTCTGCTTTGCCCCCGATGGGTTGCCCATCCAGGAACTCACGGTTTTGTTTTCACCCGACGAGTTGCTGGCCCAGGAAAAACGCGTCTTGGTAGAGAAGGTTTCCACCCCCTTATAAGGAAGGCTTTGTTCTCCTCCTCAACCGATGTGGGACTTACATCTCAATGTGACAACCCATACTTTCCAAGGTTAAACCGTTTACTTTTCTCGATTATTTGATTTACGTTCCATTTATGCTTTACATGTTCACGTCGTATATTTTAACCGAACACTCTTACTTAAAAGAATATATATATCCTAACCCAAAGTAAATGTATATACGTAAGTAACTTCGAACCTCGTGAAATCATGAAACCAAACCCAACCCGATCCGTTAACCCACTTCCCTTGTGGCCCACACCTACCCAAACCCCTCCCATGCAAACCCACATTCGGCCCATTTGAAGTGGCAGCCCAAACACCCCAAACCCTTGAACTTGTGGCCCAAAAGGTTTGTGGCCCAAGAAAAATCCAAACCGCCCTCACACTTATATGTACGTATGTATGCATGTTTTAATCATAAGTCTCCCTCTAAACCTACAACCCTAATTTATGATCTACTGCTCCCTCCCTCTGCTCCTTCTTGATCGACGAAAACATCAAGCCTCAAATCTATTCGGTTCAAGCCTAGATCGATCCATCTCACTTCTTAGTCTCCGATAACGTATTTAGTTTGCTAAAATCCTGATGATTTTATGAAACATGGCTGTGTTTTCTGTTTTCCTTAGATTCTTGATGTTTTATGATGATTAATTGTAGTCTGGGAAACCAGGGTTCATGTTTGTTTGGTGTTATGATCGGTTATGTGAAGTATTATTATTAAGGTTTGAATCTTTAATGATTTTGGTTTGAATCTTGATGGTTTTTGATGAACTAATTGATACATGACTTAATTTATGATGATAACCTGATGTGGTTGATGATTATAGGTCGTTGGGTTCATTAGGTAATCGTTTGTGGGGTTCGGGTAACTCAGAATATGTCCGGAATGTTACAGCTGACTTGTGTCGACTGTAAGCAGGTCAGAAGTTAACAAACAGTGCTATTTATTGAGTCCATGATGTAATTCCAAGAAATACCTTTCAAACCCCATTGGAATCACATTTTTTCATCGTCGTTTGGTATTTTAAAATGAATTATTTCGTAACAAAGTTCCAGGCTGCATTTTCTATCAGAATTTGCAGCCTATTAAGAATGTCATAACGCAATGTAGGAATTGATTATGATCTAAAATTTTGTTGTAGATAGCCCCAGGTGTTGATGAAAATCTCCCACTGGAATTTCGTAAAAAGAGTAAAGAGGATTTTTAAATAATTTTTGGTGTAAACTATCATCAGGATGTTATAAATCAGACCTAGGTGTAAAGAATGAATTTTTGTGATTTTTCTGTTAATATTTAGGCCATGAGAAAACTACACAAGTATTCAGGAACTAAATGACATGTTGTTAAAATATCATAATTTTCTGAATTCGTTTAATATTTTAAATAAATTCTGGTAAACAGCCTAAATTCTGATATGAAACTGCAATGAGCTGAAAATGTACGTAAACGTTTTAAATATGCATATATGTTATAGCAAAGTGTTATATGTTATTAGAAACGTTAGTGGGTGTCTATGAATGTTTTATATGGAATTAGATGATCACATGCACTAACTTACATAAACGAGTGATTGTTTGACAACGTGATCCTGTGGTTATGTATTAAACTCCGTGTAGGAATTTATAAATTAAACTAATTGAAATGGGATGGTCACCTTTCAAGTTTACTACCAAGCAAACTAAGGTGAGTTCACAACCTTTTCTAAAAGCATGTGTTCCTAGTTTGGAACAACACTTTTTATAGTAGCCCTGGTTGGGGCTACAGGCGCGTTCCTTGTTGGAACCACTGAAACATACTATCCACTGGAGGTGGAGTAGTACACTTGGACTAAACGAAAAAGTCTATCATGAAATTCCTTACATTTTACTGATTAGATTGTCGGGTGGACATACGCAGGTGTAACACCCGTCATAATTCTATTCGAATTTAATAAAAATATTCAAGATTTTAAATAAAAAGTACCTTACTTCAAATTAAGTACAAAATTGAAGCATTAAAGTGATCACATACTAGTTAACTACTAACTAGATTAACATCCAAAATATGATTAGTAAACCGTTTACATCATAAACATTGTCTAAACAAAGTTAATTTAAGCGGAAGCTTCAAAAGTTCATGTTCGGTTCTTCAATACATACTTGATCATCGTCCACATACTTGCAATACCTACAAACTAAAATTTTGACAAATATTAGTATTAGAATTCTTAGACAATTTGCATAATCAAAACTACGCTCAGAAACGGATTTGATTAACTAATTATACAAAAGTTTCACAAAATTTTCTAAACTCTACCGTAACTTACAGTATCTACCGTAAGTTACGGTGGTCGCTAAATATCCCAGTCCACCGTAACACAGTACTTTTTCACCGTAAAAATTTGTTCTCCACTGTAAGTTACGGTGGAGACCGTAACTTACGGTGGACTCTGCAACTTTATGTTTGTCCCATTTTATTCATTTCACCTAAACCCGAATCCTCGGATTTCCCATTCTAACAAACCATCACACTAATTTTCTCGTATTCTAATATGTCTTTTATTGAAAATAACAAAACCGAGTAATCATATTACGATGCATTACCACGCACTATTTGGTTATTCAACCCATTTGGCTCATCTAAGGAATCCTCCATTTTGATGACTACCAACGAAATCTAACCAATTCTTGACCTATTATTCGATATAGCGAACATTATCTCTTTAATTCAACTCAACTTTTATTCTACAATTCAACTACACATATGCTAATTATCAAATTTACCAAATGTAACGAATCAAGTTACATACCTTTAGTGCATGCCCTTCGAACGCAAGTCGCCACCGGCTTGTCCGCTTGGAGCTCCGGTATCCTTTCCTATAGAGTTCAACCAAGACATGTTTAGAACTCTTTTCAATTCATAGTTCGCATATTTTGCCGAAACATCAAAATCATGCGTTTTAACTCAAATTTTCATATTTAAGCCTTCTTTGAGGCATTTATGCAAACACTTTAAGGGCAGAAATTTACACGATATATTATCAAGTTCATAACTTGTCATATAGCCCTACATTTTCATCAATCAACTACCTTACATGAACTTTAGCCTCTAGAATTCTGAAATCACTTCACATGTGTCAAATATTACTAAAACAACCACTATAATCCTAGTGTTTATCAAGTTTCACAAAACCCACTTATCACCTTAGGTGGTGATTATGAATTTCACACAAAATAGGCACAATTTTGTCAAGTAATTGACTTGGGTTTGTCCCTAAACATTATTTCATTCTAAACAACCAACATGCAACATCAAATTTCAGATTTGTAAGTTTTCTTAGAAATCCAACTAGAGATTCTTCACAGAATTCACATACCTTATGACTCCCCTTTCAATGGAGATCACGAATTTGTGTTCGAGACTTGTTTTAGAACGAATTTGAGCCTTCAATTTGGTGAATTTATGGAGGAACTAGGACTTGTGGGAGACCCTGTGTCGCCCCCTGCTCCCAATCGACCCCCACACACACAATTTTGTGTGTTTTGGATTTTTATTTTGTTTAATTAAATCAAGTTCCAGTTTTAACACATTTAGTCCCTCTAATTTCGTTTTTATTTTATCTCAAGTGTTTAACCCATATTCAAACCATTATCTAACTAGGTTAGTGTTATTCCTAGTTAGTTTATTTTGTCTATTTATTGACAACTTATTTGTAATAAATAATTTATATTTTCGGGGTGTTACAGCAGGGTATTAGTTGATAACGCTATTAGGTTTGACAAATCTCACACCGTGCTAGAGGTTGGCCGTGAACTTCTAACCTTCACTCTTGCATTAAGGTTGATAGACATAAATAAAAAACATTTGTGAACTTTACTTTTGCTAAACTCAAATTTGTGAATTCTCCAACTTTATTGTTGACACGTAGTTGCATGCTTTGCAGGTCAGTAGGTACAGCTGTGGACGGGAGTTGCAAACTTTTGGAGTGGTGTGGTTTGTTAAAACTTTATGTTTTGAAATACTTATTAAACTTGTGGTTTTTCTTTTAGTTCTTGTTGGGTTTTAACTTTACTTTCCGCTGCAACATAAACTGTGTTTTGGACAATTAAAATTTTGTCGCTAATCATGTTATTAGTGACGCTTTAATAATTTTAAATGTTTGGTTTGACATGATTAGTGGCTAGGTCCTGGTCAGTCACACGCCTCGCTGTAAAACTCCGTATGTGGAAATTGAGGGCGTGACAATACAGTTACATAACATGTCTTATTTAAATAGGTGTATTAAACTTCCGTTTTTGATGCGTGTGAAGTGTTATATATATTAGGTGTATATTTTAAGCCATTTTTAACACTTATTTTAGCCAAGTTTTAAATTTATAAAACACGATATTTCACTAACACTAAACACACATATGGGCAAGTGCACCCATCGTTGAGTGTAGTATAGCATTGGTAAGATACCGAGGTCGTCCAAGGACACAAGAGCTTTTAGTACCGGTTTATCCTCAACGTCTAATCAAAATAAAAAGTTTAGAAAAATGTTTTAAGCTAAAAAAAATAAAAACTAACTAAAATGCTGAAAATAAAAATAAAATAAAAACAGATAGACAAGATGAATCACTTGGTTCCGACTCGTATCTAGTATAACCTTTGATTATTTCCGCACTTTTGCACATAATTAAGAGATTATCTTAGTTATTGTAGTAGGCCCCTCTTTTGAAGGTGACGTTACCCTCACCCCAGTAGTTTGAGTCAGCAAGGATACAATCCTAAAAGGGTGGATTATTGGAAGATAATGAATTAAGTTATTAATGCAGTATTGTGGTAGGCCCCTCTTTTGGCGGTGATGTTACCCTCGGCTAAGTAGTCTGAGTCAGCAGGGATACAGTCCTAAATAGCCGGGTTATAGTATTAATAGTAGTTAACTTATGAGGGGATCAAAGAGTTTGGACCCCCGCCATCCAATACCGTGAAGTATTGAAGGAGGTCCTACTAAATTTGACCCAGGTCCATTGCAGGACCTCTAAACGCTGAACAATGGCAAGACCTTTACCAAACCGTTCCCTTAACCCCCGACCAGGTAGCCAACATACCTCCATATAGACCGTGGAGATATGAATGGTGAAAATCCTTTATTTTATATAGACAGTAAAATAATGCCAAGACACCACGGACAAACGATAAGGAAAGATCACCTTCAACATAAGTAACTAGTTATTAAAGTCATTAATACAAAACCAAATAAAAAGTGCAAAAGATTAGAAATAAAAAGTATTATACTAGACACTTTGTCTTCACCAAGTGATGTAAGAGACTTAGGCAAACATGGTCTTGATTGTCAAGAACTCTTACGATCAATCTTGGATCCCGAGACGACTCACACACTCTACGATGGACAATGGATGATGGTGGTGGATGATGGTGTTGTGATGGTGGTGGGTGGTGGATGAAGTGTGAGAGAGGTGGTGTGCCAAGGGATGAGTTGAAATGAATCCAAGCACTCCTATTTATAGGCTGAACAGAGAGCTGGGCACGGCCCCGTGTCCGCTGGGCACGGCCCCGTGCCTGTCTGACACTCTCTCTCCTCATTAATTGTAATTCGCAATTACAATAAATGCGCCTGCTGTACTTTCGACACGCCCCCGTGTCCGCTGCGCACGGCCCGTGGTGGGCAATAGAAGCTTCTATAGATTTGTCTTTTCTGCTGCTTCTTGGGCACGGCCCCGTGCTGGCTGAGCACGGGGCGTGTTCAGTCTTCTGACTTCTCTAATTTGCTTTGGAAGGTGCCGTTGAGGGGTCGGGCAGTCCACTAATGTTCCTTTTCTTGTATTTATGTTGGATTTAGCTGTCTTTTTGCTTCTTTTGCGTTTTTGAGCTCATTTAATCCTGAAAATACAAAAGGAAGACAAAAACACTCTTTTTCCAATATTAGTACTTAAAAAGGGTTAGTTTTATGCCTTATTTGATGTAATTTATATGTTACATTTTACACACATCAAATACCCCCACACTTGAACTTTTGCTTGTCCTCAAGCAAAACTCTTTAATATGTGGCTTACATTCCCAAATGGAATAGGTAGAAGAGAAGGTTTTGGGCTTGTCGTAGTGTGTCGGGATGTCCAAGATCTTTTTGGGTTTTATTTTTATTTATTTACAATCCTATTCGTAATGATTTATTTAGAACGTTTCATAAGAGAAATTACTTATATGGGCATAACATGCGTTTTTAAAAATTCTATTTATATACAAGTTCACATACCTCACGGGAGAAATCACTCACACTCGGCCGAAGGTGTATTTTTAGTGAATCACTCGAGAGCGGCATGGAACTTATTCCTACCATAGGCTTGCCAAGCAATCAATCCTCCTCCTTTTTAACTTTTATACCGTAGTAAATATCAAGAGGACTTTATGGGTTAAGGGTTAGGCTTGGGTTAAAGGTAGGTGGTTGGGATAGTGGTTAGTAGAAAAATGGCGAAAAGCGTAACAAGTGTCGGTTTTCGTAAGACTTTCTATTTTTATTTTGATGAAGCTTTTATTCAAACAAAGTTATTTTTTTATTTATTTATTTTTTTTGATGAACTTGTTTGTTTATTTTCTTTTTGCTTCATCATCAACAAATATTTTTTTTTTCATACGAAAAACCGAACTTGTTACTAAAACAAAGGGTTAAAAATAAAAAAAGGTTTTGGTGGGTAAAAGGGTTATTTTTTTTTTTTTTTTGTTTGGGTGATGAAATGAAAAGGTTTAGGCTCAAAGGGGCTAACTAGGGGGATTTTTTTTTGGGTAGGTGGTAAAAGAAAGAGAAAAATAATGGTGTAGAAATAAAAAGGGTTAGTCCTAATGCCTCCATCATTTACTTACTCGGGTTTAAGTTGATAAGGACCGGGAATGTATCGTCATGGCAAGTTTTAGAGTCGTAAGAACCAAGCGGCTATTCACACAAGAAACGAAAAATGAGCATTTAGTTTTAATGATATGTAATTGTGCTCAATAAAGGCTCAAAACTCACTTTTTGTGGGAATGGGTTTTTATGTGATCAAGTATATATAATCAAATTTTAACTAAGTTTGCCATGCCTTTTCATAATTTTCTTATGTTGGTTCTTTTTATCACTACGCTATCGGTTGTAAATTTGTAAAAATATAACCTTTTTGAAAACTTGAATTTCCCGAGTTAAACCTAGACAAGTAAAAAATGAAATTTTTGAAAAAAATTTGGGGTGATTAGCGGTTCCAATAGAGTTTTGTGTAAGGCTTGTATTTAGGACTTGCAAAATTCAAGGTTTTAGCATCCCCCCACACTTAAATTACACATTGTCCTCAATGTGTCCCAAAAATAAATTTTTAGGTTGATTAGATGTGTAAAATAGTGTTAAAAAGCAAAAATTTTCTGTTACTGGGCGCTGAACACGACCCCGTGTTATCCGGGCACGACCCCGTGTTCAAGTGCCAGTAACAAAATTAAAATAAGAGAAACAGAAGTCTGGACACGGGGGCGTGTTGGGTGAACACGGCCCGTGTCCAGTTACCTGAACTGGGCGTTTTTCTGCAGGTGGTTCAGCACGGGGCCGTGTTGGTTGGGCACGGCCCGTGTTGAACCTTCTGGACTGGAGAGAATTGTCGGGATGCCTTGTTCTTGTGCATGAGTTCATTTTTCTCGTTCCCCTTTTCATCCTTTACCACCATGAGTGTGTTTTATTCCTGAAAATTAAAACTAACTAGAAAACATAAAATTTAATCTAAATTAAACTAAGGATAGTTCCGTGGAATGCCTCCATGGTGCGCCACGTTTATAAGGGTCCTTGGCTAGACCCAAAGCCTGGTCATATGTTACCCAAGTGGGATGTATTGCATCCCATGTTACACCGTCGGAGAGCGTCATCCAAGCTTGAGTCTATGACCTTAATGTAGTTGACCGGATCTTCTTCCTCTACTCGCTTTCCACATTCAAATTTCACTTCCTCATCCCCAAACTTCAATGTTAGAGTTCCGTCATTCATATCCACCAATGCTTGGGCGGTGGCTAGAAATGGCCTCCCGAGGATGAGAGGGACATCGGTGTCTTCTTCCATGTCTAGGATGACAAAGTCGGTTGGAAAGACGAATTTGTCAACCTTGACTAGCAGATTTTCGGCGACACCTTGTGGGAATTTGATGGACCTGTCGGCGAGTTGTATGCTCATCTTTATAGGGCTTGTTGTTCCTAGGCCGAGTCGCTTGAACATTGATGTGGGCATGAGGTTGATGCTAGCCCCAAGATCGGCTAAAGCATTTCGGACGGGGGACTTCCCAATCGAGCAAGGGATTGTGAAGCTCCCGGTGTCGATTTTCTTTTGTGGAAGTTTGTTGAGTACTAAAGCTGAGCATTCTTCCCCTAAGTTAACTAATTGCAATGATTCAATTTTCCTTTTGTGAGTGAGGAAATCCCTCATGAATTTTGCATATTTAGGCATTTGGGTTAGGACCTCAATAAAAGGAATATTAACATGCAATTGTTTTAGTAAACTTTCGAACTTTGCGAATTGCTCATCGGTCTTTTGACGATTTAACCTACCGGGGTATGGAATTGGAGGAGTCTTGGTGGGCTCTTGAGTTGGTAGAGAAGCCTTTTCTGGCGCAGGAGGAGTCACAGGCTGGCTAGAATGGCTTCTTTCATTTGGCGGTAACGGAGCATCCTCGGGACCCACGGTTCGATTTCTTAATGTGATGAGGTGTACTTGTGCCTTCGGGTTGGTTTCGGTATTACTAGGTAACGCGCCTTGTGGTCTCTCGGAGAAATTTTGAGCTAGTTGATTTAATTGTTTTTCAACGTTTTGAATGCTAGCTTGTTGATTTCGAAAATTCGATTCCAATTGTTGAAATCGATCCGAGTTTTTCTTTTCAGTGTCAGAGATGAGGCGAGATACAGTATCTTCAAGCCTTTCTCTTCCACCTTGTTGTTGAGAGAAATTTTGTGGTTGTTGAAAATTAGTTCGTTGGTTTTGTTGGTTACTACTATTGCCGGGATCTCTCCAACCAAGATTTGGGTGGTTACGCCATCCTTGGTTGTAGGTACCCGTTGGAGGACCCGACGGCCTAGGTCTATTATCAATGTAGTTTACCGTTTCCGCTTGTTCATCTAATTCTTTCACACAACTCCAATTTTCATGTGACCCACCACACCCTTCACAAGCCATAACCGAGGCCGTTTTTGTCATTTCTAGTTTTTTGATTTTTGAAGAGAGGGCCTCGATTTGGGCTTGTAAAGAGGTGCTTTCATCAACCTTATGGGCGCCCGGGGCAATAGATTTATTACCTCGGGGAGTGTGCCATTGAAAATTGGTTTGAGCAATTTCCTCAATTTGATTATATATTTCATTTGGGCGACGATTACCTAAAAGTCCCCCAGAGCTTGAATCAAGCGTTTGTCTAGTGTGTGGCAACAATCCATTATAGAAAGTGGATACTTGTTGCCATACCGCTAGACCGTGGTGAGGACACTTTCTTAGAAGCTCCTTGAACCTTTCCCAAGTTTCATATAAAGATTTCCCATCCTCTTGTGAGTATGTATTAATTTCAGTCATTAATTTAGCCGTTTTAGCAGGAGGGAAATACTTATATAAAAACTTTTGGGCTAGTTCATCCCAGGTGTTTACCGATCCAACTGGGAGGGTGTTAAGCCAAGCCTTAGCTCGGTCTTTTAGTGAAAATGGGAACATCCGAAGGCGGATGGCGTCATTTGATGCTCCATTGATCCGAAAGGTATCACATATTTCTAAGAAGTTAGTAATATGTAGATGGGGATCCTCGTCCGCAAGCCCGTGGAAGGTTGCGGAGTTTTGGAGCATTTGTATCAAATGCGGCCGAAGTTCGAAGTTGTTGGCTTCGACATTCGGTGCATTGATAGTGGCGCCAAGATTGCCTACGGTAGGCCGTAGGTAATCCATGAGGGTACGTTGGTCCGCCATTGGAAGTGGGTCCCCCGAAACTTTCTCTTGATTTTTAGCTTTAAGTCTTTTTCTTAGAAAGCGCTCGGGTTCTTCTATGGGTTCTTTTATGTCTCTACTAGAACTGGAGCTCATGCACTACGTAGGAGGTTCAAATGTGGCGCCTGGGTTCCAAGTCCTGCAACAAAAACAGAAAAGAACGCTGGTCAGAATGTTCACCACGGCCCCGTGCTCAGTGAACACGGCCCGTGGTCAGAAGTACAGTAATCGTTTTCTGTATCCCAGTTACTGGGAGTTGGACACGACCCCGTGTTGCACCGACACGGCCCCGTGTTCAGCTCTCTGTAACTCAGAAAATAAAAACTGCCAGTGATGATGCTGGGCACGGCCCGTGTCTGACCGGGCACGGCCCGTGCTGAGCTCTGCAGAAACTGAAAAACTAAGAAAATCCTAAAAAATTAAAAAGAAAAATAAAAGATGATTAGGCCGTTGATTCCTAACTTTCTTAAAATCCTTGTGTCCCCGGCAGCGGCGCCAACAACTTGATGCGTGTGAAGTGTTATATATATTAGGTGTATATTTTAAGCCTTTTTTAACACTTATTTTAGCCAAGTTTTAAATTTATAAAACACGATATTTCACTAACACTAAACACACATATGGGCAAGTGCACCCATCGTTGAGTGTAGTATAGCGTTGGTAAGATACCGAGGTCGTCCAAGGACACAAGAGCTTTTAGTACCGGTTTATCCTCAACGTCTAATCAAAATAAAAAGTTTAGAAAAATGTTTTAAGCTAAAAAAAATAAAAACTAACTAAAATGCTGAAAATAAAAATAAAATAAAAACAGATAGACAAGATGAATCACTTGGTTCCGACTCGTATCTAGTATAACCTTTGATTATTTTCGCACTTTTGCACATAATTAAGAGATTATCTTAGTTATTGTAGTAGGCCCCTCTTTTGAAAGTGACGTTACCCTCACCCCAGTAGTTTGAGTCAGCAAGGATACAATCCTAAAAGGGTGGATTATTGGAAGATAATGAATTAAGTTATTAATGCAGTATTGTGGTAGGCCCCGCTTTTGGCGGTGACGTTACCCTCGGCTAAGTAGTCTGAGTCAGCAGGGATACAATCCTAAATAGCCGGGTTATAGTATTAATAGTAGTTAACTTATGAGGGGATCAAAGAGTTTGGACCCCCGCCATCCAATACCGTGAAGTATTGAAGGAGGTCCTACTAAATTTGACCCAGGTCCATTGCAGGACCTCTAAACGCTGAACAATGGCAAGACCTTTACCAAACCGTTCCCTTAACCCCCGACCAGGTAGCCAACATACCTCCATATAGACCGTGGAGATATGAATGGTGAAAATCCTTTATTTTATATAGACAGTAAAATAATGCCAAGACACCACGGACAAATGATAAGGAAAGATCACCTTCAACATAAGTAACTAGTTATTAAAGTCATTAATACAAAACCAAATAAAAAGTGCAAAAGATTAGAAATAAAAAGTATTATACTAGACACTTTGTCTTCACCAAGTGATGTAAGAGACTTAGGCAAACATGGCCTTGATTGTCAAGAACTCTTACGATCAATCTTGGATCCCGAGACGACTCACACACTCTACGATGGACAATGGATGATGGTGGTGGATGATGGTGTTGTGATGGTGGTGGGTGGTGGATGAAGTGTGAGAGAGGTGGTGTGCCAAGGGATGAGTTGAAATGAATCCAAGCACTCCTATTTATAAGCTGAACAGAGAGCTGGGCACGGCTCCGTGCCTGTCTGACACTCTCTCTCCTCATTAATTGTAATTCGCAATTACAATAAATGCGCCTGCTGTACTTTCGACACGCCCCCGTGTCCGCTGGGCACGGCCCGTGGTGGGCAATAGAAGCTTCTATAGATTTGTCTTTTCTGCTGCTTCTTGGGCACGGCCCCGTGCTGGCTGAGCACGGGGCATGTTCAGTCTTCTGACTTCTCTAATTTGCTTTGGAAGGTGCCGTTGAGGGGTCGGGCAGTCCACTAATGTTCCTTTTCTTGTATTTATGTTGGATTTAGCTGTCTTTTTGCTTCTTTTGCGTTTTTGAGCTCATTTAATCCTGAAAATACAAAAGGAAGACAAAAACACTCTTTTTCCAATATTAGTACTTAAAAAGGGTTAGTTTTATGCCTTATTTGATGTAATTTATATGTTGCATTTTACACACATCAGTTTTGCTCCCAGTGGCTTGGTCGTTTTAACTGTTTTTCCCCAGTTATTTAAAAACGAACATTTTCCTCCATAATCTTTCCAACCACTAATCATTTTGCTCCCCGCCTCTTACGACGTCCATTTCCACTATTAAAACTTGGTCACGTGCTCCTCACATGGGGGGCATTTTAGTCTTTTCCAATCTAAACCTTTTATCCTTTTCATTTTTTATTAATTCCTTAAATCTGCTTTTTGTCTTTTATTGATGTTAAAAAGAAAAATATAAAATTTTAATTATTTATAATACATATTACTTGCATCTCCATTCACCAGCAACCTCCTCACCACCATCTCGACACTACCTACCCGCCATCTCCACCAACCCGCCACCACCATCCTCCACCACTAATTTTTTTTGTTACAACATCATTACTGTCGTCGGATGTAACACCCCGAAAACGGGTTTGGTAATCAAACTACGTTAATACTAAAAGACGGGTAAAGTACCGTTAGTAGTAAAAATAACCCAGTGAATATTTGGATTTAAAAAAGAAATTCTAATATTAAATACAAGCGAATCAAAGTTTTAAGGAATTGAGTTTATAAGAGCCCGAGTTAACGGGACTTAAAATAAAAAAGGTTATAACTCCCGGGACCCACCAAGTAACTAGGAATATTAACCTAGTTAGTTATAAGTCATGGAATAATAAGAAAAGCAGGGTTAAAACACCCTTTATGCAAACTTGTGTAAAGTAGAGGGACTAAAGGTGATAAGCTGGAAACAAGTTTTATTTAATAAAACATCAACACCAAAACACACACTCTAAGTGTGTGTTCTGGTCGAGACAATCACAGGAGCCAAGGGGGTTCCCTTACTCAAACCCTAACAAGCACAAAATCAACAAATTGGAAGGGGAAATCGAACCCAAATCGAAATCCGAGCACAAACTAGTGATCACCTCAGTGAAGGGATCATAAGGTATGTCAAAATTCTCACTTTGGTTCCATCTCAAATTTTGATGAACACATGAGATTCGAATCTGAGCTTGCATGTTCGTTGTTTGGATGAAATTAGGGATGAAACTATGTCTAGGAGTAAACCCTAGTCATTTATTTGTTGAATTGATGTTCATGGTTGTCAATTCATGATCATACACTCATGTGTCAAGTGGGTTTTGTAGAATTATGCTAAACACTAGGATTATCTTTGTTAATCTAGTGTATTTGAGCTCCATGAAGAAAATCCATAATTTTTGAAATAAAAATTTGACATGAACATGTGACATGATGCTTGAATCTTGGCTAAATAGTTAGTCAATAACTTGATTGTGAATTATATGAAATCATGCTCATTAGGTGTTTGATATAATGCCTAAGAGAAAAGAAATGTTGAAAATTGGACAAAAACGCATGTTTGATGGTTATGGAAAATTGTGCGTTAAGACTTATAAAAAAAAGGGTTCTAAACGGATTGTGAATTGAACTCTTTAGGCGAGGAATCCGGATCGTCAAGTGGACAAGGCGGTGGTAATACGCGTTTGAAAAGGATGCTTAAAAAGATACGTAACCACGATTCCGTTACGTATTGCTTGATTTCGTATTTTTGCTAGTAGACTTTAAATTAACATAATACATGATATTTGCATTTAGTTGAAGTGACGAAGATCACTAGGTAAATAAACGGGTCAAAAGGTGAAATTATCACCCTTTGACAATATCGACTAATGGTTTGTCGAGTTACATGTTTATAGGAATAAATATCAAATGGATACGCACATCGTTATTGTTTAGCGGCTACTAAGGCAAGGTATTGAAACGGGTCAATATATTGATCCGAGCCAGGTATGTATTATAACACAACTCATCATGTAGAATTTGGAGTTCTATAAGAGTTAGACAAGGTTAAAATATAGATATTCGGTTATCTTTTAGGTAAGCCGAATAAATTGAGTTATGATTATAATGTTTTAGAAGCACATGGGTTTTACAAACAAGAACTATAGTTAAAAGGTCGGATTTTGAGTCAAACAAGTATTTAAAGGTCCTTGTAGTGAAAGAAGGATGAAAATTTACCAAACTGCCCTTGTAAGCTAATCCGAAGGAACGACCCTTAAAGGTGGTTCAGAAACGAGTCTTATGATTAAATAAATGCTTAGAATGAGTATAGGTAGTGAAAGATGTAAATTCTTGGGTCGAAAGACTTTATATGAGTCTTTGCCGTAAAATGATAATTCGAGGGGTAAAACTCGGAATATATAGATCTCCTCATTAAATCCACCACAAATATAGTTGTGGTGGAAGATTACTTGGTAAGAAAGGTGGAAACATAAGGCTAGATACAAATGAAAGCGAATCATGTTTAAAATATACTTAAATACCCTTAACGGGTCGAATAAGCATAGGAGCGAAAACGGGTTAAAATATATAAGAAACCCGCAATTAGAACCTAACATCGTAGAAAATATTGAATTGAGGTGGTTCATGTGAAATAATGATCAAACAAATATGTTTGTTTGATAAATGCGTAAACGGGTCAAAATTTTGTAAAAAGGTAATAAGCCGAAGCCATAAAAGTCTCAAAATTTATTAAGCCAGATGTCGGATTTTAACTCCATATGATGGAGAATCAAATTACAATCACGTAGGAAGAAACAGTAGGTCAAACGGACAAGCGGATTGAAAGATACGAAAGTTTTCGTGTCAAAAACGGCAAAATGGAAGAATCTGATTGATGTGCGTGAAAGTGTTGTATATTTTAGGTGTATATTTTAAGCCCTTTTTAACACTTATTTTAGCCAAGTTTTAAATTTATAAAACACGATATTTCACTAACACTAAACACACATATGGGCAAGTGCACCCATCGTTGAGTGTAGTATAGCGTTGGTAAGATACCGAGGTCGTCCAAGGACACAAGAGCTTTTAATACCGGTTTATCCTCAACGTCTAACCAAAATAAAAGTTTAGAAAAATGTTTTAAACTAAGAAAAATAAAAACTAACTAAAATGCTGAAAATAAAAATAAAATAGATAGACAAGATGAATCACTTGGTTCCGACTCGTATCTAGTATAACCTTTGATTATTTCCGCACTTTTGCACATAATTAAGAGATTATCTTAGTTATTGTAGTAGGCCCCTCTTTTGAAGGTGACGTTACCCTCACCCCAGTAGTTTGAGTCAGCAGGGATACAATCCTAAAGGGGTGGATTATTGGAAGATAATGAATTAAGTTATTAATGCAGTATTGTGGTAGGCCCCGCTTTTGGCGGTGACGTTACCCTCGACTAAGTAGTCTGAGTCAGCAGGGATACAGTC
Organism: Helianthus tuberosus; assembly: GCA_030545235.1. NCBI lineage: Eukaryota > Viridiplantae > Streptophyta > Magnoliopsida > Asterales > Asteraceae > Helianthus > Helianthus tuberosus. The sequence goes on from JARYGA010032181.1 coordinate 1,171,542, forward strand.
CTAAATAGCCGGGTTATAGTATTAATAGTAGTTAACTTATGAGGGGATCAAAGAGTTTGGACCCCCGCCATCCAATACCGTGAAGTATTGAAGGAGGTCCTACTAAATTTGACCCAGGTCCATTGCAGGACCTCTAAACGTTGAACAATGGCAAGACCTTTACCAAACCGTTCCCTTAACCCCCTACCAGGTAGCCAACATACCTCCATATAGACCGTGGAGATATGAATGGTGAAAATCCTTTATTTTATATAGACAGTAAAATAATGCCAAGACACCACGGACAAACGATAAGGAAAGATCACCTTCAACATAAGTAACTAGTTATTAAAGTCATTAATACAAAACCAAATAAAAAGTGCAAAAGATTAGAAATAAAAAGTATTATACTAGACACTTTGTCTTCACCAAGTGATGTAAGAGACTTAGGCAAACATGGCCTTGATTGTCAAGAACTCTTACGATCAATCTTGGATCCCGAGACGACTCACACACTCTATGATGGACAATGGATGATGGTGGTGGATGATGGTGTTGTGATGGTGGTGGGTGGTGGATGAAGTGTGAGAGAGGTGGTGTGCCAAGGGATGAGTTGCAATGAAACCAAGCACTCCTATTTATAGGCTGAACAGAGGCCTGGGCACGGCCCCGTGTTCGCTGGGCACGGCCCCGTGCCCGTCTGACACTCTCTCTCTTCATTAATTGTAATTCGCAATTACAATTAATGCGCCTGCAGTACTTTCGGCACGCCCCCGTGTCCGCTGAGCACGGCCCGTGGTGGGCAATAGAAGCTTCTATAGGTTTGTCTTTTCTGCTGCTTCTTGGGCACGACCCCGTGCTGGCTGAGCACGGGGCGTGTTCAGCCTTCTGTTTTCTCTATTTTGCTTTGGAAGATGCCGTTGAGGGTTCGGGCAATCCACTAATGTTCCTTTTCTTGTATTTATGTTGGATTTAGCTGTCTTTTTGCTTCTTTTGCGTTTTTGAGCTCATTTAATCCTGAAAATACAAAAGGAAGACAAAAACACTCTTTTTCCAATATTAGTACTAAAAAAGGGTTAGTTTTATGCCTCATTTGATGTAATTTATATGTTGCATTTTACACACATCAAATACCCCCACACTTGAACTTTTGCTTGTCCTCAAGCAAAACTCTTTAATATTTGGCTTACACTCCCAAATGGAATAGGTAGAAGAGAAGGTTTTGGGCTTGTCATAGAGTGTCGGGATTTCCAAGATCTTTTTAGGGTTTTATTTTTATTTATTTACACTCCTATTCGTAATGATTTATTTAGAACTGTTCATAAAAGAAATTACTTATTTGGGCATAACATGCCTTTTTTTAAAATTCTATTTATATACAAGTTCACATACCTCGCGGGGAAATTACTCACACTCGGCCGAATGTGTATTTTTAGTGAATCACTCGAGAGCGGCATGGAACTTATTCCTACCATAGGCTTGCCAAGAAATCAATCCTCCTCCTTTTTAACTTTTATACCTTTGTAGATATCAAGAGGACTTTGTGGGTTAAGGGTTGGCTAGGGTTAAAGGTAGGTGGTTGGGTTAGTGGTTAGTAGAAAAAGGGCTAAAAAACGTAACAAGTGTCGGTTTTCGTATTTTTGCAACTTTTTATTTTTGATGAAGCTTTTATTCAAACAAAGTTATTTTTGATTACTTTGTTTGTTTATTTTCTTTTTGCTTCATTTCTCTCTCTTTTTTTTTTTTTTTTTTTTCGAAGAACCGAACTTGTTACTAAAATAAAGGGTTAAAAATGAAAAAGGTTTTGGTGGGTGAAAGGGTTTTTGTTTTGGGTGATGAAACGAAAAGGTTTAGGCTCAAGGGGGCTAACTAGGGGGATTTTTTTTGGGTAGGTGGTGAAAAAAAAAGAAAAATAATGGTGTAGAAATGAAAAAGGGTTAGTCCTAATGCCTCTATCATTTACTTACTCGGGTTTAAGTTGATAAGGACCGGGAATGTATTGTCATGGCAAGTTCTAGAGTCGTAAGAACCAAGCGGCTATTCACACAAGAAACGAAAAATGAGTATTTAGTCAAATGGTATAAAATTGAGTGCTCATTAAGGCTCAAAACTCACTTTTGTGGGAATGGGTTTTTATGTGATCAAGTATATATAATCAAATTTTTAAATAAGTTTGTCATGCCTTTTCATAATTTTCTTATGTTGGTTCTTTTTATCACTACGCTATCGGTTGTAGATTTGTAATAATATAACCTTTTTGAGAGCTTGAATTTCCCGAGTTAAACCTAGACAAGTAAAAAAAATGAAATTTTTGAAAAAATTTGGGGTGATTAGCGGTTCCAATAGAGTTTTGTGTAAGGCTTGTATTTAGGACTTGCAAAATTCAAGGTTTTAGCATCCCCCCCACACTTAAATTACACATTGTCCTCAATGTGTCCCAAAAATAAATTTTTAGGTTGATTAGATGTGTAAAATAGTGTTTAAAAAGCAAAAATTTGTGTTACTGGGCACTGAACACGGCCCCGTGTTGAGTGGGCACGACCCCGTGTTCAGGTGCCAGTAATAAGAACTTACAGAAGGTGGACACGGCCCCGTGTCCACTGGACACGGCCACGTGTCTGACAAAATTCTGCCGAACAGAAGCCAAACAGCAGGTCAGGGAGGTGAGCACGGGGGCGTGTTGGCTGGACACGTCCCCGTGTGGACAGTCTAGAAGCCTGAAAAACAGGTTTCGTCCTCCGGTTTTTCCATCCTAGCCTTATAGGTGCTGAGGCATAACACCTTAAGCCTTGGTTTGTACCTGTTTGAACACTTAATACCACACCAAGCAATACCAACATCCTACGTTACCAAAGTTAATTGTTCCACGCATAAAGTAAGAAAAATAAAATGCAGAAAATAGTTAGGAAAAGTAAATTGTCTAACACTTGGCACGCAGGCCATCAATTGTTCAAGATTGCAAAGGGTTAACCTGGGGAGCCACCAATCAACCGCTTCCTCCTATGCTCCTCCCGCCTATTCCATGGCATCATCATCATCATCGTCACCCCCTCCATGGCGTGCAATGTGGTCTCGTATGTATCCGACGTCTTCTTGTATCTCGGATAGGTTTCTCTCGATAGCTCCGACCCGGTGGTAGGTGTTGCTCGCCATGTTATAGGTGTTCCGAGTACACATGAGGTTTTCCTGCAACAAATCATGCAAACTTTGAAAATTAGGAAAACTGCCTCCCGAGGAGGATGATTGGCCCGGATCACCGTGGGGTGGGTATTGGTACTGATGATGTTGCGGTGCTGGGAGGACAAGTGCTTCTTGCGGGTTCCATGCATGACCTTGCATCCTTTGAAAGGTTACCGTCCCATCTTCTGCCTCATAAACCAGGTTCATCGAGCGGCATATGTGAATATCCACCGTACCCGACCATGGGCTTCTCTCAAATGCCCTCGGAATGTGGGCGAAGTGCCTGAAGAGACGGTGCACCCACCCCCCGAAGAAAAGAGGAGTTGGTGAACTAGCAAGGCGGTTGTGATGCATGTTTCGGAGCATAAGGTACGGAACATCGAGCGGCCTACGGTTGTGAATGCAATGGAGGACAAGCAAATCTCTTAACCCAACGACGCCACCACTGTCATGCCTTTGGCTAAGAGAGTAGCCGAGGAGCCTATGAATGTATCTGTAAAGCGGATCCCTCAGCTTGGTACTCTTAGTGCTGCTCGGATTGTAGAACCCTTCCCCAATCTGAGCCCACATGGCTTGGCGCTCGTTGTCTTCGATCTCTCTCAACCCCCCTGTATTTTCTTCGTCTCCCGCATCCTCCTCCGCATACAACCCGATAATCGACCCGAATTGTGCCATGGAAATCGAATACCTCGTTCCGCCACACCTGAATGACACCCCTTCTTCATCGAACGGCTCACACCTTGACTTGAATGCAAAGGTGCTGTAGAATTCCAATGTGCATTCATGAACAGAACGGAGTCGGGTTGTTAGTGCGACTCTGAGTGGTCCCGTGACAATGTTGTTGAAACGGTCAATTTGATTCACCAAGGTTAGTAGTTCTGTGCATGCCTGCCTCGGGTATTCCTCCGGCCTTGTTTGGAGAAGCTCGTATCGAGCTCTTGCATCTAGCTCATTGGCGTTGAATCTAGTAAACTTCCTGGCCATCTGCAAGAATACACCAAAAGTTAGCATGAAACAGAAATATTTTTGGACAAAACTGCAAACAGCGGGCTGAACACGACCCCGTGCCCAGCGGACACGGCCCCGTGTTCAGGGGTCTGTTACTCAAAAATCCCATTTTTCGACCCGGTTTCGAAAACTTGAAAATTTTTGAACCAATAGGTGCGGTTTCCCCCGAAAATGAAACCCTAAGTTCCGTTTTTCCCAAAATAACCCGTTTACCCTATCAATTTTATCTTTTTCGGTTCAAGAACAAGGGTTTGGGGTCTTTGCAAGAAATCGGGTGAATCTATGAACAATACAAGTGTATTTACTTCCCTTAACACTAATCTAACTAAATGCAAACAGATTTAGGCAAAAATTTTAGGCTCGATCCGAATGAACATCAAGAACCCTAGATTTTCCCCAAATTTGTGGTGTATTATCTACATGCAAGTGACTAATCTAACTACTACGAGTGACAGAATCATACCTTGACGTTGTTAGATTGGTAAGAGACGTTGGAATCTCGCGGAAAATCGCCTGGAACCAGAGCTTTTGTGGGGAAACGGGGCGTGTGGAATGAAGAAACTGTTTTGAAAAAGGGGTTTTATCCCGTCTGCAGCGCGAACACGGCCCCGTGTCCAGCGGACACGGCCTCGTGTCGAGCCTCTTTTTTTTTTTTTTTTTTTAGTGCGCGTGTGAGTGCCCCTTTCTCCTATAAGCTATGGTTTAGAAAACTTACCGCTTTATTTTGCCGCCTCAATCGTTCATAACTTACCAGGCATGATGTTTTTATTCTTCCACGGTTTGAAGCGAGATCTCTTCTTCCTCATCCTCAATAAATCCTTGATAGAGTTTCAGCCGTTGGCCATTGACTTTAAATGGTGACCCATTTCGAGGTTTAATTTCTACTGCACCGTGTGGAAAAATATGGGTGACGGAAAAAGGTCCTGACCACCTAGACTTTAATTTACCAGGAAACAATCGAAGTCGTGAATTAAACAAAAGAACTAAATCTCCTACCCGAAATTCATTAGGTTTAATATGTTTGTCATGCCAATCTTTCATTCTTTCCTTATAAATTTCAGAGTTTGAGTATGCATAATTCCTAAGTTCGTCTAATTCATTTATTTGACAAAATCGATTTTTACCAGCAAATTCTAGATCTAAGTTTACATTTTTGATTGCCCAGTAGGCTTTGTGTGCAATTTCTACTGGCAAGTGGCAACTTTTTCCATAGACTAGCTTATATGGGGTTGTACCTATTGTTGTTTTATAAGCAGTTCGAAAAGCCCATAAAGCATCATCTAATTTATCAGCCCATTCCTTTCTATTTAACCCTACGGTTTTTTCAAGTATTCGTTTTAACCCTCTATTGGTCACTTCGGCTTGTCCGTTTGTTTGAGGGTGATAAGCTGTCGAAACCCGGTGATAGACCCCATATCTTGTTAAAAAATTTTCAAGTTGATGATTACAAAAATGGGTACCTCTATCACTTATTAAAGCTTTGGGTGTGCCAAAACGAGAGAATAATTTTTTCAGAAATCTTACCACTACTCTTCCATCATTTGTTGGAAGTGCTTCGGCCTCGGCCCATTTAGACAGGTAATCTACTGCCACAAGTATGTATTTGTTTCCTTTCGATGGTGGAAAAGGTCCCATAAAGTCGAGTCCCCACACATCAAAAATTTCACAAACAAGAATGCCATTTTGTGGCATTTCGTTTTTGGAAGAAATATTACCTGTTCTTTGGCAAGCATCACATGTCTTTACAAGATTTTGGGCATCTTTGTAAATGGTTGGCCAATAAAATCCTGAATCAAATACCTTTCGTGCGGTACTGGCAGCACCATGATGTCCTCCGTATGGACCTTCGTGACAATGGCGAAGAATTCTTCGGGCCTCACTACCATGTACGCATCGTCTGACGAGTTGGTCGGCACACATTTTGAAAAGATATGGATCTTCCCAAAAATAGTGTTTCACATTGGCAAAGAATTTTTTTCTTTGATGATGTGGCCATCCTTTTGCGACTATTCCACTAGCTAAGTAGTTGGCAAAGTCGGCGTACCATGGTTCTTCCTTAAATTCCACCCTTTCCAGGGATTCAGTTGGGAATTTTTCGTTGATTTGCTCGCCCCTGGTCGCCTCCAAAGCTGGGTCTTCTAAGCGCGAAAGATGATCTGCTGCGGTATTTTCTGCTCCTCTTTTGTCTTTGATTTCAATGTCGAATTCTTGGAGGAGTAGAATCCACCTAATCAAACGTGGTTTTGCGTCTTGCTTCTTAAAGAGATATCGAATGGCTGCATGGTCTGTGTAGACTATAGTTTTAGAAAGAACAAGATAAGAGCGAAATTTATCAAAAGCAAATACCACAGCTAGTAACTCTTTTTCAGTTGTTGTGTAATTTTCTTGTGCATCGTTAAGTGTTTTACTAGCATAATATATTGGGTGGAAATGCTTTTCTTTTCTCTGTCCCAAGACAGCTCCAACTGCAAAGTCACTAGCATCGCACATGATTTCAAAAGGAAATTTCCAATCAGGTGCTATCATGATAGGTGCATTGACTAGCATTTCCTTCAGGGTTAGAAATGCTTGATTGCAATCCTTGTCAAAGATGAAAGGAGCATCTTTTTCAAGTAACTTTGTTAGAGGTCTTGAGATTTTTGAAAAGTCTTTGATAAACCTCCTATAAAATCCGGCATGCCCTAGGAAACTTCTAATCGCTCTTACGGAGGATGGAGGAGGTAACCTAGAAATGGTATCTATTTTGGCTCGATCCACCTCCATTCCTTCGCTTGAGATCTTGTGACCGAGTACTATTCCATCCGTTACCATGAAATGGCATTTTTCCCAATTAAGGGCGAGGTTAGTTTCCTCACATCGGGATAGCATTCGTTCAAGGTTATCGAGGCATTGGTCGTATGAATCCCCAAAGATAGAAAAGTCGTCCATGAAGACTTCCATTGTCTTTTCTATCATGTCATGGAAAATGGCTACCATGCAACGTTGGAATGTTGCAGGGGCATTACATAGACCAAACGGCATGCGTCGATAAGCAAAAGTTCCATAGGGGCATGTGAATGTTGTCTTTTCTTGGTCTTCGGGTGCTATCGGGATTTGAAAGTAACCTGAAAAACCATCCAAGAAACAGTAAAATTTATGACCGGATAATCTTTCTAACATCTGATCAATGAAGGGTAAAGGAAAATGATCCTTTCTTGTTGCTTCATTTAATCGTCTATAATCTATACATACTCTCCATCCTGTGACGGTTCTTGTCGGTATTAATTCATTTTTTTCGTTAGTAATTACCGTCATACCTCCTTTCTTTGGAACTACTTGGACGGGACTTACCCAAGGACTATCGGAAATAGGATAGATAAGTCTTGCGTCAAGTAATTTGATGACTTCATTTTTTACCACTTCTTGAACATTTGGATTTACTCGACGTTGTGGTTGTATGACAGATTTGTAGTCATCGTTCATCAAAATTTTGTGTGTGCACATAGAAGGACTAATTCCTTTTATGTCAACAAGTTTCCAAGCTATTGCATTTTTGTGTTTTTTCAAAAGACTAACTAGTTTTTCTTTTTCTAGGTTATCTAATTTAGACGAAATAATTACAGGTAATTTACCATCTTTGTCTAGAAAAGCATATTCCAAACCTTTTGGAAGTTCTTTGAGCTCAAGTGGTGGGTCTTTAGGAGACTCCTTATTTGGTTGCTCGTTTCGATCAAGAACTTTAAAAGTTTGTTCTATGGCGACCTCTTCTTCAACAAAGTGGTCCGTCTCTTCACTTGTATCGGGTGGCTCATCTTCATCTTCAATTAGGGGGTCATTATTGCCGAATGGATATTTCATTGATCGTTCGAGATCGACACTTCTTTTAAATGCCCCTAATTGAAGAGGTAGATTATTGAACTTCCGGTTTTTCAAAGCTTCGTATGTCTTTACAAATGGTCGCCCCAACACTAGAGGAGCGTCATCGAGGATGACAAAGTCGGTTGGAACTACCATTTGATTTGTTTGAACCAAGACATCTTCAACTATACCGATTGATTTTATTACTTTCCGATTGGATAGAAAAATGGGTATTTGAAGTGGAGAAAAATCACTAATACTTAATTTTTCGAAAAGGTAGTTAGGCATTATGTTAACACAAAGATTCTTATCGATTGTGACATTACTAATAAACGAATTTTGAAAGAAACATGGAACCGGTGTGATGTTAATTTCAAATGGGTCTTCTTTTATTAGTGAAGTTTGATCATTAGTTAACTTAACACTTACCGTTTCTTCAATTTTAGTGTTAGTGTTTAACTCTTTTAGAAACTTAGCATGAGTGGGTACTAAACAATGATTTTCGAAAGAAGGTGACAAGAGATGAATTTCTTCAAAATTAGACTCTTCTTGGATTTTAACGTTGTCGGACTCACCTTTTTCGTTGTTTAACTCATGTGTCGGTTTTTCACTTATTTGTTCTTCCATTTTTTCATTTTTAGTTATCTCTTCCTTTTTTAATTCTTCTCTCGCGCGGGACTCCTCTTCCCTTGCGCGAGCTTCTTTTATACATCGATCGATAACTCTAATGTGCTCTAATATCCTATCGGTCACTTCGGTTATAGAAAAAGAATCATTATTTTCTAAGCTTGAATCCGGTTGTTCGACCCTTTGTTCCTCATAATACCCATATGAAGTTGATGGTTCGCACCATTGTTCTTCATTGTAAGCATATGATGGATAAGGTTCGTAATTTTGTTCTTCATAATATTCATATGAGGTGGGTTGTTCATGCCAAGGTTCCTCATAATAAGCATATGAAGGTGGTGGCTCATACCTTGGTTCCTCAAAGTATGAGTAAGAAGGCTCATACCTTGGTTCATCAAAATATGAGTATGAGGGAGGAGGTTCATACCTTTGGTCTTCATAGGATGTGTATGAAGTTGATGGTTCGTACCTGGGTTCCTCATAGTAAGTGTATGAATTGGATGGTTGGTACGAGTGATTATCCTGAATTGAACGTGTATTACGACAATTTGTGCAATAATTACCCCTATAATCATCCTCATCATAGGTGTAGTTGTAACCTCCTGAGTATTGATCCATAAGAATCACTCAGCAGACCACAACCGAGTCTCGAGATCAGAAAACAAAAATAAAAACGGAAACAGAGGCTGGACACGGCCCCGTGTTGAGTGGACACGGCCCCGTGTTCAGAATCTGTATCTGGGCGTTTTAATTAAATTAACTGATCTAGTTAAGCACGGGGCGTGTTCAGTGAGCACGGCCCGTGTTCAAGCTACTGTTACTGGGCGTTTATGAAAAATCTGCAGCACGGCCCCGTGTTCAGTGAACACGGCCCCGTGTACAGGATACTGTAAATGCAAAACTAAACTAAATGCAGAAAAATGTGCGCGCGTTTAAAAAGGTTTTGAAAAAAAACTGATTAGGCCGTCGATTTTAAGCTTTCTTAAAATCCTTGTGTCCCCGGCAACGGCGCCAAAAAAACTTGATGTGCGTGAAAGTGTTGTATATTTTAGGTGTATATTTTAAGCCCTTTTTAACACTTATTTTAGCCAAGTTTTAAATTTATAAAACACGATATTTCACTAACACTAAACACACATATGGGCAAGTGCACCCATCGTTGAGTGTAGTATAGCGTTGGTAAGATACCGAGGTCGTCCAAGGACACAAGAGCTTTTAATACCGGTTTATCCTCAACGTCTAACCAAAATAAAAGTTTAGAAAAATGTTTTAAACTAAGAAAAATAAAAACTAACTAAAATGCTGAAAATAAAAATAAAATAGATAGACAAGATGAATCACTTGGTTCCGACTCGTATCTAGTATAACCTTTGATTATTTCCGCACTTTTGCACATAATTAAGAGATTATCTTAGTTATTGTAGTAGGCCCCTCTTTTGAAGGTGACGTTACCCTCACCCCAGTAGTTTGAGTCAGCAGGGATACAATCCTAAAGGGGTGGATTATTGGAAGATAATGAATTAAGTTATTAATGCAGTATTGTGGTAGGCCCCGCTTTTGGCGGTGACGTTACCCTCGACTAAGTAGTCTGAGTCAGCAGGGATACAGTCCTAAATAGCCGGGTTATAGTATTAATAGTAGTTAACTTATGAGGGGATCAAAGAGTTTGGACCCCCGCCATCCAATACCGTGAAGTATTGAAGGAGGTCCTACTAAATTTGACCCAGGTCCATTGCAGGACCTCTAAACGTTGAACAATGGCAAGACCTTTACCAAACCGTTCCCTTAACCCCCTACCAGGTAGCCAACATACCTCCATATAGACCGTGGAGATATGAATGGTGAAAATCCTTTATTTTATATAGACAGTAAAATAATGCCAAGACACCACGGACAAACGATAAGGAAAGATCACCTTCAACATAAGTAACTAGTTATTAAAGTCATTAATACAAAACCAAATAAAAAGTGCAAAAGATTAGAAATAAAAAGTATTATACTAGACACTTTGTCTTCACCAAGTGATGTAAGAGACTTAGGCAAACATGGCCTTGATTGTCAAGAACTCTTACGATCAATCTTGGATCCCGAGACGACTCACACACTCTATGATGGACAATGGATGATGGTGTTGTGATGGTGGTGGGTGGTGGATGAAGTGTGAGAGAGGTGGTGTGCCAAGGGATGAGTTGCAATGAAACCAAGCACTCCTATTTATAGGCTGAACAGAGGCCTGGGCACGGCCCCGTGTTCGCTGGGCACGGCCCCGTGCCCGTCTGACACTCTCTCTCTTCATTAATTGTAATTCGCAATTACAATTAATGCGCCTGCAGTACTTTCGGCACGCCCCCGTGTCCGCTGAGCACGGCCCGTGGTGGGCAATAGAAGCTTCTATAGGTTTGTCTTTTCTGCTGCTTCTTGGGCACGACCCCGTGCTGGCTGAGCACGGGGCGTGTTCAGCCTTCTGTTTTCTCTATTTTGCTTTGGAAGATGCCGTTGAGGGTTCGGGCAATCCACTAATGTTCCTTTTCTTGTATTTATGTTGGATTTAGCTGTCTTTTTGCTTCTTTTGCGTTTTTGAGCTCATTTAATCCTGAAAATACAAAAGGAAGACAAAAACACTCTTTTTCCAATATTAGTACTAAAAAAGGGTTAGTTTTATGCCTCATTTGATGTAATTTATATGTTGCATTTTACACACATCACTGATACATGGGCCACCGTAACTTACGGTGGGCACCGTAAGTTATGGTGTGGACTGAAAACGCTACGGCAGTTATCTCCTGCCTTACGGTGGAGTATTTTAAAAATGGGGCTACCGTAAATTACGGTATCCACCGTAATTTACGGTGGACCCTGTACAAAAAGTATTTTAATCAGTTTTGTTTCCCGGACTCGTTTAGATACATTTTAAACCCCGTATGACTAAAGTATTTCATGTTTATGAAATGTAGGTACTCTTTGGATGCCGGAAGACGATCAAGCTCAACGAAGAACCGAACACAATAAAGATACATGCTTCCGCACATTGCATTGTCATGAATTTTAAACGACGAATCTGATCACGTTATGTCGAATAACTTATGATTTGTAAAAAGTTTTAATAAATCCATATTTTTATAGTATGTGTAGTCTTAACTACACATCTAATTGGTTGTATTTACATGTAAACCCGTTAAATAGCAACTAGGGTGTTACATCGGACCTCACCACCACTGTCATCGGAGCTAACCAACACCGCAATCATGGGACCTAACCACCACCACCGCTACTTGAAAATCTTGTAATCGGTCAAGGTTTGTTGTGATTTCTGGTCTAATATTTTCTAGGGTTTCAAGTCACATTCGCAGATCCCGTATAAGATTTTAAATCACATTTGTAGATCGAGTTTATGCTTTCAAAACGTTTTTGTAGATCTGGTATGGATTTTTTGGATCTAAATCGAGTTTGTAGATCTGTTATCGTCACCGCTTGAAGATATTGTGGTCTCAAATCGAGTTTGTGGATCTTGTTTGGAGAGTGAGGGTTTAGGGAGTATGTTGTTGAGTTGCGATGTGGTTCAGCTCTGGGTTTAGGGAGTTTGTGGATCAAGATCTTGTTATGGTGGTCGGTGAAGATGGCAGGTGATGTGTTTTGATGTTTTTTTGCGATGTGGCGGTGGTTGTTGCTTTTTATGGCAGGTGATGGTTTGGTGTTGGTGGAAGGTTATTGTGGTAGTTGTTGGTGGTCTTGGTGGTAGGTTGTGGTGGCTATTAGTGTTGGTGGTAGACAAGGGTAGTCGGCTGTGGTGGTGTTGGTGGTGATAGTAGGTGGTGTTGTTGGTGGTGATAGTTGGTGGTGTTGTTGGTGGTGGTTCGGTATACAACGATAGAGAGAGGGGTAAAGATAGAAAGAGTTGGTATAAAACATATTAAGATATATTATATATTGAAAGACAAAAATGACCTTACTTGTATTACTAAAGTACCAAAATACCCTTATAATTAACTGACATTTGGATAGAGTTAAAGGCGCGGAGCAAACCAACAATAAAATGGAAACTTCAGGGAGAAAAATGTTCGTTTTAAATGATTGGGGCAAATTCGTTAAAACGACCAAACCACGGAGAACAAAACGGAAGTTTACTCTAAAATTAATGACAAATTAACCAAATGTAATAGATTAATTTGTACCATATACATCCAAAAGCAAGTTTTCTTTTTTTTTTCTCTCACAAAAATGAGCATAAACTTTTTGAAACGACGATAAAATTTTTAATCAATATGTCAAAAGTTAACCCTACTTAAAAAAATATGGTAGAGGTTCTTTTTGTCATTTTATAATATTTTTGTTGTCTTAAGTGCATATAAAGCTAAATATGTACTTAAATTGACGTTTAAAGTAGTCTTGTATATATTACTAGTATTAAGCTCCTACGTTGTAGCGGTTGTCATAAAACTGTGTTAAGTAGTAGCAATACTATGCCATTGTCAGTGACCACCAACACCGGAAAAGCTCGTAAAAAAATAAAAAAAAAACGAGAAAAAATAACGCCGAGCGAAAAGCAGACGTAAAATCTTTGAATCACGCGCGCTCGTTGCTGAGAAATTAAACCACCTATGCGCATACGAATAGTTTAAGTAATATAAAATATATAAACTAGTCGAATCGGGTCAAATGATTTCAAAAGCATTCTAAATCACAATGCTTGGTTAAATAACCCGCATCCAACGAGGTCGTGCACTCGAACGGGTATAAACCACATTCTATTTGGTCAATGCTTAATCTAGCGGAACCAAGTATAAACCTAAGTAGTCGGTCAAAGTCCAAAGGATATATATTGACCCGTGATATAAGAAAATATTTCCATCCATTACAGACTAGAAGCCTCCAGTAAATTGTGTCTGTATTAGTTGTTTTGATTAACGGTTGTGCTTGATACCTTTGATTTGTAAAGACTAGCACAGGTAAATACTCTTAGCTTACTTTCCCCGTACTGACGAAAAATATAATATTCAATCCTTGATTGTCGATGAAGTTGGTAAAGCCCTGGCTGGATTTATAGCTACACTTAAAGGGCCAGAGCCATCAGTATAAAAACATGAATATGTTTCTAAACCCCACTCAACTACTCATAAGACTAAAAAGCCTCATTGCACCTCAACTAGGAGTGAGCGAAGTATCAAGAGTATCATTAGAGCTAATCCCGTGACTCTAAGAAGGGGTGCATGTAACACCCTGCGTTTTCGAGAAGTCAAAGTCAAGGTCAAAGTCAACAACCGATTTCGCGCAACCAACTAATAATAGATTTCTTTTATTTTAGCTATTATGTGGAGTAAGTGTCTATAATTACAATAATCGACGTATAATTTTCGCAGCTTAATCGACTTACGACTGCGAACTATAGGAAGTAACAATGCGATAAAGTTAACTAAACGATAATCAAACTATGCTAATCAAATCGACATTGAATCGCAATTCGAACTACGCATATTAGTTATTGTTATACGTGTGTGTGTGCCTTATGTGTTACATGTGCATGTTTATTTATGTTATGTTGTGGTAATCAATCGAGACTCGAAATGCAATCGAACTCAATCGAACTCGAACTCGAATCGCAATCGAACTATGATAATTAGTAGAGAAGAGATAGCGCGAGATATGAGTGTTTGGGACTGAAAGTAATTTGACTAGAAAACTCTATCGCATTCGCGACGCTCGCAATCGAAATCGAATCAGCAAAAATCATCGCGTCAAACATTCGAATCAAGTGCCATCAGGCCGGATAGCCATCCGATCGGATAGCCACTTGGGGCATGAGTCAGGTGTCATCCGACCGAGATGTCATCCGACCGAGATGTCATCCGACCGGATAGTCATCCGGGTGGTGAACCATCCGACCGGACAACTCTTTCCTCTTTTGGAATCCTATAAATACCCATGTTACTCTCAAACCATTCTACTTTTGGAAACTTCTGTCCGACCAGCTCGTGTTCCTCACCTTTTCTCCGATTTCTCTCAATCCCGGTAAGATCTCGTCCTAAATCTTGTACTTTCTTGACCTACACGCACTCCTACACCTTTCTATCTTTTGAATCTTAACTTTTAACCATGAAATCACTAGATTTTGGGTGTTCTAGGATGATGTCATCATGTGTTCTTGAAGAACTTCATGTTTTGACTTCAATCCACCAAGAACAACCTAGATCTAACCGATTTCCACACAAATACACAAAGATCTTGTAGGGATCTCAACATAAACATAGTGGAAAGGGATTGAAAAATGGTTTTTAACTTTCTTTCAACTCTTTTACACTCAATGCACTCAAAACCGATAGAATCGGACTTTGTTCTAGTCTCCTACTCACTCTTAGTGTTGTACTAGTCCAAGATCTGGATTCTACTCACGAGAACACCGATCTCGGGTTGAACAAGAACAACCGTCTTGAGCCGGTAACCAGCCGAACAAGGGTGATTCCTGGTCGGTTTGGTCACGCGGGTCAAAATGGGGTTCTATTGGTTAACACGTTGTCAACACGTCTCGATAAAACGTCAAACAATCAAAACGACCAAGTGTAGGATGAACGGAACAATCAGAACGGAATGTTGTCCGACCGGACTACCGTCCGACCGGATGACCATCCGAACGAATTGTCGTCCGAACGAATAACACTTTGGGTCTCACACTTAATCAACTTTATTTAAAGTTTGAGTATTGAACGAATCGCCATCCGATCGGACTTCCATCCGACCGGATTACTCTTCGGATCATGAGATACTAGGACTTTAAAGACTTAAACAAATTTCAACATGTTCACTAACAGGGTTGCCACCCGGTCGAATGGACATCTGACCGAGTGACTCTTCTGCTATGAACTGTTCCCACAAAGTAACCTCATCACTAGGGTCGCCGTCCGACCGGACTACCATCCGACCAGATGACAATCCGAACGGATTGTTATCCGCACGATTGACCGTCCGATCGACCGACTTGAAAGATAGAGATACTTCAACATTTTCAAAATGCTACAACGAAAACTTCAAAGGTCAAGCCATCATACACAAACGCATTCACCTCATAGGAACAAACAATCCACTCGAATAGTCATCTGACCGGATTACCATCCGACCGAATGACCATCCGAACGGATTGCCATCCGCACGGACAAGCCGTGCGATCGGATTACCATCCGACCGAACTGCTATCCGACCCATTCACGCTTTCTATCGTGTACGTGTCGCTCATCGTTATGCTATCAAACTATTCAGGCTAACCTTACTCGCTAAGCGCTCCCTTCAATCCATCAACCGCTGTGAGTATACTCGATCCCGTTTTGCTTTATGCACTTTTGGGTGTTACATACGTTACGAATATTCAAATCACATCAAACACACTACTCAATACTATTTGAACGCTAACCGATAATGCATGTTATACGTGGCTTATGAATGCTTGTTTGTTATGTTTACACATGGAATGCTGTCTACCTGCCTTAGCAATGATAGTACTATAGTTTGGACTCAGCACCCATTCGCGGGGGTTGTTAAGGACAATTACTTGCATGGATTACGGTGGTAATCATGTATTGCGAACTGCATTTGGTAGTCAACCCGCAGTCATTGGTATCGATGGATCTATGTTGATAACTAACGTGCTTAATTTCACTATGTGTACGTGCTGGTTATGCGTAAACGAATTCAAACTTTATTTGCTATTATCAAACTTGTATGCTCACCTTTACATTATATGTATTGACTTTATTTTAACGTATGTGACAGGTGCTTAGGATGCATATCTGGTAGGAAATCGAAGCTAGAATAAAGCTTTAGAGCCTAACAAATAGTTAATCGAATTATGGGTCTCTAGAAGCAGATAAACATTTGCTATATTTAAACCTGAGTTGTCGGAACAGAACTATTTGCCTAGATTTTTATCTGTAATAATTTGTTTACTGTTTGAGACATGGTATGGGACATGTTGTTTTAAATTAAATAGTAATGATAATTGTTATGGAAACTTCTGGACAATCTGTTTCGCTCAATGCCATGCCCTGATGTTTCCGCCATCGGTTGGGGTGTGACAGTGCACTTATAAGTACTTCGTTTCTTGTAAACCCCATGACTTTACGGGTGAGAATGGCGCCATTGATGCTCTAAAGTGGCTCGGTGAAATGGAGACCGTTATTGATATAAGCGGTTGTGCCACTAAGGACACTATTTAATATGTGTCCCAATCCTTCAAGGAGGATGCTCTAACTTGGTGGAAGGCACTTATTTAATCAACTAGCAAGGTTGCACTGTACAATCTAAGTTGGTCTAAATTCATGGAACTGATCCGTGAGACCTACTACCGACCTCACGAGGTGGAGAAAGTTGAATCCGACTTTCGAAAACTAAAAATGAAAGCCTCGACTGTCGAGCTTATGTATCTGAGTACAACTCTCTTTCAAGACTCGTTCCTTATCTGATTACCCCTGAGTCTAAGCGCATTGTGCGATTTATCGGAGGACTCACTCCAGAAATTAAAGGGATGGTTAAATCCTCCAAACCTACAACATTCAGATCTGTTGTGGATCTAGCCTTATCTGTCACTGAAGATGAGATAAGAGTAAGAGTGGCTAAGGCCGAGAGTGATCACAAGCGGAATCGTGATGACACCCCTAGTAGGTATTTTAAAAAGGGCATGACTAGTTTCTGTTATCACCAGTCCAAGCCGAATAAGGCAAAACCCGAGTGTAAAACATGTGGGAGGCGACATTTTGGAAGATGTCTCCATGAGCAACCCGAAGTTGTTGTTGGATCATTCCGGTGACCCTAAACAGTCAAAATGAGCAGTTCATCATCATTTGCAAAGGCGGAATCAATGTACATGATGTAACACAGCTTGTTTCTCTTTAATCTTTATCTATTGATGATTTTCTGAGCTTTTACAAGTTGAAATCTGACAAAAATCCGGCAGCACCTCAGCTCACACACACACTATTCCATTTCAAATGAGATCACACAACTCCTATATATAGGCCTAGCTATTTCGTTTGAACTTGACACATACATGTTCAAACGAAATTACATGCAATGACAATAACAAACCCTAATTTGATCCCTGTTGTGCACTCGTTTATCTAATCTAGACATAAGACTCGATTAAGACGTAGTTAACAGACATATGATGCACCAACAAATTCCCCCTTGGATGTTGACAAAGTCTTCGGCGTCAAATTTTTAGTCTTTGTCTCTTTCCAAATTTTGTCTTGACATTGTAAAAGCTCTCTTCAATCTTTTATCTTCAATCTCTCCTTTGAATGTTGATCCAGAATTCTGACTCCCCCTTTCGCAGACTCCCCCTCTCGATAAGCTAGGGCTTTAAATTCCGGTTCAAACTTTGACATTTTGTTGCCATGGGGAACTACATTCCTGCATAATCTCTACCCAAATATAAGATATATGACAATAATAATTTCAATCCATACTTACCATTGAACTTTCAGTGTTAAGCAATCCACTTAAGTATTCAGGTCCAAGTTAATGACCCTGATTACTCAATTAATCTACCAAGTCCAACTTAATGACCTTGGTTGATCAGAGATAAATCACACTGACATTTGTACAATCATTTTCAAACATTTTCTAAAAATTACAAGTTTCAAATTAATGAACTTGCTTTAACTTTTCATCTTTCACAAACTTATCATGTTTTAGCTCCAAACTCATCACCCAACTCAGAAACTTCATGCATCTGCTTCAAATCGAATCTGAAGATCAACTCTCCGCTTTGGTTTGTCAAAAATAAAGCAGAAATATAAAATCCTTTTGGATTTTTACTAAAACTTCTAAACTAGAAATGAAATGCAGAACTGAAATGCAGTAAATGTAAACTATTTACAAACATATTTTTGGTTGAGCGTGTTAGGGAATCATATCAGCTATTCGACAAGTCACAAGTACCGTTAAGTTTTAATTTCATACTCAGAATTAAACAATTCGCTTAGATTGTCGATATACTGATCCACTTAAATTGTCACACACATTTCAATCTGTCCAGGATACGGATTTAGTGTTTTAGAGACTTAAACTTATACGTGTTTCCCACCTCTTGAATATACTCCCGTATCCAGATCCCAATATTCAGTCTTACAAGTGAGTATACCACAGATGATATCTGTAAGGGAATAAAATAAGTAAAAGTACGAAACCGTGAGAGCTCAGATCAGAACTTCCGTTCAGCAGAGAGATGACGGTTCGACTTGGGTGTGTCCCCTTTAGAGGATCTTTTGTTACAACAACATTGATTAGCAATTTTATTGTCTTATCATATATGCTGAGGGCGGCGCTATATTTCAAGCATGCGGAAAGTATTCTCCGGGGACTAGGCCATTGCTTTCGCAAAATCAGAAGTCCCGGGATAATACCCCAGATATCACTGAGTATAAAGACCTAGTATCTCAGAAAGAGGGATCTTTCAAACAAGATTTCATGGGTTACCTATATATCCAAGTAGTGTTCCCCACGAAATAAGTAAGTAAAGATTTAGGTTTATATCCCGAACAAACCTACCAAATATGTAAAAACCTATCGGCACATCATCAGCGAGACTGTTTAACGCATTTAAACATTCCATTTCTTTAGCATACCGTGACTGTCAAGCCGATGTACTATCATTTTCCCTTTTTACACAAGCTCTTTTCTGGTTTTCTATTGTTTTTGAATTTTGAAAATATCTCATGTTTTTGTATTTTTGACATTTTTTACTGTTTTTGTATTTTCTGAAAAATATTACCCTATACTCTCCCCCTAAATACCAAAACAAGTAAAAATCGACAAACCATTGCAGATTGCTTCTCAACAACATCCACAATGTCTCCTTCATCAACGCCAAGAATCTCTTCCAACACCGATAAAAGCTTCATACCATTCAGTTTTAGCAAATATTGAAAACGTGTTTTGTCAAATGCTTTGGTATGTAAATCAGCTTTCTGATCGTCAGTGTGGATTTTCTCAATTCTTATCAATAACCTCTATTTTTCAACCACATAGCTTACCAACCAATACCGTTTGTAGATTGAATTCTCAAGATGCCGATACCTACTCCTCACTTACCAACCTGTGAGTTCCGGCAAGTCATACTTATCTAAATTTTCAAACACAATATAATAATGATGCCGATTCATGCTCCACTATTACCAACTTGGAAGCTCTGGCAAATTTCAAACATTTAATGTGAGATTTTCCAATGTAAAGTGGTGGAAAGTTTTTGTCATTCATTTTTAAACGTTCTTCAGATCCAACCTCAACCTTTTTGTATAAGAAAAACTTATCTATTTTAAGTTGACCGGTTGATTGATCTTTCTTTTGAACATTCTTCTTCTCTGGTTGAGTAGAAGATTGTTTCTCCAACTTTTCATAATAATCCAAAGGAACATCCATCTTTACCGGTGTGGTAGAAGATGATTGTTTTTCCAACTCTGAAACCTTTGGTTTTTCAACAACTTTTGGCTTCCATGTTTGTTGAGATGAAGCAACCCGTTTATAGAATTTGTCATTTTTAGTTAACAATTTCTTAACAGGTTCAATTTTGACTTTTGTTTTCTCATTTTTCAAAATTTTCTCAACAACCATTGGAGCTTTTCCCTTCACATCAACTTTCTTCTTTTGACTCTCAACAATTTCAGACTTAGGTTTGAAGTTGGTACACTTTCGTGCAATATGTCCAACTTTGTTGCATCTGAAGCATGTACGAGTATCAACAACTCGACTTATACCTTTAGTCTGAGATTGTGAGGCCTTCTTTGCAAAAAATTCTTCATTTGACTTCGAAAAAATCTCAGATTCTTCATCAGAAAGTGAACTTGAACCGTTCACAAACACCTTCTTTTCAGAAAACCTTCTGTTTTGAGCATTTTTCCTTTGATAATTCTTACCACCCTGATAACCACCCGACCATCTGTTTTGATTGTTGTTATAAAAACGCGGTGGTACAACAGGTTTCTTGTAGTAAGCTTTATCTTTTTCAAAATTCATTTGCCTCTTTGTTTGATTTAATCCTTTTACTTCAGACAAATCAATTTTAATCAATTTGAACACATTTTTCAATTTGTTCACATTAACATTCTCCAGAGGAAACTCAGAATCCGAATACAACTTATCTGATCCCGACATCTTGTACATGACAAGAATAGGTTCTTCATTTAAGTTGTTTTTGGACTTAGGTTTCAGAATGTATTTGTCCAAGAAACATTCATCTTCCTCAGTAGTGTCACTTTCAGATTTTAGAACTTTCCCAACCACACTTTTCACCATTTCAGTTTGGACACTATCGTCATCGGAAGATGAAGTGAATGTGATATCAATTGTGTCCGGAAGTTTCACTTCATTATCATCCTCAACATCAACCAACCCAGACTGTTTTTTCGAATAGTTGTCTAAAACTGGTGGCGGAACTTGATGAAACCCAACTCCAGTTCCATCACAGTATACATCTTCGCCTGCTTTGTTTTTCCCTATGGGTTTGGGAACAATGTGTTGCAAAACAAAGCTTGTAGAGCTGTAACTGTTCAATTTCAAATTGATACGCTCATTCTCAATCTTAGCTTCTTCAAACTGAAGCTTCAATTTAGCAATCTCATCCAATTGTTGGTTGATTAATTCTTCTTTAACCCTCAAAACACATTGTAAGTGACAATTTTCTTTGTATGTTTTACCGTTTCTATCATCAGAATCTTTCACCGTGCATTTTAGCTTCTCAAAACTTTTAGAAATTTGACGATTTTCAAGAATTAGTTTTTCATTTTCTTTCCTAACTCTTTCTACATCAATTTTATCAGTTTCAATTTTGTCATTTAATTCTTTTAATCTGTCGTTCGAAGCTTTCAACATTTTATCACGGTTAAGGATCTGATCCTCAACACTTCGGACTCTAGCAGTCAGATCATGAACTTTCTTACCATTGAGATAAGTGATTGTACTACAAACTTGGCATTCTTTGATGCAATTTTTGCAGTCAGCATCACCATTGACCTTCTTACCTAACTCAGTCGTTGACCCATTTGTACTGACCTGGCTTTTAGACTCAGATACAAACTTAGAGTCTACCTCAAGTGCCTTAGCAGCCAGCACCTTGTCATCCATCTTTCCCATGTTTTCAGCATTCAACTCTTGAGTCGTGTCAATGATCCCATTATCAACCTTCTTTGACTCTTGTTCTTTCTCTTTCTCTTTCTCTTCTCCACTTTCTCACCATTTTCTTTGCCAATACTCATCTTCATCAACCATTTCTTTAATTATGGTTTCAAGATCAAGAGTGTGATGGTCAATAGGAATGTTTCCTTCGGGGTCAAGATAACATTCTCTGTCTGGATCCCATCTCCTCGCTCTTTTTGCTTCAAGATAGATACCAGATATTCTGATCATTCTTTGCTGAGCTATCATCTTTCTGTAACCATACTTCTGTTCTTCAGTTCTGTTGTCTTTCCAAGGAACAGGTTCAACAGATTTTGCCATGAAAGCATATCCAACCGCATCCTCTTCAGGTAACAACTCACTCCAATCGAAACCTTCATCGTCATGAATCACAGCAAGAGCTCTGGATTTCTCTTTGTTATCCTCAAGCTGCTTTATTCTTGGCGGTTCTGATTTATTCTAATGATAAATTGCTTTCTTGTAGTAATCTTCTCTGAACGGGTTTTCAGACTCATCAGCATAAGCATTTCGGCATTCACGCTTAAAGTGACCTTTCTGTTTACACTTGAAGCATGTCACTTTAGACTTGTCAAAGCCCAACTTGGTAGATGATCCACCAATAGACTTTCTTCCAGTTGTCTCCATGAAACGCTGTGTCCGACGAACTGCACTGGCCATGCACCACCTTATGTCGATCAATTCCATCTCCTCAGGATCTATCTGATCATAATCTTTTTTTGTCAGGTTGGTGTTGCCAATCTTCCCTGCCACTAGACTTTCATATGATTCTAGCACAGAAGCTAGGAAAACCATCTGTTGTTTTGCCGACTCCTCGCTGAAGTTTTGAGCGTTCTTTAAGTCTACAGCGATATTGCATTGAAATAGGTTCTTTGCATCAGATTGGCTTGAATGTGATGAAGACCCACTGTGAAATCCACTGCTTTGACTTTCTTTGCTTGATGTGTAGGAATTTTCAGCAGAAAATGCAGTCTTGGGAGATGTATTCTTTGGCATCATGCTTTTTGGATAATACAAATCCAAGTTCTGTTGATATGACGAGTGATTGACTTTGTGCGTTTTCTTTATCTCCAGCTCGTGACTCTCTAGTCTTTCAATCAATAGATCCACCGTAAGAACTTCAGGCTTAATCGTATTCTTCAACATCAAAGCATAATATTGCCAATCCATCTCATCTGGCAATGAATCAAACAATTTGTCGATTAGTTCTTCTTGAGAATAGAAAATTTCATGTCTCGCCAGCTCCAGCTTCAGGTGCCCAAACCTCTCAATCATTTTACAGACTGATTCATTCTTTAAACACCCAAACAAATCAAACTCTTTTCTTAGTAGTTTCTTTTTGTTTTTCACTATTTCTGCACTTCCTAAACATTTAACTTTCAACTTTTTCCAGAGATCTTTAGCATTAGTGTATTCAATCAAAGATATTATATCTTCTCGGACAGACTGAAATAGCAGTGCGATGCATATTTGCTCAGCAACAAACGTTTCTATTTCTTCAGATGATGTCAAGCTTTCACCAGTTTTGCCTCCATCAATATATCCGTTCTTTAGACTCTTCCAGCTAGGATACGCAAAGGCCTTCAACCATTCTTCAAACTTCTTGGCCCACCGACTATATTCTTCGATAGCCATCAACTTCGGGGGTTTGTTATATGTTCCAAAAGCACTTTCAACTCCCAAAGCATCTGATAAGCTTTTCTTTGCACTCGATGTATTCTCATTGGTGTTGCTAGGAGAAGTATCGTCTCCAGAATTTCCAGCAAAGGCAAAGATATCACAGAATGGATTGAAATCATCCATCTTCACGTACCTGAAATGATTAACAAACACTTAGAAATATTCTTGATTTTGAAAAATGACAGATTCAAACGGAATCTGTTCAAACGAAATTGTTGTTCAAACAATATTATGTCTTTCAAACGAAATGGCTCTTCTCAAACGAAATCTGTTATTTCGTTTGAGACAACACTAATCAAGTTTCAACTTCAAACGAAATCAATGTTATATGTAACTTTCAAATGAAATCAATGATAGGCACCCGCAAACGAAATCAGTTAGAACTTTCAAACGAGATTATGGTCTCAAACAGAATAACCCATAATCTTCAAACGAAATCAGGTATGAAGTGCCTTTTCAAACGAGATAACCAAGTATTTTCAAACGAGATCAAGTAAACTTGGCCTTTTCAAACGAGATTATCTTATGACATCACCATGTTCGAACAATTTTCAAACGGAATTAGGTGTTAGATCAAGTTTTAAGCCGAATTTTATTCTAAAACTTTCAAGGATTAGTTAACACTGTGTTTCGCTTGATATGTGAGGGTTTCAGGCCATTTTAACCGTGAAAACTTGTTCAAATCAGAAAAGAAAGGTAGAAGTGAGAGAATCCGGTAAAATCAAGCTGAATTTGGTATGAACTCCTCGTCCTGAGCTCTGATACCACTTGTTGGATCGTTCCGGTGACCCTAAACAGTCAAAATGAGCAGTTCATCATCATTTGCAAAGGCGGAATCAATGTAAATGATGTAACACAACTTGTTCCTCTTTAATATTTATCTATTGATGATTTTTTGAGCTTTTACAAGTTGAAATCTGACAAAAATTCGGTAGCACCTCAGCTCACACACACACTATTCCATTTCAAATGAGATCACACAACTCCTATATATAGGCCTAGCTATTTCGTTTGAACTTGACACATACATGTTCAAACGAAATTACATGCAATGACAATAACAAACCCTAATTTGATCCCTGTTGTGCACTCGTTTATCTAATCTAGACATAAGACTCGATTAAGACGTAGTTAACAGACATATGATGCACCAACAGTTGTGGAATCTGTAAACAGATGGACCACAAGTCTCATGAATACAAAGATTTGAAGAACGCCACCTGCTATGGATATGGCGATAAAGGGCATATAAAGACCCACTGCCCGAAGTGGGCAACTGAAGGAAAGAACAAGGCCACTGATGCCAGCAAAGGAAATGCTTGATCCTTTCAGTTGATTGCGAGAGAAGCAGTTAAAAGACATAAATATCATTATGGGTACGTTTCTCGTAAATGGTTTAGTTGTTTGTCTTATTTGATTCTGGAGCTGATAAAAGCTTCATCGACTTTAAATTTAGTAATTTTCTAAATCTGCCCTTAAGAGCCTTAGATATTATTTATAGGGTCGAGTGGCCAATGGAAATAGCTTCCACAATTCTTGATGGATACGCTGTATTTATCAAGAACTAATCTATCTCTGTTAATCTTCTATCTATAAATCTTGCGGGATTCGATATGGCTTTAGGCATGGATTGGTTAGTTCAAAACCAAGTCCGTATTGCCTGCAATAAGAAACTTATCGAAACTAAATCCTCATCTGGTGATATACTCACTATTTGTGGAGATCAACACTATGAATTGCCCGAGAAATCATCTATTCTTAAGGCATCTAAGTGCTTGAAAAGAAAATGTATCATTTACATGACACGATATGGGTCATAGTCGACAGACTGACTAAGTCGGTGCATTTATGCCAAATTAAAGAAACTTATAATCCGACAAGCTAGCTAAGTTGTATGTTGACAACATTGAGTCTCTTCATAGATTACCGTTGTTTATAGTATCGGATTGAGATACTAGATATACTTCTTGTTTTGGTCAAAAAATCAGACGAGGATAATGTAACCAAACTCTCTGTTACGGGGTATGATGCTTGAATTGGTTTATAGCAATAAGGATCACTATGAAAAATAAATAACAAGTGACACAAGGTTTATACGGGGAAAAAGCCCTTGATCAAGAGTTGATATCCGGCACAAAAAACCCCGGGTGATGGAAACTACCGATCACCAACTCAAATTAAACAAGTAATGTGTTACAACTTCGGATGATAGCGAGCTAAATACAAGGATCACTATAGTGTTCTGTGTAAAAAGTGTACGAAATTGCCAAGTGAATGAACGAGAGCTGTTGTGAGCGGTTTTAAGAGTGTGTGTAGCCAAAAATAGCAAAAGGTGTTGTCTAATTAGCTCGCTACCCCTTTTAAATCTAGTAAAAATCTAAATAACAAACTATCCGCAAATGGTGCAAGTCCTCCACAACGTCCATTTCTGACCAAGCACGTGCGGAATAGACTTAGAATATTCTCCAGAAATATCGCCAAGACCAAGTCCCAATTGATATTCCTGCAAAACAGTTATGAATTCAAAGCAGACAATCATTAGTATAAGGATCCTTAGGATGATCCATGATCCTGATCCTGAGGCACTTCTGAGGATCACCAACTGACACAGAAGTAAGGATCACCAAACAGGATAATAATTGAGGATCACGGGTCATTTAGAAATCCACCCCTAACAATTGCCCCCAAAATATAAGGAGTTATATTGTAAATAAACGAGTTGTATTTTGTTGATCTTATCCGCAACAAACTAACGGATAACTAGCCGTTGGAGACGGACTAGCCGTTGCAAACCTGACGTCACTGAAGTGACAATCCTGCAAATCATCATTATAAATAGGAGTTAGAGATAGGATCAATATGCATTTAAATCCGAATAAACTCCCTTTAAATTCTCAGTCGAAGATCAATCAGGTATCTCTTCTCTTACTTCTCCTTCTCTTACTCTGTTTTTCTTTCTCTACCATCATCTCGTTAAGAATGATGCTCCGGTCCTCCCCCGCCAAGGATCACCAGAAGGATAGCCCCTTGAAGAGTCAAGGGATCATCAAGGACTCAGTGAATGAAAGGTGTTGCTTTACCGATGCTCAAATAGATAAGATCCGTCATTGCTTTTCGGCGAACGCCTTTTTCAAACCTTTCGATCCCACGGTTCTGAGCGACTATGTTTCTGAAACATGGGTTGCCTTTCCAGTTACTCCATTCACCATAGGATACACCTATCCTTTTCCAGAATTTACCCAATCCTTCTTTTCCCTTACCGGCATCTCTTACATCCAAGCTATGCCGATGATTTGGAGGGTCTTGTATACCCTGGAGAGGATCATAGAGCAGGAAGGGATTGATTTAGGAATGTCAGAACTGACAGAGATGTATGATCTCACGACGTTTGGATCCCATCGATATCTGTTTAAGCGAAAACCCGGCGAAGAACATCCCATTTTTAAAGCCACCAAGAATGACACAAATTGGAAACGACGCTTCTTCTTTGTCAGGAGGGATACCATTCCAAACGGAAAGCATTTACCCAGGAAGTGGTCCACCAACGGTAGGACAGAGGATCCTGAGAAGGATCACCAGGTAATCTTGCTCTTGTGAAAGGATCATTAACCCCTTTTTGTCTTGTGTTATGCAGCTATCTCTGTTTCGCACCTCATCACAACACCCGCAACCAAGGAAAGGCTTGCTGCTTTTCGGAGGCTTGATCCTGAAATAAGGTCATTCAAGATAGACACCCAAGACTCACAAGAAGTATCCTCAGGTTCCACCACCATGTCAAGTAAGTATCCTGCTTTTTGTATAGTTGAATATTAAAATAAATAGTTAAATTGAAATAGGATAAGGATACTTATCTTGCTTTAAATATGTAGGTGCCGGAAAATCTTCCAAGCCTGCCTCCCAGTTCAACACGGCCGACCTTGATGCTGTTCGATCCAGGAAGAAGAGGGCCACTGCCAGTCCTAGCGTCTCCATTCCCAAGGCACCCACTAAAGGAAGGGGTGGTAAGAAGAGGAAAACTTCTGATACAGAGGACCTACAAGGCCTACCACTGATCCGCCACCAGTTCCTTGAATACTTCAATGACGTAAGGATCATCAATTCTGCCTAGGTATCCTACCCATTTGAGGATCATCTGATCTTGAATTGCTTTGTCTTTTTCTTTGCAGAAATTTGCTGAGATTGAAGATTATGTGGGAAGCGTCGAGGAGCTGGATAAGAAGATTGCTGACCTCCAACAAGTTGCAGTGCTTAAGGATCTTAAGATTGCTGATCTTGAAAAAGCCCTTCAAGATGCCAAGACTAAGACAGCTAAAATCTTGATCGACATCGACTACGAGAAGCATGATCTCATAGAAGGTGCAAAGGTCTCCGCTGCCATCACAATGTATCAGACAAAACTAAAGATGGCCCAGGAAGCTCAAGATCCTGACTTCGACAGAAGCAGCTGGGATGTTGAGGGCTGGAAAGCGAGGTTGGCTGATCTTGAAGATGATGAGGAGGCTGAGGAGGTTTTGGCGATCGAGGCTGGAGGTAGTGGGAAGGATCAGGTTAAGGATACCGAAGCTGGAGGGGATGAGGATGCAGCGAAAGTGTAGGCTGCATGATTGAGCAATGATGGACATTCCTAGACGTAGCCGGAGCCCAATTTTTAAATTTGGTAGTAGTTTTTTGTGGTTGTGATGTTTTTAAAACAATGATGGTCTGTAATAACTAAACAATAGCTATTAGGGTTAAGGATCATGAATGATCCTTTTGGACAATAGGTAGGATTACAACTGGTGGAGGGATCCTCTGTTTGGGGGATGAAGCCATTGTGATCCTGCCATCTTTTTAATTCCTGCACTATCAAGACCTTTAGACAATGGACACCCTTTACCTACCCCAGCGGACGGGCCACGTACTGCTGGTAGATGCTCGGGGTAGGTAATTCTGACAACCTTCAATGGTTAAACTTTTGTTAATAAAATAACCTTAATCTTTTTTGGCTTATCTTGTGTTGTTATCCTTTTCTGTTCTTTTTTAAATTTTCATTTGTCTTGATATACACTTGTCTGAACAGAAAAAGTTGAATAAATTAGATAGAAAATATTTAGGATATGATCTAGGATCAAATCTCTTATAGTTGGAAAATTCCAAAAAGTGGTACATTTTAAGGATCATGAGTTCTGTTGTCAAAGTATCAGGGTTATTCAAATAATCAATGAATAAAATCAAATTAGTTAAGGATCATACCTGAGGACCCAAGTTAGGATCCTAACTCTTAACATTATTATAACCAGGATAACCACAGAACAAACCTTAGTAAAAGGTAAGGATCAAGGATCCTTGGTTGTTTAACTTCGAAGACCTGAAATTGAACATAACTTGGGACTAAGCCATTATAAGATAAAGGTTAGCAACTGGGGACAAGCCCAAGATAACTGGGGACAAGCCCAAGGATCTTGTGTGAACTGGAGTATGGCCCTAACTGGCGACTATCCAAACTTAGTGGCATGAAAATGCCAAAACCTTAGCTAACGTGAAAACGCTAGAAACCTTAAGAACGGATGTATGGTACGTCTACCATTATACGTAGGATCCTAGGTATAGCCAGTACAATGGAATTATCAGCCCCTAAAGTGAGTACTGGTCCCATTGCCATGAACTATACCAGGATCATCGTGCGCTACTGGCGGAACTGGGGTCAAGCCCAAACAACTGGGGTCAAACCCAAGTAACTGGTTGCTTGTGTGGATAATCATGCTTCTGCTAAGAGTACCTGAACCTTCAAAACTCAAAATCTCATGAAATGGGGATAAAGGATGCAAGATCCTTATCCTTATGTGAGAAAGTAAGGAAATGAAATAGTTTAAGATTAGAATGTTACCAAAAATGAGGACCATTTGTGCTTTAAGGATCCTTTAAGGATATTTATCATGTGAGGATCATGGATCCTTATCACATGAAATATCTCTTCAAATGGACAGCATTCCAAGCTCTTGGTAGTAAGTCACCTTCCATTGTTAGCAATCGATATGCCCCCTTTCCTGCCTCCGCTTCAATCAAGTAAGGGCCTTCCCATTTTGGTGCCAACTTTCCATCAGCAGGATTGGTGGTATTCTGAAACGCTTTCCTTAGTACCATATCACCAACTTGGAATTTCCTGATCCTAACATTTTTGTTGTAGGCTCCAGCCATTCTTTGTTGATAACTGGCCATCCTTATCCTTGCCAAATCTCTAATTTCTTCTATAGTATCCAGGTCTTGAACCAAGTTCTCATTATTTTCCTCAGGATCACGAATACTGGTTCTAGCAGTTGGAACCACCATTTCTGTAGGGATCACTGATTCTGCCCCGAATACCAAAGAGAATGGAGTTTGGCCTGTAGCATTCTTAGGGGTTGTCCTATCAGCCCAAAGCACATAAGGTAGTTCTTCTGCCCATTTCCCTTTCTTGGATCCAAGCTTCTTCTTCAGATTGTTGATGATGATCTTATTGGAAGATTCTGCCTGACCATTAGCTTGTGGGTGGACTGGTGTTGATGTTATCATCTTAATCCCCCAGCTGTCACAAAAGTTAGTAGTTCTGCCCCCAATGAATTGGGAACCATTATCACATATAATTTCAGAAGGAATACCAAATCTAGTTATAATATTTCTTTTAATGAAGGATATAACTTCCTTTTCTCTGACTTGGGCAAAAGCTTCAGCCTCTATCCACTTGGAGAAGTAATCAGTCATAGCAAGCATGAACACTTTTCCACCAGGTGCCTTAGGAAGCTTACCAACTATATCCATGCCCCATCTCATGAATGGCCAAGTGGAGGATATAGGATGTAATAATTCAGCTGGTTGATGAAGGATATTGCTGTGTCTCTGACAAGGATCACACTTCTTAGCATATTCCACAGCATCTCTCTTCATGGTTGGCCAGTAGTATCCTGTCCTCAGGATCCTTGAGAATAACGCCCTGCCCCCAGTGTGGTTTCCACAATCTCCTTCATGGAAGTCTTTTAAAACTTCTTGGATTTCAGGATCCTCAATGCATCTTAAGTATGGTCCTGCAAGAGATCGTTTGTACAACATATTATTTAAAATTGTGAATTGAGATACCTTAATTTTGAAAGCCCTAGGGTTTTCTCCTGTAGGAATCTCTCCATGTTGTAAATTTCTCATGATTGGGAGGATCCATGATCCTGAATGGGATTGATTATCATCGCTAGGGGTGATTGCAGAATCCTCTCCTATCTCCATAGCCACATGATCCTCGATAGCCGGGGTCAGGATATGGATAATAGGGATCTTGATATCCTCCGGGATCTTCAAGGATGATCCTAAATTGGCTAGTGCATCTGCCTCTGCATTCTCTTCCCTTGGTACCTCTGTCAAACTAAAGGATACAAAAGAGAGTGCCAATTCTTTGACTAACACCAGATATTTGATTAGCTTTTCACCTTTAACAGCATAGGATCCATTAAAGTGATTAGTGATTAACAAAGAATCTACATGTACCTCAAGATACCTGATCCTCATATGCTTAGCAATTTGCAATCCAGCTATCAAGGCTTCGTATTCAGCCTCATTGTTAGTGGTTTGGAACTCACAAGCTATAGAGTGGGGTATTATGTCCCCCTGTGGCGATTTTAGTAGTATTCCAAGCCCTGTTCCTTTGACGTTTGAGGATCCATCAGTGTAGAGTATCCAAGGATCCTTGGTCTCTTCTAGCTGCTGGACTTCTAATTCAGCTTCCTTTTGCAAATCACTACTGAAATCTGCCACAAAGTCAGCTAATGCTTGGGATTTAATGGCTGTCCTGGGCTCATATCTTATATCATATGCACTTAGCTTCACTGCCCACTTAGCCATCCTCCCTGACATTTCAGGTTTCCTGAGGACATTCTTGATTGGAAAATTAGTTTTAACAATAATAGCATGAGTTTCAAAATAATGTCTTAATTTAGTAGATGCCATAATTAATGCAAGGATAAGTTTTTCTAAGTGTGAATACCTGGATTCAGCATCAAGTAAACTCTTACTTACATAATAGACAGGATGTTGTGTACCTTCGTGATCCTTAACAAGGACGGCACTTACTGCTTTTGAGGATACCGCAAGATATAAGGATAACACATCTCCTTTTTCTGGATTCATCAAAGCCGGGGCTGAGGATAGGTAATCCTTAAGAGCTCTTAAGGCACTTTCATGCTTCTCAGTCCACTCGAATTTCTTGTTCTTCCTTAGGATATCATAGAATTCCTTGCACTTTTCTGAGGATTTGGATATGAATCTGTTTAAAGCTGCAATTCTGCCTGTTAACCTCTGAACATCCTTAGCATTGGCAGGTGACTTGATGTTCACTATAGCTTTTATTTGTTCTGGACTGGCTTCAATGCCTCTCTTTGTCACCATATATCCTAAGAATTTACCTGCTTTAACACCAAAGTGACATTTTGAAGGATTAAGCTTCATATTATATTTGTCAAGGATATTGAATGCTTCCTCCAAGTCTCTTAGGTGATCCTCAGCCTTTATTGATTTTACCACCATATCGTCTATGTAAACCTCCATAGTTTGTCCAATCTGAGCCTTGAACATCATATTCACTAGCCTTTGATAAGTTGCACCTGCATTTCTTAGTCCGAATGGCATAGCAATATAGCAGTATATACCAGTTGGAGTCATGAAGGCTGTATCCTCTTGATCGGATGGTTCCATTTGAATTTGTTGAAATCCAGATGAAGCATCCATAAAAGTTAACAGTTCATGACCCGCAGTTGCATCCACCATGGAGTCAATGTGGGGTAATGGGAAAGGATCCTTGGGACATGCCTTATTTAAATCGGTGAAATCGACACATACCCTCCACTTTCCGTTTTTCTTTTGAACAACAACCACATTGGCCAACCATCTTGGATACTTGACCTCTCTAATCATACCTGCTCGGAGTAGCTTATCTACCTCCTCCTGAATAATGGCATTTCTTTCTGGTGCAAATTTCCTTCTCCTTTGATGGATTGGTTTGAAGGACCTATCAATGCCAAGTTTGTGAGTGATTACATCTTTAGATATACCTGTCATGTCTTCGTGTTTCCATGCAAAGGTAGTCTTTCTCCTTTTGAGGAAGGATATGAGGTCTTCCTTTATTTCGCCAAGGATCCCTGATCCTATATAAACTTTAGATTCAGGATCATCAGGATCCATAAGGATTTCCACTACATCCTGTTCACTTGCCTCCAAGACATCCCTTGGAGGACGCTATAATTGCTATTGCTCCCTTGACTTTGATGCTGGTTTCATTGATGAGGTGTAGCAGTTCTTAGCCTCTTGCTGATCACTATCAATCTTCACTATTCCCCAAGGACTAGGAAGCTTCACACATTGATGATAAGTGGATGGGACTGCCTTCATATCGTGTATCCAAGGCCTGCCAAGGATCACATTACAACAAGATAAACAGTCAATAACACAAAACTTTTGGTAAGAATGTAGGCCTTCGATATAGATTGGGAGTTTAATGTCCCCCAGAGTATTCTTAGTCTCGCCACTGAATCCCACGAGCACAGAGGATCTTGGTATGATGTCGGATTCAGGGATGTTCATCTTCTTGAGAACATCAAGCTGGATAATGTTCACAGAGCTTCCTCCATCTATAAGGATCCTGCGAACAAAATGGTTAGAAATAAAAAGAGTGATAACCAAACCATCATGATGAGGATCCTGGATGTCAACACGATCATCCTCATCGAAAGTTATAACTTTTCCTTCGGAGACACTGGATGTTCGAATGGGTCTATCTCCATTATCCATCTTGGTTTCTTTCGCATGTCTTTTGGCTGCAGAGAAGGATGTTCCACAAATGTCTGATCCTCCAGAAATAAAGTTTATAACTTGTGCATCTGCTGGAGGGGCTGGAGCTTTCTCTGGGATCCTTTCAGGATCCTGAGTCCTTGACTTCTTTCTCCCCAATAATTCTTTCAAGTGCCCCTTGCTCAACAAGTATCCAATTTCTTTTCTCAATGCGATGCATTCTTCTGTGAGATGCCCAAAATCTTCATGGTATGCACACCACTTTGACTTATCTTTAGTTGCAGCTGGTCTATCATTTTTTCTGGGCCATCTAGCTTTATCACCTAGATTTTGCATCGCAAGGATTAGTTCATTGTTATCAACAGAAAAACAATATTCAGAGATTGGAGGATAATCCTCATCATCCTCTTCTTGTTCAACAGCATGCACATTCTGGTTATCAGATTTATTATAGGATCTGAACTTGTTGTTCTTGAATGAGGATCCTTGCTTCTCTTGCTTTGAGGATCCTGCTAACCTCTCCTGGATCCTTTTGTGATCCTCTAGCCGGATGAACCTAAGGGCCCGGGTTCTTACCTCATCTAGATTCCTGCATGGTGTCATAACAAGATCATCATAGAATAACGAATCCCTAAGCAATCCCATTTTAAAGGCTTCAACAGCCGTAGCTATATCCAGGTTGGGAATATCTAAAGATTCTTTACTAAATTTAGTGATATAATCCCTTAATGATTCATTATGACCCTGGGTTATCCTATACAGATCACTAGTTAAACGCTCAAATTTTCTACTACAAGAAAACTGGTTATTAAATAGATTAACTAGATTAGCAAATGAGGTAATAGAGTAAGGGGGAAGACTTAGCAACCATTTAAGAGCCGATCCAATAAGAGTGGATCCAAATCCCTTGCACAGACATGCTTCCTTTAACCTTTCTGGGATGGGATTGATCTCCATCCTTTCCCTGTACTGAGCTATGTGTTCCTCAGGATCCGTTGAACCATCATACAACTTCATGGTAGGCACATGGAACCTCTTGGGTATCTCAGCATCACATATTGGTGGTGCAAAACGAGATATCTTGTGGCTCCCATCTGCAATCTCTGGGATAAGCTTGACCACTCCTGGGACACTTGTTATCATGTCCTTTAACTTTTGTAATTCCCTGGCCATGGCATGATTGATACTTGTATCCTGCATAAGGCCATGGTTAGTTGTATAAGAATTATTAAAAGTGTTACCTCCCATTGGATTCAAATTAGGAAGAGTGGATGCTAATCCATATTGTTGGGGCTCTGGAATGACCGATGGACCAGTAGAAGCAATGGTTTGCATTGGAATGAAATCTCCCTGATGGATATCGGAACTTCCTGATTGCAAACTCCTTAAGGATCCCGGAATCTGGAAGGATCCTTGAAACTGAGAGTATCCTTGGACCTGGGAGGATCCTGGAACATAGGAGGATCCTTGAACTTGGGAGGATCCTTAAACATAGGAGGATCCTTGAACTTGGGAGGATCCTTGAACATAGGAGGATCCTTCTGAGCTTGGAAAGGATCCTATATGCTGAGGATGGGATCCTGATGGTTGAAAGTGTAACCCTGAAGCCTGAGTCATTGTTGATGACCCGTAATGCACTCCTTTTGGTCCTCCCACATATTGAACGTCTGGAACCACTGAAGGCTGAGAAGTTATAACCGGAGTATCAAAATTCAAAGATCTGGGCATTAGTGGGGAATGATCCTCTGCCGATCTCTTCTGTTTCTTGATGTCTCCAATTTCTCTAAGGATCCTTTCATTGGTCTTGTCCTGCTTCTGGATATGCTCCTTCATCTGCAAAATCAGAGTAAACAAGTCACTAGTAGTAGGAGTACAAGAAGCAGAAGAAGTTGGAGGTTTTGAGAAAATGGGAGTTGGTTTCTTCTCGGCATTTTTCTGAGGTCCAGAAGGTGGTTGTAACACCCTTGTTATATTACTAGATTTAATGACTTAATACTTTGCATATCATGCCAAAATTTGAAGTTTACAAGAAAGACAAGTACTAAAAGTTTTTATCTAGACACAACAATCACATATTTATCCTACGAAACCATATTCAAGACATAAATTACAATTGTTTACATAATTTTTAAACAAAAGATCAAGTGCGGAAGCGTTAAACTTTGTGTTCGGTTCGACTTGATAGCTTGATCATCATCCTACTACTTGATATTCCTGAAAACCGAAATGTTTATCACAAAACATTAATAACGGAGTTCTTAGAAATAATACATAACCGAAACTACATTCCATGAATTGAAAAATAGAAATTTCAAAACTTTTCTGATTCTACCGTAACTTACGGTCCCACCGTAAGTTACGGTGGACAATTTTTCAATAAGGGTTCCACCGTAAATCAGTAGATCCTCACCGTAAACTTCTGGCATCTACCGTAAATTACGGTACCACCGTAATTTACGGTATTACCTGGGAATTTCCTGTTTTGCTTGTTTGATCATTACACCAAGATTCCAACTCTCGAATTTCGGTTCATCTATGATACCGAAACATTAAAACCTCATATTACTTAAATGTTATATATTAACCAATCATCAAAGATCTTTCAATCATAATTCGAAGTATTAATCATGCCTTGTTAGATTGTTCGACCCGTTTAGACACCAAGAGTTAATCATCAAACCATGTAATTCAAACCTCCATTTCTAACAATTGTTTTGACCCGTCTCACTAGATTAAGACGAATGGTCACTTCCGTGATATATTGATTCATCTTGTTTACCATGTTTTCAAACTACAACGTAAATCTATCAAATAATACATAATGTAACGAAACGACAATTTCGTACCTTTAGAGCACGCCTTTCCCCCGTGAATTCCCTCCGGCTTGTCCGCTTGATGATCCGGACTCTTTGCCTAGAAAAATTCAGTTTTACAACTTGTTTAGAACTCTTTTCATGTCTATCATCGCATCATTATGAGTCATGATAAATTCTGCGTTTTCCTACTATTCTAGCATTCAAATCTTCGATTAGGCATTACTACGAACACCTAACGGGACAGATTTTTCTACAATTTTTACCAAGTTCCTAACTTGCGATTTAACATCAAATTTCACTATAATTAAGCCACTTGTATCATTAAATCATTCAATTTGCTGAATTTCATCATACCAATCAGTTTTTCTCTAGGTTAAAATTCACAATCCTAGTACTTGTCTAGTCTTCACACTATCATAAATCACCTACAATGGTGATTTTAATTTCTTTAAGTAACATGAAATGATTTTCACAATTTATCATCTAGGGTTTAATCCCAACAACATATTGCTTCAAGATTCATTCATGCATGACCTATCTAGGTCTAATTTCAGCTATTCACCATTAACCTAGAATTTATGGTGAATCAAAATATAAAAATTTTACATACCTTTTGATCCTTACTACAAGGGGATTACTAATTTACATTCAAGACTTGATTTAGGGCAGTTTTGAAGCTTCAATTTGGAGATTTGATGTGAAACAAGGGTTTGAAGGAAACCCTGTGTCGCCCCCTTGCTCCCAGTTCGACCAGACACCAGCTTTTGGGTGTTTGGTTTTTGTTTTGGTTATTATTAGTAACCTAATTTCAGTTTTTGGCAAGTTTACACCCTTAACTTTGATTTATCTTTAAGTTTAAGTGTTTTAACCCTATCATGGGTTATTTCAAGGCTTGTATTTAACTGAGTTAAAATTCCTAGTTGATTGAGTCTTGTTTATTTTACTCTTAATTTTTAATATGAGGATTTATATTTTCGGGGTGTTACAAGTCCACCCCCCTTAAAAGGGTTTCGTCCCCGAAACCGAATTACGTACCAAATAAAGTAGGATAAAGCCGACGCATCTCTTCCTCGGTCTCCCACGTGGTGTCAGAGCCTTTTCTATGCTCCCATTTGACTTTGACTTGATCAATTTGTTTATTTCGTAAACGCTTGACCATTCTGTCTAAAATTTCAACCGGTCTTACCGCATAATTTAGACTATTATCCACTTCAATATCATCGTAATGGATATAGGTCGTTTCGTCTGCTAGGCACTTTCTTAATTGCGATACGTGAAACGTGCCATGGATCCCACTTAGCTCTTCCGGTAATTCAAGACGGTAAGCTACCTTGCCAGCTCTCCCGATAGTTTTAAATGGTCCGATAAACCTTGGGCTTAACTTTCCCCTTTTTCTGAATCTAATAACACCTTTCCATGGGGACACTTTTAGCATGACCATGTCACCGACTTGAAATTCGATTGGCCTTTTCCTTTTATCAACATACGCCTTTTGCCTGTCTTGAGCCGCTTTCATGTGTGCCCGAACTTTATCGATCTTTTCGTTCGTGACTCGTACTATATCTTAGTGGGCGAGTTCACGTGGACCCACTTCACCCCAACAAACCGGGGTTCGACACTTCCTACCGTAAAGCATTTCGTATGGTGCCATTTTAATACTAGATTGGTAACTGTTGTTATACGAAAATTCGACTAACGGAAGGTGAACATCCCAACTGCCTCCAAAGTCGATTATACACGCCCGTAGCATGTCTCCCAATATTTGTATCGTTCTTTCACTTTGTCCATCCGTTTGAGGATGGTATGCAGTGCTAATGAACAATTTGGTCCCCATTTGTTCTTGGAATTCACGCCAGAATTTCGAGGTAAATCGGGTATCCCTATCGGACACGATGGACACCGGCACTCCATGACGTGCTATGATTTCATTGGTATAGACTTCTGACATCTTTTCTGACGTATAAGTCTCACGAATCGGAAGGAAGTGAGCACTTTTCGTTAATCTATCCACCACTACCCATATGGCATCAAAACCACGATTCGTCTTGGGCAACTTGGTTAACAGGTCCATTGTAATATGTTCCCATTTCCAAACCGGAATTTCTAACGGTTGGAGTTTGCCGTATGGTTTCTGGTGCTCCGCCTTGACTTGTAAACATGTCAAGCATTTTTCCACGTATTTCGCCACGTCCCTCTTCATTCCGGGCCACCAATAATTTTGTTTCAAATCATTATACATCTTGGTTGCACCCGGATGAATCGAATAACGGGATTTATGAGCTTCGTTAAGTAGAAGCGTCTTTACTCCACAAGTATGTGGGACCCATATCCTTCCGGATCGAGTCTTCAACCCATGATTCCCATCCGTCAAATCTTTCAATTGACCAATTATTCTTTCTTTCTTCCAATTCTCTTCTTTTACTGCTTCTAACTGCGCCTCTCGAATACGTTCAAGTATACCCGAGGTCACCACGAGTTGCATTGACCTCACTTGTATTGGGGCATAGTCCACTTTTCTGCTTAGAGCGTCCGCTACCACGTTTGCTTTTCCGGGGTGATAATGTATCTCACAGTCGTAGTCCTTCACCGTTTCCAACCATCGCCTTTGTCGCATATTTAACTCCTTCTGATCAAAGAAGTATTTCAAGCTCTTGTGATCGGTGAATATGGTGCACTTTACCCCATACAAATAATGCCTCCATATTTTTAACGCAAACACTACCGCTGCCAATTCGAGGTCGTGCGTGGGGTATTTCTTCTCGTGTATCTTCAATTGTCTCGAGGCATAGGCTATTACCTTACCCCGTTGCATCAACACGCAACCGAGCCCCGATAATGAAGCATCCGAATAGACCACCATGTCTTCGACTCCGTCCGGCAATGTCAGTACCGGAGCTTGAGTTAGCTTTCCTTTTAGCGTTTGAAACGCTTTTTCTTGATCGATTCCCCAAATAAACTTTGCTTTCTTTTGGGTTAGTTTCGTTAGCGGCGACGCAATCTTGGAGAAATCTTGAATGAATCTCCTATAGTATCCTGCAAGCCCCAAAAAGCTTCTAATTTCTGAAGGGTTCTTCGGGGGTTTCCATTTTGACACAGCCTCTATCTTTGACGGATCCACCAATACTCCGTCGGCATTTATGACATGGCCTAAGAATTGAACCTCTCGTAACCAAAAGGCACATTTAGAGAATTTTGCATATAACTTCTCTCGTCTAAGTGTCTCTAACACTTCTTGTAAGTGGTGTGCGTGTTCAGCTTCACTTCTCGAGTACACCAAGATATCATCGATAAACACGATGACCGACTTATCCAACATTGGCTTGCAAACCCGGTTCATGAGGTCCATGAAAGCAGCGGGTGCATTTGTTAGCCCGAATGACATCACGAGGAATTCGTAATGTCCGTATCTCGTGCGGAAAGCCGTCTTCGGCACATCTTCTTCTTTGACCTTTAGTTGATGATACCCCGATCTAAGGTCAATTTTGGAAAACCATTTCGCACCCTGTAGTTGGTCGAATAAATCATCTATCCTCCGGAGCGGGTATCGATTCTTTATCGTGAGTTTGTTCAACTCCCGGTAATCAATACACATACGCATGCTCCCGTCTTTCTTTCTCACGAACAATACCGGTGCGCCCCAAGGAGACACACTCGGCCTTATGAATCCCTTGTCAAGCAGGTCTTGGATTTGGGACATCAACTCTTGTAGTTCCGACGGTGCAAGTCGGTACGGGGCTTTTGCTACAGGTTTCGCGCCCGGAATCAATTCGATCCCGAACTCTACTTCCCGTTCAGGCGGTATCCCCGGTAAGTCTTCCGGAAAAACATCTTCATAATCTCGTACTACCGGTACATCTCCAATCTTTCGTGATTCTTTCTCGGTCTCATTTGCATAAATTATGAATGCCTTGCATCCTCGCTTCATAAGCTTGTGAGCTTTCAACATCGAACATACTATGGGGTTGCCTCGTTTTTCGCCATAAATGGTGACGTGTTTTCCGCTCGGAGATGTTAGTTTTATCTCTTTGCGAAAACACACGACCTTTGCATGGTATTGAGATAACCAATCCATCCCCACGACTACTTGGAATTCTCCCATCGACATCGGGATTAGATTTATCAAATATTCTTCATCATCAATGCTCAGTTTACAATTTTCACATACATCACAAACAATAAAACTTTTGTTATTACCTATCTCTACTTCTAAAGGCACAGGTAATTTGGTTAAAACAAATGAAGGATGTCGAATAAACCCATATGAAACAAAGGATTTATTCGCACCCGTATCAAATAACACGTGTGCGGGAATTGAATTTACAGCAAATATACCTGAGACCACGTCAGGTTCAATCTTCGCTTCTGCGGCGGTTAATTGAAAAGATCTTGCCTTTACTTTTGGGGCTTCACCTTTCGGTTCCTGCCCATCTTTCTTTCCAACCAGTTCCGGGCATTCCGACGTTTTGTGACCCGTTCGATAACAATTGTAACAAACCGTCACTTTCTCCGGGCACGACATAGCCATATGTCCCGTTTTCTTGCATATGGGACAAGGCTTATCCTTGTAACGACATTCGCCTTTATGATTTTTCCCACAAATTTTGCAACTTGATGTACTACCTTTAGCATCTGATTTCTTTGCTGATTCATTTGTTCTTGCTTTCTTGGCAGGGCTTGGATTCACATCTTGTGCCCTTCGTTCACCCCGTTCTATACTCTTCTTCAATTCGATCTCCCTTTCCCGAGCAGCATTGACAATCTCGGTAAGGGTCTCGTACTTTGAAGGGGTTATGAACTCTCTATACTCCGCGCTTAGCATGTTATGATAATAATAAACCTTTTGCTCTTCATTCGTTATCAAATCATCACAGAACTTCATCTTGTCCATAAACATCCCCGTGATCTTGTCTATGGATTCACCTTTGTGTCTGAGTTGCATGAATTCTTCCTTGATTTTATTTATGACCGCCTTGGGACTATGGTGTTTAAGAAACGGCGTCTTAAACTCCTCCCAAGTCATGACCTTAGCCGCTTCACTTCTAATCTCCTTCTTTTTGTTATCCCACCAATCTTTCGCTTGACTCCTTAGTTGACCCGTACCATAGGCTACGTAGTCTTCTTCGTCACAATGGGTTCTCTCGAATACCCCTTCGATGTCACTTAGCCATCGTTGGCACACTATTGGGTCAACCTCCCCATTATATGTTGGTGGTTTACAAGCCATGAATTCCTTATATGAACAAGGCTTTCGTCCTCCACGCTTTTCCTTTACTACATTTGAATCATCTTCTAGTTTCTTGATTCTATCTTCTACTATTGATAAAACCGTGTTTTGGATTTTATCAATAAATCCCGACAAACTGTTTTCGATCGCCTTTCCAACCTCTTCGGCAATCACTTCCCTCACTTGTTCGGTGACTCTTGGCACCGCATTATCATTGCCTCCATCAGCCATCTCGATTTCTGAAATGTTTACATAGATTGTTAAACATTCCATTTATAACACATGCTTTACTTGTTTTGATTTAATCAAGTTCACAACTTGATTTAATCATTCTTGTTTCAATTTAATCAAGTTCGCAACTTGATTTAATAATTCTTGTTTCTATTCAATCAAGTCCGTGACTTGATTTAATAATTCTTGTTTCTATTCAATCAAGTCCGTGACTTGATTTAATCATTCTTGTTTCATGCATTTCTTGTTTTTGAGTGAGCTTACACACTCTTTTCATGCATTTTTGTTCATTTCTCTATTATACATAGTACATAATTTGTTAACAAAACAAGTTAATTCTTACCAGACAATCGATCAAGCTTGAACCGAACACTTATTGACAACCATGAGCTCTGATTACCAACTTGTAACACCCTTGTTATATTACTAGATTTAATGACTTAATACTTTGCATATCATGCCAAAATTTGAAGTTTACAAGAAAGAAAAGTACTAAAAGTTTTTATCTAGACACAACAATCACATATTTATCCTACGAAACCATATTCAAGACATAAATTACAATTGTTTACATAATTTTTAAACAAAAGATCAAGAGCGGAAGCGTTAAACTTTGTGTTCAGTTCGACTTGAAAGCTTGATCATCATCCTACTACTTGATATTCCTGAAAACCGAAACGTTTATCACAAAACATTAATAACGGAGTTCTTAGAAATAATACATAACCGAAACTACATTCCATGAATTGAAAAATAGAAATTTCAAAACTTTTCTGATTCTACCGTAACTTACGGTCCCACCGTAAGTTACGGTGGACAATTTTTCAATAAGGGTTCCACCGTAAATCAGTAGATCCTCACCGTAAACTTCTGGCATCTACCGTAAATTACGGTACCACCATAATTTATGGTATTACCTGGGAATTTCCTGTTTTGCTTGTTTGATCATTACACCAAGATTCCAACTCTCGAATTTCGGTTCATCTATGATACCGAAACATTAAAACCTCATATTACTTAAATGTTATATATTAACCAATCATCAAAGATCTTTCAATCATAATTCGAAGTATTAATCATGCCTTGTTAGATTGTTCGACCCGTTTAGACACCAAGAGTTAATCATCAAACCATGTAATTCAAACCTCCATTTCTAACAATTGTTTTGACCCGTCTCACTAGATTAAGACGAATAGTCACTTCCGTGATATATTGATTCATCTTGTTTACCATGTTTTCAAACTACAACGTAAATCTATCAAATAATACATAATGTAACGAAACGACAATTTCGTACCTTTAGAGCACGCCTTTCCCCCGTGAATTCCCTCCGGCTTGCCCGCTTGATGATCCGGACTCTTTGCCTAGAAAAATTCAGTTTTACAACTTGTTTAGAACTCTTTTCATGTCTATCATCGCATCATTATGAGTCATGATAAATTCTGCGTTTTCCTACTATTCTAGCATTCAAATCTTCGATTAGGCATTACTACGAACACCTAACGGGACAGATTTTTCTACAATTTTTACCAAGTTCCTAACTTGCGATTTAACATCAAATTTCACTATAATTAAGCCACTTGTATCATTAAATCATTCAATTTGCTGAATTTCATCATACCAATAAGTTTTTCTCTAGGTTAAAATTCACAATCCTAGTACTTGTCTAGTCTTCACACTATCATAAATCACCTACAATGGTGATTTTAATTTCTTTAAGTAACATGAAATGATTTTCACAATTTATCATCTAGGGTTTAATCCCAACAACATATTGCTTCAAGATTCATTCATGCATGACCTATCTAGGTCTAATTTTAGCTATTCACCATTAACCTAGAATTTATGGTGAATCAAAATATAAAAATTTTACATACCTTTTGATCCTTACTACAAGGGGATTACTAATTTACATTCAAGACTTGATTTAGGGCAGTTTTGAAGCTTCAATTTGGAGATTTGATGTGAAACAAGGGTTTGAAGGAAACCCTGTGTCGCCCCCTTGCTCCCTGTTCGACCAGACACCAGCTTTTGGGTGTTTGGTTTTTGTTTTGGTTATTATTAGTAACCTAATTTCAGTTTTTGGCAAGTTTACACCCTTAACTTTGATTTATCTTTAAGTTTAAGTGTTTTAACCCTATCATGGGTTATTTCAAGGCTTGTATTTAACTGAGTTAAAATTCCTAGTTGATTGAGTCTTGTTTATTTTACTCTTAATTTTTAATATGAGGATTTATATTTTCGGGGTGTTACAGTGGTGGAGGCAAAGGTGGAATGCCCTGGGATGAATTGACTGCAGACATCGCACTGGAGGTATTCTTTGATGATGAAGCCATCTGCTCGTATGCAATGAACCGGAATGATCACAAAGATGAGAATTTC
Organism: Helianthus tuberosus; assembly: GCA_030545235.1. Lineage (NCBI taxonomy): Eukaryota > Viridiplantae > Streptophyta > Magnoliopsida > Asterales > Asteraceae > Helianthus > Helianthus tuberosus. The sequence continues at coordinate 1,215,465 of JARYGA010032181.1, forward strand.
TTAGAAATGAAGCACCAATTACCCCACGGTGGGCGCCAAACTGTTTTGGTCAAAAAATCAGACGAGGATAATGTAACCAAACTCTCTGTTACGGGGTATGATGCTTGAATTGGTTTATAGCAATAAGGATCACTATGAAAAATAAATAACAAGTGACACAAGGTTTATACGGGGAAAAAGCCCTTGATCAAGAGTTGATCTCCGGCACAAAAAACCCCGGGTGATGGAAACTACCGATCACCAACTCAAATTAAACAAGTAATGTGTTACAACTTCGGATGATAGCGAGCTAAATACAAGGATCACTATAGTGTTCTGTGTAAAAAGTGTACGAAATTGCCAAGTGAATGAACGAGAGCTGTTGTGAGCGGTTTTAAGAGTGTGTGTAGCCAAAAATAGCAAAAGGTGTTGTCTAATTAGCTCGCTACCCCTTTTAAATCTAGTAAAAATCTAAATAACAAACTATCCGCAAATGGTGCAAGTCCTCCACAACGTCCATTTCTGACCAAGCACGTGCGGAATAGACTTAGAATATTCTCCAGAAATATCGCCAAGACCAAGTCCCAATTGATATTCCTACAAAACAATTACGAATTCAAAGCAGACAATCATTAGTATAAGGATCCTTAGGATGATCCATGATCCTGATCCTGAGGCACTTCTGAGGATCACCAACTGACACAGAAGTAAGGATAACCAAACAGGATAATAATTGAGGATCACGGGTCATTTAGAAATCCACCCCTAACACTTCTCATTTCTAGAAAATTTTCCAGTAAGTGCTTAGTACGCACTTAAACTTTAGTACGACTTACCATCCCAGACTGATGGGCAGAGTAAGCGTACAATCTAAACTTAGAAAGAAATGCTACGCGCATGCACGATTTACTTGGGAGGTAGTTGGAATGAACATCTACCCCTAATTGAATTCTTATGTGATAATAGCTATTACACTAGTATAAAAGCTGCACCTTTTTGAGACTTTAGACGGGAGAAAGTGTTGACCACATGTTTGTTGGGCTAAAGTTGGTAGAAACCAACTCTCTGGACCTAAGATTGTCCTTGAAACAACTAAAAGAATCTTACAGACCTGAGATAGACTCAAGGCTGCCCATGATAGGCAGAAGAGCCATGATAATAAAAGGAGTAAGCCTCTCAAATTCAAAATTGGAGATAGTATAAAACTGAAAGTCTCACTTTGGAAAGACGACTAAGGGCAAGTTGAGCCCTAGATATATTAGACCATTCGAGATAACAGAATGTGTCAGTTTAGTAGCATATAGACTTAGCTGATAAAGCATTTGTCATATCTCATCATGACGTTCAAATTAACGAGAGCTTAAGGTTTATTGAAAAACCTTTGTCCATTAAGGATCATGATATTAAAAAGCTCCGTAAGAAAAAGGTTTCCTTCGTCAAAGTGAAATAGGATTCCCGTCGTGGCCCAAACTACACTTGAGAGGTTGAATCCGAAATGATATGGAAATAACCGTATTTGTCTGAATAAATCTCGAGGACGGGATTTCCTTTAAGGGGGTGAGGATGTAACACCCGCGAATTTTGTCCAATTGTGCGATTACACGTGTCCCGAATCTCCAACTAAGGAGAGGGAATTTAGCATTCAACTATGTAACGATACGTGTCCAATCCTCCAACTAATCCCGACTATGTGGAAAGGGGAAGGACCCATACTGTACGTTCAATGAAACGTGTCCCGTATCTCCGACTGATCCAAACTCTGGGAAGGAGAGAGACTATTATTATGTGTTAGCTAAAACGTATCCTAAATCATCCGAATAATCCCAACTATGTGGAAGGAGAAGGACAAAAATGTCCAAATGAGAATTTATCAAAGTCCAAGGACGAAAACATAAAATCTCAGAACTTTGCTCCTGAAGGTCCCTTAGGGACTGGAATGCTTAGCCCTTATGGTCCACAAGGATGTTTCAATTCATGTGTGCGCCTAAGGTCCTTACGGACCATAAGCCATAACCCTTACGGTCCGTAAGGGGTGTGCTGGCAGAATGTTCTTGCTGCCCAATGCAGCCTGCATATATGACACCTCTCCCGTGAATTGACACCATTTCTCTGGTTCTTACACATTATTAGACACTTGTAAACATCTAAGAATCAATGCCAACACTTGGCATGATCTCATGAACATGATACACGTATAAATAGAGGTGATCTTGAGTTATTTCAACTTGCACCTCATAATTTCTTTCTCCCTAATCTTCTATTGGAGTTTGCTTCTGCTTAGAGGCCTCTTACTAAAGGTTAAACTTCTCCTAGAACACTTGTAAGTGTTCTTTCCTAGTTCTTTTCATTTCCAGGCTAAGTTATTACCCAAAAGTCAAGCAAATTGACTTTTGCTTTGAATTTCGGTTAGGACCATTATGGTCAAGCCAATTTTCGATTCGAACATGGCTACGTGATCATAATAATGAAGGTTATAATCCTCTGAAATTATAACTTCTAAAGATCACGTTAAGTAGGCGAAATGACGAGTCGAATTTATATTAAATAAAAGGTCATAAACGTAAACTTTGCAAAATACGCTAATTAAGTTTCTAACAATTAAAACCTTAAATGTTGACATCATATCTGTTTATAAAACATATTAGGACATGTTTAAGCATGTCCAACTTGTCATTTCTTGATTAGAGCTTAATTCTATATCGAATGTCAAGCAGTTTGATTTTTGCTTTGACTTTCGATTCTAAGCCGTTTGGTCAACGTTAGAACTTATTTAAAAATGATATTATGACCATATTAGTATAATGTGTTTTGACACCTTGGACTTGTCATAAGACCCATCTAACTTTCCGAACCCGCTTTTACGTGCATAACTAGTTATACGAACCTAGTTCGTATAATTTAGGCGTAACGGGTCTAATCACTTCAACTTCACTTCAAAACAGAATGTTTGGTTAATTGAACTTTATCAAAAGAGTCATTGCACTCGGATAGGCATAAACCACATTTATTCTGATCTACGCTTAATCTAGCGAATCTTTTCTTAAGTAACAGGTTATGCCTAAAGGAACTTATAGGATCGTATTCTGACCCGAACCAGTCTATCAGAGGAGTTTTGGTCAATTACAGGTGCGGAAAACAAGTAATCAACTTAGAAACAGCTAGATCTTCACTTAAATCACCTTTCTGATTGATATAACAACGTTTACATCCAAATCTCACACCGGCAGCACCTCGGTATGGAAATCAAGAACTGATCCAAATGATTTCGTACATGGGGTATATATAGGGTCTGAGATTTCGCTCATATGGACATGATGTCCATAAAAGCGAAATCACTATGTCCATAAAAGCGAAATCATCTTTAAGGTTTCCCACATACGGACATGAGGTTTCCCACATACGGACATGAGGTTTCCCACATACGGACATGTCCATATATGTGAAATCAACTTTCTCGGGAAATCTCGTACAATGTGCCCTAATCTAACATTCTAAGACTAAGACTCGATACAAGACGAAGTCGACAGATGTAGTGCACCAACAGACTCCCCCTCAGATGTTGACGAGTCGACTATCGAGACACGACAATGTTGTATCTTCACGTCTTCAGTCTTGATCAGTCTCTGGGCTTTTCTCTTTATTTCTCTTCATCAACAAACTCCTCTTTAACAGTATCTGCTTGAAAATCTTCAGACTCCCCCTCTCGATTTGCTGGCATTCCTTTGTTCTTCAGCAATATATGCTTCAGGATCATTGTCTGGCTTTCTTTGTCTTCAGAATCCGAAACCTAGCACTCTATCTTCAGATTCAGAATTGAAACTTGTCTATTCCTGCACATTCTTAACCCAGAAATAAGTTTTATGAATTTAACAAATTAAGTGCACCAACACTAATTCTCTTTCATAAACATGTGTATCAACACCGACTCTCCCTCAGATCATACACACAAGATAAACCACTTATTGATTTCCAAAACATATTATGCCATTTTAAGACACACTCCCCCTCACAACAATGTCATCATGTGTAGCACTCGGAACTTTGAAAATCAGCTTTCCAACATCAGTTGTGGAAAATCTTTTTGAATTTTCTGAAATTTTATGCTAAAACACACTGAAAATCTTTTTGGATTTTTGAAATAAAGAAAATGTAATGCAGTAAAGAAATATTTACAAACAATATTTTTGTGAGTTCGTGTAAGAGTATCATATCAGTTTATGAGACAAGTCACGAGTACCGTTGAGCTTAGTTACACATTAAGAATTAAACAATTCACTTAGATTGTCGATATACTGATCCACTTAAATTCTCACACAAATTTCAACTGATTCAGGATATGAGTTAGGTGTTTTAAGAACTTAAACTCATTCATGTGTCCCACCTCTTGAATATACTCCCGTATCCAGATCCCAATATTCAGTCTTACAGGTGAGCATACCACAGATGATATCTGTAAGGGGTTAAATTGCGAGGGCCGTGAGAGCTCAGGTCGATCTTTCGATACGCAGAGAGATGACAGCTTCGACTTTTGGTGGGTCCCCTTTAGAGGATCTTTTGAATTACAACAGCAATGACTATCAATTTTATTGTTTCATCAATTTGCTGAGGGCTGCGCTATGTTTCAAGCAAGCAGAAAGTATTCTCCGGGGACTAGGCCATTGCTTCCGCAAAATCAGAAGTCCCGGGATAATACCCCAGATATCACTGAGCATAAAGACCTAGTATTTCAGAAAGAGGGACCTTTCAAACGAGATTTCAAGGGATACCTATATATCCAAGTAGTGTTCCCCACAAAATAAGCAAGTTTGATTTTAAGTTTATATCCCGAAAAAGCTTACTAAATGTGTAAAAACCTATCGGCATATCATCAGTGAGACCGTTTAACGCTATTTAAACAATACAATTCTTTAGCATACTGTAACTGTCTACTGATGTACTATCATTTCCTCTTCTTTGACACCAAAACTCATTTTTGATTTTATCATGCTTTTGTCTTTTTCAAATTTTCTAATGTTTTTGGATTTTCTGAAATTTCTACTCCCCCTAAAATGCAAACACATTAAAGGAAATTTGAAAATAAACTGTACAATAAACTTGACAACTGATATCGAATCGCTTCAAATCGCCATCCACTTGGCATAAACAATCAGAACTCCCCCTTTCACAAAACTATTTTCTCATAATGATTTCAAAACACTTAAGTTTGTTTTAATCAGAATGATTTTTCCGGAAAATAAGTTTTGTTGGTTTTACCACTTGAAAAGTTAGGGGTTTGGTTCATCATTTTGTCCATTCAATCTCTTGTATTAGGATTACATCAAGTTCAAACTAATGACCTTGAGTAATCACTTTGTCAGAATCAACCTCTCACCACTTGTAAGAATATCCAAAACATATAACCACATGTAGGAATAAAACATCTACACAAACCATTTTACCAATCAAGATGCCGATTCCTGCTTCGCACTTACCAACCTGGAAGCTCCGGCAAGTCACACTTATCCTGTAAAAATTTAACTATTTTTAAGATTCAATCACACAATCAATTACTAAGAAAGATGCCGATTCCTGATCCGCAATTACAAACTTGGGATCTCCGGCAAGTCAGGTTTTTCAAGCAAAGAAAATGTCCACCCAAGCCTGACCAGCCTTGGGTGTTTTCAATTCAGAAGCAGTTGGAGTGTAAGTAGCTTTCTTTTTAGCATAAAACTCCTTTACCCCTTTTACTTTCCCATCAACCATTTTTCCGAAAATCTTCTTAACTTTTCCATTAAACGCTTTCTCAACATCAAAGTTATCCTTCTCAGAATAACCCTGATTTGAGATTTCAGACTTTCCAGTTTTTCTTTTAAAATTTTCAGTCCTCAATGGTGGAAAGTTCTCATCATCCATTGAAGGAACTGAGTTTTCATCACTCTCATCAAACTGTGGCTCCTCTAATTTTGTGGAATCAGATTCATCGCCTGATTTTACATCAGATTTCCTAACAACCCATTTTTGGTTGTCAAGTTTAACACTTCGCCTGTAAAATCTCTTCGAACATTCACCAACTTCAAATGTTGAATTTTTGAAAACTTTAAATTTTTCAGTTGGTGGTTCGGTTTTATCAACAACAACTTCTTTCAGTTTTCCAAAAACTCCCTGTTTTGTGTTTGTCGCTTTCGGACAGTTCCATGCAATGTGACCAGCTTCATTGCATCGGAAACAGGTTCTTGTCTCTTTCTTCACATAAGCTCCATTCTTTCTCTTCTCGGCAAGAAATTCTTGGTTAGATTGTTTCCAGAATGGGCTTTTTGCTTCCTCTTCATGACTAGTTCCTGCAACATATGTCATTTTTGATTTATAATCTCGAACATATTTCTCATTTTTGTAGTTTTCAGGTGGAATAAAACCAATTCCTTTCTTTTTGTAGCTACGATTTTGGTTTGGTTTCTTTTGAAAACCAGAACCAGAATTGTAACCCTTTTTCTTGTTCAAACGTTGTTGTACTCTTGAGGTGTAAAGTTTAGGTTTTACATTAAGATTTTCATCTTTTATTTCAGAAATATTAATTTCTGTTAATTTGAAAACCTTTTTTATCAAATCAGTTTTGACACCTCTTATTGGAAATTCTTTATCAAAATATAATTTGTCAGAACCATTCAAAGTATATGCAACTTCAAATGTTTCGTCATTCAAATTAGATTTTGACAACAAAAATTCTTTACTATACACCCGTTTTCCTGACGACTTTGAACTCTTGACAGACGAACTCGAACTTCCGACAGACTGACACGAACTTTCGGACTCGGATTTTGACTCTGACTCCTCATCCTTATCCAACACCTGATCAACCACTCTTTTTATCAGTTCTGACTCATGATCTGTGTCGGACGCTGTGAACGTGACATCAATATGGTCCGGTAAAACATCGGTTATCTCGGATTCTAGCTTAATATTGACTGCCTGTCTTAGTTCTTCCTCGTTAGGTTTTCTAGACGAGTACCCTTCCCAAATCGGAGGCGGACACTTATTATAACAGACACCCTGTTTCTTACCAGTATCCTTTTTCTTTTTTGGCTTTGTTTCTTCACCTTGAAACGCTTCAAATCCTTCAACTGTTGGATAAATTCTATCACTTATGTAGTCACAACCTTTGTAACTTTGCAGCAATCTTCTGATTCTTTCATTTTCAGTTGCTTCACTATCCAACTCTTTCTTCCACTTTGCACATTCTTCTATGTACAAGTTGATCTCTTTCTGCTTTGTCATCATGGTAGCATTCAACATCTTCAAAGCTTTCTCTCTTTCAGAGTTAGTCTTTTCCAGACTATTCACAGTTCTGTTCAATACATCATATGACTGTTTCAATTTTTTTACATCAAACAACAACTTTTCTTTCAACTTTTCTAACTCACTAAACCTCTCATCTTTCTCTATACATTGTTTACAAGACTCTAAACATGTAAGACAAGGTTTTGTGATTTCAACGATCTTCTCGACTTCAACTATCTTTTCAACTTCCACAATCTTCTCAATCACTTTGACTTCTTTTAAATCTTTTGAAGCTTTCCTTTCTTTCAGTTTCTTCAAATTTTCTGCAAAATAAAATTCAAAACTGTCAGAAGATAAATGAGATTTTCCAATGTTTATCTGTTCAACTTCTTCATCATCACTGTTATCTGCTGAACTGTTTTCAGAGAAAACAGATTTTCCATCTTGACTCTCCTCATCATCTGACATCACAGCCATCCATTCCTTTATCAACTCTGGCTTTTGAACAATCTGAGCAATAAAAGCTTTAACATTAGGATCAGCTGAAATGTACTTGTCCTAGCTGAAACCTTCAGCCATTTTCTCATCATCTTGATCAACGATGCCATAATAAGCTTTCCTGTTTGCATCCTCGATCATTCTTCCATGTGCCGTTTGAACTTCTTTTTGTTGATTCGGTTGATGAGTGATTTGCTGATAAATGGTTTTCCTATAATAATCATCTTTCCCAGACGACTCCTTTGCTCCTCTCGGCTCCTGATTCTTGCATTCTCTTTTAAAATGGCCTTTCTCCCTGCAACGAAAACAGACAAATTTAGATTTATCAAATCCTAGATTAGAAAGGTTTACATCCAAGAAATCATTTCTTCCTGTAACCAATCTAAATTTTTCTGTTCTCCTCAAAACACTAGCTAAGGCCCATTTAATATCCATCAGTTCTAGCTCCTCTGCATCGATTTGGTTATAATCTTCCTTTGTGAGCATCGGATTACCAATTCTTCCGGCAATCAACCCTTCATAAGACTCTAATGCAGTGACCAATAATCCCATATGATTATTTACAATCTCTTCAGAATAGTTTTATCCATTTTGAAGATGTAAAGCCACATTGCACTGAATTAGATGACTATTTCCAGTAGATGCACTTTGAACACTTGGAGGATTCACCGTTGAGAACCCACTAGTGTTGACTGATCCTTGACTGCTTGGTGTAGATTGATTTCCAGCACTAAATGCAGTTTGTATCTTTGGACTTGCTTCAGCAGTTTGAACATTTCCTTTATAGTACAATTTAATATCTTGTTGATGAGTTGAACTGTTCATTCTAGCAATTTTCTGCTGCTCCAGATCTTGTACCTCCAACTTCTCTATAAACTGTGCAATCGATAACCTTTTAAACTGTCCGGAATTCTTCAATATCATCAGATATGTACCCCATTCCTGTTGCGGTAACGCGTCAGCAAGCTTTTCAACCCATTCTGCTGGAGTTTTTGTAATCTTCAACTGTGACATGGTGCGTACAAGATGACAATATCTTTCAATAAGACTCTTTGTTGTTTCACCAGGCATGCACGCAAATAGTTCAAACTCCTTTTTCAGCAATGCTGCTTTACTTTGAAGCATCTCAGTACTTCCTTCGAATTTCTTTTTAAGAGCTTCCCAAATAGAATAAGCGTTTTCATCATGTTGAAGCAACACAAATATATCTTCTTTAACAGCTTGTTGTAACAAATTGATCATCATCTTTTCTCCTTTGTAACTCTCTCTTTCTTGCTCCGTGAACTCTGAAATTATTTTATCGACTCCCGCTGAATTCTTTGGCCTCTCATATTCAGTTTCGATGCTCTCCCAAGCTTTTAGATGATTCGCCTGAACCTAATTTTCAAACTGTTTCTTCCACTCGTGATAATCCTCAATTCCCATAAGTTTCGGAGGTTTTTGCATTGTTCCGGTTTCATTCTCCATTGTCATGGTTTTAGTAATGTCGGATGGACTAGCCGGAGTTGTAGCAAACGCGTTGTAAAACTCAGTATCCATGTTTCGGTATCGAAGAATTTTTCAAAGAAGCTTTCAAACTAACTGGTTCACCTCGTAATACACCTGTATCACCTGTATGTGCCTTATGAACGAAACTAGGTGTCTTGGGTTGACACAAAAGCGAAATAGGGTCTTATGGGTGGTCACAAAAGCGAAACCATGTCTTGTTGGTGGTCACAAAAGCGAAATAGGTCATATTGGAGTCCTTATGAGCGAAACCAGAGTTATAATGTACACAAGAGCGAAACCAGGTGGTCCAAATGAGCGAAACCTATGTCTTATGAGCGAAACCCTATGATCACAAGAGCGAAATCACTGGTTGTCCGTAAGAGCGAAACCTATTCGGAGGGTATTATGGTCCATTTTTAATTCGAATTTTAAGCTCAAACTTTCAGGGATTTGAATATGATCACTTTCCTTTAATCTGTGAAAATTTGAACGAATTTCAACCGGTAAAACTTTCTGAAATGATGAAAGAAGGTGTAGAAGTAAGAATTTATGATGAAATCCAGCAAATCTCTGTAGAACTCCTCCCCCTGAAGCTCTGATACCACTTGTAGGATCGTATTCTGACCCGAACGAGTCTATCAGAGGAGTTTTGGTCAATTACAGGTGCGGAAAACAAGTAATCAACTTAGAAACAGCTAGATCTTCACTTAAATCACCTTTCTGATTGATATAACAACGTTTACATCCAAATCTCACACCGGCAGCACCTCGGTATGGAAATCAAGAACTGATCCAAATGATTTCGTACATGGGGTATATATAGGGTCTGAGATTTCGCTCATATGGACATGATGTCCATAAAAGCGAAATCACTATGTCCATAAAAGCGAAATCATCTTTAAGGTTTCCCACATACGGACATGAGGTTTCCCACATACAGACATGAGGTTTCCCACATACGGACATGTCCATATATGTGAAATCAACTTTCTCGGGAAATCTCGTACAATGTGCCCTAATCTAACATTCTAAGACTAAGACTCGATACAAGACGAAGTCGACAGATGTAGTGCACCAACAGAACTAACCTTTGACCCGTATACATTATAACAGATAACTAATTCTGTTCATTCCAGACTATAGAACCCCCCAGATTATCGGAGTTGGGTCAATAATACTTTTACTTGCGACTTTTGCTAAATTATAACCATATTTGATTGGAAGCTAGCAAAAGGTAAATACTTTTAACTTATTCTGTTTTTAAACTTGGGGTATGGTGAATACGCCACTTGGAGCGGGTATTATATAAATGAGCCGCCTATGATTGCTCAAAAATATAAGAACTCGGTTTAATCCGTTTTACTTGATAACTGAAACAATTGGGGGTTATTGGTACCGTGTCCGGGCGTCCCGACTCATTAACTATTATGGCCATACGGAATAACGTGCAGGGGTAGGCATACCGAATGTAAGACACGTTTATTCAACTTTGGTGTGTACCCTTAATCATTATAGCACTGAAAATATCCGACTCTGATCTCTGGTTCCCGTTGTATGACAAGTATGTAAATCTGGTGACAATATAAAATCCCAAGAAATATTGAATGATTACCTACGGGTTTTCTCTATGTATAAAACTCTTTTTGAAAAATTGTTTTCAAAACGAGCCAATTAATTGTATTTACCAGCGAAAGCTGACGTATTTTCAAAAGACTGAACCGCAGGTACCGAACCTTATAATAGGCTGGGAATCCGGATCAGCTAGAATGAAGGTTATGGAATTTACAACTTCTCAGCTTAAGGCTCATGAAGTCTAAAACTCGTTAAATTAAGTGTGCAAATTCGAATTGATGTTGTTTAACACAAATAAAAATATACATCATATTTTGGTAGAACAATTCAACCAACTAACTCTCAATCCATCAACCCGTCTATATAAATATGTTTTTAATTGATACGCCCCAAAAGATATATTTTTTATTGTTTGTTTTCAGTTATCACCCAGAATCTCTCGTGTAAGCAAATACCCTGTCTTCTCTAAATAATTTGCTTTTCTTAAATTTCTATTTATTTTATTTTTAACTCAAATTTAGTCGTCATGTAAGTAAATGACTAAGGGATTGTTTGGCAACTTTTGAATGGTTAAGTGCTGAACTAGTTAGAGGTCAGAACTCGGAACCACCAAGTGTTGAACCAAGGTCTGAACCATTAAGAGTCAGTATAATGTTTAACCGTTCAAAGGCAAATGTCTGACAAATTCAGATTAGATGTCTTAACCATTCAGAGGCAAATGTCTGAACCATTCAGACATCTGCTTAAGAAACAAACAGTCTGAACCGTTAAGTGTTGAACCAGTAAGAGTTCTCAACTATTAAGAACCATTAAAAGCTAAACAAACAACCCCTAAATTATTTCTAAATTATCTATTTTTAGTTAAAATTTAAATTCATAAACTCTTTAACACTTTCTTTACTTGAAAATCATCGATTCGCCCAAATTCATCATCGATTCACGTGTTGAAATTGCACAGACATCACCACTCACACCTCTTTTATTGTTTTTATTTGGGAAAAAAAAAAAAAAAGTCTGTCATTTGATATGGAGTTAGTTTGTTGAGTTTTAAAATAAGTAATTCTTTTATTCAAGTTAATTAATTTAAAATAAGTAATTTTTTTACTACGGTGCCATTTTTGAAGCAACGTGCAAGTTGCCGTAGTTTTGTTTTCTCAAAAACCATGATACACATTCAATCAATCTTCCACCCCGAAACATGCAAGTTCTCATACATGTTCATCTGCAACAACACCACGTGGCAATATCTTCAGTCACCAGGTACTGCACTTACAGATCATCACATTCAAACACGATATTTCCCACAGGACACCAAATAAGCAGAACATGACGCAACCCCTGGCTGCCTCATGTCACCGTGACACTATATGATATTTGTCCAACATTTTGATTGATAGTCACGGTACAATTAAAATCTCTAACAACCATTGCTCAACTATCCTTTTAGGGCTTTTGAGGTAGTGACGTTTACTTTCCAGACTACTTGAACGCCCAAATATGTTATCATACCATTTGGCACGGTCCATGAGGACCAATTGCTCCAACCTAGTTATGATCATGAACTGTTAATATTCGCAGTGCTATGGAATCTTATGAGGAGTGGCCTCAACTCCAACCAACGATATACGAGAAGTGCTAGCACTTCTGATATACATGTTTGCTAAAGGTCGAGGAACACCCGAAAGATATATAGGAGGTATCAGGGACCCATCAAATTCTAAAATAACTTAAGTATAGACGATCTTTAAAGTTACCCATTACATACATTAGGATTACAAGTACTTATGGTTTTGATTTATAATTTATATTATGTTCATAAACTTCTGTGTAAGGTACACACTAGTTTAGAAATATTTAGAGTAAACTTCCATTTTGCTCCCTGTGGTTTGGTCACTTTAACGGTTTTGCCCCAAACCTTTCAAAATGGTCATTTTACTCCCTGATCTATGAAGGCCTTCATGATTTTGCTCCCCCCCCCCCCCCTAAACGTCATCCACTTTAACAGTTAAAGTCTGTCACGTACAAAACATATGAGGGGCAATTATGTCTTTTCACAACCCTCCCTTTACAATTCCAGCTTAAAACCCTAACTGTTAAAATGGATGACGTTTATGGGCGGGGAGCAAAATCATGAAGGTCTTCATAGATCAGGGAGTAAAATGGCTATTTTGAAAGGTTTGGGGCAAAACCGTTAAAGTGACCAAACTACAAGGAGCAAAACGAAAGTTTACTCAAATATTTATTTATTTATTAATAAATAGAAAATTTACATTTTTTTGTGTTAGGGTAAATTAAATTGAGATCTAATAAAATTAATAAATAGAAAATTTACATTTTTTTTGTGTTAGGGTAAATTAAATTGAGATCTAATAAAATTACATGACTTGAAAGTCAAAATTTCGGGCTAGAGTAGAAGTATGCCGAGTTATGTGTATAATAATGACGAACGTATTAAACATGAGGTACCAATTAAGAGTTGTGGTAAACTTAAATTTCTAGAACAGATATCAGGATTAGTAGTCATTTCTAAATTTAAATGTAAATAAATTTTGTAGTCCTAACCTAACTTTTTAAACGGCAAATCTTATTTATACTCTACATTATTACATTAATAAACCTAAACTGTTTCTCCTTATGAGACATATGCCTCTACTAAATGGGTTGGCTTGAGGTAGTCATAAACGAATTGCTTTTATTCTAGGTGCAATCTTATCATCATTAGGCAATGTGTAGTGGTCACCCCCCTCCCAATTATTTAGGGTTATTCGACACGTGGCATTTGCGTAAGACTGGATGGTATGGGGGACGTCCCCGGGCCGTCGGGGTGTGGAGCAGTGATAGCACCCCCCCCCCCCCAGGGGAGTCTCCGTGCTCTTCGTCTCTATTCCGACGCCAAATCGGGGTCTCCTCTTTCTTCTTTACACACACACATATACATACACACACACACACACATATTGAGGCCCATCCCCACACCCTAGGTCCATTCTCTTTAGACTCATCTCCACACCCACTTACGTAGATCTACGTGGCGGATCATCCATTGAGAACTACCCTACCATACTCCACACCCCATAGTCTAAGTGAAGTGGGTCCCTTCAATTAATATATATATATATATATATATATATATATATATATATATATATATATATATATGTTAGGACCGGTTTGACTCCGATACGATTGCGTAACGAAAGTTCTACGTGCGGAATCCGTGAACTATCGAGACCGAAACACACAAGATGTAATATAATCGTGATTCTATTGATATATCTGAAACGTACAAAGAACCTTGAATCACTTGGAGACTTTCTCTCTCTAGTTTCTCTCTCTAGAACTAGAGCTCTCCAAAAGTCAAATGTAAAAGTGTTCTTCAAGCTAAATCTTGATTTAGCTTGAAGCCTATATATAGTGTTGAGGTTTAGCTTGAAACTGTTCAAGCTAAATCATGATTTCCCTTGAACCAGTTCAAGCTAAATCATGATTTCCCTTGAAATGACATGTGACACTTTCAAGCTAAATCATCAAGCTAACATGTAAAAACTCTAAAACCTCCTATTACATGATACAAGACGAAGTCAATAGACGTAGTGCACTAACAGACTCCCCCTCGGATATTGACGAAGTCTTCAGTGACTAATCTCTGTTATAATCACCTTCTTCAGTCTTGATCATTCTGCCTTTTCTTTCATTCAGATTGTAACATTGTACACATCCATCACTCTCTTTACTTCTATCAGCTGCAGGCTCCCCCTTTCATCAAGCTTCCGTGCTTTGGGATCGACACCTAGCTTTCCGTATACAAGCTTCCCCTTGCTTTGAGCTCGTCTTCAGACTCCCCCTTAGACTCAACTTCCGGGATCGTAGTCTGGACTATCTGCAATCACTCATACGTTTATAAGTAACAACATTTTAGACTATCCAGGAATCGTAACCTGGCAATTCCAATCAAATTCTCTAATCCACTCCCCCTATCAACAAACTGTATAGATTTAGCAGTATTAAAGAATCCAACTCCCTCACAGTTTATCATCCAAGTCCAAGCTAATGACCTTGGAGATATCACAAACTGTTTTTGAAATTTTTGAATTTAAATCAAGTTTCAATTTAATGAACTTGTTTTATTTTCAGAAACACAATCAGCTTACTTAGATTTTGAAACTCAGCACTCAGACATCAGTTGTCGAAAATAAAGCAGAAATCAAAATCTTTTTGTATTTTCTGAAAATATAAAGCAATAACGAAATATGTACAAACATATTTACAAACCATATTTTTGTTTTGAGTATGCGTCAGAGGATCATATCAGTTTTTGACAAGTCACAAGTACCGTTGAGCTTAAAATCACATTATGCAATAAACAATTCACTTAGATTGTCGATATATTTGTCCACTTAAATTTTCATACAAAGTTCAACTGATTCAGGATACGAATTAGGTATATTAAGAACTTAAACCTATTCATGTGTCCCACCTATTGAATATACTCCCGTATCCAGAATCCCAATAATCAGTCTTACAGGTGAGTATACTACAATGATATCTGTATATAAATTAGGTATGCGAGGGCCAAGGGATCTCAGATCGATACTTCCGTATACGCAGAGAGATATCAGCTTCGACTTTAAGGTATGTCCCCTTTAGAGGATCTTTTTGCTTACAACAGCAACATATATCAATTTTATTGTTTCAGCATGCTGAGGGTGTAATGCTGTGTTTCAAGCATTTAAGCAAGTATTAGCCAGGGACTAGGTCAGAACTACCGTTCAGCAGAAGTCCCGGAATAATACCCCAGATATCATAGAGTATAAAGACCTAGTATATCAGATTAAGAGACCTTTCAAACGAGATTTCAGGGGTTACCTATATATCCAAGTAGTGTTCCCCACAAAATAAGCAAGTTTGAATTTAGGTTTATATCCCGAAAAAATTTACTAAATGTATAAAAACCTACCGACACATCCACGGTGATCGTTTAAAACATTTAAACTTTCCAATTCTTTAGCATACTGTAACTGTCTACTGATGTACTATCATTTCCTCTTTTTACGCAAAAACTCAAATTTTTGAATTTTATCATGTTTTTGACTTTTTCAAATTTTCAAATGTTTTTGTATTTTCTAACAATATTACTCCCCCTAAAATGCAAAACCATTAAAGAAAATTTGACAACCAACACTGATAGCTTTGTCTCGCCATCCATTTTCTGCATCTCATGCTCTGTTTTGCAGAAAAAAATAACATACCCCCATGATATACAACCCATTGATCTTAACAGTTTGAAAAATGTTTTTCAATCTGATGAAAGTAATCATGTTTGTTCAGCCGTGAGGGTTTCGGCATATTCAATCAACACATATTTTTGTAATTTTTGAATATTTGACAAAAAAATAAAAAAAATAAAAAAAACATATTTTTGATTTTTCAAATTTTTCAATTTTTAGGGTTTTGAAAATATTGTTTATTTATTTACAAAAAACATATAAACTTCCTGTTTCAACCAACACAGGATCCAGCAGCCTCCTCTCCTCGTTGTGCCAGGCTGCTCCAACTTCCAATTTCACAATCTTTGGATTCCATGATGTAACACCCCAAAACCCGAATGTTTACATTCGTTAAATGTTATGATATGGCACATCAAGAAATAAATAACTAGGTTATTTATCCTAGTTAAATATATGGTAGAAACAATGAGAGAATAAGAGTTGTGCAAATTATAAATAAGAAAGAGAACATGAGGGACTAGGATTGCCAAACTTGAAACATGATTTTATAAAACAAAATTAAAACACCACACACACACATAGTGTGTGTGTGTGTGTATCGATGATCAGGAAGAAGCATGAGGGTTCAAACCCTAGTTTCTTAAAAATCTTCAAATTGAAGGGCAAGATGAAGCTTAAACTCATAACCGAGCATAGATTAACGATCACCTTCACAAGGGGATCACAAGGTATGTCTTAAAAGCTAGCTTGGTGATTATGCACGAAGTGGGTTATGTTGTAAATCGCGAATATGTATGAAATTGAGTATGAGCATGTGTTAGATTCATCATTTGGAACATGGATTATGCATGAATTAGGTGAATTTGATGTTTAAGGGTGAAACCCATTTGTTAAGGTGAAGATGATGACATGGGTAAATCACCTATGTCTAAGTTCTTGCTTAATATTGATGTATTTTGAGTTGTATGATGTATTCTTGTTAGAAGAATTGAAAGAAATGTGATACTAGTATGTTTGATGTTTATGCATGTATGAATCATGTTGATAAGGAGGAAGAAATTGATGAATTGTGTATGAGATTAGAATGATATGCATGAACTAGTTGTACACTATGCTTACAAGGTAGTACATATATCAAAAGTATGATGAATTATGAAGAACTTAAGATTAGATCACTTGTAAGTGATTAACAAGTAGTTATGAAGTGGGTTTTAGATGATGTAATGTAATTTGATAATTCACATATGTTAATAATGTTTGGAATAATATATGTGTGTGAATGTTTAAAGAAATGGGATAAGAAATGATAAATTGTTGTTAGATGAAGTGAATAGAATGTGATGATAACATGTTTGATGTTTAATTTAAATACCTCATGTTGGATTGTAGAAGCATTTGATGAACTATGTATGAATTTAGAAGATTGTGTATGAATTGGTTGTACGTTATGCTTAAAAGGTGGTACGCACACCAAGTGAATGATTAAATGTATATAATGTCGTCCGTATAGTCGATTATGATGTTACGGGTATACGTTGATAAGTCGATAGATATGTATGGTTAATAGTTGACTTTTGAAAGTCAACTAAGTATAAGCAACATGAGTTGACTCGTTGTCATAAATATAGGTTAATGAGAAGTCGTATGGTACTTGTAATGTCAATCCGTGTTAAATGTAATGACATGATGAGTTACATGAGTTAAACGTATGCGAACATGATTATATGAGTTATGTTTGTTAGGAATGATTGATGAAAGTTAAGTGTGAAATATGGGATTGATACGATTGTTATCATATACAAATGAGTATGCTAAAGATAGCGTGATTTCTATGACATGAAAGTACAGGAATCATGTGGAGACGGACTCAAGCGCGAAAGGCTAACGGGTCAAGAAGAGGCGTGGAAACGGATGTGGACACGGATGCATGAGGTAAGTGATTTCCGTAATCACTTCTTAGTACTAGTATGTAATAAAGTGTTGTAATGAATTAAACAAGACGTTTGAGGTCAAATACGTGTTAAAGTCCTTCGTCGTAAATGATGGGTTTAAGGTTGACCAAAATGCCCTTGATGGGTATTTTGGGGTAAACGAGCTTAAAAGTAATTTTGAAGCAAGTTATTTGATTAGAGTAATGTGTTGGTCATGTGTAAAAGCGAAGAGTATGGTTTTGTTATGACATAGACTATTTAATGCACAAATACCCATAACGGGTCAAATATGAGCTTTTAAGCGAAAATGGGTCAAGAGGATGCTAGGCATCCGAGAATTTAATCTTTTATGATAGGCGTCAATGAAATTATAAAGATTATACGAGTTTGAGGTCAAATGAACAGATTATGTTGATAAATGCACATACGGGTCAAATAACTTGAATATGATAATAAACCGAATGCAAGTAAGTTAAGAATTTCCTTAATCCGGATGTGGGATTATAAGTTTAGATGATAGAATGTGAATTTACAAGCGTGTAGGAAGAAACGGGAGGTTAAACGGGTAAACGGTTCAAAAGTTACGCGCGTTTTAGTGCGTTCGGACGACGAAACGAATCTGCAGATAATGAGGCTTTGGAGGGGGCGTCGCCGACGGGTATAGAGCCCGTCGCCGACGGGTTCGTATGATCAGATCTTGTCCGACGCCTTAAGTTTCTGCCGACGGACTGATGTGCGAGACGGGTGTTTCCCGAGCCCGTCGCCGACGGGTATAGAGCCCGTCGCCGACGGGTTATGTTGATTGTTTTCTCTGTTTTTCGCGTCATGCATACCCGGTTAACTTGTAACGCTCCTGAAAGGCTCTTTAACTTTGTTTGAGCTAATATGTGGGTTTGTAGGAATGTATTTAGGAAAAACTACGTAAGTATATGTACGTGTGAGTGAGAGCATGTATATGTATAGCTACATTAATTTATCGAATGTAAGTACGCATGAAGGTATGTATGAGTATATGCGCGTATGTAAAGTTGTAGGGAAGGTATGTTTGTACGTAGATGTGTATGCATGTATGCTTAATGGTATGTACGATTGAATACATGAATGTAATGATGTAAGATAGG
Organism: Helianthus tuberosus; assembly: GCA_030545235.1. NCBI lineage: Eukaryota > Viridiplantae > Streptophyta > Magnoliopsida > Asterales > Asteraceae > Helianthus > Helianthus tuberosus. The sequence goes on from JARYGA010032181.1 coordinate 1,234,536, forward strand.
TATGTTCGTATGTGGATGTGTATGTAGGTATGTATAAGGATATGTACAAGCTTATGTCTGTATGTAAAGATGTAGGAATGGTACGTACATATGTAGTTGTGTATGCAAGTACGTATGGAGGTATGTATGAGAGTTTGCACGTATGTAAAGTTGTAGGAAAGGTATGGATGTATGCAAATGTGTATGTATGTTTGTATGTAAGTACGTATGTACGCATGATCTAGACACATTGAGAGTTAATGGTACTAATGGTGTACCTTGAGAATGAGAAGTAATGCAGGTACATTATTGAAGCCTCACCAGGAAATGGATATGCAGATGAAATGCTTAAAGCTTAAAAGATGACGAAGTGTGAAGTGTATGCGAATGAACTTTGTTCCTTTAATATGTACTAATGTTATGAATGTTTGTGGTGAATGCAGGTTGTACGGATGATAAGCGGTTATCACAAGGATTAGGAATCTAAGACCGAGTCACTTGAGAGATTGTACGGGGACGTTGAATGTAAAATGTAATAAGCGAAAGCTATGTTTCTAGTTAACGAATAAGAGGATGACAGATTTTTGATTAAGAATCAAGTTAAAGTTAAAAGTTTAAATAAGTTGAGATATTTTTAATGCAAGAAATTTTATGGTTAGTGTTTCCGCTGCGACTTTTTGTCAAATATGATTTAGGGTGTAACAAGTTGGTATCAGAGCCCTGGTTTGAGAGAATCAAGTGTAAGAAGGTAAGTGCTTGAACTCAAACCTGTGTGCTCTTGTGTTAAGAAACCCGTACAATCCAAGACTCGGTCAAGATCCAAAGGTAAAAGAGAATGTAAGTATGTACTTATGTATACGCACAAAGAAACTGACGGTTTTGTATATGCAAGGTAAGTATAAGCGTTTGAAGAGGATGATCCGCGAGTGCGGTCAACTACCGACACCAAGGCATGAAATAAGATAAAGTTAAGGTACGTAAATTTAATATGTCGGTATATGAAATGGTAAAGTGCATTAAGGGAAGAAAAATGCTAAATGAATGACCATGATGGTATAGAAAACATGTTTTGAAAAATGATGCACGTGCCGAAACCAAACTCTTCGGACATAAGGTGACAATTACACGAAGACACGAAACTAGTATGTGGATTGTGTACCTGGCCAGTACACGTGAAGCATATGACGTTCGTGTGACCGTGATAATTGATACAGGTATGTCTGTTAGAATTAAGTAGTAGGTGGACGTGAGGGCGAAGAGAAATGTAAGACTCTCAAGAATGAGAGTATGAAATGCTATGCTAGAATCCGCGAGACGGATTCGAAACATGAAATGCTATGCTAGAGTCCGCGAGACGGATTCGGAAGATGATATGCTATACTAGAATCCGTGAGACGGATTCGAAGTATGATATGCTATGCTAGAATCCGCGAGACGGATTCGAAATATGATATGCTATACTAGATTCCGCGAGACGGATTCGAAGTATGATATGCTATGCTAGAATCCGCGAGACGGATTCGAAATATGATATGCTATACTAGATTCCGCGAGACGGATTCGAAGTATGATATGCTATGCTAGAATCCGCGAGACGGATTCGAAATATGATATGCTATACTAGATTCCGTGAGACGGATTCGAAGTATGATATGCTATGCTAGAATCCGCGAGACGGATTCGAAATATGATATGCTATACTAGACTCCGCGAGACGGATTCGAAGTATGATATGCTATGCTAGAATCCGCGAGACGGATTCGAAACATAAAATGCTAAGCTAGAAATCCGCGGGACGGATTCGAAACATGAAAGAGGTTAAAATATGAATGCAATGCTTGAATCCGCTAGACGGATTCAAGGGATGAAAAGCGTATATGCAATGTTTGAATCCGCAAGACGGATTCAAGGAATGAAAGATATGAATGATGCAAATTCCTTGCGGATTTGGTTATGATAAGCGAAAGCTGTAATAAGCTAGGCACGTCGACCGGTTCAAGTTGAACAAGTCGAGTAAGGATAAGGTACCATCCGTTTAGAACGAGTGGTCGCGAATGCAATAACAAATGTATGAAGTTCAATCCGTTATATGGATAGAACGGAAGATTTATGTTGAAAGTAATTAACCCGATGTTACCGGGTCGTAAGTGGTATGCTTAAATCTCATTATGAGAATATATGCTGTTACCCAATTAAGTGGATAATAGAATGCGTGAAAGAAATGAAAGTATATAAACGGATCATATGAGTGTAAGCAGTATTGTAAGTATGAGTAAGTATGTATATTGACCTGTTATTAACGGGTCAAAAAGGAAATAAAAATGTTATGTGAAAGTATGCTATGGAAAGTATAGACTTGTTAAGAAGAAGAAGCTAATTGTATGAATAATTATGAAATGAGAATAGGATGATTGCTTATGATTATGATGCGACTATGAAGTCAAACATAGATGTGTGTGTGTAATATAAATGAGCAAGGTTTCGGGAACGAAACCTTCTTTAAGGGGGGTAGACTTGTAACACCCCAAAACCCGAATGTTTACATTCGTTAAATGTTATGATATGGCACATCAAGAAATAAATAACTAGGTTATTTATCCTAGTTAAATATATGGTAGAAACAATGAGAGAATAAGAGTTGTGCAAATTATAAATAAGAAAGAGAACATGAGGGACTAGGATTGCCAAACTTGAAACATGATTTTATAAAACAAAATTAAAACACCACACACACACATAGTGTGTGTGTGTGTGTGTATCGATGATCAGGAAGAAGCATGAGGGTTCAAACCCTAGTTTCTTAAAAATCTTCAAATTGAAGGGCAAGATGAAGCTTAAACTCATAACCGAGCATAGATTAACGATCACCTTCACAAGGGGATCACAAGGTATGTCTTAAAAGCTAGCTTGGTGATTATGCACGAAGTGGGTTATGTTGTAAATCGCGAATATGTATGAAATTGAGTATGAGCATGTGTTAGATTCATCATTTGGAACATGGATTATGCATGAATTAGGTGAATTTGATGTTTAAGGGTGAAACCCATTTGTTAAGGTGAAGATGATGACATGGGTAAATCACCTATGTCTAAGTTCTTGCTTAATATTGATGTATTTTGAGTTGTATGATGTATTCTTGTTAGAAGAATTGAAAGAAATGTGATACTAGTATGTTTGATGTTTATGCATGTATGAATCATGTTGATAAGGAGGAAGAAATTGATGAATTGTGTATGAGATTAGAATGATATGCATGAACTAGTTGTACACTATGCTTACAAGGTAGTACATATATCAAAAGTATGATGAATTATGAAGAACTTAAGATTAGATCACTTGTAAGTGATTAACAAGTAGTTATGAAGTGGGTTTTAGATGATGTAATGTAATTTGATAATTCACATATGTTAATAATGTTTGGAATAATATATGTGTGTGAATGTTTAAAGAAATGGGATAAGAAATGATAAATTGTTGTTAGATGAAGTGAATAGAATGTGATGATAACATGTTTGATGTTTAATTTAAATACCTCATGTTGGATTGTAGAAGCATTTGATGAACTATGTATGAATTTAGAAGATTGTGTATGAATTGGTTGTACGTTATGCTTAAAAGGTGGTACGCACACCAAGTGAATGATTAAATGTATATAATGTCGTCCGTATAGTCGATTATGATGTTACGGGTATACGTTGATAAGTCGATAGATATGTATGGTTAATAGTTGACTTTTGAAAGTCAACTAAGTATAAGCAACATGAGTTGACTCGTTGTCATAAATATAGGTTAATGAGAAGTCGTATGGTACTTGTAATGTCAATCCGTGTTAAATGTAATGACATGATGAGTTACATGAGTTAAACGTATGCGAACATGATTATATGAGTTATGTTTGTTAGGAATGATTGATAAAAGTTAAGTGTGAAATATGGGATTGATACGATTGTTATCATATACAAATGAGTATGCTAATGATAGCGTGATTTCTATGACATGAAAGTACAGGAATCATGTGGAGACGGACTCAAGCGCGAAAGGCTAACGGGTCAAGAAGAGGCGTGGAAACGGATGTGGACACGGATGCATGAGGTAAGTGATTTCCGTAATCACTTCTTAGTACTAGTATGTAATAAAGTGTTGTAATGAATTAAACAAGACGTTTGAGGTCAAATACGTGTTAAAGTCCTTCGTCGTAAATGATGGGTTTAAGGTTGACCAAAATGCCCTTGATGGGTATTTTGGGGTAAACGAGCTTAAAAGTAATTTTGAAGCAAGTTATTTGATTAGAGTAATGTGTTGGTCATGTGTAAAAGCGAAGAGTATGGTTTTGTTATGACATAGACTATTTAATGCACAAATACCCATAACGGGTCAAATATGAGCTTTTAAGCGAAAATGGGTCAAGAGGATGCTAGGCATCCGAGAATTTAATCTTTTATGATAGGCGTCAATGAAATTATAAAGATTATACGAGTTTGAGGTCAAATGAACAGATTATGTTGATAAATGCACATACGGGTCAAATAACTTGAATATGATAATAAACCGAATGCAAGTAAGTTAAGAATTTCCTTAATCCGGATGTGGGATTATAAGTTTAGATGATAGAATGTGAATTTACAAGCGTGTAGGAAGAAACGGGAGGTTAAACGGGTAAACGGTTCAAAAGTTACGCGCGTTTTAGTGCGTTCGGACGACGAAACGAATCTGCAGATAATGAGGCTTTGGAGGGGGCGTCGCCGACGGGTATAGAGCCCGTCGCCGACGGGTTCGTATGATCAGATCTTGTCCGACGCCTTAAGTTTCTGCCGACGGACTGATGTGCGAGACGGGTGTTTCCCGAGCCCGTCGCCGACGGGTATAGAGCCCGTCGCCGACGGGTTATGTTGATTGTTTTCTCTGTTTTTCGCGTCATGCATACCCGGTTAACTTGTAACGCTCCCGAAAGGCTCTTTAACTTTGTTTGAGCTAATATGTGGGTTTGTAGGAATGTATTTAGGAAAAACTACGTAAGTATATGTACGTGTGAGTGAGAGCATGTATATGTATAGCTACATTAATTTATCGAATGTAAGTACGCATGAAGGTATGTATGAGTATATGCGCGTATGTAAAGTTGTAGGGAAGGTATGTTTGTACGTAGATGTGTATGCATGTATGCTTAATGGTATGTACGATTGAATACATGAATGTAATGATGTAAGATAGGTATGTTCGTATGTGGATGTGTATGTAGGTATGTATAAGGATATGTACAAGCTTATGTCTGTATGTAAAGATGTAGGAATGGTACGTACATATGTAGTTGTGTATGCAAGTACGTATGGAGGTATGTATGAGAGTTTGCACGTATGTAAAGTTGTAGGAAAGGTATGGATGTATGCAAATGTGTATGTATGTTTGTATGTAAGTACGTATGTACGCATGATCTAGACACATTGAGAGTTAATGGTACTAATGGTGTACCTTGAGAATGAGAAGTAATGCAGGTACATTATTGAAGCCTCACCAGGAAATGGATATGCAGATGAAATGCTTAAAGCTTAAAAGATGACGAAGTGTGAAGTGTATGCGAATGAACTTTGTTCCTTTAATATGTACTAATGTTATGAATGTATGTGGTGAATGCAGGTTGTACGGATGATAAGCGGTTATCACAAGGATTAGGAATCGAAGACCGAGTCACTTGAGAGATTGTACGGGGACGTTGAATGTAAAATGTAATAAGCGAAAGCTATGTTTCTAGTTAACGAATAAGAGGATGACAGATTTTTGATTAAGAATCAAGTTAAAGTTAAAAGTTTAAATAAGTTGAGATATTTTTAATGCAAGAAATTTTATGGTTAGTGTTTCCGCTGCGACTTTTTGTCAAATATGATTTAGGGTGTAACACATGAGCACCTGCACAAACAAACTACTCAATTACTTGAACAATTTAGCCCAGGTCTGTTGAACCTTAGGCATTTCAACACAATAATTTTCATTCAATGCTGGAAATTCTTTGTCATTTTTCACAAAAACTTTCTCAATTTTAACTTCAACTTTCTCATCTTTAACCAAATCAACATGTTTCTTAACACTCCATGTTTGACCTTTTGGTGTTCCTCGTTTGTAAAAATGTGAATCTTTTTGAACACTTTGATTTTGAACAACAATTTTTGGTTTCCAAAACTCTTGAGGTTTTGTCATATCAACAGTTGTTTTCCAACTCTGTGTTGTTCTGAATCTGGGTGTGTGAGAATTCCAGGTCTGTCTTGAATTGAACATGTTCGGGTTTGATTTCCAATTTTGATTTGAAGCAAACTTGTTTGTATTGAACCTCCAAGTTTGTTTCGAATCAAATTTAGTTGACCTTTGTCTCACAGTCTCAGTTTTTTGTTTCTCAGCATCAAACTTCTTTTGATCAACATCCACAGGTTTTAGATTAGAACACTTGCGTGCAAGATGTCCTTTTTGATCACATTTGAAACATGTTCTCATGGACACATCTTTGACTTGTGGTTGTTGCTTTTGCTTTTTAGCAAAGAATTCATCATTAGACTGTCTCATTTTGAGTTCTTTTTCCTTTTCTAAACTGCCTCCATCAACAAAACTCATTTTTGTCTGAAAATTTGGCATCTCATTTTTGTTTCTATTCTGTTTCTTCTTAAAACCCAACCCAGCCTTCATGTTCTTCTTTTTGAAGCCAGATTTGTTATACGAACCTGTATGACTCTTACCAACAAACTTTGAAATCTCAGACTTCTCAATCTCAACCATTTTGAAAACTTTATCAATCTTCTCTGAAATCACATTCTGAATCGGGAATACAACATCTAAGAACAATTTGTCCGATCCAATCATGGTATAAACCAATCCTTTTGAATCATCATTCAAACTTTTCTCGGATTTTGTGTTTTTCAGATAACTATCATGAAGATTTCCTTCATTTTCATCCTGTGATTTAGATTTACCTGTATCAACCGACTCTTCTTTCAACACACTTTCAACGACTTTTCCTACCACCTCTGAATCATGAGAATCATCAGATTTGGAATAGGTTATGTCAATGTTGTCTGGCAATTGATCTACCATGTTGAAAGCTTTTTCGACCTTTTCCTCATCATAAAATGCAAATTTTCCCGGTGGTGGAACTTGATGAAACTCTGAACCAATACCTTTCTTGTTCTGCTCAGACTCACCATCACCCGGTTTTATATTGAAAATTCGTTCAAGCACATATGACGACACGTGGTAACTCTTTAACTTGTTGTTATCCTGTTCTAAATCAGCAATCTGTCTCTTCAACTTAGCAACATCCTCAATATAGGAATTAACAACATCTTGTTTTATAGAATACATTCGTTTAAGCTCTTTGGTTGTTTCAGACATATAATTCATTCTAGATTGAGCGTATTTCATTTCATCTTTTACTTTGTCATATGACTCTTTCATAATATCATGTGCTAATTTCATTGAGTCATATTCTTTCTTCATTTCTTGACAAGCAATTTCTTTTTGTTCACATTCATTTGTCATTTTCAAAACATTTTCTTTCAAAACTTCATTTTCTTTCTCTAATTTGTTACATTTTTCTGAAAGTTTTTCATCATTTTCTTTAAAAACTTTTTCTTTTTCTAGCATTTCTTTGCATTTTTCTTTGAAAATATTTTCTATTTTTGTGAACTCAAGATCTCTTGTTCTAAATTGCTCATCTTTTTCAGTACAAGCTCTGCACGGTTCCATGCATTTCTTGCACTGATTAATCAGTTTCAAGTTTTCAGAATCAGAATTTACCTCAGTGATTGGCACTTCGGTGTTTTCAGCAATCTCTGTCTGCTCAGCAACATCTTGCTTCTTTTCAACACTAACTTCATCACCAGCATCACCAACTTTCAAATTCTCATTCTTTTCTTCTTTTTCTTCTTTCTTCACCTCTTCTTCAATCTGCTGTTCTTCAATAACAGCTTTCTTATCCTCTTCATTCACAGCAACTTCTTCACTTTTCATTTTCTTCACATCTTCAACTTCAACCTTTTCAGCATCTTTCTTCAGATTTTTTACCATTTCTTCAACATTCTTCTTCATCCTCTCTTCATCCCTTTTTCTCAGACACGATAACATAGCATATCTGATATCCTTTTCATATTGCTTAGCGTATTTGTCATCTTTTAACACTCTTCTATAGTATTCAGCTCTTAACGGGACTGCAAGAAGAACATCATCAAAGATTATGTCTTTCCTGGGAACAACTGGTTCTCCTTCTCTGTTATAGTAACATTCTCTCTTTTTATCCCATCGTTTGCTACCAACAGCCATCTCATACTCCTCTTGCATATCATCCATTCTGTTTAAAACTACATTTCTTTCTCTGTAAGTCTTCTCACTTAAGATCTCTTCCCGAGTTTTCTCTTTGATCTCAACTTTTTCTTCACTGACTTCAGCAATGTCTTTGTCTTTGTTTTCACCTTGGATCTCAGCAACAAGAGCATAATGTTTACTTAATTCTTCCTGTTTGGCTTTAGCTTTGAACTTTTCATCAACAATGTCATCTATTGGAAGAACCTCACTCCAATCATATCCTTCATCCTCGTAAATTACAGCATAAGCTCTTGATTTTTCTCTCGGCTTATCTTCAATCAACTTTGGTTCTTCTCTGCTTCGATGATAAATCGCCTTTCGATAATAATCATCGTTGAAAGGACGTTCACTTCCTTCACCAACTTCAGAATTAGTGCATTCTCTCTTAAAATGACCCTTTTGCTTGCATTTGAAGCAGGTCACTTTGGATTTGTCGAATCCAAGCTTTGTTGACGCACCTCCAAGAGATTGTTTTCCAGTAATCTCCATGTACCTTTGAGCTCTTCGAATACAACTAGCTAAACACCAACGGATGTCAATGAGCTCCATCTCTTCCGGATCAATCTGGTCATAGTCTTCTTTGGTCAATTCAGAATTTCCAATTTTGCCAGCTACTAGACCTTCATATGACTCCAGAACGGATGCAAGGAAACTCATTTGCTGCTTCGCTGCATTGATGCTCATTGCAGGAGAATTCTTCAGTTTAAGAGCAATGTTGCACAGAATTTCTTCAGAATCATCAGAATTTGTCTTTGAAGATGAATGATATCCAGAATGATGATTTGTTGACGTTGTTGGTGGTTCTTTCATCTTTTCACCACTAAATGCTGTTTTTGGTGAACCAACGCCTTTATCAGAAAGCACACTGCTTTTGTAGTACAAGCCAACATTCTGTTGATGTGAAGAATCAGTCATCTTGTTTTGCTTTTGTAGCTCCAGATCATGACTTTCAATCTTTTCAAACAAAGCATCAAGAGTAATTGTATCATACAAAGCATCATTTTTCAGAATAAAAACAAACGTTTGCCACTGATCAGCTCGTGGTAACGCTTCAATCACTTTGTCTATCAATTCCTCTCTTGTTTTGTTTATCTCAAATCTCTCCAACTCAATTTTAAGATGACAAAATCTCTCAATCATTTGCCTCACTGACTCTCCTTTTATGTTATCAAAAAGATTAAATTCTTTCTTTAACAAAGCGATTTTGTTCTTTTTAATCTGTTTTCCCCCCTCAGCTTTAAGTCGTAAAGCTTCCCAGACAGACTTAGATGTTCCATCATGAGTTAGTAAAGCAAAAATATCATTTCTGATTGCTGACTGGATCAACGCAATCATTCTCTGTTCAGCTCCGTATTCAGCTTTATCCTCTCTGGTAAACTTCTTGAATACAAGATCTTCGCCTTTATCGTCTTTTGGTTTTTCATACCCATACTCCAAACAAAACCAACTTTCATGAGCATACGCCTTTGCCCAGTTGAGAAAGCGTTCTTTCCACCAGGTATAATCCTCAATGCTATCAAGAGCTGGTGGCTTTGAATGAGTTCCATAGAAATTATCATGCTTGATATTTTCATTTAATGCCTTCGTGATAGTTTTTGGTGTAAGATTTGTAGCCTCAGACGATTCGGTTGCGAACGCGTTGTAAAACGTGTTGAAAAATTCCTCAGCCATTAAGCAAACCTTTCAAACAATCAAACAAAAACAATCAGTACAATCAAATATCAAATAATCTGAAAATAAACTGACACTCGGTATCCGTGAAATGTTCTCGACACGAAATTTCACTTTTCAAGCGAAATCAGCTAGTCAACAGCTTTCAAGCGAAATCAGCTAGTCAACATCTTTCAAGCGAAATCAATCAGTTCAACAACTTTCAAGCGAAATCAAGTGTTAAACAGTTTGAAGCGAAATCAAATTTTCTGTTCAAGCGAAATCCTAGACTGATGTCTTGAAGCGAAATCAATTATAATTCTGTTGAAGCGAAATCACATGTTCTGACTTGAAGCGAAATCACATGTTCTGTTGAAGCGAAATCAAGACCAAAACATCAGATTCAAGCGAAAACATCAACTTTTTCAAGCGAAATAGTGCTGTTTCAAGCGAAATTCTGCTGAATGTTACGAACTTGAACACAAAAACTCAGATTTCTCCTAAACGACAACGAATTACGATCTGAAATTTGGTAGGATTGTTTAACAACTATTTTCCCACATCATACTAAAAAATCATCCGATTCGGACCAGTAAAACCCGTTCAATTCGTCGAAAATCCATCAAAAACGTGAAATAAAGAGTAGATGAAGAAGAAAAGTTGCGATTCAGATCTGAAAACGTTGTAATCTAATACGAAACTTGTTGTTTTATCAACGCAATCGAGCTCCTGCTCTGATACCACTTGTTAGGACCGGTTTGACTCCGATACGATTGCGTAACGAAAGTTCTACGTGCGGAATCCGTGAACTATCGAGACCGAAACACACAAGATGTAATATAATCGTGATTCTATTGATATATCTGAAACGTACAAAGAACCTTGAATCACTTGGAGACTTTCTCTCTCTAGTTTCTCTCTCTAGAACTAGAGCTCTCCAAAAGTCAAATGTAAAAGTGTTCTTCAAGCTAAATCTTGATTTAGCTTGAAGCCTATATATAGTGTTGAGGTTTAGCTTGAAACTGTTCAAGCTAAATCATGATTTCCCTTGAAATGACATGTGACACTTTCAAGCTAAATCATCAAGCTAACATGTAAAAACTCTAAAACCTCCTATTACATGATACAAGACGAAGTCAATAGACGTAGTGCACTAACAATATATATATATATATATGGAGAAGATCATGCGAGAACCACCTCTTATTGCGAGAACCAATGTGAACACAACCAAAAATGCCTAAAAATCACAAATTTTTTTTTTAATATTTTTTATATAAAAATTGCTACTTTTCGAAGCCAAGTAGCGATTTGAGCATAAAAAATATTAAAAAAAAAATTTTAGATTTTTTTTAGGTTTTTTGGGGGTTTAGTTTTTAGCATTTTAGCTTGGGGGGGGGGGGGGGGTTTAGGTTTTTTTTTGGGGGGGGGGGGTGGGGGGTTTAGGTTTTTTTTGGGGGGGGGTAGGTTTTTTTTAGCTATTTTAGGTTGTGTTCACATTGGTTCTCGCGGTTCTCGCAATAAGGGTGGTTCTCGCATGAACTCCTCCCTATATATATATATATATATATATAGGGTCGGGATTTGGAGAAAACGGTGAAAAGTGTGAGAACGGTGAGAACAATTATGGATCGTCCGATCAAAAAATCAATGGACTAGATTTTTGCTGGATGAGATGGACAAATATTCAAGAAAAAAAGATTGATGACAGTGATATGCCATCATGTGAGCTTTCTTCTTGATGATTATAGGCATGGAAGAAAGGGTTCAACAACTAAAGTGTAAAATGCTATTTTAGACTCCATTATTACAAATAGCATCAAGCAATAGTTGATCTTCAATGACATGCCGCCAAACAAGAATATCACACCAAAAATAGGATGCCACTAAGCAGCTTCTTCTGAAAAAAGACGGGGTTTATTTAGGAAAGTTGGCAACTAGCAAAACTATTCAAAAAAGGTTCAAAACGCCAAAACAAATTCAAGAAGATAGAGGCTGATGACAGTGAAGATTCGGAAGAGAAATTAGATTACAATTTTTTATTATTTAGTTTTCATTTTATATTGTTTTGATATCAAGTTATATGTTGATTTGTTAACTAGTTCTCTATAAAAAAATAACATTATTATATAAAACGCCAAAAACTACAAACACCAAAAAGCTAGAAGTATGAAAACTGGGAGAACAACTGCTGGCAAAACACCTTGTAAAGGGTATTAAACGCCAAAAAATTCACTAAACGCCAAAAAAAAATTGGTCTTATTGTAATCTTATGCAAATATTAGAGACTCGTGGTGAATTATTTTACAAAACGCCATAACGCCAAAAAAAATAACCAGAAAACTCTATAACGCCAAAAAACTATATATGTGACACAAAAATAATTAATTCAACGCCAAAAAGTTTAAAAAATACGATTAACGCCAAAAAAAACTTAGACGCCATAAAATATTATACCGCGGTGGGATATAAAAGAAGAATGAAAAGACAAAAAAGCCCATCCGCCCTTCTCTATGAAGCGGGATACGTGTTAGGCCAGGAAACGTTCTCACCGTTCTCACACTTTTGAGCATTTTCCCCTCGCTCAAAAGTGTGAGAACGGTGAGAACGCTTAACGATCGTCCGATCAAAACAATCTATGTACTAGATTGGAGCGGTGGCGTTTTCGTAAATAACATCAATTTTATTACGTGGACGCGCTTCATTAAGGGTAAAAAGGTCTTTTAACTACTCCAAACAAAACGCCTTCTCATGAAAATAAAACGCCAAAACAAAAATCACACAGCATTCTGCTAAAAACGCCATTAGATATAAAACGCCAAACTTAATTATAGTAAAATCCCGCCTAAAAAAACCGCCAAAAAATCATATATATACAACAACTCAGACATTCAATTAAATAAACACAAACAAAAACCCCAAACGCCATATTTAATATATACCATTCGACTGATAAACGCCAGAAACCCCAAACATCAAATATATTGCTGTGAATAATGTGTAGTTGTATGGTGTGGACAACATTGTCAGTTATATTTCTTAACTGAGGATTAACAAATGTTATCCAACACCATACAGCAACACTTTATTGATTTTAGCATGATCAAATTTACAGTTTTAAGATGGTTTATTTTGTGGCGTTCTTTTTATCGGTAAAATGCCAAAAAAGATAACATTTTGGCTGAAAGAGTGTAAAATCAATAACATTTTTGCTGCATGAGATGGACAAAAATTATAAAAAAAAGAGGCTGATTTCATACGAAAGTCGAAACAGCCAGTGAAGATGCTTCAAAAGAAGAATGAGACTGGTGACAGTGAAGATTTGAATATCAATATTTATTTTGTTTAATTTTCTTTTTCAGTTGATTGTTATTTAATAAACAACGCCATATCTAATAAAAACGCAAAAAAAAAAGCAAATGTCTTACACTTTTGGCGTTTATCAAACCATCATAAAATGACTTTGGACAAGTATTATAAAACAACTTTTTTTATTTATGCTTTTTTTTTATTTTCTTTTTCAGTTGATTGTGGTATATAATAAAACACCATATATAATAAAAACGCCAAAACAGCCAAAATGCTTGTTTAAACGATATCATCCAGTTAAAACGCCCCCC